>FR997733.1:5007500-7507500 GCA_905475445.1 Ochropleura plecta | reverse complement strand
CTACTCCAATGAATTAATAACTAACTTGGCAATCTCCAATAGTGTTAATTATTGAAAAACGTCATGCAACTATTATGATAGCATAATCTGGCTAGTTTTAAACCCTCTTCTCATAAATGAAGTTTAAATTTTCTATTTAGTTGTTTGAATACAATTTAGTAAAAAAAAACTACTGATTTAAAAAAAACCTAAAAAGATTTTCATTTTAGCATTTTTAGTTATGGTACGATGATATCTCTCAATTTTGTCTAATAATCTCACATTGTTACTAGAAGATAGCAGATTATCCACAAAGACATAGAAGCAAAAATATGTACTATAAACGATAACTGTAAACTACCCAAGCAATCTAAATAAAACTGATATGGGTCTACCTCGGAAATATACCCTTTCGAACAAATAAAGAATAATGAAAATTGGTACACAGTTGGCGGAGTTATCGGTGAACAAACATACAGAAAAAATCACGTTGAACATAGAACTTCCTCCTTTATTGAAGTCAGTTAAACCTTTGCGCGACAAAGTGTGCAGACGGGTGCAAAGTTTACATACATTGTTACCCTACATTTTTGTAAACAATCGTGCAACGGGTTAATTAGTAACTTCACACGTCATCGTCATCAATCGACAAAGAAACCACAAGATATGTATTAAGCACTACTTTGAACTTCAACAACAATTTCCTCCTAGATTTTCAACGTTTTTTTTTACAAATACCATTCCCTCAGTTACTGAAAAACAAATACAACACACTGTATATTTTACCGAAAAATTCCCACAACAGTATAAAGAGTAAGACAGTACTTGTAAGTGTATACCGATGTTAAGTAATAACCGAGGGTTGATGCTCACACCCCTTCTGTGATCCATCACCGGTTCAATCACGATGGAACTCTTCCGACGACTCTTACAATAATTAGGAGAGTAATACAAAAGTTTTGTGTAATCTAATGTAGAAGGGAAGTTAGCATTTATTTGTATTTTGTGTTTGTAAACGATAAGTTACAAAAATACACACGTTACTAAACGTATTGGAAATTTTGATTAAGTTTCAATTTATTCTGCACGGATGTTGTCATATGTCTAAGAATGCATACATTGCATTCGATTGTATTCTGACACAATTCTTTTAAAAAATACCCATATTTTTTGTATTCTTTGATAAATTCCATTTCCTCCTCGTGATTTGAAGAAGATTTAGATCATCATGACTTGTTTTATTCTGAACTAAATGAAACATTTATAACAAATATTCATTCGTGAAACATTTCTTACCACACCGAAAACCTCATTTCTTTTCAAACCATTCTAAAAACTCATATAACTACTGTGATTGTAAAACATAATTATTACGCTACAGACGTAACTAAGTCGGTATATGATACAGTTTCAAACATAATGTCATGGCGTACCCACATTTTCAATGTCTTATGTACACAGTAATTAAAAGAACATCGACCTTTACATTACCAAGTATTCTTATACATAGTCATCTTTAAAAATACATTAAACTGGCGCCAGAAATAGATATTATTTACTTTTTAAAACGTCTTTATCTGAATGAAGATAGACCTATCTGAAAGAGGTTAGAAAATTCATCCTACTATAATTATCCTATCCTATATATAATATTATAAATGCGAATGTTTGTTACTCTTTCACGTCAAAACAGCTGAACGGATCTTGATGAAATTTGGCACAGAGGTAGATTATAGTCTGGAATAACATATAGGATACTTTTTTTTCGATCATCACGCGGGCGAAGCCGCGGACGCCAGCTAGTACAAAATAACTTTTCAATTTCTAAATTGGTAGTGCTCGTTTCCAGCTTATGATTTGTCTTCTCATTAAACCCCTTGACTGCCCCGTTGGTCTAGTGGTCGTACAACTGCTGAGTATGAGGTCTTGAGTTCGATTCCCGACTTTCAAAGTGTTATTGGATTTCTCTATTTCTATTGGTGGCAATAGTACTTCAACATAAATGGCCAAATGTAGGTGTACCATCTGATGCACCTAAGAGTACGCGTGTATCAGCAAGCCTGTAATGGATGTTGGGGATGTTGTGTTCTCATCAATGTGATTAATGCTTATCATCATCTGCCTAGCTTTTTCCCAGCCATGTAGGGGTCGGCTTCCAGTGTAACTGTGGAAGCAGCAGGTATATTATGTAACCAGGCATGGATTAAAAACTTACTGTTGGTGCGCCGAGTGTTAAACGCTTTTAAACAGCTTAACTAGAATTTCTTTCATACTTTGTAAAATCAATTCATTCATGAAGTTAAATAAAAAATATTTTCCCAATTGGATCCTGATTCACGAAACATTCAAGAAAGTTTCACTCTCTGCGTAACTATTTCCAAATAATTTTGGTTCTTTCAGTAATCATGCCAAAAAGACCAAACAGACATATTACATTCACCCACATCACATAGGTACGTTTCCTGTGCATTAATCACGACCTCATATAATTTTCCCGTAGCAGTTTTCCAATGTATCACAGTTTCCCTTCCCGCGATCCATCACGAATCACAGCCTGCCCCGGTCCCGCGGTCCCGCCATCCCGCTGATGTTCCCGCGACGTTTACGAGCAGAATTATGATGCATACCTTCCGCCACACCAACTCCACACACTTTGTCACAATACACCCTCATATTGGCCTTGTTAAACTTTATTTATTACCTAATATCGGGATCATGGGTTTTAGAAAAGAATCCTTCTTTGTTTAGGTATATTTTTTATAATTTTTTCTGGTCTATTCAAATAAATTAATCTCAATTTAATGGGCTATCGTACAAAATACCTTTTACACTCATTCCAGTAAAGTGTCATTGAAATGATTTGTCATCATTTGAAGTGTACCACTACAGGAGTAGGTACTAAAAGATACAATATTCTGCAAATTTATTTTGAAACTATAATTGATATTAAATAATTAGAAAAAGTTACACTTGTATTAATCTATTCAACTTCAATTGCAACCAACCAATTGTTTTTATTACCGAAAGCTCGGGCTTAAGCTACAGCAAAAAAAGCACCCACAACCTTTTTTCTTTTCAAAAACGTATTGTCAATACACATTTTATAATATATTTCAGGTTTCATTCTTTAATTAATTCTAAATTACATGTTCATTACATTACAAACTTATTATTCTAAACTCAGATCATTCCAAACTAATGAGCTTATAAAAATGCCATGTATTTGTACTGTAATAAAAGCAAAAAGGTGTGAGTGTCAGTTTCACAATGATAAAATCAAAATTAATTAAGAATCAGATTTTAATGTAATGTAAATCTGAAGGATTCATACTGTTCTTGTTGAAGATATATTATATAGTTAGAATATGAATCTAAAACGATATTATGTAATGTTAACCTCGAAATTCTATATGAACTTCCCACTAGTTAATGAACGCAGGTGCATTCTGAGTGATTATTCTGATATGCCAACCTGTCACATCAAGAACTTGAATCTAGTTTGTACAAGATGTGTGCTTTATGTGAACTGTTACAAGTAGAGTTAAGTAAACTAAAATGAGTTTCTGTTAAGATGATATTTTATTATTAAGGTGAAAGCTCCAACCTACCCGCGAAATTCAAATTTTCTTACGTTTTTTGCAATTTTCAGGCCAGTGCTAGGTTGTATGTTGATTAAAATATTATTCGCGGCTGTAAGACGTATGTAATTATAGAATTATAATCATCAAAATCACCAATACAACCCTCCAAGTTCATAAAGGCGTAGGAACAAAAAAAAAACAGAAAAAGTCTTTCCTACGCCTTTATGAACTTGGAGGGTTGAATTGGTGATTTTGATGATTATAATTCTATAATTACATACGTCTTACAGCCGCGAATAATATTTTAATCAACATACAACCTAGCACTGGCCTGAAAATTGCAAAAAACGTAAGAAAATTTGAATTTCGCGGGTAGGTTGGAGCTTTCACCTTAACTAGCTTCCGCCCGCGACTTCGTCCGCGTGGCATAGTAGGTTTGGGCTATCGAAAAAAAATATCTATGTCTCTACTTTTCTTCCCCCTTTCTCCCACTTATCTCACTTAAAATATATATATATAGCCTATGTCCAAAGGGTCCAACTACTGTACCAAAATTCATTCATCAAAATCGGTTTGGCCATTTAGGCGTGAAGACGTAACAAACAAACAAACAGTTACATATTATGGTAACTCTGTTGATAATAATAACAGTCATCGTTAAAGGATACCTACCTTTTTTCACCCATTTTTGTGGTCTGGTCCTATTGTACATAGATTTTGTGCAAACAGTCCCTAAAAAAAACAAATAATAATTCCCATATTATATATGGGTATTTTCTCTTTGAAGAATAGGCCCAGAACATAGTTTCAATTCATGATGTTTCTTATGTTTATTTGTAATGTAAGTTAATTGTAAATCAATATTTTTTTATACAGACTAAATGACATATTCGCATTAGTGAAAAAAACACTTTAAATTTTATAAAGATTAAAAAAACCTAGGATACATTTTGTTGCGAAAAGTCAAACACTGCATTTATTTCACAAATCATCTCTACCAAGCAGTAATAATATCAGATAATTATTTGTGACCCAGCCTACAGAAACGGTAATATTTACTAAGAGATGGCAGCGTTCAAGTCGGTTTTCATGTCAACCGCTTTTTGTACCTACTTACGCTCTCAAGTACATACATAACATAACTAGTATAATAAGCAAGCCAACAAAAAAATAATTATTCCTTTGCCTATTAACCATGGTCAGATCGGAAGAAAATAGAAAGTTAATATCACATGAAATAGGGAAATTTCTAATGGTGGTGTACTACCTTTTAGTTTTCTTACGAGTAGTAGTTTCACTCGGTGTCGTATGTTAAATTGCTATGTTTTTTCTTGGAATAGAACGTCAATGATATGACGGGATTTTTATGGTATAAATAGAAGTGTGCGACTAACTAGTTTGTGTAAGAAGCTCACTTGACGGTTGGCACAGTGGCTGAGCGATTGATTGCTGCGCCACATGTCACGGGTTCAATCCCCACACGGAACAAATTTTTGTAAGACCTACAGGTAGTTGTTCTGGGTCTGGCTATTTGTGTATGTGAGTTTAAATGTATGTAAACGCATCCACAATACAGAAAACATTTCTCGATTACTCGAGAAATGTTTTTTTTTTAAACTTGTTTGGTTAACCAAACAAGTTTTTTTTAAAAAAAACCTTAATTAATTAATAAATAACAGTAAAGACTAAATTAAAGAAGCAATTGCTAATTTCATAAATGTTTTCATAAATCTCGGTTATCCTTTCTTGTTCTCTTCTTATTTTTGACAAGATTGTGGCCCTTTTAACTTTATTTCTCCCTGATTTTTCAGTCAGTCTTTGTATGTCCAATGTTTTTTCAAATCTTAATACATTAGACCTCTCTGTTTTATCCACGTGACATTATTCTGCCTCAAACAGCCAAATTTTCTGTACTGCTAGATCAAACTTCTTGCTAGACTCTTCTTTAAACAATAATATTGTCTTCTCAGGAATCAATTTTCCTCGTAAGTACATTCCCAAACAAAAGTAAGTAAGTTTGGGAATGAATCACATGAAATAAGTATGTGTTTGCTTGTTCACATTTTATATCATGTCTTCAACAAATCATTGCCCACATCATTCCCAGTATCATAGTTAACGCTACGCCTCACAAAATTCTGCGTCTACACATAATAGCTTGTCTAAATGACGCTGTAATTACAAAGCTTCCGTTTGCAAATTACATGTTTTTAGCTTATTAGCGGGCACTGTTTGTTTTGCATCGTGTTATTTTTTATGTTTTATATTCTTGCTACTTAGGAATTATTATCACATGTCTTCAAAACAAACTTATTTCTCAAGTACTCTTTGGATTGTTGGTCAGTTTAAATCTCATTGTGTGTGCTTATACTCGACCATATCCCATTTCTCTTAGGGATCTCTTTGCGTTAAAATCACATGTTTTACCTTGGAGGAACTATGCTCACTAAGTTACATCAAACAATTATTTTGAGGCCTTAAAAATACACTAAAGAGGTTGCTATAAAACAAAAACTTTTAGTGTTTGATTTCCTTTGTGTCGGAATAAAAATAAATAAATCAGGCAAATACTATCACTCACTACTATTTTAAGTAGGTATATGACTACAGTCGATGTTAATTTTATACTACTTACAATCAATCGCATATTAAGATCCCACAGTAAGAAAAGAACATTTCCTCTTCAAACCTAGCAAGTTATTGACATCAATTGTCTCAGGCCCTTATTACTTAGCCGAGGCCAGCTGCATTCCTAGTAAACTACTAGGTACAGACGTACAAACATACAGATGACTACCAATAATACAGATTGACAAATAAGCAAGCAGGCGGTCAATTGTTGTTGCTGATTGTACGTGCGTGTCGCGTGAGAACCGGCTAATAATGAGCAATAACGGGCTGAGATGTACTTGTACTGTTGTCGATGGGTATACTGGAAATTGTTGAGATGTAGAGAGACCGTTCGTGTTTAAAGAAATATATAGTGTTGTGGCACCAGATAAAAACTTCTAAATAAAATCTTCTTCCTACAATAATATTCTGAATGTGAAACTTTGTGAGGTCTGGATGTAGATGTTTGTTAGTCTTTCACGCAAGATCTACTTCGGATTTGTATGAAATAAGACACACAAATAGTTTATAATCTGAACTTAGGAGACTTCTTTCCAAGTAGTACAAGTTACCCAGCTCTCGACGAAAGCCTCGGGTATATACTAATAGAATACATACTTTGTCAAAGTAATCTGTTGATGATAAATTTATTAAGTTTTTCACTATCTTTCGCCGTTTTTATGCTATTTAATGCGTTATTTTAGCTTTTTCAATATTTTAGTTTTCAGAACTCTGTGTAAATATATGATATCTATTTAGCGTAACCAGGTTCCCGAGATAAGTGATAACAGTATACAAAGCGTTTCGCATTCCTAAAATGAGTTTTAATAGGATTGGCATAAATAAGCTTTTCCTGTAGCTTGTATCAGTTATATTTCTTTTCTACTTTTTCGCACTGAAATGTCTCTTTGTCTAGACAATATTCTCATTAAAATGTAAACGATATTTTCTTACAGAAAACATAAAGTAATTTACTTCATTGTGCACGAACACGAACCAGAATTACATACCGTCTTGCACAACCTCAAACATGACATGCTAAATCAACAATAATTGGAGCTTTCTTCGAACATTTCGTACATTGAACCACAACTAAGGCCTCTTTTACTGTGCTATACAGCAGTATACACATTTCTACGTATGTATGTATGTATGTAGGTGGGCGGCATCCGGACGCACGCCATTCGATTCCCCGAAGAGGAAATCGTTACGGCCAGCAAATTGGACCCTAACCACTAGTTTGGACGCCGACACGCAGATGTTGGCTTATTTACTCTACACCATGTATAAATAACTAAATTGACGATAATAGCTGCTTATCCCTTGCCTTTATTACATGACTTTTTATTGTAAACTATATTGTACAAAGAAATTAATTGTAGTTTCGAAAATTACTGGTTTCTCTGGTTTGTGGTGGCAGTTAAATAGCAAGACTTTATACATTATTATTTTTATTTAAATAAAAGAAATAACGATAAACAAGAGTATCAAATAACTTTTTGTACCTGAGATTTCTTATTCATATCGGTCATAACGGTCAGTTGTCATGAACACTTTGGGCGATCTGGCGGAAATCAAATGAATGGACAAATAATGAATAATAAAATTATTTTATTGCAGAAAAACTCCATTTGTTTAGTACCACAACACAGAACTTAAAAAAACGAATGTTAGTACTTAAATTAAGTCACCGGTTGAATGTTGTGGGTACCTCACCCAGCCAATTCCGCTAAGTCTATAATAACTTCAATAACAGCCTAAGATTTAATAAAAGTAAAAAAGTACCTTCAGAAATAACCTTCCTAGGTTTATAATTCCACCTATTTCTATGACTAACATAAACTGCTCGTATCAATAAAGATTTAGAGGCATTAAATTAGGAATATTGTTATTTCGTAAGCTGCCAGATTTTGAAGACGACATCTTCTAAAAATGGGGCTATAAACAAATTCATAAGTAGGCTCTGTTCACGTTTTATGCTTTTTTAAGGGGGCCCCTTGAGGGCGCCGGTAAAGTGAAACGCGGCGTAAAACCTGCGGAACCCTGCTGGGAAACAAAGGGAAAGGGGACTTTTAAAATTTCCTTTGCTTTCTTAAAAGCCCTGGTTTAGTGAAAGAGTTAGTTGTGGGAATTGTAAATTGAGTTTTGAAAGGGAGAAATAGATTTACTTTTGTTGGGTTCTTTTTGAAAAAAAATATAAATAAAACACTTGAAAAAACAAGGTTTCTATGAACTTATGTCTATGTAAAAATTTGAGGTCCTCAGTGGCCTTGGAAGTAAACTGATAGAATCAGAAAAAAAACAACATGAGTACCACCAGTCACCAGCATGTACAATTTCCTACACACGTACAAATTAAAACAGCATTCTCGAAAAGGAAATTACATTTCATTGTGCATCCGCGCGCAAAGAGAACAGACACAACATTTTTAATTCAAAACACACAGCAACCCATACGCATTAAAATAGGTTTAACCACCAGCCGTTCCATTTTCAAAAAAATAAAATAAAACAAAAAGGCGCGTTCCCGCCATTTCTCCGGGCCGCACCGCAAATTCCAGTGGAAAAAATCGTATTCCGAACGCGGTTTGAATTTTAATTGACGTTGAGCCAACAGCGCGATCGGCGTTGCGAACATTTTCGAGTTTACATCTCGTTCGGTTGGGGCTGGTTGGTGGTAGCCCACAACATGTGCGCTATAAAAGTGACGCCACACGTCCGCAACCTCGACCTCCCTTCAGCGTTACGTAGCTGCACGTATGTATAGATAGCGCTTGCCAATCTTTTGAACGTCAAGACGTCAAGAGTATTTAACAGGAACTAAAGAGGATCTTTTTATCATCTTATAGGTTTTGTTTTCTAATGACGAGAAAACTAGCAGTACTTTATGGAATCCCACATTATTTACCGTACATAATATCACGTTTGAAACTGACTCTATTGAAGTTGCGTAATAGTGCCGTAACGACATATACATAACATTATCAATGACACTGCTACGAATTATGCTATATAAAACATATACGATTACATAATTTTTATTCTATCTACATCTGGGCATTATATTTTCATAATTTTCAGTGGTGTTCATAAAAATGTAATAGCTTCATTGTCGTCGGTCACGTGCATCATGAGGCCTCTAAATTACAATAAACAATTTGGTTCGCTCATTATTCGCGGGTTCATCACGGCTTCACGTACAAATGATTTGACAACGCCGCGTAATGTCGAATGTCCGCGGATAATTGCGAAATAACCGCGAGACAGCCTCCTCCCGTTACATTTAATTTGGCGCCTCTCTATTTGCGTCAAATTGAAGACGATGAGGCATCGCCCGGCTTATTGTGTACTTAGTTCCCTTGATTAAAATAAATCAGCCCTGACTGGTATGTCAAGTTTTGCGAACTTTTCAGTAGATTAACTTTTTCTCCTTTATTTGTCTACTGCTCTATTTTATTGCAACCAAGTATATGAACATTCGTAATTTTAGGAAAATGTGTTATGGATGTGTTATGGTTCAACATGTTTCCTTTGCATTCCAAATACAACTTTGCAATATTTTTAGTCGAACTTGACTTGTCACTAAGCCCGTTGATTGTCAACTCTGTTTCCCCAGATTAAACAACGAATAATCTTTTCCAGATAATATGCTGCTACTGTCAACATCCAGTGCAGCAATCATAAACAAGAACCTCCGTTTTAAATAAACCCGATGAGTGACCAAAAATGACGCATGCGGGCAAACGTAAGGCGAACACGTCACGTGAATGATCAGGCGTTGGGCAGCGCGGCACACACACAGCGATGCAAGAGATATGCAACACCGCTGCCTTGCCGCTCGACACTAACCCGCTGGTGCGCAAGATAAAATGCGAAGAGTTCCCCGCCATCAGAGGGAAGCAACACACGAGAGTTGGCATGGGGGTGCGCGATGATATGGAGGAGGACTTCGCCGTCAAGACGCGGAACACGCCGCCGATGGGGCCGGCGCCAGGGCAAGAGCACCCGCGAATGGAACACGGCGGCAACGGCTTCTGGTTGGCTGCCGTAACCACTGCCGGTGCGCCGCATCCCATGCTCGAGACCTGCACGGAGACCGGCTTCATAAACAGCCAACCTTCCATGGCCGAGTTCATGACCGCCTTACCTCAACTAGGAGGCGGAGAGCTCAGTCCACAACACACTCCACCGGGCTACGCTCCTGACCTGCCCTCACCTGGTGGCGGCCTCAACGTACCCGAGTACCCTTGGATGAAGGAGAAAAAAACTACAAGAAAGAGTAGTCAACAAGGTACGTGACGATTTCTTTAGAAATAGAAGTAGGTAATCAGAATTAAGCTTTCGAAACTGCGAATAGCGGTCAAAAACATTTATCAAGCCCCACCATCGCGGTGAGGCCACCAATAAGAAAATGGCTGCTCCATCAAACGCGGACATTTTGGTTTCGTAAGTGCGCCTAACTGCCGCGTGAATAACAACTTCGGAATTATTATTGTGCCTTTCAACGGCAACAACAAATGGCTATTCAACCATTGTATTCTGATTCACGGTCCCAGAGTCTCTTTAATGAACATCAAATTACTCCGAAATATATTGAATTGTGTAGCGCGACGACGCCGACGTTTTGTGTCTGTAACTGTAGTTGGTCGTGGTGTGGGAGTGGTATCGCTACGCGTCGGCAGACGTATTATCCGAACCACCGACCCGCTCCAACATGCCGTGTAACGGAACGGAATACCCGACATGCACTATAACCACAAATTATAAGTGAGAACATTTTAGAACATAATTTTTACATGCTGACAAGCTTGTAGGTAAATATATCCGAAGAACGGAGCTCTGAGTGGAAACCTGTCCCTGGGCTTCACTGACTTTATTGGTCACATTACACATGTGTGTTAAAAAGCGCATACAGACGGAATAGCTATGTAGCTAGACCTGTATTGCGTTGCGTACCAGCTTCACATGCAAAAATGGTAGAATGTACAAGAATCCTTTAATATTATTGTAAATACCTACATTCACATAAATCCACGCATGAATGTTTATACGTATATATATTCCAATTAACTTGGACGAACGAGATTATTATCCAACAGACGTATCAAAAAGTTTATTTAGTATCAGAACGATAATACATCACATTTTTTCTCTTAAATCTGATAAAGACATTCATTTTTTGTACAATTAAACGATAGATAAAAGACGGAGTGACCCCAAATTTGTCTCTGGGACAAAACGCGTGTTAGGGAGAACAATGAGCGGTGGATGATCCATCAACATCCGTCGTGTGAACCGACCCTCACCTGGCGAGCGATACATCATGAGGATGCGATACAAATTGCGACATATCTGAACCGACCTTTATCTTGGGAAAATATTGATACAATTAGCGAGGAATTACGAAATCGTGATTTAAAAAACGAACTTTTTTACTATGCAGCTTCAGGTGGATATGTGCCAGCTAAACTGACCAAACTCAAATCTAAATACAGCTCTTTAACTTTAAATATCAAACGGATTTAAGAGTTGTAGTATAACGTCATACAAAAACTTGCCTTTATCACTCGTAATCCGCATACGAATCACGAAATTGTAAATCCTCGAAACAAAAAAACAGCCACTTACACACAATCTACGAAATCACGTCTGTCAGGACAAAAAAGAGGATTACAGCTCTCAGCCTACCGGTGTAGCGGTATATATGTTACCGACACTTCCAATTCTAGGAACCGTTGCAATATGAACTGATTACCCGTTCACCTTTCTATAAATCACAAGACCAATCAGACGCGATGATTCTACACTTTCGTCTCGGTCGTTCACATTTGCGACCTTCCCAGTTTTTTGTAGACTATTCATATAAAAGTTGAGCAGTTTTACAACGTGTAATAGATAATATTTTCATATTAGAGGCGATTAACGCGTGGTGCACAGGAGCGGTCTCCCGCGGGGCTCGACGGGGGTCTCGCCGACAAAACGCACGCGTTTACATCATTTCATGGACGCTACTTCTTTGCTAAGCGGTTCTTAGAGAATTCGGAAGAAATGTTAAGAAATCAGCGCAGTTGCTTTCGATTTCTTTGCTGATTTAAGATAATTGTGAAACAATGACGCTTTGCTTTTTCCCAACTATATTCGGGTCGGCTCCCGGTATAGTATTTTACATTGACCGACTGTCTCACAGACCTCCACAACCCAGTTAGTACTGAGTAATACGATACCTCGTGGTAAGACTGGTTTATCAGACTTTTGGGACAATGACTATCTAGAACGACTGTCAAAGATCTACTAATGAAAGCCGGGAGACAACAATTTAACGTATTTTCCGGCACGAAGGATACTTCATATGTAACGGGTGGTCATCCATCCACAGACCAATCCAGGCAAGCGCGGCTTAATCTAAAGATTGACCCGAGTGTCTGTTATTTTTAAGCTAGGACCTTCTACAAACGTTCAGTATGTACTTGTTAACTGTGACTCATATTGAATAACGTCTATTAAATCACCAATCAATGGCAGGTCTTTAGGCCTTTAGACGTTACTTCAAAATGCAACCTAATCCTTTCTGACGGGGTTGCGGGTTTTTTGAAAGAGATACAGCGGCCCCGGAACATAAAGGTCAAAGAAAGAACATGGGTGGGTTTTAGTCTATAAAAGTCTGACACTCCCCCCCCCCCCCCGCTCCTAAGTTATTTGATGATCCGCAAAAAAGCCTTTATCTCTTAAAACTTTACACGATATAATGACGAAGCCACATGGTTCAACTAGTATCTTGCCCTACACAGCACAGTGTCTGAGCCAAATGATCATTGATACAAAAATGTAGGTGTGTATATTCTTCTGGCACCTGACCAAAGCTACAATATTTAAAGTTTTGCCTTCTTCTGCCAATAGATCGGAATCAAGTGCTAATAGACGACCTACACACACCAAAAACGTTTTACAAAGGAAATGAAGATAAGGTCAGCAGCAGCTATGGCAAATACGTTCTATTATATTATAAATGCGAAATTTTGTGAGGATGGATGGATGTATGGATGTTTGTTACTCTTTCACGTCAAAACGGCTGAACGGATTTTGATAAAATTTGACACAGTGGTAGATTATAGTCTGGAATAACACATAGGATACTTTTTTTTCGATATCACGTGGCCGAAGCCGCGGGCACCAGCTAGTATAGAATAAATGTGGAAAAACTCTACCTACCTTCATCTGCTTTAGCCTTTGTTTTAACTATATTGGGGTCGGCTTCCAGTCTAACCGGATACAGCTGAAAACCAGTGTTTAACATGGAACGACTGCCTATCTAACCTGCACAACCCAATTAGTACTGGGTAAGATACCCCTTAGTAAGACTGGTTTTTAAACATTCGGGACTTTGACTATCTGTAACGACTGTCAAAGATCTACAAATAGCAGCCGGAACCTATAGCTTAACATGCTTTCTGAGGCACTAGGGAAACTCGGCATCTAATAAATACATACAAATACACAGCTCACTCACATACAGGCTACACTCACATACATACATAACCTAAAGAGCAAGCCGGGTAGCTGTTGTTATTTGGCACAACATAGAAATGGGATATGTTTTACCCCAGCAGTACGTCCTCATAAAATAATTCGAAACCAACAAAAACAACTAAAATATCATAAGAATGACAAAGTACAACAGTACGCTGTTATATTATTATTGCAGATATTATTATACACAAACTTGCTTATAGGCACCCTGATGATACCACTCCAAATATAAGTTTGCACAAACATGTAGGGTTGTCCAAATCTTTGAACATTTAGATTTTACCAACATATCGTTTCCATCTCTGAACTTCGTACACTGTACAAATATTTAATAGTTTTTCTGTAAAGATTAGTTAAGACTAAACGAGCGAATAAGCGCTAACATTCTGTCCCCACTTATCCAAATAATCTTTTGTGCCAACATAGATTATTGACAATTGACATACATAGATTGTGGAAAATAAGATAGAGCCAACGACAGAATCGTTGGCCTATACAAAGCAAAATATCTAAAAAAAAATGCGCCTGCTTTTGGTCACCCCGGCTTCGAATTATCCTTTGCACAGGGCAGCAGGGCAGCAGGGGAAGCAGGAAGAGAAAATGTGTCTTCTCCTTTCTTCTTAAAAAGTGCATTTTTGTAATATCTCTACAGACGCAACTTCTGTAAATACGCTTACTTCTTATCTGTCATATTACTTTAACTAGTGACCCGCCCAGCGGTTTCACCCGCTGCTCACCTCCTAAGAGTCACAGCGTAAAGCATCATACATATAAACCTTCCTCTTGAATCACTCTATCTACTAAAAAAAACCGCATAAAAATCCGTTGCGTAGTTTCAAAGATTTAAGCATACAAAGGGACATAGGGACAGAGAAAGCGACTTTGTTTTATACTATGTAGTGATAAACCAAACACAATCATGTTTTATGTGTCAAGATAATTTACTTACCTGGGACCGCTAGCTAGTTTATATTACTCAAATAATTTAATGAATACTACCTTCCAAATAAATATGTCGACCAAAATGGAACATCTTTCATCACACGAGATCTCTTGCCAACCCTAGTACACAAGGGCTGCAGAGCCGGCCGTGAACCGGCGCTACCGGGGTAATCCGTCACTGTCAGCGCTATCGAGCGATGCACGCCCGCGCGATGCACCGCCGCGCCGAACCGCGCCGCCACCGAGCGCGCCTGTTCGCCCTGCGCCTAAACTTAGATATTGCCTTTACCAACTTTGACTCATCCCGACTCCACATCTATTTTCAAATGCCGTAAATCCGGTTTTCAAAACCATTTCTTGATTTTTTCTTTACTCCTCTAGAGAATATTTTTAGTAACAAAGGAACAGTTATGTAAAACGACATCAGCGACGATAAAGAAACAACAAAAAACATCGCTGAAAAATCCGCAATTACTTTTGGAAACCCACTTACTTGCGGCGAATATTTCAAGGATTTATAAACACAAAAGATTTTGCTAGAAACTTAAACATTTCTATTGTTCGACAACGTCGTCTTACAAAAAAAAAATAACGGAACTGAGAGCCAGCGACCACGAACACGTCGGATAGAAGACAATTCTCAATAGAATCGAAGAGGAGATAGATATACGTATTAGGGACATGAAACAAATTGTTCGCACAACCACGCCCCGGGCCGATCTCGGAGTAGATCGAAATTAAAATGAACGCCCTGACACGATCGATCATTCGATTCTTTAATACAATGCCGCGTTATTCCCGCACTGTCTCAATTTGTTCAGACGATCGTGAGTGACGTGAGAGGCACTCGCGATTTCACGTTCCTTGTTCACTGTAATGACTTTTGAGTAACAAAAGGTTTTATTAAATGTAACCAAGGGTTTTTGTAGGCATTCCGAAATGTTAAGCATGACATATTAAGACGCGAAATTTTGCGATACCTCGTAAGTGTTGATTACCTACGGTGACAGTTATATTTTTTTAATTTAAATGTAGGTTAAATAGTTGAAGTCATTCAGATATAATTAGAACTACAAAGTGTTTTAGATGGATTAATAAATCGTTACTAATATTAAACACAATTACTAACTTCCGAAGCGTATTGGTACTACACAAATATTTCAGCCTTCTTCTTCGTGTTTCAGGAAAACTTTTCTATAAGTTACTTCGTATTATTATGATTTATTCTTCTGGAAAAAAGTTGGAATCAGATCCAAACTTTTTAATTAACCTAGGACTTTACCGAAGTTCTAAAACACAGCAAAAACAATACGCAGACTTCGTGGGTAACGAAATCGCGTGCAGCGTATCGCGTTCTGTAAATAAGCAGCTGAAATATTCACTGTAATACGAACCTATTACAGGTAATGATGATGGCATGGGAACTTTGTCATTCCGCTTGCTTACCGCTAACTAACATTTTTTGTTACGCACGGTTTTTATTTTTTAAATTAGATATGCAGGAAATTCAAACAAGACAATATTTTTAAGTGCAATCTGTTTAAAGTATGGTCGTTATGTGCTAGTAGACATACGACAAAATTTGTCGAACAATTATTGAAAATATTCAATAGTAATGGTGTAAAAGATTGTGGATACCTTTATAAAGAAGTCCAATGAAGTTAAATGCATCATAACATTTAAATAAGCTCACATCCATCTCCGCACACACTCATCTCCATACTTACTTCTCTCTTCGCATACATACTCGCACATACAACTCCCTCACTCACTTACACATCTCACTCTCATCCCGCACTCTCCCAAACTCATGCATAATTGAAAAACTAAAGCAACTTATAACTTTTTCCCTTCTGGTGGTGAATTGGCACAGTCTACTCATACATAAATCTATTGGAACTTCATTGCGAAACACTGTCTCTTGAGATACAGGATATCCTAGTTTAAAAGACAGAGTTTAATCTATTGTGTACAGATTTCTGTAGCATGTATGTGTGTTTCATACTATACAAACTGTAAATTCGAAAATTGACAACCTAAAGTACGATCCGTATTTTGGGGAAATAAAGATATTTACTATTATACTATACTAACATATCAACACGCTTGTAATTTTGTAATCCCCGATAAGTTTGGCAGAGGTGTATACCACATTTCGGTTATATTTAAGTACAATTTCAATCTAAAAAAACGCCATACAAATAATCGAAAGTACATTGTGTGTGACCACATTCCATTACAACAGGTCTTCAACCCTCAAACGTACAAGGTGCGCAAAAATGGCACCACTTTCGATTTCAATGCAAAAATAAGTCGTAAATTGTGAAAATTAGCCACGGTTGGAACAAATTCCAAAACTCAGGTAGTCTTTTATCTAGCACAGTTGACCACATCTCGCAAATAAAGCAATAAATCTTTAGGTCGGCCTTCTTTGATTTATGTGAAAAATGATCGTAAATTTTAGGTTAGAATGATATCCGAAAGGCGGACCGTTCTTGGTCACCACTTAAGGTACCTCTCGCCTATTATATTTTATTGAGTTCCACTTAATATTATTAGGTTAAGGTTCTACTTGAGAGCCAAATTATTGTTGCTGTTTAAACATCAGACATTTGTAACTTGTTTCTATGTGAAAAATTTATGATTAGGTCCTTTAAATAAGTTTCCAAGTACTTGACAAGCACTGTTTGGAATAGTAACTAGAATAATCAGTCAAGGATGAGTAAATAATATTAAATGTAGTTTTGAAGCGGCAAACAAAAATTTACAACAGCAAGATAGTTTTTTTTTCATGTAAAATTAAATTGGCATACTAACATGAAAGTTTTATATCCTGTAATGTGTGTGCCTCTCTGAATATTTTTGTAGGCTTAAGTCACCATTTGCTTGCCTACATATATAATTAAAACTAGCTTATGCCCGACCCAATGGCGAAATTTGTAGCAAAAGAACATAATACCGGGATCAAAAGTATCCTATATGCTAATCTATAAAAAATCTGTATGCCAAATAATCAGAGTAACAAACACCCATACATACTCACACAGTTTCACATTTAAATAAATAAGAATCCTTTATTTCAACACAGTGAACAAGGCATTGTATTTATAATATATAAGTATATGCCCATAGGTATTATATTATTATTTTAAATTAGTAGTTCAAAGTTCTCCTTACCATATTTTATTCGTATTCTTTGAAAAACTTTTTTACTGTTTAAATAACCCAAGACACTAATCTACTATTAATAAATCATAAACACCGTGAAACTAAAACAAATATATAATAATTTTCGGCCATAACAACCGTATTCATTGGCTGTCAATACATTCCCGGCTATGATTTACGCGGGCCTTAACACTTTCGCTGCCACCGGGGCACCGGCTATCATCGCTACGACATAAATCAATGCGGCGACAACTGCCCCTTTGTGCCTTTATAGCCGACTCCAAATAATACACCCGACACCCAACGGTTAAAACGTTAATGCGATATGTTTTAGGATTTATTTGACTGTTTAAATCGATGTTTGGCCTCAAGTGTGTGTTTTATAGGGTTAAGTGATTCATAGATTTACGTGGTATTTTTTTTTCATGTTTTCCATTTGATCTATTGTTAAAAGATACTTCCTAATGTCTCAAAGAAGAGGTTCATGCTTATTTAATCCCCATTTTGAGAAGCCATGATGGAAAACATGATCTGTTATAAGCTCGCGAAAAAAAAAGCTCGTACAATATTTCATTTCAGTACAATTAACACCACCAGCAATCCACAACACATCAAATAGAAACCCGACTACAAACGAAACGGGAGCCACTGAGTAACTAACAAACAAACAAACAAAACATAATCCTAAGCCGACATAAAGAACGCGCCAATCAATAAATCACTCTCGCTAAGGCCGGGCGCACACTGGGCGCCTCTTTGTGGCGCATTGTCGACGCCGATTTTTACAGCAATTAGAAACACTTACCTGCCACGGTCCACTGTAATCCTATTAGGTGATTGGTGAGAGAGACAGAAGATCTGCGTGGGCGGTCGTGGATGCAAGACGGAGATATTGCTCAGCATTTTTCTGATAGTAAGACTTTGAATGGACACCCCGAACAAATTTTTCTTTTTGGACTAGGTGGGTAGCGTATGTTGTTTGATCTTCATTTGTTCTCACACTCGCTTTCGGTAAGGATTTTATGCTTCTGTGAACATATTTTCTATAGAATCGTTTCGATTGAAAGAATCGAGTTCAGGGCGCCGAATAATTAATACGACTCGACTGTACATTTTAAAGTTGGCCCGTGTGTACGACCGCACATATCGTAGATATTGATCGACGTTGAAATGAAAAATGTACTACAAGTTGATTAAAACATAAAGGTTTTCAACAACCCGGTGTTCACACCACATTGTAAACAATTCTGCATAATCAATTTGTTCATTTAACACAAGATTGTTTGGCATTTCGCACCCCTCTATGAGTCTCGAGTGAGCTGTTTGGTGGCTCTAAACTGATTTATCATATCAGCGAGAGTTCCAAACAAGCATCATCTTACACGCATAAACCGTGGTATCGCGGTCGGCAACTATTGTTGCCGGCTACAAAACATTCTCGACAATATGCACTAAAACTTGGAGCACATATTTGGATAACGTTGCTAGATCATCTTTGCTTCGTATGATAATTTAAAACGTCGTAACTCTGTTTATTCAGTCATCAGAACCTAAACTCTTCGTGGTGGGTTCTAGGGTTGAAATTGGCACGTGAGTCATGTGATGTTGTTTTGTTGGTAGCGCTCCGACTGTCGACAAACAGGAGCATGTCTGAGACGAGGGTGCGACACCCGACGTATCGTGTTGTCCGGTTTCCGGACACGAGTTTGCTTGGTCGCGGGTAATTAACTAAGTTTCTGTACTCCAAAGCATAAGTGCTTATTGATAAAACAGTAACTGTACACTTCTGTAGCTTAGTTGGTTAAACTTGAATTGGAATCAAGTCCGCCATATCGTATGATAAATGAAAGCTGTGAGCTTGACGGACTAAACTAAGTACAATCACGATATCAATTCGTCACATTCAAAGTAACTGTGACTGACTTTGAGATTTATTATAATAAGAAATATACGTACACGCAGTAGGTATAAACTTAAATTTCACAACTGTACAGCTAGACATTATTAGTCAGCCGTCAAGTTGCGATATAAAACATTCACGCCGACACATATCTCAACAAAGCCTCGACACCGCATATTAAGCTCTAACATATAAATCAAAGGCGAACATCTTAAAGCTAAGCCGCGAAATCCGTTTAATCACCTCGCGAGTTATTAATAACGCCTTTGAAATTAAACAATAAATTTAGCGGGGCTAATCGCGGGACGAGACCGCAAGCCAACCGCTCGCTGAGTCAACATTTATAGAGACAAATTGTTGCACCACTAACACGGCCTCTACGATGTATTAATCTTGAGACGAAGCTCGTAGCGCCGCTACGCCGTAGCCGAGGGAGATCCCTGTGCACGCTCACACTACGACAGTTTACGAACATCCCGACATGACATCGTTGTAAATCCTTATCATTCATATTCAAAAAGCTCTCTTCTATGGTGAATTCATGAAGTATGAACGCACACAAAAGTGTTTTATTTATGCTAATGCTAATGTGACCGCTGACTTGTTTAGACACGAAAGTCATTTATATGATGCGTGTCGTTATTTTAATGCGGTTCGTGTTTAATACTTTATTGCATCAATTTTGTTCGCTACTACGCTCTGTGTAAATGAAGTGAAGATGGACGTGATATTATTTTTGAATGAGAACTATTTTTATGATTTAGATTTTTGTCAGGAAGCGTTATTTGAGAGTCGCTTTTTATATGTTAATATGAGTTACTATTAGCTTATATTAGCCACTATTTGCTCTAACATGATAATACATTGAATTTATCCAAGTTACACGTGCCCTTAACCAACAAAAACACTCACACTTTTTCACCCACATACATCACAGTCAATAAAGCGAAAATTCGGAAAATCCGCTAAAATATCTGTCAGGACAAACGATTCTTGACCTTATCACGTCCGAGGGTGATAGGACGTTTTCCCCCCATTACCCTGGCATGATATATGGCGCTGGCGACTGCGACACAACTATTAGTGCATCCGTCATTACTCACCGTCAGAGCTACGTTTAGCCGCAGGAGCGTTGCTGCATAAACAACTACATCTCTTGGGGCGACTGTAGCTGTGTTTGATGCTGTTAGAATTTTGTTTGTGAGTGTACCTATGACGTATAGTATGTTCTTGGATTCGGTGAAATATTAGTGCCTTGACCAGTTGGGTCGTGACGTCATTTGGCCAGCTTTTTGTTTCAGACATTCTGGTTAGTTCAAACACTACTGACTCTAAAGTCCGTCTATACGTTGTCCCAAAATTAAATAATAAATCTAGATCTACAGGGCGAAGCGCAACATCCGTGTAAGAAAGCTTCCCGGTGGCTATCATAATTTCTTTGGAATTACCTCAATCAAAATATTATGCCGCTATAAACCCATGCCATATTATGCCGAGCTTATAAGAAACCCACAAAAACTATCATCTAAAATACAACTAAAGACGAACCCAAGACAAATGTCACCATGAAGATACCTATAGTTCCAAAATAACCATTAACTATAGCGTTAACGTGAGGGTAGCCGGTAAGTGGCCGAGCGACGTCGGGTACGCGGGCCTCGTTCGTCTCGTCACGAGGGTGTTAATTTGCTAAGACCCTGCTAATGAAACCCGCGACTTACCGCTGACACCGATCTCCGCCAAGATAAACGCGCACAAGAATCCCGCAGGAAATTGACGCTTCGAACCAACTCTAACTTCTCCCGGTGATATCACACTATGACACTTAAACATCCACTGGTTTACTTAAAAATGCAAAGTTTAATTAAGCGGAACAAGCATGCTACTCAAATAAAGCGCGTCTCACCACCCTCAGCTCGTAATATTGAGAGTGTCGATCGATTGCGAGGGAATCACTCCGCTTTGGAACTAATTTGATTTTAGCATATTAAGGGGGGCGTACATCTAGATATAAGGAGCGCGTCTTGTGGCCCCTCTCCCCCCCCCCCCCCCCATACCTACACGGGGGACGAGCGGTGGGTAATAACGCAAATGATGTAAGGTGTGCCCTTAATATCCATCACACGCGTCCCCGTATTTGCTTATCTATGGAAACACGGAAGTGTAAAAATCGTCGTGAAAAAAGCTAGGGGTTTCAAATGTTATGTTCAACATACAATACACTTAAGATTATTAGATTCTTGGGATGTATTACGTTTCTTTGCATTAAATTTTTCATACGAGGGTCATTTATTGTGAATTTTAAACAAAAGCTTTCTTGGCAACAAAACTTTCAGAAGCAGTAAGGTTCGGTAGAGCTTTGTTGTTTTGAACACTTTTAAGAGGAAATACATAATGTTCGTACTCACTATCTTGCCCAAAGTATCTAAAATTACATTTCTAAAATAAATAAATATCAAAATCAAGCGGAGCGTATCGACAAATTTTTATCAGATCCAGTAACGCAACAAAGACGCGATTACCCGGTGCCAACAAACTCATTTAACTTTACGAAACTCCCGCTCAAAAATGCCTCCTAAAATATTTCCCTGTTTCGATTTTATTGTTCTCTATCCTCTTTAATTCATTCATTTTATTTACCAAAGAGATTTAAGTTTAAAAAGTTTGAAATCTGAAACGTACCTATTTCGAATTTCGAACACTAAGTACCTAAATTCCTTTCACAGTTAATTAACCGTGTGTGCTATTAAGTTTGCTAATCTCATGTTTGTGTTAAAAAAAGGGAATTATTCAAACTCTAATAGAGTTAGCCAACTTAATAAAAATAACTGCGAAAAATTGTATTCGATATTTTTTTTAAAGTGCCTGGTTTTTAGGTAAAGGTACCTATGCACAATCAGCCTGTGGGAAGTTCAACGGAAATAAATGTAGGGTCGGAGGGTAGATAAGTGTTCCCGTGCAAATGCCCGGCCTCTTTCCTCGAGCTCTCAATCGGAAGCTGGGCTACATAAATAAGAGTGGATGAAGGTGTCTCTTATCTGAACAGTTTTGTCGCCTCACTTCTTAGGTTTGAATGCGGTTGTAAACGTGTAGCTTTCTTAGGAAGATTTCCTTTGCGTTTTGTTGTGAAGTTGCGATGATGTGGTCCATCGCAAATTATTTTTGAAATGTGGCATGGAGTAGCCATATGCAAAATAAGCGAATGTTTTAATAGGTAACAATAAACCTGACTGTTAATTGAATTTTATTAAGACCTTTCGTCAAGGGTATTGTTACCGGTTTGCGGGTTGTTCGAAAGAGATACCTCGGCCCCGGAACGCAAAGGGCAATAGAAGGAACATCGGTGGGTTTTAGTCAGTAAAACTCTGACCCCGCTTCGCTTGATGATTTCCCACCACAAAAAAAGGGTATTGTTAGTTGTAGTACCTAATAATTGAATGAGATTTCATTAATAAATGGTTTCTGCTCATGGCATTATGTTTTCACTTGAGGCCGACATAGCAGCATAATGCATTAAAATTATCTACACCCATTGGCTGCTGGTGCCGTAAACGACTAATTCTTTTGGTTAACTAATACATAATTACGAATTAAAAAATATAAAACGTTGACACTAGACAGTAAAAATACTTACTTATTTTAAATAAGTTGTGAAAAACGTTAGACGCTAAGTAATTCGTCCAAGACGCTGGTTTCCTCCTGTGGGTTGTTTATTGAACCGCGAAGCATTTGTAATCGTTTAATACCCTCAATTCTTTATCAGCGCGCCGGGGGTGTATCACACTGGGTCGGATTCACCCCCGGCCGCTCTAATGTATAGCTCGACGACAGCCATCTGATTATCTCTTTCGATACAACATTGAAATTTAATTAAAATCACACTTAACTACCTAAAAAACACTAAAATTTTATTTTCGTCAACCAATAACGAGATATTTTTATTGGTCTCGAGACGGCTCTCATTTCGCGAAAGTGAAACGGAACGCGAACGATACAAACTAAGGCGGACTCAATAATGACATCATTTGCTTATCAGCTGACCATTACCGAAAATCGAATGCTACATTAGGCACGCACAGTCCGAAACCTAACTGTCCCTAAATCTAATAAAAACTCCTTATCGAAGCTTCGCCATTGTAAACTGCCATCGATTGCAATATTTACTTTTAAGGCGAACATAAATTCTTTCCATTTAAAAAAATAAAAACATTTCGGCTCTTATCGTGTTCGATTTTTAAATAACGGAGCGTCATTGGTAGCTAAGTTGAGGACAAGGTTTTGTCCCCGGTTCCCCTTTTTTCCTGGGGAGGAATTTCTTCTCGGCAATTTAGAGGCGAGCAGATAATAAAAGGGCTCTAACTGCCCCGATCGCACCCTAATGAAAACTGGAAAACTCCTCATTTCAGTATCGATAACTTTTCTATTTACGTCGACACACACGAAGTGTAACTCAAACAGAATCTAGCCACTAATCACTCAATTTGAGAAATCAACTTTGAACACCTAATGCGTAGTGTCTATAATCATTTGAGTTTTGTAACAACGAAGGATAAATAAATTGGATTTATCGTTAAATTATGGGTCGCTATATGGTTCTTGATACAATTTTCATGTGATGTCTTCACATTTTTATTATGATCGATTTTGAAAAACTTACTCCCGTAAAGATCCAACATGTCTCCTTCACTTGTTTTTCACCAAAATCTTTAATATTCCATTCCCACTTCAGAACAAAACTATCTACCCGCTTTCAATACAAATAAAACATAAAAACCTTGTGTATATCTGGCTGCGTGCAGGATCAGATCATCGTGATCCTCAGCACTTGACCCAGTTCGGGTGCAGCGGGTGTAAATCGAGAATCGATATGGCAACGACCCTCGCGTCTCGGTGAATCCCGCGCTCTTCTCGCCTTGTGTGATAGCGTGGTCCTGGCGTAATACAAAAAGAAACAATTCAGTGAAATTAATTTTGTGTCTGTAATAAATATGATGAACAAAAGTTTGTTTATTTTAATTTTTCCATTAAAATTTTCGGATCCGGGTTTCGATTTGATATTGTTAGTCGAAGAAACACAAAGTTATTACGTAATAACCTTAGTTATTTATATAAACGGATTCACCTTTCTTGATTAAATATGGCACATCGGAATTTCCCAGAATACTGTTCCACATTTTATAAAATAACAAAACTCAAGTACACAAAACTATAATCTAACATATCTACAAGTTGAATTGAATGTACTATTACAGATAATTATCGTGTACATGCTACAGTTGTTGAAACCCATAATCTACAATTGTACCTCACAATAATTTGGTCAGCGATAGCGTACCTTTTTTCCGTAGACGCGGTTGTTCCCCCCGGGACACGTGGTCCCACTAATTGCACAGCTGGGACAACCCACACCACCAAATGTGAGTTTTCCACTTAAATTTATACATATATATTTCATATTACTGTAACATACATAGCTTCTAATTTCGAAGAGAAGGACGCTCTATGAATTACTGGCTCATAATTAAATAAATGTTACCTTTCATTTTTAATTATTTGCTGTCGGCAGAACAGGAAGTTTCCGTAATATAAGACTGTTAAAAGAACATATTTTTAGGGGTCAAGTACTGCCTGTTAAGTAGACGTAGAGTCGCCAAAATCATGTGAAAATCGGTCTTGCTTCGCTGTTAACAAGTGAGTAGGAACATTTTCCCAACGCAAATTGTTTTAAAACATTGTTCAAATCCACCGCCTGTAAGTTAACATCAAACAACGAGAAAATTAACGCACACCCGCCATATTGAGATTGTTTAAACTTGGATATTATGTACAAGCAACCGCCACATGTCCTTCCCGGAACCCGGGAACTTCTCCACGCGTATTCGAATTCCTGTATGGAGTAGAAATACGGCTTTATAGGAGTAAAATCATACTTTCTCCTGGCGGGCGCGGGGGCCCGCGGTACTAATGACCGCGCGGGGAGAGGGAATATCTACCTATACCTACACATGGCACGACAACCACACTTTATATTGCGTTTAGCAGGCTGCCTACCCACACTCCTGTAACACACACAGACAAACCACCAAGGTTTGTTTTTTTTTAGTTATTATTCCGACGTGCACTATTTTTTTTTTCTGATGGCCACTCTTGCGGTCCGCTGCGAGGGTCACGAGTCATGACGCCTTCGCAAAACAAAGGTAAGTTTCGTTGGAGAAATATTACGGAAAGCGGTTACATTCCTAATTACGATGATTTTATTTAACTGCCTAATGCTTTTTCGGAAAATGTAGGAGTTTTTCTTTTATAGCTGAGGTTTATCTTTAATAACAGAGGCTTTGGATGATTATTCTGGTTTATAAACATTTACAATTTTAAATTGCGGAGCCTAGCAATGACTCTCAATCAACTCAATACAATTTTTATTACGAAAAAAACACGAGGTTTGTGGTTTTAAACGTAAGAAAATTACTCAACACACGTCAAATTGAGTCGTAACCAGTAGTATTGAATTGTCTATGCTACAAGCAATTAAAAAATGTCCGTCAGAGTTTTCTGCTAGTCATGTTCCGTGCATGTGTTAGAACTCGCGGGCCAAACTCGGTTGTAATGCTGACTCACTGACCCTGTGTCAAATCTCGATGGACAGTCAACCCAGTGTTTAGCACATGTGCTGAATTTTACATGTTCGGGTTGAGCGTTGGTTTTAGTTAGATAAGGGTGGGTCTAACTCGGGTTTCGTCTTTCAACTTAGCTGAACAGAAGGTTATTTTGCCCGTGTATGTATGATTTCGGCAATTTAATCAGAAAATCAAGTGTGAGGTCTTACAGCTAGTTTTGTTTTAGGCGATCGGTATCGATTTTGATTAAGTATATAATACTCACACACATAAATGTTCTTCACATCATTTTAAAAGTCCAAACAAACAAAGCTCAATTTGCTCTGTGTACAGTAAAAAAAATCAATCAAGAAGTGCAATCTATTTAACATAGTAATCACGTTAAAAGATTGAAAGAAACAAGTGAGTATTAGACCTTGATAATAAAAACCGATAGCATCGACAGTTCATTTAGCAGTGAATGTGTGACAGGTCTAAAACGCCCGTTCGCACGGACTCACACCATTACTGGGAACTAACATGCTCACTCACCTCATCTACTTACCGATCGCCCATGCTTGATTACTTTACACCACAGCCACTGTTCTCAGGAAATTACATTTGTTGAAGTTGAATAATGGTACACATGTATCAAGTAATTTAACACTTTACTTCTTCTTAAACTGTCATCTTGAGCTTACATATGCACATGAATTGGCAAAGTGCTAAACTTCAATAACGTGATATATGATAGCATATAAAAGCGCATCGGAACAGCAGTATCCATTCAAACTAAACACATTTCTGACTTTCAAATATTCAACATACGATATCCAAATTGTTATTGGAATAACGCATCATCCATCAGACATCGCGCGCGTCAGTGGGGTGAACGTAACGTCGCGAGAAAGGGAGAGCTATACACATATAATATGAGTTAGAGAGGGACAGAGATTGAATTTGAAGAATTTGCATAATCTGCTCGGGTACTTTATCATAGAACCACGTGGCAGTGACTAGTGCAGTCGCGGATTACGCGCGCCGGATTAAATCGACACGTCTCCCGTCGCTGAGCAACGAGGTCGTTCAGATCACGCGTCTGCTGCCGATGTTACCGCTTTCGACACAACTTCAAAACTAAAATATTACATTCATAAGTCTAATGATGCGTGAGAAACCACACACGATTAATCGAGCCAACTCACTATTTAATTCCAAATCTAGTGGCCGAAATCAAAGTAAGAACACAATTGGGGATCCGACTTTTATATCAAATGATAAATATCACACCGCCAGCCTCGGCCGTCCAAAAAACGCTTAACTTGTCCCGCTACAAAAGGAAAAAGCCAGCGTCTTCCGTTCGGCCGGAGCCAAAGAAAAAATCTTCGCGAGGGATCCGAGCCTTCCATTTATCATATTCCATTTTCATTTATTCGTCAAGTTCTGGATTCATTTATTCGTCATGTCTTGATTTCGTCTCATTTATTATTAAAAATGAACTGTCCAGAGCAGAACGTGAATACGACATCGGCCGGGGGCCACTGTTTCAATCTTAGTATAATTTCATGCTGAATTAGGTCAGTGTAGTGGGACGGGGGCAGTTTTTGCTAGTAACATTTTTATGATACTCTGTAGTAATTTGTTCGTTATCGGGAGGCCTTTAGGTCCACGACCTTGTTGATACAGGGTGATCAGTGGGTCAGCGATATCTCGGGGTCTGGGCCGGTGCTGACCCCGACTTCCGAGCGGATGATGTATCACCTGAGCGATATCGCGCTTGTTGTACTAACTCATGTGGATGTGTAACACCGTTTGCGAATTTCGAAGCTCTTTTGTAAGCATTTTGCAATGTAAATTATTTTTAGCACAATTTTAATACATCGGTTAATCTAACTTGGTATTTGACATTAGGTAGCTATAGCCGTATGGATTAATGACACTTTTGTTCGTAAATGAAGGTGAAAAAACTACGTTTACTAAATAATAATATTTAAACTACCAATTTATTTTTAATAACTTCACCAAGGCCTTTTACTTTATGTCGCGTTCAATCAACAAACAATATTTGAAATGGACTTCAGTTTAAAATTTAATGGACATTTTTTTTATACAAATGGTAATGTTCCAATTAAATAAAAATGAAAAACTTGAAAACATGTCCTTACAAAAACATCAACACACCTATCAATATTTTCACGTTACGAAAACACGAAGTAGCCAAACGGGACCAAATAAAGAATCAATATACGATCCATTTGTACGCAATCTCACAATAAAACGTTGTCAGTCTTTGTGTCGGCTGTCGGCGGGCAGTAATACGGCCATTTTGCGAACATAACAAATGTGGGCATTATTGGGCGAACCTCCACTACATACGTCATACCGACCCATGAGAAGTGTAGAATTATGATAATGAAATTGAAATTCAAGTAGATCTAGCTTTAGAAAGAACCTGTCACAGGCATGAGTGACTCATAGACAGCGTGAACTTTTACATAGATCTGTTTATACATATAATTATTAACTTTTGTTTGTTGTACTGTAGGGATTGGTGGAAATACGTAATTAAAAGAAAATAAAATACTTTGAGACTATATTTTTTTTGCGGATGGGAAATAATCAAATAACTTCCACCGCTCTGGGTGGAGCGGGGGGAGTTACAAACTTGTACTGAATAAAACCCACCCATGTTCCTTCTATTGCCCTTTATGTTCCGGAGCCGCGGTATGCCTTGAACAACCTGCAATCCCGACAGGCGGTGGACTATATTTTAGTTCATAATTTCAGCAATACATGTCACACACTTCCTACGCCATCATATTACCTTCTTTTTATTCTCTATTATTTGAACGTCCTAACAAACCATCCTGCTACCCTACCACGACGTCTTAAAGCAGAACTTATTCCACTGAGGGAAAGAGACAGAGCTATACAGGGTGTCTAGCACCATCTCTATCCCTCAGTGGAATAAGAACTGCTATAAGATGTCATGGTAACTCAGGACTCGGTTTTGGTTAGTGTTATTAAACCTCTCGCAGTACTGTACTTGCTTAAGAGCGTAAAAGACTGTCACACAGATATAGTGATGAGACAAAGAAGACGATGTGTGCCTCTATAAAATACTCGATGTGCCATACTTACGACTGTGTACAGTCTGTACGAAAAAGATTGTTTCACAGATACAGTGTAGTGACATAATGAAAAAACGCTCTGCAAAGCCCAACTTTTTCTGAATCTCAGTGTACCATATATGGATACTTACTTAAGTATTAAACGCACGGCTGTCTTACTTCAGCGAGTTCAAGGTCCCAGGCCATTTCATTACATCACCCAATGGCGTTGACTGTCTCCGGTCTCCGGCGCATCACTCGATCGTCCAAAAAACTCGGGCTACGTTTGATGGGCGCTTCGGACAGCCGGGGACCCGCCCCGGGCGCCGCGCAGCGCACACAGCGACAAGAACAAATGACCCCGACGCATCATAATAAATAAAACAATTTGTTCTTAATTAGATTTCGTGAATTTAATTTTCATGCCAGTAATTGGTCGGTGGCCACAAAGAGCGGCTCTCTATCAGTGATGGATGATCGAACAGTGCCTTCGTACTATTTACCTTCGGTCTTTCCACAGTAATTAGGGGGTTCGGAAGTTTACTTTCATTATTGCTTATGAACCTATTACTGTTTCTAATATAGATTTCATTTGCTGTCGGACTATTTTTGTTGTGAGCGTGAGAAAGTAAGGCATTGGGCCGATGCCTAGTCTCTGGTAAAGGGTGACTGAGAGCCATATTGAATAACCTAATTATTTCACACTGGCTGGCGCCCGCGGCTTCGCCCGCATGATGATTGAAAAAAAATATCCTTTGTGTTATTCCAGACTATAATCCACCTCTGTGCCAAATTTCATCATGATCCGTTCAGCCGTTTTGACGTGAAAGAGTAACAAACATCCATCCATACTCACAAACAGTCGCATTTATAATATTAGTAGGATAATTGAGATAGTTTCACCGATCTCTTCGCTGAAATTAAATGTACGAAGCAAACCTACAAAAAGCAAACCTATTCGTCGAGTTCCGGTAGCGTCTATAAAAAGAAATGGAACGAAATAAATAAAAGAGGAAAACAAAAGACAAATCGGAAAACGCTCGCTTTTATATACTCGCTACAGAACTGCGCCGGGCGTAAAGTTTAAAAAATAAACGCCGAAAAAATCTTGAAAAGTCACGGACGCTTAACTTTCTTCCCCTGTTTTATTTTTCGTTCCCTCTTGTGCACTCTTCCGTCTCTTTTTGGCTTGAGAACCGTAATAAAGCTGTCCCGCTCTTTTTAACTGATAAGTTACTTTTTTAAACTGCAGGAAAATCGAAGTCGTTCACTGGGCGAAATTAAAAGCTGGCACTCGCAGACATAAGTCATAAAAAGAAAATATGGAAGACGTTAATCCGGTGATTTATTTTTGAATCTATTTGTTGTTTTTGTTATTTATTTTACAACTGCAGTAAATGTTTACATTTTTTGTTATAAATTGTACCCATTACCGAATGTAACCTTGTTTTTATTTGATTAAATAAACGGTTATTTTAAATTCATTTACGTTCTGAAGGTTTTAAGTATTCAATAAAACTTCAGCTACATAGTTATTTCATAAGCATGACGCTATAATAATTCAATTCTGAGAAATAAGACCACGCTTGATTTTTATTTTGCAAACAGACAGAAGCATTAGAGTAGGTTGGGGTCAAAAGCGCCAAATCACTGCGAGCTGAGTAAAGACAGCATGCAAAATTGAACTTAAAAATATTACTTTTTATCGGTTATTAAAAAGAATTCTGTACTCATTTTTAACTTCAGTAATATTCGCTTTGAAAGTCATAATCATGTCGCCAAAACAAAACCGACTGTGGTCAAGAAGAGTCTGAGTTAAATAGCGAAGTACAGGTACCTATGTAGACTAATTATAGACAGACACTGATAAATTCGAAAAGTTAAAAATATTAGTTTTCTTTTCAATAAATTATTGACAGCATTGAAAAGCTACATTTATGGATTCATTATTTTCACATTGAGATTCTGAGTTACAAACGAAAATACACAACTACAAATAAAGTAAGAAAAAGAATACATTCTTAAACAAAACTATAGATATAAAAACACTACTGTTCCTCTCGCTCACAGTGACTTTTGCCAACCATACCAGCAATGATGCAATGCAAATGTAACGGTGCCCCGTCACCGCAATCGGATGCCTACCGTCAAAGCGGGAACTTTACACGAGTAGAAGTAGTGCAGGAAGGCCCCCCCACACCTCACCCCCTTACCTACCCGCCATTACGACAAATAGAGGAAAAAACGTCGAGAGCTGCACCGGCCGCGGTGGGTACCGTTTGTATGCCATCCGACGTCATTACTCCACTAATATCGAGGTGAAAGTTGATGTGAAACATCTTTTTCTTTTGTAATCATAGTAGATAGGTACCTATTTCTTCGAAAGTATCGTGGCTAGTTTTGTGAAAGCTTTTTTACTAATTAAAAATAGTTCTAGTTCCTAAGTTTTGTAATCGAAGACATTGTATTTCAATTATGAATAAGCCTATACTTAATTTATGTTGCCTACAAAAAATCGTGTATGACGGTGTAAATGTATCACCAGCGTTAACAAAGCGTTAACAAAACCAAAAATAAACTATAACCCTTATCCCAGAAGAGCACATCAGTTTGTAACGATAACTCTTGTTAGGAAGTTTAAAACGGAGCCACAACTCCACAAGTTACGCAAAAAGTGGTGAAACAAAACGAGGCGATGCCCCCAGTGCCCCGGGCGGCCTGATATTGATATGAGTGACTTGCACTTACCTCCCCCAACGCTCGATGTTATGGACAACTAGCGCCCTTCGACCCCCAATGTTTGCTTAACAAATATTGTCTTTACAAACACAATGCTCACGTCGTAATCTTAGTTAAGTGTGGCAATAATGTGTTAATCCGTCGAATTGACGTCGATTATTGAATAAATGATGAAGATTGTTCTTAGTCATTTAACACAATTATGTTATTTTACTAACTTTTTATTACTTATTTTTGTATATTTTATTAAATATTTAATATTAGGTAAATAACTGTCGTTTTAATACTCCTAAAACCAAAAAAGTAAACAACCTGCACTATAAAATGTCAGCACAAAGTTAGACATTATTTTATTGAAAACACCATTTTTTTGCGGTGGGATATCTTTAAATAACTCCAGCAGACGGTGGCCCTGGCAGGCCACTCTGCTTTGCTCATTGAGGCGCGCGTGGAGCCGGGGTCGCGGGTTGTTCGAAAGAGATACCGCGGCCCCGGATCATAAAGGGCAATAGAAGGAACATGGGTGGGTTTTAGTCAGTAGGTACAAGTCTGACACTCCCCTCCGCTCCGCCCAGAGCGGGGGAAGTTATTTGAGGATTTCCCATCTGCAAAAAAAAGTCTCAATTCTCAATTCTCAATTCTCAATTCTTTATTGCGTACCATAATGTATACAGGATATTAGGGAAAACAGTTTCATAAGTCTCAATTATGGACCCTGTCGGGCACAGCACAGATAAAAGTAGTAGAGAGGAGGAAGAACGCTCGGCGTTTAATAATATACAAGTATTTATTTAGTAACATTGTAACCAATTACTTTAAAAATAAATATTAACTATAGTTTCGTATATTTATTATTATTTTTATTTAATATGTGCGTTATTTATTTATTATTAATTTTATTAATTATGTAAGTCATATTATTAATTATACAAGTAACTTTAATTAATTATTATCCTACAGGGGTAAGTTATTTATTTTATATTTCTAATTTATCATTAAAGTATTCGCCTATACTATAGTAGCATTTGCTTTCAAGGAATATTTTTAATTTATTAATAAATATGTTATATTTATCTAAATTCTTAATTATTGCAGGTAACTTATTATAAATTTTTATGGACATGACAAAGGTACTATCGGAGTGCATTTTTAGTCGCGATATTGGCAAGTTTAGCCTATTTTTGTGCCTTAGAGTTATTTTTGTTTGTATGTCCTCTCTTTTTGTGAAGTAATCTGGGTACTTACGTACAAACTTACAAACTTCCAATATATACAGACATGGTAGGGGCAAGATCTTTAGTTCCTGAAAGTGGGGTTTACAGCTATCGGTGACTTCAATATTTACTAAAATCCTAATAAGTTTTTTTTGTAGGGTAAATAGCGTGGGCGCGTCAGTACTGTTGCCCCATAAGATGATACCATATTTTAGCCATGCGTGGGCGTAAGCGTAGTACGTTACTAATGCTGTTTTAAGGTCTGTGGTTTTTTTGATCTCGCGGAGGGCGTATGAAAATTTTGAAATTTTTGCTCGGACTTTCTTAACGTGAGACTTCCAATTTATGTTTGTATCAATTTCTAAGCCTAGTAGGGTGAATTTGTCAACTACATCTAATTTATTATTATTGAAGCTAAAGTTAATATCAATCGGGTTTTTTTGACGAGGGTGAAATGAAATTATTTTAGTTTTGTTGAAATTTATTTCTAGATTGTGTTCAGTCATCCAATTTATTGTAGAATCTAGTATAGAGTTTAATTTATCATTTAAATTGTTGTTATTTTCACATGAGGTAAGTATAGATATGTCATCCGCAAACAGGACACATGGCTCATTTATATTATTTGGAAGATCGTTTACATAAACTAGAAATAAGAAACACCCCATTACGCTTCCTTGCGGGATTGAGGCGGTGATTTGTTTGCTGTGGGATCTGATCAATTCTATTTCATTTGTATTGTTGTTGTAATGTTCGATTTCAACTACTTGTTCCCTGTTTTTCAAATAAGATACAAACCAGTCGTAACATTTGCCGCGGAGTCCTATTCTATATATTTTATTTAATAATATTTCAAATTGTACTTTATCATATGCCTTCGTCATATCAAGCAAAAGTCCTATCGCGTACTTTTTATCATTTATAATATTAAGGGCTTTTTGAATTAAATTTGTAGACGGCCAAAGTAGTGGAGCGGTTTTTTCGGAAACCGTTCGTCCGTATAAACCCGAACTAAAATGTCAGCAAATAGTGAGATATTATTGTATGTATATTACCAAGTACTTACTTTTACCTATGTGTCACAAATAAACGTCTTTGAATTCGGCATAATTGGTTTTCTCTAAAATTTTACTTTGGGTTGAGAGGTATTCGTTATTGTAGCTTAGTTTTCTTTGAACAAATATTGTGAAAAACAAAACCTCTTGTTTAGATACAGCCTGTTACACTTCACCCATAATTTGTTATCTAAATCTTGCGGGACGACACTCCATTGGCCATTCCCACTAACTTGTGAAACCACAAAAACGGGGGTGAAACTGCCTCCATAAACAAGTGGAGGCGGCGCGAGAGGAATATTCAAGAGGAAAGTTGGTCCAGTTAGCCCGCGTCCACTCAATGTGCGACACTTGCATCTAACGGGCCGAGTTGGGCCCAGTTGACCATCGTACGTCACGCCATGCATTGCCCCGTTGTCCCCTTAATGAAGCCTGTCCCGAAACAAGTTTGATACTAACTTATTGCCATCTAAGCACGGTTTGATGGCCACTTAAATGTTCTGCCACCACTTAATAGTTGCCTAACTTTCGCCATTATAAACTACAGATTTTGTACTTTGATAACGTGATAAGTTTGTAAAATAGTAGAGGTACTTATAATGCTTTGTTAAGCTATACATTTAATTACTTAAGAAACTAAAAGGTCCTACGCCAAAACAAATTGTAGCAAAGAATGTACAGGACTAGTCACTTCAAATATTCGAAAAGACACAGCTCTCAGATGTTTATTGTACTGAGTAATTTATCGGTTAACCAACTTGAAACGCACCTTTTATCAACATTTTTGCTTTATCTTTCCAACTTAGGTATATTGTAATGGATACTCCGAAGTGACAAATGTTATCTACAAAGGATATACTCATCTTCCTACGTAAGGAACAAAACATGCTGGCCATCCACGCTGCGACCGTGTGAGTTAGTCGCATTATAAACGAATGTTAGAAAGTTTCCGGCTATGTCGCACACTGTGCACACGCGCGTCCACGCCAAACTTTACGAATACGACCGAACTGTGAATATGAATCCTATTATTTGCTGCAATAAAAACTTTTCTTAGCACATTGGGGCTGTAAAAGATATACCTATAGCCATAGCGAGCGAGCCTACGTGTCTTTGTATTTGAAGACGCGTTGGATATTGAATGCTGTTATTACAACATTTACGCCATGTTTGATTGACGATATCAGCGTATCAATAGTAACTATTACAAATCTACAAATCGTTATTTAGCTATTCTATTCATTCATATTACACGTAACCTATTTAAGAATACCTTAAGTTCATTTTCAGCAGTTCACATTACCTACTTTCCGTAAAAACTCATCTCATCTAAATTAAACGTCCAATAAAACTATTACAACGCGGAACATTTTTGAAAAAAAGTAGCAATAGTTTACCATCAAATAGACTAAATTGTTGGATTTTCAGTGAATATTTCAGTACATCGATGTTCAGTTGGGAAAACATATTCCACCCAAACTGTCAAACGATCAAAAAACTGCTACAACGCATGTTATTTTTGACATAAAACGTCGTAGCAACGCTGACGTATCTGACGTATTTCCATCGAATTGAATAAAATGTTAGTTTTTAGAATGTCGGAATAACGTGTTGTGTGTGTTTGTGACAGCAGGACGCGTCGCCCGCGCATCAATCGTCGCGCCGTCCGTCGCTGCGCCTGCGATGGCAGACAAGCCGTACTCTGTGTGTTTTTAGCCCTTAACATCCAAACAAATAAAAACAATATGTCACAACGATATCAGTCTGTAAGTTCATGTGTTGGCAACATGGACACATTTATGAAATTAGATGTAGGTAATGTGAAAAAAATTAACCCAGCGGTGATGAAATAATTTCTGTTTCTGCGTAAATCGTAGGTGTCAATTGAGAAAATGCGTTATTGAAGTAATGTGAGCAGATAAGCAATCGAGCTTATTAATGTAGTGATCCAACCGAGTTTACTAAAGATATGACACATTACAGCAATATACATGTTGGCACGCCGTAGTACTGACGTAGGTCAGTACTACGGTGCGGCGGCGTAGATTTTTCGTAGCCCGTAGACCTATCCCGAAATTTGCAAAATAAAAGCAAAACTCTGAAATCAAACAGTTTCATATTATATTTCTGTATCTACTGAAGTTGCTGATATTTTACACAAACAACTTCATCTCAATGATGTGTAGGTGACGCTACGCCCGCGCCAGTACAATTTTGTGTCCGGAAAGTCCTCACGAACGCGTCTATCGACAACTCGCATGACAGACGCAAAAATAACTACCGTCTAGAAAAAAACAAAAGATCGGATATAGTCTCTTGTGTGTAGACAAATGTCAAAGCGTTTAAAATTAAAAAAGATATTATTTCGCGTTATTTTTGTGCTTCGAAAACTGATAGTTGGCAGTTGGAGCGGCGCATGAATGAAGACGGCAAAGATGAATATTTCGGTTACAAAGTGTGAAATAATAAAAATCAATTAATCAAGGCCTGTCATTAGTCTACCTACCACATTCAACCGCTGCACTGTTTAGATACAGAGCAGTTAATGAACAGTTATGTCGATCTCAATATGATTCGGGACCGCTTAAAACTTATGATTTGCAATTACCAACTTTGAGTATAAGGGGCCATCCATAAAGTACGTAACACGAATTTCATGATTTTTAGACCCCTCCCCCCTCCTTGTCACAGGTGGTCACATTTGTGAGACCCCCCCCCCCCTCCCTAGTGTGACGTCACAAATTTGCAATTGTACATCTAAAAATACCTAATTTATAGAGAAAACTAAAAAATTATTTAATATTTCAAATTTCGCGATTCAATTTATTAAATTTGAAATGTGATGTCACAAAAATAGGACCCCCCCCCCCCCCTTGTCACACGATGTCACATTTCGTCGACCCCCCCCCCCCCCCCCTTTACATGTGACGTACTTTATGGATGGCCCCTAAGCTGCACATAAATACCTATCAGAAAGTCTAGTTGCAACATAACTAACATTTGTTGTTTTCTATAGCTTAATATGTCAATCAAATGCTTTATGCTCGGAGTTTTTCAGCCAAAAATGCTGGCCACTTGACAGCACATGATACAACAGCAAAGCTCTCGACAACCAGCACCCATTGAATGTAGTCGTTGAGGCGGAAAACAACTAAACGGCGTGTCCTGCGCCTCTATTTGCTGTAACCAGTAGAACTATGATCTCATTTTAATTTTCATTAAGATTAACATGAGATTCCAAAACTATGAAGCAAAGCGGACAATCGCAGCCCACCACAATTTGCCATACCTACTAAAAATATTTTTCAACAATTACAAAGACAATAAGGAAAAAAATAGATAAAACGTTGAATGCCGACGCTTGTATAGACTTCCGTTCTGTTGTCTCGGACAGCGGTCGGATTGTTTCTTTTATTCTCTGCCTCCGATGATCAAAGAGCAGATAGAACACAGAAGCCCAAAGACTTATTCGAACGTTACTCATGTCTGTCACTTCGTCACTCCGTACGGTAAAAAAAAACATTACATTGATAACATAAATGTCCTTTTTTTGCGGATAGGAAATCAAAAAATAACTTCCCCTGCTCTGGGTGGAGCGAGGGAGGAGTGCTAGAATAGTACTGACTAAAATCCACCCATGTCCTTTCTATTGCCCTATAAGTTCCGGGGCCGCGGTACCTCTTTCGAACAACCCACAATCCCGGCAGGCGGTGGCCCTGGTAGACCCCTCTGCTTTGCTGACATCTCTTTCAGGCGCGCGTGGAACACTAACACGCCGTCGCGTCGCGTCGACACGGCTACACAAATTTCTCAGAACGAAAAACGACGTCGACTGCGCCATTGCTATAATATAATATTTAGGGTGATTCTAGTCTCATTTAGGAACCCATCCATGGTTTATTGTGGTGTAATGGTCAGTGTAACCACGATGCTGGTATGGCCGTACAAAGTGGCAAAAAGTAAATATACTTACCTCGATCAGATCGCAGTTACTTATTGCTGAACCCTGTGAACCTTCTGCCCCTCACCAACAATGTACAAGCACAGCTAATGATGACCGGCGCGACTGCGCAGTGCGCAGACGCACGTTACGAGCGCGCTCATTCATCAGCGCTGTCAGCGACATCTATTGACAGCTGACTTCTGTTGCTTCTGTGTCACGCTACAGGTCCAAGTTATTGTTTTGTTTATTGAAATGTTAAGTCTTTAAGGCGAGATAATCCCTTCTCTGAGGGATATCCCATCTAGGTATTAACCTAGATAATCTAAAGCGGCAAAGATTATGTCTTACTTGTTACTGTAAATTGTGGTAATTTGGACACAATCATGATGCATTATTAAATTCATTAGCATGTTTACTTTCATGAATATTTTATGTTTATTATTTTATTTGATGATGCCATTGATATAAATATATGCCCTGTTTAAATCGGACAATTTTAATACATATTGAAAAGACGCGTCCAGGAGAATTGCCACATGCGTGCATCATCGAACATATATGTATATCGAACTCATATGTATGAGAAACATAAATTTAATTTATACCAATGACAATACATAGAAACCGCTTCGTTCATGACAAAGAACATCCCCAGCTAAAAAAGTAGTATTAAATTGAAATTCAAGAATAGAAATCTCTTTGTAGATCCACACACGCCGCTAGCTACCAACTACAATAGTTAGTGATAACAATGTTAAAGAAAAATAAACCATTAAAATATCATCAGTCACTCCGGCGACCCCCGCGGTGGGCAGGTCAGCAGCCAAGAAAAAACCTCCAAATTCAAATGAAGAATGATTCATTTATGAAAATGAAATGACAGATTGAATGAATGGTAAGACGGGCACAAAGGAGAGCGGCTACTGGCCACCGCTTTGTGGTATTGTGCCACGTGCTCCCGACGACTGGTCCTCTGGGAATTGAAGACCAGACGCAAAGTACAAAAAATACTATGAGTAGGCTGCTAGCAAAAATTGTAGCCTGTTTCAAAGGTTAGGCTTTATATTATTTCCAGAATTATTAATTAGAGTGACAAGTTCACTTTAGGACCTTAGTTCCCACTATGGTTACGTAATCAGGACCAGAAACCATGTAACATTAGATGAAAAGTCCAACACATGAATGGAATCCCGAAACAATAATTCGAAATAATCTGTACATTGTACAAGCAGGAAAGCACAGAACCACATAAGCCTTTTTCACATTGTAAATAAAATGAATATGAATTTAAGTTTGAAATTTCGATGCAATTGTTCTTGATAAGTAGTACCTTGAACTGCATACTTAAAATAGTCATACTGTAGTTAGTATACGTCCGAAACAGTAGAATATCAAGTGACAGTAGAGCCGTATGTGTGAAACTAGTTTTATATCATACTCGCATGATCAGAAAATGAAGAGTAAAAAGTTGGTTGTCTTTTGGTAGTTCATTAATCTGTTCTTGTTCTTTGGACTTTTTGCAGGTTTATTTTGGTGGATAAAGTTTGGTCGAGTCACGCATTTATGTGTTAATCGATGTAATGACAAATAGTCACCTATTAGTCAGCCTAATACCAAAATGTAGGTATCAGATCGACAGACCAAATATTTTTCTTTAAAAACTAATCTTATCACATCACGTCTACTGCAAAACCGTTTACGTTTTTATTGAAGCGATCTAGCTGGAATTTATTTCTTAATGCTCTTCAAAATTCGCTTTAAAATTCTTGAATGCGAAATAAATATTTCGTTTATCACAAAAAAACCGCCACGAATGCAACATAAAATATGTTCGACATTCAAAGTTGTGACCTTATCTCGTAAAAATGGCAATTACAGCTACCCTTGCAATCTCGTCGGGACCAAGAGTTAGTGAACTCCGACAAACACTAAGAAAGAAGGAATGGGCAATGAAATTAAAAATATGTCTTAAGGGCAATTAGCTTTAACTTTTACAGTAAGTGCCCTATCTGCTCGCCGGAGCTCCCCCGCGCTTTTCAATTGTGGGGAACGCGACCAGCTTTTCGGTTGGAGTGAATTTTATGAACTCTCCAAGAGTTGCGACTTTAGAACGAGTTCTCTTACCCAGCTGCGATAAACTCGTAATGAGGTACCTTATAGAGTTTTAAAATTAATCAAGTCAAAACTTTACAGAATATTTCAAGGTTTCCTTGTAAACATGACTTCAAAATAAGCCACATAGTTCTATCGCAGCGAATGAAAAGCTTCCTTTGCTGTGAGGTCAGCATAATCAAACAAAGGGCTGTGAACGAAGCGAGGCCGACTGGGCATATTGTTAAGCGTTCGGCTCTTCGTCTGACGAAGTGTTTAACAATAAATTTCCATTTAAAAAGCCACAAGGTGTCTGCGGGGAACGAAGGAAGCGCGGGGAGAGGGGGCCGCAGCTTCCGCCGCTTTTTTCCTTCATTTCCTTAAGGCCGCGTGGCTAGGGCGCCGCCCTATCAGAATTAAAACGTTCGTTTATTTTTTTTATAATTATATGTACATACAGACATGCAAAATGGCACTTAATAGTTGGAATGACGTAACATTTATTAGTTAACTAACAGCATATAAAAACAAAGTAGGTACTGACCTACATTATTCACAATCAAGTTTTCAATCGATTCTGATAAAAGGATTGAACAAAAACCACATTTATTTTGTAGCCCTCAACCTGTTCTTTTGTCCATCGAATTTCATTTCAATTATAAGTTATGCAAATTAATGCAAAATTATACACTTTATCTGCAGCGCGTATGGTAAAATATCAATCATAACAAGTACCTACCAAAGCTACGTTTAAATTATTTTCCAAAATCGTATGGAGGGCTGCCGCCGAAAATCTACTTTTAATAGTCGCACCATTTAAGGGTGGGATTTATAACGGTAGTACGGAACCCTAATTTTTTGCTTTACGCATCGGGCACAAGTACAAGAGGAGGCATAGTGTACTTCGCATAAATATCGGCGGGATAATAATTAAAAGAAGCGATAATGTCTGTAGCGCGGTGAAAAACGAGCAGACCATCCTTTTTATTTGATAAATAAAATTTATTCCCCGCCGCCTGCCTTCCCCGCTTCTTTGTGGGTTTTAACTTCCTATAAACCGTTGTCTTTGTTTCTAAACTGTTTATGGAAAATAAGTATTAAGTGAGGACGTAAACGAATATTTTCTCAAAGGACCAAGTATTGGGCTTTTCTTTTCTTGGTCTTTCTTTATCTACGGACATCTTATGTTGATTAGATTAGGTATTACAAAGTTGTTTACTAAAGAGTTTTCATATAATTGAAACAATGCATATCCAATGTGTACCTACATAATTTGCAAAAAATATACCGTCCAGAATCACTTCGCGACTCCGTCTTACAAGACATCGTACCTGTCACTTTTAAGAAGTCGATAAGGTCCTGCACTTGCATCTCGTTAGAAGTATGTCTTCCCCTCAACTATTAACCTACCCCAGGCGTCCCCAAGGATCGCAATCGGCCGGTTTTACGGCGCACTAAATATTCTCCCGGCGACAATTGCGATTATGAAAAGTGCACCGTTATTTATACCCCACCATCGTTTATTTTTTGTCGCCCCTTTCAAGGGCAATTAAATACCGCCAGTCTTAAAACGCTTTGCATATTCCATAGAGTTTATTATCGACCTGCTAATAAAGATAGTAAATGTCGCAGTAAGTCACGGAAAAATGTCGCAGGATGTTTGTGTTTGGTCTTTAAGGGGACAGTATTTATCAACCGTGCCAAATGTTGCAGATAAATCATAAAATACATAGGTCATTGGAAGTTAGTATATTTGATTAATCCAATTTAAAATACTCTAGCATTTTACTGTAACAAAGGTACTTAAACCTTTATACCTAGGTAGGTACGCGAAACAGTCTCAAAACTTAAAACAAACGATTAGGAAAATGGAACTTCTTAATAACGGGATTAATGAAATTTCCTAGTCGTCGGAATCGAACCGCATTCCCCCGGGACGGGCTGTCAAAGTGCTCCAAACTCGCGCCGCCTGTCTCTGCGACAACTTTTAATAACCTTCTGTATCACCCAAATGGATTTGGGACCCAGGACAATCCGACACTCGTTACGTTTCTAACAAACTTAATGTGAACGCAAACTTTAATAAAAGGGTGGAAGTACCTACCTGCTTGTGAATACCACTTTAATTATCCAAATAGGTACGGCGTAGCACTATGTATGCTACGCGATGCGGCTACGGCGTAAACATTATAAAATTAGTTTTGTGACAAAATCAAATGCTTATTGATTACGTCTTTAGTTCAAAGCTCTATGATTTTACCATACAATAACTAATCACCTACTAATCGTAGGTGGAACTTCCGAACATCGCAACAGCTATGAAAAAACTTATCGCAAACCCCAGAACCTGGAAACACGAGCGGATCTTTCCGAAGCGTGCATAATGGGCAACATCAGGCCTTCATCAAGCCCTGATAAGGCAATCTCGAGTCACTTCCTGATATCACCCTTCACAGAGCCCCGCGTCTTCCCCGTACCGAAACGAAATTGAACCGTCTTAGATCTGTCTCAGCGTAATCCACGCTTATAATTGATGCGACAATGTCAAACAGGGCCCCGATACAGCCGGCTAATCGGAAAAATACAAATCCGCCACAACATGATCGATTGTTGCGACACTGACACACTCAAGTACAAATTGATAACAGACTCGATTGCTTTTCGTTTATTTTGACAGAAGACAAACTTGGAAGCTCATCCCGAGATTTCATTAGTTTTCGATACAAGCTAAGTATCGTCGACATTGATCGTGCTTGTTACTTTCGTAATTCTAATACTTAATCGACTGTCAATCATCGCAGTAAAACTTGAGAGCTTTATGTGTCAATACAGTATGTTAAATCTAGCAAGTAAACAAAATATCACACCAGATCGCTTTTTCCCCATATAACGTGTTAAACGACATTGTTACTGGCTGGAATTTTGCTTTTTTTCTTATGAAATATTGAATTTTTACATATAAACCGTTCACACCTCATAACGTAATAACTCTTGAGAGCCCCTCGTGGAAGTTTTCCGTTGCAGCGGCAACATTCAAAATAAATGTTTGGCACTTTATCATCACCGTCAGTGTGTGGCAACTGGCACGTGACTTGCGTCTGCACTCACTTTATTGTCAACCTAGTATTTACTTTACTGTTAGTAGATGTGTGTGAATCGGTTTTTTGATCCTTTTCACTAATTCTTCCGAGTTAGGTTTCCTTTTAGACTAGAGACTACTGTCACTAGTGTGACAGGTGTTGTATTACTTATCTCTGCAATGATGTTCTTTATTAATGAAAACTAGTGTTCTAGACGCCAGATAGTCTTTACTGTAATCTTAGTCATTACTGAACTCAACACTACTAAGCAAATCATGGGCGACCTAGCCCACCAAAACACCTAGCTTATTAAAATATTTTGCAGCAATTCCATGTCACATCCATGTGTTAAGAAAACCAATTAAGCAGTTCTAACCCTCGATTCCTCGCGCCTCTTACACAAATAATGTGACCGCAGCATTTAGTCTCTCGGCCCTCGTAGGGGCATCGAACGATCTCTAATGGCATCCAACCACCAACTGGCCACCGCATTAATCCTTTACCGGCTCTTGATTAATTATTTAAAGTTCCCCGAGGGAGTGCTCTCGGCAACTCCACAAATTGTTTACAACTGCTTGTTACATTACATTTACACGTCGGGGATCAAATGCGCGGGTTTACGGATGGCTACCTGTTTATGGCAATGGTTTTATCGATATACTAGCTATGTCTAGCGGTTTCGCCCGCTGCACAGCTCCTTCGTATCGTAGCGTGATGTTAGATTATAGACTATTAATTTCGTGAAAGAATGCCTATACAAAATTTCAAGTCAAACCGGCCAAGGAATGGCGTTCTCACATACAAACTTTGCCACCCTGTTTCTTTCTCCTTAGGGGTCAAATATTTCAAAATTCTCTCTGAGTGAGCATCTATGCCCTCAAAAATCTTTTATCACGTAGGTGATCCTCCCAACACTTCTGGTTACTGATATTTCGTGATGAGTGAGTCAGTTATTTCCCTTTTATATAAGTACCTACTAGATTACTAGCTACATCCCGTAGACTGGCATATTATACATATAAACCTTCCTCTTGAATGACTCTATGTATTGCTGAATACTGCATTAAAATCCGTTGAGTATTTTAAAGATCTAACCGAACAGACAGCAGAAGCCACTTCATTCTCCACTATGTAAAGAAGATTATAGGTTTAGCAAAAAAAACATTTACGTAATTGATCAAGTAGTTACCTTTAGATCGGTTTGTTGCGCTATCATCTGCAGATGCATACCACGTAGAGAGCGAGCATGGCACTTACAAAGTAATAATTCAATTCCAACACGGGGTACAGTGATATTATCAAATTAAGTGCGGATAACCGGACTCTTGACTTGACCGATGTAGTGACCCCTAATCCGCAGTAAATCTTGGGACCAACATACCCTGTCCGCGGCCGGAGGGTTAAACAACCTACTTCGCAATCATTTGTTACCTACACGCTGTAGACAAGACAGGGGTGCGCAATAAAGAAATATTTACATTCCTTCATAATTTAATACCACCCGACCTTTTAGATTGCCCCGCGCGGGATCGTGGGAGTATGCGAAAATAAAATCGGAATAGTTCAACGTGATTGATTGAGCTACCTGTTATTGATGTTCATGCTTGGATATTTATTAATTTGGAATAACGCTATAAATATGAAGATTAAAATGAAGGATAGGATTATCTTATTTTTGAGATCCACCATCTATCCTGTACACTATCAGCAATATACTTACTGCTTAGCATAACGGATCAAGTTCTAATAAGGTCAAGAAGAATTTCAAAACGCATCGTAAGATACTTTGACACTATTTGATCTCCAATATCAATCATCTATTTAACACCAACGATTGAATTCTACCAAATATTCATGAAACGTCCCTAAATAAGCACGTAGATATAAGGGGAAGACCACAACCACATCAAAAATGGTTGTTCAGTGGTTCGGAAGTGTACACGGAGATAATGCGAACATTATACGAACTCTCGAGCCCGCATAATCGTGCTTATTATGCCGTGGAGCAAAAACTTACTAACTTGCATCTTTCGCACATTCATCCTGGTATATGCGTGCACACAAGTTGGCCACTGAGTGTCGGAAATTATTTAATTTTGATGCCTAAAATATGTCAATAAGAATACTTTATCTGATAGTAATTTTATTTAAGAACGATGTTAGCAGATGGAGTTCTGTGTTTTCAAAAAAAGCGAGCCAAACATTTCATTGACCACTTAACTTGACCCAACCAAAGTGAAATTCTAATTCAAAAGTCGCAAAATAGATTAAAATTTATCTATTTATAGTTCAGCTCAAAAATAATATTAAGATCCCTCCCTACTTTACTACTACTTTTACCTTAATACTTTACTTTTATCTTAATAGGTACCTATTAAGATAAAAGATTAATTATTTTTTTACTTTTATCTTAATAGGTACCTACCTATTGGTTTTGAGCTGAACTATGAGCTGAACTATAAAATGAAGAAAGTTTTAATTTGAAGTTCACAGGTAAACACTTTCGTACCCCTCTATACCTACTAAGACATGATAATTTTGTTGGATGACCAAGGGCTATCGAGTTTCGGGTTCAGTAAACCGATAATTTAGAGATGTTGACCAAGTACACGAACTTATGCACGTTAGGTGAATTAATTACACTTGCACTGAGTTTAGAGAAACTACTAAGTCCACCCTACACATATTAGATTTTCACTACTTAGTAAGCAATAGTAGGTAAGAATTGCTTATGTACTTACCTACATACAGAAGTAAATAAGGGCGAGCTTTTATTTGTACAAATTAAAAGCAACATTTACTTGAGTGCAACCAAGCAGAACCAGGGGCTGCGTTACTATTTGATTGACAGCTGCCCTTGTCCAATAGCAATGGCGAGACCTGACGAACACGTCAATCAAACACGAACCAACCCCACCTTATCAGCAAAACCGACAGCACATAATAACCCTTATCGCTCCTGACATAAGAACCACAACTAGTGCACAGATGACATCGCGAGCCCCGCGGCCGAGCCATCACGCGAACGCGATCGCCCCATTATTCGCCGCCCTTTTGTAATTTGAATTTCGAATTCCAATTCGTATTTTGTGGTAAAATAAAAAGAACACCGTTTCGACACAATGGCGTCAAGGGCGGTGTTCTGACATGCGATCAAGTTATTACATTAAAGGAAAGCGTACCCGCGAGCCCGGCCCGCCTCTTGTGTTATTGAAAGCTTCCAGGAATAGCATTCTATAACATTAATTTGAAATCGGCCGTTCGTATTTTATAGAACAAAGTTAAAGCTAAAGTAAACCATTAAGGGAATGGATTTAAAGCACACTTTTAAGCAATTATTAAGTTCTGTTTTATTTTCATTACAGAGAATGGTCTGCCCCGACGGCTTCGCACTGCTTACACGAACACACAACTGTTGGAATTGGAGAAAGAGTTTCACTTCAACAAGTACCTGTGCCGACCGAGAAGAATTGAGATCGCTGCTTCATTAGACCTTACTGAGAGACAGGTACGTATGTAAATACAAAAAAAGATTATCATCACACATTTCGCAGCCTTTTAACAAAATACTCAAATTCTACCATAGATCGTACACGTGCCATAAAGAAACCATCCCTATTTCATGAAATCATTGTATATCAAATTCTACTATAAAGTGCACGAAAAATGTTCACCGCCAAATGCCGATGGATCATGACGCCATGTCTTAATATTTGATCATACTGTTGCCAACGTCCATACTACGTTGAATACACCGGTTCTCGTCCGATCACCGAAGTTAAGCAACATCGGGCGCGGTCAGTACTTGAATGGGTGACCGCCTGGGAACACCGCGTGACGTTGGCTTTTTGCTTTCATAAATTTTGTTAACAACCTATCCGATTTTTCCTACCTAAAACTATCCGTAAATTAGTTAAAATCTTTACTTTTGTTGCAGGTAAAAGTCTGGTTCCAAAACAGGCGTATGAAGCACAAGAGACAAACACTCAGTAAGACTGAAGATGGTGACGACAAGGACTCCACCACATCGGAAGGTGGCAAGAGCTCTAAGACAGGGCTTGACAAATTTTTGGACGATGACGGACCGCTATCCGGAAAGAAGAGTTGCCAGGGTTGCGAGCTACCGCCCGGCGCACTTTGTTCTCCAGTTGAGGATCTTCCAGAGCTTGCGTCACGCACGCGGAATAATAATACTCCGAGTGCCACCAACAACAATAGCTTTGCGAGTGATGGAGCTTCCAGCGTAGCTTCCTCGTCCTCCCTGGACAAACTCGCCGAAGACGACTCACGAGATGGACACCCTCCCCTCACAGCAATGACCGTCGCTCCTAGGAACTTGACCAAGAGGATTAAACAAGAATCGAGGAAGAGATCACCGTCATTGGATGCTACGTGTAAAGTATCGCCATCTTCCTCTAAAGATGGTCTTGGTCCAGTAGTTGGTCTTTCGGATAATGGAAAATTCTCATCAGTCAACTTGACGCCGTCTTCGACGCCGGGCACTCCATCGAGTATGCATCCGAGTCCACTGGGCCATTATCCTAGACCATCGCCTCCTAACGCCCCGCCAGGACCGCCGCACCCTCAAGCTGTGCCCAATGCAATGCCTCCTTACGTCATTAGAGGTAACGCACCGCCTGGACAGTTTGTGCCACATCCAGACTTCCGCATGGACTCTAAGCAATTCATTGGAAAGCTTGCGCAATACCCCCAGGGCAACAGAAACTATGAAGGATACGGTACCGCAATTCAGTCTGCTGAACAACACGGATATGTGCGCAATCAGCAGCACACACGACAGGAAGGATCCCCCTCCACAAGAGCGACAAACGGAGTAGCGTCAAGGCAAGCTTACCCTCATGAAATGTATCAAAACTATGGATATCCCGCGTATGGAAAAGATCAAGTAGCCTACGGGCATCCGGGATATGACCAATCGCAGGGTTACAGTGCGGAGCATATGGGGTATGCAAACAGCCATTATGGGTACCACTACCACGAAGGTGCGCAACACGATCACGGACACAACTATTATGCTGCTGATGGACAAAAAACCGCACATGGGACAGACTATTCCAAGAACTACTACGATGGCAATGCTTACTCGCAGCAGGCAGCCGGGTACGCGGCAGCAGGCGCGCAGGCCAGCACGGCGGGCGCGGCGAGCGAGGCCTACAGCGGCGCCGAATGCGCCGATGGCTACGGCTCCTTCCAGCAGTTCTACGAGGCCACGCACGCCGCGCCTGCCGGAGACAACTCTAACTCCTCCTCGGACTTCCACTTCCTCAGCAATCTCGCTAACGACTTCGCACCAGAATATTACACCATTTGAGATAAGGACCTCGCCGAGCAGGCGAGTGATCTGTTCGTGTAAGCTTACTTATATAATACTGTGTATGGAACGTTTAATATAATAAGGGTTACGGTGTTGACACTCCAGTGTTCGCCCAAGGCGATGACGTATTAAAATGCTATCCACGGCTAATCCTAATCCAATTTAAGTTTGTTATATTATAGTTGCTATAAGAAATGGTAATGTAATAAATTGTAAATAAATACTTACTTATATCTTAATTAATGTAATAGATAATTAAACTAAATTTTTACTCTGATGCATACAGAATAAAGAATAGATATTGAAATGGATTACTGAAATTTAAAGAAACGCAGATGCTCAGTTGCAAAACACGTATTCGAGAAAATATGTTAAAGTTACTGTAAAATATAGCAGTTTTTCTAATCTGCAAGCTATTGTTTGTGCAATACTTACGCGGATTATCAATAGATACCTATTGTTGATATAAAATTTAAATAAATTGTAATTAAAACTGGTATCAATGTAAATTTCTACAAAAATAATATTTAAAAAGTTTATCTTGTATCCAAACACCTTTTCACGTGTTCATGATAAGAGAAATTTGAATAAAAAACCATTTTACGACACTTAATAATAGAAATTGTTTACAAACTTAAGGAATAGTCGTTGCCTTATTTAGTTAATATTGTTTTGTGACTATAAGACATACTGTAGATACATTATAAGATAGTTTATTGTAAGTCATTATTATTGTAGATATCATCAGCTCTATCATTTTGGCCTATTAAAAAAATAAATCATTTGGTGTCACGTTTTCTGCTTTTACTCCTACAACCCAAAATTACAATTTCACAGAAAGCTATACTGCCCTCCCTTAATTATTATCAAAACAAAATTGAGACACTCGTATAACAAAGCACTAAGTCTATTAGGGATAGTTTAAAAGTAGTTCAAACCCAACTCTAACCAAAGCCCTTTTACCAGACTACATGAAAAACAAAATGCTACCTCCTAAATTCAGATCACTATCTATTTTTAATAAGTAACCACACTAATCTTATTGATGCAATGGAAGGCTGGAGCTAGTCAGTCAGTATAAGGTTTTTGTTTAATCAACCAAAGCAAATTGTTCAATGTGTGGAGTCAAGTCATCAGAACCAATGACGTATTTTTCGCTATTTTTGACATAAAGCTCTTTCTGACCTGTTTAAGCTTATTCTGCGTCAATTATGGCTATAAGTGTGGTCATTCTTTTGAACTTTTTTAAATAAACACAGAACCAATGTTATGGGATAGGCAATAATTAATATTGAACAAAGTAAAAAAGTAAAGAGAATACTGATATTAATTTATTATCAAACTAGATCATGCGAAATAGAGAGAGATTAACAGTTGTGATCATTTAACTAAACAATGTTATACACTTTTATATAAATTTCAATTATTATTCAGAAATAGAAATGTATCATCATTATTGCAACAATTAAGTTATTAGAAACAAAGACATTAGAACCTGGTTAGTTTACACTTACAGACAAAGAAAATTTAGGAGAAACAGTACAACTACAAGAAATTCTTTCAAGTTTCCAGAAACTTTCAATTATTGAATGACTATAAAGTATTTCTTGTAAAAATTGTGATTAGGACAACCCTGTATAGTACTGAATAGTGTAAAAACCGATTCTAATGCATCATTTCAGTAAAGCCTTGTGTCACAAGACTATAAAAATAAATGTAGTAAAGCAATTATTGTTACATATAAAGTAATAAAATATTTTATGAAGTAGAAGGCTTCGCTGCTTGCATCTGGGCTTGCAGCTTCATTTCGATCATCATACAGATAGCTTTGTGAACCTTTGATTTCTCAATGCCTAACATTTTAATTTTATCCATTTGTTCTGTTACAAACTGTACTTTTCTCTGGAAGTAGTCCTTAGCACCCGGTATATCCTGAAATTATAATTAGGTTACTTATAACAAACCTCAAATAAACATTCTAGACAAGTTAAACGGCAAAGGGACTTCAACGAATCAAAGCAGTTAGTTTCTATTCGAGACAAAGATATCAGAGTCAAGCAGAAACGGCATTGATGGAAAAACAAATCTGAATAGAGGAAAATTATGTCACTAATAATATCATCTCGAAATCACAATAACACACACAACTTACTTTCTGAGCATAATATCCAGTTCCTATATCAATAAGCACATGCTCTGTGTCTGATATTTCGCCGGGGATGTACATGGACCCAGTAAGCGGTACCAGTATACTTTTGCCTTTACAATCAGGAGTCATCTTTTCAACACATTCTCCTGATTCCATAAACTTTCCTTGAGCTATCTTCAATGTCTGTATAGAGTCTTGAAATACAGTCATTTCCTACAAAAACACATAGGTTCAAATGAATATACTTATCTCTTTGAAACAAATCATGCTTAACCTAACCATATTTGACAAAAAATTGTTAAGTACTGCCTAAATATATGTAGAAAAAAAACAAACTAGGTCATATTCCGAAGTCATTCTAGTTATCATTGTATATTTTTAAACTTACTTGATCCAATTGCTGTTTGAGTTGGGCCAACTGCTGCAAATTGAGCTTGGATAAATCGATCTGATGCATTCCTGGCGCAGGGGCACTTGATACGGTAGCCATTGTTAATGAAGTTAATATTTCAGACCTAGTTTAACGAGAATAATGACTAATTTAAATAAATGCAAGACTTCTCAGCATAATTCGTAGGAGGTAACCTCAAATATTTGCCTCACAGCGAAAAAGACAGGTAGGTTTTTAAGTCAGTGAAGACAGGTGACAGTCCTACTAATTCTGACATTAATATTGTCAAACTGTCACCGTGAAATTAGGGATGTGCAGTGTAACCTGGCAGAATAGTCGACATCGGCTCAGTTGCCAAAGAAGAAAGAAAAAAAAACTACAGAGTACATAATTTAAATTTTTACTTTTGCCACTAACACACACATGTGGAAAACAGTTTTGTTTCGTTTTAACAAAGCAGTAGCTGACAGTAGCTGACTAAGAAAAGAGAGACAACAGCAGTTTGTCAAGAGCGACGTTTGAGTTGTAGTACAACGACATTAGAATGAATTAATTATAATATTATGGAAGGTTAAGTATTTGGCTAGTATTTTTTTTGCATGATTTTATACTAGAAAACCTGGTCAAAAATCTGTTCCAGGGACTTGTAAAACTTATGTGATAAATTTTCAATTCTCCATCAATGCAACAACTCGCCCACAGACCAGATATAACTCACCTACTCATTTTAGTTGATTCTGGTAACAACACTACCAAACATTGTTTTTCAATAAATTGAGAATTTATTTGCGATTCGGCGATTTGAGACCGGAGACAGCGGGCTGCTAGATTATTTTGGAATTAGTGTAAATAGCACGAACTATCATTCGTGTCACGTTTCAAGAAAGTGCCGCTTGATTAAATAGTAAAAAGTTCTAAAATAATATTGGTTAAACTTAACCCCAATCCAACCTCGTCATGTCTGTCACCAATTTGGATACAATCGAGAATTTTCAAAATTTTATTAGGTAAGAAAATAATTTCAATTAACATTATCGGAAAATTGTATTGCGAGTCCTTTCAGCTGAAACTTTGAATGTGATTTATCTATTTTTAATTTCAACCTTTATTTCAGTCTATAACTTGTGTAAAATTTAACTATTTCTTTATTCTAATTTTCTCAAGTATTCAATTAAAACTTGATGGATTTAAAGTTCATTTTGATCCCCGTCTTATAGACGCTACAATGTTTGTTATCTAATGTTACAAAGCAAAATGATTTCCTAATAATTGTTTTTAGCAATTAATATCGAATCTGTTTCACCTTTTTCTAAGGTCACCAAAGATAACTAAATGCTGTTAATTTTTCGATGCCTACCTCATGGCTTTGATGTGACATGCTTTGTTTATTCTGATAAAACCAGATTATCGATCTAAACAAAACACTGATATATAAAAGATAAAAATTGTGATAACAGCAATCGGTATACCCTACTGAACTGTTATCTAGAAGTTTTGTGTTCCAAATCCAACGATTATAATGGTATTATGTACTTGAATTTTCAGGACACCTGTGCTAACTGTAGTTCACTTTTCTGCTGAATGGGCAGAACAATGCAAGCAGGTCACAGAGGTGCTACAGGAACTCTTAAAGCTACCCGAAATACAATCCAGTGGCAGCAAAATTGCTTTATGTGATGCTGAGAAGTTATCCGAAATCTCATTGCAGTTTAAGGTAAAAAAGATCTTACTTTAAATACAATGAACATGTAAATAAGGATGCTAATGTTAAATACTTATAAAAGAAACAGTTGTGTAAATAATATAAGCACTTCGTTTAAAACAAATATGAATGTGTCCGAGAATACAATTAACAATTTAGTAGCAGAATCCAAAACATACTTATATTTGATTATATTATTGAACTACTCATTGTGACTTGCAATGCTTTCTTCTTTATATGAACCCTGATTCTCTGGAGGTCCTTCAGGTTAGACCATTATGCGTAAAATTGCATTTTTTAGCAAACTACCCTGATCTATGTGGAATAACTGCAAAATTTTATTAAAATTGTTTCAACAGTTTAGGGAGTCTAGAATACAAATAATGTTTTTTATTTTCTATTGTCACTTTTCAAACAATGAACATACAAATAAGGATAATGATGTTAATTATTTAAAAAGAAAACAGTAGTGCAAATAAATAATATTAGCCTTCTTAAAAAAAAACATGAATGTGTCTGAGTAACAATTAACAAACAATGATGTAGCAGAATCCAAAAAATACATTTAAATGGAAATGAATTACTGCATAAATAACTTTGTTTAATTTCCAGGTTGACTCTGTACCAACAGTCATTTTATTCAAGAATGGTACACAGCTAGACAGAGTAGATGGTGCTGATGCAGCACAAATATCTTCCAAAGTTAAGACCCATAGTACAAATAAGACTGCGCCACGGGACACAGCTCCTGTCAAATTAGAAGATAGACTGAAAGCATTGATTAATAGACATGATGTTATGCTGTTCATGAAAGGCAACCGAGAGCAACCTAGATGTGGTTTCAGCAAAACAATAATTCAAATTCTCAATGGAACTGGGTAACTATATTATTCATACTAATATTAGGAATGTCTGAAGGGTTGACCACTGCTTTTCCTGACTTGGGAATTACAATGACATTGAACTTTCTTCAGAGATAAGGTATTGAAGCTGATTTCAGACAATTTATCCATCACAACACAACACCTGTTGTTTTTATAGCTCAATTGAGGTATCCACTCCGGAGGCTTTACCGTTGATGTGCTATCAGGTTTGCAGTGACTTGTTGAAAATGAAAGTAACTCTGTTTGCTTGTTTGTTACCTTTTCACGACTAAACGGCTGATCAGAGTGTAATGATTTTTTTCATATTGGAGAAGGATGGGCCATATATTATCGCCCTAAAAACTTCGGGGTGTGACCACTGTTACATAATGTCTATATTCCTCAACTGTTTGACAACTGTCATGACGAATATTAGAAGCGGTTAGCGGGTTACAGCTAGTCTTGAATATGTTTTAATATAAAATATGACGATTTCCTCTATCTACTAAAGTACCAACTATGACTGTTAAACCAAAACATTACACATAATTTTATTTAAAGGTAAAATTAACATGTGATATAATTATGTCATTCTCGAAAGAGTAGGTAGAGGTGTACCTACGTAATAGTACACCTTCATTTCGACAGTTATGTTTAAGTTCCATGTAAGATTCCATGACTGCTACTGAGATATTCCTGATTGTAGAACCCAATACACTTCCCACGGCAGGAAACAAAACCAGAACATGCTAATTCACAGCAGTTGTGCTCGCGAACATGCAACCACCAAAGCAGCCAGTAGCGGTCGAAACCGTACATCTTTTGATTGAACTGCTAGCCTTGCCTGGCATGCATTGCAATACCGTTTTTTCTTTTCTTTTCTGGCCTTGTAAGACCACTGTCAGATTTCATCAAAATCGTTTCAACAGTTGAGGGGTCTAGGATACGAACAGAAAATATAATTAGAATAGATAGATTGGCTATCTAGTGACTAGCTTATGAAAAATTAAACAAATGTGTTTAAAGCAATACAATGGCATGATCTATGAGTTACTCAAGTGTTCTATATATATTTTGAATAACAGTGCTCCCAATTGTTTAATGGTCTGCTCCATAAAATACAAACAATGGTAACTTGTTATTGTTTTCTAGGGTGCCCTATGATACATTTGATATACTGACTGATGAAGAAGTACGCCAAGGCCTTAAGGAATACTCAGACTGGCCTACCTACCCCCAACTATACGTGAAAGGGGAACTGGTCGGAGGATTAGACATCATCAAGGAGCTACAATCTAGTGGGGAACTAGATGCTACACTGAAGCCTTAATAAATGGATCATGCCATTGTAGGTACTTTAATTTATTGCAATAAATGAATGGTTTTAATAAATTGTTGTTATACTATGACTTTTTCCTTCGCCTACACTTTGCCTAGATACTGCCACTTTCAATGGCATATTACAGATTTTCATTCGACTCCTTTCAATCGTCAAACTGGAATCTATTGCTATTATCTCATTGGTTCAGCGACTACTTCTTTTTATGTGGACCTCACTTCTTGGAAGAGTCCGGTTTTCGCACATAGTCCTTCCAGGCTGAGTCCAAAGCCGCCATAGCGACCTTGGACTGTCTGCAGCCTGGTACTGAGTTTCACCAATATAAGGCTTGTGGGAGGGTCTGTTCCCTCAGCCAGCTGCGTCATCACTAAGGCATTAGGACTACCTAATGCCTTAGTGATGGACGCCCGCTTGGCGAGCTTGCTCAGAGAACTGCCGTGTCCTTCTCCTTTAATCCATTGTAGTGTTAGTGTATTACGGTTGTGTACCGTCATGCGTTCTAGTAGGCTGTGGCATTCATATAGTAGACTACTACTAAGTAGAGTTGTGTTAAAGAAGGGATATCAAATAGAGTGGCAAAATGTGAGTGTAGTATTAGATAGACTGGGAATATAGGCGTGATGAGCGTGAAGGTGGAAACGGGAACGGGATCCAGCTTTAGCCAATAGTAGGAAGCCATATTTACACTATTTATTATGTACATTATACACGAGAAAATATTTTTTGTTTGTACAGAATAGGTTTCAAAACTACGGGACCGATTTATACCGTTTTTCCCTAATAGAAAGCTAAATTATCAGGAAGTAACATATGCTACATAACATCACGCTGCGATGGAGCTAATAATGGTGATAGGAGCTTAACAGCGAGTGAAACCGCTGGGCGCAACTAGTTTTGTATAAGTTGAGATAGATACAAAACCTTTATGCAGCTCTTTTATATTTTGACTAATATAAAATGAAAGTTATTAATCAATTCCAGGTTAATTCAACACTAATGACGAGTGATTTTCAAATAATAGTAGGTTCAGAAATCGCCTAAAACTCACACAATGTTAGTAAATTGAGTCTTAATCGAATAGAGTGATTTTTTATCTGCTTTTTTATGACGTTCGTGTTGTTGACACTGACATATATTTTATGGACCCAGATGACGTTTATGAAAACGAACCAAACCAAAACTTTACGAACCGTAACTTGAAAGTAAAGCAATCAACAAAAGGAATACAATATCATAATATACTAGAAACTTGGTAGATTCTATATTTCTGATTATATTATTCAATTTTCCTGATTTTCTATCTTGTAGATATGGATAAACAATATACTTATAACCCAAGTATGCACATCCTTAGTCAACCTATATATTCTTAATGCATTCGTGTACTTTGATTGAAGTATCTTACCGATAAGTGTATCTATAATCTTTATCTGATTATTTTAATAGTGTAATTAACTATTTGGTTGTAGAAATAATGAGTAAAACCAGGACAGCGGGCGATGGAATGGAATCGGATGAAAAGGCATCAGAAAAGGTTGAAAATGTGGATCCTAAAGTTACCACTAGCCCAGGTAGAAAGGATAGTTTGTTACCACCTCGTTTAGTGCAAGTTTACGCTACTAAAGTGTTTAAATCGGACAGGGGCCACTCTTTACACAGCAAGACACCAAAGTTTGTGCCTTATGAACCATATCCAGCAGCCGTAAAGCCAATGAAACCTATGCCTATTACAAAAGACTTGAAAAAGTCGAAAAACAACATGGATATTAACACTTTGATAACTCAAATGTCTCAGATGAGTACAAACCTAAATGAATTTAAACCTCGTCCTAAATTGAACTCCAGTAGTGAAAAGTCTGGTCCGGATGCTGATAAACCGAGTCCTGAGGCTGTTGAGATGAAGAAAAAGATTGATAGCCTGACACATGAAAATGAATCTCTGAAAGAACAGTTAAAGCAACAAGTTCAGGTATGTTATGAATATTTATTATGTACTTTCTTAGTCATACTTTGTTTATTCATTTTTTAACATATAAAAAATACATATATACTATTGGGTGGTTTTGTTTGTAAAATCATTGTGATACCTGAACTAGTTTATTTAAATCATCTTTATATTATACATTTAAAACACTTACATATTTAAAATCTTGTTTCATTGTCAGTCAGGACATAAATTAAAAGCATAATTATATTCATATAATGTTTGTAAATAAAAATAACAGTCATGCAGGCAGGCATCTTATTAAGTTATCTGAATCATAATAAAACTTGACACAAGCCCCAATGATAAAACTGCTTTAAACTTATTATCACCCTTAAGGCTAGCACTCACTGCGGACAGCAAGGCAGAGCATTGTATCTTGACCCAATCTATATTCATACATAGGTAATGGTAACAAGATATAGATTCCAATTTTCAATGTCACAAGGGAAATCCTCTATGAATTTACGGTGGGTAAGAATGTAGCACAGTATAATAGGTGTTAAGCGAACAGGTTGCATTAGAAACACCCTGCACTCCATAACTCAAGTTTCTGACATTGGAGAAAAAACTGCCAGACTAAAGTGTGAGTGGGCAATTAAGTTGCATGGATAAACCAGGAAACATTGGCAAAGATCGTCACACACTGGAGCCTGAGGAGAGACGGCACCATTATCGCCACACTGGTGCGCCAGTGTGGCGATCTGATCATGATTACAGGGCTTATATGAAAAGAAAGGTGTGGAAGAAAAAAGGGGGCCTTTGCCCAGCAAAGAGACAATATAGACTGGTAAAAAAAAGCTCTTTGCTGTCCCTGGAGAGCTCTCCCCATTACTGTACACACAGTAAAACATGTCTTCCGATATAAAAGATTTAAGCAAAGTGATAGAGAGTTAAACATGGTATTGTTTCACCAGTGCGAACACACCAGAATCACTATCTCAGAAGCTGCATTGCATCATAGTAAGACTTAAAATTTTATGTTATCTACAGGTCAACAAAGAACTGAAAACAATGCTGGTGGCATCTATGGGTGAAGACCTTGAGACTCAAGTACAATCTCTGAATGAAGATAAAAAACATTTGGCCAATGCTTTGCTTAGTTCCGCACAACATTTGTCTACTCATCAGGTAATATCCATACTAATATTAAAAATGTGAATGCAACTGTCTGTTACCTTTCATAGGTTAACAGGTAAACCCAATTTAGGTAAAGGGGTTGCAAGATTTTTGTATGAAGTGAGGCCTGTCAATCAAAGTTACAAAATTCTCCTTCAATAAAACTTATATACATTTGTTTTTAAACATTGCCTATCGTTGGTGCGTTTACAAACATTTAAACTTACAATACAAACAGCGGAATGCAATAATGCTGAATCATACATTAAAATATTCTTATTCATATTGATACTTGATGTTGATTGTACAGTTTTATCTGTACTAGTTTGTAATTAAAGACAGTGGCGGAAATTTGTCGCCCCGAATAATTTAAAGCCCTTAGTCACACAGATAAATTATTACCTATATAATAATATAGGCTATTTTTATTCGTGACATTTCCATGGGCTGGACCGCGAGCAAATGCTATGTCTAACTAAATTATTGTTAAGTTTCAATGAGCCTCCTTATATAGAAGTTGCCAAAAGAGAATTGATAATAATTATTTGGCTTGAAAGATTGTATATATTCTAATTTTATTTATTCTGTTTATTAGGAGCAAACTGAATGGCTAGCAGGTCAGTGTGAAGTATGGAGGAGTAAATTCCTGGCAAGCAGGTAAATCTGTACATTAAATATGAATATAAGTAAAATTTAATTAATTGATATTTAACATAAAATTGTTTACACGACTGTGCTTTGATGACGCATAAAGATAAAGAGTACATGTTGTTGATTCATAAATCAATTCTAAACGAATGGCCTGTATTGTTTCAGCTTGATGGTAGAAGAACTAGCTCAATGTAAGAAATTATTAAACGAAAAGACTGAAAATTTACAACAAGCAATAAAACAATTACTTGACGAGCGATGCCGGGCGCGAGACATGATGTTATGTACTTACAAGAACTTGTACAGTCTCCACGAAAAGTGGCTTGAAAATATCGCAATAACAGAATATGTGGGCAACAGTAAGATGTACAACCGTCCTATCGGCAACCTGAACTTTAACGCGACGATTCCACATTCGACGAACGTATTGGATATGTCATCAGTCAATATGAAACTGTCAGAAAACATTAGCAGTTCCGTCCAAAAGCAAGATATAAGCCATTTGAATAGCTTGCCTACTGCCACTGACGGGGAGACGAATGCTGAAAACGTAAGTGAATTCCGTACTTGATATTTATGTGAGTCTGACCCTTGAGTTGACCTCCACACATTAATTTAAGCTTGGATATGCAAATTCAAAATAATGACAAGATTCGCTGCGACAGCAACGTCCGGTAGGTACAACTTGCGGCTTCGCACCATACGGTAATAATAATTGTAGCTTCGTGGGGTGCAGATTGCAATCGTAAATGGTGAGCATGTAGTCCTGGGATTGATTCCCAGTTTTGGCAGTGTTATTGGGTTATTCCTTTAGGAATTTTGCCGTAGCGGTCAGATAGGATGTGTGCCTAATTGATGGCAATAAACATGCTTCCCATAAATGATACATGATTTTTATTTGCAAGTAGGTTTCACAAACACTTTTACACGTCTTTTTTTTTAAACTAGATGAGGCCGGTGTTTCGTATCCGACTACTGAGAAGAAACAGCCGAAACAAACTCAGAGGTCATAGTCTCTTTTAAGGTCCATGAGGACTATGCAGACTAGTGTCTGAAATGGTCTTTTTAAGAAAGCACCACACAGATTGAGTGGACCTGTCCAGTCAGTGCAAGCATTTGTCAGTTATCGTGTAGCTCGACTCAAAACCCAAGGAGCTCAACGAAACGACAAACAATACCAAAAAAAGGACATTTGTGTAGGACATAACATCGGACAAGTACTTATTTTTTCTTTCGGATAGGAAATCATCAAATAACTTCTCCCGCTGAAGTTAGTGTCAGGCTTGTACTAACTAAAACCTATCCATGTTCTTTCTTTTGCCCTTTGTTTTCCGGAGCCACGGTATCTCTCCTTTGCTGACATCTCTTTGAGGCTAGCGTAAAACACGAACGCGCCATCGACACGGCCTGCCGTCACTAGACGGACGGACGGTGAGCTACCTCGCTCACCGTCCACAGACCAATATGGGTGTACTTACTAGATCACCTATGACTTAACCCGTAGAGGGAAACAGTCGTAATGTTATGTTTTTGTGTTTTATCCAACAGATTATGGCGACTCCTCTAGACGTCAGGAAGGTGAGCGAAGAACCAGTGAACGCGTTAGTCCACCACGCTTACAGCAGCAGCGGCAACACTCCGCGGCCAATCGCCTCCTGCGTGCACTGCCACGGCAAAGTTCAGCTTCTCTAATTGGTTGGAAAGTCATAACGGTGAGGAATGCGTTACGTAATGGGATGCAGCACAATATTAGATATACGGAAATGACACGGTGAGAACTGTAAGTGTGGATTGCTTTAACAGCGTGATGCAAGTAGGTAGGTAAATGAAATTGCCTTTGCGGCATTTGTTTAGTTATATTTCAGTAACTTGTGTAAGTATAGGTAGATTGTTGACGATATTCTGTAATAAATAAAATGGTTGGCTGTAGATATTAATAAATATCCATAACTTTGTTAAAATCGTAGCTAAATAATGACAGCCGCACGGTTCAAGGTTAAGCGGCGCTTGCTAAAGTTGGTCCTTGGATCGGTGATCATTCATTACACGCCGAGTGTCCTCTGTGCCTGGGAAAGCACGCCAAACCGTTGCTAATGCTATTTATAGATCTTTGACATTCGTTACAGATAGTCGAATGTCCTGAAAGTCTGACAACCAAAGGGTATCGTATAATAACTCAGACCTAACTGGTCTGTGAAAGTCAGATACGCAGTCGCTCCACATGAATGCTGATATTCAACTGAATCTGGTTACTCGACTTACGACCCCTACCGTAACTGGAAAAGGGCTAAGCAGATGATGAACTTTGTAAATCGGTTGAATAAACAGACAAGCAATCAGATAATAGTGACGATAGAATGCAATTCTGCCTATCCCTTCGACAATACAGGCGTGATACAGCGACTCATCAAAGTGAATAGAGTCCTGTAAACTTATTTAACTTAATTATAAGTTTAGTACTCATCTCCGACAGGGTAGCCCGCAATATTTGATTTTTCGCAATTTGCATTGTCAGGCTGTATGTTCAAAACAAAGAGGCCTGCCAGGGCTACTGCCTACCGAGGTTGCGGGTTGTTTGAAAGAGATACCGCGACCCCGGAACACAAAAGGGCAAAAGAAGGAACATGGGTGGGTTTTAGTCAGTAAAAGTGACGCTCACTCCCGCTCCGCCCAGACCGGGGGAGTTATTTGATGTTATCTCATCCCTAAAAAAGGTCATATATAAGGTTCACTTCTGCCTAACTCTTTGGGGGTTACCGTAATAATTCAACCCTATAAATTAATTTAATCCCATTGAATGATTTTGACATGAAATAAACGTAAGGAAATTGGAATTTCGCGGGCTACCACATCATTTGATATTTGATTTTAATGTTAAGAAGCTAGCGGTAAATAAATCGTAAGTTATTTCAATTTTATAGGTATCATGGTGCTCTGTATTATTAGCAATAATATAAAAATTTGTATGTTTTTTTTTATATTACTAAAGATATCGTCACTTTGACTGTTTTCTTGTGGCATCACAACTCGTGATCTAGAAACGCAGATATTGAATAACTTAAATATTATTTGGGGATTTTAAGTGAAATTATTTTTATCCAACCTGTAATGTTCCACTACTGGGCAAAATTACAATATTATTTAAAATATTCTATTCTGTTTTTTTTTTTTATTAAAGTTCATGAGGTTTTATTGTATTTCTCGAGGCTGAGTTTAATGTTGACCTTATCGACACATGTATTGATGTAGGTACTCTGTGCCAAATTGCGGAAATGTGCAAAAATGGCTAATTACTACCATAATTGGAATAAACATGTAAGTAACAGGAAAATATACGACTTCCTTATTATAATTGAAACGTCCTATTTATATATTTTATAATTTTATTTACTTTAGTTTGTAAAGTGTATTATAATAAAATAAAAGGGAATGAGTTGAATATCTCTAAAAACCATTCCAAAAAAGCATTTTGTGTAAAAATGTACATAATCCTGATAATAAAACTATTTATTGTTACTATTTTGATTTTTTTATTTCGTAAAATTAACAAAGATTTTGGTTTAATGTCAAGTATTTGTATAAAAATAGTACTCGTTTCTTAGCTTGTATCACAGGTTTGTTATTACAATTTAATCGTTACATATAGGTGCATACATTCTTATAAGACATTAAAAAGTGAATGGATACTGACAATTCGCCAGTGAGAATTATTTATGACTAAACAGGATATAAAAAAAACTTACAGCAAAAGAATAACTACGAAAATGTAGATACTCCAAATAGAATCCAAAACAAAGGTACTTTTCACCAATAAAAAGCAGTCTAGCTAGGGTTTATCCTATACATGCACTTATTACCTACAACACAATATTTCAGGTAACTATCTCTACACACCCACAACCATAAACTGCTTCTGGCTTGATCCTTATTATGAATGAGGATATACATATTTCGACAGTGGAAATAAGAAGTACAAAATTGATTGTGCTGTTGGATTTTGAACATTAGCTGTTAAGCCAAATGTTGCTATAATCCAACAGTGCAATCAATGTTTATTACGCTATTCCACCGTAGAAGTACCAAAACAAAAGCCAGTCGTCCGCCGCATGTGTGCAAAGCTCTTCCATTCGCTATTTATTTATGGTAAGATGGCCTTTTGCAAACGTTGATTATGGTACTGCAACATTTCGGTGCCTGTGTAGTTGTATGCTAAGTAATCGCGGACGGCGATGTACTTGGCGCCTCCGAACCAATCGACCATCGCTATTTGTGCGATCTTCAGCTTAGCGACGAACCAGTTGTGGTCTGAAAACGGGAGAAGGTAAATAATTAGTGATTTCTTTGTGTTTTTGCAGTACGTAAAAGAAATTTCGGTAGTAGATCCATTATTCAAGTTTCAAAAAGTAGAACTTGAAGTAAAGTTTAAGAATTCAGTGTCACTACTCATTTCTCATCATAGACAAAACTTAGAGAAATGCTCTCGTCTAATATACCTTTGCGCAATAAAGGCGTCCATGACTATAAACCAACTATAAACCTATCAGACTGTTCACAAACCCTTACATCATGAAATGCTTTAGGCTTGTCTGATTCTAAACCAAATGATCTGTAGATATCCATACTTTATTGGAGAATTGTCCTTTGCCCGTCCAAAAAGCCGAAATGGTAGACAAAGTCCGATTAATTCCTGGTTCTAGGTCAAATAGACATAAAATACACAAACATACCCGGAGGGAAGTCTGCCATCGACGGATGCCTTTCAAACAACGCCGCCTTTGCGAACTCATACTCTGGCGTGTGCTCCTTGATCTAATAAACAGACAATACAGACTATTTTATAAACAGACCGATCATTGTAAATTAACTCACAAAGCACGCTGTTGTTTCCATAAAAGATAAAACAGCACTTTATTTAAAAGCTTATGTAATACAGAGTGCATAGATATCGAATTATCGATATTATAATGTTTTGCAAACATACTGATAGGTGGGTAAGTAAACTACATTTATAAGCTTAGTAAGTTTAAAAAAATATGAAATAGAAAGTGCGTTACGGTCGTTAGACTGAGATTGGTGATAACGTATTTGTATAGCTATTAGTCAAGGTTAATTTTAGAACAGATAATTCGTGTAGCTTCCCGTGTCTCGGAGTATTTTTGGAAACAAAATAATAGCCTAACAGCTGCCAAACGGGTATCTTACAATTTGGTAGTGTTTACCATAAGATTGAGAAAACACGAGTTTTATTGCCATTTATTGAATAAGATATTTAAAAGCATTTTAACACTTGATATTTTACATGTCCGACAGCCAAAAAAATACGATATATTTATAGAATCAAAGAGCAAAGAAGGAACATGGAGTTAGTCAGTTTAAGTCTGACACTCCCTTCCGCTTTGTCCAGAGTGGAAGCAGTAATTTGATGATTTCCCATCCGAAAAAAAAAAACGCTTATATTGTTACCATCATAATGACCTCTATAATTTGCACTGATACAAAATCAGAAGTAAAATAAAATACCTGTAAGCCAAACTAGACCTAATTCCGGACAAAAATTGGCGATAGTCAACATTATTGTCTCTCTAACCTAGGACTACAAAAGTTTGAATGAGTTCATACCTTCTTCATCTTTCCTGAAAGCATCAACCTGGTGCATCGCGGGTCTTCGGGGTCGATCTTCTGGTTCTCGCAATACCTAGTCTCTTCGAGCGATACGAGAACGGTAGCGCGGCTGTTTTTCTGTAGATAAAGCATACTAGTTACATATGTATTGATATCCTCAAGTTGATAAGGTATAAGGAGGAAAACTCGAATTTAACGAATTTTGATACAGTGTTACTCGTGTAAGCTGGGTAAGAGAATTTTAAAAAAAAATATTTCATTACAGTAAACACAACAGATAGGTCCCCTGGCTCTCAAACTAAGATTTTACCTGTGACTTGGGTGATAATGTTTCTGCATTATTTTGAATAGATTAATAATAATTATTAACTTACCGTTAAATCCCGAGCACTGAAGTCCAGCGGTGACATATAGAAATAAGGCACACCGGTGGAGTTAGCTAACGAGCCATCTACTATTGATTTGACGTTTGAGAACGGGAACCCTTCGATGGCTGGCAGGATTGATATCGTGGCCAATGACGCCCAGTCTGGTGAATAATAAACGAGATACATAACATATAATCACGACTGTGAATCTCCCAAGGGTTAAGGTAGAGGTAGGACACCAACATTACACAGGTTCTGTAAAAGTCTCAAATGTAATAGGGACGACCCCATTTCCTTTCAGCACAAATTCGAACTCCGACCTAGAATAGACACTGAGAAATTTCAGATGGTAAAACCCAATAGTATTGCCTTTTTTTTGTTATTTTTTTCGGGTGGGAAATCATCAAATAACTTCCCCGCTCTGGGCGGAGCGGGGGGGAGTGTCAGACTTTTACTGACTAAAACCCACCCATGTTCCTTCTATTGCCCTTTACGTTCCGGGGCCGCGGTATCTTTTTCGAACAACCCGCAACCAATAATACTGCCTTAATTGAGAATTGAACACAGGACATGCTCTGCCGTAGCACACGACCAACGACGCAGTAAACAGATAGGTAGAGTCAACAAAAAGATAAGTAACCAGAGTCGTCAGACACAGTTGAATTTACTTAAAAATGCATGAATGTTTTCGACAAATGTACAATTTATTTGATAGAAAACAAACAGTTCATACGTGATATCAATTTAAGTAGAATAAGTTCTTCGATTTCTAAGAAAATTTAAACTAAATCTGACGGTTACTTATGTCTATTGTTGCTAGTACACGAGGTAATACACGTAAAAATATAAGTAGGTACTTCTAAGGAATAGACGCGACAACCTTCACGTAAGCATTCGCTTGTAGGTTTTATTGGTATTGTACCGCTATATTCATGAACGATTTTACTTACCTGTAGCTAACAACTGAACATGTAGCACAATTTGGGACAGACTTGTACCCTAATTTGACAGTAATGAAGTTTTCACCCTTCACCTCGGGTGGTGTCAGATCCATTAGGCTGATCCGGGGCTACCGCACGATCTCCTAGGGGCAGCGAGCCTCCTTGCCGGATTGCCACCGTGGGATCTGGAGGCGATAGTCCTCGCGCGCCTGTATAAGTGGCGCGCGGAGGCACTACACCGGGGGGAAACTCACTCACTCGCGTTTGTGTTTCACGCGCGCCTCAAAGAGATGTCAGCAAAGCAGAGGGGCTTGCCAGAGCCTCCGCCTGCCGGGGTTGCGGGTTGTTCGAAAGAGATACCGCGGCCCCGGATAGTAAAGGGCAATAGAAGGAACATGGGTGGGTTTTAGTCAGTAAAAGTCGGACGCTCCGCCCAGAGCGGGGGAAGTTATTTCAGGATTTCCCACCCCAAAAATAAAATAAAAGGGTGATGTCAGATGGCATTTTATAACTTCAGCCTACCATAATGGTATATGTGTGACAAGACTTATAACATAGGTAAGCAAGTATTGTTAATCAGCCTTTTAGTCGGCCAAGTGTGTGTCGGTCCATGGGCGGCATATAGACTCTGACACCGAACCTGAACCTCACAATGAAGAAAGAACGAAGGTAGTAAAGATGTTAATGTCATTCTCATAGATAATATTCTATTCGAAAGCCGTCCATTGCGAAATAAGAGTCCTTACAACATCGCCGTGCGCCACATCAACCATTGCTCCTGCCGCCAGGATCGGTGGTGGATGCAACCAGAAGATAATTATGTTATACCAAGCTGTGCCTCTTCACACAGCACTGTAACCGCTGCTTCAGAGTGACATAGCATGATATTATAGTTAATTAATTTCATGGAAGAATGCCTATGAAATTTTTCCGGCACCGAATCGCGTTCTCCCATACAAACTTTACCACCCTGTTTCACCCCCTTAGGGGTTGAATTTTGCAAAATTCCGACTTAGTGGGCACTTACATCTTAAAACGACCTCTTATGCAAAATTTGAGTGTCCTAACACTTGTAGTTAGTAATTTTCTATGTTCATGATAAGGCCATAAAGATAAAAGTTTTAGAAAACACGCCATCTCTCTGCCTACATGTCCTACACATGCTGGCGTGGTGTTGTTTCTTCTAATTATTCACTGCATGGTGTAATTAAAATTAAGGATCTTTAAACATAAAATTCTTTACCTGCATTGTGCAACACGTATCTGGCCATAGGAATAAGCTTCGTGTGGTCAGGAGGATCCTGCCCATAGTTTGATTTTGTGGTCATTTCATTAGCATTTTCCCGCCAACTGTGTTGCCGGCGCTCAGGTTTCCACTTGCACTCCGCGTAGGAATTCAAATAACACAGGCATGAAAATAAAATAACTTCCCACTTCATTTTGCTGTCCTACAAGAAAAGTATTATAGGTGTAATACAAACATACAACAACAAAACGAAATTAAAACAAAATATTCCGATTATAAAAAGTAAAACTTGATATATTCACGTCAATGTAATATTTGAATACAGTGCCAAAAACACAAGTCACGGCGAATGTAATGTATGTTTATTTTTAACCAAAGTAGGCGGAGTATGCGCAAATAATAGCTAATTACGTACGAAATAAATTGACACGTTCGTTTTCAATCGTAGCCAGCCCGCGACTGAATGAGTGTGCAGATAAACACACGAAATAAGTATTGTTATAATTAGGTAAAACAAATGGAGGAAAAGTTTCGTTAACATATAAGTTAATATTGATAAAACAGCATATTAATTGGCGTACCTTATCTAAACCAATATTTAAGAGTTCAATGCGTCGTAAATAAATACGCACAAAAATAAGAAACTCATTCCTATGTATTGTCTAACGAAATAACGATCAAGTGTGAAGTGAGTCAACAGTCAGACAGGTGTTTGACATTTAAGATTCCTATTTATAGTCAAAGAGACGGACACGTGACGGCTACCTGACGCAGTTGCAAAATGCACTTCTTAATTATGTAGGTACTCAGGTGCGCTATTTACAGTTTTTTGCGAATAACATCACAATGTTTTGCACTGACAAATTGTTTTGTAGCTTAGAATGAAGACTTAGATTTTGTTGCGGTTAATATTAGTATGATATTGCCGGGACGATAGATGAAATGTATTTGTCTATTTGAATAATTGAAAAAGATGCCTACCTAACGCACTGACCAGCAGCAAGAGACCAAATGGCTTACCAGACAGCCCGCAAAAATCATCTTAATCAGCAAAATTAATTATATTATGATAAAAACATCACGTACGCGATAAGAGGCCGATTGAATTGACCCAAGTACGTGATTTAGCACAACACTTTATAACTGTTGAAGTAATTGTTTATCTTATAAATATAAGAGATTAATAATGCTTCTTGTTAGGTGGATTTGAAGATAAGGTAATCTATAAAAATAAACACATATTTTTTATCAAATATATTTTATTTAATCCAATTTCGACAATATTATAAAATTATAGTAAGATGTCACTAAGGCTCTATATCTATGAGAGTAAGACCAATAAAGTGTGCAAGCACTGAAAAGTGGCATTTAAATTGTCTTTGAAAGATTATACTTATTACTTAAAAACAAACATTACCGCAAATTGGACAGATAAATTGAATGATATGACTGTATAATCAACCACATCTAAAATTGGAAACAGAACGATGATGTATGAAAAATACATCCATCCTGTCAAAAATGCAATACACATATTCAATCTTACACTAGGTAATTAGAAAATCTTAAAGTAAGTTAACGTTGTTGAGTGCTCTTGGCGATTTGTTCTTTGAGCATTAAAATACTGGCTCGTTGTTCCGGAGGAAGCAGTGCGATTTGCTCGTCGGACAGTTGCAGCACTTGCATGATGAGAGCAGCCTGAGGCAGAGAAAAAACATTTGATACTAACTATAAAGTGCGGCTTTTTATTCTTCTCGACTTAAGGATAATATCGACACTGGTTTTTCCTTGTCGCAGAAAACTCTAAATTGCCAGTTTTAGTAACTTTTACTCATGAATAAAAACAAAAATATTGGTATATATTCTTGGTGCCTAACTGTTAGACTACAAAATGTTGACGGAAACTTTTCAGATCATGGAAAATCCGAAGTTCGCCTTAACTGTTGGAGGAATGGATTTCACACGGATCTAGGCTTGAATTTTATTTTTTAGTACGAAACTTAAAACTGAAAAACGTTGATTTGGTGATTGCTTTCCAATATCATCAACCTAGCGTTAGCCCAAAGAGGGCCTCGTCAGGAACCTCTGCCTGCCGAGGCTACGGGTTGGTTCGTCAAAGAAGGAACATGGATGGCTTTAAGTCAGTATAAGTCTGATCCTTTTGCTCCGCCCAGAGCGGGAGGGGTCATATGATGATTTCCCACCCGGAAAGAAAGAAAAGCAAAAAAAAGCCTTTCCCCGAAATATTGAGGTCAGCTTCTAGCTAAACAAGGTGCATGTATACTTGGTAAGACTGGTTATAGACTTTCGAATTAATAGGCCAACATACAGCGGGTTTTTAATAACCAATAAAGATTAAGGATGATTTAAGATGTTAATCTGACCTTCTCTTGATCCGAAGCACCAGAAGGAATTCCCTGGATAGTTCTAGCCTGCGCTGCGCTTGGCATACCGGGCGGCATTTGTTCTGAAACAAATAGACTTTTAAACAAATATTACCAGCACTTTCTGATGGTGATCTTATCCTTCAAAGACACTTCGAGCATAGCCTGTTCCACATTGTTTGTAGACCTAGCTGTCAGGGTCCACGTCTCGACACCCTATGACATAAGTTCATAAAGGATTGGCGACAGCTGAGTAGGCTAGCAACCACCATTCTTAAAATAATCTAGATCCATTTCTTCGATTTCGAAATTACAAAAATGTGAACTGTATTTGTTGTTTTCTTTTTTATAATTCATTTATTTCAATAAACTAACTCCGATTATTTATTAGTTTCTTAACGAGATGATTGACCTAATTATGACTCATGTCTTGTTTAGAGTAAATTTTGAAAACCATTATCAGCTTTGAAAGCTCGATTCATTGTCAAAAAAAAGGTTACATAAACATGCTTTTATCTTTGAACTCAATAATAACCTTTGCAGCAGAAATCATAAATTGTTAAATACATTTGACCCCATTTTTTTTTTCATAACTTATTCGATAACTTTTAAAACAAGTATGAGTCTATTATCTAATATGTTTACATCACTGGTTTGCGTCATATAAAAACAATTGATTAGGGAGGCAGCATCCGTAATGGCAACGCTACGTTACGTATAGTCACGAGCAATAAAATGAATCCAAAAAAGAAAAAAAAAACTAACTCTAAGGTATTTTTCAGGTAGAAAATCGGTTTCTACATTGAGATAAGACCTATTTCGTAATATTTGAAACAAATGTTGCCAAGGTTTGGAAACGGATGGGTGAGAGGTCCCAGGTTAAGCAGCTGTTGCCAAGGTTTGGAAACGGATAGGATAACCGTTCTAGGTAAAGCAACTGTTGCAAAGGTTATAAACGGATAGGTAACCGTTCTAGGTAAAGCAACTGTTGCCAAAGTTTGGAAACGGATGGGTGACCGTCCTAGTTTAAGCAAGTGTTGCCAAGGTTTGGAAACGGATGGGTGACCGTCCCAGGTTAAGCAACTGTTGCCAAGGTTTGGAAAGGGATGGGTGACCGTCTCTTGTTAAGCAACTGTTGCCAATGTTTAGAAACGGATGGGTGACCGTTCTAGGTAAAGCAACTGTTGCTATGGGTTGGAAACGGATGGGTGACCGCCCCAGGTTAAGCAACTGTTGCCAAGGTTTTGAAACAGATGGGTAACCGTTCTAGGTAAAGCAACTGTTGCCAAGGGTTGGAAACGGATGGGTGACCGTCCCAGGTTAAGCAACTGTTGCCAAGGTTTTGAAACAGATGGGTGACCGTTCTAGGTAAAGCAACTGTTGCCAAAGTTTGGAAACGGATGGGTAACCGTCCTAGTTTAAGCAACTGTTGCCAAGGTCTGGAAATGCATGGGTGACCGTCGCTTTATGGCTTCCAAAATACTATATTCGATAATCGCTTTGTAATTTTGCTTGATGTAAATATATATTTTACTGTCCGTTTGGATTGAGGAGCCACTGCACGATATTATTGCTTGTGGTGCTAGGCGACATGCTCTGGAGAACCAAATTTCGAGTGTCGCTATTTTATTTTGTTGTGTAAAGGCGTTATTTGGTAGAGCGAAAAATTCGGTCGCAATCGTTGCTGCTGTTGTTCATCATTAGTAGACAATTCAATAATCATTGTAGACAAGATATTTTAATAGTCAGAAAAAGAAAACGATTAAAAAAAATACTGATCTGTACGTGTCAACATGAGTTCACCCTTACTAGCCTTTGCTGGCGACTACGACCGACGTGAGGTATGAAATTTTCTTGAGGAATCGTACTACTGGATAGTTCCGGTACAAGAAGTATCCCTATAAGACATAGGACCTTAGACCTAAGTATGTCTGCCTGTGTGCATATGGATGAAATAATGAGTTACTTTGGTGAGAAGTGCCAGTGGGGCGTGTCGTTGATATATATCGTCGTGTAGATATATATTGATTAACCAAACCATGATCGCACTGATCATGTGGCTCCACTGTTACGGACACGCCCCCCGCACTGGCACTTCTCCTACTTTTAATATTTCTATGGTATGGACCATCAATATATAATTAATATATCAATATAATAAGTTAATCAATATATCAAATCATGTTTTTTCGGCCTCCAAGTGAGCGAATTGCGCGAGCATATGATACTGTACCACATTTAAAAATAGGCCACCACCAACATCCTTGAAATATCATCAATTATACATACGCTGCTGGATCTTCTGTTGCGTGCGAGGGTCGTTGGACCGCACTCGAGGGTCCGAGTTGAACGACTGCGTCTGCATGCTCGCTAGCCGCGGGTCGCGAGGGAAACCACTGTTACATACGAAAGAGTTTAAAGCATAACATAACATAAAATCACGCCTGTAATCCTCGAAGGTTTAGGCAGAGGTGTTCCTAATATACCACCCTATTATATATCTATTTCGACAGTGATATCGAAGTGGGTGCTACTAAAAAATCCTAAGGAAAAACCCAACAATACTTTGACTGAACCGGGAATCCGACACTGGACCTTATGCTCAGCAGTCGCGCATGCGATCGCTAGACCAACGAGGCAGTCATAGGATAAAAGAAAACAGTTGTTCAGGTTATTCTAACTTTTCGCGAGTTACAGGCGTATCATCATTTTCCTGCCCTTTCCCAAATTATTTGGAGTGAGCGCAGTATGTCTTCTTTTCTCATTCTACTCTGTTACTCGTCATGTCACCGGTTATCTTTCTTTCCATAACATTCTTCACACAGTTCATCCACCGTTTGTTTGAACTTCTATCTATCTACATTCATAGCCCATACCAAGCCAACCGATTATACAACCACTTTTCAGTCAAGAAAGCTACTTTCTGACTACCTCTTATGTATACCTTCCTTATTTTATTTATTAGAATTAAAAACACAGACATCCCCCTTAGCATTCTCAACTCAACCACGTGCAAATACAACATCGACATCAACCAACATCAACCCACACACAGCCACAACGACATTAAACCTTTTTACAGGCTTTCAGGCAAAAATATGTTGATGGAGTAAGTACTCAAGGTATTCTCAAATCCACAATTTATTTTGATCAATAAAATTCATGTTCATAACTCAATAGAACATTCTTCCAAATTCAAATTAGGTATAGCGAAATTTTAAAAAAGTGTCAAAGAATGTGACAACTGCCGTAAAATTAACACTATTCAAATGAACAATACTAATCTGCAATGAAGGCAAATAATTGAACTTAGAAGAAGGTGTATAACACAACAAACAAGCTAAAACAAAAACTAAAGACATTATGCACCTATTAATAAGTTACATCATAAAATGCCACTTACGTCTGTTCTGTTGGTTTCTCCACTGGGGGAGCAATACTTGACAGAAAAAGCGATACATCAGCAATTTGTACAATATCTTAATAATTTGCAACAGCTAGGTAAACAAGGTACATGAAAAATGTACAAAGCTGCGTGTACATGTCATTTGTATTAGATATCATCCAAGAATGATTGCAGACACAGCAATCTGCGGTTACAATATATTCATATGCGCAATTTGTTGCTTTAAGCAATTATTCACCTACAAGTAAAGCTCTCTGAATACCAGCAATATTATAGAACTGCTATTACTTCATATCATAGTAACAGAGTATTTTGGCAAAAATCTTAGGATTTTTTTAAAATAAATGTTAGAAGTTTCAATTAACAGTACTTAAAAAGTTGGTAATCATAGCATTCTCTAAGCTGATTTCAACTTTACAGAAAAAAGATTTTGAATATCTCTGAAGTATTTTTAATACATAAAACCATCTGTTAAGTTTTGCTAACTAATTCCATATAAAATTTAGTTTTAGATTATTGGTGGAGGAAGGAATAAGAAAATTGTATAAGGAAGTATGCAAATGTAAACGTACGGGTCCTGTCCGTGATGCTGCGGGGGCGGCACGGGGTGCGGCGGCACGGGCGGCAAGCTGCGCATGTCCTGGTCCAGCAGCTGCGGCGGGACCGAGCTGCGCCCGCGCAGGTCCACGTCGCCCATCGCCGGACGAGCTACGGACACAATTAAGTGGGTATGAGGTACAGACTGAAGTTCCCCAGCCTATGGTGGACCATGGTGGGCCTTGCCTTGCGAATAACATTCCTTACGCGTTATAAGATTTGCGTAATGTTAGACGGTGTGTAGATAGTATAAAGCGATGAATATGCCACCATAATAGACAGACCATTTATTATTCGAATGACTAACTTGTAGTAATTGTAGCCTAACTCTAGTGTAACATGTTAAAATTTCATAAAATTGTTAAAATTTGTTAAATTTAATTATTAATTTTAATTCCAAATACTACCTGCTTCAATATTTAGTTATTACAAACTCTTTATTAATTTATTTTTTTAATTCTATAATATATGAACTGTTATTTTGTTAGCTTATAGTTAATTATATTGTGCATGCTGTGGTCTCCTGTAAGTGAAGGAGTGCACCTACGTGATTCTATTGTCGTCCATAATTTAAGTTAAATGAGCTGTGTACATCTTTTGTTGGAGATCCTTAATAAATAAATAAATAAACATTGAATCAGTCAAGCAGGAGAACACTTAGTTAAACAAAGAGCATAAAATAGTGTTAGAAGTTAGGACATCATCATCGTCTCTCCAGTCAACCGTATGCAGCTGAATACCAGTATGTTACATGAAGGGGCTGACTCTCTCTGACCTCCACAACCCAGTTAGTACTGGATAAGAATGATTGTCAGATTTTCAGACCACTGACTACTAACGGCAACTTTCAAAACTCAAATGAAAGCCGGGACCAACGGCTTGACGTGCCTTCCGAGGCACGGTGGAAACTCGGGTATGATATGGGTAGTCACCCAGCTACGGACCAACCTAAGCAAGAGCGGCTTAACGTAAAGATCGACCGGAGCGGTTGTTATTATTTAGCCAAGAGCTCCTTCATCGAGGTTAGGACATAAAATTAATAAAACTTACGAGTGTATTGAGCTGGAGGTGGCACGGGCGTTGCGAGCATTGGAGGCATTTGTGGTGGCGGTTCTATAAAAACAAATTTCATTGTTACATATTTACAACATAGCAGCATGGTGAATACTGATTGATGCCCAAAACAAAGTGCTGTTTCAATAACATGGCAGTAGAGTATTGTTTTTGCTGCCGGGTTGCGGGTTGTTCGAAAGAGATACCACGGCCCCGGAACATAAAAGGCAATAAAAGGAACATGGGTGGGTTGCAGTCAGTACAAGTCTGACACTCCCCCCCGCTCCAGGGGAAGTTATTTGATGATTTCCCATCCGGAGAAAAAAAGAGTATTTTTTTAGGGTTCCATACCTCAAAATGAAAAAACGGAACCCTTCTTCTTCTCCTTTATGTGGACCCCGCTTCTTGGGGGGGTCGGGTCCGGTTTCCGCACTTAGTCCTTGCAGTGGACCATTGTGAGTACGGAACCCTAATTGGATCACTTTGTTGTCCGTCTGTCTGTCTGTCAAGACTCATCTATCTCGGGAATGTGTAAAGGTATCGAGTTGAAATTAAAACCATATACTAAAGTCTGTGGTCCCTTGGAGTTGTGCAAAACTCATATCTTTAAGTCTACTCATATCTTTTAGTCTTCTAAATAGTTACAGTACTGATAGCAACATCTGTGTGACTCGTCTTTTAGTTATTATTTTGTTTTTGCAATATTTTTTATTTATTTTTTTACTCTTGTATAGATTCTTTTCTACCTATTCGTTGTGGATGAGTGGACATGGTTGGCCTTGTAGATTCTTAGACGCTTGTTAACTTTTGTTAACGTATTATTTTATTTTACTTTTTGTAAAGTAAGCAATGACTTATTGTCGGGCCTATGCTGTCCTCTCATAAGTGCTAACGCTGTAACAACAACAACATTGTAAAACTAAATGATTTTAAAAGAGTAACCATGGAGTTTCTTGCCGGTTCTTCTCCATAGGAAACGACCAACCCGAACCGTGCATCTTTTCTAGACGTTTTATAAGTGCCCATGTAGGCCTATGTAAAATAAAAATATTTTGATTTTGATTTTACGCACTCAAAAAATGTAGCCGTTTATGTCGCAAGTTTGTATAGAACCCTTGATGCGCGAATCAGACTTGCACTTGGCCTTTTTTTTTATTTATTTGCTAAGTTAGAATGAAGATACGACTTACCCCGTGGTGGATTGTTTGGCATATAGTGATTTGTAGGAGGAATCTTGTCTCCTGGCTGCATCAGTGGTGGCAGTGGGTTGCTGGGATGCAACATACTCTACAAAATTAAGGATAAAACTGAAACTGAATTCTTTTCCTACTCCTCTGTTCATGCAGTATTTTTGTCGAACTCACTTCCTTCAAAAAGCAAGTCAAACACCTTATATATTTTAGGTATATATTTACTATATCTATATCAATATTTTTATTTGTATTATTTGTATGTATCTCTGTTCTCTCACAGGTCTACTGGAAGAAATTTGTAATTAAATAAGCAATACCTTTGTGCTATTCGGTCTTAATGTAAAGTCTTGAAAAGTGTTTTGTGTGTAAGTACATAAATAAAATTCAGTTTGTTATGCAAGCTTTTTTTTCAAGAAATGGTTTGCCCAATGCAAAATTTTCTAGAGGGTGTAGTGTGAGTGGTGGAGGGATGGTCAAATCCAAAACTACGAGGAATAGCGAAAAATTTCCAAACAATGTTTGAGCTCATGGTCGAACTTTTCATAAAAACTATAACTGCATCATTGGATTAAAAAAAAAATACAAAATTCATAGCCAAGAATCGAACATGTTAGTTTTGGAAAAAAAAAACAAATTCTGTATTTTCACATCATTTGATAGTGTCGTAAATCAACCAACATTCATTTGATTGGACTTGTCCCAAATGATCATTTTACAAAAGTCCAGGATACATCAAACATTGAAGTTTCTTGATATTTCTCTATAAATTAATGATATTGTTTAAGACAAGCTTTTCTTCATTTTAAAGTTTTAGATGAATAATACGAATACTTACAACTGCAGTAGCTGGGTCCACAATCCTCATAATAACTTGTGCTTGCAGCAATGCATATGCTAGTTGAGGATTTTGTAACATCATATTCCTTGCTTCATTGGGATTGTTCTGTAAAATATTAACATAACATCATGCTTGTAATCCCCAAAAGGTTAGGCAGAAGTGTATAAATAGTACACCTACATTTAGGTAGTTATTTTTAAGTCTCATGTAATAGGAACGGAGCCTACTGCCACTGCCTAAACAAAAAATCGAAACCTTGCTCTTGTTCAGAAGTTGCACTAGCAACCGGTATGCTAATATGGCAGCCAATAGTAAAACCAAGCCTGGTATTACATAAGCTAACTCAAAAGACCTAAACAGTACTTACTTGACAAGGGTTAACTCTAGTTTAAAGTAATTTAAATTTCACTTGAGTTCAACTAATTATGTCTTTTTGTTTTCGATGAGAAATCATCAAATAACAGTGAGTGTCAGACTTTTACTGACAAAACCCCATCCATGTTCCTTTTTTTGCCCTTTGTATTCTGGGGCTGTGGTATATCTTTCGAACAACCTGAAACCCCAGCAGGCAGTTGCCCTGGCAGGCCCCTGGAGTTAATGATGTCTGAACTTTAAAATTCTCATCATACAATAATATAATAATTTTGGTATGTTAAAATATGGTTTCTTATTACCTTTAAAAACTTACTTATTGCTTTTTTAATGCCAATTAAAGCAGTTTGTACCAGACTCAATAAGGCATGGTAACATTTAGTACAAAAATTAAAATTATACTGTGACATAAAACTACCTGTATACAAAGCTTCATTTGCTTCATCAGTTCAAACATTTGTTCAGGTGGTAGAGTGGCTACAGCTTTGCTGATAGCTTCTGGTGCTTTCTCTGGCTCAACTGGCTCTCCATAGGGATTTTCTACCTGAAATGTTTGCCCAAAGCTATTCAAATGATGTCTTCAAACAAATGCAGCTTGTTTAGTACTAAAAATGTATAGGAATGATGAATAAGATTTATTTTTAATTCAAACTTTAGTAAAGAAGTTGACTTATTACCTGAGGTCCCTGCATTAATGCTTGCATTTCCATCCTAGATTTCTCAGTACAAGCATTGTCGACACGAAGGGATCGCCCTCCGATTTCGTACCCGTTAAGGTTTCGCATAGCGCTGAGAGCAGTCTCCTGATCTTTATATTCACAGAATCCATAGCCTTTGGGTTTGCCGGTTTCCCTATCAAATACCAACTTGAAGGAAAGCACTGGACCGACTTCACTGAATATATCTTTTAGTTTCTCTTCTGTAGCTTCGTAAGGTATATTACCGACTGAAATACAAATATTAATATATTAATGCTCTCTGTTGACAAGAGTAAGTAGGAACTATTGTTTTATCCTATGATCATTAATAATCAAAGGATGTTGTTGTTGTTGGTTTCATCTTACCGAAGACAGATCTCATGGATTTGTCCATGATACTTTGTTCCTCTTTTTCTTTGCTTTTATCCATGGTTGATATATTTCGTACACTGATATAATTTCACAAAGAAACCTCGGTGAGTTGGGAATCTAACCTTTCTTTCCGAATTACAATCAAATGTTGTTCAGTTCACCACAGATATGACAATCCTTTAATATTATAGTACTCTGTGTATGACAATTATACCACAGATGTTGACAGAACGAACAGTTGACGATTGCAACGACCAACGACAAACAAGCACAAGCATAGAGTATAAAATAGGACTAGAAAGTCTTGCGCGGTTTCATCCGCGTCTTTGGTTCCAGCCCCGCTCCCGTGGGTAGTAGCATAATGTTTTTTTCATTTCCGTGAGCCTATGTTACTATTAGTGGTGATGTAGCTTTCTAATAGCAAAATATATTTTTTATCGGTCCAGTAGTTTTTGAGTTTCTTCGTTCCATATAAAACACAAATCATACATCATCATTTTCCTGCCCTTGTCCCATTCTATTTGGGGTCGTCGGTGCAACACGTTTTCTTCTTCCATTCTCCCCTATCAGACGTTACGGCATCATTTACTCCTTTATTCTTCCAAATCATACATGTGTATTCTTTATTAGTTTAATACGTGTGCAGCCTTCTGGGCACTTTCCCTGTTGACTGCGATGCGGACGAATTTTTTGACGCCCTGTAATTGTGTATTATTAGTTTGTGTCTATTTTTAGTTTGTATATAGTAATTAATTTAAAAAATAGTAAAAGATTTAATAAATAAATACGTGTGCAACTTTATGATTAAACCATGGACAAAAAAGGGCCAACAGAGAGAGAACTCGCAAACGCGACCATAGACAAGAAATATGGACGATAGTGTTTTCGAACTTTTTTTAACTAAATTGTTTTCATTGATTACCTACATAGAGTAATAAGCTATGGAGATAGAAATCGACAAACAAATTCAAAGTCAAAGTCAAAGGTTTTTATTTGTTAAACATAGGTGTAAAAGGTGTAAATATAAAGTACGTACAATTCAAAACACATACAGCACTCTACAGGAATTTGACAACCGCACATACAGATATATGCATCCTTTTGCCAAATGGGAAATGTTTGATGAGGCCATAAACGTGGTGCCAAATTATTTTAACCTAGAGAGTTTAGTCACTCAAACAAAAAAGAAGGCGTAACGAAGTCTGTATTGATCTGATTTCTATAGCACTTGTTTTATTAAGTTTAAAAATTCACCGTTCGGACATTTTTATTCAATTTCTGAAATTAGACGAATTTATATTTTGTGTATCTTGTAATCTTCAATTTGGTCTACTTATTTGCTTAGTGTTATTGATGCGATGCTGAAATTGTTTCTATTACATAATTATATTTTTAAATGTACTGTTTTTTTTTTTAAGAAATATGTGTTAAAATGAAAAAACGAAATAAATGTAAATAATGTTTCAAATATACGAGTGCAGAGTCATCAGGTATTGGTAGTTTCAGAAGCTCCTCTCCTTACAATAAACGCAGCTCTAACAATAATTAAAGTTTATTTGTAAAAAACAATAAAAAATAACAAGTTCAACACTGGGCGAAATAAAAGTGATGTAGACCGATACGTTTGTTAGCACGGACTGGTGAGGGCAACCGAGGGCTGCATCTCCTTCGCGTGGGATGGAGGTGGCGCGTCCAGCTGCTAGTCGCGCAACTCAGCAATGCTCATCAAAGTTCGGGTGGTCGAACCGTAGGTAGCGTGGGTATTAGTTATGGCCTACACGAGTAATTTTAAATCTTTATTATTATTCTTATCTCTAAAAATAATGCCCCGCAGGCAGCCACATCAAAATATGGTGAAAATAGGTGGCGGGCCTAAGAAAATGTGTGCATGGCTTCCATAACACGCGTGCTATGCACGTGTTGATAGTGGACGACGATTTACTGCCCGGTTTAAAGCCTTCGCGATACACCCGTTCGTTCAAATTCCTTAGTTTTTAAAGTGAAACTTTTATTACATCGTCTCAAACTTTTTCGTCTGTGTGTTGCATGTCCCTACTCCGCGGCCGACCGTCACGTCGGCCGTGGAGTAGGGACATCTAAATGTCTATAATGTGAAAAAAAGTTTCACTTTTACCGTGGTTTTATAACACCACACAATCCTTTTTTACTGCTTATTTCTGTTTTCGTTTATTAAGTTTTATTTGTGTTTTACCAATAACCCCAGAGAAAACACATCTTACACTGGTTTTATAAAATGTATAGACGTTTTAACATAAGTAAGATAAGTCATGGCCAATGTACGGCACGGCATCGGCATGGCGGCACCTGTCAATGTCAATGCAGGTATTGTGCCGTTGTTCCGGCCACACTAACTCCAGGGTTATCTCCTCTATGTGTTAAACTGACACTGGAGCCGAGGTCTACGAACGGCGCAGAACCCCGTTATTATTATTCGACTAATGATTTTATTTAATCGTAATTTTTGCGTTGGTAATATTGTCCATCGAGTTTTCTTTCTATCTGACGGAATTCCATTCCATTTTCGCTTGACTTGAGTCTGTTTTCGTGAAAATCATTATTTTTGCACACTGGGTTCTTTTGTGAACACATAAATAAGCCGAGAATTTAATATCTAGTTGTGTTGTTTAAGAAAAGAGCTTTAGAAAACCTCGTGTTATCGTGGATGAATGCAGGAAGTTGTTCAATTCACACCACTGAAATAGGGTATTGATTTGTATAATACGATGAGATGACAAAACCATGTCAAATATATTTTAGTAAATAATACAAATAAGGTAACAGATTTACAAAGCTTATTGCCAGCGATAAGAAAAGAACGGTATGAATCTCGATAACTCGTCGAGAGAAAATTCTGAAGCTTTAGATTCTGTTGGTACTGTAAGCCCGAAGGATAAATATCAAAGCATGAGAGAAAAGAAGTTATCTACGGCGTCGTTGACCAACGCTGAGGGTGCACGACCAAAAGTCGTGACAGTCAAGCATCCGGAGTCAAATAAGCCTAAACCAACTGCCAAGAAAAATAAACCCATACAAGCTGACTTAGATATCATTAAAGAATTCCAAAGATGTCGTGACGAAGGTCTTAATCGCCTGGATTTGAGCAAATCTTCTATTACGTGTCTCCCACCGAATGTCCGAGATCTAACACACTTAGTGGAATTTTATTTATATGGAAATAAACTAGCATACCTGCCTGCCGAGTTTGGTTGCTTGGTGAATCTGCAAACATTAGCATTGAATGAAAATTCATTAACAAGTTTACCACAGTCCCTTGCTAACTTGAGGAGTCTAAAAGTGTTAGACCTGCGGCACAACAAGCTCAATGACATACCGGAAGTGGTATATAAACTGACATCATTGACAACCTTATTTTTAAGATTCAATAGAATCAGAATTGTTGGCAATGGAATATCACATCTTACCAATTTGACAATGTTGAGCTTGAGAGAGAACAAAATTAAAGAATTATCATCTGGAATTGGCAAACTGGTAAACTTAGTAACATTTGATGTTTCTCATAATCACTTAGAGCATTTGCCTGAAGAGATTGGAAATTGTGTTAATTTATCGACACTAGACCTGCAGCATAATGAACTGTTAGATATTCCTGAGACTATTGGCAATCTTCAAGCTATAACTCGTCTTGGCCTCAGATACAACAGGCTGACTGCTATCCCTGCCACACTCAGTAACTGCAAGCACATGGATGAATTCAATGTTGAAGGAAACTCAATATCTCAGCTCCCTGATGGTCTTTTAGCCAGTTTGAATGAACTGACAAGCATCACCCTTTCTCGTAACTCATTTGGCAGCTATCCATCAGGTGGTCCAGCCCAGTTTACAAATGTCTTTTCTATTAACCTGGAACATAACCAAATTGATAAAATTCCATATGGAATATTCTCCAGAGCCAAGAATGTAACAAAACTTAATATGAAGGAAAATTTACTCACATCTCTGCCACTAGACATTGGAAATTGGATAAATATGGTGGAACTAAACTTAGGAACAAATCAGTTGGCAAAATTACCTGATGACATACAATGCCTGCAAAATTTGGAAGTGCTAATATTGTCCAACAATTTTTTGAAGCGTATACCACCCAGTATTGGAAGTTTGAAGAAACTGAGGGTTTTGGACCTTGAAGAAAACAAGTTAGAAGTTTTGCCAAATGAAATCGGATTCTTGCATGAATTACAGAAACTGATAGTGCAATCTAATCAGCTGACAGCTCTGCCTCGTTCAATTGGTCATTTGACTAATCTTACATGCCTCAGTGTTGGTGAAAACAACCTGATGCAGGTACCTGAAGAAATTGGTACACTGGAAAACTTGGAGTCATTATACTTAAATGATAACATCAACTTATGTAATCTGCCATTTGAGCTGGCTCTATGTGTAGGCTTACAGATAATGAGCATTGAGAATTGCCCATTGACAGCAATTCCACCAGAAGTAGTATCGTCAGGGCCATCACTAGTAATCCAATACTTGAAGTCCCAAGGGCCATATAGAGCTATGTGATATCAGGAAGATGATCATTTACAAGCTGGTGAAGGCTCGTAAATTTTTTAGACGCTTGAAATGGCAAGCTTTCCAGAAAATGTATACTCAAAAATTTCTGTTGGGAAATAAAATACTATTCACATGCTGCAAGTAATTTTTTAAATATGTAATTTTCCAAATTGAGTGTTAAAGTATTTTTAGTATTCCGTCTATCAATATTTGTTTTTCAAAATAATTTTGTGTCCAGTTTGATAGATATATAAATCCCAATATATAATATTACATTTTTCATTATATAGATGTTTAAGGTTTAAACATTTGTTTTATTGGTATCACAAAAATTATAAAAACACAAAAACAAACTGATTAGTGTTAGTTGGTAAAAGTATATTGTAAAATGCTGTATATAAAATGCACAATAATTATATTATCCATGTTTTCCAGTCCATTAATGGATTTTTTAAATAGCAAATAATGTTCTTTCATCATCAAGTGTCAAAAAAGCTTCTAATTTCTGGTTGTTATATTGTATATTGTTGATCCAAATAAAGAGGCATGTGCAATCTATTGAGCTTAGTGTCATAAGATACCAGTTAACTATAATTAAGAAAATTATTTGGATTAAAATCATTTTCAAAGAAACTGTTTGGATAATACCTAGAGGAACTGTTGGTTGAAACTGCCTATCTGAAAAGTTTTCTTAGAAATAGGTATTATTTTCATCCAAGGGGATTTAAATCATAAGCATAATCACAAAAGTTTGTAAACAGTATTTTATGTGTAATTTGATGTTTTATAAATGAGTTATAAGTGTGTACTTTTACATATTTAAATAGAGATTGATCAAAGATCTCATAATAAAATTATTGGAGCTGTAGCAATTTGTTGCTGTCGATTCTGAGGAAGTTCCTTATTTATCATGACTAATTTACATTATTTACTATAGGTTTCCTATCAGTGGCATTTAATATTTTCTGTATTTATAATTTTATTTTACATATTTAGAAGTTCGATACTATTGTATTCTTTTGGGCTTTATTCATGTGCAGAATTGTCTGCATTTTTTTTAGATGTTTCGATGTACGCACAAAATTCAGTTAATTACGATCTATGGATCAATAATGAATGGCATCTTTACAATTTTTATAATCCTAGTTCTAAAAGAAAATTGATGTTAATATTTTATACGATATAAAACATAGTTGTCTAGTCACAGTAAAATTGATTTCTTAATGGCGATTTCATGTATTTGATGTATTCCATGACACCTACTACTAAGCGCTCTGGTAAAACCTATCCTAATTTTAATGTTGATCCGTGTGTAGGTATTCATTTATAATCAATGTTTCAGTGACATGTAAACGTGTTATAAGAAATAAATAAATTATATAGTAGTGAGTATTTTATTTATAACATTCACTAACACTCATTAACTCATAAAAAGGTTTGTTCCCACTCTCACTGTTCACAGTGCGATTCTCAATGGAAATGGGAATTTCCCATTCTGACTGAAGCGAAGTTTCCCTTGTCTCATTCTAATAAGGGTCGGACATTATTGTCAGACGTCATGGCATCATTTTAAATCATGTACTCCTTTATTTTTCATACCTATCATCAAGGAAGGATCCTTACTAGAGATGAAACGGATATCTGGTAACTATCCGGTATCCGGCCTTGTTTTCACTATCCGGCCGGATAGTAAAATTTTAAAAAATCTCATTATTTTACACAAGGCAAATCATACTCCAATAGGTTATGGACATCGTTTATTTTTATAATCGCACATCAAAAATGTTTGTTTTATTAATTATTAGTTTAATATTCAAAATTAACAAGTGGCAAATTGTGATGAATAAATACCAAATTTTTCAACGCAATAAAGGGCCGAATATCCGGCCTAGTAGCTGGCCGAATATCCGGTATCCGGCCAAACTACTATCCGTTTCATCTCTAATCCTTACACAATCCATCCACAATTTCTTTGGCGTTCATCTCCCTCTTTATACTACATCAAAAGCCATATCCGTCACTCTTTTAGTCACATCATTTCGACCCTTTTAACATAATATGTCCATACCAAAACTAATTACCAACTTTTCTATAATTGGCGCCACTCTCAAACCTTCTCTATTATAACCATACCTTAACCATTCTTGTCATTCCACACATCTATCTCAACATTATCATCACTGCTATAATCAGAGATAATTTACACATAATCTGCGTACCTACATATGTTTGTGTAGGTACCTACCTAAAAAATAAAGCTATAGTACACGTAGTGTACCTACTTATGACTTACCTACTAGCTATAGCCTGCGGCTTCGCTCGCGTTAAATTCCGGGTAACACAGTTACCCTTTCCTGATTTACAGGTAAGTACCTGCTACCTGTAGTTTTTGCCCTTGCGCCTTATTAATTGTAATAGCAATGCTAAGTTTTCTCTTTTCATCCCTCTTACTCCCTCATATCTCAATCTTTTTTTTAAAAAAATAGCCTATGTCCGTCTTCAGGGTCCCAACTATCTCTGTACCAAAATTCATCAAAATCGGTGTAGCCACTTAGGCGTAACAAACAAACTCACTTTCGCTTTTCCAACTCACTTTTCTTTTACCTACCTTCATGTTTGAGTCAGCATGATTTGATGCGACTGGACTGCACAAACGAAAAGACGGAAAATAATTTTATTTCAGGAAGTAGGTGAGTTTTTTTTTATTCTCAATTTGTTTTTTGTGTTTTTAAGTCGGTTTCTTTTGCATTTTTTTTTTATTTCAGCCTTTTCAGTTGTATGATAGCTATCTCTCACAAATTATTATCGAATTCATTTTCCATTGCTACTAAGAGATATTAAGCATATAGTCTATATACTTACATCAGAAGAAAAAATGAAGACTTATATGGTTTTCTCATAGATGCCAGAATGAGGAATGAACTTTCATATAAAAAAAAACAAAAGAATCGGTTCACCCAGTCGAAAGTTCTGAGGTAACAAATATTAAAAACAGTCGAAATGATAACCTCCTCCTTTTATTAAAGTCGGTTAAAAATAAATATGTACCTAGGTACGTAACTACATATTTTTATTTTTTCTACCATAGATACATTAACCCTTTTCAATGTAGGGTAGCCAGAACATGCAGAACGCCACCTGCTTTTTTATTTTCGGAAATCATACTCATGCAGCCTTCGCTGAGTCGAAGGGAGTGTCAGACTTGAACTGACTAAAACCCATCAATGTTCCTTCTTTTGCCCTTTGTGTTCTGGGGACCCTTAACAAAGCCGATAGGCACTTGTATTTTTTGTTCTAGACCGTACTACTTTCTAGTTACGGATTAGATAAATGATTTTTATGCCATAACTTTACTTACCTCTAAGAACCCCGTACTATTCAATGCATCAGTGAATCAGCACAAGGTTTTGAGTGTGTTACATTGAGTCTTACAGGTGAAACGAGATTTTTCACCCAAAAACAGTAGTTCACTAGCAATAATGTTTCAATGAGTTGTTAGTTTGCGGCTTCTTGATTCTTGAAGTTTTCTCCCGTTTACAACCTGTAGGTATTTGCCCGACGACGTCACCCACCACCCACCAACCCACTTATTACAAAATTTCGGATAAAAGCTCCCTTCAGCTTAACTCAATTAGTGCAGACATGACCCGAACACGATTCATAGCTTTTGTTTTTTTCGGATGAGAAATCTTTGCACTTTGTTTCCCGAGGCTGAGGTTTCTCTTTCGAACAACCCGCAACCCCAGCAGGCAGTGGCCCCTCTGATACCCTGACATCTCGATAAAGCGCGTGTGGATCACGAACGCGCCGTCGACATGGCCTGTCGTCAATAGAAGGATGGTGAGCTCACCGTCCACAGACCCGCATCTACGACGGCTGGGAGTGCTTAGTAGGTATAAGTGGAGATCTCCGGGCAATTTAAAAGCAGAACTGCTGTCTCGTCTATGCAATCACAGTCACAGTGGGTTTCCGAGTCTCCCATGACAAAGAAGTGTTTGTTAGGGTCAACTCACACCGAAAGAGCGGCGAAGGGCAGCGAAGCGCGGAGTCACGGAGTCCCGCGACTTCTCGAGCATTCCAGCGACTTCTCGATCAGTCGCGAGAATCCGCGCGCCTTCTCGAGCCCACCCGCATGAATTCACGGGTCGCTCTCCTATGCGCAGTTCACTTTCAACAAAACTAGAGGAAACTTGTGTTTAAGTAGTGAAAATGGTTATTTTGGATTTAATTATTATTGCACATATGATTGAAGAAGAAGAGGAAGAGGCCGAAGAGATAAGGAGGGAAAGTTTTAAAAGAAAAAGCTCGCGACTGCTCGAGCTTCTCAGGACTTCCCACGACTACTCGCGCAGCCGCACGGCTCCGTTTATGGAATTCGCCGGAATTGCCGCGGCGCCGCGGGCATCCGCGCGACTCGTTTTAGTTTCTCATGCGATAATAAGTAGGTATTATAGTAATGAAAATAAAGTTAAAATTCATATGACATTGAAACTGCGTTCCGCTTCGTTGCCCTTCGCCGCTCTTTCGGTGTGAGTTGACCCATATACAGTTAAGAGATTTGTGGTCAGTTGTTGCTGTTGTAACTGTAAGTGCGTCGTTTATATGAAGGGGCTTAGAGTTCAGTACTTATAAGTAGGTACTATAAAAATGGTAAGATTTAGTAAAAAGCCAAGATAAAGTTCAATAATTTATGAAGTGCTTATTACACAAGTTTCATTTAGCTCTTACATAAATAGGTATATACACGAATTATTTTTGAAGCTTTACATGTAAATCAAAGCGGTCTACAAAATAATATCAATAATAATAGAAGGTGCATTTATCAACACGCACGCCATTTTCCTTCCCTTTGCAATCCCACTTTTTATCCTCATTTATGAGTACTTTGAAGGTAGACAAACACCAGCTCTAACACTACTTCCTTGTTCGAGAACGAATGAAATTATGTAAGTTGTTGTGCTTGACTTTCGTTGCGAAATTAGTATTTTTTAAATGCATTATATTCCTTAAATCTAAGATTTCCACATACAAAAATATTTCGCCCTAATAAATCACTATAAACACACTTTGTATCTAATCACAAACATTATTCGAAATAAAATAATTAAATTAGTAATAATAGAGAATAGAAAAGAATCAATCAAATAATGGCGATAAGACTAAATTTCACCACCACTAAAGCTTACAACAGTCAAGTCAGCTGCCGATACATTATAAGTATTTGTCAGATTTATATTACGTATGTAATACATGGCTATAAAAATGTAAGTTATTGCCTTTACAAATTGTTAGCATATAAGAAATCAGCATCAATGAATAAAACTTTATTCAACAAGAATAAAGCAAACCTACTAATTATTACAAGCATGGATATTAATAATATATCTAAATAAAATACGGCTTAACAAATACGTCATTCACTGGATAATAAATGCTTAAATATTTGCAACTAATTCGAGTTTAAATTGAGTATGTTAAAAACTAGCATCTACGGTCAGTCGTTATTCACAAGTTGCATAAGAATATAATTTTCAAAACTTCGAATATTGAGGTCGAGTTGCATATACAAAAATAACATTATAGTCATTTTACATAACAGTAACAATTTGTTTCTAACCATTGAAGATTTCTTTACAAAAACATACTAAATAATATACTGAGTCTTACATCTATTTATAAAATCTTTGGCATTTTCATATGCTTAAATATAAGCAGAAAATATAACTAAATAGTTGTGTGATGATGATCCAAAAACAGTTAACATATAAGTATCACTATGCAGTATGAAGAATGTGTTTTATGGCACTCATTGGCATGCAATTACTGTAATTTTGTTCAACATTTTCAATAAGAAATTAGAGCTATCTTGGAAGAGCATACTGGTATAGAAACACATTATTACTGTCGTCGAGAGTTTTCTGCATGTATAATTGTCGAATTTGTCATGGAGATTTTCTTATTTACATAATTAAACACTTCCGCTGATGTCTCTTCTGAGGTTCAGGTCTTAATACTGCCCGTACAGCCTCATCAAACACCTGTGTATCAATAAAAATAAAATGTTATTCAAATATCCACCATAAATAAGTTAACCAAAGAATCAATTGTCTTTGAGAATTTAGGCTTTTGATCTACAATAAGCTCGAAATTACTTCAATAGGACAAAAGATTATGGCTTATTTAGTGTGAAAGAAAACATTGTTAGAAAACTCAGTACAAATCAGGTGTTATAGATAGCTGAATCATGTGTGGTTTCTACAACATAAAGGTATTCACAACAATGAATAACATTCAAGTTTCCACTTGAGTTACAACAAAGTGTTTTCTTGTGGTACCTTTATAATATTATGTAGGGGACCTTTTCTATACAGCTTGTTTAGAAATACCAACAGAAGTTATAGCAGAGACCATCTTTTTTTTTCATTTCATGAATGGAAATAGAATGACTTCTTTGTTAAAAATTATGTGTTATGTCATTTCTTAAGATAGAATTATGTATAATTAATTATGTCATTTGTATGCAGTCTAAGAAAAAATAACTGTGAATAAATTGAGTATACCTGTTTGAGTCCACGCTGAGTCAATGCAGAGCATTCCATATATTTTACAGCTCTAATTTTATTTGCCAACTTTTGTCCTTGTTCTCTCTTTAAGGGAGACATTCCTTGTTCAGATAGCAAACTGAGGGTTTCACGGTCATCCCTCAAATCAATCTTTGTACCTGTAATTATAAATAAAGAGGTTTTAATTAATATAATTATTTCACCTGTCTTATAAGGTCATTGAAGTGGATTGCTTTGTGCTATAACCTTGTATTATAACCTGTACAGTTTATCCAGAGTGAATTTGTCAGTGGGTGTGGATGGGAACTATGAGGAATGCCTAAAATAATCAAAGGCTGTCATTATTTTGCAGAATTTGATTCTTATTAGCAACACTATCAGATGGTGTTATAATACAGTGGTAAGAACGAAGTACCTACAAAGTTAAGAATATTGATTTTCCAAAAATCGAATGATGCATTTTTTTTTATTATATTTGGGCTTAGACTCCTTTAAGTATTTTTCTCTAGTTCTCATAGTTTTGGATTCCGCCACCTATTCAACCTGTATAAACTACTCCACATTTTTTTGTAAAATAATATTGATATTATAAATGACAGGTTAACATATACAATCAAGAATAAATTAATCAAGTAAGGTAATAATTAGTGTCAAAGTAATTAACATAAAACAATGTAGTTCTTGTTAAGTTGTTGTTACTCACCAACCAAAATAATGGGTGCATCGGGACAGTGATGCTTTATCTCTGGGTACCACTTTGAAGTTACATTTTCATAAGATGATGGGCTAAAAATAGAAAAAATATTTAATAATTACGAAATAAAAGCAAGCCATAAATAATTAGAATAGTGCAGATTATTATCAGAGACAAAAAAATACTATGTCTAGGCTTCAGCCCAGCAGTGTAACAGTAATAAGCTGGCATTATTATTTTACTAGCTATTGCCCGCGGCTTCGCTCGCGTTAAATTTGGGGTAACACAGTTCCCCTTGCGCCTTATTGATTTGTAATAGCAACGCTAAGTTTTCCGTTGTCTTCCCTTTTTCTCCCTCACATCCCACTTTTTTTTTTAAAAATAGCCTATGTCTGTCTCCTGGTTCCCAACTATCTCTGTACCAAAATTCATCAAAATCGGTTCAGCCATTAATGTGTGAAGAGGTAACAAACAAACTCACTTTCGCTTTTATAATATTAGTAAGGATAATTAGCTATAATTTACACCATATAGAAGGCATAAAGAAGTCTATGCTTAGTAGTAATAATTAACAGGATAAATATACAAATAGCCTGGGATTGCCAGATTAAGTGGGTGTAACATAATAATTATAAGAAAGAACTGGATGAAACCAGTAAGAAGTTAGTTTAATGTTGAAGCATAAATATAATAGTTGTGATCTTTACAAGCCTACTACTGTGACTATCTAAGACAGCCTGATTAATGTTAATTTGTACAGTAATTAAAGGCATTTAACATTGTTTGTATTGTATATGTAGGCAGAGTAATTTGTAAGTGAGTACATACCTTGTCACACTGAAGCATATAAGAAACACATCTGTTTGTGGATAACTTAATGGTCTAAGTCTGTCATAGTCCTCCTGTCCCGCAGTATCCCACAATCCTAGAGACACTGCTACTCCATCCACAACCATTGGTGCAGAATAATTGTCGAATCTGCAATCATTACATTCACCATAACACTATGTTGAATATTCCAACTTTACAAACACTTGCTACAACCATTCAAATATTATTTACAGTTCACAGTACATTGTGAACATAACTTACACTGTAGGCACATATTCTCCTGGAAAACTGTCTGTGGTGTAAGATATTAACATACAAGTTTTACCGACTGTACCGTCGCCGACGACCACACATTTGATCGGCCTTCCTGATGACATCTATGGAAGAGAATATTATTGATAAATAAAGGCAAACCTATGACTCATTGTAAAACCAAAACGTATGTTGAAAACAATCAGTTAATATTACCGTATAAAAAGTTTTTACCACTTCCTTTAAATTACAGACACTATATGAACAACAAAGAATTGAAGCACTGACGAACTATTTATAGAAAGAGCAAGTTTTTCAAAATTTTACATCAAATTAGAATAGGAAACGCATTGAAAGATGGATGGGGACATTACGGAAGGGATACAGATTAAAAATATAACTGAGTTGACGGATGATGTTGCGTTCGTTTATAAGCATTATATTTAGTGTCGCTATTAGTCATTCATAATTTAATGATTGAAATAATTATTATGCCAATTAACTAATTAGGATACATAAATCCTTAAACCAAATCAGTCATTATTGAAAGTGCTTTATGATAATGAGAAATGTCAAATTATTCAATGTTCTACCCGATATCATCAAAAAATATTTTAATTACTTAGTAATTAAAATAGTTGAACTAAGCAATGAACGTGATATTTGCTTTAAATGTTCTTCCACCATCAAAAATGATCGTCTATAGTTTGGAGACATCTAAAAATATCGATATTTTTAATAAAGCCTGGTGCATGCATAGGCCTACCCATATTATTATTATATACAAGTACGACACAAAAGAGTTGAAAATAAATGAGGGCGCCACTTTCGTACATGTAGCAACCCAGCTAGTACGGCTCAATCCGTCTTGATACTTAATATTATTTAAAAGCTTATAATATTTCAAGGTAACGAACGCAAGTGTTTATCTTATCCTAGTAATACATATTATAAATGCGTAAGTTTCTTAGGATGGAAGTATGGACGTTTGTTACTCTCACCTACCATCAGGTAAAATTTATGCTCATTATGTTACCTGAGTACAAATAAAATCAGCTATCACATTTATGGTATGATTTATTTAAAATAGGGTATGATATATTGAAATAAAAAACTGGCATGTACAACACATGCAAAACTTATTTATTTAAAAATAGGCTGAAAAAAAAAAAATAAAAAAAAAAAATAAATAAATCAAAACTAAATTTCTCTTCATATGGCAGGAAAATCAGAAAGTACTGTCCGACGCATAGTTAATGAAGGCAGTAAAAACGAAGGTAAATTTATAACACCAGCCAAGCATAGAAAAGGCCGTCCAAAAATAGACCTGGATGACTTTAATCTCTGTGCAATTCGCCAGAAAATACAATTTTCTTACACTGTGCAGAAAGTAGCACCAACTTTGCGGAAGCTGTTGGCTGTGGCAAAAGAAGAATTAGACTATAAAGGAGGCCGTGAGAAATTAAGACAAATATTACATGCATTAGGATTTTCTTACAAAAAATGTTCTACAAATAGAGAATCACTAATAGAAAAAACTAATATAGCAGCAAAGAGAGAAAAATATTTGGAAATAATAAAACGTAATCGGGATTTGCCTGTTGAACTACAAAAACAAATTGTTTACTTAGATGAAAGTTATATCCACAGTTCATATAAATTAAGAAAATGCTGGCAATGTTTGGCTAGTGCCCAAATTAATTCTATAGGATTAAGATCGCAGTGGTATGGTGGCAGCCTTACCACTGTGTGACCGTGTTGACCTAGAATCACATCAATCTCATATTCTGGCTCAGGTTTGTGTTTCTTAACCAGCTCCAAAAGAGAAGGTTTCCTTAAATCTACATCAAAAGGCACATTATTTTCTAAAAGCCATAATCGTATTTCATTGACTTTACTTGCTGATGTTGGAGCTTTATTCAGAACAACGGAATGATAAGGTGCATTGTCCATCACTATGATTGAGGGTTCTGTGACATTAGGGATAAGTTTTTCCTTCACCCATTTGGTAAAATTATGCTGGTTCATTTCGGAGTGATAATCTTCTTGTTTATTTACACCGCTAAAAATTAAAAGAGCATTAGGTACAAAGCCCTTTGCAGTACCAGCATGAACTATAATCCATCTCTTTCCTTTTGATATGTCTGTCGTAAAACCTTGAGTTTGAAGTGACTGCCAGCATTTTTTAAGTTTATAGCTGGAGTGGATGTAGCTTTCATCTAAATAAATTATGTCTTTTTGAAGCTCTTCAGGTAAATTTCTATTATCCATTATTATTTTTAGATACCGTTCTCTCTTATGAGCAATAACAGGTTTTTCCATCAAAGCTTGTCTGTTAGTTTTGCATTTTTTGTATAGAAATCCAATCTTTTTAAGGAGTTTTCGCAAGTGTTCTCGACTTCCGTCATAGTCTATATCTTTCTTTAATTGAGCTAGTAATTTCCCTATGGTTGGTACTTCTTTCTTAACAGTATAAAAAAAATGAACTTTTTGTCTTATAGCACATACGTCAAAGTCATCTAAAACCTTTGAAGGACGACCCTTTCTGTGTTTAGCTGGCGTCGAGAATTTTCCACCACTTGCGGCGCCATGCTGCACAATTCTTCGCACTGTGCTTACAGAAACACCTAGAACCAACAAGATAAAACAAAAAAGTTAAATAAGGCCCTTGAATGAAAGTATTTCTCATAATTTTATCTTCACTACTATCAGAACTGTGTGACTAAGTCTCATAGAAAATATGTTTAATACAAAATTAAAAAAAGAAAAACAAATAATTTGGTCTCATTAACACAAATTGTTGTATTGTTGTTATAGGGATTAAATACGTAACATTTTAGCTTTACATAATTCAAGATTGTTTAGTCGCACTATAAATACAGTGCCTTTGTTTATCATAGCATAACCTCAAAAACGATAAACAATAACTATTGTAACTAATAGTTAGCTTGAAAAATAAGCTCTCTGAATGTAACAATGACTTGTAATAGCTGTTTGATGAAACTTTTTTAGTTACTTACCAGTAAAATCAGCTGTGCGGTTATAAACATCGTCCAAATCGGTTAGCAGTTTCCCAGCTTGGAATTCTGCCATACATCGCATGAAAACTTTATATATCATTTCACGTGCACCACCACGAATCACCTTAGGCATGATTATTCTTCTTTCGCCTTCACAAATAAGAAAAACTACTCAAAAAACAGAATTATCGCGTAATAACAAATTATGATTGAAGAGTTTGACAGCTCACGTACTCACTTTAAGTGTTGCCAGAAAAATCAATATGTTAGTTCCAAAATATTTAATTTCTTCTCTTTTATGTCGCACTGTACTCTTTGGGCCTACCTTCCCTGATGCTGTCACGTACGTCATGATGTCATGATATTTTTTATCTATCACAATGTTCGCCAAGTACTCCTACTAATCTCGTTTCCTCTACTAAAATTAGTTTGAATTTATGTTTTATTTAATTAGTTATCACAATTACACAAGCTGGTACTTAAATGTAAAACGATAAGAAGATTTCATACAGCGCGATGTCTAAATTTCAAGAGAAAAAGGTAATTTGAAAAGTTTGAAACTTTGTGTTTACTAGAACTAACTTTTGTTGTACATAATGATATAATTGCTGATAACATAAAATGTGTCCATTTCAGATGAGTGGGTCGTGTGTGGAGACTCCGGAAGCACCGGCATGGCTTTCAAAGTTAGAAAGTCAACGAGAGAAATTAAGTAAAGCTCGTCTTGGCCATGATAGCGGCGCCGGTGCTCCATGCAACTCTTGCGGTAAATAACAATAAAATAATTCATTTGGCTTTGATTAGATTAAGATTTGACATTATGGACAGTAGTATAAACTTTAGTTTCTTAAAGAATGACTATTAGAATTTGCATAACATGAGAATATTCAAGCCGTAATCTGTATAAATGACGTCATTCATAACAATGCAATCGTTATCATTACTCATAGGTACGAATGCCACAATAGTAAGTATTATAAAGCAATAAAAATATTTTTGGTTTAGTAAATATTCCATCTGGAAATTTAGAATGAATATTATTACTTCTCAGAAACCTTATTTAAAGGATTAATATTTACCATAATGTATTTAGTTTAATTTAATTATTTGATTCCTGATTCACCTATTGCATGTTTTATGTGATATAAATAACTGTGTATTTGTAATAATTTATAGTAAGATTCCCGGAAGCTGTAGTGAATTTATTAATAATTTTCCTGGTGATTCATTTGCCATAATATTAATAGGTGAGGAAATATCCCTAATGACTGTTAATTGTATTCTAGTATTCCTGTGTTGATTGATAATAAGTATACATGAGTGTATTTGTTGAAAAAAATGGTTCTTGGAAGTTTAGTTTATTTTGTTTGTGAAATGTGTGTGTCATACTCATAAAATGCCATTTCCGTGCGATATTTAAGCACCCACACGAATCCTGTAATCTGGTTACTAAATATATCTAACTCCCGGTCTGCCAAATTATATTACATTATCTTTTTATCATAGCCTTTTCTGATTTACTCTTACTGGGCAAATGCTTTATTTCTCCCCAAGGAAGATACATGACATCCTTTGTCAATATAAATCTTAATATCAATTTGATTCAGGACCATCATGTCCTGGCTTGGACCTGCACTTCTGGAGAAAGGTGTGCCGATCATGCCACTGCAGTAAAGATGTGCACGATGTTCAAGATGATGATTTATCAGGATGGGCCCAGTTTGAGCTACTGGGCACGGCCAGACCTAAGAAGGCTGCAAGTAAGTTTTTTCGCTGATTAAGTAGTTCTTTACTAATTAATATTAAATTAATATTAAAACTCACTTTCACTTTTATAATTAAAAGCGAAAGTGAGTTTGTTTGTTTGTCACGTCTTCACGCCTAAATGGCTAAACCTATTTTGATGAATTTTGGTACAGAGATAGTTGGGACCCTGGAGCTGTCTCCAGACATATGCTAATATTTTTTCAAAAAAGTGAGAAATGAGGGAGGAAGAGGGAAGAAAAGGGAAATCTTAGTATTATAATAAATAAGGCGCAAGAGCAAAAACAACAGGTAGTAGGTACCTGCAAATCAGGAAAAGGGAACTGTGTTACCCCAAATTTAACGCGAGCGAAGCCGCGGGCAAAAGCTAGTAAATAATAATGCAGGATGCTGTCCATCAAGCATTCTGTACATCAAATTGAGTTACACTTCAAAAATTATTGCTGGAAAACAACTATTTTTTTAGTGCAAAAATCAGTACAGTAGTCATGAAATTGTTTAAACAAGATTTGTAAAAATATTGTATTCAATATGGTTTGATATCAACATAATTAGAAGGTTTCCAGGTATGGTCCACTACAGAAAAATGATCACAATGACAGGAAGAACATGCCTTTCAACTTCATAAAGGTGAATAGTACAAAGATGAGAAGTTGTCTGTGTAAAATAAAACTGATTTTATGCAATTACAATCATAACTAGCCTTTTATCCTAGAACATAAACATTCTTACAGCAGGGTTTTTCTGTGTGAGGGATGCGGCCATAAGGTACCTCACGGGCCCAGATGACACCATTGGTTCACACTGATGGAATTCTTGGTTCTTGGATATGCTAGTTTCATCACTATGTTTTAATTCTTGAGAGTAGTGGAGATGTCATATACATAAATTAAATTTGAACCCAAGCTGGGTTCAAATGTAATTACGACCTGGAAATCATAGGCTGATAATGGGTCACTAATGTTAGTTTTTATTCAATTGATGTTGCAGAACTGTTAATTGTAGAGTGGGAGACAAGTAGACTGTTGGTATTGTTTTTATTTAGATGAAATAAGAATATACAGTTTATACTTAAAAAATGCTTTTAATTTTTCAGTGCCCTTGATCAAAATTCGAGGAGTAACGGATAAGCCTGTCAAACTTGATTGGGTGCCTCCAAATGCTTCTACAGAGCTGGTAAGTCATAATTAACACTTAGTCACAATAATCTATTTAGAATAATAGCATACAGAGGATTTCAAAATGAAATTAGTGATAACTGATAGTGATAAGATAGTAGGAATTAGATAGGACACAAATAAAACCGAAATTAACTATTCTGATTTTGTACATTTATATAATTTAATAGTTACAATATTATAGCAGTTATTATGTACAACAGTACAGATTAACCTGCTGCCCACGTTATTGATGAATACATACTGGAAAAAACCTTTGTGACATAACTAAGAGCCTAAGATTCACTTACACTTGCGATCACAATAATACCAACACTTTTATCCATCTACTATTAAAATATGATAATTATCACGCATATAATTTTCCACCAGGTGTCAGAGTACATGTCATGCCTGGGCCCTCTAGCCCCGGTGTCCGGGTCGGACGCGGCCCGTCGCCGGCGCGCTCAGCTCCGGACGCAGCTGCCGCCGCATGACGTCGCGCCGGCCGTCCGACAACACGCCAGCGACTTTGAAAAGTCTGAACACACTGTAAGTACTGACACACTTGGAATTTAATAAATACCGAATTTCTGGGTGATTAGAACGTTTCCACCAACAAGCTATAATGGTCCGTTATGGAGGATTATGGCCCATTGATTGTTTTAGAGAACCTTCTTGAGTACCAGTTGTGGGAATCTGGGAATGTTATAGACTTATTTAGAGCAAGTTTTATGGCCCTGGTTTCAAAGAAAATATAGTAGTTAAGATTATACTTTTATAAAATTGCAGTTATAAACAACTGCTGTATTTGTCTTTATTTTCCTAGTAAATAAACTCGACAAGTACTTTCAGAATTCCGACCTACATTTCACAATAAAGGTCTTATTGATAACCATAGGACTGCTTGTTAATTGTTTCCTATGTATGTAAGGATAAACATTAGAATGTTTTGAACAGAGACTTGCGTCATTTAATTTAGGTCAGTCTGCCGGTGATAACGGCAGAGATAGTGCTCTTTACTTACCCTTTAAATTGCATTCTGTATGCATAATGTATGCTATAATTATAACTCAGAGGTTGTAATTGCCTAAATTAAACCATTTATTTTTCAGGAATACATCACGCGCATCAAAGACCATGTTGTGGGTATGGGTAATGTTGTCAGAGTGGCGCCTCTTCAAAATGGAGACGTCTTCTCAGTCGAAAGCAGCAAAACACACTCTGCCCCCAAATCGTACGCACTGCCGCTGAAAATATCCAACGTATCCAGAGGAGTCAAGTACAATATCGTCCCGAAAAATGCCTCCGATAAGAAGTTGGTCCTAGATACGCAAGGTAATGTCGTGAGCAGCGCCGCCAATCTCCCTGATTACAAGTCCAGTCCAATTCTTAGCCGCGTCGTCAAAGATAAACTTCACATCATGCGTATTGAGTCCGACAGGATCAAAAGCGCAGTCGAACATGGCCCCGTCTACGACAAACTGTTCAAAAACTTGGAAGACTTGAACATGCCTGTTGAACATGATGTTTATCTGCAACCAATCAAACTCTTCCGCGAGGAGTATAATAATAATCCCCAGTTTAAGGACGAAACTAATGAGTTCTCCAGCAAGTCCCTTGGAGCTCAAATTATGCCAGACTTGTGGTCTAACACCAACAACAATGTTATGGGTACAGCTAAACTGATGGATAGCAGAATACAGAAGGGAACCATATTCGCACCAAATGGAGAGATATGGAGCTGGAAACATGAACCTGTAACACCTGAACATAGTGGCACTCTTTGCTCTACAAAAATCAATCCTCAGTATTCAACTGTTACCAAGCCAATCAATCAGGTGGAACCTCAACAGACTGCACCTCTAAGGGAATACCTCAGAAGTCACTCTGAGGACGACCTGCCACCTCCGCCACTGCCAAACTACAGCACATATCCGGGCGCTGTACCACCTTCTCCTGGCTCTCTTCCTCCACCTCCGGGTTCTGTGCCACCTCCTGCCGCTACAGATTGGAACAACCAACCCCTTGACAACATGCATCCAGTTGGTGAAAATGCAGACTACCTAGCTCTTGCACAAAACTATGGCGATAATCCTGATCAGATTATTGATCAGCTTACTGACTTGTCGCTCAGTCCTGTTGAGGTTGAGTTCAACAGAAAGCTTTATAACGAAGGTGTTCCTTGCCAACGTTGTACTAAGTCGATGTTCGCGGGCGAAGTCGCTGTGAAGGCCGAGCGTGCTGGCCACGAAGCTATTTGGCATCCACAGTGCTTCACATGTAGCAAGTGTAATGAGCTGCTAGCAGATCTTGTGTACTTCTTCTACAAAGGCGAGATTTACTGCGCCAGAGATTTGGCGGATGTATTGGAGATCCCGCGTTGTGCAGGATGTGACGAACTGATATTTACGCGTCCTTACACGGCTGCAGAAGGAAGGGCATTCCACGTGCAACATTTCTGTTGCTATCACTGCGATGCCCCGCTTGGCGGCAAGAAGTACGTTCCAGATGATAAGACTGGTCTACCAATATGCTTGCAGTGTTACGATCAGTTCTACGCTGAACGTTGTCGCGCTTGCAGTGGAGTTATTGGGCCGGAGCAGCAAGGAGTATCGTGGGGCAATATGCACTGGCATGCTGAATGTTTTATATGCTCTGGTCGGATGTGCGGGAAAAGTTTACTGAGCGGACGTTTTGTCGTCAAACAGGAGATGCCATTTTGTAGCGTACCATGTGTTCAGAGCAGAATTAAGTAAAGGGCACTTCATTAAAATCCTAATATTAGGATAAATCAAGCATTGAAGATATATCAGTGTTCTATGTATGTTTGATAACATAGAGAATTTATTTTATTCCATTTTCATAAATGCCATTATTATATTTTTGATATAAAGTATTATATATACAAAGTACAGTTTACATTTATGTGTGTTGTCATTAGGATTAGATAGTTAGACAAGTTTTGGGATGAATAATGTCTCTCCACATGGGCTGATAGTTATAATACTTATTGTTAAAGATTTGGTATAGATAGTATTGTTTAGGTATACTGTATAGTCAGCCTTGTTATTGCTTTACCACCTTAAGAACCTGCTCACCCTCTTGCTTTATATGCTCATTTCAACCTTATGTGACATCATTTGCGTTTGTAATACATGTAAGGTTGAGTGACTCTTGGACTTTTACTTCAATTGTCAAGATGTATTTCTGCATGACCAGAATGACATATAAATAGTTTCAATAGAAGTGAATTTTCAATATACTGCGAGTTTTTGTTTGTAAAAGGGGCAAAGCACCTATGCGGTTGACTACACAGTGATTTCACTAATGTTCCTCAACTTTGGGACCAATAACATAGGATGGTATTTGATAGTTATGAATAAGCATTCCAGTGCTTTATTTTCATTGTGTTGCTATATAAAAGTTTATGTTTATTTAAGCTTTATATATAACTTAAGGTAGACTACATCTTCATAATTTATTTTCATGTTATTCCAATGCAAAATTTAAGATATTTCATTAGATACTAAGATCAGAGTGTAAGTTAGTCCTATACATTAAAATGTGATAATTGTAAACGAAAATGGCGCTCTTAAAATCTTAAATAAAACAATTATTTTTAGATTAAAATGATTCCAGAGAAAGAAGTATATTTATATGTAGTATTATTAGGTGCAACAGGAAGTAAGTGCCATCTGTATTATTTTTGGATGATATACACATAATAAAGATTCTACATAAAACAAGACTGTTTTAATTATGTACGGCTTCATCCACCTATTACCTACTCAACCAACACATACTATCCCATATATTGCCAACAACACAAAGGCGATGCTTTCCTTGTGAAGCTGGGGTGGATCAAATAATAATCCCACCCAAAATATACACTTTAGATGTGGTGTTGCAAACTCCAGCCTGTGACTCAATATCTACCTACCAACATATTGTTTTCTGCCTGTCTCGTTGCATTGCAGGACAAAATATCAAGTATCTATAATATACATATAATATGCTCCGCAAGCATGATTACTTCTTGGTCCTGGTTTTAAATTGTAGATCTTTGAAAGTGTTGTTATAAGTAGCCAGTGGCCTGAAACTGATAAGCAATTTAATCAAGGGATACCATATTATCTAATACTACCTGTGTAGGCTAAGATAGGCAGTCCCCGTGTAAAATACTAATATTTTGCTGCTAACAGATACATTTACTTAAGTAGGGTTGTTTCCACTGACTTAATAAGGCAGGCTAGGCAGAAGATTATAGTATTTTTTCACTCATTGTATGCATAGTACTACCAGAGTAGACTAGATATTTCTTGCAACTACAATGTAACTTTCTATAAATGCAGATACTTGTTTATATAGTTCAAAAATGAAAACTATCCTTACACATTAGAGCAAGAACTAATATAAAGGGCCAAATTCTTATAAAAGTACTCATAACTACAGCACTTAAATATTAACATTACATTTTTGGGAAAAGGCTTGACAAAACATGAGATATTTGGGAAAGATTTATAAAAAAAACTGCAATAGTTATTAAAAGTATAATTAATTAAATACACATAATGCAAAAGTAAATTAGTAATTGCAAACTGAAGCGTTTCCTGGAGATGCAAGATTCATCAAGCCTTGATTTTGAGTTTGTTAAGATTATTTTTAAGCTTATTCAGGTTTTCTTGTAGGGCTTCCTGAGAGTTTTCTAACGCGGATATGTGGTCATCTGCTCTTTTGATCTCTTTCGTGATGTACTCCATTCGCTTTGTAACATTTTGAGTGGCTTCGTCTAGGTCTTGTTTCACTAAAACGGGTCCAATCAGTTTATATACTTCTGCATCTTTTTTCAGCAGTATTAGCTCTTCTTTTACAGCTTTGTTTTCATTCAACTGACTGTCTAATTGTTGTTTTTGAGCGACCGCCCTACGGTACTCTTTTTGTATACCGCTTAGCTGTTCCAGCTCTTTCTGCATCTTCCTTTGGATTTCTTCAGTCATCTTGACGAAAAGTTTGGTTTGCTATATATAAGATGTTTAGAATTTGTCTTTTAATTATTAAAATACGACTTTTTCAAATCACGATTGCTTCACAAAATCTACTTTTGAAAAGAGGAAATCTTGAGGTTATGTTTTTGACACTTGTCTGTGTGAATGTCACAATTTTTTCCTACGTTTAGTTGAGCCATGAGCTTTTGATCTGTGGCTTAACTAATGTGTGATCAGGAGTTATTTCTAATTTAATGTTTGTAAAAACATACTAGCCTTACTAATATTATAAAAGCGAAAGCGAGTTTGTTTGTTTGTTACGTCTTCACGCCTAAATGGCTAAACCGATTTTGATGAGTTTTGGTACAGAGATAGGGCACTGGAGACTGACCACGAGACGGACATAGGCAATATATTTTTTTTAAATATTGAGATAGGAGGGACAAAGAGGGATGAAAAGGGAAAACTTAGCATTGCTATTACAATAAATAAGGCGCAAGGGCAATAACTACGGGTAGCAGGTACCTGTAAATTAGGAAAGGGGAACTGTGTTACCCCAAATTTAACGCGAGCGAAGCCGCGGGCAATAGCTAGTAATTTTTAAATTGAATTAAAAATAAAATTAACACAATAATTTGTTTATACCTCAACCTTAACAACTATTCGGAGCAGCGCAGTAAACGCTTAAATATCAGAAAATTCGAGTCAATCACCTGACGATCATCAAACACTACAATGATCCTAGTGGATTAAGTACTATCCACACTAATATTATAAATGCAAAAGTAACTCTGTCTGTCTGTCTCGCTTTCCTGCTAAAACTACTGAACCGATTTAAATGAAATTTGGTACACAGATAGTTTAGAGCCTGAGAAAGGACATACCTTTATTGGAAAAGGGGTTTTAAGGGGTTGAAAGAGGGGATGAAAGGTTTTATGGAAGTATTGTCAATTATATATTTTTAATTTTTAACACGCTTTTATTTCACTTGTAACCATGTATGTAAGAAGTCAAAGTCAAAGTCAAACATTTATTTGCTTATAAATATGGTTACAAAAGTTCGTATAATAAATAGTGTAATAGTAGCTTAGCAAATTTAGTCATACCATAACGACATGCAAATTAAAAATTTATTATTATATATGTATTTTAAACATTATTTAAATTCAAGGAATTCTTGCAGAGTATAGAAAGCGTTGTCAATTAACCATGTGTGTAAAACTTTTCTGAAGCGGACCATTGGAAGTTCTTTTATTTTATCAGGAATCTTATTATACACTTCTGGACACATCTATTGGCCCACCTTAGAGTTTAGTCTAGCAATCATATTTCGGTAGGGGCCATCGAAAGATGGCCCCTACCGAAATATGATTGCTAGATTGAACAAAAACTGTTGATGCAGTTTTAAACCTGATACATTTTACCATCTTTTTCGATCGTATTGTTTTAAATTTGAATTCAGAATACCATACGACATGGAGCTACGCCTAACAAGTCGGATAATGCGCCTTGTTAAAGGCAATTGATTTTTGAATAAAAAACATGTTTTATCAAATAAAGGTTTAATTTAATAACGCGTGTTGCCTCCATGGGCATCATGACCACAGCTCTCATACGATTAGGCATAGAGTTTATCAACCGCTCTATGAAATTTTGAGGGATCATCTCCCATTCCTCTTCTATGGCAGTTTTCAACTCCTGCATCGTCTGGGCAACTGGCTGACGAGCCCTAACACGTCTTTTTAGCTCGTCCCACATGTGCTCAATAGGGTTCATGTTCTGGGCTTCTGGCTGGCCAGTCCATAACTGTGATGTTCACATCCCGAAGATATTCCCTGACGATGCCGGCCGCATGGGCTCTTGCATTATCATGCATAAAAAGGAAATTTGGGCCCACATAGTCCGCGTATGGCATCACGTGAGGTTCTAAGCACTTACGAATGTACCTTTCAGCATTTAATGTTGGCAGCCGTGGTCCTGTAACAACCTCAAGTTGAGTTTTGCCGCTCGCGGATATACCGCCCCAGACAGTCCATGAGCCACCGCCATAAGCAACCCTCTCTTCAAAGCAGCATTGTGCGAAAGGCTCTCCCTTACGTCGGTAGACCTTCTTCCTTCCATCATTGCCATGTAACACAATTTTAGACTCATCAGAAAAGAGTACACGGCTCCAATCTTGCTGTGTCCAATTTAAATGACTGCGTGCGAAATGAAGGCGCGCTGTTCGGTGGGCTCGCGTTAGTTTGGGCCCATTAGCTGGCTTGTGTGGTACCATATCGCGTTCTTTTAACCTTCTCCGAACAGTTCGAGCGCTTACAGATACTCCGTGGAAGTCGCGAAGTTGGTTTTGTATCTCAATGGAGGTAAGGTGACGATTTCTCAAGCTGGTCGTCACGATGAATCGATCCTGCCTTTCAGTTGTGACCCGAGATCGTGGCCTTCCTTGGCGACGAACAAAGCCGCCAGTCTCTAGGTACCTCCGATAAACATTTCGGACCGCAGATCGACTTAAATTAAGTTGAGCACTCACGTTTCTTTGGCTGTGTCCGGCCTGAATAAGTGCCACAGCTTGGGCGGCAATTTCAGGTGAAGTATCCATAGATTATTGATAGAACCTCACCTTAATGTTAAGAATAAGTAATGTTTGTTGCAAAACCAAAGATATCAATCACTTTTTCAAGAATTAAATCCAAGTAAACCAATAAAACCTGATTTTCTTAGTATTCGATTGTTTGATATCAACAAACAGGCTCCAAATTGTCTTTTGTTTCTTTAAATTCTGTGTTCGAAATTCAAAAAAAGACTATTGAATGAAATTGTGAATGTGCCAGGTTAAAAACTGCATAAAAACTTTTTGCTCGACCTAATATTTTTAGCTAGGACCAAACGAAACTGAAAATACAAGGTGGGCCAATAGATGAGTCCAGAAGTGTATATTTCTATACACATAGGAAAACAACTTCGTCTATATAATTTTGTTTTCGTTCTAGGCATAATGAGTCTGTTAGGATATCTCGTATTGAAGTTACATTTGTAAAACTTGGAATCTTAATTTGACCCACTTCCCGGTCTTCGATGAGGATGAAATTTTGCACACGCTCTGAGTTCTGGTGATTATACATGACTAGCTAAGAAACGTCAATACAAATCCAATATGGCGGCCTCCCCAAGATGGCGGACTGGCTGTTTGAAATTCACCCCTATGATATGGGTATCAAATGAAAGGGATTGCTGTCAGGAATACGAAAAAAAATGTCACGTGTCTTCAATCCTATATGGCGGACGTCCAAGATGGCGGACAGGCTATTTAACATGCACCCCCATGATATGGGTATCAAATGAAAGTAAAGAAGATAAAAAAAACGGAATGAATTTTATTAAAGATACTTTATTTAACTGAAATTGGTATTTACAAAATAACTTCATCACAAATGAGATCATATATAAAATAATTTGTCTTCATTTTACCATCTTAGTCTTTCTTCAAATCAAACGTTGCTTGTCAACGCAACGCTCGTACCATCGTCCATTCCAAAAACTTCCGTCGGACATAATACATATTTGTCCCCAGCGAGTATTGATCAGTGTGATTAAAATCAATAAAGATAAATCGATATTTCTGTAGATTTTGATAGAATATCCAGAGACTTTTTAAGTTTTTATAGATAATTAAAATACGTTCTAATTAGAAATCTAGTAATAAAGTAAAGTAAGAACGGTCAAATAATACTTGTTACTGTGCACGGAAGCCATTTATGTGAGGGGAAATAACTAAGTATCTCAGGAAATAGGTACGGTACCTATATTGAAATACTTATTTTTACTAACTTTTGCAAAATATGCGCCTTGGACGTGGAGTTGTAGACACCAGCCCGTTATACAATACAATAATCCTATCCTAACTTATGCACTATCAGCCTATATATTATCTAGGAAGATAACATTAATCCTCTCATTATAATCGGTCCCAGAAACGATGCGGCAGTAGGTATTCCACTCCTTTAGCTGCATCGTTTTTGCCTCCAGATTCTTCCGAAGTTCGATTAGAAGAAGATTCTTCTAAAGTTGTAATTTAATTAATGCGTTGCATTAATTAAATTACAACTTCTCCCCATATTCTAGGGTCCACATGTAACCTGCATTGGGATCACCGCTCTTTTTAGCTTGTTCGTCTATGTCTGCAGTCTTTTTCAGAATATTTTTTATAGTTTTATACAATTCAGGATTTGTTGGCTCCGCCGCTTCTAACTTTTCAGACCTTTTTTCAAAGGTGCCTCGTTTCCCAAATCTTTCTCGTACGAATTTTTCGTACAAATCTTCGTTTTCGTCACTCTCTGCTTCGTCTGTTTTAGCGTTTTTCTTTTTATAGTTTTGTTTTTTCTCCCAGTCACCATCATAGTATCCGTAATATCCAGTATCAGGAGGGCTGTCTTCATCTTCGCCAGAATTGTCATCGTGCTTTTTATCTGTACGACCACGTGTATTTTCCTCGTCGTCTTGATTATAATAATAACTTGGTTTGTAACTGGGGACATCTGGTTTTGTTAGCTTTTTGTCGTTATCATTACTATACGGAGAATGGTCTTTTGTGTAAGCTAAAATATCATCCGGTAATTTTATTTCTGGTAATTTAATTGCTAAATCGTCGAATTTAATATTTAAATGTTCATCATATTGACCATCTTCGGGCGTAAATATATCTAGTGTGCCATCCCTTTGAGTCACTTCTGTGTCTTCTTTAGGAACTTCTGTGGAAAGGCTGTCCTTGTTTTCAGTTTTCTTTGCTTCATTATGATTTACAGGGATTCTTTCAAATTGTTGTTTTACATCTCCGTTTTGAACATCTTTCTGTTCGACAATTTTGTCGCTTTGATCATATTCATCAAAATTCTCTGTTTTTTTTACTCCTAATATTGATTCTAAACTTTCAACTTCATCACTCAAGTTCGATCTTGTGTTTTCGTCATCGTTATCACTTTCGGGATTGATTTCAACGACAGGTTTAACTTCTCCGTCATCTATGTGGATTAGTTTGTTTCTATTGACTTCCACTTCTGGGCTTGCTAAAGTAACGTCTGGTAACGAATTCAGTGTTTCATAGTTTTTGATTTCCGGGACGGGTGCAGCTGTAGAAAGTGGTAATATTTCGACCGCAGAATTAGGATCTGCGTATTCAAGATTGTCTTTTTGAGGTTCTACTTTTCTAGCATTGTTTACGCGTACTCGTTCATAGTTAAAGTCGCCTAAATCAATATCCCTTATAGGAACTGGCGAGTTTTTGTTAATTTTTGGACCAATTTTATACTTTGTTTGCAGTTCTTTTCTTGTTTCTATACTGTCGTTTACTTCATCACTGTTTTCGTTTGAGGAGTCAAGTTTTTTTCTGAGATTATCTCTATGATTGTTTGCATATTTATTTCTTTTCTGATTTGCATGAGGTGTATTTTTATTCCCATCATCTGTTTCTATACTCTCGTTATTTTCGGAGCTATTTGGATCTGGTTTTTTAATTTCATCGTATTCGGAATTTTCGTTACTATTTTTATTTTGCAAAGAATACCTAGAGTTAGGTTTAGGATTATTTTCATTACTTTCAGCACTATTGGAAGTATCTCCAGAGCCATTCCTCTTACTTGTATAGTCTCCGCGTTCATTGCTGTCATCGTGTTCACGGTTTGATTTTTTATTTTTATAGGCATTACTTGCGCCACTGTCACCCCTCTCATGGCTGGTGTCACTATTTTTATAGGCAACACGTTCACCACTATTATCTTCTTTTGAGTGTCTGTTTTTGTAATGGGCATGTTTCAAACTATCGTCCTTTTCACGAATAGATTTGTTGTTCCGATAATCTTCACGTTCACCACTATCATCTCTGTCATTAGCAGATTTTGATGTCTTATAGTTTTCGCGTTCAACACTGTCTTGATCTTCACGGCTGAGTCTTTTATTTTGATAATCTCCGCGTTCTTCACTATTTGCGTTTTCATGCTGAGGTTTTCCATTTTTGTAATCTCCACGTTCACCACTCTCTTCACTTTCGCTACTGGAGTTATTTTCATTTTGTTTGTCTCCTTTTTCATTGCTTGCTTCACTAAGATCTTCAGCTTCATTCGAGTCCTTTTTATCATTAGGAGCTATATTTACATCTTTTTTAGCATCAGTATTAAGATGAAGGGTCTCAATGTTAAAATCAGCTAGATTGGCTCCCAAAATGTTATTTCCTGTATTTTTCAGAGGTGCCAATACTTCTCCAGAACCATGCACAGTTTCATAATTTACTATCACAGGTTTTTGAAATTTGCTTGGGCGTGGGCTTCTGTCATGTATTTCGTTAGTTGACCGTTTTCGCCGTAAGCTGTTTTTGAAATAACCTTTATCCTTTATTGGTATTTCCGTCTTATCACCCTTCTTATACACGTATTTTAATACAGTATTTTCATCGTCATTTTGATGATCTTTTCTATTGCTTGTACTATTATTCTCGGTTGCGGCGATAGTTTCGCAGTCGGTAGTGGTAGCATTGCTATTGGTATTATTAGAACAGTGGTTATTCCGACTTTGCAATGTATTTATAACACAATTTTGTGTTTCCTTGTCTGAATTAGCGGTTTGGTTGCATGGCCCTTTATTTATTTGATCATGGGTCGTGCTGTTATTTTCAAATGTGGTAGCATTGGTCATCTGAGAAATAAATTGAGATAAATTTTAGACATCGATGAATGTGATCTATCTACGTCTCTAGTGAAATGAACTGAATGAACAGATATGTATACTTACCAATACATGTGTTTTCGATACCTATACAGGTTGTGAACAATGAAACCAGAGCTATATTCTAACATTTATTACAACATACTTGTATTTACACAATCTACTACAAATTAACCATGCATAATTACACATTACACTTAAACTTACACTAAAAATAAATAAAAAAATAACAAAACTGATTAGGTATGTATGCACATTAACACTGGGTTCGATGAAGATAAATGCTACTCAGATGTTTTGAACTTAAGCTGTGGATTTTTGTTTGTAATCGGTTTACACACAAAAATCCACAGAAAATAGTACCGTTAACAGGTCTTTGGAAACTTTTTTTTTTACATTCTATGTTGACAACCTGAGTCTGATCTCAGTAAAATATTCAGTTGTTTTGGAAACACAGTGTGAACTCATCAATTAAATAGAACGCGGTTAACACAAACTGCGTAATCTAAAAATCGTTTTAGGTGTTTAAAATAGCACTTATCTTCACTATAGTATAGATGTTGGTCTAAATTACAACATCAATATATAAGTTTCTATGTTCAGTGCATTTCGATATGACGTAGGTACCTACTTATTATATTACAATAGAATTTTTGCTGTTAATGGTATGAATTATGAAGATCTCGAACCGAACTGAACACACAAACTTAAACTCTAATCAAACTATTTAGCATAAACCAAGTCTACTTATATTGTTTACTTAACTACGGTGATATTTTGATGATACTGGAGGATTGATTATACTATTTAAATTATCTACTCTTTAAAATTGGACTGAACAATGAGAATTTTAGGACGAATAATGAAAAAAAAAACATTTTTAAAGCACGGTTCAACTTTACACAATTGATAGGCGTATGCTATCGTGCAAGTTGGCCTAAAGAAGGTAGGCAGGTTATTAAATTATCAGTGCATTCAGATATTGACTTTAACGGGGTCAAAGTTTATGGACAAAATTACCAGCTTCCAGTGGGCATAAATTGACTTCTACTACTACAGGTGCTTTATTAACTACAACATAACATGTGAATAGGTATTTTAGATCAAAACTACCGATACTTAATTATATGGCAATTAAAAGCACTTTAGCTTCGACTAAGCCATCTTCTATACTTTTGTACACAACTCCTATTCTATTTATAAATAGTTTTCTTTTCTTAAAACTAACATGCTTGATCGATTGATTGCACTTCGACGCTAATTTGGCACATTTGGCAAAAGTCGATCTTCATTTTTTGATTCGGAAGTCAATAACCAAATGTAATTATAGTTTATATTAAGAGATGACTTGAAAGTACACTACGATAACTTAAATGAGACAGCTTCGATTTAATCAGACGTTTTATTTTATACATTGGCAGCTATCTAACCAAAGCTATAGTTGTGCTTCGCGTATAATTCTACGATACACTATAACTGTCTAGGATACATTTTAACAAGGACCTCTACATTATACAGCATAGACCAAAACGTGAAAACGGAACAAAATTACGATGTGGTCAATGTTAAAATTCAAGTTAAGTAACCTTGTGGAGCGATCTTACCTGTAGATCCATAAATTGGGATTTAGACTTACTAAAATTATATTTCGAAGAAAAAAAAAAGTTTTTTTTCCTGGCCAGTATGGTCAGGCTTCCTTGGATTATAATGCCAGGGCAGGGTTAAAGCTTTTCAAAGGTCATTTAACTTGAACAACGTACAGTTACACCGTTGACTATAAAAATACTCTACGTGAATACTCTATGAGCTAGGTGCTGGTGCGACTACTTCTTGCCCCACGGGTTGTATGTGAAACTACTCACGAATTGTTTCGCAGCGCCACGGAAAGGCGCGGGCTCAGCCCACTTGCTGAAGTCCATTGACGGAATTATACCGCTTCTGCATGGGACACGTGGGTTTCTGAAAAGGGAAAAAACAAAAATGGTAATCTCGGTCAAAATAGCTGAACTATCTATTTGAATTAATCTAGCCTTTTGAACTGACAAATACGTGGAAAACTTCTGGCTTGCAAAAATGGAGTATTACAAGGTATACTTACAGTTCATGGTCAGGCAAGACCATGGGGTATAGTTGGACAGTGTCGATGATGTCTGTGTTATCACAAATGACTCGCGCAAGACGTGCCTTTTTGACCTCAACTAGCTGTTCTGGTGTGAACGATGACGGCTGGTTGGGCAGTTCGAACCTGAGAGTGAAAATAAATTTGTAACCATACGTAGAGAAAAGCTCTAGTGTATGTATAAAAAAATCTCTGATTTCGAAGGTTAACTTACCAGAATCTGTCACCACGTCTTGAGTAAGAGAACTGAGTAGCGATGATACAAGCAAAAGTGGGCCCCAACATAGAGCCAGGCAGGGGACGCTCAGACACACCACCAGACCAAAGATCTACATCCACAGGGTGATCGAAGATCGTCTCGTATTTCTGTACAGTGGCGTTGGGCATAGATCCGAATAGATCTTGGAACGTATCAGCAGGAGGAAGACCGCAGAACTTCCTGAACTCCATGTATCCGGGAATACCGAACTCACGACCTCTTTGCATGTTGAAGGATACCAAGTCCATTCCGAAGCGGGCGCCAACCTTCTTGAAGAGATGGTTGGTAACTTCCTGGGTGATAGAATCGTCCATAGCCTGGGCAACCTGGTTCATCAAACCCATGACATATTCATCAAGGACACCAGCTCTGTATAAGTCGTATGGTCTACGGATGAGGTCTGACAGTCTCTTGGATGCTGAAAATAACAAGATAGTTTCGTTTTTTTTCCGTTTTTGATAACAGTCAATATATTGTTATATTATTAGATAAGGTTGATTTAATTAGTTACAGTTGTAGCTCACCGATGAATTTGTGTGCTTTAGACCATCTTTCAACAGCAGTTGGTAACAATGAGTGTCCGAATCGGTAAGCAGCAGAGGCGAACGAAGCGATGACATCAGGGTTGACTTCTGGGTCGTATCCGTCCCAGTAACCCTGAAACGAATCGATCGATCAGTCGCTGCAATTGCTAAGTAGAGCATCGCGAGATGACACAAGTTCAATTACCTAGCTGTGAAACTATTACATCACTATGATCGATGACTAACATCGATCGATAGGAAATTTGCAAAATTATATTGAAATCATACTCAGTTTATTTAGAAATCGCCTTTCATAGCCGTAATTTGTTGGACTAGGATCTCTCAAAGATCTTTGATATTGTTTTATGTTTCGAAAATCCTTACCTCTTTCTCGAGGACTAAACCGAACTTTTCCATAACGTCTTTTCCAAGTAAGATAGGCAAGAATTCGTTGTAAGTAATGTGTTGGATCTCGGCAATGTTGATGCGTCTCGCTTCTTGGAAGAGAGTCTCATCGTCCCAATGAGGATTGACCTCGGCCAGACCGTTGGCAACTCTGTTGTGTTCACGGGCCATAAGTGTGTGCATTACGGTGAGAACTAGCTGTTCGTTTACACGGATTTCACCTAGAAAGAGAAAAAAAAATGATGAAGATTTATTTTAGCTGTGGCTAGAGAATTGTCAAGTGGACATCCAAAAGAAAACAGGCAGACCAAAGAAAAGATAGGATGGAAGGATGTAAAGATATAGAGGTAGGAATAACGAATAACAATAGCAAAATGGAGGAAAAGAATAAACCGCGTCGACTGCTAAAACTGAAATAAAGGTAATAAAGAATGAATGCGATAAAAGGTAAAATGAAAGGTAAAATTTAGAAATTCGAATTCTCGTTTAAAGTTATACCTGTAATATACATTATGATTCTTACCAGCTTCGAAGCAGTACATGTTCTTGTTGGGCCTTGTGCATCCTTCATCAGGGATGTCAAGCTTCAGAGGCAGCAAGTCCTTGAGACCATATTCTTTGAAGACTGGGTTCATACGCAACAGACCACCGAAACCAGTACGCAGCTTCCTGCAATTTGTCAAATTATGCCAACATTAATAAAAAATTCACACGGTGCAAAAGAGTGTTGCAATTCTAGATTTCATTTTTATATTTATTGACTATTTTAAATAAAAGCTGAAAATCGAAAGTGACTTGATATTGGGTAATTTCCTCTTCTATTTCCTTTAGCAGTTTAATATTTACAGATTGCGGTCATCGGCCAACTGTCAACGGCATTTTTTATTTAGCAATGTTATAAGACGTAGATATAAAAATACTTTACCTGGCGAATTTCTCAGTAACACCATACACCGTGTTTCCATCTATGGTTCCAGTTAGTGTATTGAAAGGAACTCTTGATCCTAAAACATAAATTAACACTCATAAATTATTATGGACTTACGAATATTATTTAAAACAATGTAGCATGTTTCATGTCGTGTCTTATCTATGCAATTATGTACAATCAAATTATTAAATGAGTCTATTATCCATCAAGCGAACTGGTCAACCTTCAACTAGTGCGCCAGATTCGCCCAGTCTCCCCATAATGTTTGTACCTATATTACGCGGCAAGTAACGCATTTATTGCACGGAGTCGTTAAACATACAACATTATCATAAAATTAAGTTTGCAATGTATTGCAATCGATTTCTTAAAAACATGTTTGCGACAGAGGTATTGCAATTAGTCAAGTTAAATACTAACATTAACATGAGCGTAATGTATTAGTTGTATGCTTCACTTGTTTGTTTATCGTGAAAGTGGCGCCCCGTAGCGCTAAGCTAACGATATGTGGTCCGACTATTGGCAAGATTGCAAGATAAGAGTTCCAAAGATCTCTATCGATTTTAGATCGTAAACTGGTTTGTTAGTCATTCTCCATTTCTATACATTAGAATAGCAATTAGAATTAATTTATTGTTTTGTAGTAATAGTGAAACTTGCAAGTTAGCATTTCGACATTTGCTTCGCGCTTACCAATCCATTGATATGCCCTATGCTAATGATAGATCAGGTGTTGCTCTAGTTAAGCTTAAGGCATAAAACCTACTATTATCTTTGAATGCTAAACACGAACGGACAGCCAAAGTTCTAAACTACATTGTGCAATTTAAGAACTACGTAATGATCAACACTTTCTCTGTCCGTAGGCAGATGACGAGATTTCAAGATTACCATCAGATCTAACATTAAATGTTCACGAACAACAATAGCTAGTGAGGTCAGTTTACGTCCGTCTACGTGCTACACCGGTTCGGACATAATGGGACTTAATACCGCACTTTGCATGCGGTTTCCTTAATACAAAGCGTAATCGTGAAATTAAAGTAAAAAATCCTCCGAGTTATTTCCGGAACTGAGAAAATTTATTTAGATTGTTTCCTTCAATTAGAGTTGGAAAACAATGTTGGAGAGTTTCAAGTGTCTGCAGCTACATTCAATGTTTCGCAAAACAACCACAATGAGAGCAAAGATACGTTGTATGAAATTGAATATGATTTGTATTTTGAAAACAATGGCTATGATTTAGACAAATTGGATTTGCCTGTTAACGCATTTGATGGTCGAGACAAAACTACGTGAACAATTCAAAAGAAAATGCAAATTGTGTGTGAATCGAGTGTAAAGTTATATTTGACCTCAGCAATGTCCAAATTGTACATTTGAATTTTGGGAAGCTTAACAGCGACCTTTTATTTTGAATAGACTCAAACTAATAAGTTTACCAGACTTTCAAAACCCGAAGGTTTTCGATTCAAGTTTTTTTGTAATGTCTCGTACCCATATAAATGCGAAAGTAACTCCGTCTGTCCGTCCGTATCCATTATCTCTTCAAATCTTAACAAACGGCTGCCCATAACATTTAGAACACATGTAGACAAGGATCTGAGTGAGTACCTTAAATTCTTACAGTAGTACGATTTCGTGGGGTGACTTCCGCACGGGCAAAGCTGGTTACAAGCTAGTTCTACTTATAGTTTAAAAAGTATCTTACCCAGACGGCAGCCGGGCCTTGGCGACGGGAAACCTCGTACGAAGTCAATGCACTTTACTCCAAACAGACGGTAGAAATAGTCATCATCAGGGATGCGGATCTCATTGCAGTAGGGATGCTTCAGATGAGAGGGGCGCTTGCAGCACTCCTCAGGGTCGTTACGGTTCACAGGGTCTATTGGGAAGAGAACAAAATAAAACACAAGACGGTATGTGAACTAACTGGAGTCAGCTATCGTGCGTTTATTTGAAGCATTAATCTATTGTTGCTAAGAACTTCTTTACAAATCTTTTTATAAGAGCTTAGCAATAATGCTGCTAATGCGAATATGAAACACAAACTTACCCAGAGGAGTTCCAGTTAACGTATAATCGTGATCCATGAACTGTCCCCAAGCGATGACCATGACGGTACCAGCGTGATCGTGGAAGCCTTCATCGGGGTGCATGGTGCGTGACACCACACGTGAAAGTGGCAGGTCCTTACCATGATGAGCAATACGCGGCGAGTTGATACCGTCAGCGAAAAGTGGCCCTATTAATCTGAAAAGAGGAAACATATGACACACGAGTTCTATATGTAAGTGGCTACTTTGTACAAATACCTGCTCGGAAGGGGCTTTGCACTGTGAATTTCACTTTCTCGTCGAACCAGAAACGTGAATATGTCTTGAATCTTGATTTTGTTTTATTCAAGAGGTCTATGTGGTCAGGCGTCACTTTAGAAACTTGAGCATGTTTGAATAAGTCATTGTCGTTTACATTTTACGGAATAATTCAGTTGGATATCGTAGGAATGAAGTTATCCTAATCTTTTGAGGATTAATATTTTTAGGTTTTGGTTAGAGTTTTATTAAACATTCGAAACCGATTTAGGGAGCCTAATATTGCATTGCAATTGCAGATAATATATGAATCAAACAGTTGTAGGTAAGTACTATGGAAGCTGTCGAACCTTTTGGTCCCGTTTATGGCATAAGTAAAGGTGTGAGACCATACAAGTTTAATAAACCCTGTTATCCGGCACACCCTGACCAGTAAGCTGCGATTTATACCTACCAGACGAACCAAACTTTTTTACTGTTGATACACACTTAAGTATTGTCATCAATCAATTAAGATATGAGGTATATAAATTATAAAATTATATAAAAATATGCTATGCTTTGAATGGAGCTTCTTCAGCTCTTTAGCACTCTTTACTGTGTGACTTGCCAAGTCGAAGTGTATCTAACATGGCCTGGAACATACTAGCATCCCAGGACCTAAACAAAATGGCGATCGTTTTCATAACGTTTCGTATGTTTTTTACTTTTTGGTAGCGGTAAGTTAAGCCGATACATAGATAGATTATTCTTTATACCACACCAAACATTGATACATATTTTGACTTTTTCATCGTTATTACTGATGTCTTCTCACTTGATCTGGGTCTTCAGCAGAGTGTGCGTGAAAGTGACTATTTACCTCTGGAAAGGAGCCATGGTAGCGCCCCAAGTCGGGTTCTGCAGGTTGTTGCAGAGGCCGTCGAATCTTCGGTACTTGCCGGCGCGACACTCCACGTGGGAGAAGACTGGAGGACATACTTCTCGAATGAGGGTGCGAGAGGTGTCGATGAGTGGCAGACCCTTCTCGATCTCTTCATAAGTGAGGCCGTACCTGGGAAAAGAACGAGACAGTTTAATTTCTAGTATTACAAGAAGCCAGTTGAAACGTCCTTGACTAAAAAAGCTGGCCAAGTGCGAGTCGGACTCGTGCAAAGGAGGGTTCCGTACAAGATTACGACATAAACGCCAATATCTTTTGACTGCGTAGACTTAGTGTTGATTTTGCAGCATGAAGGGATTTTTAGTTTTAACTCGATACCTAAACGCGTACCGGTGATAAAGGGTCTTGACAGACAGATAGACAGACGGACAACAAAGTGATTTTATAAGGGTTCCGTATTTCCTTTTAAGCTACGGAGGTGATACTACGTATGCTAACAAACTGATAACGGGAACACTTCTGTAAGAACTACTAGCTAAAGATATTATAAAAAAATGCAAATAAAAAACTGTGAACCTGTCAAAACCGTCTTGATACCTACATGATACAATTTATTCATTCGCAGTTTATATTCAACTGGGTGAATCTACAAGTAATTTTGAAAATAAAGTCTGTGAAGTATTTTCAATTATAACAAAAGGGAATTGGCACACAAAACATTAGTTCTGTCTTCCAATTTCCTTTTGACTGCCAATATGTATTAAAGGAAGTTTAGGTTGCACATTATAGCAATAGTTGATGAAAGCATAAAAAATATTAATTTCTAATGTCTTTTGTCCATAAAAGATAATTTTTCAGACCAAATTTAAAAAAATACCGTAGTTTAAATGCACAAGAAGCATCGAATCGCTCTTATTTAGGGGAGAAAATCTAATGAATCAAACATATTGACAGTGTAGCAAAGTAAACAAGACTGACGGCAAGGTTGCCGCAGTGGCTGAGGAATCGACTGCTGCGCTGCGTGTCGCGTGTTCGATCCCCACAACAAATATTAGTATGATCTAGTTGTTTCGGGTCTGGCTGTATGTGAATGTGAGTTTAATTTTTTGTTAACGCACCCACGATACAGGAGAAATCCCTAGTGCGAGTTGTAATTTAAAAAAAATGTAGAACAGTGGAATCACTACACTAAGTGGCATGTGTAATGCCGATTAGATACGAACATAACGCTCCGTAGGAAGCAATAGGCATTTATTTCTAACAAAATAACATATAATGTTAAAGTAATTGATTGATACACTTCACAACCATTTATTGCAATGGCTTCGGTAACGGATATTCAAATGCCAAGGTTTATTACATTCATAACGAGAGTTTGTTCAAAGATTTATTTGAATACACCAATTATGATGTTGGTTGTAGGATTAATTGGGATATTTGACTTTTAACTGGTATGAGATCATTTGAATTCCATTGAAGTGTTTAATTTGTTCATTTAAAGTGTTAAATGTATCGATTTGTCGAGGATATAAGGAGGACTTTAGTTAGCTTTTTCTTAATGAAACCAGCTTTTTTTTACGGGTTTGAAATCATTAAATGACTAAAACCTACCCATGTTCCTTCTTTAGCCCTTCATGTTCCGGGGCCGCGGTATCTCTTTCGAACAACCCGCAACCCCGGATGACTTCAGCCTAAGAAATACTTAAAGGAAAATCAGGTAAATAGGATAATACGAACGTGCAAGCCACGTATCCATAATTAGTTGACAGATTTGTATTGAAAAAGTGGAAAAGGGTATGTACAGTCGTTAACAAAAGTCGAGAGGCAAAATTACATAGCGTTGTAATCCTTAGCGCGCCACCTTAGTTTTGAGCGTTTACTGTACAATGAAGGCAAAATGTTATTCAATTAATAAGTAGTTATAGCGCACAAAAATTAAGATGGGTGTGTCCGACGATACATGTCCAGCAAGTGTGTTACACCATATATTAATAAAGGTCAAATATAATCCACATGTAGTTCAAGGCAGCCACCCATGTAGGTACAAGTTTTTAATTGAATTTAAAATAAGACAATGTGCTCTAGGTCAACCAATCTAGATGAAATGTTAGTGTGGCACGAGGATTTCGTACCAATTGATTTTAGATGAAATAGGCTGTTAGTTGAGGTACTAGGTATTATTTACCACGACCTTGCTTAGCAATGATAATAAAAAATTGCTTAGCAAAGTAATGTACTTTTGACGAAATAGGTTACTGTGCACTTTCCAGGCAGAAATTTTCACTACCGCTAGGTCTCTGTCCCCGTTATTTTGCATGATGCAATTAGTTACATACTTTTTTTTGGAACTAATCAAATATATTCTCCGCAAAGGGTTGAGCGGGGGGGGGGGAAGTATCAGACTTTTACTGACTAAAACCCACCCATGTTCCTTCTTTTGCCCTTTGGTCTGGGGACGAGGTATCTCTCTCAAACAACCCGCAATCCCGGTAGGCAGTTAGTTATCTACTTATTTACCTTTTGTCTGCACCCGCCTATGTCTCCTGATTAGATAAGCTCTTTCCTGATTGCACCTATAAAAGGAACTCTACGCTCACAAGGTATTTAATAAAATATAATGGCAACTTTCAAGGGTGCACATTTAAAACAAAAGTTTGCAATATTAAGTACTATGATTAATATCTATTGACCTTCTAATTGCGAAAGATATGCGATTATGCACGATTTAGATTTAACTAAAAAACCATTGCTGTCTATTGTTGTTTTTGATTATTTCTTTTAAACATAACCCGCTATATACAAAATTAATATTTACAAAATGTAAAGTACAGTTGGAAAGTTTCATCACAATAACGCTTTAAGTTTACAATAATAAAAATTACATAACCGAATCTGTGTACGTTATTTCCCTTTAATGTTATTTTTATGATTCCAATTTGCATACTTTGAGGCTTGAACATCTCGATAACAGAGAATTTAAAACCAATACTGTAATAAAAATATTTTTGCATCCACTGACCCCAAAGTTACCTTTTATCTTTTAAGTTTAGATGGGTTGGTTCACTCGAATAGCGATATTTTAAAAATAAAACCGGCCAAGAGCGAGTCAGACTCGCGTACCGAGGGTTCCGTACTAAAAAACTTATAGAGTTGATTTTTTTACAGGACTACTGTGTTGAGTACATGGTTTTAATTTCAACTCGATACCTCCACGCGTTCCGGAGATAAAGGGTCTTGGCAGACAGACTGACTGACAGACAGACGGAGAACAAAGTGATCCAATAAGGGTTCCGTTTTATTCTTTTGAGGTACGGAACCCTAAAAATAAAAACCATGTAATCCAAATACCTACAACATACTGGGACTAAACAAGAGAAAAAAAATCTGAGGTATTTTACACTTCTTAGTGCAAATCATTAAACTTTTTCTGTGAAATTATTCATGATTTTAAGGTTTAAAATAACCTCAGTTTAATGGAAATAATACACGTTTGTAGATATAGAGCGATTCTGTAGAAATTAGCAGATTCCGAAAATTTACCATTTTATTTTCTACCTATTTTAGTTGAGTCCGACATTAATTTTCTATAGACTATTATTTCTATGGGCCAAAGGGCAAAAATGCTATTTGACACCTCACGTCACTAATACATACCGTGGCGCCGCCTTAGATAATAATAATAATGTCTTTCTAACACCAAAATGGTTGACCGAGCTCATTTCGTTACATAACTATATCGCCTTCTCCACTTAACTAAAATTGCCACTTACCATTTAAATTGTTATTGCAAAAAAACACAATAAGTACAAGAGCTCCTCTATTCATACCAGAGAGAATGTTGTGTTAAGTTAAATGATGCTGCAGACTGCAAATACTGTATTTTTTTTCGTTTTTATTTCTTTAGAGTTCATCTGATGGTAACACTAGAAAGTAAAAGTGGCAACACTTCCTAAACGAAAGGTTTAAATGTTTCCAACGAGAAGGTAAGAATGTCCAATATCTATTAATGGAAATACGTTCTCGTTATATAAAATTAATGGGTAATTAAATACTTATCTACATCGATCATTCGGTAGCCGTTTGATAAGTAACAGAATCATTGAAACAATACGAGTATCTAATATCGACCTAAATCTGTCAATCAAGACAGACAGTCGGACGTGGAATTAAATTCTTTGTTCAGGGACCTTCAAGATGATACGTTATGATAACATGAAATCTTAATAAGTAAAATAGTATTGAGAAGGTTAAGGGTAAGTAAATTATCCATTCCCTTTTTTTTCGGATGTATCAGACTTTTACTGACTAATTCCCATCCATGTTCCTTCTTTTGCTCTTTTTGTTCCGGGGCCGCGGTATCTCTTTTGAACAACCCGTAACTCCGGCAGGCAGTGGCCCTGACGGGCTTTTCTTTGTTGTTGTTTCTGTTGTCACTAGACGGACGGACGGTGAGCTATCCATTGCTTACCGTCCACAGACCCGCGTCTACGGTAGCCGGGACTCGTCTAGCATTAGCCATTTCCTCTAAATGAACTTTTTTGAAATATTTTCATTTTTCAAAATCCACATTATAATATAATGTAACATCACGCCTGTATTTCCCGAAGGGTTTGGCTGAAGTTTACCTAACAGTAGATACATCCACATTTCGCCAGTTATGTCAAAGGCCCATGTAATAGGTAATAGAGAGCGAGAAAATTGACACCAATCGGGCCCAATTTCAGACACCGTGACTACTGAGATATTCCGGATGGAAAAACCCAATAACACTTTGCTTGACCTGGAATTTGAATCCAAAACATCATGCTCAGCAGTCACGCTTTACGACTACTTCTACTACTAGCTAGACGAACGAAGCATTTCGATCAATATTTTTAAATAATAATATTACAGATATGCAAGTTACCACTCTCTCGGTTATTTACATGCAATATTATAAGTATGATTAGTTACAGTATTACCTGTCACTAAAACAAGTAACCTTGGTTTTAGTTAATATAAGACTGAAAACAACATCAATCACTATCAAAACGGTTATATCAACGCCCAGGTTTTTAGGCGATTTTTTAGGCGAGGCAAAATGTTAACTATACATTACCCTCGCATAGATAGAGATCTTTTTAATAAACATGCTCAATTAAACGACCTTGTATTAGTTGCACTAATTTGCATTTGCATAAAAGCTTCACGGATGTCGTAACAATTAATATTTGTAAAACATGCTAAATCCGTTACTTACTACAGATTATACGGAAGATTTGCATAATGAATTGGTGTTACACCAAATAAAACAATAGTTTAAATGATGAAATAAGCATAAAATTGCAATTACAAAATTGAGATCGACAGAATGCCAAAAAATGTTAATTAATTGTAGTAAATAGCAGTGTGGGTGTACACACATATTAGGCACAAGACAAGTGCATTTTGATTTTTTCAATTTCAACGGTTGAGTCATAAAATTGTATGTGTATATTAAATGGGAACTAGAACAAGAAACCACCTTTCAAGAAAGCAGATGAAATAGACAAATTCCGTCAATAGTCTGTGCCGTAGATAAGTAGTCTGTTATTATCGTATATCGATTCAAAATCAAAAGTTCCCAATTATTTAAAATTAGCCGATCTCCAAAGCTATTGAGAGCTTTACAATACAAATCACCTTTCAAACGAGTAAAGATGATCGATTGCAATCACCAATCTCTATTCGATAATCGCCCTTTACTATCAGATGAGGAAGTGAACGGACATCTTACTTCGACTAGTGTACAAAGGAGTTACACCGGTGTGAACCACTCTCGCTCTCTTCCGTGCCAGTGATGACGTTTCACGCAACACGGTGATTCAGCCAGTGCTCCGGTTACCGCTAATGAGCCAAGATGACATTTGCACAGGACATTCACTGTAAAGGGCAGTACACCTCGTAGGCGACAACCGTAAGATCAAGGTTTAGGTTTAACACCATTTCAATGAGCACCTACATACATGATCGCCGAATTATTAAAAGAATCGACGCATGCGTGCTTAAATGGCATTCATTTAATTTTTTGCTAGTTTGACTTTTAATCTCAATTAGGATAGAAGTTCTCAAGGAATTGGTTCAATTAAACTTTAACTTCCTTACGTCTATTTCATATCTATGACTCAATGACAAACTAAAATCGATATGTTTTGCAAGTACACATGTTGTTGCGGTTGAGGTTTCAAATTAAACGATCATTTTACGGCTCCTTGATCGTGTGTCACTTGAGCAGCTTGCGATTCGATACGGGGTCGGCCAGCATTGGGTCCATGACAGCTGATAAATGAATTTTAGTTGATTAAGAGCTGCTACAATAGATTCTTTGGTATCTTTCCGCGTCGTGAGTGGACGGTGGCCATGAATCAATGATAGAGAAGACAAAAGAACGTATATGAAAGACGACAAGCCTTGGGAATTCATATGTTTTGTTTTCAATTAAAACTCGTGCTAAGATAATGAGATCATGTTGTAACCCCTCGTAATGATAAGAGTTCAGTAGGTGAATGTCGAACGAAAGTTCATTGTAAATCGTAATTAAATTCAATCCATGACTCTGAATGCATTATCCCAAAGGTCGTAATGTATTCAATAAAACCTGCCTAGTTTACCTTTGTTGACATTAAGGAGTCTTCGAGACGGATGTAGAAAGTAGTTTCGAGCTTGAATAATAACTGAAATGAATCTTAATGTCAGTGTAATTTAAGCTTACCTTCGAGCCAAGTTGATGGATATGTCGAGAATTAGCTCGCCAACGCTCGCGAAGTGTTCGGCCTTCCAGTCCCCTTTCGGTTGTGAGACCACTGTGGAGACAATTGAATATCAATATTTTAGAAATGTTTTGCACTTATTGCAATAATAATGTTAACGTAAGGTTAAACGTTTGCCCCTGTCACATTAGATATTGCCTGCCAAATGTTGAGAACTCTTTCGCACAAAGGATGATGAAGCATTTAATATTTGACATGATGATGTAAACAGTAATGTTATGTGTTATTATAAAATGTTCTTGCATTATAATAAATCGAAAGTTCTGTGTAAGATGATGATAACATAACGGGTCGCGAACGTGCTAGTCTTCCGGTTCACGCACTTGATGACATCGTAATGTGACTTGCGTGTTCACGCTCCGCTCGCGAGTCATTTTATTACTTTTTATGTCACTGGTGACTTCGTATATTTACATTACACACATTTTGAGAGCTCAAAATGGTTAAAATAATAAAACGTTTTGGTCGGTTACGGTTTAAGCATTGGTTATTCAACACCAAACAAATTATTCCGTAGATGGTCGTAAAGGAAACATTTAAAAGAAATTGAGAATTTCAACGCTTAAATTACTTACAGATTCTGTTTCTGGCTTCAAGATAAGCTTGATTGATAGCTTCGTATGTGATGCAATTGGCCTGTCCTTCATATCCGCTGGAACAAACAAAAACACGTTAAATTACAATGCGCCATAAACTTTATTACTTTGTGCATTCGTGAGTATGTTTCTATAATTTAATTGTGAAGTAAATATTTGTGGCATTTAACGGCAGTAGCTGGGTCATAATTGTCGAACGTTGATGTAATCTTCGAATGTATGTGCCGCTTTCAAGTATTTCTGAACAGATTGTAGTAAGTCTTGTAAAGCTATTTTTGGGCAAATGAACTATACGGATAAACATATTTTAGGTCTTTTGGATTGTATGTGTTCATATATGAGGACGATTTCTCAAGACATGAGAGCAGGTCAAACCATAACAATTGCTTAAGTAACGACTCATAATTTTGGTACCCGAAGTACGCGCATCTGTACGTAGTGTAATCTTAAATTGGAGATGGTGCAAGTGCCCATCCACAACGCATAATCCACATAATTAATAGCAATAATTCACCCAATATAAGAGTTAAGATACATATTTATTCGCAATTGGCCTCGTGGCCTACATTTGATGGCAAGTAAAACGTCTAAGGCCGTCGGTTACTTAACTAGCATCGTGATAGTAATCGTGGTTATCCAACATGTTTTAAGTGTTTTCACGTGATTCTAAAATTTGGTAATGTCTGTAGAAGATGGCTCGGCTGATACCGGCACTCATTACCTTTCTAGATACAGAACAAATGGCGTGTTACGTGAACAGGCTTGTGGGAAATTAAGACTATTATTATCAGCAAACAGATTTAAATTGTTCGCTTTGCGAATGAATTTGTGTGATTATCATTACAAAAACATTAATTTTGAAAAAAAGTAGACACAATTTGTGTGTGAAAAGGAAATGTTGACAAAATGAAGTATTTTAGAGATCTTTTTTAACATCTTACAAAAATTAATGCCATCTGGCTAAACCTGGAAAACTTTTTAATTATATAGGAATGGCCTAAGTACATGGGAGTAATAAATGTATCTAGAATTAACGTTTACGGATTATAACTTGCATAAACAGCATTAGGTCACAAACATGAGTTACAAAATTCGATTCGAATATTTAAATTATGTACGGAAGTGGCGCTCACAAAAATTGTATGTAAATTAAAACATTTTCATTATTATTAATTAGCGCCTAAAAAGCTTTTGTTAATATAAAGTTTTGGAGTTCCTTTATAAAAATAAGCATAGCCTAACATAATTTGGCTCTGCTCATTTTACACAACTTACGATCTAAACAAATGTTGCAAAATGTGATAGACAGAAATGGTTGCAGAAAATTCGAAATATTTTTATACCTTATTGTTACGAGCATTTAACCTTAGTTTTTACTTCAAAGCGTATACAATAAATACATTATATTATTTATTTTTTCCTTGAATACGAAATATGACTAATAAATCCGTTTTAGTTTACGGTACCATTCTATTCTTTCGATGACTATAAATACAAATAACAGTCCTAAATTTTTATGTTCATTTGAGATCTGTTCCGGTTCGGAGTCACATGACGGAATAACTTTACATAAATATGCGATATTACCAAAACTGTTACATCTAACAAATTGTTGTTCTTGTATTTATTAGAAAATAACTTTCATTGTGTTTTTAATCAGATGATTATTGGAAAAGTTTCTAGTTTGTTCGGAGACAAGCACTTGTTTTACTTTCAGAGAGACAATTTTTATCTCAAATTAGCTGTGCTTGGCATGCGTTGCAATGCAATTTTTCTACGCTACCTAACTTCTTTTCTTTTTATAAGAACCCTCTTCTGGGGCCTTAGTCTGCTATTACAATGGTGTCAGAATGGTCGATCACTGATCGCATAATGGTTGATTTTGACAAGTTTAGTATGTAGTAGATGTCAAAATCAACCATTATGCGATCAGTGATCGACCATTCTGACACTATTGTAATAGCAGACTAAGGCCCCAGATATTAACAGCAAAAAAGAATTAGCGAAATCCGTTCAGCTGTTCTCGAGATTTGAGCCTAGCAACAAATTCAGAGATTTATTTTTATATTATATTATACATCTTTAGATGCCGATTGTATACAGAATTGTGATAAAACAATAAGAGTAGAGGTTAAGTACTGCTATATGCTACGTGTATATCGATTTCATTAGGAGTCTAATTACGCTAATTTGTACTTTTCCTTGTGTAAAAGATAATTGCACATCATATCTTATAAGAGCCAACAGAACCGCTGCCAATACAGAGAGTATCAATCTATCGGTTGTGCTGGCTATTCCTTGATCTTGAATCTTAATAAAATATAAGCACATCTACAAAACATAGGCCTAATCAAAAAGACAAAATAATCTAGACTCCTAATCTTCGCATCCATTTTATTATAAGTTTTTTTACAACGGCAACGTCTAGCAACAACGTCACGTCAACATATATTGACGGCAGCGGCAGTTAGCAAACATTCAGTTCCCACGTCCACGATACACTTTGCCAAGCGTCTTCGATTCTCACCATCAAGCCTTTCTATGTGGCTACTAGGCGTTATATATTGCAACAGGCTTCTGTCTACTCTTACCACCTGTCCACGACATTAGTTGATGCCACTTGCTTCAAGCGACACGTGAGTGTGTCTCTTGTAATTGTATCTTTCGCGTACCATTGCATCGTTGTCCAGTAACTTGTGGGATGCTTAACGCCCGGACTCCACCAAAGCGGAGACGAGCGGACCGAAGAGGATATTATTGCGGATATCAACCAATCACATTCGTTGAAAACAACATCGCGTCTCTCCTTTCTCCTGTGATTGGTTTAACATTGCAATTTACCACACCGCTTCAGTTTTAAGCTTTTAATTTCGTTTGTTTATTCCACAGTCGCTGTGGCAACACGCATGTCGTTTGAACGTGTAGGTCGTGGCCAAGGGGGCAACCGACTTATGTGTACTCTTACGCTACTTTTGCGTGATATGCGAAAATAAAACATATTTACATAGCGGTTGTTTAACTTTTGTGTAAGCTTAATGTGTTTTCTTAACCTGATAGATGAATGACTGGGCATTTTACTTGGGCTATTTATTTGTGTAATAACGTGCTGTAAATATTTTCTTGTTTGAACGGACCATTGTACTTTGTTTAGGCTATACTAACAACCATTTCGTACAGTAACAACGAAATCCTTAATGATTGACTGATGGACTGATGGAGGAGAGCTTTGGTAGTATCAATAGCTTTAGGCAACCAGACACGTACTTATTAATCCTTCCCCCTTGTTAAGTCTTTTGCCAAACATTAGGATGGCACAGGATCACAGCAATCATTTAGCTAGATTTTACAAAATTCAAGAAGGCTAACAAAATTCGATGCCAATAATTCTATTCTATATTTAAAATTGCGATTTCATCGGTACCACACCGTCGACGAACATTCAATTTGCATCTAGCTTCAGGCTACATGCTATCAAGTCTAGGCAAACTAATTTATTCGAAACCCTCTTGTTTTCCTGTTTAGATTTCACAATGATCGAAATTGACTTATTGTTTCTTTATTTCTTTCAAAAGAGATAGCAATTCTATGCTGGTGTTGGGAATTTGAAAACAGTGAAAGGCTTACCAACCGTTAGTAAGATAACTCATTTAGTTTTAAGAATCGATAAAATCTTCGTCTCGTAAACATGAGCGGTATTTCGATAGCCGTTTCATTTAGCACTGATTATGGTGAGTTCGCGAGTGGTTTACCGTTTTGCCTCGATATTGTCAATAGAAGAAGAGGCGTGACCGAGTGTTGGACAAACGAGAGGGGACCTACCGGCACAGAATCGGATGGTACCGGGAACGGGTCGCACCGTTATACGGACACACTACTCTCCGACAATGTTTGTGATGTGATCAATGTGTTTGTGCCTGATTGAAGACACCTCCATAGTCTTTATGAAAGTAGTTAGCAATTTATCTTAAATACTTGCGGCGAAATTCAGTCATAAAAAGAGACATTTGTGGAGATTGAAAACATTTATGTGTTTTAATTAAATCAAGTCATTTCTCGAATTGCTTTAACCCGTCAATGAGCAATCAACTGAAGGCTATCTTGAATCATTTAATTTCGTCCACGAAAACTGATGAAGTTATTCAACCAAATGAATGTAGGTTGAATAAGAAAACAAATTGAATATTTTGTTTCGTGCAAACATTATTTATCTTGATGCAAAAGGCTTTTGAAGGCAGGCAGGGTCATTGTTACATTGAGAAGTTCTCCATTATTTACTTACTCCGGAACGTATCAACATTACCTCGCTTCAAATTGAGGTACATTGTTGGTATACTGTTGTGACCGTACTAAAGGTACAAACAAATTAAGCGAAAGGATTTTGAAAGTGAATGTGATCCGTCAGTTAGCTAATGCCACGCTTGGTGGAGATGAAAGCATTCAAAAGCATTGAGACCTATGTTATAATGTTGTGTTACGGCATCAGAGGTCACCGCGGTGCGTGAGCGTGGTGTGCGCAGAACAAAAGCATTTTGGTATAATTATAGAACTGATAGTACCTCGGTGTAATTTATTGTTTGGAAGTCAACCGTTGTGGGGTAGAAAGCAACTTTTGTTTTTTTTTCTGTTCATGTCATTGAACTAAGTTTTTTTTACAATTTGATTTGTTGTTACGAACTATACCTTCTACGGCATGGCTCTTAACGGTATGTCTCTTGATAACTACCGATGTATCAGCTAACAACTAACATAATATAGGTATTGATTTGTAAATTGGCTGAGGTATGGTTCAGAAAGAAGAATCTTTTTCATGGCAGAAACCTTAAAAAACACTAATACAAAAGTAAAAATGCATTAATCTCGATAAAATTATTAAAAAATCGGCCAAGAGCGTGTCAGGCCACGCTCAGTGTAGGGTTCCGTAGTTTCCCGTCCGTCACAATAAGTGTTCTTTACCACGGTAGGTCATGAAAGCACGGAAAATCTTAACATCGACTTTTAAAAAAATGACGTCATTACGCAACGCCATCTATCGAACCATTTATGAACTGGTTTTTACCTTAACATTTTGATGGTGTTAAAAAATTTTAGTTTTGTTCTAAATTGCCTTAGCATGTTCTTGATAGAAGTTTTATGTAGTTATAAGATTCCGCCAATGCCAAGGAGAGACCAACCGAACAATTCGGTAATACCCGATCCAATGTAATAAGTACCTACAGCGCCATCTCTCGGGGAATTGGGTTACTAATTAATTCAAAGCCAAGAAGTGCATGAAGTTTTCGGTGGTAATTTTGGATTGCGAGAACCGATTTCAATAATTCTTTTTTTGTTTGAAAAAAGATACGTTCAGGATAATAAAATATGTAAAGAAGTTAAAAAAAATGCTTGCATATACGATTATACTACAAACTTAGTCCAGAAATTATTTTGTACAACTTTTTGTCTTTTTTGTACAAAAACTGTTGTGTCAATCAAGTTCAAAATGATTTTCATAGAAAGTCCTTATAAAGTTCTACTTTTCAGATTTTTTTCAGATTTTCTAAACTTATGGTTCAAAAGTTAGAGGGGGGGGGGGGACACATTGTTTTTTACTTTTGGAGCGATTATTTCCGAAATTATTGACATTATCAAAAAATTATTTTAGTAAACCCCTATTCATTTTTAAATACCTTTCCAACAATATATCACATGTTAGGGTTGAAATTAAAAAAAAAATCACTTCCCACTTTACGGGAGTCTACCCTAATAAAACATTTTTTCCAATTTTTATTTTACCACTTTGTCGGCGTGATGATATACATATTGGTACCAAATTTCAGCTTTCTAGTGCTAACGGTCACAGAGATTAAGCGAGGACGGACGGACGGACGGACAGACAGACATGGCGAAACTATAAGGGTTCCTAGTTGACTACGGAACCCTAAAAACGGATGACAAAAGGATTTTATTATGCAAAAAATTAAGTCCCGCGCAGGTCATTGACATCGCAAATAATTTTCAGTTGATCGAACAATGTCTGTCGGATCATTTCTCACGTATCGTGGAGAAAGATAAGCGTATGTCAAGTGTGTCGCGGAAGTGTGTCAAGTTTGCGCCGGCGCGTGACGTAACGGCGACAGTAAAGAGTCTCCCGCGCTGGTGACATTGTGCCGGCCGGTGATTTAGGGTTGGCAAAAGACTTTGAAAAGGAGAGAAAAGAAAGGTTTTATTGGGAAGGTTAGAAATATATCTCGTCGAAAAGTAATAATAGGTCCTTACATATGAAATTGGCGTTTTGTATGGAAGGAACAAAAAGTCGAATATTTTTTAATATAATATATTTAATTAATCAAAGTATGAACCATTGTTTTCAATGCACTTTTGCCATCTTATAGGTAGTTCATTGATCCCTTTACTAAAAAAACCAGTCGGACGGGAATCAATAAAATCTTTGAAGGCGATTTGGACTGCCCCATCGGAGTTGAATTTTTTCCCTTGCAAAAAGTTATCCAAATTGCGAAAAAAATGGTAATCTGTTGGAGCAAGGTCCGGGGAGTACGGAGGATGTCTAAGACATTCCAATTCAAGCTCTTCTAATTTGGTAGCCGTCTGTTGCGCAGTGTGTGGTCTGGCGTTGTCGTGAAGCAGCAGTGGCGTGGAGCGATTGACCAGCCTTGGTTGTTTAGCCGCTAGCTTTTCCATCATGGTTTGTAATTGCTGACAATAGACATCAGCTGTAATAGTCTGGCCAGATTTGAGAAAACTGTAATGAACAATACCGGCACTAGTCCACCAAACGCTTACAAGTAACTTTTTTGGGGTTAATTTTCGCTTGGGGCAGGATTTGGCTGGCTGGCCAGGATCCAACCATTGCGCTGAGCGCTTCCGATTATCGTAAAGAATCCATTTTTCATCACAGGTAATGATTCGGTTTAAAATACCTTCATTGTTGTGCCGGTTCAGTAATGTAACGCAGCAGTCGACGCGCGTTTGCCGGTTTGCTTCAGTCAATTCGTGAGGTACCCACCTTTCAAGCTTTTTAATCTTCCCAATTTGCTTCAAGTGAATTAAAACAGTTTTATCACTAACATCGAAGCCTGCAGCTAACTCGGACGTGGTTTGCGATGGGTCCGCTTCCACAATAGCCTTCAATTCTCCATTATCAACTTGGGTCTCAGGCCGTCCACGGGGCTTGTTCTGCAGGTCGAAATTTCCAGAACGAAAACGTTGGAACCAAAAACGAACTGTGTTTTCTTTTGCAACATGACCGCCATACACATCATTCACCCTTCGAGTCGTTTCCGCAGCACTAGTGCCACGGCGGAACTCGTACTCGTAAATAATGCGATATTTTAAATTTTCCATTTTGTAAAATGAGTGACGCAAACAGAAAAAACAGAAGAAAAAAAACAAATGAATGACGGTCATCGAAGCACAAATACATGAGTAAATAGCTGTACAAATTTGAATTTGGAATTCCTTACCAAAGAGGAGAAATTCGTGATTAAAGTGGCCAGTACGAAAAACGCCAATTTCATATGTAAGGACCTAATAGAAGAAAGAATAGGTAATATGCAAAATTCTTCAGATTTATACATTTCCCTTCTGTTTATCAACTTAGCATTTTTGCATAAGCAGGTTAATTAGTAAGTTAAAAATAATTCCATCCATATAAACCAGGCATAACTGAAAACTGCAATGTCAACGACTCACATATCAGCAGTAGTTGAAAGTTAACGTAAGAATTGGCACCAGAAATATTATAATGCTTGGTCATGATGATCTGCCTAGCCTTTTCCCAACTATGTTTGTAAGACTGGTTGACAGACTTTCGGGTAACTGTTAGTTTGTAAAATGACAGCTGGGAGGAAACTTGGTATGTAACGGGTGGTAACCTATACTTAGACCCATGTAGGCAAGCGCGTCTTAACCTAAAGATCTTCTAAAATTCCTTAAATTGTTACTTTTTGAGCTACCTGCTATTGGAAACTGAATGCACATGAAACAAAAGATCATGCAATAGATCTTATTGGGTATCTGTTGTACAAGCGGTTGCGAAAGCGTGACATTCGATGCATGTCCAATGGGACGAGTGACAGTGAAATTCAACACTCTCGAAGTAATCTGATACAGACCGATGGATATCTAAAGGCCTGGCCAATCGATCAATCTGATTGGTGTTATCAACAACACTATCAGTTGAGTTTGGCGTAGTTTCTTCTTTGGTTACGTTATTATAGCAATATATCATCGCAACTATTAGAAAATTATTGTACAAGTTAGAATGACTAGCTTAAGCTTGTGGTCAAAATTAACTAGTTAGACATTGAGAAGCATTTTTTTGTTTCAACTCGGAGTTGAAACAACAAAAAAATGCTTTTGGTTATGTTGAAAGTATTTGAAGATATGAAATGGTTCAAAAGCAACAAAAAGAAAGACGACACGGTTAGGCCAGTGGTTAAGCGTTTGACTACTGCCGGACGAAACGAATTTATGTATGAACTACAGATAATCGATCCGGGTCTGGTTGTTTGTGAGTTATGTTTGTAAACGCACCCACGATACAGGAGCAATTGCTAGTGTGGAGCAACGTTTATATTAAAAAAAAATTGCCAGTTATTTAGATTTAAGTTTCAAATAGCCATGCCCATACCTTTACGAGACAAAACAACCTTATCGCATACTTTCAAAATGAAATGACATTATAAACTCCAAAAGGTTATTTTTCGGCAACTCTTTTCTGATCACCCTTAAAAGGCAACTTATACGAACATTATTGTCCAACAAGTTTTGAAATACACTTCGTTAATATTAACAGAATTTAACATAAACAGGAAATAAATTGCAGGCCACGCAATTTTACTGACAAGTACATTTCAGTCTGATTGAAATACGCTCAAGTTGTCGTTTAACTTAAGCCAATATATTATATATGGTGGCAATGGTAATTTTGAGACCAATTTAACTTGTCCCCGCATATGTCTGTATACGTAAATGATTTTATAACTTACAACCGCTTACTTAAATGGCCTAATAGGCATGCAATAGAGCTATCTATCATCGTTAATGTTAATATGGATTGAGAAATACACTGTATAATACGGTATTGAATTATTATTGTACATATGTAGGTTATGAATTAATGATATCAGTTGATTGTATGATTGTTGTTGCAACTATTGGAATATATCTTCGCCTAAAGGCGTAGGTATGTTTTGTTTTTTAGTACTTATCTATCCTACTATCCACAGCAATCTTGCAAAGCTCTTCCTAGAAAATCGGCCAAGTACGAGTCGAACTCGCGCACGAAGGATTCCGAGCCATTATCTATAAAAACGACAAAAAAACAAGTTCGTTGTAAGGGAGCCCCTTTTTTTGTGGATAGGAAATCATCAAATAACTTCCTCAGCTCTGAGTGGGGTGGAATAACAGGCTTTTACTGACTAAAAATCACCCATGTTCCGTCTTTTACCCTTAATGTTTCGCGGCCTTAATCTCTTTCGAACAACCCGCAACCTCGGCTGGCGGTAGGCAGGCCTGGGTTCTGCATGGCGTGGCGTCTTAAATATTTATTTCATATTAATTTTGAGTATTTGTTGTATAGTAGCAAGATATACATTATCTGTGAAAATTTCAACTGTCTAACTATCACGACTCAGAGATACAGCCTGGTGACAGACGGATTGACAGAGGAGTCTAAATAATAGGGTCCCGGTTTATCCATTTGTTACAGAACCTCAAAAACGATCAACCACCCCCTCTTTTTTCTTTCTTACGATAAGTAATCATGAGTAGAAATTACCAGGAATCCATCTTTTATTTTGTCTTATTATAAACAGGTGGTTGGATAATAATCATTAGTTGATACCCGACGGCGACGGCTTTAACGACACCCACCGACTTGCCATTAACATTACAACAACAACATTAACTGATTGAAAAACACGTACTTTATTCTTGCGTTAAATTAATTAAAAGGTATTGCAGTAATTCGGAGTACTTACAAGTTGCCCTTGAGCAGGTTGATGCTGTAGTCGAAGGCTGTGGAGCGGCCGGGACCGTTGAGGTAGAGGGCACAGTCGCTGTTGTCACCCACGCCGTGTGGAGGACCCAGGGGCGACAGCGCCGCTGCGTATGCGCAGCATAGCGCTGCTATTATCGTCCTGGAAAGAGAGACATCAGAGGTAAGGCTTTGTAGTGCTTTTGGAGAAGGTGACATTTTTTAAAGAAATCTTTGAGCAGAAAGGTTTGGGTTTAATAATTGATGATCCTGAAGCTAACACTTACGAAACACGTAGCGTAGATACTTCACGAGAATTGTGCAAGACAAGAATTGTGTAAATGTTTCAGTTATTAAAATTAAAATCGAACACACCACCAGATTTTACACAGCAGTAACATTCATTTTCTGGCAATTTTTTTTAAGTATATTAAATCGATTTTGTTTTGCGTTATTCAAAGCTTGCACAGCATCAATTTAAATAAAAATCGATTTTGTTACAAAGAGTAGTTTCGAGACCATTATTGAATAGAATTGGTTTCATCGGTTTTGATTTACAATTCATAGTTGCATCGCTTTTGCCGGAGGCGCGAAGCGTTTGCGCCGTCAACTGAAACTGGGTCAATTTAACCGTCTCCGAGTATTTCAAACCACATCGCACCTTGTGTGATTCATTTAAGATAATTACACAGTAGTTAGTTACTTACGTACCAGACTTAGTACTTATTAATTCCATGAATTTATGGTGTAAAAGGTAGTTTCAGGTGTTTCAACTAATGACAAAATCATCACTGTGATCACGATAAAGTTATATGAGTACTTTATTTTTTTTAACACATCTCGGAGATTGAATGTTTGTATTTTCCTTCAGGTCATTTGGAGCTGATTTTATTGTTGAAATATGAGATGGGTATCTCTACGACTATTTAACGTCGTTTTTCTCTTAGCGATAAGTCAAATGATAAAAAGCGATTGCATTGCATATTGGTAATTACTCTACACCGAGTCGCTTAGACATAGCGTACGTCCTTGTCCCTTATTGGTCTTACAACGAAATACATAGTTAATATCACGTTCAATATTTCTTAGGAAAATTCCAATTACGTGATGAAAGATTTCCTCGGCTGTTAGGCCATAGAGCAAGTGCTTGAGGCAGATTTTCTTCTTCTCCTTTTAGTTAAAATTTTGAATAGTTATTTAAGCACAAGTATTTGCGATTCAGATATAATCACGGGGCATTATCACAGGGAGATGGTATGTGAATCGCACTTAAGTTTAATCATTGCCCTTTCTAGGTCCCCTGAACCACATCTGGTTCTGCTTCACGGACAGTGAAAGTGTTTAGAAAATCTCCTTCGAGATCAAATTACTTAGCTGAATGCTATTGTCACTTAATAAGTCTAAGTCCATTAAAATGTCTACTTCATTGCCTCTAGTTACTTGTTACAGTAATGGAGTGACAGCCGTGGTGCCTAGCGAAAGCTCGTCACGGACAAGGTGACCCTGACTACCCAATGTATCGACGTGCTGGTAGTTCGTTCTATCTGACTAATGATGACTCTTGACATCTGTAGTTGTAGGGTTGTATACATTAAAACGTCTACTTCATTGCCTCTTGCCACTGCCATATTTTCTTCGTAACATATGCTCTCAGGGTAATTTGAGGATCATAATTAAGTGCCCTTAACAGTATCTGTTTTATTTTCAATTTCGCTCAACCAGTTGTTTCATGTTTAAGTATTATGCACCATTTTGTACATAAGTACTGTATGTAGACTCTGTTCCACATAAGTTAAGCACATCAATATTAATGATACGCATATTGCAAGGCTGGGCTTCGAATTTGAAAGGATATCATAACTAGTGCACCGAAACAACGTTGACATAACATGTGGTATAATGTTTTAAAAGCATGTTCATCTAGGCCATAATCATAAGTATACATAAAACATGAAAACTAGCTTGTCATATTTTTTTTCTCACGTCATTACAAATGCGTCAATAAAATAATATTTCTAACTTCATGATTGCAGAATCTTAATTTATAAATATAATTACTCGCCTCCTTGAAGGAATTCTATTGATATCTTTGTCAGGAATGGCTTGCGTTTTGTAATTGACTTGCATTTAGTTTTGGATAATTATTTTTAACTAGTTTTTAAAGACAGCTAAAGTTTATTTGCGAGTTTGTTAAACCAGATCTATTAATTATTTCTATATTGCTTCACGTGTGTATAAACCGTCTTTATTTCGAAATATGAATAAAGCCTAGCATTCAAACAAGGTTCTAGTTATACTTGCAATATTACTAAAAATTTTGAAACACAATACGTTTGCTTTTTTGGCAAACGAGCATGCATATTGAGTCACTTGCAAAATGGCTACATCACGGTCAAATTAAACACTTTCAATCATTATTAACTAATAAGAAGCTCTTAAGTGTTACAGATGATGACATGAGTTATTACAGAGCAATCAAAATAATTTTAAAACTAATTAACTACTTGGAGATGTGGTTGCACATTCATTTCATCGAGAGCGTACAGGGTAAAAAACAGTTCCCCGTTTAGACTTATATACTATAAGTTATGCTAATATTAAAGGAACGGCAAGAGTTTCACCAGGTGAAGTAGTTTCTTAGGTGACTGGACGTTTGAGGGAGCTAATCTCAAATCAACCCAGCCGCCGCGGATCACGTACCGAGCGCTGGTGCCGCGAGACGATTTCCGGCCACCGGAAGGTTCCACGCGCGTCCCAAAGAGATGTCAGCAAAGCAGAGGGACTTGCCAGGGCCACTGTCTGCCGGGTTTGCGGATTGTTCGAAAGATATACCGTGGCTCCGGGACACAAAGGGCAAAAAACGGAACATAGGTGAGTTTTTGTCAGTATACATAAGTCTGACACTGCCTTTCGCTCCGCCCAGAGCGAGAGGAGTTATTTGATGATTTAAATTAAAAAAAATACATTATAATAGCGAAATTGTAGTTCAATCCATCTTGCTGTGCGTTGTTAGTTAGTCAGAACAAACGATTTTAAAAGTATAATAAAATAGATTAAACTCTGATGAGTACCCGGCTGTGAAAAGGTTAATTATTGTTTATTTCCGACTTGTTGACCATAGTCGTTCGTCTAAACCAGGTAGGCTTTATACAGCATGCAGGACGTACAAGTTATACTACTTTTCCATAATGCAGCACTTACTTTTCCTGCAACATTTGTCTTGTCAATCCAGAGTCGAGAGGTAAAAACTATTCATCACCTATCGAACATTACGTAACGTTTCGGATACAACTTTCCGTAGAATAAATGTAATATCCACGGCTATTAATTTAATTACGTGTATTCACAAACATGGTCAATTATTTGAGGATATACATAGTTATTTTGTGAAGTGATCCACAACTTTCTATCGGCTTTCTGCCTCGCGGCTGTATTTATTATTATTCTATGGACTTTTATGTTTATTTTATTTTATCAGTAAATTTTAATGGATCTATCTATCTATATAGTGGTAATGGTTTTTTTATGATTATTAATAGATCAGATAAAAATATAGTTAATTGTTTTGGACAGAAATACATTCAAAGTTATTTTTAGGTTATTTGGCTTAAAATTATATCCGTGCGTGAGTTATCGAAAGGACCATAACAAAATGGGAGATAATAATGAAGACATGAGCCAAGATGAATAAATTTAATTTACTGATGACAAGTTATATTTGCCCACTTTTACAGCTTAATGCCTAATAATACCTGCCTTCTGCCTTTGTTAAATGCAATGCCTAACAAATGGAAAATTCATAAACAACTGCTCCAATAAAATACTTACTAATATTATAAAAGCGAAAGTGAGTTTGTTACGTCTTCACGCCTAAATGGCCAAACCGATTTTGATGAATTTTGGTAGGTACAGAGATAGTCGGGACCCTGGAGATGGACATAGGCTATGTTTTTTTAAAAAAAGAGTGAGAAATGAGGGAGAAAGAGAGAAGAAAAGGAAAAGTTAGCTTTGCAATATTATAATTACAATAAAAAAGGCGCTAGGGCAAAAACTACAGGTAGCAGGTACATGCAAATCAGGAAAGGGGAACCGTGTTACTCCGAATTTAACGCGAGCGAAGCCGCGGGCAAAAGCTAGTTACGATATAAACTAAGCATTAGTTACAGGACACGTCTCAAGTGTATTCATTTGTAAAATCATATCGTTTCCGTTTGTCATGTCCGCCATAAGTCGGACTACTCGACGGCCTCGCCTCGCATTTGTGTTTTAGTACCTATGTACACACGACGGCACATCAACCTACACAAAACCATTTTAACCTGATCTCTCTACTAGGGTGTGCCATCCGTAGTAGAGAGATCAGGTTATTATAGTTTAGAATAGGTTGACCTGCCGTCGTGTGTACAATGTGTACATAGATGAACGTGCTGTGTATTTGTAGTCTAGTCTAGACACAAATGTAGCTACATTAATGACTAGACTAGTTTACACGAAGTCACTACGTTTTACGAAAAAAATTTTTTTTTTATCATTTTTAGGATAAAACGGAACCCTTATTGGTTCACTTTGTTGTCCGTCTGTCTGTCAAGACCCTTTATCTCGGGAACGCGTGAAGGTGTCGAATTGAAGGTAGACAGCTCTAATTAAGTTAACACTGAAAGCTATTTATGAAAGTTAAGAAATAGATCAAAATACATCAAAGATTTCGTTAACGTTTACCATTACCTCCAGTTTTTGCAACAAAATCATTGAACCTCATGAAATAAAAAGCCGGAACATTATTTTTGCTTTTTGTCTCAACACTGTTACACAACTGGCCCAGTGACCGCGCGTCGGCGCCCGCGCATCGCGTGACCGACATGAAGAGTGCTTGCAGCCAAATATTTATAGAAAACAAACAATTTAAGAATACTCCACCGGAGTTTGTGGACACGGTTACGTGATTTGCATATGATTGTGCTTTGGAAACATTGCATTGGTTTCTTATTTAAATATTTTTCTTAGTGAAGCATTTTCTGGGAATGTATTAAGCTTTTTCTGCAACTTCCCTAGACCATAGAACTGTAGGTAGGTACCTTCAGAAGAAATTTTGTAAATAATTATTTGCTTATTGTGAATGTTAATTTGTTTGTTTTGACGATTATCTGGAAGTTATAAGCGCTCATTAGTACTCAACTATAAGCGAGGTCGCTTATAGTACTCAAATTTCCAGATAACCTAAGTTATGAGTCGAGCTACATGATAACATTTACTAATATCCTTTTTTTTCTGTTATCGCACCTACTGTTTTTGTCTCTGCATCACCCTAAGGTAGACTGGTAGAAAATGCCTAAGGCATTAAGTCCGCCTTTGTACAGTTTTTTACTTGTGCATAAAGTTTTAATAAATAAATAAATAACAGACAAATGCTTGCACTGACTGGACAGGTCGACTTAATCTGTGTGGTGCTTACTTAAAAATACACATTTCAGACACTAATCTGCATAGTCCTCATGTTAGTTGACCAAGATTTTTATCTGAACCTTAAAAGAAACGAGTAATCTCTGATTTTATTTCGGCTGATTCTTCTCAGAGTAGACGCGTACAAAAGAGCAAAATCGATTTAAAAATAAAAAACGACGTTGTTATAACCTACTTAAAAAACTAACTTACTAAGAACTTTGAGTACAAGAAGATAAAACGTGTTTTACAGCCTTCATCCCGCAAGAACTAGTGAAATATCAAGTGTGTACTTTGGTATAAAAATCAAAGCAATCGTACTCAATCTGTATGCACTTAACAATTAACCGAAAGGCGAGACAAATTATAGGCTGTGAAAATTAAAAAGCCAATTGATCACAAGTCTAAAAACAACAAATGCTTCCTGAAACCTTACATAATAGAGTAAACAAGATACTTGTCTGATATATTTCATAGTGTTAGGAGTGAGTCTGCCTACATCATTACGTCACTAGTCATGAATGTGAAAAAAGTCGAATATAAATCGCGCACTTTTCTCCGCGTTACCGTTACCGGGTTGCGCAAGCGCTGGTCATCGCGATGCGCGACTTACTCGTACGTCATCGACCCCTTACCCTGCACTGGCATTTGAAAGGACTTTACTCTAGGTACAATCTATGATAGTTTATTATGATTGCTTACTTTGCCTTTCTAAATAAAGTGAAGTAAAACTATTTGAAATTGCTGCAATAATGGTTATTTTACAGTAACAAGATGTACGTACATATATCAGCTTGGTATCACCAAATAGGTCTCATTTCTTTTTTTCTATAAGGTCTCCCTTTTTCAAACTAAAAAGTATTCAGACTTCTTAGTAAATGATTAATTCTGCATTCTGCACTGACTATAACTGACAACAGTCATTATTTTTAAGTTTTATACAACACTATTAATCTAAAAGTTGAAAAATAAACACCTGGTAGTAACTATTCATCCGGCTCAATAAAATTAGCGAGAAGACTTATCTATCGCGGTATTACATTATTAAAATCTATTTATTTGCAAACCATTAGAGAAGATGCTGTAGATTCTAGTTCATTAGAAAGTAACAAATTCGCGAGAGAACTGGTCACTCTTCCTATCATCCAATTATATATTACTTGAACCCAGTTTGTTACATCACTTGCGTATGTTTGCTGATTTATGTGCATACATATTTATATATTTTTTCCTTATTAAAAACTAATTTTTGCGGGCCTACTTTGGCAAACAATATTTAGAAAACGTGGATTATAATTTATTACGATAGAATTTGGACCGTGGGGTCCTTGTGCTCACAGTCCATTTAAGGATCTTTCAAAACGTTTCGTTGACACTTCCCGTGACCCAAGGGCTGACTATTACCTTGGCCAAGGCTAAGCTTTCTCAAACAACGTGGCCACGCGGCCAGTCTCTTAAGAGGGAATTGCCAAATTGGTAATGTCCCCAAGAAACAGGACAATTTTTTCTATTATTTTATAAGTTAGTTTCTTTACGTTATTTTAATTTATCTTTTTGTAGGATTTTGTTAAGTAATCAACATAAAAAAGTGATATCTAACAATTGATATTAACATTTTTCTTGTACATTTTATAATTCAATATATGTAGATAAGACATATTTAATTATAAATTATGCTAAGAAGGTCTAATAGCATTTGAATATAATATTCCATTTTTTTTTTCATTTACAGGAAGACAATTAAGTCTGTCTATCAATATTTAACACGTATACAAAGTTTCGTGTCTTTACCATTTAACACTGAGGAATTCAGCGAGGATGCTGCAATGGCTGCAGAATTAAGTCGTGACCATCATAAAATTGTATAGTCACCAGAACCAAAAGTGTGTTCAAAATTTCAGCTCAATCTGCTGGAGGGAACTGGTTTGAGATTCAGTTGCAAGATTTGAACACACATACCAACAAACAAGGCAAGTTAAATAATAATAAGAACAATAATTATTTTACTAATCGTCTCATCCGTTTATCAATGTCATGTCGTAGTTCAATTCACGGTCTCTCAAATATATCTATTCTGAATCTTTTACATTTCTGTATTTTTTTCTAAACGGGATTTTTGCTGTTAAGTTATTCTGTTTCAATATAGGAACGGTTTTTTTACAGTTAGAGACAACCTTCTGACACACCAATGCTGTTTTCCGAGTTCATTAAAAACTACAAACAAGTTTCAACATCATAATGTTAAGTATTTCTAAACAAATCGAAGTTTAAACAATATTTGTCATTACGAAGTTTTTTGGAAAATTAATGTTTCGCGCTTCTGTTTCGTAAGACCCTGACCTTGGTATAAACGGTTATGCATTTATCTTGCTTAAAAATATAAATCTTCGCATTATTTACCACTGTTTACGTAAAGTTATCGAATACATCGGAATAAGTCTTTGTTAAAGTAAACAACAAGTAATGTCTAATTAGGTTAAAAATAAAAATGAAGGTATCAATTAATTGAAAGGTATTTTTAATCTTGACTTTTCAGTAGACTACCAAAAATCTCAGATGATTCAAAGTCTGACATAATAAAATATGACCTCTCGTTAAACTATGATGGAATGTAACAAGTGCAGTTCAAATGTTGAGTTAAATAATACTTTATAACTCAACCTACCGGTATAATAAACGAGAACAAGACTTTCGACCATCATTACTCATACAGCACTAAACGTAACGAGTATAATGTAATCTATCAAATCTTGGCTAAGCTTTCGCTTTCAACGAACTGTACTTTTAACCAACCATAATTTGAACGAATCGTATTTCATGTTTAAGTTCGCAAGAGTTTGAACCATAGAAGGCATAATTACTGCTATTATAAAGAATATTGTTTTATTATTAATGGTCGTGAATTCATATGCCACTTTGGTTTGTTTAAATTGTTTTTTTTTTGTTGTTTTTGTTTCTGCTGTGTCATATAATACGTGTTGTTCTGCTTTCGATTTCAAAGAAGTATGGTAGGTGTATGAATAATATTGTAAAACTTCCTTTTCAATTAAATGTTAAATTGAAAGTTTTTATGTTTATGTAAGATGACATTTAATATTTTAAGTGCACTTTTTAGAACTATTAAGTCCATCCGAAGCCACATTAACACTGTCTGCTGATTTGTTTATTTTTACAGTTATGCTCTCGAATCGATTTCTAGTATTTCGAGAATTGAAATAGCAGTTTTTCGAAAGCACCAGAGCTCAAATTTGAAGATAAAGAGTGCCCAATACAGATGTTGGGACTCTTTACTCTGGACTCTTTATCTTCAAATAAATAAATAAATATCTTGGGACAACTCACACACGGCTATCTGATCCCAAGCTAAGCAGAGCTTGTGTTATGGTAACCAGACAACTGAACATACTTACATAATTTATAAATACATACATATTATAGATAAATCACACCCAGACACAGAACAAACAATCATGCTCATCACACAAAGTTTGTCCTGGGTGGGAATCGAACCCACGACCTCCGGCTCAGCAGTCAGGGCCACTAACCACTAGACCAACAGGCCCGTCAAATTTATGAAGTAATGTAAATAACTCATTATGATAGTCCAGACTCCTTTTAAACTCTTACGTTTTTTACATTTTGGAATACTACGGTACTTTCACAAGTTATTATGTTTTGTGACTGGGACTGTAGCTTCATTTTCAGATTTGCCTTTCAAAAGTGATGTGAATTTGAGTTTTACAATTTTCATCCCGGTAAATAAAAGCAGTAACTTACAAACAGTACACACGATGATCAATCAAGCTATACAAAACCAGTTTATCTCTTATTGTACGGGAAATCTATACAAAGTGACCCCATATTATACTATACTGCAAATGTATAACTTGATGTGTCATCGTGTGTACAACTGCGAGCATTCCCTAAAAAGACATTGAACGACTGCCGGCTTCCTATCCTTATAGGTACTCGAGCACTTTCATTTTCCCATGGAGCACGGTTCACGGTACACAATGGTGTACCTTAAAGGTAGGCTGTAACGGTACAAGCTAATCTTATTATTGATGAGCTCGGTTCACGCACGTGCCGGTTTCACCTGTTTAACTATACCTACAGATATATGTATATTGTAAAGTCGAGTTTGTGTGGGCACCGTTCACTAGGAAGTTTTGAATATGTTCGGTTAAAAGATGTACTTAAAACCACTATGTTGTTGCTGTGTTGTTGTGGTTTCTCATGCTGTCTCGTCTCCAGTTCAGATTTAGTTCTTGTCATTTTGTTAACTTAATCTCTATATTCGTTACCGTCGACACTAGATACCACAATGCTTATGGCGATGTTGTTGAATCAATTGTAAAAAAATTAAACGCTTTGAAAACGATTGCCGTTTTTTTTTAATTTGTCAAAAACACCGGCTTCCAAAAAAACAGTAAACAGACGGCAAATAGATTTACTTCCAGATGTAGTAGACAGACGGAAAATAGACTTTTGTTTGATTCACCATCGTCAAAGTTTTTTATTTCGGCGGTTTTAGTTTTGGTGTGATGGTATGTCACACAAATTCTTATCGAGTATTTATTTTCCATTGCTTCTAAGAGATATTAGCATATATTATTAATATGGACAATAGTCCATTTACATTAGAAGCAAAAATATGTATAAATACACGAAACGTTTATTTGATACATATTCATCATATAATTAAATTAATTACTAAATATATACAACCTATAAATGTACACAAACTAATAATAAAAATATATACAAGTAAAAAATGGAAAATTACAGGGCGTCAAAAAATTCGTCCGTATCGCCGTCAACAGGTAAAGTGCCCAGAAGGAAGGAAGGAAGAAGGAAGAAGTTTCGTTTATTTTGAACTAATTTTAATTAATATAGATTATAATAAAAACACGGTATTGTAGAAAAAAAAGTATTAAAGAAGATAACTAAAATCTACCTAAGCAATAAGATAAATAAATTAAGCAAGCAATATAGATAAATTTAATGGACCCCTTTTTTAATGATAAAATTAAATAGATAAATTAATTAATTAGATAAATTAATTAATTAGATAAATTTAATTAATTCATTAATTTTAATGGACCCTTTTTTGGGGTGGGAAGATGGACCTTTCGATTATAATAAAGAATTTGGACAAAAAAAAAGATTCAGTCGAATCTGGAATAGAATCTTCTCGTTTTTTGAAGTTGGAAAAGAAGATTTCCTTGTATTTTTTTAACTAACATGGTTACTGTTAATATATATATATATATTAATATCATTCATTATTATTGTTCATCATTCTCCTGCCCTTTCGCCAATTTGTTTGCATACTTACCATGTTTACTATTATTTTGAGATCCCAATATTTTGGCATTTGAGTTTATTGGTGCTTGTGTTTGCAACAGTGTCGAAATACCGGGAACTCAAAAATAGTTAAATATCCCGATTTTGGTGTAAATGGCAGTTTTGTTATACCTGCTCATATCTCACTCCTAGATTTTCATTAAGTCAACTCACAAATTGACTATTTTTAGTTATCCTTATATTCAAATGCATTTTCCTCAAAATCAAAATCAAAATATTTTTATTTCACATAGGCCTACATGGGCACTTATAAAACGTCGAGAAAAGATGCACGGTTCGGGTTGGTCGTTTCCTGTGGAGAAGAACCGGCAAGAAACTCCATGGTTACTCTTTTAAAATCATTTGGTTTTACAATGTTGTTGTTACAGCGTTAGTACTTAACGAGAATGAGAGGACAGCGTAGGCCCGCAAATAAGTCAATGCTTACTTTACATAAAAGTAAAATAAAATAATAAATAACCAAAGTTAATAAGGGTCTAGGAATCTACAAGGCCAACCATGTCCACTCATTCACAGCGAATTGGTAGGAAAGAATCTATACAAGAATATAAATGCAATAACAAAATAATAACTATGAGACGAGTCACACAGATGTTGCTATCAGTACTGTAACTATTCAGAACAAGGGTGATATAAATATGTGATTTGACAACTATTGCAAAAAAAATGATTAAAGAGATCACAAAAAAAAAAACTATCTAGCAACTATCTAGCATAACACATTTGACAAACGGTGACATTTTACAACCTTTTTACGATATAAAACTAAGTTAATATTCACAATTTTCCATACCAAGTAATACGTATTTTTCGTCTCCAGAAAAAAAAAACATTTTTGAGTTGTCTTAGTTTAGTTCTAGATGTGCGATATTTTAAGTTAAGCTACTATGGCTGTTTTGTTTTGCCTATTACCTAGTTTATGTTCGCCCTGATAAAAAATGGAATAGCAATTAACAGTAGTTGTGGTTGAACTTTTTATTAAATTACATAATAGTGATAATGCGGTACCTTAATGATTTAAGTGACAGTTGGAATGAAATACGACCATTTGGATTCCTTATAATAGTTACCACTACTGTTGGCTAGATACGACAAGTTATAATGCCTTAAAAAGGTCAGCCTCGTTGAAATTGAATCGGGAATTAATGATGAAATATTGCACTGTGCAAGAGTAACCATACATGATGCAATTATCACTTACGTTGGTTTTTTTTTATTGATAGTTGCTGGTTTCAAGGTGTTTAAGTTTCAAAGAGGTTGCGGTTTGGTCTGTTGAACTATCGTAAATGCGATAGCGTGAGGATGTACGACATTCATAAAATTAATTTAGTTGTCCTAAGTCTAAGTCCGCGATTGCTAAGCACGAGGAAATTCGTTCGATGCTCAAGTCGGGCAATGTGTAAAAAGAAAGAAGTGCTATGTATTGTGGGTTCGATCCCCGCACGGAAAAAATATTTGTATGACTTTACAGGTAGTTGTTCCGGGTCTGGCTCTTTGTGGATGTGAGTTTAAATGTTTGTAAATGCACCCACAATACAAGAGAAATTCCTAGAGTGGAGCAAAGTTTAAAAAAAAAACAGTAATTTCTCAGTAGCAGCAACGTAGTCTGAATTTATGCCTTTCATTACATGGGACTTAATAATAACTGGCAAAATTGGGATGAACTGTCAGTTACACGCCTGCCTAACCCTTCGGGAATTACAAGGCGTTATCTTATGTTATGTGAATACAAATATTTATTTGAATCAAACTTAAGATGGTCAAAATAATTAATATGGTGATCACATATATCATGACGTAACGCCTGTATTTTTACATTTAGCCAGTTAGGTTTAAGTCCCATATAAAAAGTCACAAACCCAGATTCAATATCTGCCATAGTGCGCAAGCGGCTCGCATCGTTGTTAGGCTGAGTCTGGGCTAGCACTAACAGCATTCAGACAAGCAGGACTCAAATATCCTTAGAACATTTATTGTTGCTCATGTTATACAACTTTTATAATAATAATTATGATGAATTATGAATAAATATTTATTTGAATTAATTTATCCCCTTTTTTACTAGTTGTGCCCAGCGGTTTTACCGGCTGCTCAGCTAAACTAAAAATAAAATACCTTACGACCGATTCTCAGACCTACCGTATATATACAAAAAATCTTAAAAATCTGTCAAGCCGTTACTGAGGATTATGGCAACTAAAACTGTGACACGAGAATTGTATATTTAAGATTATGTTTGTTAATGTTATTTTATATGGTATTGTATTGTAAAGCAATTTTTCACTTATAATACCACAAGAGCTTCAAAATTATCGGGAAATGCCAGATAATTTTGAAGCTCGTGTGGTATTCGGGGGATTATTTTTCCGTCCCAAATGTCGGCCAATAGAATTGCACAAACTCCAAATCGACTCATTTTCATGCAAAATCTCCAATTTTCACAATTGAATTCAACCTGTCAGTTTGACGTGTGGTTAATTTGACTGGATCATGTTTTGTTTTTTATGCATAGCAACGACCAGAGAAAATTTTCAAAAAATTATCAGTAAAATACCATGTAGGTTGTACCACGTGACGTCGAATGGTGCAATTCTATTGGTCGATATTTGGGTCGGAAAAATAATCATAGTTATTAAAATGACCAAACTTAGAAAAATGTGATGAAAGTTGCAACTACGTAGATAAAAAATTATGATAAAATATATAAAGGACCGTAAACTCAATAGCAATTAAGATAGTTACTTAATTAAATAATGCTAATTTATGCGATCCAACGTAGTTTTCAAGCATATCTATGTAGATATATTCAAACGTAGTAGTAATATATATTTAGAATACAAAGATAAAACCTTCTTGAATCTATGTCAAGAGGTCAAACAAGTTTGCCAAAATTGTTATATTTAAAAAAACAAATCATGCCTATAATCCTTGAAAGGTTAAGCAGAGCTGTAACTAATAGTAAACCAACATTTCTGGGCACGTTTCTAGACTCCGTAGTTTACAACTGAGAAATTCGTGATAGAAATATTGAAATAATTCAAATATTCAATACCAATAAGCGTGACCCGGGAATCGAACCGAGGACCTTATCCTCAGCAGTCGCGGTTGAGCCCTCTCGACCAACGAAGCAGTCATGTCACAGGTATTTCTATATTAATTGCGTCATTATCTGACTGTGGCTATATTTAGAATAGGCATAGTAATTGTAGTACAGTATGCCTTTGACTTACCCTATTTATTAAAAAAAAAACAACATCTGCTGATTTAAAATTCAAAACGAAATTATCGAAAAAAAAGTAAAAAAGAAAATACATAAGTGTATTTAACTTGCAGGCTTTTTTGAATACTGCAGTGTGTAGTATTGCAGCGTCTTTCATATTTTATTTCAAAATACAGCCGTAAAATTTCAGTTTCTCTGCGATCGGATTAAACAAACTTTCAAACGCAAGACGACGCATGAATAAAGTTATCACATTACCTACAGTTTTCTTCACCACCATCAGTTTTATTCACCCTTTATCAACACAAAAAGTTGTATTGTAAGTCATCTATACATCCATAAGTCTACTATTTTACGCATATTTATTAATGGTATGCTAAAAGCTCTACAATAACGCGCTACGCCATTGTTCGTAGCACGTCTCGTAGCCGCTACGACCCTTCCCTACAAAAGACATCAACGATAAGGTGCAGAGAAAACTTTCAGGATAAATATCATTACATCCTTGAAAACATTGGCTTTAATATTTTCCCATACTAAAGCTAGGTTTAAACTTAGACAGAGAAAAATATTTCTTGCCCAATTTAAATAAAAAAGAAAAGTAACCAAAATTTTGTTAGAAAAATTATGTAAATATGAGAATGAAAATTACCTCGTTATTATCATCATGTCCCCTCACTGTCCAAATAAAAGTCCGACACTTAACACTTATACCATTAGGCACAAAGACGATCACTAAGTCCAGTTTAAGTTATGTTCATAACTTCAAACTTTTTGAGGGTAGATATATTTTTTATCTGTGGTCTTTTGGGACGCGTGCGTGCGACAGTGCGGCGAGTTCGACACTGAAATCGTGAGCCCCCGTCGCGGCGTCGAAGCCTGGCGGAATGAAAGTCGCTTGCGGCTCGCGATCGCCAGAAGGACGATGGTAGACTAAGTTTACTGATAGTAAGGCTTTACGCTAAATAGACTGAGACTTCACGGTGAATCTGTTAAAGTACTTGGTGGATTAGGTTTCAGTTTGACCAATTTATTTTGCAACTGAGACCATAATTTGCTATCAAGCTCTTTTTTTTAAATAAATTAGAATAAATGAAAGCTCATTTAAAAGAAAAAGGAGTACTCTAAGTCTAAACTTTAAAAGTATTTACATCCATGAAATAATATTCAAAAATGTATATCAGTCTCAGTGCAATGAACGACACATGAAAACTCAAATTTTTCATGTTCATGAACTGTCTGGCGTCGTTAACACGTCCCCAGTTTATTTACTTTGCATTCTTTCATAAAGGAATGAGGTATTTACATTATATTAGGATCATAATTTATACCGTTCTTTACACTTAGTTTAGTCAGTACGTGACTATGTTTGACATTAATTCACACTATTGTGCGAAAACAGCGTCTTTTATAAGCTTTTGCCTACGTAATAAGTTGATGCTCTTTGTAATATTTGTTTTCTTGGCCTATAGTGCTTCACTGCTGGGCAAAGGTCTCCCTCAAGTCTTTTCATAAATTCTTGTACCGCGCTGCCTTGAACCACATAAAAGGTGTACAAGTACCCTTAATGAAACTGAAAGGTACTTTTTTAATGATGGGGTAATAGCGTTTTTTTCGGTTCTAGATCATACCTGGTAACCATCTGGTTACGGAGATATTGGTAGTCAAAGTTCCAAGTTTATTACTTTTTGTTTTTAATCCAATGTTACTTGAAATAAATCCTTATTACTCGATCTATCTAATAAGTACAATGTTTTGAGTGCGGAACATTGAGTTCGGAAAAAGATGAATGGTTTTTCACCTACAAAAAGTCGTTTCGCAGAAATATATTTTTGCGTAGAGTTACTTATTTTGATGTAATGATTACATGGTGGACGGGTTCGTGGAGGGTTTGTTAGCAACCTGTATATAAAAGCCATAGTTTGTTGTAACTGAAGATTCTTAAATATACTTTGAAAATGTAGGTAAATGAGTATTCGAACCGGGGTTGCGGGTTTTTCCGCGGTTGCGGGTTGCACGAAAGAGATACCGCGGCCCCAGAACATAAAGGGCAATTGAAGGAACATGGGTGGGTTTTAGTCAGTACAAGTCTGACACTCAACCCCGTTAAGTTATTTGATAACTTCGCATCCGCAAAAAAAAGAGTATTCGAAAAGACACGTCATCATATCTTGTTGGGTTAGACCAATGAGTTCTCGATAGTTGAGGTTATACCAAATGGTAAAGACGTGTTTTGAAATAATAATAAAAAAACAACAGTACCAGTCTTAATTCTGGTCCCTAGTAATCTCATCTTCATGACTGCGAGGTCGGAATGTAGGAATTAAGTTGAATGTAGAATATGTAAATTAAGAGAATAGCAGTAATCTTCCCACGTATTTATTTAGAATTGAATTGCTCAATAAAATATTTAATAGAAGACAGCATTTTTTAGAGTTCTTAATCTTGAAATATTATGTTAATATTTGACACACAAAATGCAACACAAATGCATATCGAAATAATTGTCTGAAGACAAATAAGGCAATATTGATTAATGATATATCTAAGCTTATTGCACAAGACATTACTACTCTTTATTTATTTCCTTTTTATATTAATTTACATTTATCTACACTAATATTATTTACATCTACACTAATATTATAAAGAGGAAAGATTTGTATGTTTGTATCGAATAAGCTCCAAAACTGCTGAACCTGGATGCTGATTGCTGAAATCAAAAAATTATTTACTTAATGTTGTGTTAATGCACACGTTATAACATAACAGGATATTGTATCGTACGGTAGCATATCGTCCATATACATACATTAAAAGAAAAAAATATAAATTATAGAAGATAACTCATAAACTACTAAAATTCATGTGGGACCCCTTCGATTATAAGAAGAATTTAAAAAATTGGCCGACAATCGACGGAGATATCGCGTAACAAACATACAAAAAAAAAACAGTCGAATTGAGAACCTCCTCCTTTTTTAGTCGGTTGAAAAGTCTATAAAATTAATCAAGTTCGTTATAGTTGCTGCTATCTAGAGGGTGTGTCGGAGATGAGGCAACAAGTTCACGTGATCTAACGAACGTGGTTATACACGAGATAGTACACACATACATACGTAACGTTTTATGTATGAACCTGCATAATTACCGGTATCATTGACTCATCACTCATCAATCATGGTTACTATTTAGTTTTGCGAAATATTTTAGATTTAAACAGTTTATGGTCTTGGAAAAAAATATGGATGGCTGTGTAATAGGATAATTTATGTTATCATATGACTATCTTGATGATTGGTTTTAATGCTTGGTTTTTAAGACGACTGGTCTTAGGTTTAATCCTGCGGCCACATACTCGTATAGGGTTTTTTTTCAGCCCGTTAGGATTAAAGACTATCAATATTATAGGCTCGTAGGCATTACACATTATTGTAGTGGAATTTGTGAAATATATTGTACCTCTATCTTGTTGAAGTCATGTATGTATTGGTTTTAAGAAACTACAGACTTTTGTTTGAAACAAAATACCGGCTAAAAGCGAGTCAAACTCGCATACCGAGGGTTCTGTACAAACTTACGTCATAAACCGACGGCACGGTTGGCGCAGTGGCTGAGCGATCGATTACTGCGCTGCGTGTCGCGGGTTCGATTCCCGCACGGAACAAATATTTGTATGACCTGCAGATAGTTGTTTCGGGTCTGGCTGTTTATGTATGTGAGTTTAAATGTTTGTAAACGCACTTACGATACAGGAGAAATTTCTAGTGCGGGGCAATGTTTTATAAAAAACAAAACCACGTATTTTGAATGCGTAGACTTAAAGGGTTGATATTTTCCAGCACAAAGGAACTACAAAAGTAAGTATATGGTTTTAATTTCAACCTGATACCTCCACGCGTTCTCTAGATAAAGGGTATTGACACATAGACATCGAAGTGATCAAATAAGGGTTCCGTTTTTGTCCTTTTGGGGTACTGAACCCTAAAAATAGAAGAAGTTTATCACAACAACTCACGGTAACTTTCAGAGATGAACTTAGAAAAATTACGTGTTTGTGAATAAGTCGAAGATGCACATAAGGTAAAACCCGTTTAGTTCATTGAGTAATTTGCTCGTAAGTGATGTTAATAAGCGAGTCAGCTTTTAAGTGGTCGGTAAATAAATGCTTATGGTATTCAAGTGGGTGGTTATTGCTGTTACCGTAATATGCATGTCAATGGGAGGCTGTTGATGGATGAATTGGCGCAAATGCTTATGAGTTTTATGTTTTTAATGTTTGAAATCAAAAGCATGTTTTTTTGCGGTTGGGAAATCATCAAATAACTTCCCTTGTACTGACTAAAACCCACTCATGTTCCTTCTATTGCCCTTTATGTTCGGGGGCCGCGGTATCTCTTTCGAACAACCCGCCCGCCAGGCAGTGGCCCTTGCAGGCCCCTCTGCAAATCATAAGCATTAATTACTTCATTTTACATAAGGTAGATTTGGTGTTATACTTTGTGTCACAATATTAGTGATCATTATTTATGAATTCTACTTGATTATTTTATCCCTATATACTGCCTTGTTGGTCTACAGGTCGCAAGCTTGACTGCTGAGTTTTAGATCCTGGGTTCGATTCCCGGGTGAGGCAAAGTGCTGTTGGATTTTTTCCATCAGGATTTAGTCAGTACCAACTACGGAGCCTGGTTTTGTTCCCGGTTGATGGCAATAAGGTCACCCTCTATTACATGGGACCTTAAAAAACGTGGGAGAAATGTGGGTGGTAATATAAGTTACACCTTTGTTTAACCCTGCAGGGATTATAGACGTGATCTCATAAGACTACATTATTTAACTGTTGTGACATCTAGTAAGAAATTCTACCAATTGTAGTATTTTGTTTGTCTAATCTGAGTAACTAGTCGTTTTGTGTGAAATTTTGGCTTTAAATTCTGCCAGGCTTGCTGAAGTTGATCTAGTCGTGAGGTATGTACGTGTTCCAAGCAAAGCCAAATGATCTAAGAAATATGTTGTTGAATTACTAATAACTTAATAATAATCATTTACTATGAAACTTTTCTCGTAAAAATTGGTCAAAACAATAGGCCAAGTTAACATCAGATTAAAAAGAAGATTGTATGACTATTTTATATGAATTTTATGAAACGTTTTGATACGATCGTTCTCAAGAAATTGCGATGCTATGATTTATATCAAATGTTGGAAATCGGGACTTAAACCAGTAATTTATATAATCTATAAACGGGTATACAAGCGTAGATTAACAAAATGATTTCTTTTTGTATTCATAATTAAACCTGATTTTTGTTAGACAAAATGCAATTTGGAGTCAATGGCCTAGAGACTGTGTCCAATCTTTGTCTCTTTTTAGGGTTCTGTAACTTATAAGGAAAAAAACGGATCCCTTATTAGATCACTTTGTTGTCCGTCTGTCTGTCTATCTATCAAAACCCATTTTCTCGGGAACGCGTAAAGGTATCGAGTTGAAATTTAAACCATGTATTCAACGCTGTGGTGTTTTGTGCTGGGAAAAAAACAACATTCTACGGAGTCAAACTATTTAGTTACTAGCTTTTGCCCGCTGTAGTTTTTGCACTTACGCCTTATTTATTGTATTCAAAGCGAAATTTTCCCTTTTCTTCCCTCTTTCACCCTCATTTCTCCTTTTTAAAAAAAATTGCCTATGGCCTTCTCCAGGGTCTCAACTATCTCTGTACCAAAATTCATCACAATCGGTTTAGCCATTTAGGCGTGAAGACGTAACAAACAAACTCACTTTCGCTTTTATAATATTACTAGCTTTTGCCCGCGGCTTTGCTCGCGTTAAATTCGGTAGCGCCTAATTGATTTGTAATAGCAACGCTAAGTTTTCCCGATTCTTCCCTCTTTCTCCCTCATATCCCACTCTTTTTAAAAAAAATAATAGCCTATGTCCGTCTCCTGGTTCCCAACTATCTCTGTACAAAAATTTATCAAAATCGGTTTACCCATTAAAGCGTGAAGAGGTAACAAACAAACAAACAAACAAACTCACTTTCGCTTTTATAATATGAAGTAAGGATAGTAAGGATTTTTGTCGCAAGTTTGTACGGAGCCCTCGGTGTGCGAGTCGGACTCGCTCTTGCCCGTTTTTTGGACATTGTCCAAGTTTGGCATTCTCCATTAATATTATAGACACAATAATTAATAAACAATGCTTATTTCGCAATCAAATGCAGTTTCATAAATTAATATCAATTATCAGTAGGTATACTAAATAACCAAATTACGTTACACCTACTTACGAACGAACGAACATATTTCACATCTCACACACCTACGGACTATATTTTGAAACCGCAGTGATATTGCGGTTATCTTAACGAGTATCTGCCTACCCAAAAGGGATTTGTGGTCGTGATTGTATACACTTTTGCTACAACATATAGAAGAAGTAAAAATAACGTGACTATATCGTTATATTAAGGGGCAGATGTATGATTTTTGTTGATTTTAAATCCAACATTAAATCTAATCGGCTAGCCCGTTTGATTTGATTAAAATAAATGTTAAAATAGACTATTTTTAGTATACGAATATCTACATTTTTTTTGTAAAACATTACGTAAGTTATTTTTTAAGTTATGTCTAACGCGGGCAAATATAATATATTAATATATTATTATTACTGGGATACAGCTGATTTTAGTTTTTTTTTTAAATGAACCTTTCAGAACCTATTACATAATTTAATTACGGTTTCATTCGTATTGTGTTTGGTAAATTAAGGTTGATATTTTTATTCGAAAGATCTTCGGACTCGGGGAGTAACGCCAGCTTCTCCGCAGTCGCTCAAGGTCGCTGAGTATAGTGTCCGCTTAACATAAAGCATGAGCAGCTCTCATCAACGTATATAGCAGAAAGGAATAATGTAAATTGATCATATAATTGATAATTTAACAGCGGGTGTGTCATTTAAGATCCACATTTCCCACCGAAGTCCCCCCTGCTTTCATGTGAACCATGCCATGATACCGTACACTAGACTGCGTCAAAATCTACCTAGCCTTTTCCTTACTATGTTGGGGTCGGCTTCCAGTCTTACCGGATGCAGCTGAATACCAGTATTTTACATGGAGCGACTGCCTATCTGACCTGCACAACCTTAGTTAGAACTGGGTATTACAATACCCCTTGGTAAGACTGGTTGTAAGACTTTCGGGATACCACCTGTTACGACTGTCAAAGATCTACAAATGACAGCCGGGACCACTTAACGTGCTTTTCGAAGCACGAAGGAAACTAGGTATATAACAGGTGGTCACCCATTCATATACCAACCTAGGCAAGCGCGGCTTAACCTAAGGATCGACCAAGCGGCCGCCATCGCCTGCCGGGGTTGCGGGTTGTTCGAAAAAGATACCGCGGCTCCGGATCATAAAGGGCAATAGAAGGAACATAGGTGGGTTTTAGTCAGTAGAAGTCTGACACTCCACCCAGCTCCACCCAGAGCGGGGGAAGTTATTTAATGATTTCCCATCCCCAAAAAAAAGCGGCTGCCATTATTTAGCCACGAGCTCCTCACACACTTGACGGCGTCAAAAGGAGTAAAACTAATTAATTGAAATTTGGGAAGTACTTAAAATCTTCATTTAAAGTTATAAAAAACATATTAAAGGTATTAACTGTACTCTACGAATCTTATATTAATCGACCTTCTCATACATGTCGCTAATAAGAAGACACACCATTTCAATCAAACCAAAATTTAGGTCTATTAGTAAAATGTAGATTTATTGAAAAATCGTGACTTTGAAACAACCCCACTGAATCACGAGCAGAACTTCGACTTACGTAATTAGCTGGAATATTCATCGTGTATCGAGTATTATTTTATTTAAAAATCGATGATTGCCATAAAGTACCGGATCGATTGGCAAACATTCGATTACGAGCACTATAAACCTAGTAATCATTTTCAAATCGATATCCTATTTGAATTAATTTCAAGGTGTATTAAGGATTCTGAAATATAACTGTCTGTTGAAGAACATGGCATTAAAACATGGACCAATGAACACAGTTTCTTAACACATCCATAATCTCATTCGTGGATAACAATGAGGCGATAGTTATGTGAGCGGATCGAATAATTTGTCTGTTACCATGGAATCGATTACACCACCAATGATCAGTGACTCGATTTATTTACACCGCGAGAATCGAGCATGCAACGCCCAATGTTTTCGTAACCGCAGATGCAACTTTGTTCAAACAGTTTTTATTCAAGTCGAGTCCTTTACAGTTGCGCCAAAATAATCGGTTCGCTGTTATTTGTGTCACTTACGAAATCACTAACGTTCATCCGCCAAGTTACATGAATCTGTATTATAACAATATCATTAATGTTATTCATGTTTGTATAATTTATTTTTATATTATTATTAAATCTGTTATTCACAACAACACTTTAAATCATTGTCTCGTCGAAATAATGAAGCATACAAAACCAAAATGTACATCCATTATGTTTTCTTTTTGGTTAAAAAAAATAACGATTCTTAAAAAAAAAACACGTGACAATATTATTCATGTTCGACTTCTTTACTTCAATTTAACATAACGTCACAGCCAGTGGCGGTACTTTTGCAAGCGTAAAAGCTTGGCTTGTCCTTAAAACCAACTACTACGCTTAATTATTTTATGGTGACTGAACAGTCTGCTTGCCAAAGGCTTGCCGCATTGTTAACTTCTAGGCACGCCATACGATCACACATGCGATCCCCAAAGGGGTAGGCGATTAGGTGTAACTTTATGTCTTATGTAAGAAGGGGTATTCCATGAACAGGGCACGTATCCAGAGTCCGTAGATCATTTAACAATCTTTTATGTTATTATCACCTAGTTTACGAAATGTAAATAAATGATTCTTGATTCAACTAGGCATAGTTCTAGTCTCCGTGACTGCTACTGAGAAATTGAACTAACTTGATGGTAAAACTCAATAAAACTGCCCGATCAGGTAATTGAACTCAAAACCTCATGCTCAGCAGTTGTGCTTTCGACCACTGGACCAACGATTGATTGATGTGACGACACGGTTAGCGCAGTGGTTAAGCGATCGACTGCTGCGCGGCGTGTCGCCGGCTCGATCCCCGCATGGAACAAATATTTGTATGATTTACAGGTAGTTGTTCCGGGTCTGACTGTTTGTGTATGTGAGTTTAAATGTTTGTAAACGCACCCACGATACAGGAGAAATTCCTAGTGTGGGGCAACGTTTTTATAGGAACAACGATTCTATATGAATGTAATAAAGTCAGGTAGAACTAATAAACAATGCAGCTGTTCAAACCACATTCTGTCATTTACCAAATAGTGTGCATCAAAAGATTTCTCTGTTATGTATGCGAATTTGTGACTTTCACGAAATCACGTGCTTCGGCATACGCCCTCTCTAATCATTAATACATGTATAATGTAGTATGCTGATACGTTGACGGCCTTATATAGGTATATAATATTGTATTACAATAAGTGTGAGATAATATGATATTGATGTAGGATGTTAGAAAGTGAAAATAATGGGTTTACCTTCACGGTAACCGGTCAATTGAACGACTTTACCGTTCAATGATGTGAACGAGCGAGTTAGTGTACACTGAGCAAAGAAGATAAGTAACCAGGCTCTTCAGATGTACTTGTTTTTTTTCTTAGAAACAGACAGACGTGGTAAACTCAAATGATTGTGATCTGTTTGTTTTCTATCAAATAAACTTAAATTTATTCGATAATAATCATGGCTTTTTTTAAAATGCAAACTGTATCTAATGTGCCTAGTTAATTATCTCTTTTGCTGACTGTACCATATATACGTGTATGCTTTACTTTATAAAGTTTCTTTTGAAAAGTTGTTTTTTTTGGCATGTAATTAAAAATACATACTTTAAGTTTTAGAAGAAACAGCAGGTTTAATGAAGAATTTTTGAATTGATGATAGCATCAATTAGTTTTCATAGGTATAGATAAATATAAATACTCGTATTATTAATTATAGATATGCAATTAAGTGTTTAAGATCAAAACGACTGCTGGACACTCACAATCTATAAATAATTATTCTGAAGACCAAAAATGTTTAAATGAAAACGGATCTACTTTTATTATCTACTTGTTTTTGTATTGCTAGAAGATAAGCATCAAAAACATTAGATTAGTATATCTTAAGTATCTTTAAAAGTTTATTAAACCACATTCCTCCTCATGATACTTATAAACTGCCTCGTTGATGCAGTTGTCGCCAAACGCGACTGCTGGACATGAGGTGTTGGGTGATTCTCGGGTTTTCTAACTGTTATTGGGTTTTTTCATCATAAATTGGAACAAACGGAACAGCCACGGAGACTGAATTTCTGCCCGGTTGGTGGCGGTTGGTGTTGGTTGGCCCTCAATTACATCGTCGGCGCCGCGAGACGACTCCCGGCCATCGTAGATGCGGGCCTGTGGACGGTGAGCAATGTGTGGCTCACCGTCCGTCTGTCTATTGACGACAGGCCGTGTCGACGGTGCGTTAGTGTTCCACGCGCCCCTCAAAGAGATGTCAGCAAAGCAGAAGGGCCTCCCAGGGCCACTGCCTGCCGTTGTTCTGAAAGAGATACCGCGGCCCCGGAACATAAAGGGCAATAGAAGGAACATGGGTGGGTTTTAGTCACTACAAGTCTAACACTCCCCCCAGAGCGGGGGAAGTTTGATGATTTCCCATACGCAAAAAAAAGCCCTCAATTACATTGAACTTAAACATGCCTGGTGAAATGTGGATGTACACGTCTACTTTTAGTTACACGTCTGCCCCACCCTCTGGAGACTACAGGCGTGATGTTATGTGATGTTCTAACTAAGAGATTGGATAAGGATCTCATAATTTTGGAGAAAATCAGATTTGATTTTATTGATTAAAGGTCGGGTTGATCGAAAGAGGTTTCGTGGCCCCGGAACATAAAGGACTAAAAAGGAACATTGGTGGGTTTTAGTCAGTACAAGTTTGACACTCCCCCCCGCTCCGCCCAGAGCGGAGAAGTTATTTGATGATTTCCCATCCGCAAAAAAAAATAGTGACTATAGATTGCGGTAATTTCAGAACACCTGTGTGACCTGTCTGTAGATATGGCCTTATGACTATAGCGGTCCTTAACCCCAACTCGTTCTTATTGTGGTCTAGTTGTCACTACCTGCGTATTTAAAAACCAATTAAATAATGGCAATAAAGCAAGTATATGTACAAAAATTCAATTCATCATCTGCCTAGCCTTTTCCCACCACTAGTATTTCATGGAGCGATTGCCTTTATGATCTCCACAACCCAGTTAGTACTGGGTAATACGATACCCCTGGGTAAGACTGGTTGTCAGACTTTCGGGATCCTGACTATCTGTGTGTGTGTGTAACGACTTTCACAGATCTAGAACTGACAGCCGGGACTAACAACTTAACGTGCTTTCCGAGGCATGGAGGAAATTCGGTATGTAAGGGGTCACCCATCCAAAGACTAAACTAAACTTGCGCGGCTGAACATAAAGGTCGACCCGAGCGACTGTTATTATTTAGCCACGGGCTCAAAAACATTCAATTGTGAAATTTATTATAAAACGTGGGTAGTTAGAAAAAAGTAGAAACACTCAGCGGCCAAAATGAAAACTACATTATGGTTGCGTTCCATTTCTAACAAAATAGTTTTCGAAGTTATTTTTTTTATTTATTAAAAAGGTCACCAACAGCTTTTGTATAATAATATCTTAAAAAATAAAAATTATAGTATTGGACTTATACAGTTGCCAATAATAATAATTATGTATTTATAATATAAGTTATTAGAATAATTTAATTCTTATCTTGTAACTTAGGTAACAAGATAAGAATCGTTAGTTAAACCTTGATTTAGTTAGACTTTTAACATTTAATTTAACAACATTTAATAATATGCACAGTAATATGCGAAAGCAACTCTGTCCGTCTGTCACCTTATCACGCTGGAAATACGATGAAATTGGCACACAGCTACGTAGTCGTACGTCATTGATATCCCGTTAATTAACCCAGGTTATGACCTGGGTTAATATATGTATACAATATATAAGTATACTTTTGATCCCGTAAGTACTTTTCCCAGAGATATAAAGGTTCTGACAACCACTGGAGCGAAGCCTAGTCAAAAGCTTGTATTGTATAAAAAAGAGGTCCCAAATTACTGTTAAGCATGAGGCTTCAAATTTCAGGTTGTGTGTGTTGGGACTGTTGGGGTAAGTGTAAGGAGGTTTGTTCCTCCGCATAAGATTTCTCCCCCAGTTACATAAGTAGCTTAATCGGCGATATGTTTGTGTACCTATTGTTCTCTGCCTATACATTCGACGAACACGGGCGTTATGTTATGTAAAGTTGCGTAATATTTAGTACTTAATATTCTAATTGGGATATTTGAGGTCTTATGCTGTTACACGCTGTAGACACGTTATCCTTTGCAAAACGTTAATGAATAAGTACGTATTATTTATATAAAACGGCGTATTATGCATTGATATTAACCTTTTCAATATTTTTCTTGCAGTCGACAGGGGGTCATTATTTGCACTCGCTTAGTCTATGACGCATTGGAATAAATTCATATTTATATACATGAGATATCGTTGTCCGTATTTAAAATACATTAACTTCTAAATAAATTCAAAATTAACTCGAGTTTGGGGTCTTGTTGTGTTGGCAGTCGACTTAGAAATGTTAAGTTTTCAAAAATAACTGCCTATAATTTAAAAACATAGGTACGCTTGTTCACCAGTTATAGTAGATTAAAAATTCACGAACAAACTAGTTTGTTAGTTTTTTTTACGTTATTTTAATTTATTATTGTGGAGCATTTTGCTAAGAAATAATTTTGAATTAAAACGTGTACCTACGTTTTAATTAAAAATAGATAAATCATACAGGAACCACTCTTTTTTTCACCTCATCGTCTTTTTGTGTTAGACTCTTTTTCCGAAACCTATTGGAACAATCCCGCATCTAACTTTCAACAAAAGACTTATTTCTAAGACTAGTCATGCTTTTTTAATATTAAAAAATCTATTCTGAAGTTATGTAAATAACACAATGTTTTTTTTTACCAATTATGACGTCATTTTATTGCTTTTGTGTCCGACTTATTCTAATTTTAATGAATATGTATTAATTATAACTTAAATGTTACGTTAAGTCACATGATCAAGTATCAAGCGCCCCGTAAGGCGACGCACGTAAAAATTGCGGTCGACAGATTCGCTTATATTAAACTAGGTTTTGCCCGCGGCTTCGCTCGCGTTAAATTCGGGGTAACACAGTTCCCCTTTCTTGATTTACAGGTACCTGCTACCTGTAGTTTTTGCCCTTGCGCCTTATTTATTGTTATATCAATGCTAAGTTTTCTCTTTTCTTCCCTTTTTTTCTCTTACATCTCAATCTTTTTAAAAAGAAATAGCCTATGTCCGTCTCCAGGGTTCCAACTATCTCTGTACCAAAATTATCAAAATCGGTTTAGCCATTTAGGCGTGAAGACGTAACAAACAAACAAACTAACTTTCACTTTTATAATATTAGTAATGATTAAATGTTTACATTGTAATTACGATTACAGTACCATTTTATTAGTGTTGTCTCACTGCCTCATACTGAACAACGTATTCATTATTAGCTGGCGCTCGCGTGTTACGAAAAAAAAAATATTTATAAAAAATATATTCTTTGAGTTAATCCAGACTATAATCTACCTCTGTGCCAAATTTCATCAAGATTCGTTTAGTCGTTTTGAAGTGAAAGAGTAACAAACATCGATAGATCCATCCATCCTCACAAACATTCGCATTTATAATATTAAGTAGGATTCCATGAAGGATCGAGTCAGCTCACTTTTCCAAGTCTAAACATCTAAAGATTAAATATTTTTGAAAACAATTTTACGAGAAATGAAGATTCGGAACCATTTACTGTATCTGCTCTACTTGCTATTAATGCACGAGTTCAAAAAAAACTATTCTTCTAAATCAATTGTTACCATTGTATCAAGTTTACACTTTCTTTACTAAATTGATGTTAAACTAAACGTAACATTATTTCAAAAACTATTGTTACGCAAGAATGTTTTTCAGAACATCACTAATTGGGCACGACTGGATGATCAAAATATTACTAAACGGAATAACTAATTGGAATCTGTAGATTGTGTTGCAATGCCTACAGAAAATAAATAAACTGTGGATTTTTTAAATTAATCTGTGAATAGATTTATTCGTCGTTCCCTATAACAAATGTTTAATTATATCTGAGCTAATTTTTCACACAAAATGCAATTAAAACACAATACAAATCTTAAGAAACCTACATATTTCAGAGACTAGAACAAAGCCTCATTAAGTCAATAGCTAATCAAACATTTTGGCATATGTACCACATGTTGTAGGTACACCAGAGTATGTTTTGAAACAAAAAAAAATAATTGAAGGCACAAGTAATGGGCAAACAATAAATTCTGATATCTAAAGCCTATTCGAGTCCTTGTTTCCATTGTTTTTTTTTTCACTTAAAGGTGAATTACATCCTAGTGCTAATATAAATTTTATTGATTTCAGAATGACTAGAACTTTTAAAATAGTCATAAAATTATTTGTATTTCTTGTTCAAACTGGACTGTATGACTGTGTTTTGTTTTCAAATTAATTTTCGGAATACGGAACGAGTTTGTTGATATGTTCAGATATTCAATCCCAAACATAATTTATGCATGTTGCCATCTTGATAAAATCGGTCTCAATTTAAACAATGTTCGTGTAATTACAACTCACATTCGACATGCTCATATCGACGTGCTCAGGTGCTCATTGTGCACATATTCCAAGCATTGTCTCTCATTATTAGCCCTTGTAGATCTAGGACAATTACAACCTTTGTTCAGATAGCTGGAAATTAATGAGGTACGTAGCGTGTAAGTAGTCCTCTTAGTATTATATAGTTGGTCAGTAGTAGTGACAAATTGATTAAGTAAATACCTGACAAATACAAAACTGCCTTTTTGTAGATAAAGAGATGGTAAAAAAGGAATATGAACTATAATTGTTTCTGTCGAGAAAATCCTTCAATTTTTTGTGGTCGACCGAAAATGAGTTCAAAATTAAAATCCAAGATGGTGTCGATGAAAGCTTTCCGTTTTTAGGGTTCCGTAGTCAACTAGGAACCCTTATAGTTTCGCCATGTCTGTCTGTCCGTCCGTCCGTCCTCGCTTAATCTCTGTGACCGTTAGCACTAGAAAGCTGAAATTTGGTACCAATATGTATATCAATCACGCCGACAAAGTGGTAAAATAAAAATTGGAAAAAAATGTTTTATTAGGGTAGCCACCCTGTATGTAAAGAGGGAAGTGTTTTTTTTTTAATTTCAACCCTAACGTGTGATATATTGTTGGAAAGGTATTTAAAAATGAATAGGGGTTTACTAAAATCATTTTTTGATAATGTCAATAATTTCGGAAATAATCGCTCCAAAAGTAAAAAACAATGTGTCCCCCCCCCTCTAACTTTTGAACCATAAGTTTAGAAAATATGAAAAAAATCTGAAAAGTAGAACTTTATAAGGACTTTCTATGAAAATTATTTTGAACTTGATTGACACAACAGTTTTTGTACAAAAAAAAACAAAAAGTTGTACAAAATAATTTCTGGACTAAGTTTGTAGTATAATCGTATATGCAAGCATTTTTTTTAACTTCGTTTACATATTTTATTATCCTGAACGTATCTATTTTCAAACAAAAAAAGAATTATTAAAATCGGTTCTCGCAATCGAAAATTACCACCGAAAACTTCTTGCACGTCTTTGTATTAATTAGTAACCTAATTCCCCGAGAGATGGCGCTGTAGGTACTTATTACATTGGATCGGGTATTACCGAATTGTTCGGTTGGTCTCTCCTTGGCATTGACGGTATCTTATAACTACATAAAACTTCTATCAAGAACATGCTAAGGCAATTTAGAACAAAACTAAAATTCATTTTTTGAACACCATCAAAATGTTAAGGTAGAAACCAGTTCATAAATGGTTCTATAGATGGCGTTGCGTAATGACGTCATTTTTTTAAAAGTCGATGTTAAGATTTTCCGTGCTTTCATGACCTACCGTGGTAAAGTAAGTTGCACTTAAATATATTCGTAATTTTATTTATGAGTGCATAACCTAATTAGTCGTCGAGGTTTGATTTTGATTTGTCCGGTATATTGTGACGGACGGGAAACTACGGAACCCTACACTGAGCGTGGCCCGACACGCTCTTGGCCGGTTTTTTATCATGGTTGTTGAAATAAATGGCGCTTGATTGCAAAAAATAAATTCGCGAAATATTCTCGAATGCTTATGCGAACGCGAACAGTTTAGACGGTCAACAACGTAAAGCACTTTTAGCATTATATTAGACTAGCTTCCGCCCGCGACTTCGTCGTCGTGGCATAGTTACTTTGAGATAACGCTAACTTTAACCCGTGTGGTGGTCGAAAAAATAGTAGATTATTAACCAAGGGGATAAAGAAGTGTCTTCTGTCGCGGGTGACGATTTAAATCGCGAGTGCAATGAAGGACTAGAGGTTTACTCCCGAGCGTAGCGAGGGTGTTAAAAACTTGAATCACGAGCAAAGCGAGGGATTTAAGACGAGTCCTGAGTGTAGCGAGGGATTTAAGTTCACCCAAGACTAAGACAGCTTTATTACCGAGGAAAATACTCTACTTTTCGTACCATTTGCGAAAAAATTAACACAATAACAATATGAGATAAGCATTTATTAAAAATAATGACAATTAAAAGTAAAAGTTAACATTCGAAACATTGGTCCAATTTTTGATAGAGAGAGTTACATTTTTGTTTGGTACATTTATTGTTGATGAGTTGATTTGAGTATTACTCTGTTCTTGCGTCTGAGGAACTTGCGTTTCATTGTAGAAATATTGCTTCTCCACGTTGAAAATTCTTCATAAGTTTTTAAATAATGTTCCTTGGAATTTGTTGGAAGCAAATTATTTATAATTGCGGCAGCATTTGCACTGATGGAATCCGACAATTCACTATCACTGTCGCTTTGATATAACATCGTAACGTATTTTTAGAACATTAACTTATTTATAAAAATAAATTAAAATAGACTTAACGAAAAAAAGAAAACAAATACGCGGCAAATTTCTAGACTAATATTTTTTGTCGGAAAAGAAAAGGCATCAAGCTCATACGACCTCGTCGGTTTTCGTAATTTTATTTAATAATCATAACAGCATAATAAATGCGTATTTATTTTTCAAAAAGAAATATAATGCTTTATATACAAACTCAATGGTGTAAACACAGATGTAGTTCAGTATAAATTTTGGTAAGTATTCCAAATTTAAATCACATTGTCCCCCTAGAGGATGAATGAAATTTAGTAAAATTTTCTTTCCCTGTTTTTATCAGATTAAAAATGACTATTGTTATGTTCGCTTTTTGTGGCATAGAATGTCACTTTTTTGAGCAAGTGGTACGAAAAAATTCTTTCTCACTCCTTTTCTTTCCTCTTTCTCCCCCTTTTCTCAGTTTTTTTTTAAAAGGCTGTATCAAAATTCATCAAAATCGGTTTGGCCATTTAGGCGTGAAGACGTAACAAACAAACAAAGTCACTTTCGCTTTTATAATAATAGTAAGGATTCTTAAGCCTTAAACAAATAAACCATGGCCACACATAGCTAATGACTGGTTTCATGTTACGCAGCATTAAAAAGGGGACGTCTCTTTGGCCTGCAAAAATTGCCACCGGTTGTACAACTATAGTGTAACAATGAGAAGAATTGGATGAGTGGGTGACTACTGTAAATAACATGTGTGACTTGGAAACTGTCAGGTGATTTGCAGATAGACTACTAGCCTTTTTTTGTGAATAATTGAAGAAGAGTCTTATATAATGCTAATGGCTAATGGCTTTTTCGTAAGAATTGGCGCTAAGCAATCGTATTTTTGTCAAAAAACTAAACAAATTAAAATCAATATTTATGATTTATTGTCATTTTACGAATAGAATTAGAAAGAGGCATAGCATGTAAGTATTTATGCAGTATTAACTATATTTCCATCCGTTTTTTGCGTTTAATGTGATGCTTTGCATAAGACGTTTTCATTTTAATGTTATAGCAGCTAATTGAGACATAATTTACATGAATCTACATGTAAATTAATTGTAATTAATTGTTGTATATCCATATTTTAGTCAGCTTTTATTATATTAGTCGTTACGTGAAACGCTTGTCGAAAACATAGGTTTAGATTAATTTAAAATATTTGCAACATCTGTAAAAAATTAGCTAATACTACGTCTACAATTTAAATGTGTTACAACAATGCAATATTACGTTTTCAAAAACATTTTATGATATCTACTCTATTACTAGATTGTTAAAATTCTTTTTTACTTGTTTTCCTAGCTGCTCGTGTTACACACTTACTGAAATGATGTGCATATTTTGCATGCTATTTTAATTCTGTCTGTATTCAATATTATTATTTTTTTAGACTATTTTACTCGTCCCAAAGTAGTTAATGGCTGTCATCCTAACTTCTTTTTAATGCTTTAATAACTGTATTTTGAAGCCAGTTTCTCTAGAGTTCTCTCACTAAATGATGTAACGAATCATTGTTTCATCACGAGTAGAAATATTGCTTTAATAACAATTAATAGATTTTATCAGGCTGTACCAAATTTTAAGTAGTCTGTCAATCAAATCGAAACAAGTCCTAGACTTTAACTGACTGGCTTAAGAATTAAGTGAATTAAGTTCGTCATCGTAGAAAAATATCTTTCTTTGGCTCTACAACTTAAGTAAGTGGATTAGTATAAAGCCTGTTATAGACCTTTTCAGATTTCCATTTGGCAGTCAAAAACAATAGTGTTCCATGGTTGAAAAATATTTTGATAAAATTGTTTCAAGTCCACCAATGGCTCTTATTACTATCATTTTAATATTTTTTTTATTATAAAACGTTGCCCCACACTAGGATTTCTCCTGTATCTTGGGTGCGTTTATAAACATTTAAACTCACATACACAAACAGCCAGACCCGGAACAACTATCTGTAGGCCATACAAATATTTGTTCCGTTCGGGAATCGTACCCGTGACACGCAGCGCAGCAGTCGATCGCTCAGCCACTGCGCCAAGCGTGTCGTCAAATTATTTACCATGTAGTTGATGATGCATCTTTGGAGTATCTTTACACCTTTTGCAATAACAGGCGTGTCAGTTATCAAACGATTACAAACTCGATAACAGCACACAGCTATGATTATTTTGAAGAGCACTCGCGAGGGAAAGGAGCGAACATCCATTCACAAAGGAAAGGCCTTGCTGTTACGATGAGTCTGTTTCATCGCATCATGTGACTCTAACTAATAGGTGGTGGGCTCGTGCGTCAGCTCGTCCCAAAACAAACTCGGACCATTGGGCCGAGTTGACGAATTTCAAAATTAATATTCTTTTCGTTCGTTATCTCGTCCCACTTTATTTTTCTTCAATATTTTAAGTTGTTTTGGTACAGTCCAAACCAAAACTTTTCAGTATATGTTCGGGACACCACGAGTTAATAAAAGCCAAGAATTTAGGGAATCAACATTTATATAAGTAATAATAAAAATCAAAGTTAGTAGGTACATTTTAATTGCGGTTTATAAATCACAGTTATCTATCACATAATCAGTTCTATTCATAATAATTTAGTACAGACATACTTATTTTAATATTGCGATATTAAGGCGATATAGACACTTACGTGTGCATTTTGGCGTTTGGATATTTGGATTTTGGCATCCACTCTGGTATTTGACTCTTTATCAACCGAAACATAATTTCGTAAGTTCTCTTGGTTTTGTTTGGAAGCAGAGCAAAAATTACGGGTATAAATTATTGTGAGTGTTAGTGCATCCTAAATCCACATGCAGCGAGTATAATTGATAAAAGGGATGCCAACAAAATTTAAATGTTTCATCGCATAAAACGTCATAACTGGTGTTGACTAGGAGAGCTCTACAAGATTGATTAGGAAAAATCATGATTCTATTTGTAGTACTGTAGTCGGCAAGTAAGAAACTATGAAATTTTTCTGGTATAACTATTTCCCTTAAAGTCTTGAAACATGTTTTTACCACACCTAACGATTCGTTCCTTTTTCGATAAAGTTTGTTTTTGATATTGTTGAATTTTGGTATTTTTTTTATTAAGTCCATTCCGGTGTCTTTCATCTTGCCGACGGTTTCACGATATATACTCGAAACAGGCACAGTAACCTCGGATTTAATTTTTTTCACACTTTTATCCAAATGTAAAGACTATTCGTTGGACACAGTATCTGGTTCACATGCATGGTTGTTTTCTCTTTAAATAAGATTTGTAACTAAAATTGCACATGTTGTAATTAAAATTGCCTTGCAGATACTTCTTTGCACACAGCGCCAAACTGTTGATTCATCCTTGTTTTTTTGTTTTATTTCATATTTATATCCAGCACAAAGAAGAAGACTTTTCCTCTTTGCGATGCTACCAAATCGAATCCAGCACCATTATTTGAATTAGATGTTCTTGGCAGATACATTTTCACCTATAAAATTAAATGAATCTCGTTTTCAATAATAAAAGAAAATATAAGTAGAAAATTATGTCTTACTCACCTTCAAATTTTCACGAGTGCTTCGAATATCAATAAGACAGCATACGTCACAATTCACTTATAATATTATATTATTCAATATCACATTTTTAACAAAACTGACCAAAATTCAGTATAGAGCCCATTAACCACACTGTTTGATGAACTGTTTGTCATTGTACGCTATTCGCTGGGTAGAGAGAGCTTGACCTTCACCTCTCTCCTTAACGTTTGACGTCCTCTGATTGGATTCCCGATAACCCTTTGTCCAATAACAACGCTTCACTATCATTGTGCGTGGTTGACTTTGACCAATAGTATGACATCAGTGCAGTGTAACACACTAGCGCTAACAGACGTCATTTTCAATTTTTTTTTGTCTTAATAAAGAAGTTTGAAAAAATCATAGACACTTTTCTTCCTGACTGTTTTTGACGTTTAGCTATTGTTAATATTTAAGAGAATTTAGAATGGGACGAGATAACGAACGAAAAGAATATTAATTTTGAAATTCGTCAACTCGGCCCAATGGTCCGAGTTTGTTTTGGGACGAGCTGACGCACGAGCCAATAGGTGCGTCATGAGAACCTCAGTTATTCACACAATGATGAACATTATTGCTTTATTAGTGTTTCAAACTTTACTGTATGTGTGTAATGTTTTATGTGACTGGGGCTGACTTTGAAAATACCTACGGATGAACTGCCACTAGGCGATTTCATTGGTCGAACTTATCCAGCTGATCATTATTATAACATATTTTAGCGAAAGGGGCAATTAAAACTTGAAGCTTAATTGACATCTCCTAATAAAAATTAAAGTACCTTTTTACCAGTTATTTTAAAGTGCCATTTGGGTAGGTCCTATAGGTTTAGCGAACCAATCGGTAACGACTGGTCTGTCCAGACTCGGTGCTACTGTCAAAAAGCTAATGCTACGCACTTTGCCAGCCTTGTTTATCGAAAATGTATGCTCCGCCGCGCCGCCGTAGCCCTAGCGACTAATAGACATATAAATTGCTGACCAACAATACCCAAATGTTAATACACTTACAAAATGCCTCGTTTCGTAAAACAGTAGTCAACGTCTAATAATTTATTTTTTCACAGACAATGGAACAGTCATCATCATCCATTAATCATCTCATTCATGAGCTGTTCGGACGTTAAGGTTCACGCTTAAAAGTAATGTAACAATAAATAAATATTTATATTAACACTAGCTTTCGCCCGCGGCTTCGCTCGCGTTAAATTCGGTATAACACACCAAACAGACCTGCAGTTTTTGCTCTTGCGCCTGATGGATTTGTAATAGCAACGCTAAGTTTTCTCTTTTCTTCCCTCGTTCTCCCTCATATCCCACTTTTTTTTAATAAAAGTTAGCCTATGTCCGTCTCCTGGTTCCCAACTATCTCTGTACCAAAATTCATCAAAATCGGTTTAGCCATTAAAGCGTGAAGAGGTAACAAACAAACAAACAAACAAACAAACAAACTCACTTTCGCTTTTATAATATTAGTAAGGATTTGTAACATAAGTGAGAATTGTTAGTACTTCATCGACCTTGCAGCTTTAATATATAACTAGTATAGTGATCGATGGGTTTTCTTGTTTTGCCATTCGCTAAGCAGGCTGCGATAAACCACTAAACGCAAACCAATGTCGATTTTGCACTGATTGACGTAATGTTCTGAGACACGTTGATCATTCCACATCTACGCTTCGTCGTAATTCATTTGATCAATTCGTCAACAGTGACAGATTAGACGGTTGCCATTTAGGCTGTCATGTACTACAAGCTGAGACACTGCCATTACAACCTTGAAACGCAGAACAAGCATTGTGGGGACAATGGAATCGTAACAGAGACATGTGTTCCAAATATTTGTCTTCATCAGGGTTGCATACCTTTGTTTTTCAATATAGTTCGATAATATTACGAAATGTTGGATTTGCTATCGACATATCGTGGTTTTATAAACTGTTTGCAATAAAATGTTGATGATAGCCGCTCCCGGTCACGACTGCTTATCGACCGCAGCGTGTAATGTAAGGCTGAGGTGTTCGTCCGCCCCCCATATCTATGTACTACAAGTTACAACCGACATTGAAGGCTCGCATGTGTAATTCAAACAGCTCACACACGACTCAAATCGGCAATGTAGTTCGAGGTCGATATCTTATTAGACTGTTGAGTTGATCTGTGATATCAGTGTCGCAATCCTGCCCCGGGACTGCCCGCGAGTCTCCCAGCTATCATTAATCAATCGTTCAATAAGACCGCTAATGTCGGTAATGAATAATCAACGTTGTGTTGTCAGCTCGGTTGTATTTGGCGGAAGCTCTAAATCATTGTCCAGGCATATGGACGTCAATCCATCCAGGATGTATTCAAGAGTTGATGTGGGTTAATTGAAGCAATTGAGATAATGTTATACTTACGTACCCGTAACTCTTCAAATATACCATACAAAAAAGTTTCCATATATGATTTTAGTTTGCGAGAGCTAAAAGGTTAGAGTACTCCCACTTAGGAACTAAGGTCCAGTTATCCACTTTTGTAAAAATAATTTCACAATAGTTGCACATTTCTTCAACTCAACTTTGAAAAGAAATGTACAGTTAAAATCACGTGTGCCAACAATATTTTATTTTAAAATGTGCATAGCAAGGTTGGCTGCAGTTTTAGTTGACTTGGGTAGCTTGTTCCGAATGCTAAATAGCTTACTTACCTTTCATTGAGACACCCATTCAGAATAACAATACTATGTTCTCTACTTTCAAACTGAACTTATATTCAAGATAAGAGAATGGTTTTATACCTACTAACTAGAAAAAATCGGCCAAGTGCTATTCGGACTCGCGCACCATGGGTTCCGTAGAAACTAGCGACATAAATGGCCATATCTTTTGACTGCGTAGAATTAATTAGAGGGTTGATTTTCAGCTTGACAGCTTCAAGGGATCACAGACTTGAGTATACAGGTTTTAATTTCAACTTGATACCTCCACGCGTTCCCGAGATAAATGGTCCTGATAAACAGACAGACAGACGGACAACATTGATCCTATAAGGGTACCGTTTTTTTTCCTTTTGAGGTACGAAACCCTAGAAAGCACCGCTAAGTTTTATACCTAAATGAATGCCTTTTTATGGCTGTGTAATGACTTCTTTTATTTTTATACTATGCAATTACACGAGGTTAGGTCGTCTTGATTTATGAAGACACCAGCTTACGCCCGCGAATTCGTCCACGTGGCATAGTTACTTTGGGCTAACGCTAACTTTAACCCGCGTGATGATCGAAAAAAAAATTTTTTTCTTTTCTTACTTTTTTACCCTATACGGACATAGGGTAAAAAAGTAAGAAAAGAAAAAAAAAATCTCCAGAGTCCCAACTATCTCTGTACCAAAATTCATCAAAATTTGGTACTGAAAAAGGTTTGACCATTCAGGCGTGAAGACGTAACAAACAAACAAACTCACTTTCGCTTTATAATATTAAGTAAGGATTAGTCTAATTTACATATTGCTTTAGTCACATGACTCCACGATATTGGAAATGAACAAAAAACGGGATAATTGATACAAAATCGTGAGGTAAACACAAAATTTAAATGTATTATCATCCTATTAAACATCCTGTCAATTACCTGTCGTTACAAATTGATTATATCTAAATCTATATGGGTGCGGCTTCAATTCGTTGCAAATGGCAGTTTAGAGATCAACTGTCGTTGACATTGGCCTTCTTCCAAACTATTTGAGCCAATTAGTGTCCACCTTTACCAACTATTACATTATAAATGTGTCGTTACATGGCTCATGTCAAACTTCACAAAATTTTATAACCTATAAGGTGTCATAGGCAGTTAAAAATTCATGTGACCTGAATATCTAGGTAGAAATAAGCACTAAATAAGGTTGTATGCACTGCACATGTTTTCTGGTTTATTGCTTACTCAGCCGTGCTTGTTGCATCACATTTTCATAAGTAAATATTGAATTTAATAAAAAAAATATTATATAAAATGATATTATGAACATATAAAAATCCTTTTTGGGTGTAAGCAGTGTGAAAATTTACATTTAGTTTGCATAAGCGAGTTAATTGTTTTAACCTCAGTAAAAATCTTTATTTCATGGACCGTTTTATTTTAAACGTTCTTTGGATCCATACATTATTAACGGGTTATAAAAAAAATTATACCGACTTCAATTCAATGTACATGAGTTCTAATTTATATTGGTAGCATTGCTTTGAATTCAATCGCAGCTAGGCCGACCTTCTTTCTGGCTTATACGATATTTGGAAATCATAATTAACTTGTATGTACAAATTCTTGGGTTAAATAAGGAGGTCTTACTAATTTATCCATGTCATAAATATTTTTTGTGTGCTACAAATCTTTGCAGTGATACTAAACTGTCACGTATGTTCGTGGGGCGAATTAGATTATCAGATTTAAAGAGAGTTATTAGACATTATTTATGTTAGAAAACCCGCTATGGTAACAGTAAGTATGAATCAAATCGATTGCTGAATTATCAATGCTATCGACAACATTCTAACTGTAATCAATTAAAATACAATTAGCTATCGTCAAGTATAGAGCTGACGACAAATAAGTACATCAGAATGTGTTTTATGACAAACATGAGTCGACGAGAGGATAATTAGACCTCCTTACAAGCTAATCACGATTATATTTTCAAACAGATTGTAAATATTTATTACATAATCTACATTTATGAAGGGAAATATGTATAATTAATTTACGGTAAGCGTTCAAAGCTGTACTAAGACTGTATTATAATTATAAAGCCAACTATCGCTCTATTAATGATAAGAACGATGGCGCCCAAAATCACATAAAACGAAGTATAATAGATATTTTGGCACTTTGTTGAAATTCGAACTAACGCTGTCATTTTATTTTCTGTTTATCACAATACTTTCCTACTAATGTCCTACTTCCTACTAATGTTGTAAATGCGAATGTTTCTGGGGATGGATGGATGGAACTATAGATGTTAGTTACTCTTTACGTCAAAGTGGCTAAACGGATCTTGATGAAAGTTGGCACAGAGGTAGATTATAGTCTGGAATAACACATAGGATACTTTTTATCGATCATCACACGAGCGAAGCCGCGGGCGCCAGCTAGTTTTAAATATATTTACCGCCTTTCTTTGAACGGCATTCGGGCCCAAAACATCCTAAGAGCACTGAAGTGAAACTGGGGACCTAATGGCCGCTTAACGTTATAATTCTTAAAATGGACAGAGATACAGTTAATATTATGAATGGTCAACGTAATTCATATTATTATCCTATTCTGATTCTGATAAAGAGGCTGTTTTAATCCCCAAATGTACTGACCAAATCTGCTTTAACAAAAAACAAAACAGTATGTATATATACAAAATTGTTGTTCTCTTGTACACTGCATCCTGTATAATCATTTTTAAAGCCACGCTTGTTGTATAGTTAATGCATAATTTTGTCAATACGATGCCTATAATCAGTTTAATTAAAGTTTATTAGTAAACCAATTAAGTTTGTTGCTATGTATGTCAACTTGTTTGATCGGTGGTGTCAAGTGCGAATATTATATCGGTAATAAATATTAAGAACGATTTGCATTGATATGGTTAAGACTTCATGTCAGGTTTCATGTGTGATTTTATAATAGATCGATCCAGTTTTTGCAATACTTAATTTATAAATGGCGGAGGTAGTATAGAGGGTGTAAAAATACTCTTAACGAAGCGATAATTTTAGGTGTCCCGCACCTGTTTCGCCTCCGTAAACCCTTGTTGGAAACGTTAGAGCAGTTTTCGAACACATCTTCATCATCTGTAGCAGCCGGTGCAGCTGTACCGGCTGCTACAGATGATGTTGCTTTTTTGTTGCTGTTAAAAGGAAAAACGGAACCCTTTATAGGATCACTTTGTTATCCGTCTGTCTGCCAGTCTGACAAGGCCTGTCATCTCCAGGACGCGTAAAGGTATCGAGTTGAAATTAATGTCTTGGAGCTGTGAAAAAAACAGTCAAAAGATATGGTCGTATAAGTGGCCAGTCCGCACGAAACCGTCGGTGCATCAGTCCAACTCGCACTTGACCCGGTTTTTGTTCTAGATCATGTTTGGGAATCTTATAGTTGCGGAGATGTTGGTGGTCAAAGTTCCAACTGTTTCCATTTTTTTATTGTTAACCCAAGAATTATTCATCAAGCACAATGTTGTGAGTAACATTGATTGTACCACAAAACGTGATTTTACACTCAAATAAAAGTTGTTTCTCAGCAAAAAAAATGCGTACTGTTACATATGTGTAGAATCAATGGTTGATGGTGTCGTAAAGGGTTGGTTTACACCCTGTATTTTCTAGATTTTCATTATAATAATTCACAATTTGACTAGTACGTTGAGTTTTTTGAATAGGTTGTTTAGGACTGCTTCGTTGGTCTAGTTGTCGCAAGCGCGATCACGAGGTCAAGAGGTCCTGGGTTCGATTTCCTGGTCGGGTAGTTTTATTAGGTTTACCATCAGGAATTTCTCAGTAGCAGCCACAGAGGCTAGATCTGTGCCTAGTTAATAGCAATAGGCTCGCCGCCTAATGAATAAATAAAAAACATGGGACTTTATCATAACTGATAAAATACGGATGTGCAGTTCGTTACCTAACACTCCATCTCCACCTCTGCCCAACCCGTCGGATATTACAAGCGTGATATTATGTATGTAGATTGCCTTTTTTAAATTAATACATATGTAAAGAGACACAGTCTAAATATAATTGAGGATAACTCGATATAATTATGTATAATACACTGGTATCAATATTTATACATCCTTTCCAACATGGTTATAATTTAACTGCAACCGGATGAGCTGCACCTACGTTATTAGATAACAGCTTAATTTTATCAATACTTTACCTCATATACTTTTGGCTGAATAGAAAGGAAACATTGAAGTACCTACCAACATGCTGTAAGACGATCTCTTTTTCCGGTTCGGCACATTTTATTGGATTATTTTCCGCAATCAGTTTGGGTAAGAGCATGTCTGAGTGGCGAAACGCGTTGTGAGCAAATACTTGGTCGAGACGGATGGGCGTTATGTAAGATGATCGAAGAGCCACTGGCGCCTGCGTTGCTTCGCTAGAAACCACCAACGTTCATTGTCTGCTCTCCTTTTTAGAGTTCTAGCCCTTTCGCTGCCCAGTCCAAATTATCTAATATATAAAATTCTCGTGTCACAATGTTCGTTCCCATACTCCTCCGAAACAGCTCGACCGATTCTTATGAAATTTTATATGCATATTCAGAAGGTCTGAGAATCGGCCAACATCTATTTTTCATACCCCTAAGTGAGCAGCGGGCGAAACCGCTGGGCACAGCTAGTAACATATATTTTAGCCTCATACGCTGAGTTCTGGGCAGCGAAAGAGTTAAAAGGAAAAACGGAACCCTTAGGAGATCACTTTGTCTGTCTGGCCGTCAAGACCCTTTATCTCGGCAACACGTGGAGGTATCGAGTTGAAATTAAAACCATTTACTAAGCTCTGTAGTCCCTTAATGCTGTGAAAAAATCAACCCTCTAAGTCTACGCAGTCAAAAGATATGCTGTTTATGTCGCAAGGTTGTGCGGGACCCTCGGTTCGGGAGTCTGACTCGCTCTTGACCGGTTTTTTTGCAGATGGGAAATAATCTAATAACTGCGAGTCAGGTTCTTCAAGGGAGTGTCAGACTTTTACTGAATATACCCACTCATGTTCCTTCTTTTGCCCTATATGTTCTGTGGCCGCGGTATCTCAATTGTATGCATCTCTTTGATTAAACTACTACTTGATACTACACACGTACAGTTTTGGTAGCGTATAATCTGTATCTGTGCCCTCGTCAAAACATCTTTGGCAACATTATGTCCCCACAGACGAATACACAAATACCTGAGTAATTGGGATACATTCGTGAGAGGCATATGTAAATGTTTAAGTAGATTACAGAGGTCTTGTTTTTAACCGTCATTACATCCGTTTCGGATATAAACTTTGTACATATGTACATAGAGTCGTACGTACTTTTATAGCCGTTCGGTATGCGGCCTTCACGTAAGATCAATAATATTTGTAAATGAAAATACAATTTTTATAGTATTGCGCAAGTGTCTATAAAATCACGTCTACGTATAATTTATCGGTACAGCTGATTAAGTCAATTGCGAAATTATGGCCAGATATGATTGGTTTTTCTAAGACAAGTCTAAGTCGCTTTCTGAATGCGGCCTACGCGCGAATGCCAGTTCTTCGAAACAATCCTGTATGATATTGTACGACATATTTCGTAGCTGTTGTTACGAAATCTGCAATTCTACACCGGATTTAGAATTGCTGTAGAAATGTGTCCTCTAATCATTTGGGCCTTTGGAATTTGCCATTAGTCAGAAATAGAGCGACCTTCTCTCAGATCGAATATTTCATAGACGACACGGTTGGCGCAGTGGCTGAGCGATTGACTGCTGCGCTGCGTGTAGCGGGTTTGATCCTCGCGATGTCTGGCTGTTTGTGTATGTGAGTTTAAATGTTAGTAAACGCGCCCACAATACAAGAGAAATTCCTAGTGTAGGGCAACGTTTTCGTAAGAGCCGTATAAATATTGTTACCTAAAAAAGTAGATAAGCTTAAGGTTCTTCAGCAAAAGTTTTAATTTTACCGAAAGAAGATAGTCTACAATAATAAACAAAACATCACACCTGAAATCCCCTAATGGTTAGACCGAGGTGTACCTACACGCACATTTCGCCAGTTACAATAATCTAATCTTCTAATATATTAAATTTCCGTGTCACAATGTTAGTTACCGTACTCCTCCGAAACGGCTCGACCGATTCTTATGAAATTTTGGGTACATATTAGGTAGGTGTGAGAATCGGCTAACATCTATTTTTTATACCCCTAAACCTCAGCGGGTGAAGCCGCTGGGCACAGCTAGTAATTCGATAAAAGTCTTTCAGTGTTTCCCCGAATTTCTTTTTCAGATTAAGCTACCAATCAAATTGCCTAATGTTTGTCCTATATCTTCATACAAAGGTCCAATTACATAGAATCATAACTCAAAATTGTAGCCGTATTCACATTTAACTTGCTCGTAATTCCTTACATTTGGTTGTCGGTTTAGACATTCGTTACCTACTTCTGTGAGTTACAACTTTGTCTTAATGGCTGATACGATTTGGTTAACATGCTGTATGTAATATATCTTGCGGATAAGTACGTACATTACTTTTGTATATATGTAAATGTTGGTGGAATGAGAGCGGTGGATACTGAATGCACTGATAGGTTGTTGTTTCTATGTTGCGGTAGGCCTTGATGTTAAGATAAATATATATGTATAGGAAATTGAGCAATGTTAAAGGAACGTACGCATTGGTGCTTTTTATAGTTCCAAAACCCAGAAGGTGCTAATGGGGTCTTATTAATAAGTCTCTAATGTTTGTTCGTTTGTCCGTCAGTCATTGGGCTGTGTCTTTTGAACGGAAGTAGGAAGACACTTTATATGTACATATAAAGCTTATAAATAAAGCCGCTTCAACATATTATATTAATAATAAAATTATGCTGAAAATTAAAGGATTGTCAAATGGGCATAAATTCTGACTCCAAACTCAATACCGCTTTGCAGACCGAACCAGATTTCGAACCCCGTGCGTAAATGCGGAGCTCCATTTATCCATTTTTTTTTTAAAAAACGTTGCCCCACACTAGGAATTTCTCCTGTATCGTGGGTGGGTTTACAAACATTAGTATTCACATACACAAACAGCCAGACCCGGAACAATTATCTGTAGGCCATACAAATATTTGTTCCGTGCGGGAATCGAACCCGCGACACGCAGCGCAGCAGTCGATCGCTCAGCCACTGCGCCAACCGTGTCGTCAATTCCATATCCATTTCATTTTTAACATGATTGTTTTTTTTTTATTTTAAAATGTTTTTTTTAATACACAACTGAAACCACTCTGGGCGGAGCGAAAGGGAATGTCAGACTTTTACTAGCTAAAGCCATTTTCCTTCTTTTCTCCTTTGTGTTCCGCGGCCGCAGTATCTCTTTCGAACAACCCGCAAGTGCAAGTGCGACTTGTACTTGGTTTAAGTCGATTATGGATGCAAAATTTTTAAAAACATTCTTTCGAAAACCGTCGCTAATTGTGCAAAATCGTTTCGGTAAATTCATCGACGCAGGTAAATATTTTCCTGATAGCGTGCAATTAATATAAGTCCATTAAATGTTCAGCCATAAATTAAACTTGTCTTCTATTAAGGATATAATCAGTGCACTCGTGATCATCACATTAACAATTTGTCCAGCTTGCTTTCAAGGACGGCTAGGATTTATTAGATCGTGGGATGAATTTCAATTTAAATTGTGCGTTATAAATATGAAATAACCCATGTTGTATAATTAAGTTCTAATGAGTTCGTTAGTATTTAAAGAAGGTAGTTTTGTAATTATAGTGATTAAATCTACTACCTGGCTAAATATTTTAATATTTGTCTCAGTTATTATAAGTCTTCTTTAGTCAGCGATTGGTATAAAAGCTGAATGATGCGAGATAGATTTCTACTCTATTGGTATTTTTTTTCATAATATGTGTTTTGTGTGTATATAAATACGACATCATCTGCCTAGCCCTTTCCCAACTACGTCGAGGGTCAGCAAAATACTGGTATTCAGCTGCATCCGGTATGACTGGAAAGTCATACCGGATGTAGCTGAATAACAGTATTTTACATGGAGCGACTGCCTATCTGAACACCACAACTCGGGTAATACGATACCTTTTAGTAAGACTGTTTGTCAGTTTTTTGAGACACTGAACAACTGTCAAAGACTGCTCCTTTGGTACATCAACCATATATTGGGACAGTATCTAAATACTACCTAGGTACACATAGTCCTAGCTATATCAGCTTCCTACGTATTTGTATTTAGAAGTACGAAAGTCATTAGTCTTCGCAATTTCGACGCATGAGAGCTGTTTCATAATTGAATGCTTGGCATTTTTTTTGTAATATTATGACAATGCCCCAGCCCGTCACAGGTCAATAGACGAATACACAATACACGGAGACTTCAGCTATACACTCTGCTGCATATGACCTGAAGAAATTTTACGAGCATCAGAATTTCATCAATAGTAGTAATTCACTTTGCAAACTGTGCCAGAATATTGTCCACGAAGTGCAACGAAGTTTACATCATTTGCATCGGACATTTTCGTAACTAAATTGGCATAAAAAAGATCACAGCAACTTAACAGATAACTTAGGTAAATTGAATTATATTTTCTTTGTTTGCGCAGTTTCAAATTTAAATGCTTTAGATACTTAACTTCCTGAAATCCGTAAAGAGGTCAATTACTGTTATAGGCAGACATGATCTCATTTTTACAGGGCAAGGCAAAATCCGGACATTTAATTATTTTTTTATACATTGTTTCAAGCGCGGTTGCTCTTTCATGAACTTTTAATTGAACTCAAGGGCCCGCCTATACATGTGTCAAGCGCGTGTTCCACGCGCGCCTTAAAGAGATATCATCAGTGCAGAGGGGCCTGCCCGAGCCTCCGCCTGCCGGGGTTGTGGTTTGTTCAAAAGAGATACTGCGGCGCCGGAACATAAAGGGCAAAAGAAGGAATATGGGTGGGTTTTAGTCAGTATATGTAAGTCTGACACTCCCCCAGGGGAAGTTATTTAATGACTTAACATCCTCAAAAAGGGCTAGTTAATACCTGATCCATTAAAATTTATCTATCTTAGGTTGTTTTTTAATTAATTAAAGATAATTTCCATGTTTCTCTTGTTATGCATCTCCAACGACGACGTTGGCATAGTTATATCTAGAGACGCCAATCTGAAATACGAAATAAAATGCTAACTTTGTTTACTCTTCTCAAAGCTCACGGTAGGCAAAGATCAAAAGCAGCACGATTCTACGTCACAAAGCTATCACACGTGTAAAATCTTAATGGATACATCAGATATAACCTACACGCCTTAATGCACGGTATATAGCATGGAGATACCGATTTGGTTCCCAAACAAAGGGATATGATCAGTTTATTTTTACTTCCTGGACATATGAAGGTCAAAAATAATGCAGGTATGTTCTTCGACTTCGGCCCCTAAGGTAGACGGTATGCTCAACGTTCTTTCTAAGGATTTATATTTTAAAGCTTTAAAGCGCTACAAAAGTTGTCTGAAAGATATCACTATCAGCGATAAGAACGTAACGTTGTAACCGTAGTAGGTATTAGCAATTTTGTAAAACAGTTGAGAATGTTGGTACATAAAGTATATTATTCTAAGTCTGGGCACTAGAAGGAGAGAGAATAATAGAACTTAATATTTATATTATTTTAAAGTCTCTGTAAGAGGAAAACTTATTCAGTAAAGCATTAGCTTCGGTTTACTGACCTGAACAAACCAAATAAGAGCAAAAGCAATAACTTCTATTAGATATCTTAACTTAGGTGCAAACAATCATACCACCGTGAAATGGAAAGTAAATCATTGTGCAAATAACTATGATATAATATTTTAAACCTCACGATCTGTTGCGAATTGTGTCAACCACTAGCGACGGGCCCCGGTTTCGCACGGGTGCAATTTACAAATGAAGACAATGAGAGGAGAACTTAGCAAAAGAATGAAAAATTAGAAGGTATCATAATTTTGTTTCATACAAACGTATGACAATTACAAACTCAATAAAAATGGCAAAGCCGGGGAGCCTTACGTACTCAAGTGATGAGCATTCAAACATGCAGTGACATGAGCAAGAGATGCGTTCAATTTCCAGGTTGTGAAAATCGTTATTGACGTTTTCTATCAGGAATTTCTCAGAAGCAGCTGGAATTTGATTATGTGCCCCGATTATGGGTATTCCCAACATCGCTGGCGAACTATTGTAATGAATGGGACTTGAAACATAACTGGTGAAATGAGGGACACTTCTGTCTAACCTTTCAGACATTACATGCGTGATTTAGAGTTTATTTTATAGAAATTTGTTTGAACGAGCTGGATTCTGTTTGTTTCTAATGTAGCATGAATTATTTGCTATTTGTAAGAATTAACTACCATTTTCATGCCAATCCTAGAATGAGCACAAAGCGGTTAGTTGGTTATGGTAAAGCAATCTATCACTACTTTTGACAGTTTGTTAATTTAATGAAATAGCCTGAAACCGCGGCGCGAATGTTCTAGTAACTTTATGAGTTTGAGAATATTAGAGTTGAAGATTACTTGAAGTTGTTGTGTATTATTTATTTAGAAGTACATTTTATCCTAACAATAAATTATATGAGAATATCAAATAGCATCTTAAAATAACAATAGTTTAGAAACAAAAACAAAAACAACATCAAGTGGTGTGAATGTGATATATTTAAAAAATTGAATAAAATAATGTAAATAAGTCACAATATTATATCAAAATCAATACATGAAATGTCGCTCTATGTAAAATACTGGTGTTCAGCCGCATCCAGTTAGAGTTGAACCTTTATACCTAACGTGTGTTTGTGGATTATAACGCACGCACTTCTACGCACTCCAGCATTTTTTAATACTGCAGCTGTGTCCAGGGGTTTCACCCGCTGCACAGCTCCTTAGTGATGTTGTATAGTCTATTAGTGTGAAAGAAAGCCTATGCAAATTTCAAGTAAAGGTATCTGGGCAAGAATTGTTCTCTCATACAAACTTAACCACCCTTTTTCACCCTTTTAGGGGTAGAATTTTGTAAAATCAAGTATTAGTGAGCACCTACGTTCCAAAAGGAGACCCCATGCAAAATTTGAAATTCCTAACACTTGTAGTTTCAGAGTTTTCGTGATGAGAGTCAGTGATTTCCTCCTATATACATAATATATAAAGATAGGTTACTGAAATTATTATTAGATAGTGAAAATCTAGACAGAAAATAGAATGGCAAAGTTAAGGTAATAAATGCAAGCGCAACGGTGGTCCATTGTGTGCTAATAAAAAAAGAACTTACAATCGTAATGAAGTAGTCATAGTGTTACTATCTACGATCTCCATTCTCATGTACATTATTCACACCCACACCTCATGACATTTACATACTTAGCAGACTACTTAAACAAATGATTTATAGTGAATATCAATTGGTCTTGCAACAATGGCGTACAAAATGTTGTCCTTGAAAATCAGTGAAATAGAAAATGTTCCAACTCATCATCTGCCTAGCTTTTTCCCAACCATGTTGGGGTCGGCTTCCCGACTTACCGGATTCAGCTGAATACCTGTATTTAACATGGATCGATGCCTATCTGAATCCTCCTCAAATCAGTTAATAACTAGGTACGATACTCCTTGGTGCGACTGGTTCTCATACTTTTTTAAGCCAATGACTACCTGTAACGACTGTCAAAGATCTACAGCCGAGACCAACGGCTTAACATGCTTACCGAGGCACGGAGGAAACTCGGTAATCACCCATCCGCAGACCAACCTAGGTAAGCGCGGCTAGGGAAGACCAACCCTAACGGCAGTTATAATTTAGCCACGAGCTTGTCATGAAAAAAAAAACAATATTTCAAGGTTTCATATAAAATGTTTCAAATAACCACGCATATTAGTCAAGTTAGTTAAATAAATATTTTCTACGTAAAAAACCAAATAGTATAGTCTTATCCAAAGAGTCTATGATCATATCTCGCTTTATTGTTTCTGATTTTAATGACTAAAAAGCATAATAAAGGTTATTAGAGTGGGTTCAATGTCAGCTTAATAAATGTCAGAACTTGTCGGCAAGTAAGTGATTATAGCTCTTTAGCTTACCGGACTCCTTTCGTCTGAATGCCAAAGTTATGACCGACCGCAAAAGATGTCTCTTTACCTAACCGTTGAATGATCCATTTCATAACGTTACAAAATAAAAGAACTCACTGGCTCTTGCAGTAACAAATAAATACCTTTGACTAAATACCGAATCACTATTTTCGTGTAAGGTAAATTCTTATCTGCAACGAGCGTCTCGTAGAGATTCCTCGCAGCGATTAGAGTGCCTGTTGAAGGGCATACAATTGCGTACTGCCTGCGAGATGCGAGCTCGTGAAAAGTAGATCAATACGAAGCTCCGGAGTCATATGACTGCGAAGGTCGTCGCGGGCGCACCCGCGATGAACGCGAGAGAGAGGGGGGGTGGCATCGACCAGCCTTTCAGTTGCCTTCCAATTGAGAATCTATGCTTCGCTATAATTCGTCGATTAAACATTAAATTTTACCAATGTCATTGAGAAACAATCCTGATTGGACCATAATTTTCATTCTAAATTCCGCAACAATTGCAAAACAATTCGAGTAACAAGTCTTCGTGAAACTTTCGTCTTAGCATTACGTACTAAATCGAATATTTTTGTAACATTACAACGAAGAGGCTCATTGTGTAACTTTAGCACATGAGGCACATTAATATCTGTAATCCGTACATCATGTTATGTCAATTAATTGGGACCTACATTTACGCAATTTGATTCTCTGTCCATCATTGGATAAGAAATGAACTCTTACGAATTACGAATCAAGGTATCATGTGTAAGTAACCTTGTCTTTATTCTTACGTATCCGTTATTTATTTATAAATATCGTATTACAAAGTGCTACGTTTCGAATCCTATAACAGGGCCAACGTTTTTTTTAATTTCCGCTTAGCTGTCACACGTTTTTATTGGTTTTTCCAAAATAGGTTTTGTGGTTTAGACCTTACAAAAAAAATTAAAGGTCAATATAATAGTTATCACATGTTTTAATCATTAACTTTGATCTGGTTATTGAACTTTTATTGGTAAAAAGATCATTATTACAGCATAACTACTCCAAATGTAGCGCAAATTTGGTGCATTCACGGAGTAATAATGACCTTTTTCAGGAAATGCGAGGTGAGGACAAAATAAGAATGCATAACTGTCCTCATGTCGTCTGATGACCAAAATAAACCATTTCCGATTTATCGAGGCTAATAATTATAATTATTAATTCATGTTCATTTTAAGTGCCAGTATTCATTGGCTTGTTACGAATAATTATATAAGATAAAAAAATTTTTGGTTGTTCGACGAACGATTTCAGGAAATATATTTAACACTTCTGAAAATAAGAAGAAGGTTTTTATAAATATAACTCTACGTATATGGTTCTTAGGGACCTACCTCTGTTTACACTGGGCACTTATTCTTCAAATCATAGACAGACGTATTGTCCGTTAAAGACATAGGCGATAGGTATAACTTTTGAACGAGTATATCGGTAGCTACCGCATCTAGCAAACCGACGACGTTCTAACTGACAAGGTTCTGCATCTGCATTTGTGCTCGCGCGATGGTTTGCGAGCTGCAAATTGGCACTCTGAAGAACTCTGTATGTTTAAATTCATTGTGCGACGAGAACGATAGCCAGTTAGAACAACACCTAATACACCTACTTATTATTAACAAACAATTAGTTATATATATCATTACCTGCACGTGTGTGCTGGGTTGTCACCGAGGGCGCGGCTCGTAGGCGGTCGGCGCATTTCGTAAGTGGTCGGGTCACGGCATGCCCAGGCGTATGGCCTTAGCCTGACTAATTGCCTAATAAGACAATATATCCTACCATATTAATGATCAACTACCATAGTTATTCAGGCTTTGAAAAATTGCTCTCGCATGCTTTAACTAATATATTGATTGATTGTTCTGTGACCCTCACGTATGGTTATTATTAATGTATTTGGGTATTATTGTGCTGTTCTGGTTTAAAGGGTGATTAATTGTAGGGGCTCTATGTTGGACAAATCGGTGGCCATGCTAGTTTGACCTCGTGACGAGTTGGTTATCGCCACGTATATACGTTTAAAAAACACCGAAGATACTTATCTAAAATATATATCGAGCTAGAAAAAAAGCAGCTAGTTATTTCAATTTCCTGCATCGATTTAATTGGCGGAGCTGCATGCCTCAGCCTTTCGAATTATCCAAGCAAAGTTTGATAACAATCAAACATAATAGATAATTGGAGAGACAAGTTTATGTCTATATGCCCATGTGTAATGTCTATTAAATGTCCATGTTTACTGTGCAACTGTCTGAGTATGTCACAGGTCCTTTACTCCCAATAATTGGCGAACACGACTACTGATTTGGACGTGTTTTGTGGATTTGTTAAACTTAGTTCCCAAACAATCCAGGGCAGATTTAATCAATGAAAATGAACGCGACCAGCACATCAATGCAACGTTCAAGAGCTGTCAATGTCAATATATGGAAATGGTGTTACTAATTGCTATTAAACGTCGTTTAGATTGAATCTCCTTCATTGGAGAAATCCACTTTTACTTATTAAACATTCTGAACGATTTAAAATATTTGCTGATCAGTAATAAAATTAGATCAAATGCGTGCATGCCCATGCACGTAACCAGTATTATTCTAATTATAATATATTCCCTTTAGGTACAACTATCTTGATACGATCGGCGCATGAGTTGTTCATAATCGCATCTGTCAAAATTGTGGTCCCGCCATGGCCGCGCACGCAGCCGTTTCATTCTTTTGATAAATTTGATTTAACACAACTTGGGATAAAATCTACCGTTGGACTTCAAAGCGACAACCTTGAGCAAATATATATGTTTTTCAGCTTCTTTTGGTTTCCAGCTTTTTGCGATATGCTCTGATACATAAATAGCACAAACTGATAATTGCGTTAAAATGCATTGCTAGAGCAGTTTTAAATGTTAGAATTAATATATTTTACTTCTAAAATCTTTAAAATAATTACCAATGCCACTTCTAAGATTGTTTGTCTAACATTACCTACATTCACGGTGTGCATCTTCGTAAATCATAACTGAACATTTCATAAACGAGCGAGCGGGCGACAATAAGTAACGAGGTATAGAGTACAGCGAGTCTAGACATAGGTTGAGCAATCGAAAAGTAGCGATATATACAGCCTCCTTAGTGCTGACCTAAAAGATTTGAAGCCATATCTTACAAGTTATATACGGTAGACCTAAACGTATTCGGAGTATGAATTAGAGAAGCAATGCGATGTTCAAGTAGGTTCCTTAGTAAGCTTGTTTATTCACAATTTCTAGGTAGAAATATCTTTAAGCCTATGGAATGCGTGCATTTAGCTTGAATTCTAATTCAAGCTAAATGCACGCTTTCTAAAGCAAAGAAAACAAGCTCTTTAAAACGAAGGAGGATGTTCTGGATATTTGATGGATTTCAAGACTTTTGTCCTATTCACACCCAAAACGAGAATTTTAGGACCTATCCTTAACCAGCTGCACCAGGCTATCACTAGCTATAGTTCCGTTTTACTTGGTTTGGTAATTTAGATTTATTTCCTTATGAATATCTACCGTAGCACGTCAAACATTCGTGCATGCAAATAAAGTGTTTCTCAAAGCCACTGCTTAATAAACATCAGCGTGCAAATTACATAAAATACGACATGGGAAACATATTTTATGTTTACCAGCTTTTGGTTAAACCCGTTCTAAGCACCGAGCAATTTGATTACGTCTTGTTTTGGAAATATTGACTTGTTTAATTAAAGTGAAATTCGTGGAGTAATTTATTTCACTCCGTCTAACCGCATTTTATTTTAATATTTTATCTACCTCCATTTGCCTAGCTCATATTTGAAACTTCAAATATGAGCTGTAGCAATCAGGCAAGAATCGATTTGATGTAACTACATCAAATCGATTCTGGGTGCACCACTTCGCGCACCAGGTATTTAGCTTCTGCTGTTTGGGCAAAGTATTGTCTATCAGTCAGTCGGTCAGCAACAGTTAGTCAGTTACCAACTCAGTTTCTGTTTTTATACGATAATAATACAGGATGTGTATCTAAACGGACTCTTGACGAAGTCGTAAACCACGCATACTGAACATTGAACTAAGTAACATTGCGCAAAAAAAAAATGCCGGGAAACAGCTTTAAACAGTGAAATACCACGGTTTATGGTACGCTCAATGTAAGGTACTCAAAACAATCTGCTGATGGATCCATTCAATAGTACAGGGGTCAAGAAAGTTTATAAAGTATTTATTTGTATAAACAGTTAAAGCATACGGTGTGTAAGAAGATAACTCATCTATCCAAGCAATATAAATCAAATTGACCTCGGGAGTACAATAATAATTCTGAAAATCCTCCCAAAATTGGCGGGAAAATCGAGTAACAAACATATAAAATAATACAGTCGAATTGAGTACTCCTTCTTTTTTTGAAGTCACAAAAAAAACAAGTATTTTAATCCAAATTCATGTGTTGGTTGGGATGCTACAGTATCTGTAGATATAATAGGATTAGACATGTCGACTGGGTATTATAATTTGTAATATCATGCTATACATATTGGTAAAGCCTTCAATTACATTGCGTCACGGATCGAAACCGGTGATGTGGTGTGACATGGTACTCAACCGGCTTCAGACTATGTCATCATAACACTATGTCAAGTTTACAACTGTCCACAAGAGACGAACTAGTTTAATTAATTATTTCAAGTCCTTGAGGGTTAAGCAATTGGTGATAATGATCTTCATGCATTGCCCTTGTCTTTGACAACAAGATTTGCAATGGTCAGGTGAAAGACAATATTGATAGATTGTATCGGTGTTCTTGAAAATGCTAATGGTAATCCGTTTACAAAGGGTCATAACACAGTATCAGAAAACCTATTCATTTACATCCTGTGCCCTCCCTGCCCCCCTATCTGTCTTGTACATCCGAGTAGTGAAAAACCGAGGTACAAAATCGTCTGTAGAGTCCACAGATTACATATAGGCGTTATCACACCTCTGAGTCTGCAGCAGAGGTGTCCCTTATAGTACTCCCATTTCGCCGTTTATTCTTGAATCCCCCGTCTGAACTGTTGTCTGAATTTTTTGCAATCACGTGTTACTGAGAAATTCCTGAAGGCAAAATCAAATAGCACTTAACAACTCTATCTGAGATACGAACCAAGGACCTCATGCTCAGTCGCGCTTGCGACTACTAGACTAACGAGGCTTATCTATCCATTTTCTAATTTAGAATTAAATATTCACCTACCTACTTATTATTATAGTAATCGCGAATAGTCCTGCGTAGGCAGTTAAGTATTGTCTATAGCTTTCCAAATTAATGTAGGCGAAATCGTTAATCTGATAATCAAATTACATTTATTCATTAGTGAGCATATTAACAAAATCCGGATAGGGAAGTAAGGTATACATAACTCCTAGAAGGTGTCTTGCGGGCCAAGGATCTGGCCCGCGAGGAGATGCTGGAGTCTCTGGACGGGGATCCGTGGGGGCGCCCATACAAGATGGTGCGGGATAAACTCCGCACCAGGGCCCCCCCGCTGACGCAGAGTCTCCGGCCCCAACTAGTTGAGGATGTGGTGAGCGCTCTGTTCCCTTCGCGAGGGGAGCATGCTCCTCCGCACATGGCTCCGCCGCTTGCGGTGCCACAAGCGGACCACGAGGACAACGACGACGACGACGTTCCGGAGGTTACTGGGGTAGATCTGAGAGCGGCGGTGGGCAGGCTGAAAGCCAAAAACACCGCCCCGGGACCCGATGGCTTGCATGGCAAAGCCTGGGTCCTGGCCCTGGAGGCTCTCGGGCCCCGACTACTAGGGCTCCTAAGCGCGTGCTTGGAGAGAGGCCAGTTCCCACCTCGGTGGAAGACGGGGAAACTGGTCCTCATACAGAAGCCGGGGCGCCCTGCGGACTCTCCGTCCGCATTCCGGCCCATTGTGCTGCTCGACGAGGTGGGCAAGCTCTTTGAAAGAGTAATTGCAAACCGCCTCGTCGGGCACCTTGTGGGGACGGGGCCGGATCTTGCGGAACACCAGTATGGTTTCCGCAAGGGGCGCTCTACGGCGGATGCCATCATGCGCGTGAGAGCCCTCACGACGGGGGCTGCAGTGTCCAGGGGTGGGGTTGTCGTGGCGGTGTCTCTCGACATCGCCAACGCGTTTAACACCATGCCTTGGGCCTGCATCAGGGAGGCACTCCAATACCACCGGATGCCGACCTATCTTCGTCGTGTGGTCGGGGCATATCTGACGGACAGGGCCGTCATATACCCCGGTCGCTCTGGAGAGTGGAACCGGCGAGAGATGTCAGCACGAGAGCAGGATTTAGAATTTCCCTTTCTACACTGTTGTGTGGACTATGCCGGGCCAGTGCTGATAGCAGATCGTAAGGGGCGGGGCTGCAGGCTCTTGAAGTCCTACCTGTGTATTTTTGTGTGTATGTCAGTTAAAGCTATTCACTTGGAGCTTGTTACAGAACTAACGAAAGAAGCTTTCATAGCCGCGCTCAACAGGGGCCTTAGTCTGCTATTACAATAGTGTCAGAATGGTCGATCACTGATCGCATAATGGTTGATTTTGACATCTACTACATACTAAACTTGTCAAAATCAACCATTATGCGATCAGTGATCGACCATTCTGACACCATTGTAATAGCAGACTAAGGCCCCAGGTTCATTGCTCGCCGGGGGAAGCCACAAAGCATCTCGTCTGACAATGGGACGAACTTTGTTGGTGCATCTAATGATCTAGATAAATTTCTCGTCAGTTCTAATATTCAATATGACATGGCACAAGAAGGTATTGATTTTAAATTTACTCCTCCATATAGTCCTCACTTTAATGGAATGGCAGAGGCAGCTGTCCGTTCGACTAAACATCACCTTAGACGTTTATTACAATCAGTTCATTTTACGTATGAGGAGATGGCCACATGTTTGGCTCAAATTGAGGCTATTTTAAACTCCTGTCTACTGATCCTTTCGATTTTACCGCACTCACCCCTTCCCATTTCTTGATTGGACGACCACTCACGTCAATTCCACATCCACAAATTTTAGAAAAGGATATCAGCTGTACGGAGCGCTACAAGAGAATCGAATATATCCGGCAACATTTCTGGGCCCGATTTCGAGACGAATATATCTCAACTCTGCAGCAGAGATCCAAGTGGTTGACGTCCTCCAACAATGAGCTCAAGCTTAACGACTTAGTCCTTATAAAGGACAAGACTCTTCCACCATTATTATGGCCATTAGGAAGAATCATAAACGTTTACCCTGGTGTCGACGGGATCAATCGTGTTGCTGAAGTGAAGACGAAGAGAGGCAACATTCGAAGAGCATACAATAACATTTGCCCTCTTCCAGCTCAAGACATTTAACTTCCTCAACACTCATCTCAACGTCGGCGGGAACTTGTCGAGAATCGAACCTCGACACCTTCGCGTGCTGCAGGCAGCGCCTCCGAGCCGCTGAGCCAGGCGGTGCGGAGTGCGGCGCGGGGGACGCGGGCACCAAGCAGCGCGGGCGACGGGCGGCGAGGCACGGCCGGCATCGCGCATTCGCGCAATGGCGCGAAAGACACTTCTCCACGGGCCACCGCCTTGTAGATACGTCGCTTAAAGAAAATATATTCAGTTTGTACCAGCAATCATACAGTCCACTTATTTTCTCATCACCATCTTCGAGACCTTCACACTGTTCTCAACAGTTTTTGGATTGTTATGTTGGATTCTTAATAAAAGATATTCCGTTGGGTATGATACTGGTTTATTGACATCTGCACCTGAGTCTATTATGCATTTAACTTTTGTATCTCCTACCAATAAGCTAATTTCCCACGACTGCTTTGAGTGATTCAAAGTATTGACCACTGATGATCCATTGTGTGGCTGACTGGACGACTGTGCCTTATTGTGAAATCCCTCAGACATGTGACTGATTTCATCATTGAGACTCTGACATTTTTTCTTTTGACTTTTTGACTGGACATAGGACCTGACTGGACTGACTGACTGACTGACTGGTCTGACTGAGTGACTGACCGTGACTTTTTGACTGGACATAGGACCTGACTGGACTGACTGACTGACTGACTGGTCTGTCTGAGTGACTGACCGTGACTTTTTGACTGGACATAGGACCTGACTGGACTGACTGACTGGTCTGACTGAGTGACTGACCGTGACTTTTTGACTGGACATGCTCCTGTGGGACATCGGTTACGACTGGGTGCTGCGCGCCGACCTCCCCAGCGGCGTCAGCGTAGTTTGCTACGCTGACGACACGCTCGTTCTGGCTCAGGGGGGGTCGCACCAGGCGGCGGCCGACATCATGACACGCGGGGTTGCGATAGTCGCAGAGAGGATCCGGCTGCTGGGTCTCGAGGTGGCCTTGCACAAATCCGAGGCCATGGTCTTTCATGGCCGCGGAAACACGCCACCGTCGGGATCCCAGTTGACGGTAGGAGGGGTTCGCATCGGCGTCGGGTCGACGATGAAGTACCTGGGAATCGTCCTCGACAGCCGGTGGAACTTTGTCGAACATTTCCGACGTTTGGCTCCCAAGCTCGAGCGGACGGGGGCTGCTTTCAAGCGGCTCCTGCCCAATCTGAGGGGGCCAAACGCCTCCTGCCGTAGGCTCTATGCCGGAGTCGTGCGGTCCATGGCCCTTTACGGGGCCCCGGTATGGGCGCGTTCTTTAGGGCGGCGCGCCGCCCACTACCTGAACGCGCCCCAAAAGGTGGTGGCCATACGGCTTGTCCGGGGCTACCGCACGATCTCCGGCGAGGCAGCAAGCCTCCTTGCCGGACTGCCACCGTGGGATCTGGAGGCGATAGTCCTCGCGCGCCTGTTTGAGTGGCGCGCGGAGGCACTACACCGGGGGGAAAACCCGCTGCCACGGCAAGTTGCTGCTCGGCGGGCAGACCTCCGGTGCGATCTCATGGTGGCATGGAGAGAGCGACTGTCGCAACCCCGTGCAGGGCACGCCACAATAGCGGCGGTAAGTCCCCTCTTTGAGGAGTGGCTGGAGAGGCGTCATGGCGTCCTAACCTACCGCCTGACGCAGGTCCTCACCGGACACGGAAGTTTCGGGAGGTTCCTGCACATCATCGGGCGGGAGGAAGCGCCCGGGTGTCACCATTGTGACGATCGCCCGGAGGACACGGTGGAGCACACAGTGGCGGTCTGCCCAGCTTGGGCGGAGCACCGCCGTGCCCTCGTGGAGGCGATCGGCGGCGGAGATCTCTCGCGTCCGGCCCTGGTTCAGGCCATGGTCCGGAGCGAGAGGGAATGGGAAGCGGTCACCACCTTCTGCGAAGCAGTAATGCTAGCAAAGGAGGTGGCCGGGCGTTTGAGGGAGAGAACATCTGCCCAACCCAGCCGCCGCGGGAGACGCCCAAGGCGCCGGGCGCCGCGAGACGACTTCCGGCCACCGTAGATGCGGGCCTGTGGACGGTGAGCAATGGGTAGCTCACCGTCCGTCCGTCGATTGACGACAGGCCGTGTCGACGGCGCGTTCGTGTTTCACGCGCGCCTCAAAGAGAGTCAGCAAAGCAGAGGGGCTTGCCAGAGCCTCCGCCTGCCGGGGTTGCGGGTTGTTCGAAAGAGATACCGCGGCCCCGGAACGTAAAGGGCAATAGAAGGAACATGGGTGGGTTTTAGTCAGTACAAGTCTGACATGCCCCCCCGCTCCACCCAGAGCGGGGGAAGTCATAGGATGATTTCCCACCCGAAAAAAAAAAAAAAAAGAAAAAAAAAAAAGGTATAAGTACATAACTTTCCACTCTGTAACTAGGAAGTCATCAGCCCTTTGACAGATACCATAGAGTATTGCATGTAATTATTATCTGTGACCATAGACACTGGGGCCTTAGTCTGCTATTACAATGGTGTCAGAATGGTCGATCACTGATCGCATAATGGTTGATTTTGATAATTTTGGTAATCTACTACATACTAAACTTGTCAAAATCAACCATTATGCGATCAGTGATCGACCATTCTGACACCATTGTAATAGCAGACTAAGGCCCCTGAAAGTACGTCACGACATTCAAATGCGTCACCATCATAATAATAATTGTGAAGCGGCAATTAATCATTAGAGAGTAAGTTAATAAGGTCCATTTCAACTCAAGCGGCTTATAACCGGAATAGTACAATTTCTGCCTCAAAAACATGATGTAATTTGCGTGGCTTATGTATCATTAATTCAAAGCAAAGAGAATGTACGGAGTCCAAAGGTAACGTAGATTTCGAGGTAAACTAATTTGTGTTTTAATATGTTTTAGTCACTATCACCATCGAACTTTTAAATTACTGTAGTGATAAGGACAGCTAGGGCTTCACCAGGCTAATAAAGACCTATGTCGAAATAAATATGATGTCCAACAAACACTTTAAAATTTAATTTGTTTACCATTTTATTATTTTTTATTTAATTTTACATTTCTTTATTATTATTTTGATTTGTGACATTTTTTGATTTCATTATGATCTCATTAATTTAATTTATTTGTTCATTGTGAATGTGAGGACCATGTGGATCATTACTTTTATTTACTTTGATTATTTTTGACGATTGTCTGGCAGTTTGAGTACTATAAGCGATCTACACAAATGTCCTTTTTTCGGTATTGTTCGACGTGTCGTTGAGCTCCTTGGGTTATGAGTCGAGCTACACGATAACTGACAAATGCTTGCACTGACTGGACAGGACCACTCCATCTGTGTGGTGCTTTCTTAAAAAGACCATTTCAGACACTAATCTGCAGAGTCCTCTAAGACCAAGATTTTTGTCTGGACTTTAAAGAGACTATGACCTCTGAGTTTGTTTCGGCTGTTTCTTCTCAGAGTAGTCGGGTACGAAACACCGGCCTCATCTAGTTTTTAAGAAAGACGTGTAAAAGTGTTTGTGAAAACCTACTTGCAAAATAAACATCATTTACTACTGGTATGAAGGTATGTGGTTTCGCTGAGATAGATGTAGATGGTAAATCCATCATCCTTACAGTCTTCAAAATTCCATCATTCAAATTTTAGAACATGGCTTTTAGGCATGAATTCGCGTGCCTCAAAGAAATGCCACCAAAACAGAGGAACCTTCCAGGGCCACTGCCTGCCGGGGTTGCGGCTTGTTCGAAAGAGATACCACGGCCCCGGAAAAAAAACATAAAGATTAAAATATGGAACATGTGTGGGTTTTAGTCTGTAAAAGTCTGACCCTCCCTTCGCTCCGCCCAAAGCGGGGAAAGTTATATGATGATTTCACAACCACAAAAAAGGAATGACTTCTACTGATATCTTGTCATTGAAGCTAAGCGAAGCTGCCAAAGAAACTTATGTGAGTTTCTATTTCTAAAGGTATCTCAGCCAGCTTACCGAGCCTGTCCGCCCAATTCCACCAATAAATACTTCCAAGTAACGACGATCAAATCAGATAATTTAAATGAGATCAACCATTACCTGATTGTTTGTCTGCAAAATATCGTGTGCAATAATAAAGTGAGATCGGATAAGGCCCGCCGACACGTATGTATGTCGCAAATGTAGCGATCGTAGTGAGAGATAACGAGACTCGTGGATTGTTCCCTAAGGCCGGACTCCATTGATTGATGGGCTGGCCGCATTCCACAGTAACAGCACACCTTGCTAGTGGTGACAGGCATTACTGTGTGGTACTAGGAATGGGTGGGTAATGGTTTTATAGGTAGGTGGGTAATTCTACAGGAAAAGTGGAAGTAAAGGACTGCAGCGAGATACGAAATACCCACACATTTTGGGTTTAACGTTTCCATACACGTCCTTTTGAATTTTTCCCGCCACAGTCATGTATATGTTACTGTAAAAGCCCGAACTACGGTAAATCTTAAGATTTTCCAGTGAAACCTAAGATTTACCAACATGAGTTGGTAAATGTAAGTATTTATTATAAAGGGACGACTTTTTCGGACTCTTGCCATTCCAATTCAGTACATGCTAGGTTTTACCAATGTGGGATGGTAAATGTTGGTTTTAGGAATACTATGGCGTAAAAATTATTTAATATAATTATCGTTTGGTTGTTTAAAACTCCAAATTTACAATGGCATACTTTTAAGATGGCAGAATGAAATTTAGTATAATTACGATTGGCAAAGTTCAAATTTAGCATTATATCGTTTAGCATAATGTTCATTTAGAGCGATGATTATTTGGTATAATTTCACTTTTCATATTATACGGATGGCAGAATTTCATTAAGAATAATTTTAAAAGGCATATAAGTCTTTAAACTGACACGGTCACTAACATTATTATTAACGGTTAAAACGGGGTATTTACCATGACTGTTTGTTATTTATTTTGAGTTTCCAATATTTATACAGATACAGATTATGATATGACATATGACTTAGATAGAGTGAGTTACAATTATACAAAAAATATCAAGGCAAAAATAATATTTTTTGGGATAATATAGAAAAAAAGATATTGTTTTTAGTAGGTTACCCGGAACTCAACTATTTAGATTAGGTTTATTCCTTTAAAAAAAGAAATGGGTAGGTTAGGTTAGGTTAAAACTGTGACCCCCTACCACATGAGTAGATAAACGGAACAGAGACAAAGCTTCATACAACCGCGCGAATCGGTTGCACTACTACAAGCACGCGGAGCATGTGTGCGTGACCACTGGCCGCTTGTCGCGTACGCGGCGAGACTGGAAAAAACCGGTTTACGTAGGCACAGCCAGTTGACAATCTCAGGGTTCGTGCGACGTACGTTTTTTGTTTTGTTATGTGCAAGTTTGAATATTTTAATATAAAACGTGGTATTTTATTAATAATTATGGTTGTTTATTGTACTGTGTGTATGAATAATACTTTAAAAAATAAAAATATATCATACTTTAACTATCCCAAGGAGTACAATGGGTAATTAAATATTTGATTATTACTTTTTCAAGTAAATACCTTTATTGTATTGCATGATCCTTTTTTAATAAGAAGAGGATACTATACGGTGTGTTTTTACCTTTTTATTATTATTACAAGCTTTTACTTATAATTTGTAGGTATGTGGGTGGGTAAATTATAAAAAGAAAATTATTAGAGTAAGTAATTTCTAAAGTATTATATCATACTGAATAATAAAACTATTTAACAAATGTTTTTTTTTTATTTGTCTTAACCTATTGTGACAACCCTACCAAAATAGGTAACAATTTTGGACGTTCTTAGGAAGCTTTGTCTCTGTTCCGTTTATCTACTCATGTGCCCCTACGCACGAGCCGAGCGAGCGCAGCGAGCTGTGCCGTGGCAGCGGCCGGCGAGTGGCAGAAACGACTTGCATTAATAGAAAAAAGAGATTGTTTATAGTAGGTTACTCAGAACTAAACTATTTAGATTAGGATAATTACTTAGTGAAATAAATGACATTATTTCCAAGAAATAAATAATTAAAATAAATGAAAACAAATAATGACAAAGATGATTCTAACTATAAACTTTCTGCGATATGACAATTCTGCCGTTTAATGATTATTGGTATGAAATATATGCCAAAACACGATTCTGACTGTGAACTTTCTGCGCTATGATGTTTCTACTTTTAAATATTATGGATATGAAATTTATGTCTAGAGATAATTCTGACTTACAAAATTATGAGTTTCGAATGTATGTTAAATGAGTGTCTGCCAAACAATTTTCTGCGAAATGAAGTTTATGCTATCCGTTGTTATGCAAAATAAAATTATGACATAAAAAGTTCTGCTATAAAGGGTGGACCCGATTTTATTCGACATTTACCGTTCCTTTAATGTAAATCCTAAGATTTACCAAATAAATGATGGTAAAAGTTCGAACCCCAAACTTATATGGACATTTACCATTCATTATCGGTAAATCTTAGGTTTTACTGGAAAATCTTAAGATTTACCGTAGTTCGGGCTTTTACAGTAACATATACATGACAAATCAAAATGTATCCTGAGGGATTATTACATTTTGCTTTGTCATGTAAGTATACGCCAAGGTCAATATTACATGAAAGACACACTTTTGAATTTTTGACGTAAGTATCGGTCAAAGGGTTAAACCATCTTTTTCTCAATTAACTTTTACCTAAGCATCTGCCTAACAAATGGCAATGTCATGGACAATCACGAAAAAGTATGCAGCCATTAGAAGACTTCTTTATTCATGTAGCTCTTATTCCATCGTACTCCAGTTAAATACGCGTTAAGCCTGTCATTGACACGTCAATCCAAAATTGCCCAATAAGTAACATGATTTCTTTACAGATAAACATGTTTATAAACTGATTGCGATTATCAAAGTTAAAGACACTGATTGGCTGTGGTTTGAAAACAGATAATCAATTAGATAATTATACGTACAGGTATTAAACTCCATTAAAGCTTACGACATGTGAGACAGGTTGGCCGGATATTTGCGTGTGGTGAAATGCAGAATAGACAGAAGGCCTATTCAGATCTATAGACTATTACCTAATGAAAAGGACACAAGCTGAAGTAACGAGAAGGTACGTCCAGCGTAAGTTACCTAGTGAACCTCTGAAGTGGCTTATACAAAAACAGGAGACGTCAGATTAGCTGAAACTATACATTATTGTGGAACTTACTCGTAGACTTTCCCTTATAGCTAGCTGCTTGTTAAATGTTCATCTTTTTCAAATTTCAGGTGTAGAATGTAGGGTGATCCCTGCACTCTTACCTCCAGCATTTCCACTTGGGAGATAATATTACAATCTATCTATGTACCTACTTAACACCCTAACCCCTTTTTAACCCTTGTTTTTGTTTTCTGGGAGAAACTTAAAAGGCGACCGGTCTTTGGAAATCAGGCCAGGGAGTGTGGAGTGTAGGACTTTTCGTTCACTAAAATTACCCCGGCGGTCACAATCTGCACATATGATAGGAAGCACGGTGCCGTTTCGACGACTACTTCTTGTTCCACGCGTTCTTCAAAGAGCAAACCTCTGCTTTCTGCAAAGCCCTGAACCTGCCAGGGCCACTGCCTGTCGGGGTTGCGGGTTGTTCGAAAGAGATACCAACCCCGGAAAAAAGCATAAAGGGCAAAATATGAAATATGGGTGGGTTTCAGACAGTAAAATTTTGTCAATCCCTCCGCTCCGCCCTGATGATTTCCCACCCATAAAAATGAGGAAGCACGGTTTCCTACCTAATTATAACCGTTCATTAGCTACGTAGTTTAAGAAATCTTTGCCCTACTATGAACTTTTAAATATACGGGCCTTCTAAATCGATCTGCTCGCATTTCGTGCGTAAATGCAAGCGTGGGCCTCGCCCAAAGCCCTCATACGTGCGTCTCGTAAATAGTGTCAACGCTAAATAACCGCACATGCCGCGCTTAATTTAAAGTTAACTTAACTTTATTACCACAAACGTTAACACCGTGGTTTACGTTTGTGGTAACCTGCTAACATTGTGTCTCTCTTTTGAAATAGCAAGCTAGGTACTTAGAATTTTATGAAAGTAGTTTGTGATGGGATTTTAAGTCTTCTCCCATACTCTACTACAAAGCACACACCTACCCACATAGCTTAGTAGCACTGTTATGTGAATCTATGCAGTGGCGGCGTAGCATGGGTTGGCACCCGGGGCGACTTTCTATTGAGCACCCTCAAAATAAAACGCGCTTGCGTGACTTTATTTTGCTAAAATATTCTATGCTATCAAAATTTACTTTTCGGTACTTTTCAATGGACAATATGGAAAGACTGGTAGGTCGTGTTTGGGTCATTGCAGATTTTACGTAAGAATATATTAACTAAAATTTTGAGAAACTTCTTTAACAAGAAGAAACACAAATGCTTAAAAAAAGCTGGTAAGAGTGTATAGGTATGCTGCATCTCTTGTATCGACGTTATCTTTGCTGCTGCTGACGTCACACATGTCTTCGAGTGTTTATACAAGTTTCTCAAATTATTCTTTAGTGATTAAACAGCATCGTGATGAGCACTCCATCTAGTCTCTACTAGACTTTTGCCCCCATACGCTTAAATTTTCATTAGAAATTCCCATCAATGTGTGGATGACGAAAAGAACGAGTAACTCGTTTCTACTGTTCCGAAAATGTTACTTACACTTTTTTATTTTATTTTTTCAGGTGGGAAATCATCAAATGACTTCCCCCGCTCTGGGCGGAGCGAGGGGGCATGTCAGACTAGTACTGACTAAAACCCACCCATGTTCCTTCTATTGCCCTTTACGTTCCGGGGCCGCGGTATCTCTTTCGAACAACCCGCAACCCCGGCAGGCGGAGGCTCTGGCAAGCCCCTCTGCTTTGCTGACATCTCTTTGAGGCGCGCGTGAAACACGAACGCGCCGTCGACACGGCCTGTCGTCAATCGACGGACGGACGGTGAGTTACCCATTGCTCACCGTCCACAGGCCCGCATCTACGGTGGCCGGGAGTCGTCTTGCGGCGCCCGGCGCCCGGGGCGTCTCCCGCGGCGGCTGGGTTGGCTTGATGTTCTCTCCCTCAAACGCCCGGCCACCTCCTTTGCTAGCATTACTGCTTCGCAGAAGGAGGTGACCGCTTCCCATTCCCTCTCGCTCCGGACCATGGCCTGAACCAGGGCCGGACGCGAGAGATCGCCGCCGCCGATCGCCTCTACGAGGGCACGGCGGTGCTCCGCCCCGCGCTGGGCAGACCGCCACTGTGTGCTCCACCGTGTCCTCCGGGCGATCGTCACAATGATGACACCCGGACGTTTCCTCCCGCCCGATTATGTGCAGGAACCTCCCGAAACTTCCGTGTCCGGTGAGGACCTGCGTCAGGCGGTAGGTGAGGACGCCATGACGCCTCTCCAGCCACTCCTCAAAGAGGGGACTTACCGCCACTATTGTGGCGTGCCCTGCACGGGGTTGCGACAGTCGCTCTCTCCATGCCACCATGAGAAAAATGTTACACTTGAACTAACATTCCCGGAAAATGCACCCCACAAAAATTTATAGCAATTGATTAGCATAAACAACGCTTTCAGCTTGTTTTCTCTAATTATTGCTTGTACACCACCATGTATTCTTGCCATGGTTGCAGCGTTATCATATCCTCGTGCCCGACAAGTTTGACTGCAGTCTTTCCAGCTTTATGGAAGAAAATCAGAAATGATATTCCTTCCTGCAACTTGATCTACATGTGACTCTGATCTACATGTGATATGTCTGGAGTATTATCTTCTATCTATATCTATATCTATACTTATAATAAATCTGTAGAGAGGTCAATTCTGTACATGAAATATATTTCCAAAATAACTATCAGGGGGTGATTAGTGATCGATACTGATGCCAAAAATGCAATCAGTAAAATTTTTGTCTGTCTGTCTGTCTGTCTATCTGTCTGTCTGTCTGTCTGTCTGGATGTCTGTATGTTCGTTATAGAAACAAAAACTACTCGACGGATTTTAACGAAACTTGGTACAATTATTCTTCATACTCCTGGGCAGGTTATAGTATACTTTTCATCACGCTACGATCAATAGGAGCAGAGCAGTGAAGTAAAATGTTGGGTAATCGGGAGAAGTTGGTTAAAGCTACACAGAAATCATGTATGACGGAAATGTTCTCCTTAAAATTATATAAAAAATATCCTACGACAGCATAGGTCTATCTTTTATGGTTGACTCACAATAACACGTGTAACTCCCGATAACTTAGCATTTCGGAGCTTTCTGATTATATTTGTCTACTCTTACGTTTATAACACTCCCACTCATCTCTAATTAAAAACAGTTAACATTATTACGTATTCAATAAAAAAAGAATCATATAAATCGGTATACAAACACCAAAGTTATGCATGAAATACGCTAATAAGCCATCGCGCGTGAATACTGAATCATGCTATAAGAATTATTTTTGTGTAATATTTGGCTGTTGATGCGAATAGACGTTCAGAGTGTTCGACCTTATTGACAGACAATGCTTTCAGCCCGACTTTTAGTCTTTAAATAATTTCTTTTTAGATTTCTTTTATTGTTATTTTATAAAATAGGTATTAGTTCTTTTGGTAGTGTTTAAATATCGTTCAAATTACAAATTATTCATAGTTTACATTTTATTTCTTTTTAGGTGAAGTAGTAGTAGGTACGCATAGATTTTTAGAAACCGAGTTTCGGCTAATTTATTATCAGTTTTTTTTTATACTATGTTGGTAAAAGCGTAGTTAATTATACTAATTATAGTTATAGGTATTATTAATTAAAGTATTTATAGGTTTTTATTTTTAAGTGAAGTAGGTATACATAGGTAGATAGTATTGGACGGGTTCCCTCGATCTGGCAGAATCTTGATGCTCCGAAATTTATTTGGCATAACACACTTAGCATATTTTTCTTTAAACGAACATTTTAAAGGCATAAAAATTATTTGATATAATTATCGTATGGCATAATGTTTAAAACTCCGAATTTACAATTGCATAGTTTTAAGATGGCAGAATTACATTTAGTATAATTACGATTGGCAGAGTTCAAATTTCGCATAATATCGTTTAGCATTATGTTCATTTAGAGCGACGAGTATTTGGTATAATTAAAATTTTCATACTATAGTTTAAAGACTTATATGCCTAATAAGTCTTTAAACTGGCATGGTCACTAACATTAACGGTTAAAACGGGATATTTACCATGTTTGTTATTTATTTTTGAGTTTCCAATATTTTGGTGTGAACCGATACAGTGAGTTACAATTGTATACAAAAACATATTAGGGCAAAAATAAGATATTTTTGGAATTATATAGAAAAAAAGACGTTGTTTTTAGTAGGTTACCCGGTACTCATCTATTAAGATTAAGTTAATTTGTTCAAAAAAAATGCGTAGGTTAGGTTAGGTTAAAACTGTGACCCAGTAACGACTTGCATTAATAGAAAATGAGATTGGTTTTCGTAGTTTACCCGGAACTGAACTATTTACATTAGGATAAAAATTACTTATGGAATTAAATGACATTATTTCAAATTCAATTAAATAATAGTTAAAATAAATGATATTATTTTAAAGAAATATTCTGCGATATGACAATTCTGCCGTTTAATGATATCGATCCTTACTAATATTATAAAAGCGAAAGTGAGTTTGTTTGTTTGTTTGTTTGTTTGTTTGTTACCTCTTCACGCTTTAATGGCTAAACCGATTTTGATGAATTTTGGTACAGAGATAGTTGGGAACCAGGAGACGGACATAGGCTAATTTTTATTAAAAAAAAGTGGGATATGAGGGAGAACGAGGGAAGAAAAGGGAAAACTTTGCGTTGCTATTACAAATCAGTCAGGCGCAAGAGAAAAAACTGCAGGTCTACTGTTATACCGAATTTAACGCGAGCGAAGCCGCGGACGAAAGCTTTTTTTTAAAGTGAGAAATGGGGGAGAAAGAGGGAAGAAAAGGGGAGAAACTTCTTATTGCGTTATACGATTGCTTCTAGAGTTCGACGTTTGTTTGTTACGCTTTCACTCCCAAACAGCTGAACCTATTTTGGTGAATTTTAGTACAGAGATAGATGGAACCTTGGAGATGGTTATAGGCTACTTTTCGAAAGGATGGGGGAGAGGGGTGAATTTTTATGCGAAACTAATTGCGTTGTCCGATTTACTTTGAACAAATCAGTAAAGTTCGTACAGACTGCATATTTGTTTTATTTTGCAGACTATCCCTAAAATGGAATAGAAACGGGGATAAGAAACGTCAATTTACAAATTATTTATGAAAATTCACATTTTAAGGGCGAAGTTTGGCGGTACAAGCTGAACGTCAGACAGCTTTGAGAATGGGTGAAACGTCTCTTCAAACCCGATCGCGTCTGGCGGAACAAGCTGAACGTCAGACAGCTTTGAGAATGGGTGAAACGTCTCTTCAAACACAATTGCGTTTAGAAGAACAAGCTCAACGGCAGGCAGCCATTAGAGCCTTAGAAACTCCAGAAGAGTCGCAGGCGAGAAGAACTGCTCATTCAGAAATGCAAACCGAACGCCGACGGACTTTTATGCCTAACGCTTGGTCTGTCTTTAATTTTTCTGGATTTCAATATGATCCTTTAATTGATTACAAAACTCATTCTTTAATTGTTGTTGGTTTGATGAATAATAAATGCAAGTTTTGTAATGCTTTAAAATGGAAGGATGAAACTGCAGGAATGTGTTGTTCTAATGGCAAAGTTTTCCTTCCTTTACTTGGTGAACCAGAAGAACCTCTAAAAACTCTATATATATATATATATTCTATATATTTATATATTATTATAAGAAGAATCACGACGCTTTTTAAATAGAATAAGAAAGTATAACTCATGTTTCCAAATGACATCTTTTGGAGTAGATAAGGAGGTAAGAATGCCTGGGTTTTCACCAACCTTTACTGTACAAGGTCAGTTATACCATCGAATTAGTTCTCTTTTCCCTACAGATAATCAACAGCATAAATTCTTACAAGTTTACTTCATGAGTAATGAAGAAAATGAAGTGAACCGTCGTTGCCAATACATTCAGGGACTTGAAAGGGAAACTGTATTAAAAATTCAAAGAATGTTACATAACCACAACATCATAGAAAACTGGCCTCAAGAAGATTATAAAGTAGTCATCCATGCTGATCGGACTCCACGTGGCGAACATAATAGGCGCTATAATGCACCGACTATTAACGAAGTAGCTGCCGTAGTGAGCGGTGACCAGTTCTCTTCCCGAGACATAGTATTACGAGTACCCATTGATTTATAGCAAGGGTCAGGCTGGATATCATTTTGATATTCCAGTCATTAATCCCACTACAATACAGCCCGTTCCCAACAAAAAAGTTTCTTGCATGGATTTTCACGCTTATCACATTATGATTCGAGAAAATGATTTTAACCTCCTTCCACGATCAAGACAGCTATTCCACCAATTTTTTGTAGATGTGTACGTCAAAGTAGAGAGTGAACGTCTGCGTTATATATCTTTAAACCAGAAAAAACTGCGAGCAGATAATTACATTCATCTACAAGATGCGATCAGCACGGATGGTGATATAAACCCGAACGATTTAGGCCGAATGGTTATTCTTCCCTCTACTTTTGTGAACAGTCCCCGCTATCTACATGAATACACACAAGACGCTTTCGTCTATGTGCGCACTTACGGCAGGCCTGACCTCTTTATAACTTTCACCTGCAATCCTTCATGGAAGGAAATAGCAGAAGAGCTTATGCCTGGCCAAAGAAGTACTGACCGGCATGATATAGTTGCGCGTGTATTTCGTTTGAAAGTTCAAAAACTGATGAATATTATTACAGGAGGGAAATTATTTGGAGACGTCCAATGCCACATGTATTCCATTGAATGGCAGAAACGAGGGCTGCCACATGTGCACATTCTTATTTGGTTGAAAGAAAAGCTGTGCCCCAACCAAATAGATAATATAATAAGCGCCGAGATTCCGGATCCCGAAACAGATAAGGATTTGTACGATACCATAGTCAGAAACATGTTACATGGTCCCTGTGGAGCACGCAATCCAGCATCGCCTTGCATGAAAAATGGAAAATGTACCAAAAAATTCCCTCGAGAGCTGTTAAAGGAAACTGTGCACAACGATAAGGGTAACCCTTTGTACAGACGGAGAGCACCTGAGGATGGTGGCAGAAGTGTTACCATTCAGGCTCGCAGTGGTATGGTCCAAAGTTTTGATAATAGCTGGGTTGTGCCATATTCGCCCATTTTATGTAAAATTTTTAATGCCCACATAAATGTAGAAGCCTGCAACTCTGTTCGCGCTATTAAATATATTTGCAAATATATTAATAAAGGGAGCGATCAGGCGATATTCAATTTGCGTAATGAAGGTTCAGGGCAGCCTCTCAATGAAGTACAGACATATCAAGCAGGGCGATATGTTAGTAGCAATGAGGCAGTATGGCGGCTCCTAGGTTTTCTTTTGCACGAAAGACATCCGGCTGTTACCCATCTAGCCGTACACTTAGAAAATGGACAGCGTGTTTTTTTTAACGTTAATAATTTTCAGGAAAGAATTTCATCACCTCCTAAAACCACCTTAACTGCCTTTTTCCAGCTCTGCCAAACAGATACTTTCGCAAAAACGTTATTGTATTCCGAAGTCCCACGTTACTATACATGGAACACCTCCAAGAAGGAGTGGAAACGCCGCTTGCAAGGTACACCCGTTGCAAATTGGCCAGGAGTTAAATCATCGGACGCCCTGGGTCGTGTCTACACCGTCCACGTCACGAACTTTGAGTGCTTTTGTCTTCGAATGTTGCTGCATCATGTTCGAGGCCCAACTAGCTTTAAAGACCTTAAAAATGTCAACGGTCGCGAATGTGAAACTTTTGGAGATGCATGCGAAACTCTACATTTGTTAGAGAACGACAACCACTGACCACAGACAAAATAAGACAACTTTACGCAACCCTGATATCATCATGCGGCCTTTCCAATCCCCAAACGCTGTGGGATAAGTTCAAAGAATACATGGCGGAAGATATTTTACGACGTCTGCAACAAGTCCATGTAGACATAACTTTAAATGAAAACACATACAATGAAGCTCTGATAAATATTGAAAACAAGGTGATGACAATGACTGGGAAGAAGTTACAAGATTTTGGAATGGTAAGTCCTCGACGGCGTTCAGATGAAGGGACTGAAGCGATGAAATTGTTCGCGAATTAAACTATAATTTCACAGCGTTGCAAGAGCAGGTAATTGAGTTAGTTCCCCAATTGCTTCCAGAACAAAGTTATGTATTTCAACAAGTGTTACATCAAGTGGATTCAGGTAATGGCGCTCTCTTCTTTCTCGATGCCCCTGGAGGAACTGGGAAAACGTTTTTACTGAACTTATTACTGGCTTTCATAAGAAAAGACCAAAATATAGCTGTCGCCGTGGCTTCCTCTGGTATAACCGCTACATTACTGAATGGTTGCCGCACTGCACATTCCGTTCTAAAATTGCCATTAAACCTTGCACAGGAAGAGTCACCCATCTGCAAATTTCAGCAAAAACAGCTCTCGGGGTATGATGCTACGGCAGTGTAAACTTTTAGTATGGGATGAAAGCACGATGTCTCATAAAAAAGCTATAGAGGCGTTAAATCGATCACTTCAGGACTTACAAGACAGTACCGATATCATGGGAGGAATGGTAGTTTTGCTGGCTGGTGATTTCCGACAAACTCTACCAGTGATTCAGAGAGGCACACCTGCAGATGAGATCAAGGCCTGTCTCAACTCCTCAAGCCCATGGGCAAAAGTTAAAAAATTTAGCCTAACAACAAATATGCGGGTGCATCTTTATAATGACGTACATTCTGGACATTATGCAGAGACACTTTTAAAAATTGGCGATGGACGTTTGGATACAGATGCCGAAGGTATGATTGTGCTCACAGAAGGATTCTGTAATTTGGTAGAGAACGATGTGGACCACATAGCTAAAGTTTACCCGGACTTACAACAAAATATGAATTGTGATCAATGGTAATGCGCAAGAGCAATTCTTGCACCAAAAAATGATAGTGTCAATCAAATTAACCAGGACATTTTAAAAGAGGTGCAGGGAGTAATAAAGGAGTATTTGTCAATTGATACAATTATGGATACAGAACAGAGCACTTCCTACCCCGCTGAATTTTTAAATTCTCTTGAATTGTCAGGTGTGCCTTCGCATAAACTTCAATTAAATTTAGGTGTACCAGTTATGCTTATGCGAAATATTGATGCACCTAGATTATGTAACGGGACGAGGCTTCGTATCACACAATTAGGGCAAAATATAATAGGCGCTACTATATTAACAGGTATGGGAAAAGGAGAAAGCGTGCTCATACCTCGAATACCAATAATTCCCACGAACTTACGGGTGAATATCCCAGGCGCTAATTTTACGTGTCCACGTTGAGAATCATGGTGTAAAATGATGGGATGTTTCTTAATTTTTTTTCTAGTGAACTACTTAACTTATTCCACTTAGGGCCACAATTTTTTTTTAAATAGGCTTACCTATGGAGGCTAGGAAAAATAAATAACTTTAAAATTCAAGTTTGGTGGCTTGTCCTAGCTCCATTTTTTGATATAAATGTATTTACCAAAGGAACAATTTAAAGTGAAGTAAAAAACAAATTATTTCATTGGTAAATGCATATGACACACTATCTAAAAACATCTAAATCATATTATAAAATTGATGTTAAAAGCACAGGATACTCGATTCAAGTTTGTCCTAGCAAAAATCATAATTTTGGTAGCACTTTTTCAATTTACATTATCATGAAGATTCGTGCGTGTGCGATCAATCGCTTTTTATGTTCTGTATTTCTCAGTCGTGCGCGGGAAGTTGCGCGTAACAGGTCTGTGCTTAGTGCTGTAATTGCTCGGCAAAAACGAAGTATTCATCTTGGGTCGAACAGGGGACAAGAATTTGTCAATTTTGGTGGATCGATTTGCTGGTGATTTTTTAGTGTTTTAATAGTAAGCTACGTATTGTAGGTAGTGATTTGGGTAACTTATTTATCAGTGATATTTATTCTTTTGTATCCTAATAACTGTATTTTTTAAGATTTTTTTTATGCCTGGTTTCAATTTTGGTGGTTCAATTTTGGTGGCTTTGGTGGCGATTTTCACCACCAAAATTGAAAATAAGCCACCAAAATTTAAATATGTACTGTTTATATATTATTTGTACATATAAAGACAGTTTTTCACTACACATTGTTCATTTATATGTATACGTTACTATTCTGTTTGTTTCTGTTCTGTTTGTTCTCTTTATTAAAGTGCACATGCCATGCTATTTTTCTGCACTACTCTAAGGTCGACTAGCAATGGCTACTGAGACTGCACACCTCTCGGTTATGGAAGGTCTTCGCGTTAAATAGGCCTCGACCCCCGCACTTCCGAGGGATGTACAGTCTGATTACCGATGATCTTGGGTGATGCATCCGGTTTGCATGGTGTATGGACTCTCCTATCCAGGGCATCAAGTTCAGTCTGAGTCCATTTAAGTATGCCGAAAGAGTAGGTACATTAAAACCGTATTATAATTAGTATTATTAGCGTTTATTTATTTGTATACATATTTTTTTATATTTTTACATATTTCTTATCAAAAACATATAAAAATAGTAGCCCACCGGTACCGGGAACAGTGTCCAAGCTACCGGCAGTCAAAGCTCCAGAGAAAGGAACCTCCTACCAATACGAGCCCTGTCCAGGAGTACCGCTTTCTGTATCAAGCCCTTGATCCAGCTGCCTAACGAGAGCCTTCTCAGGTGTTGGTCGAGGCTCTTGGCAATTAAGCCATTGGCTGTAACGACTATCGGCACAATGATCGCTGAGTCCACGTCCCACATGTCGACAACCTCGCGAGCCAAGTCAATATACTTGATTTGTTTATCTTTTTCGGCTTCCACAAGGTTCTCGTCATGTGGGACCGTTATGTCAACAATCATTGCGTGCCGCTCTGATCGATCCACCACCACATCAGGTTTATTTGCTACAATAGTCCTGTCAGTGATGATGGATCGATCCCTATATAATTACGTGTACAATTATAAATACTTATTTAAGTATTAATTATTTTGATATTACATGTTTTTTTGTAATAAAGACGAGACAAGGTTCATGTTTAAAAACTATAATATCTTTTCTTTATATATTTTACGGTTTAATATTGTTATTTAATCATGTTTTATTTTAGAGTTTATTATGTTTTAGTTTCTTAGTTTTGCTGAGAAAAATTTTGTAGTATGGCAGATAATTTTGTTCAAAATAAAAAGTTTTTTTTTTAAGTCTACCCTCATAGTTCTCATTACGAGTTCATCAGATAAATAATAAATATTGTGGTACTTACTACCGATGACCGCAAGAAAGTATGGCAAGGCAAGAAGTTTCACGGGCGCTTTTACCGGGCTCTTCATGGGCCCGATGTAAATTTTCTAGCATCCGTATCCTGGCTACGATTCAGCAACCTTTTTGGGGAAACTGTAGATTTTGTCTGTGCGATTATGGACGAAGTTATGTTGACGAACAACTACCGGAAATATATTATGAAGGATGGGACGGTTGATGTGTGTCGGGCATGCCACCATGTCACCCATCCGGGTGAGTTCATCGGACATATTATTTCTGGTTGTTCTCGTCTAGCTAACGGCGAGTACTTGCATAGGCACAACCAAGTAGCTAGGATTATTCATCAGCAACTTGCCTTGAAATATAATCTTGTGGAATCTGAGGTACCGTACTACAAGTATGTGCCCGACCCAGTTCTCGAGAAAGACCATGTCACGCTGTACTGGGATCGGTCTATCATTACTGACAGGACTATTGTCGCCAATAAGCCTGACATAGTGGTGATAAGATGTAATCACCCCGCATGACGAGAACCTCGTGAAAGCTGAGATAGAAAAACAACTAAAATATCTCGACTTGGCACACGTGGTTGTTGACATGTGGAATGTGAACTCGGCTATCATTGTGCCGATTGTCGTAACGGCCAATGGCTTGATTGCCAAGAGCCTCGACGAACATCTGTCGAAGCTCTCCTTAGGCGGTTGGATCAAGGGCCTGATTCTGAAGGCAGACCTCGATACGGCTTGTATTGTGAGGAGGTTCCTGTCTCTGGAACTCTAACCACCGGTAGCTTCGACCCTGTTCCCGATACCGGTGGGCTACTATTTTTTGTATTTTTAAATGTTTCTTTTTTATTTTCTGTTTTTATTTAGAAATATTTAAAAAAAAAATTAAAATGTATTTAACTGAATAAACGAAATATTATTATAACAAGACTGAGTTTTATTAACTGATGGAGTTTTTTGGTCATTGAGCTTTATTAGTGAGATTTAAGTTTGTGACAAAAACTGATTTTTAATGTATTGTTTTAAGCACTTTCAATTTTGGTGGACCAATATCAATTTTGGTGGTCAACTTTCAATTTTGGTGGACAATTTTCAATTTTGGTGGCTACACTAATCTTTGAACTCAAATATCTCAAAAAGTTACCAAGATATTTTCGGACCTCATGAAGATTCCTAAAGCTTGAACCTTCTATTTTTGTCCTAGGTCAATAGTTTCACGAAAAGTTAAGAAAAAAATTTGCCACCAAAATTGACAAAAATATGGACTTGTTGATATTCACCCTTACCGTTCCAATTCAAAAGACTGCAGTTCCCAGTAAAACTTAGCTTTGCTATTGTGGTATCTGTTTAATATTATAAGAAGCGGGTAGGCCGCAAATAAACAGTTGGTTCGTTAACTTGGTGTTTGACTGGTACGCTCCCGGAAATATTACTTAAATACAACTGGCGACGAGTAAAACTGCGTAAAATCAACACTAATAGTTTCTGTACAGTATTATTATCAAGTGTCAGTAAATTGCCGATCGGAAAAATAGAACAATTCGATTTATCGAGCAAAAAATGGTTGGCATACATTCGACGCGTGGAACAATTCATTGCGCTCAATGAAATTAAACCAGAATTGCAAGTGGCTACTTTAGTGACATTAGTGGGTGAAGCTACTTATGATCTAATGTGTGATCTTTGTGCGCCGGACAATCCGGAAAACAAAAGTTTTCGGGAGTTAGTGAACATAGTTGGCGACCATCTCGAACCGAAGCGCTCAGAGATAGCGGAGCGGCATGTATTTAGAATGCGACGTCAAAATGGCGGCGAAAGTTTGAGCGACTATTTGCAAGTCCTCAAACATCTGGCCTGCACGTGCAATTTTAAAAGTGGTCTCGAAGAAAACTTGCGAGACCAATTCGTGTCCGGTCTTGTGAGTGATGACATGAGATCGCGGCTTTTTGCCGAGCCGACACTGACATACAAGAGGGCGGTGGAGTTGGCTTTCGCACTCGAAGCGGCTGACCGCCACTCTCAAGCGAGTGGGACAGCATCACCAGCGGCGTCGACGAGTTCAAGCGCGACTGAGCCGATGCACCGGCTCGCGACGGCTCGAGCGACGGCTCGCGCTGTGACCGGCAACAGCGGGAGCAGCTGCGAAGGATCGCGCGCTTCCGCCGCACCCGCGAATGTAGCACAGCGCGCTCAGTGTTGTTGGCGGTGTGGAAAGGGTCATCGAGCAATCGTGTGTCGTTTTAAAAATTATTCATGTGACGTGTGTGGCCAAAAAGGGCATCTTAAAGTGATGTGCAAGCGAAATCCCCGTCAGGGTGAGGTGCGGTCGTCAGGAAAAGGTCAAAATTATATAGATAACAGTGATAGCGATTTAGAATCAGATTTGTATAATCTGAACGTGTGCAACAATAGTGATAGGCCTTACAATGTGTGCGTGAAAGTAAACGGTAAGGCGATGACGTTCGAGTTGGACACTGGCAGTAAGTTGTCTGCAATTAGTACTTATTCATTTGAGGAACACTTCAAGGCGCTGCCGCTTCACGCTAAGGATGTTTGTTTACATTCGTATAACGGCACTCGTATTGAAGTGGTCGGTTATATTTTGGTACATGTGGAGATCGGAGTACACTCAGCGAGAAATTTAAAACTATTTGTTATTAAAAATGGTGGACCTCCTTTATTGGGAAGATCGTGGTTAAGTAAATTAAATATTGACAACATTAAAATAAACGAATTGATGTTGAATTTATCAGAGGACAAATTAGTGAATAGTTTAAAAAAAGAATTTCCCACTGTGTTTGCGCCGGGTCTGGGCACATGTACCAAACAATTTTCATTAAGATTGAGCGACATGACGCCTGTGTTTATAAAAGCAAGACCATTACCGTTAGCATTACGTAAACCTGTTGAATTAGAGCTCCAAAGACTCGAGGCAGAGGGTACTATTCGTAAGGTAGATTATTCCGATTATGGGACGCCCATTGTACCGGTTATCAAGAAATCGGGTGAAATACGAATCTGCGGGGACTACAAAGTAACCGTCAATCCAAAGTTGATTCGCGATCCATATCCGATGCCACGAATCGAAGAGTTGTTCGCCGCATTAAGTGGCGGCGAATTGTTTTCAAAAATCGACCTCACCAACGCATACCAACAACTGTTTTTGGATGAGAACTCGCGGGCTTGCAGTGCGATAACGACACATATAGGCACCTTTGAATATCTTCGCACTCCATTCGGTTTGACCTGCATTCCGGAAAAATTTCAAAAATTCATGGAAGAAACATTAAGGGGTTTAAAGGGCACTGCAGTATTCTTGGATGACGTGGCAGTCACAGGCGCCACCAGGTCAGAACACATTGCTAACCTAAGGGCTGTGTTGTCTCGCTTGCGTGAGGTCGGTTTGCGAATTAAACTAGAGAAATGTAGTTTTATGAAAGAAAACATTATATATTTAGGTTTTATCATAGATAAACAGGGATTGCATCCAGATCCAAACAAAATTAAAGCAATTGTGGATGCACCTCCTCCAGAGGATTTGACTCAGCTCAGGTCATTCTTGGGCATGATAAATTATTATGCCAAGTTTATACCTCAGCTAAGTACTGTGCTACATCCCTTACACAATTTGTTGCGTAAACAAAGTGTTTGGAACTGGTCAGCAGATTGTGTAAAGGCTTTCCAAGATATAAAAGCAGCTGTTCTAAGTAACAAAGTTTTGGTACACTATAACTCTAAATTACCTTTAGTGCTAGCCGTTGATAGCAGTTCATATGGTATCGGCAGTGTATTATCACACCGTTTACCAAACGGCGACGAGCGCCCAATTTGTTTCGCGTCACGGACGTTAAATGCGGCTGAACGTTCATACAGTCAGTTGGACAAGGAGGCACTCGCGATTATTGCTGGCGTGATCAAACATCACCAGTATATTTATGGTCGTCATTTTATTATTAAAACCGACCATAAGCCTTTAACTTTTATATTTGGCTCTAAATTTGGATTACCGCAAACGGCAGCAAGTAGGCTGCAAAGATATGCCACCAGGCTGGCGTCTTATGATTTCGAGATTGAGTTCGTCAAATCGAGTGAAAACTGTAATGTTGATGCACTGTCGCGACTGCCGCTGCCTTATGAACGGAAAAATTGTAATGACTTGGATTCGGTATCTTACGTAAATTTTGTCGAGGAATCTATTCCAATCCGTGCACAAGAGGTGGTTTTAGAGACACAGAAAGACATAGTTTTAAATAAAATCAAGAATTATCTCATTACCGGGTGGCCTTCAAAAATAACGTCAAAATTCGAAAAACCATACTTGAACCGAAAAGATAATTTAGTATTGGATCGTGGTTGTATCCTATACAATCACCGCGTCGTAGTGCCGACGTCACTGAGAAAACCAATTCTAGCTGAACTACATGAAGGGCATTTAGGGGTAGTTAAAATGAAAAATATAGCAAGGAGTTACGTTTATTGGCCCACTTTGGATGACGAAATTGAGACCATCGCGAAAGATTGTAGTGCTTGTCGCCAGCAGCGTGATGCACCCCCTCGGTCCCTACTTCATCCATGGGAGTTCCCGGCACGGCCCTGGCAAAGACTACATATAGATTTTGGCGAATTTCAGGGTAAACATTACCTTGTCACCGTAGATGCTCATACTAAGTGGATTGAGGTACAAAAAATGTCTGGCACAAGTGCCACGCTAACAATAGGTAAACTTAGGGAATTGTTCGCCCGTTTCGGTCTTCCCTCGCAAATAGTGAGCGACGGCGGTCCGCCCTTTAGTTCAGCCGAGATAGCAAATTTTTTTAAACACAATTTCATCTCACACACTATTACTAGCCCCTATAGGCCGGCAGGTAATGGTGCAGCCGAAAACGCGGTGAAGTTAGTGAAGCGAGCCATGAAAAAGGCAGCGCACGAGGGGGTCGACGTCGAAACGGCAGTCACTAAATACTTATTCCAATATCGGAATTGCGAACACGCGACTACGGGCCTCGCACCGGCTGAGGCAATGTTTGGCAGGCGGCTCCGTGGTAGGTTAGACGTGCTGCGTCCGAGCTCTGAGCGCGCCAGCGAAGAGGCCGCGGGACGCGCCGCGCGCCATAGGCCGGGCACCGAGCGCTACGCTGCGCCCGGGGACCACGTTCTGGCACGAGACTACCGCGCGCACACTGATAAGTGGGCGCCAGCAGTGGTCACCGCGAGGGAGGCACCGCTTACATATCGGGTTCGTTGTGAAAACGGTAAAGAGTGGAAAAGACACATTGACCAATTGCTACCCGTCGGGAAGTCTCGTACCACTTTACGGCATTCCGTGTTAACACCCGATGACTCAGAGAGCGTTAATATAGACGAAACGTTTGAGGACGCGATTGAAAATGACATGGACAATCAGGATAGAAGAACGGAAGTGACAAACTCACCAAAAGATATCTCTAATCCACCTCAAGTCCCAAATATCGAAGAAGTACAAATACCGAAACCAAGTCATTTTTCCGAGACTCCTGAGAAGTCATGTATGCGTCCGCAACGCACTTGTACATTAGTTAAAAAAAAATACAAGTTTTAGCAAATTGTTTATATAAATGTCAAATGATTCAACATTTGTTAAACCATAGTTATACATAGTTTTTTTTTGTTTACTATCATTTTATACCATGTGTATTTTCATTGTTATTCATAAGTTTCACTAGATAACCTTACTTTACAATTTAGGTAGATAAGTTTTTTTTTCTCCTTGTCTAATTTATCTATCAATTGTGTAAACAACACCTCAGTTTAATAGAATTAGTAAGTTGATTCTGCTTGCAATTTGATAAATTGTTTTGTTTTTTTTTTGGAAGGGGACGTGTGGTATCTGTTTAATATTATAAGAAGCGGGTAGGCCGCAAATAAACAGTTGGTTCGTTAACTTGGTGTTTGACTGGTACGCTCCCGGAAATATTACTTAAATACAACTGCTATAACAATTAATAAAGCTCAAGGGCAAACACTACAGGTAGCAGGCGTGCATTTGGAAAAGCCATGCTTTTGCCATGGGCAGCTGTATGTAGCATGTTCGCGAGTGTCCGGTGACCGAAATTTGTATTTATTAGCACCTGATGGAAGGACAATGAATATAGTGCACAATAGTATCATCAAATAATGCTCTGTTTTGTATCCATAATTGTAGCGGTCAAGGACCTAGCGGAGTTGTTTTTTTTTCCTAGCCCACGCTGTCCCACTTCTTTTCTCATGCTGTCCTGAACCAGCCCTTGTGGTATCACGTCTGAGTCATCACGCCATCTCTTGCGGGTGCCGACACAGCCTCGCCGCGCGACACCGTCCATCTCCTGGCACCCATTGAGTGGCCGCTCTTGCCGTATACATAATGTATTTCTTTTCTGCCCATCTAACTCGACCATACTTTTGTGCTGTTACTCACATTTACTATCCAACTAAAAATATTATTCTTAAATAAACGCGGGCGAAGCCGCGGGTAAAAGCTAGTATGAAATATATGTCAAAAGACGATTCTGACTGTGAACTTTCTGCGAAATGATGTTTCTGCTTTTTGAATATTATGGATATGAAATTTATGTCTAGAGATGATTCTGACTTACAAAATTATGAGTTTTGAATGTATGATAAATGAGTGTCTGCCAAACAATTTTCTGCGAAATAAAGTTTATGCTATCCGTTGTTATGCAAAATAAAATTATGACATAAAAAGTTCTGCTATAAAGGGTGGACCCAGTATTGGACAGGCGTTTTAGCTTTATTTTAATTTCTTTTTTTGTTACAAGTTGTACTTACCTACATATTTCTGGGTATAATTCTTTTAGAATTATTTAGTTTTAGTACCTACTTTATTTGGTAATTAATAGGTTCTTATAGATAATAGGCATAATTAGATATATTAAAAAAAAAAATATATAAATATATCATTTAGTACTTAAATTATTTTCAGGTTAATTATAAATTCAAATTATTATTTTTTATTTATTTAGCTGTAGTTTTATTTAGTTGTAGCTGTAGTGTATTTAGGATCAGTTTTATTATTTAAGTAGGCACTTGGATTTTTTAAGTGTAAGGTAGCTACAGTTAGGACCTCTAACGTAGCTTATTTCGTTGGGTAACTGAGTAGGCATTCAATTACCTTCGGTTATTTTCATAAATCCTTACTAATATTATAAAAGCGACAGTGAATTTGTTTGTTTGTTCTTTCTTTCTTTTTTTTCTTTTTTTTTTTTTAAACTTTTTCCCACACTAGGAATTTCTCCTGTATCGTGGGTGCGTTAACAAACATTCAATCTCACATACACAAACAGCCAGACCCGGAACAACTATTTGTAGGTCATACAAATATTTGTTCCGTGCGGGAATCGAACCCGCGACACACAGCGCAGCAGTCGATCGCTCAGCCACTGCGCCAACCGTGTCGTGTTTGTTACGGCTTCACGCCTAAATGACCGAACCGATTTTGATGCATTTTGGTACAGAGATAGTTGGGGCCCTGGTGACGGAAATAGGCAATATTTTTTAAAGTGAGGAAAGGGGGAGAATGAGGGAAGAAAAGGGGAGAGAAAGATACATTTTTTTCGGGTCATCGTTAAAGTTAGCGTTAGCCCAAAGTAACTATGCCACGCGGACGAAGTCGCGGGCGGAAGCTAGTCGAAAATAATTCCGAAATATTGAACGCATTATGAATGTCTTTGAACAAAAAGAAAGAAAGAAGGAAGAAAGAAAAAGAGATTCTTAGCACTAGGACATATTTTGACAATAGATTATCTAATTCTAAAAAAGCCCTCTATTTTCTGATGAAATCCCCTCTATATGTTAGAGGAAGATTTAAGCGTGCCAGGAAGAAAAAATATCTAAAAGGCGACTTAAAATAGCACTCCACTTTTTTTTCTTGGTCTCTTAACATTTTATTGTTCATGGTCGATAAATTTTGGCAGCCTAAATCCATTTCAAGATTTTTCATCTTTTAAAACAGGAGAGTAGGCCTTAAGAATTCGTTATGTGTTCAGACACTTAAGGATTTAGTTTCCACCATGAATTTAATCCGTTGACGAAACTCTGTTTTGAACCATGTAATGGTACGTCAGTTTGCAGCAAAAACAGCATCGTTAATTTTTTATTGGAGAGTTATCATCCCTTTTCTGAGTATTTTTCTGTATTTGTTTGGTAACGTTTAATAAAACCATTCTGAATGCAAATGTTGGCTCTTTCCTTTTGTTTTATCTCCAGATCTTTGGACAGTATCTACAAATGGGAGGACTCTGCTTCAATAGGATTCACTTCCCGCTTTAACAATTCTAACGCTCAAATGATCAGGCATTGGTGTTAGTCAAGTAGCAACATCGAAACGAGTAGTGTCATGCAGCTTTTCTTCATCGTTTTCAATTTGCTGGGATTCTTCTTCATTGTCGCTATTCCGGCCTTTTTTAACCAACTCCAAAAAAAGGAGGAGGTTTAGGGTTTTTTCATGTATGTTCACCGATCAAAAACGCCTAGCCCTGGATACAGGGCATACTTCCCAGGTGGTCCCTTATCAATTTTATTTATATTGATAAGGGACCACCATTTCCGATTTTTTAGTTTTTTTTTTGGAAGTCGTTTTATTTTTCACAAAAAAGTATTTTTCTTGGTCTTATTCTCCTTGGTGCTAATCGCCACCTTTCATCTTGTGTATCAAGATTGTTAAGCTCTCTTCCCGGCGTCCCTATATGCAATGCATTTTGGTTCCTGGTTTGTATATTATCTGTTTCAATTTCACTTTCAACAACTTGCTGTGGTGTATTTTGATACTAGAGAAGCCGAAGGTGCTACGTACCTACTTCAAAATTGATTCAGATAATGATTCCCTTGCTAATTAAACGATCACATCATAGAAAAATTACACTGGCTGACTGACCAACTGTCACTAATCTGCGTGACTGGCTTGGCATTCCGTTGTCACCCCTTGATGCTTGGCACCCGGGGCGGACCGCCCCCGCCGCCCCCCCTTACGCCGCCACTGAATCTATGCATACTCATTAAATTAATACAGCGCAATAACATATACCTAGTGTATGCTCGTCCATGCCCCTTACACGCCCATCATCTGCCTAGCTTTTTCCCAACTATATTAGGGTCGGCTTCCAGTCTAGCGCCTGCCATTTAGTACTGAGTAATAGATCAACTTTTGGTAACACTGGTTGTCAGACTTTTAGTTTAGCCATTGACTATCTGTAACGACTGTCGAGGATGTACTCTCGACAGCCGGGACTAATAGTTTAACGTACTTTCCGAGACACGGAGGCAACTCGGTATGTAAAGGGTGGTGACCCATCCACAGACCAATATGATACTACTAGCTGGCGCCAGCTAAAAAAAGGATCCTAACACATAGGATACTTTTAAAAACAAAAAAAGTATCCTATGTGTTATTCCAGACTATAATCTACACCTGTGCCAAATTTCATCAAGGTCCGTTCAGCCATTTTGACGTGAAAGAGTAACAGACATTCATACATCCATCCATCTTCACAATCATTCGCATTTATAATATTAAGTAGGATTTGTCGTCTGAGAAATAAATACACAAAAATTTCTTCACTAAAAGTTGCTCAATGGCATCGTCAAAATCAATCTGACCCGGTGAACTACAAATAATGGTAAGTGGATTGAATCAATACCAACGAATACAATAGATAATAATGAATGAAACCTAATTTGGCAACGGCTATAAATCTTATCACGATAGATTTACAAATATCTTTGTACAAACAAGTCGGCGAACAAGACGGATTCGATATTTCATCGCTTATTTATTATTTAGCCATGATATAGAGATATCTGATCTATCTGACGAATGGATGTTTCAAGTTCAAATATGTAGGTGCAGCAATGTTAGTTGTTGAATAGTAAAGAATTTCAAGATTTGGTTCTGAAGCGATCTAAACCGCGTATTTCCAAAATGTACATACATGGCTAAAACGCAAAGGTGTGAAACTAGTCGCGTATAGATTGGAAATCACTTTTTAATCAAAGTCTTCCAAAGTATACAACAGCAGTACGCAAATACTCGCGTATACTTTGTAGTGGCCAAAGTAACTAGCTTTGCTCAAAAATATACAGTGCTAGTCCGCATGCAACTAATTATGTATAGATCGGAATAGGCGCGAAAAACTTTACGATTCCAATCATTACCTACGCGAGCAGTTGCATACTCGCCACTTTGATTTGTTGACCTCTCTTTCTATTATACTGATTGTCGCATCTGCGTATCTATTCTAAATATTGCATCGTCTTTCGGCACGTGCTGTTAAGATAAGATTGCAAAAATAAGATTTTTTTGGAAAAATATTAAAAATAAAGATATTGTTTTTAATATGTTACCCGAAATTCAACTATTTAGATTAGGTTAAATTAAAAAAAAAATGGGTAGGTTAGGTTAAAACTGTGACCTCCTCGACGGAAACGACTTGCATTAATAGAAAAAAAGAGATTGTTTTTAGTAGGTTACCCGGAACTGAACTATTTCAATTAGGATAACTACTTATTGAATTAAATGACATTATTTCAAATTCAATTAAATCATAATTAAAATACAGACATTATTTAAAAAAATTACATTATTTTAAAGAAATAAATAATTAAAATAAATGACAACAAATAATGACAAACTTTTCCAAAACCTTATTAGATTTCTATGGTGGCGTTTTGGCCGTGTTTAAATTGGAAAGAGGTATGTGCACGTCTGAGTTACAAACTATACGCGAGTAGTACGAAAAATTTCTATGGTGGCGTTTTGCCCGTGTATAAATTGGAAAGAGGTATGTGCACGTCTGAGTTACAAACTATACGCGAGTAGTACGCAAAATTCGTGTATAGGTACCTACTTTGTAATCACAAATTTAAAAAGCGCATTACAAAGTATACGCGAGCAGATTCCTATGGCTGCGTTCTCGCCATGTATACAATGTAAATACGCATCTAAACCAATCAATAACAGGTCCAGTAAAATAAAACCAAGTAACGGCAAAATTGGGTAGACCCGCATCCTCATCACCATTCTCCTGCCTTTATGAGATTGGTATGTCTTATTCTTTCATTTTTCTGTATTACTCGTCACTTCAGCAGACATCTCCTTCCATGCCCTATTATTTTTACAAGCTTTTATTTAACTTGCAATGTATGTAAGTATGTATGTATGTATGTAAGTTTGTTCGGGGCGAATCTTAGAACTCAATTTTGACACAGTTATCTTCAACCGATTGAGCTGAAATTTGGCAGACCTATATGACGTCGGTGACAATGCAATATTACGGTACCATGGAGCTGGTCTGATGATGGAATCGGAAGGTGGCGATAGGAACTCCTCAACGAAACAAGATAGACATGCCGTGTTTGGTGTCCCCATATTTGTCTTTACATGTGTTGTATGCCTAGGCGGTGCCCAGGGTCTGATGATGAAGCCGGAAGGTCGCGATAGGAACTCCTCAACGAAACAAGATAGACATGCCGTGTTTGGTGTCCCCATATTTGTCTTTACGTGTGTTGTACGCCTAAGCGGTGCCCAGGGTCAGATGATGGAGCTGGAAGGTCGCGATAGGAACTCCTCAACGAAACAAGATAGACATGCCGTGTTTGGTGACGCCATATTTGTCTTTACGTGTGTTGTACGCCTAGGCGGTGCCCAGGGTCTGATGATGGAGCCGGAAGGTCGCGATAGGAACTCCGCAACGAAACAAGATAGACATGCCGTGTTTGGTGTCCCCATATTTGTCTTTACGTGTGTTGTACGCCTAAGCGGTGCCCAGGGTCAGATGATGGAGCTGGAAGGTCGCGATAGGAACTCCTCAACGAAACAAGATAGACATGCCGTGTTTGGTGTCGCCATATTTGTCTTTACGTGTGTTGTACGCCTAGGCGGTGCCCAGGGTCTGATGATGGATCCGGAAGGTCGCGATAGGAACTCCTCAACGAAACAAGATAGATATGCCGTGTTTAGTGTCCCCATATTTGTCTTTACTTGTGTTGTACGCCTAGGCGGTGCCCAGGGTCTAATGATGGAGCCGGAAGGTCGCGATAGGAACTCCTCAACAAAACAAGATAGACATGCCGTGTTTGGTGTCCTCATATTTGTCTTTGCGTGTGTTGTACGCCTTGGCGGTGCCCAGGGTCTGATGATGGAGCCGGAAGGTTGCGATAAGAACTCCTCAACGAAACAAGATAGACAGTAATGTAAATGATGCAAGTAATGTAAATAAATAACATATAACAAATATCAAATGGATAAAAAATTTGAGACTAAAAACAATTTTTAATTTTAAAAACAAGCTTTTATTCCCATAAATACGTAATCTGAAATAACGGGAACTAAAAACAAAAAAATAAATTAGATTTGAAAATAAATTAGACTGATGTACGGTACCAGTTACGAACAATATCAGTGCCTCAAGCTTTTAAATTTTACATGTGTACAGAAAAGTTATTTTATTCTTTTTAGCGCATTTAAATAAAAGCTTGTTTTTAAAGATTTTTTTTTTACTTCTATTACATGTACATCTAGTTTCTTTGATTTTCGTCTATACATACTTATAACTATACATATTCATACTCAAATTACCTACTTCACGTTATTCTCACTGTCATGCTCTAAGCGTTTAATCTAGACTGGTACCCATGATCTATGATAAGGTGTTATGTATGAATGAAGAGTTGCAAGGTTTAGACATTGGAAATCATCAGCAACTTCTCCCGCTCAGGGCGGAGCGGGAGGGAGTGTCAGACTTGTACTGACTAAAACCCATCCATGTTCCTTCTTTTGCCTTTTATGTTACGGGGTTGCGGTATCTCTTTCGAACAACTCGCAACTCCGGCAGGAGAGCTTACCATACGGCCCCAATTTTTAAAGCAATTTGACTACCGACTTTAACAGTTCATAAGTAAACAATTACTGTGTATGAAATGAGTTGACATTAGACAGCGAATTGACGTAAAGAGGCAATTTGATAAAAAAGAAACATTACGCTAACGAAACAATTTTTGATTCCTTGACCAGGCTGCACTCTACTACAGGTTAATTAACCCAGCTGTAGAAGCTGGGGGTCAACCGAATCCGCAGCTCGAAGGTGCGTTCATGACGCAAGTCAGAACAGATTGATTGCTCCATCAAAACAAGTAAGTAAACACGTCTTTATGGATTACAGACTTACTTATTGTGACATTTATTTTCTTTAATAACACGCAAAATAATTATAGCTGATTTAACTCAACCGGCTGGTTTAATTTGAAATAGATAGGTAGGTATTTCACTTACCTTGCCGATTGGGTAACAAGATTACAAAACATAATGCCTGTTATCGGCTGTCATTACCCTAAGGGTGTCACCGCCCTATTTCAATTATAATAATTATGTTTCAGACCCAAATATACTCGAAAAGGCTACTACTTAATTACTAAATAAAATAACACTTTACTAAGCGATCGATGACGGATTGAACCTTGACCCTTCGCTTATCCATCAACCACTTGACCACAGTAACCACAGGAACCATGTACGAAACAAGCTATTCATTAAGTAAAAATAAATACGTAGAATTTACACGCAAACAAAGAGACCACAGATTAACTAAAAGTTCAACAAGTGAGATGTCTCAAGCAACAGTTAAGTAGTTGCGTTATGTCCGAGACAATCTATGCGAATTACAATTTACAATGAAGAAAGATCTTGAGTAACTGTCCTATTAATTATGGTGGGTCGGCCTACTTGGTCGAAACGAATGCAAATTTTCCGCGAAGATTCGAGATAACTAGACGAGATAAATTGTTGAATAATCATGAGATTAAAAGATAAACAGACAGTTTATTATAATGTTTGCTTGTTTAGGGCATCGCGTCTTTACAAATACTGTAGGAAACAAGTAAATATTTGGAAATACATGGTGTCTAAAAAGCTACGTAATAGGAATCTTTTCAATTTTCACATCATATTTTGAGGCTCCACACATCACATCACATCCCAGGTCCAGTTGAAAACCAGCGTCGGGTATTAGCTGCTCGGCAGTATGCTGAACTGGGCCTATTTGACGCAGCCGTGAGATACACATCATTCTTTTTAGTTGTTTAGATTAAAAAAAAAAAGGTTGTGTTCTCTTGTAACTGTAGCTGCCTTCTTGACATATGCAAACGTAGTTCACTTTCAACATTAACCTTTTTTTTCGGATGGGAAATCATCAAATTACTTCCCTCGCTCTGCTTCGCTTCCGGAGCTGAGGTATGTCTTTCGAACAATCTGTAACCCCGGACCCTCATACACCTTGGAGGGAGTAATATTCTTTTGGAAGAAAGTTCATCCGGTTTGCTGACGAATCTAGAAGTCAAGAGTGGTTGAAGGCGTCTTCTTAACCCGACTCTAGCTTCTGGCCCTTTCAAACATTCTGAGGTATCCAATAGTAAAGATTAACATGGTAAACTATTTACGTCTATTTAAATATTTGTCCATATGCGTGTAGAAATTCCAACTGCAACTTTTAAGTTACGTTAAGTTTTGTAACACTAAAGGAATTGTCCTTTTTATTGAGTAGGTAACAGGTTAGTATTTAACCTATAGACGTCAGATTAGGAACAGTATCTACAGCCCCAATATGGACGTAAAGCCGAAGTAAATTAGTTAAATGATTATAACTAAGTAGGTACCTATGCACATATACCGTTAGGCGAACTTTGCAAGCGGGTAGTCCATTATTCAGTGGTAAATAAATAATGTTGTAGTTGAGCAAAGTATTCTGTACCTCAGTCAACCATTTCACCTCGCCGCTCCAATGTCGTAACAAAAGATGACATATAATACAAGCATCACTGCAGGTTTCAATCAGTCGGCGTCGATCTCCTTTCTATTACCCGCTCCGCCTCACGGTAAATTAAATCATTTATCAGATACTTTATCATCGATTTACTAGCTATGCCATATACGTCTACTATCCGTTAATCGCATTCCCTAACCATACAAGAGGCGATATAAGCGTTGTTGCAAGATCCTTTATAATGAAATACCCGGTAAAAGTTACGGGCACTACACATTTATTCGGGTCGGCATGACTTGGCAAAGCAGGACGGTCTAATACAATTTAAATGGACATAATGTTCTGCCAAATATCGCATGGCTTAGCACTGCGCCAACAATCAACTGCAGCACAGCAAACAGCGAAGATACATGCCGAACGGAGTTTGCTAATCGGCACGAAGTAAATGACAGCCAAATAAGTGTACCTATTATTTCGGGTCGGCTGTATTGATCAACAAATACTACCGACCGAACTTGTGTCTAACGCCCCTTACCTACAAGCTAGCGCAGTAATGTTAGAACGACACTTGTTTATGACAGGTATATCCGTCGAAGGAATTCCAGTCAAGCGATTAGAACTAGATCGATAGTTTTAATATAGCTACTTGCACGATAACGGTGTGTTGATACATGCCTCTGTCGAAACGGTCACATTGGTTGATAAGTGCACTTCTATTTTGGAGTTAGGACACTTAGAATTTTTATCCTTATAAATAGACTTTGATTTGATTGGACGACTTTGCCCAGCGTCTCATCTCAAACATCTTAAATTCATTATCTCGAATCTATAATCATCGAAAATGAAAACCTAATGGTCTAGAAGCTTATAGAATCAAATCAAACCAAAAGTCATTTATTCGAACAAGACTGATGATCATCACTTTTTGAACGTCCCACACAAGAAAGTCCCCCATAACGCCCGCCCTTCGCCACTTTCTAGTGTTTTAGCTGGGAAGAAGTGGCGGAACAAACTCCGCAGCAGAATGGAAGGATTCACTCATAGAGGGGTTAAATAGTGAAAAAAAATTGTATGGAAGTTCAATAATGTAATTTTTTTCAATGGGATATCCCATTCTTCCATCCATAGCGAGCTGCTTGTAGATAATAATTTGCAACGATTTATCAATAGGCCAGCATTATCGTGCATTGGGTAACGGTTGACAAAAAGGTCGGACACCGTGAAATGAGTTCACTATTTCAAGTATTTCATCGGGTCGCCAACTGTGGGCCAATTTCGCATTCGGACTAGGCCCTGATTAAAAATCAATTGTTCTTATCGGTTGTTTAGATTTTTTTCTTGTCGAAATTGTAACAGTTATTGGCTATTTCAAGATTAAGTCGATTTGCCTACAGTTAATTAATGAAAATCAAACTAGTTTGCAGTGGGAATTTTCGGTTTTTTATGTGGTTAGTACCTACCGTAGCCAGTTTTATGTTGCGTATAGTCTTCTGACTTTGCTTTACATGAGGGAAATCTCATGTTTGATTTCCTCACGGTGTTTTCCTTTACCGAAGTAAGTACTAATATATATAGTAAGTACGCGTAAGTACACGTTGGGCCTCTTTTTTCTTGTGTGATATCCTCAAATAACTTCTCTCGCTCTGGGCGAATCGAGCGGGAGTGTCAGTCTTTTACTGACTGAAATCCATCCAAGTTCTTTCTTTTGCCCTTTGTATTCCAGGGCCGCGGAATCTCTTTCGCCAACCCCGGCAGGATGTCTTGGACCTTGGGTTTGAACTCGTGACTTATGGCTTGGCAGTCCGACAGTTATACCATTAGGCTATCACTGCTATGATTTTAACACGATGAAACCTGGCTATTTTGGGGTATTAAAAATAAATATTTGAAAATAATGATTATTTTATTGATAGAAAAGGCACTTGCTTATTAGACACGTTCTAATGTCATTTAAAAAGGTAACAATCCGATTAATAAAACCATTATTCCACATGAAATTCATCAGTTAGGTACTGAATAATAAACAGGGTTTTAAATATCACTTTTGAATTGAAAAAACTAAAAGTTTACAAAAAAAACTTCCATTATATTCTTACTCAACATAATGTGTAATAAAATACAATAATATGCATATAAATTTGTCCTTTAACAAAAACAGCTTTATTAATAAAGCAATCATTCAATACATAACAAATATCTTACTAAGGAACTTTACTGAAATCGTTATGTACCAAAAATTTAATCTTTTACATAATTCACAGCCCTCATTTACACGAGTCTAGTGTTTAGTTAGGCTCTTGGATCTAAAGACACAAAAAAGTAACTTCAAACAGGCAGTTCAAAAACTAGTATGGCTCTAAAACTTAGGAAGTTCTAACTACTAAAACTTCTATACTGGCAACATACAAACATCTATTAAAACTAACTTGCACTAAACACAAACAACGTGTAAACTAGCTTTAAAGGTTAACTAAATCGTACGTTAACTATCATACATTGCAAATAGCCTGGTATACTTCAAGATGGTTCCCTTCGGAGGGAGTAAGAGTCAACTGTCTGCTGGCCTTCAGGAAGATCACAGTTCCAGGCTTGGCAGGGATGGGTTCCGTGTCACAAGCCTCTCCTTCTCCTGACGTGACGATGATCAGGCTTGGACTGGGCCGGTTCTGTGTGTTGTAGTAGTCTCCGCTTTCCACCTAAAGGGTTTAAGGAGATTTCAATAGGGCGATTCCAATGGCTTTTTTTTTCAACATTACTTCTTAGGGGTAAAATTCAAAATTGAATGACGATTTAGGGGTATGCAGAACAGGGTCCTACGACCAGACGGTTGTCATGTATAGGGGGCTACTAGCTGACAGTTATTAACAGTTTCTTCTATATGGTTTTAACTAGCGGATAACATTGCTGGCGCGATGTAGAATTGTATGTTAGTTCTTAAGTTTTGGCATAGATGGCGCTGCAATATTATTTGCAATAGTATTCATACTTTCGCAGTATTTGTGTCGCTACAATGATTCGGCCGATTTAGTACGTCGTTTATACCATACAACATCGTGAGGTATCGCATCCCGTCCGAGTCTTGGTCGACAAAAATCCAGCAGACAAAGTAACGACTGGCAACAGGCACGTAACATCTATTAGAATTGTGTAAGAACGTTCTAAAAAATAAGTATATAACTCTTTGGATACCACGCTTAATATAAAGAAGACATAACAACACTATAAAATTATCTTTTAAACATCTAGATTAACTAGCATCAATGCTCGTAATTTTCTCGTCATACCTTTATCCTAACAACAGCAAAATCCGGTACAGGTGGTCTCCAGATGCAGGAGTTCTCGTCTTCGAGCTGAGGGTTGAACAACAGCTGGTCGTGTGCGTAGCTGCTATAATCCAGCATGTCCACTAGTGTCGGCACGTCGATGTGCTTAGGTGTTAGTCCCGCGCGCACCACGTTGTCAGAACACGCCATGCATTCTACGCAATCTAGGTAAACATGGGTGGGTTTTAGTCAGTAAAAGTCCAGAGCGGGGCAAGTTATTTGATGATTTCCCATCCTTAAAAAATATATTAATCCAAGTGGATTAATACATCCGTATATTAACATGGCATAAATTAATTACACAAATTCGATAACAAAAATAAGCTATATGCAAACTAACATGATAATTATCTTTGAAGTGGTATTCATAGTAATAAGCGTGTTAGTTATCTTAATTACTGAGAGATTGATAGTAATATGATAGTTAATGGTGCTATACTATTTATGTGCACGTAGACCCTCATATAGATCACTTTTATTGATGACTAGCTTTTGCCCGCGGCTTCGCTCGCGTTAAATTCGGGGTAACATAGTTCCCCTTGCGCCTTATTGATTTGTTATAGCAACGATAAGTTTTTCCTTTTCTTCCCTCTTTCTCCCTCACATCCCACTTTTAAAAAAATTAGCCTATGTCCGTCTCCTGGTTCCCAACTATCTCTGTACCAAAATTCATCAAAATCGGCTTAGCCATTAAAGCGTGAAGAGGTAACAAACAAACTCACTTTTGCTTTTATAATATTAGTAAGGATGAGCCTGGTTGTTTATCTTTTTTGTAAATGGGTCTAATACGGACTCATAATGGCAGAGCACGGGTCCACGAGCGACGACGTCCTCACATTTTGGCTAGCGAGGCGCTGTGAGCGCTCGGAGCTAGATTTTCTAGCGCGTGCTTGCGAAATATATTCTTTATTTCTCGAGAGGCGCTGCTCATTTTCAAGGGCAGATTCTTCCGTACGGCGTGCTCGAGCGGCTCTTGTCTGTGATGTCTGCCGGGCAGTGCCGGGACAGTTGAGATTTCCTTTTAGGCATGCTCTCAACAAACTACGCACAGACTTGAAAATAATAATGAACAAAGGGAGAGCGACTCGAACACCGTCCGCCTTTACAAAACAAAACAATCGTAATATCGAATAACTCGTATCTTATTACGATAGAACTAAGTACGAAACTACGAACATACAAAACAAACAAAACAAACGTACAACGAAATTACGATATTTTCGATTATAAGGTATCTATCAACAACAACAACCATAAGAAACGAAACAACCGAAACCAATAAGCAACTGACATGTAATATTTAAAACTCCAACTTATATTTTTTTTTTTATAATGGCATCTCGCAGTTCGACCTAGGAGGTCGTTTACTGCTTAACCGGTCGATCCCTGTGGATGCCTTGAAGTTAAGGCCTCCAGCCAGGGGCAAAAATCTTATATACTAAGCGACTGCACGCTAAGGGCACCCCCTGCGGGGTACGGGCCTCGGCTTAGGTCGTCGCTGGGTGAAAATAGCAAAGGGACAGGCTGGCTGGATCTGAGTTCCATTATTTGGGGGATTTTGATTTACTGGCTCAGCGTCGCGGGCTGGCTCTAGCAAAGAGACGGGGATAATAATTCGAGAGGGTCATCAATCCACGGAAAGTCTTAACACCGCGTTTCAGAAAAATGACGTAATTGCAGAACGCCATCTATGGGCAAATAGGTAAAACGTCTGCACAATGAAAGTTATGCTAGGGGCATTTTGCGTTTTAGTAATTTTATATTATCTCCGAAACTGTATGACCAATTGATATACTGTAAATGGCAAATCTTATCTGTATGATGTTCTTGTGATACTGAAATAATTTATTGTCATAAGAATTAATATTTTGTTGCTCAAATAATCAACCAAACGTAAGAATGCCGAAAAAATTTTTTTTAATGCAATAAAAGAAGTATAAAAGATAAAATATAAAAGATAGAGATATGGTATCACGGACTTTTTTGTAGAAATAATTAAGACGAACCAGGTAGCCATACATTGTTTTTAAGTTTAAGCAACTGTTTAGGCAGCGCACGCAAATAATTCTGTTTTATGAGGTATTTTTTTCCGACTTGCTAGACAAAAGCTGTGATAGCTCGGTTAATATACATGTTATAGAAACAATTTATAGCCTATAGCACTCAGGAATAATGTAGCTTTCTGCCAGTTAAAAAAAAATTAGAATTGGATTATGAGTTCCAGAGATTACCCCCTACATACAAATTTACAAACTTACAAACATACAAACTTACAAATTTTACCTCTTTATAATATTAGTATAGATAAAACAAGCACTTTAATTGGAACAAATTCTTCAAAGAAATGTTTTTGATAAACATGCAGCATTATGTTGAATAAATAACCTGCAATTGATATATTGATTAATATATTGATTGATAATGATCAATACTAGTGCCTTTTCTGTTTTCGAAGCAACCTCTTTTTTTGACTATAGTGGGACGGTAATAAGCTAGATTATTATTATTATGTACTCAACTTACCTCCACTCAAATAAGCATGTGGCAAGTTAGGCTTCAGGTATATGGCTTGACCAGGTCTCAGTACCATGTAGTTCATGAAGAAAGGCGAGAAGCAACCCACGTCTCCGGGAAAGTCTGTGTGCAGCCGTTGTAGCAGTGGGTATAGTAGGGTTGACTGTGTTGCCGCATCTGAATAGTAAAGTCGTCCAATTAGACTTTACCTATAGTATATATAATCATATTTTCGTACCACTTGCTTAAAAAAGTGACATTCTATGCCACAAAAAGCGAACATAACAATAGTCATTTTTAATCTGTTAAAAACAGGGAAAGAAAATTGTACTGAATTTCATTCATCCTCTAGGGGGAGAATGTGATTTAAATTTGGAATACTTACCGAAATTTTTACTGAACTACATTTGTGTTTACACCATTGAGTTTGTATATAAAGCATTATACATCTTTTTGAAAAAGGAATACGCATTTATTATGCAGTTAAGATTATTTAATAAAATTACGAAAACCGACGAGGCCGTATGAGCTTGATGCCTTTGCTTTTCCGACAAAAAATATTAGTCTAGGAATTGCCGCGTTTTTGTTTTCTTCAAATACCTAAATAAACGTTAAGTTTATTTTTTTTTAGTTTTGACGGGCCTGTTGGTCTAGTGGTTAGTGGCCCTGACTGCTAAGCCGGAGGTCGTGGGTTCGATTCCCACTCAGGACAAACTTTGTGTGATGAGCATGATTGTTTGTTCTGTGTCTGGGTGTGATTTATCTATAATATGTATGTATTTATAAATTATATAAGTATGTATATCAGTTGTCTGGTTACCATAACACAAGCTCTGCTTAGCTTGGGATCAGATAACCGTGTGTAAGTTGTCCCAAGATATTTATTATTTATTTATTATTATTTATTTTAATTTATTTTTGTAAATAAATTAATGTTCTAAAAATACGTTACAATGTTAAATCAAAGCGACAGTGACAGTGAATTGTCGGATTCAAATCAACTCATCAACAATAAATGTACCAAACAAAAATGTAACTCACTCTATCAATAATTGGACCAATGTTTCGAATGTTAATTTTTACTTTTAATTGTCATTATTTTTAATAAATGCTTATCTCATATTATTATTGTGTTAATTTTTTCGCAAATGGTACGAAAAGTAGAGTATTTTCCTCGGTGATAAAGCTGTCTAAGTGTTGGGTGAACTTAAATCCCTCGCTACACTCAGGACTCGTCTTAAATCCCTCGCTTCGCTCATGATTTAAGTTTTTAACACCCTCGTTACGCTCGAAATTTAAATCGTCACCCGCGACAGAAAACACCTTTATCCCCTTGGTTAATAATCTACTATTCATTATTGTACTTGGTATAAATAATGGCAGACCATTTAACACAAGATTTTTACTCGCGACAGAATGGAGCATAAATATTCTTTTAGGGCGAGAGGTTTGTTTATTTGTGCCCAATCATTTCATTTAATTATCAAAATATGCTTCAATAACATTAACTGAAATGTGACTAGATATAACAATGCTGACTGTTCTTTTTAGCAATTAAGAGAAGGAGCAACATGTATGTGCTGAAGTTTTTAGCTGGTATTACTAATTTTTTACATTTTTACAGGAGGTGTTTCAGATTCTTACAATAAGAATCAGTAGCAATTACCTTCTTTTTCCAGTCTATCCAGCAAGCCCTTTAAGGCGTTTGCTACCACAGCCTTGTCGCTGGTCATCAGAGATTGGAACACTAGCTTCAGAACTGTGTGGTTGTCACCTTGTTCTTGATGTGATAACAGACTGTCTACACTCTCTTTAGACAAGAAGCCGGTTAATTCTGGCAATTCTGAAAAATATAAAAAACAATATTATGGCATGAATTTTAATACAAAGACCCATTCAGCTGCTACATTTTAAATAAATTATGCTTTCTTATTTCAAAATCACACAAATATTCAAAAGCGGAATAGAGAAACCTCCGGTCAACCATGACTCAAATTTTACCAATTAAACTATTGCATTTTATCTAAGAAGCTATTGTTAGCTTATAAAGCGATCAAATACTGTTAATATGATAAACTTGTATACTTTTAAGAAAGTTCTGGATCTCCTTAAGTGGCCTGAACCCGCAGAGAGCCTCAAATAGTGTCAACGCAATAGCAAGTTCAGGCTTGTGGTTTGGATCCTTGTATATTTCTGGAAAATTTGTATGGAGTTCCTCTGCATGTTCCTGTAATGATAATTATTGAAAGTGCTAAATAAAATTTAGGTAATTTTTAGAGCAGTAGTGGCCTATTGGCTCCACCTAACCATAGGATCAGTCAACTAAACTGGTGACTTTCACCTTAACAAAATGTGTTATGTCAATCTGGGTGCCAACAGTACAACGGAATTGGGCGGTTTCACATGCTAAAGGTTCATATTATGTCATGGGATTGAACCAAGGCACGTGGGTTTATGTCATTTATTATCACTGCATTATCACTAGATCATCATCACTGCTCTCAAACAGTTTAAGGAAAACAGTGTGAGGAAACCTGTCTCAAGAACCCAATTGCAGCGAAACTAAAAAGTTGAAAACATTTGATTGTGAAATTATGACCCACTCCCTCCCACAGAGAGGAGCTGAGAAGCCCAATACTATAAAATTAATTTTGCTTTAGCACATTAAAACTCTTTGAAATAGTCTAGATTATTATGCTGTGATACTTCTTTTTCATTTCAATGTTCCATACATAATATTACCTCTGTTGTGAGTTAAAATGAAGGTCACACCTGCAGTGAATATTTAGATAAAATGTTGCTTTATCATTGTTTAGACAAATGTTTTACAATCTACTCTATTTTTCATTACTTTGCAGCAAAACACATTAAATAATTCTCATTTTGTAATAAATAATAATTACCTTCTTAGGATGAGCTTGTATAGATAGGGCCTTTCTTATAGATAGTATCTTGAACAGAAAAGGTATGCACACACCAAACTTCTTCTTCACTTCAGGACCTATGGCATCATGATTGTCTGTGATATACTCCTGGAGTAGCACATCCCTGTCAATGATGATTGAAGGTCCATTGGGGTGGGTCCCCATCCACAGCTCTGCATATGGCTTTGATTGGTCAATGGCTATGTCTGGATGAGAACTTGACAGCAGTTTCGCAACTGTACTCTCCAGGCCCAATTTGCCCCAATCATAATTTTGTACTTTGCACTGTAACTCCATTGTTCTGAAAGGAATACAGCACATAGTTTTTGTCATAAACTTTTTGGAGATCATAAAAATCATTGCTTCAGTGTCTTAACTATTTTAAATTACATTTATTTTGACACAATAACAAACAGAAAAAAAACATAGGATTAGCTATTTAAATAGATGTTTACTGTTTAATGCAGAAGGAAAGATACCTACGTACTTACTATCTATATTTATTTGTAAGCGACAAACTAGAAATTAAAAATAGAGTAAGTACTGTTGGTTGATAGAGTAAGAAAGTAAGAGACAACAATCAATTGCCCACGTTATCGCCGTTCATTCGCTGAGACCACTAAACGGCATGATTGTTCTGTGACGACATGGAAATTAATATATTTATGGGCTGAGCAAGAAATTAAAGTTGAAACTTTTGAAAGATGTAATCAACAAAACGTCACAATGCCCATGCCGACATCCATCATCCATTTGACATTGTAATTCTGACACTGACAGCAACTGCTATATTCATTAGTTCAGAAATTGTTGTTATGGTGAGGTTGTTTCGGAAAAATTTCAGCCCCTGCAGCTAGGTTACGGGTCCAAAAGGGGCTGTGAGGCTGCCGCACATGCTTTGTCGACCTACCTAAATTCTGGTAAAGGTGAGGTCATCCTGAAGGTTGATATAAAGAATGCCTTCAATTCAGTTAATAAGGATACCTTGTTAACAGAAATTAAACAAGAATTACCCCAAATTTACAGTTTTCTTTGGCAATGTTACAGACACCCATCTAAATTATTATATCGGGACAACCTCTTGAAATCTGCTGTTGGCTGTCAACAAGGTGACCCACTTGGGCCAGTGATTTTTAGTTTAGCTATCCACCCAATCATTAGACAGCTAAATTCCAAATTTAACGTTTGGTACCTCGATGACGGAACCTTGGGCGGCGATGTGGATACAGTTTTAAGAGACCTAATTTAAAAAAAAAAGAACTTCATTCTATTGGCCTTTATCTAAATCTTTCCAAATGTGAATTATATTTAGCGGACAGCACCAACAAAGAACTGACTATGTCAAAATTCAACACAATAGCCCCTGACAACAAAATTATTGATAAAAGTTCTCTTCGTCACCTTGGGTCTCCTATCTTCATCTTCAATTCCTTTCTAGATTTTATCGATGAAAAAATCCAAAAATTCAATGATGTCTCAGAAAGATTGCTCCAAATTAACATGCATTCGGCTATTAGGTACTATAATTCGTTACTGCTGTTTTGGCCCTAAATTAACATATTTCCTACGTGCTTCTCCTTCATGGAAGCACACTCATCTTTTGGACAAAATGGATCAAATTATCAGACATACTTTATCTTTAATTTTAAATGTGGCTCTGGACGACCGAGCTTGGGCTCAAGCCACTCTTCCCATTCGTTTGGGAGGACTCGGCGTCCGTAAAATTTCTAGTATTAGTCTACCAGCTTTCTTATCCTCGGTCCACGGTACTGAGAAATTAATCAGGAATATCCTGGCTTCCACACTGATTGATTTTGATGTACCGTGCTTCTCCGAGGCTAAGGATGCTTGGAAAGTCGCTTGCCCGAACACTGAACAACCCGACCAACCATTTTCCTAGAGACAGTGGGACGAGCCGCTCTGCAGAGTAGTTCAGAATAATCTACTGAACACGTCTGCTACTACTGCTGAGCGTGCGGTTCTTTTGGCTGTGAGCAAGTGGGAGTCGGGTCTTTGGCTTTACGCACTACCGTCGTCGAGCATAGACACTTTGTTCGACGACACTACTTTCCGCCTTGCTGCTACCTTACGTTAAGGTGCTCCTTGTTGTTCTCCTCATCGCTGTTATTGTGGTGAAGTAGTCAACAGCCTTGGACACCACGGCTTATCATGCAGCCGAAGTGCGGGCCGTTTTGCGCGGCACGCGAATATTAACGACATCATCCGTCGAGCTCTTGTCACCGTCGGCGTTCCAGCTGTTTTAGAACCCAATGGCTTGGCACGCGACGATGGCAAAAGACCGGACGGTATGTCTTTGTTTCCGTGGAAGTTGGGTAGGCCTTTAGTGTGGGACGCAACGTTTGTCGATACTCTTGCGCCATCCCATCTTCCTAGCTCTTCGTGCTGCGCTGGCGCTGCTGCTGCTGCTGCTGCAGAGAACCTCAAGCGGCGTAAATATAGTAACCTTATTGGTAACTATATTTTCGAGCCGTTTGGGGTTGAAACTCTGGGACCGTGGGGTCCTTGTGCTCACAGCCTTTTTAAGGAAATATCAAAACGTTTGGTTGACACTTCCCGTGACCCAAGGGCTGGCTTTTACTTTGGCCAGAGGCTTAGCGTTGCCATACAACGTGGCAACGCGGCCAGTGTCTTTGGGACATTGCCAACTGACAGCGTTGAGGACGAACTATTTGACGCTATTTTTTAATTTATTTATAAGTTAGATAGTATGTTTAATAATTTTAGTTTATATATCTGTTATTGTATACTCAAATAGATATTTAAGTAAACTATAAAGTTCAGATATGGTAAAAAGTATTTATTTTGTAAAATATGAGTAAGTTTAAAGATCATAAAATATGCAAAGTTGCTACATGGTTTGTCATTCAGTAATGGCGAACATTTTTTTTGGCCTATGGTGATGCTGATGAATGGTTTGTTATAAATAATAATATTTCTCTGAATTCATTAGGAAATTAAATCATGTAACATCCGACATGTTGTCCCAAAATTGGCACCGCAATAAGACCTGCGTTTAGCCAGTTAGAGGAGCTTCAACCCAACGAAAGTAAATGCACCTAAAGCTCACGCACAATACTCATGAGAAAATAAAACTAGGTACATAGGGTTTATAGATAGTAACAGTCTGGCATGAATCTAAATAAAACCTGGCGAATGAGAAAGTAGACTACGAACAAAACAAAGAACATTTTTCTTGACAATTTGCGCCAATATCAGGTTCTTTTACTTCCATGTGAGACTGTATTTTTTGTTTATTCTATTTTTTATCTTCACAATCAACAATGTCATTACGGAAGCTTTCACGAGGAGGCGGAGTCCCAGCCAGTTTAATGTGATGCTTAGATCCGCTGTCAACAAGTCCGTTCATGTTATTCAGTTTTAACTTGGTCTCCAACAATTTAGAACTTTTAATTATTTTAGCTGGTATTGCAAATCCAGTGAGACCTCTGTTAGTAATTTCAACATTTGGCGCATCTTCAAATGGTTCGCAAAAACTAGGATCACCGACGTAGTAACTACCAGCATCATACTTACCACTTTGTCTGGTATTTTTGTCAGGGGGACTATACTTTGATTCAATCTCCTTAAGGTCTAAATAGGGGTACTTTTTCATTATCACCAGCTGTTCATACTGACGGAGGTCTTCTTCACTTAGATAATTCTTTTCGTTCCATTGTGTCGCCTGAGCATTTCTAGACACGTCTCGTTTAGAGTCCAATGTTTTAATTGCATCGTTGGCCATCTTCTTATGTTTGTGATGGTGATCGATTCGGGCACAAATCTGTGAACCTACAACAATTATATCTTAAAGTAATTGCCAAGCCAAATATTTACAGCAAAGGTTATGAGGCCTTAGCTACACAACAATCTAAGAAATTGCAATTGGAGCCTGATGCCGATATTCCAATAATTGTTTTGTATACTCATAAAATAGAATGTAATATATAGAGAAATGCAACTTAAATGACTACATAAGACAATACTTACGGTTGCCGTAAACATCTATGAACAAGTTTGAACCCTCCCTGTGCAACGGAAAAGTGTAGTTGAAAGCAAGGCACAATAATATGCACAGGATGGTTAAAACCGCAGCATTTCGTTGCATTATGCTGCAGTTCACTAAATATTTATACATTTAATTCAACGAGAATCATTGAGAATGCCGAACCACCTCAGACAAGATAATATTTAATTTTTAAAACGTCACTCACTAAAAAGTTTGCGAGCATAGTGGTTCAATGGCTTGTAGCAGATGCTTACTTACTTTTAAAAGAAAAACATTGAAACTCATGCAGAGCCCAAATAAATGGTAATGAGGTCAGGAAAAAAGAATGAATGGTGACATTGGAACATACGCAGCGGTTGGTTATTTATCTAAATATATACATTCCATTAACTCACGGTTTTTCCCATAACGGTAGGCAGAAACCTCAAAGCCACCTGCTTCGATTCTTAAATACTCCTTTTGCCTAGTCCGCATTGATACATCAGGGTCATTTACCCACATATCTACAAATAATATCAGGTTTTTGACTGTGGCAATACTATCTAGGTGGGCTATCTGTTCCATAGATGGTAAGGGTAAGATGTAAGTAAATAAAAAAATGTTCAAAACCCATAACACAAGCAAGCATAATGTGGCTTAAAATACTTATTACTTAACTTAAAACAACTCCGCTGGTCGACTGCTTCGTTGGTCTCCCGGCCGTCTGCTGAGAGTTCGATTCACGGATGGCGTAATTTTTTTTTTTGCTTTTGCCTTTTGGAATTTCTTATTAAGAATTTGGAAGTTTGCTATGTATGATACTTCCGTAACTCAGAAAGGACGTTAAGCCGTTGTTCTTGTGCCTGGGTTCTCTCCAGTCGTGTACTCGTGTCGAATAGTCGTCCCATATCGGACTATGACAGTGAGGGAACAGAGAGTACACCTGTGCCTGCGCATACACTATAATACCCTCCGGGCCGATGGCTAATTGCCGCTGAGGTTGACCGCCCGTGACCGAAAAACGGTCAGGAGGAGCATACCTAAAACTAGTTTCCTAGAGGCGAATAAACGTGTAATAAGGTATTTTACGAATTCATGACGTGCATACAAAATAGTAACAAGATAAGATCTCGTTAAATCCGAGGTCAAAGAGAAAAATAAGTAAAGCAGATTAATTCATACTACCTTGGAATAACATAAATATCACGTAATCCCCAAAAGGTTAGGTAGGGGTGTGTTTAACAAGCACACCCACATTTCGCCAGTTATGTTTAATTCCCATGTAGTAGGGACGAGCCTATTGCCAGCAACCGGACACAAATCCAGACTCCGTGGCTGCTACTGAAAAATTCGGGATGGAAAAATCTAATAACAATTTGTTGCGCGACCCGTGACCGAACTTAGGACTTCATGCTCTTCAGTAGCGCTTGCGACAACTAAGTAGACCAAGGAGGCAGTGCTTGTACCTTGGAAGACTTGGAAGATGAGTGAATTTTGTGGTAAAAGATTTGACGTAACCTAATTCTACCTTGAAAATATGTCCGTAAGTCACTTTCTTTTAAAATAATCAGATCCTATAATTTTGTGGAATTAAGATTTTTTGTAATACCTAATTATACAAATAAATTAAAATACTTAGACTATTTTCCGAATTCTGTGCTTCACAACTTTACAATATATCATTAACTTCGGTGTGCCTTTTGACATTAGTCTCGTCTACAGTTTCCTTTGCGTTCTGTCCAGTGTAAATAGGTACTTACATCTCGATAACTTTTAACTAATTTGTTTAAATACCAAGTTCGGACAAGGTATAACTTTGTCTCACTTGTAATCCCGCCTAGAGGGCTGGGTTAATAAAAATGAAGCGTCCCCATTGGCCATCACACCCTTTCCCCTGTATTCCCGTACGGGATGAAGAGGGAGCGAGCAGGGGGCGGGGCGGAGATCCTCGGGGATGTCAGTATGCACCTGACGCTGCCAATTGACATATCTCCCGTAATCGGGTAACACGTGTGTTATACGGTAATTATCACGACCACGATGAGTGAGGAAGTTGAGGAGAATGGTCAGACGGACGCGAAAACGGTACAAACGCTTCAAACTCCACGGCCGTCGTCTCCACGGAAATTCTTTGCCCGTATTTACGGTCACCTGGAGGAGCCTAAAAGGCCCAGTGTGGTGGAGAACGTGGCAGGGTTCGAAAGCGATTCATCTTCTGACGTGGAGATAGGTGAGAGTGAGGGTTCACCAGAGGTGCAGGCCAGGGAGCCCCCGCTTTGGCCACCGCCGCCGCCGCTGCCGCTGTGTCCTCGCCCGATGCTGCTGCCGCACCAACAGTTAGCTTTCGGAGCTGGCCTTGCTGCTTTCTGTGAGTTAATATTGCTATTTAAATACTTATCTGTTCTATTTGGAATGAAATAAAAACCGATTTTATTCCCTTTTTAAAAGAAAGAAATAAACACAACAGCAACGTTCTTCAGTTACGTGCTTAACAAAAGTAAGTATCTATAGTAAATAAAAAATCATAAGGTACTTATTAGGGTGCATGGGTGGAGATGAAGATAGATATCAGGGACCTCTCCCTGCCTTCACATACACTCTGCCCAATATTTTGAGGAGTGAAAGCGCAATGTTTTCTCTTCTATTTGAATTTTCTTTTACTATTTAGATTAACAAGTAGGTATTTACGGATTACGGATAGTACTGCCAGTAGCTTTGTGGGGAAAAGGACTCGAATCTTGAATACATATACCTACCTAATGACAGCTGGACGGGTCGAGAGAAGGTTTGACTATGCCTGCCGACATAGGTCTGTGGATGGGTGACCAGTAGCCATACTAGTGATTTGCTCCGACATAGATATCAGCTTCGTACCTGCGCAAGCTATTTTGGTAACGCACTGGTGCCAGCTGTTGCGGATAATCAGTAGCCCGAATGCCTGAACAACAGTTCAAAAGTAACCTACACAGTGAATGAAGTCATTTGATGATATTCCATCAGATAAAAAGGGTGGTATTTCATAGGTATCTATTTAAAGATATAACCTAATATTAGCTGTGCCCTTCACTTTTCCATGCTCCTAAGGGTCGTAGCGTGATGTTAATAGCCTTTATCAAGAATTGGACGACTAACTGTAAAACAAAAATCAAAATGGATATCTACAATAAACACTGCTTTCGAAAAAAAAATTGGAACGTAAGAAAATTCACGTTCTAGGGTCGTTAGATTGACGTACTCCTAGTAGTAGTACCTACCTACTTATATCATGTAATTAATTATTACTAGTTTTAAAACTAATTTTCCATAAAACCGATGAACACGACCAAACAATTATTAGAAGTGGTCAGCAATAACGACAAGTTTTTTTTTAATAAGTTTGTTTTTGTTTTTAAAAAAAAACGTTGCCCCACACTAGGAATTTCTCCTGTATTGTGGGTGCGTTTACAAACATTAAATTTCACATAAGTACACAAACAGCCAGACCCGGAACAACTATCTGTAGGTCTTACAAATATTTGTTCCGTGCGGGGATCGAACCCGCGACATGCAACGCAGCAGTCAATCGCTCAGCCACTACGCCAACCGTGCCGTCAAAAGTTATAAGTTAAAACCATAATCACAACTTGCGTCCTTTTTTTTCCGGTGGGAAATCATCCAATGACTTCCCCCGCTCTGGGCGGAGCGGGGGGGCATGTCAGACTTGTACTGACTAAAACGGTAAAACCCACCTATGTTCCTTCTATTGTCCTTTACGTTCCGGGGCCGCGGTATCTCTTTCGAACAACCCGCAACACAACTTGCGTCCTTACTATCGTTTTCCACGATATTTTTAATAACGTTTAGTGGAATTCGTTTCCATTTGTCTGCAATGATTGTTTTAGTTCCCTGGTTTTTGTGGAGCTAGTTGTACTGATTTTATCTGTCTCTTTCGAGGCATGCTGAATTGGATTGAGGTAAAAGTTCAAGGTGGCCAATCTAAACGATGGTCCGTAACTTCTTGTATGTAGGATTCTACGTCTCAGAGATACTCCGCCATAAGGCGTGACTTCTTCAGAACACATTTCCGCAAAGCGTGCCTCTGATCTTCGCAGCTATCGCTGACGCCGATCCTCTCCACATAAAAAGATTCTAGCTTCATCAGTAAACAACACTTTGTTCCAATCCTCTAGAGTCTATGAAATACAGTTTAGACTCTAAACTGTATTTGCGCACTGCGTTGCTCTTCTTGAAGAGCAACGCAGTGCGCACGGAGTAACTTAGGGCACCAGGCCGGGCGGTAACTGCTGATATTGACAGAAAAAAGCTTCTCTAAACCTCTTACTTCTTCAAGGCTCTTTTTACTTCCACTCTTGACGACTTACCATTCCGCTACGTTTAACTCACCAAAAAGTGGTCATCTCGTGATTCTGTGCATCGTTTTCTTCCCGAACCTGGTCTTCTTTTGACCGAACCGGTCTCTTGACAACGTTGCCCAGTCCTCTGGATTTTTGAACGACTCACATTTAGCCGCTGAGCCACGTAAGTTTGCGAACAACCTTACTCAAGAAGGGCTATAATTTTGCTGGCCCCTAAGAGATAAGATTAAATTGTTTGTTTTGAAAACAATAAGTATAATGTTTTAAAATTAGTAATCAGCAAAAATCAGTTTCAACATAAAAAAAAACAATTCGCGCCATTAGTAAAGAAATTTTACAATGTACCTATTCATTATTTTTCTTTTGATAATTTTAAAATATAACTTCAGAACGTAAGGAATCATTCCAGGGTGCATCAAATAATAGGTAGGTATGCCAATACAACGTCAAATTATTAAAACCTCTTTCTTGTAAATTTATTGAAGTAGAGAAAAATCTTAAGTGCCCGTTTTTTTTAATCAACAAGTAAGTAGGTACCTATACATATCTTAATATCTACCTGTACGCTTACCATGAGTTGCCAAAGTAAAACGACACCATCTTACCGTAGTCGATATCGGATAAACGCGCATCGTATAGATTACAATTAAGGTGAAAGCTCCAACCTACCCGCGAAATTCAAATTTTCTTACGTTTTTTGCAATTTTCAGGCCAGTGCTAGGTTGTATGTTGATTAAAATATTATTCGCGGCTGTAAGACGTATGTAATTATAGAATTATAATCATCAAAATCACCAATACAACCCTCCAAGTTCATAAAGGCGTAGGAACAAAAAAAAAACAGAAAAAGTCTTTCCTACGCCTTTATGAACTTGGAGGGTTGTATTGGTGATTTTGATGATTATAATTCTATAATTACATACGTCTTACAGCCGCGAATAATATTTTAATCAACATACAACCTAGCACTGGCCTGAAAATTGCAAAAAACGTAAGAAAATTTGAATTTCGCGGGTAGGTTGGAGCTTTCACCTTAAACTCGTACCATGAGCTATACGGACTCGCTAGCGACAGCTCGATTGTTTATACAGTTTATAAATGTTTATGTTGGTACAAGAACCATTACGTATCAAACTTCACACTTAAGTTTGCTGTCTCGTTCTAGCTACAGTAAAAGACAGAGTAAGGCAGATAACCCTACCAATTAAAAACACCGATTCTATAACGCTGCCTATTGTAAATGTAATAAAGCAAGCGTAAATCAAAAACATAATATGTGTTTCTAAATTTGGATGGGTTATACCTTGTGAAATTAATGCCAGCCGTCATGTTTCATTTCAATGCGTCAATGTCATGATGGCCGCGTCCGAATCTGCATGAATATGAAAGTAAAGGAAGTTATAAAATGACTACCATCAATAGATCCTATAACTTTTGGGAACTTCTAGCATCCTATAACTTCTAGTGTAGTAACTAAAATAAAAGTTCTGAATAGGTACTTTGTTAAGGATAAGTGAAATATGTTATTTTATATGTGCCTTTGTTTAATGATATCCCTTTCTTGTCTTGTGGTTGGGAATTTCATAAACTTTTTCATAATATTGGTGACGGTTCAGTGTTGTTGTTACTTCTTTAATATAGACACTCATGGCCTCTTGGGAAAAATGTAGAGGTTTACCGGTAATACGCTGATAGCTTATATGTGCGTAACATAACAATGCGCATAAAACTAAACGAGCTACTTAAAATGTGAAATTCATGTATGTACAAAAGTAAGTTTGAATAATGAAGTTTCTAACATAATTCTTATTTCTCACCTATTCAACTGATACTATTTTTGTTCACACAAATGCTCGAAAACCTCTTTATTGAGCCTATATTCTTTGATAAAATTATTTTCACCAATATGTGCAAGTGGATCTCAAAAAGCCTTTCGCACAGTAGGTTAGAAATTTCCTTGGTCTCGTTGTTCGTGTTCATATGCACCCGTGGCTAACATATTCCACGCTAAATAAGTTTTACCGGACATATTTATGCACAAATTAATTAAAAATTGTTTTAAACGACACACTTCACAGCATTTCATCCTTCATTAAGCTAGTGAGTTAGTTTACTACTGAAGTAACGGTTTGCATCGATAGTACCTGTCAAATTTGTAACTCATGGTACCGATTTGTATAGCAAACTGCCATAAACTTTAGTCCCTAGCGAGTTCCTATACGATAGGTTTCTTACTTGATGTCTCATACTGCCGATTTTGGTTCTACAAGTGACCGCTAGAGGCGCTGTAAAATTTCCCATACAAAAAATTGACGGCGTCGGTATCGAGTAGCGACGAATACTATTGGTTTAAACTCATGGTAGAGCTACTGGTCTCTTTCTAATACCTATCTAGTATCTCACCGAAACGTTGCCATCCAGGCCACCAGCCAGCCCTAGATGTGCTTCTAGCATCAATATGTTATAAAAGATGTATTCATCATCCATGGATAATCGTGACAATCGAAACTGCAGAAAATCTTTGTATGACGAAATTTGCAGTTTTGAGTGCGCATAGGTCGATCCTTATCTTTAACTCGAGAAAAGTTTTTGTAAATCAAAATTATTGTGATTTAACCAACGATAGAAGAGATAATTCTGCTAAAACTGCTGAAAAATTTGGGGCTTCTGGTCAAATGACAAAATCATGCATGTAACGTATCAAAACGCTGTAAAACAATGCATTTGGTTCGTTTCCCTACACACACAGGCAACACCTAAATAAAACCTTACTGTTGGATGTTTTAAGTATCAGGGTAGGTAATTAGAATATGTCACCTAGCTCACAGAGACGGTGGTACGCAAAGCAACTAAAGCGTAACCTTGTTTCTTTGGATCTTAGTCTTTTTAGATCCCGATCTGCGCTCCCTAGTTAAGGTGAAAGCTCCGACCTACCCGCGAAATTCAAATTTTCTTACGTTTTTTGCAATTTTCAGGCCAGTGCTAGGTTGTATGTTGATTAAAATATTATTCGCGGCTGTAAGACGTATGTAATTATAGAATTATAATCATCAAAATCACCAATACAACCCTCCAAGTTCATAAAGGCGTAGGAAAGACTTTTTCTGTTTTTTTTTTTGTTCCTACGCCTTTATGAACTTGGAGGGTTGTATTGGTGATTTTGATGATTATAATTCTATAATTACATACGTCTTACAGCCGCGAATAATATTTTAATCAACATACAACCTAGCACTGGCCTGAAAATTGCAAAAAACGTAAGAAAATTTGAATTTCGCGGGTAGGTTGGAGCTTTCACCTTAAGATAAAAATATAATAATTAATTAATTATTATTAATTAGTTAATATAAATATAATATTATAATATAGTTAGTCGTGAACGACTTGTGTCACAAAGGAATGACCCAACATGAATGGCTTTCCCATCTTTAGACTTTGGCACCATACTTGAATCTTTAGAGATGAGTTTTTCAAAAAACTAGGTCAAGTGGCCAAGTAGAAAAACTAAGAATTTTTGCGCACTTTACTAGAATTTTTCGGTCGCGTAGACCATAATTATGTCATCACCTGATACTAAACGATTATTTGATCTTTAGTGATGCACTTTTGCCTAGTAATAGGTACTGAAAATATTGTAATTATAAGTAGGTATATCTACTAATGCTCTCTAGACTTAAAGAAACGAAATACGACTAAGTCAGACTTTCAGTCTAAATACTTACCAGAATTTTAGAAGGAGCGACTGCCACAGTCTATTAACTGGGCTATATATAGATACCTACGCAGTGGAAGAGAGTGTCAGACTTGTACTGACTAAAACCCATCCATATAGGTAGGTACCTTCCCTTACCTTTTGTGTTCCTGTGCCGAGGCATATCAACTGGCACCCCCGGCAGAAATACGCCCTCTATCTCTTTGAAGAGTGCTAGGAACACGAACGCGCCGACGCGACGATGCGGCCTGTCTTCACTAGACGGAAGGACGGTGTATCTCCCGCGGCGGCTGAGACGTGAGGTTTTTTCCCTTAAGCGTCCCGCCACCTACTTCGCTAGCATAACTGCTTCGCAGAAGGAGATGAAGGAAACACCACCCTAAAAGTGATTTTCCACCAGAGATGTGCTATGTGTTATGATATGCGGCGAGGATGTGAAAGCAAACGCTAAAAAGCTAAAGCTACGAAGCTATTTGACCGTTTCCAGTAATGCTAAGCTATGTAACGGGGTGAGTAAGTGACTTCGTGCTTAGGTAGCTGTAAAGGCAGGTAGGGTCACAGTTCCGCACATAGCTACGACACTCGCTCGCGATCATCTATAGCACGCATCCATTCGTATAATAATCATGTCTAGTTGAAACCGTTTCCAACAGTGCTAAGATATACGTACCTATACTTACACCAGTGAATATGATTAGTGGATGTTAAACGCATTCATAGCAACGTAGCAAAGCACATCTATAGTGGAAAAGCACCCTAATAATTGTGAAATACAGATTTAATAACAATACGAAGGGCTTTAAATGCTTATTATTAAGTAGGTATGTTCCATATTTACTTAATAACGCAATGTTTGTTGTTGAATCCAAAATGAAACCTGAATTTATTTTGAAGGCATTGTCATTGTATAAGCAAATACCAAAATACTTAGGTATCCATACGTTATAAAATTACCTCACTTGCTCACAATATGATTTATTGATGTTAGTGATAGTGGTGTTGATAGTTCAATCCTTACTAATATTTTATAAGCGAAAGTGAGTTTGTTTCTTTGTTTGTTACGTCTTCACGCCTAAATGGCTTAACCGATTTTGATGAATTTTGGTACAGATATAGTTGGGACCCTAAGGACGGACATAGGCAAATTTTTAAAAAAGAGAGTTAGAAATGAGGGACAAAGAGAGAAGAAAAGTGAAAATTTAGCTTTGCTATTACAATAAATAGACGTACCTGCAGGTACCTTCTACCTGTAGTTTTTGCCCTAGCGCCTTAATCAGGAAAGGGGAACTGCTGTGTTCCCCGAATTTAACGCGAGCGAAGCCGCGGGCAAAAGCTAGTAACTAATAAATAACCACCACTTTTGGTACTATGCAGGATAAACTGAAAAAAGGTTCGAACAGCCAGTGAATTTGACTATTCTATTGATCATAATCAATCGATGCATAGAGCACAGTCTACGACGACGGGGTCTACAGAGTACCTACTACGAATTATTTGGAAAGCTATTTTAAACCAAATTATGGAGATTTTGTTGAATAACTTGCTTTGTTTATTGGCATGACATAGGCTCATTAGTATAGACCGGGTGTATGGACAAGACCAAAGAACGGTGTTATTCCTATTCTTAAAAATATACATATATTTTAACATTAATTCGTTGATTATTAAAGAAGATACATTTATTTTTCGTCAATTTACGAAAACATTAAAGATTTAATAAAAATAATATAATAAGCTCTTCTGGAGAATTGAGATCAAAGATATCTCTTTTACGTCCAGAGCTTACTTGTAAAATAAAATATCACTAGAAAAATATTTGAATATAATGGAGGGTGTCCATAGATAAGCCTTTTGCGCCGTAGAACCTCCTTCCCTAATCCTTTCACATAACTCTTTGCCGGACATCTCTTTATGAATTCAATGGAAAACATATTTTCTTCAAAGTTCTCAGTAAGGTTCTCAAAGAGTTTTTTTTTCTTATCGCGTAATCAGCTGTCGTTATAAAAATATTTTTCAAGTTATATTATTTAACCTATTCATATTACTAAGAAAGTATTTCAAAGAAAATTTATCAATAAAAAGATCCTGCGCGGGTACATTAAATACAAATTATACTAACGTAATTAATTTAGGTAGTGATCATCATCATTTCTGGAATCAGTCACTGTTGGGCTCCCTATTCTTTTCTCTTCTGTACAGTCCCTCATCCATCCGTTTCCCGCGCCTTTGACGCTTTTGGACGGCCCTGTCTTCGTAGGCGCAACCACAGAGTAAAATAATATACCTATACAGGAGGGCGCAACCTTGGCAGCTATTCGGTCAAACTTTACTTCATCGGCCGTGTCCGCATCTAGCCAGATTTCCTGACCATCTACAATTTAGGCATATCGCCCCATCCCCGGTGTCATAGACTTTCGTCCAACGACAGATTTCGGTGATACGCACTTGGTTAAGCCAAGCCGGGCATAGCTCGCTTCATGGCCCTTTGTGTAACTCGTATTCGGGCTTTGTGAGGGTCCATGTCTCGGTACTAAATGTCATCGTTGTCAGGCTCAGGACATATTGGTAGGTGCCACTGATCGTCGAAGTCAAATTGCGCCAGCATTGGCCAGCTACTTCATGTCCTGAAAATGTCTAAAAAATGCCTACCTCAATCAGAGTTAACAGAAAAATGTGGTATTCCACCGCAAAGTACCCAGTCATAAAGCAAATTGAAGATGATAAATCATCAAGCCTGAACTTTTTGTCAATACCTAACCTAGGACTTACAATGAGTTAGGTATAACTTGTTCTAGTTGGCAAGCATAGTGGGACTACGAAACATAATTTCATAAATAAAAACACTGAAAACATTTACAATAAAACCTCCATTTACCTCCACAACAATGGGTGTTATAATTTTCATTTAAGCTTATTAGTATGAAAATCTTTTTCTGTGGGGAGCCTTATTGCCATGAAAATAGAATCATAATGGTTTGTCGCGTCGCTGAAAAACCTTTGGTGAAGAGTCTGTAAGGGGAGGGTGAGGGGGGTGTAGTGACGGCCCGCTTGTCGGCATACCATGATGCGATTACCACACCACGTCTCACTGGCTTCAAATAGAGGCGTGCCGGCACCCATTCGAACTCGCTCTCTTGTTAAAATTGTCGGCACTGTTCCGCTACGCTATAAAATCCATTGTTCAACTCTAATAACTATTGCGAAATAACAGTCCATGAAACTGATTATACAAATGTTTATTTGTGTTTAGGTTTGCATTGTGTTTCAGCGTTTAATTAATGAAAATCTGGGTAAACAATGATGAGAAGGTATTATTCTGGGACTGGGAATTTTGATATCAACCTCCTACACAATACAAGAACATGACGAATAGATTTTAAATATCTTTTTTTATATTAAATGGGCTTGCGTTGGGTCGCTCGCCTCGCCGAATTGAATAGTATCATCATCATCAACCATAAAATGCATTGTCTACCGGTTTTTGAACCGTACACTATTATAAAATTTGTTTAGAGTAACGGAAAGACCAAAGAGATGATGAAGACGATGCCAAAGAAAACGGATGCCTTGGGAGGGAGTGAATAGTGAGATAGCGAAAGTTAAATGATGAAATAGATCTTTGTTGCTAGTCTATTTTCACCAAGTGAAGGTACGTAACCTACCTACATTAAAAGACAATAACTTACTTAAGTAATGATGCAGTTTTGGCCAAGGGCCAGCAGCTGCCAATCAACTTAATTCATTGTTATAAGCCATTTTAGAACGAGTGAAAAACGCTGTTTCAGAAATATTACTTTTCGATTGGAATACTATAACCTGTAGTGATGGCCCAGAGGTTGGGCTTCGTCTCTCATGCACTAGGTTGTGGGTTCAAATCCGGGCAAGTACCAGTGTGACTTTTTCAATTGATATTTACTTTTTTATGTTTTTGTCTTGGTATGGACATATATAATGAGGAGGGACGAAGCACATGTGACTAAAAGAGTGATGGATCTGAATGTTGAAGGACAGAGAGCGAGAGGAAGGTCAAAGAAAAGATGGATGGATAGTGTAAGGGATGATATGAAGGAGAAAGGAGTAAATGATGCCGTGACTTCTGATAGGGGAGAATGGAAGAAGAAAACGTGTTGCGCCGGCGCGGCCCCTAATAGAATGAGACAAGGGCAGGAAAATGATGATGTTTATCTTGGACATCACAGACATCGGTGAAGGAAAACATCGTTAGCAAACCTGAATGCTAGTGTCTTCTCTGTATGAGAAGAGGCCTTTGCCCAGCTGTGGGACAATAATAGGCTAGTATTATTATTATTGGAATCAGTCTCATTTTAACCAACATTATGAAACATTTTCTAATTTTAGCCAACAAAATCGAACCTACTTAGTAGCAGTGTATGTAGGAAATAAATCGATAGCAAAACGAACCCATTTTTTATCAACCATGGTCACTCAAATCTTCATTGTGCAGTGTTTAGCGTACATCGATGAGCTCGTGGGAGTTCGCACGTGCACGGACCACGGCTTGCGTTCCCCGACAACATAGCATTTCGATTTATATTAGTCGCAATTTATATCGCTCTCGTTTCACATCGCATTTGATCGAGGTACGATTTCATCAAGGATTATGTGTTGAGTAAAGCTTAAAGGCTTGTTACGAATTCCACAATCGATTTTTGAATAAACACGGCTCATTTTAAATTATAATGTTAATTATTGTTATGTGAAATGGGTACTAGGATTACTGAATGGTGGTGTTGTAGTGAGATCTATCTTAAGACTCACGTTTGTAGCTATACGTGTGCTATGATGTGTAGTAGTTGACCCTTAAAATGCTTCGTCGCGTAGCCGCATAACTACATTACGAGGAACCGAATCATTGATAGTACCTAGTTATCAAGCTGGTTATTTAATCCTGAATAGATTGGTGTATTCTTGTCTAAATAAAAAATATCTGAAAGATACGCCAATACCATTTATTTACCCTATTATCCCTAATAAGACAGTTAGCCGCTTTGCAACAAGTACCTAGGTAGTTGGCCATAACGTAAAGTACAGCCAATATAATATAAAAATTCAACCGACTGAGTATTTCTTTTCCACATCACTACTTCTACCTAGCGGGAAAGAGCCAGTCGGCAATAATAAGAAGACGATTTCACTACGAGTTTTCTGTATCTACGAGTATTGTGTTCAATTGAAATGCAGTGAAGTGTAGATTTCATAATATCAATATCTGGCGAGAGGCTTGGAAAACAAAACATGAACAAGTCAGGTGTGGCACTTCCATCTCTAAATTGCCCTCTAGTGAATGGTCGAATGAAGCTGTAATTAGGGGATCTCTTCTAATGAATATTAAGGGGCGCAACCCTAATACGGCTAGCTCCCATTGTTAGCATTGTTGATTAAACACAATCATTTTTTTAATCGCTAACAACAATGGTATTTTTGTAGTTAAGATAAATGTTTGATCAATATCATAGTCTGTTGTCTTTTACTGGAAATCTAAAATAGAGTTTACTATTTTTATTTTTACTCATTGAATAACCTAATTACCTACGTCTGTCATTTCTGCAAAGATTGATTAATTCACTTACCTAAGGGCATATAGCCGTAGCTATAAACGGTTTGAGATGATAATTATTTACGAGAGGAATTAAAACAACAATGAAACGAACAGTCAAGTTAAAGTTTGACGACACGGTTGGCGCAGTGGTTGAGCGAACGACTGCTGCGCTGAGTGTCGCGGGTTCGATTCACGGAACAAATATTTGTATGGCCTACAGATAGTTGTTCCGGGTCTGGCTGTTTGTGTAGGTATGTGAGTTTAAATGTTTGTAAACGCACCCACGATACAGGAGAAATTCCTAGTGTGGGGCAACGTTTTTAAAAAAAGAAAAAGAAAAAAAAAACTTGTTTCAATTTCATGAACTGTATTGACTCTTTAATTAATTACTTAGATATTATAGCCTCTTTGATAAATCTCTACTTACATTATTTGTTACATACAGTCATCTAAAAAAAAAAAAAAACTTAACACAAATCAGTCTAAGCTCCCCATAAACCACTAACAACACTCACTTTCGACTCGATTAAGCGCATGACGATTTAATGTGACAACGCTCAGTCAGATAATACCTCCATTGTGGTCCAATTACATACATACGGTGCTCACGGCATGGGACCACAGCTGACGAGTCCCAGTCCCACATACACCCTTTTCTCTCGCGCTATCTAATTGAACCAATCTTGTTATTCGTAGATTGCGTGCACTTGATTTTGATGCGGATTATTGGCTTTTGTTGTTACCAGCTCTTGGGTAAACTTCTGCAGCGGGAAAGCGTAACCTAATGACCGATGACTCTACTAGGTAGGTTATTGATTGGTGATCCTTTTTGATGCTGGTCTTGAAGATTTATGAAGTCGCGTTCGTAATGAACACTTCAGCGGTACTGTCGCCTGAGGTTATTGTCAACTGAAATGTTGTTGCAGCCTGTTTTCAGTTTTAGGATTGAGCCGTAGCGACGCAAATAGGCCAGAAATGGAATTATTTTGCAAATTTTGACCACAAAAACAATTTTGATCAAATCGATCGTTTTTTTTAGTTTTCTCAGTAGAGTTGCGCCACACTAGGAATTTCTCCTGTATCGTGGCCCGCGTGGGTGCGTTTACAAACATTTAAACTCACATACAAAAACAGCCAGACCCGAAACTACTACTTACCTGTAGGTTATACAAATATTTGTTTCGTGCGGGAATCGAACCCGCGACACACGACGCAGCAGTCGATCGCTCAGCCACTGCGCCAACCGTGCCGTCGAATCATCATTCTTTTTTCCATGATTCAACTGTTACCTACCACTTCTAAGTAAGTTCGAAATCTACTGATTAATGTTGCCTAACATTAAAAGTACCTACTTATCTACCGTAACGTACCCGCAGTAAACTGAATTTGATATCCCTCATTAGGTCATTAACTACCCACCTACGTATCTACTATAATAATGATTCAATTCAAACAATGGTGGGTGCCTTCAATAGAAACAAGCGAAATGGGAACAATCTGGCACGCATCCGCGGACCGCGCCTAACGAGACGGATCATGCGAACTTTTATTTCTCTTTTATATTCGAAATATTTAATGTGGGTAAGTATTTTCGCTAACCGAAATTAGACGTGGTTGTAAGAATAAAGACTGAACGAGAATTTTACAAAAAAATCATCATCATCATCATTATCTTGCTTGGGACTGGTTCAGTTTGTCTTCTTTCATAATTTTCTCTCTCTTTTACTAATGTCATCTAAGCCATATTATCCTTCCTATGCTTTTCTTAATATATCATAGACTATTTTAGAGGAGCTTGTAGCTAAGTAATAACAGCCTCTTGGGTCGATCTTTAGGTCAAGCCGCGCTTGCCTAGGCGGCTGCTATTCTTTTTCTCTTATAGTCTTAGGTATTTTGTTGTATATTCTGGGTGTCATACCTAGAAAACCTTTTGTGTAAAGCGCAGTGTTGTGTGTTTTGGCACAAATCTCAATATGTCGGCGTTCAGACTTCAGTAATTCGAATAACTGTGGGTTTCATTTTTCGAACACTACTGACTCATAAATAAACATACCCGATTAGAATTTGTGTTACATACCATTTAAACCATAATTTAAAAAAGCTGAAATAAAAAAACTTACGGTAATCAGTGGCAAAAAAACGATAAATCAAACAAAAGTCAATTTTATTTTCAGTCTCTTAGTGTTTTTTTTTTTGGAAATTGTTATTTTGCAAAAAACGTTTGTAAAGACAAATCAACTGATAACAAATCACAGGATACGGAAGGCATCGGTGAGCATCGGCTCGTGAATCAATCACTAATTGACCGGACATTATTGTAACGGATACTAATCCGCCGCCACATGTCGCCTCTCGGCAGCGTAGCGCTTCAATCCCGACTATGCATCGATGTCGCTCGCTCTATTTAAACAAGGGTTCTGTCTGAATGAGGGTGAACCCTTTGTGGTTTTAAACTGATTCGTATAAACTAGAGCTGTAGGATTTTGAAGACATCGCAATTGATTATCTATATTGATACCTACCTACACAAATGTTGATGAGAGTAACTTGTGGTTGAATAATAGCAGCCGCTCGGGTCGGGTTAAACCGCACTTGCCTAGGTTATTCTGTGGATGGTTACACACCGAGTTTCCACCGTGCCTCGGAAAGCACGTAAATAAAGCTGTTGGTCCCGACTGTCATTTGTAGATCTTTGAGTCGTTACAGATAGTAGGTATTAGTTAATATAAACAAATATGGCGGCGTTAGTTCTGATTATCGCCACGCGTCGAAAGGACCATGCAGCAATCAACAAGACGTGCATGCCTAAGAATTGGTTTATTTTTAACGTATAGTTAGTACAGATAGTAGTTAAAATACCAGGTTTCACGTTATTTAATTAAAAATACGGAACCACTAATATATCAGGGTCGGGATAACAATTTATAACATGTTTGTTAAGAATATCGAATGGCAAAATTATGAACGATTAAATAATCGTGATTCACCCTTGTGGCGCGGGCAGGGTTTCACTCGGAGACACTTCCGGGGCAATATGGTGCGGAATCGGAGCTCTTACAAGCGTACTTTTCTCATGTCTCAGGCACACAGGAATTGCAAGGAATCCTTATTTTATTGACGAGTTTTTTGTTAGGTCTTAGTATTCGCGTGGGAAACTTGAGTTTTTGTAATAAGTCTTACGTGGTTAGGTAATATCGAGGTAGGTACATCCGATTTAATTAAAAGACCAATATGATTGAACCATCATGAAAATTGATGCAATTAAAGTAAGTGCCTACGCTTACAGGGGCAGGGTAACTTGTTTGCAACTTTTAAGTATTGGCGCCAATTCAGCAATACAAGCACTTGATTTGGCTACTCAGAACTTATGAGTCACCAATACGGTAAAACAAAAAGCAATCACCCAATCGTATTTTAAAAATTCAAAATGACGATGACTCTATTAGCAAGTTTCTGTAAAAAAGTTCAAACCCATTTTGTTTTTCCAGTGGCTCGTAGAAGACGCAAGGAGAGCCGTCCACGTCGACAGCGCACCACCTTCTCTGCACACCAAACTCTTCGACTGGAGCTCGAGTACGCGAGAGGCGAATACGTTGCTAGGGCGAGAAGGTACGTTAGATGCAGATGAGGAAAGATTGGTACTGGGTGAAGAGTAGCACTCTCGTCTCTAGATAGCCATTAAATTCACCCTCTACGCATTTATTTCGTGGCGTATTTTTATGTTCTGCCAAAATGATGAAGAACGGCGCACCGCACAGGATTAGACACAGCTTTTTTTTTATTTTTGGTAACATTCTTTTTCAGGTGTGAATTAGCATCAGCTCTTTCGCTCAGCGAAACACAAGTCAAGATTTGGTTTCAAAATCGAAGAGCTAAAGACAAAAGAATCGAAAAAGCCCAACTTGATCAACAATATAGGTACGTTTTTAGCTAAATAGGTACCCGTTTCTATTAAAGTTTTTTTGTACAAAAGCTAGTTTCATTATAGAATCGATATACATTATTGTTAACTGTTTTTCGAGTCAGTTCAGTCTGTAAATATATTTATAGGGTTTAGAACTTCTAAAGGAAGATACGGAACCCTGAAAGCATCACTTCGTTTTCCGTCAGTTTGACTGTCAATACCCTTTATCTCGGGAACGCGTGAATGTTCGAGTTGAAATTAAAACCAGATACTTAAGTCTTTGGTCCCTTAGTGCTGTGGAAAATTAAACCTATAGGTCTAAGCAGTCTAAATGTCGCAAGTTTGTACGGAACCGTCGGTGCGCGAGTCTGACTTACCGGCCAGCCGGTTTTATATACTAAATATGAGCTTGCGTGAGCGTCTGACCGCAACTCGCCTCATGTGAAGCGATGATGCGGCCTAGGGTGGAGCACGCTTGCCTAGAAGACGGAGATTCCTCGAACTTCGAAGAAATCCAAATTAAGATTATATGATCAGGGAACAGAGAAGCTGACTCTGAATTACACGGACTGACGGTTCATATAATAAATGTGGCAGCATAGCGCCTTGATGAAATCATCCTCTGCTCTGCCCTCTGCTCCTTCATCATATATACATTATACATAATATATGAAGTCGATGCTAAATGCATTGATTAAAAGTAAAACCTGTGCCCTCTCTCACGCTATTAAAGACTTGCTTAAGGGAGTTATTGGAACGTGAGAAATTCCTCAGGCCTCTTGTCCATACACGTTTTAAGTATGTAGGTACCTACTCATCACTTTATAGAAACTTGTAATTAACGGCAATAGGCCTTAGGAGAATACATTTCACTCTTTTCCAAACTTTTCTTGCCTCTGAAAACGCTATAATGCAATTTGAATTGCGCCCCCATTTCCACCAAGTCAAAACTGTTAATAACGACCTAACCTAACCTGTAATAATTTTATTGGCCAAAGCTATTAAGAACGTCGTTGGTCTAGTAGCCGCAAGCTCGACTGCTGAGCGTTTCCAATAGGGTATTTTACTCTATATGAAAGAAATTCTAAAAATATACAATTCAGATAGCTTAGGCAATAAGCAGTCGGAAAATGTTAAATTTAGTTAATAAAATAACTAAATAAATGACATGGCCAGAATGGGTATAGAGCTATGCCCTAGCAAAAATATATTCATGTACATTGATGTACAGTACGTCATTTTAAAGCTTACATGCAGGGCTTTACAATATTTTATGGTTTATGATCAGAGAATAGGCGAGAGACACAATAAATAGAAAACAAAAATAGCGCCTTGACAATTTGAATAGCAATGATGAAATATTCAGAGTTTTATAGGCGTAACAAAACGAGGAAGACTATTCAAACGCCATTTAGTAAATAGACTAGGCTAGTCATAAAAAGGAACTAATTCCACAAGGAAGGTCTAGTTTCAATAGTAACAAATTACGATAATACGTGATAAAATCAACGCAAGACGACAATGTAAGGGCCTATGCACACCACGTTTTATAAACGCGCCGTCGACGCGCGTTTTGGGAACGCGCGTCGCCGGCGCGTTTTTATCCTGCAAAGCAGTTTGTTGTCGTTTGTATCGATACAAACGCGCGACACCGATACGAGCGCTAGCGCGCGCGCCTTCCCTACGGACGGGGTTTCTTCCGCAACGAGGGAAAGGGAGGTGTCATCGCGTCTGCATCGCTACACACGCGCGTCTGTATCGCGTCTGTATCGCTACACACGCGCGTCTGTATCGCTACACACGCGCGTTTGCATCGCGTCTGTATCGCTACACAAGCAAGTCAGATGCCCAATCTGAAGGGGCCAAACGCCTCCTGCCGTAGGCTCTATGCCGGAGTCGTGCAGTCCATGGCCCTTTACGGGGCCCCGGTATGGGCGCGTTCTTTAGGGCGGCGCGCCGCCCACTACCTGAACGCGCCCCAAAAGGTGGTAGCCTTAAGGCTGATCCGGGGCTACCGCACGATCTCCGGCGAGGCAGCAAGCCTCCTTGCCGGACTGCCACCGTGGGATCTGGAGGCGATAGTCCTCGCGCGCCTGTTTGAGTGGCGCGCGGAGGCACTACACCGGGGGGAAAACCCGCTGCCGCGGCAAGTTGCCGCTCGGCGGGCAGACCTCCGGTGCGATCTCATGGTGGCATGGAGAGAGCGACTGTCGCAACCCCGTGCAGGGCACGCCACAATAGTGGCGGTAAGTCCCCTCTTTGAGGAGTGGCTGGAGAGGCGTCATGGCGTCCTCACCTACCGCCTGACGCAGGTCCTCACCGGACACGGAAGTTTCGGGAGGTTCCTGCACATCATCGGGCGGGAGGAAGCGCCCGGGTGTCACCATTGTGACGATCGCCCGGAGGACACGGTGGAGCACACAGTGGCGGTCTGCCCAGCGCGGGGCGGTGCACCGCCGTGCCCTCGTGGAGGCGATCGGCGGCGGCGATCTCTCGCGTCCGGCCCTGGTTCAGGCCATGGTCCGGAGCGAGAGGGAATGGGAAGCGGTCACCACCTTCTGCGAAGCAGTAATGCTAGCAAAGGAGGTGGCCGGGCGTCTGAGGGAGAGAACATCTGCCCAACCCAGCCGCCGCGGGAGACGCCCAGGGCGCCGGGCGCCGCGAGACGACTTCCGGCCACCGTAGATGCGGGCCTGTGGACGGTGAGCAATGGGTAGCTCACCGTCCGTCCGTCTATTGACGACAGGCCGTGTCGACGGCGCGTTCGTGTTTCACGCGCGCCTCAAAGAGAGTCAGCAAAGCAGAGGGGCTTGCCAGAGCCTCCGCCTGCCGGGGTTGCGGGTTATTCGAAAGAGATACCGCGGCCTCGGAACGTAAAGGGCAATAGAAGGAACATGGGTGGGTTTTAGTCAGTACAAGTCTGACATGACTTCCCCCGCTCCACCCGGAGCGGGGGAAGTCATTGGATGATTTCAAACCCAAAAAAAAAAAAAAAAGCGCGTCAGGTGTGCAAAGGTCTACAGGCTGCGTCTGACTTGCGTGCGTATCGCGTCTGTATCGCTACAAACGCGCGTCGACGGCGCGTTTAAAAAACGTGGTGTGCATAGGCCCTTAATGTCAATCAATGCAATGTCAGAATATAAAACCACACAATCGACGAACAAACATATATTTTTTTGCATTTTCTCTCGCCTATTTTAGGGAAATGTAATTAATGGGATTATTTTTTATTTATTTCAAAAGGATTTTTCATATATTAATCAGTACTGTGCATTATCAGGGCAGGAGCCGCCAGTGATAAAATCAACGCAAGACGACAATGTAAATGTCAATCAATGCAATGTCAGGATATAAAACCACATAATCAATGAACAAACATATTTTTTTTTGCATTTTCTCTCGCCTATTTTAGGGAAATGTAATTGTTGGGATTATTTTTTATTTATTTCAAAAGGAATTTTCATATATTAATCATTACTGTGCATTATCAGGGCAGGATCTGGCCATGTCTTTTAAAATTGATTTCAAAGTTTTCACTTTTTTTTAGTCTGTTGTTTTACTAAGCGAAACAGTGTCCGCCATGATTATTACGTCATATGGTCATGTAAACAAAAAGTGACAACTGTCAACTGAGCAACTATTACTATTTTTGTATTAAAAAACTTTACATTTTAATTTTTATTGAAATAATAGTAATAATACCATGGAAGAAATAAATACTATCATATAATAATACCATAAACTATAGTGAAATATACAACTAAACAGAAAGACTAATACCAGCGCATTTGTTTACATGACCAACTGACGTCATGACCACAGACTAACATGGCGTCAAGCGCTTTTGTGATTTTACGCGCGAAAATAGAAATTGTAAAATTGAAATGCAAGTTTTATGGCACTAATCGAATGAATATTTTGTTTTTGTTTTTTTTGGTGTTTTACTAGGACCCTAGGATAAAATGAGATACTTTTTAAAAATGGGTGTAATACCGTATTGAAAATGTATCATTTCGTGTCCTGACTCTGTGATTGTGGACTTGTGGTATTAGGCATGACTAAAACATGTCTTCATAACTAAGCCAATCAGTGTAAGCTATGCAGTTTAGAGGCTCTCATACTCTATTGTGTCTCCTGGAACGAGGTTTGCGCTGCCTATATTGATATTTCTCCCTTTTCATAGACACTTGGCGGCTGCATCAGGCCTGTTCCCGACCGTGTTGTCTCCTGGATACTGTGCCTCACCACCGTGTCCCTGTCTGCCAGTGCAGCACCCACCGACCATAAACGATAAATAAATACATATATCCTTAGTTGTAAGTAGACTAATGCCCGTTTTCACTAATACCCTAATTGAATGTACAAACTAATGCGCACTTGGAATGTCAACTCTCGACGCTATTTATATTTAGGTCCAAATTAATTTAGTGTTGTTAGTCAAAACGGAAACAAGTAGTGTGTAATAAGGGCTTTTAGATATGATTCGCAGGTATCAGACTAAGTCTGGGTTTTATAAAAAACTTTTACAGAGGGCATTGAACTTGCCTAATGATGAGTAACGTTCTATTGTTTCATAGGCTAAATCGCTTTACTTATTAAAACAGAACTGCGCGGAATTTTAATGATAATACTTTGCCGAGATGACTGGCCGAGTACATGTGTCACCTACTCAACATAGAAAGAAAAAAAAAAGTATAATTTACAAACAACAGTTACCAGTATAACAGTATGCCATATCTGGCCGCAGCCCAATAGATATAAAAAACAATTTATGTGAACGACCCGCGACCTACATACAGGTCATTTCTTTGTTATTTTGTTGTGATTGCTTTTGATAGCATTCACAAACATACCAAAAAGTATTTAAATGATTATGTTGTAGTTTTTTTTGTTACTTTTGCTTCGTGTTTTAATCCGATTGAGGTAGACTAACAAATGTATTATGGGATAAAATTTATCAAAATTTACGAACAAATAAAGTCGGAAAACGTTCCTAATTAGTTGAAAGAATAAAATAATCGTAACCAATATGTAATTAGTAGTGTAAATAAACATGTTTATAATACAATAAAGGATAAGATGATGTTGAAATAAAAAGAATGTGTTAGAGTTTCAGTAGTTTTATTTGTATAGAGTCGACTTACCATGGCCTATTCCACGGTGGAAGGCTCGCTCACGTGTAGAACAATCCATGGAAAATAGTGTTTATTTAATTGTATGCACACAAATAAAAAGAATCATAACTCTACATTAAAACAACTTAACATTAGTAAGATAACAAATATCTTTAAGACATTTAAATGATTATAATTATTACTTATAATGCTTATACAATTCATATTGCTGAATTAGATAGAATACCTATAATTATACTTTTGAGTGTCAAATATTCAATTTTATTGTTCACACTACAATGTAAACTGATAAACATTTTATAAATGCTTTTTAACAAATTCATAAGCTAGTTCATTTCCTATTTCTAACACCAAGATTTATCTTTTTAATTTGAAATATATTTTTTTAACTCAAATGGAGCTCTCAAAGACATAGTCATAAATAAACTGTAACACAAGACTGCCATCCAATAAAGTAATTCATTTTGGAATGTTATAGCTATCTCTATCTAATCATGGACGATATCATTGAAAAATAAAATTATAATCTACAATAAAACATTAAATTATTAACAGAAATAATATAAATCTCCTCACTTAATGACTAAAAACGCAAATATTAATCTTATGCCACAGCTTTTACAGTATCATCCAATTGGACATGGACAGATTTTAATTTAAAATTGCATAACCTGACTAACACATAGCCGTGCGGAAAGTAATTAAAAAGTGGTAATTGAAATGTAAAAACTGTGATTACGTGCTAAACGACTAACAATAATAGAAAAAATGAATCTAGTGCCTACACAGTACCTTATTGTGAACAAACCTTAATTGAAGGGGCAAAAATAAAAATGTAAAATGACTATTTAATGCAGTCGCTTCACTAAGTCCGCTTGTCCCTCACTAGCTAGCTGATCTCCTGGCCTACCTCCCGTCACTACTCTACCTTCTGCCTGCCTAGCTTCAACTAAGCGCAACTTGAGACCTACATGTTAAAAAATATCTTCGTAAGTATACACCATACACATTCAAAATGTAAAATCCAAGAAATTGGCAGTGAGATTATTAATTTAGACTATCACACTGTTGCAATGTTTATAAAATTAAATTAATTAGTGTAACAATGGGATTTGGTATGTTTAAATTTCGAATAAAGGTGTCCCTCGAATCAATCGCCGCATCGTTACGAATGTTACGATGGGACCAATCACTGAACAGATCTCATCCTTATAAAAAGAGTATATGAAATTTGTGTCAGATGAACGAAACTTTAATGGATGCTGCGTCAATTAATATAGGGACACCTGTAGGGTCTTATCAAGTCACGCATGTTTTGCAATTTGGGTGAGACAAACAATATACCCATGCAATGAAACTACTACGAAGCGTTCAGAAACCCGTAGGCTGTATGCGAAACACGTGTGACTTAAAGGAAGCCCTAAATCATTACTGCCAATAAGCTGTTTCTCTGTATTTCAAAAATAAGAGCTGGAATATTGTAAGTTAAATGAAATAGTTATGTAAATGTAACATTGAAGTAGTAAGAACAAAGAAATGTACTCACAAGAGGACTGTCGTGGCCTAGAATCGGCGTTGGTTGGTGGCTTGAGCTTGGTTACCCATGTTGTAGCCGGCACCCGCGCTGGCGCCTCCGTTACCGCCGCCCGCGGTGCCGTAGCCGCCGCCACCGCCACCTTCGAACCCATCGGCTTCTCAATACATTAATATCTTTAAATTTTCCAATGAGTCGTTAATTTTGCACAATTTGTATTTAGTGGCAAAATAATGCTTTATTTGTTTTCTAAGCAACAACGATTTTCAGGTTCTTTGACAAAGATAAGCAAACCAACATTTTTTTTATTAATTTGTAAAGAGCTTACTAACCCGAGTTATTATAAGGCTGAGGTCTGGACGTATTGTAGTTTGGCCTCATTGGACCACCTCCATATCCCTGCTGGTATCCTCCACCAAAATTGCTATTAGGCTGGCTCCAGCCTCCTTGGTCCCCATAACCTTGGTTGCTCCAATTTCCTCCAGTATTGCCGGAGTCCCATGGATTTTGGTTGCTCCAGCCACCTTGTCCATATCCTGAATTGTAGCCACCGCCATCTTGTTTTCACAACAAAATAATGCACATCACAGTCATCCATTTTAAATTAATGTATCTCTTTACATAAAGTGGGCTGTATCGGATAAGAGATTTGAAATTTATTTATGTGTATTTTACAATCAAAGCAAGTTTCTTAAATAGATTGAAAAGACAATATGCTTCGTAACCCTCAAGCCGAAATGGTTTGATGAGCTAATATTCAATGTACCTGGGCAGTCCGATAAGTACTTAGCCTCACCGCCCAATGGCGCCACTATCGTAAAAGAAGTTTAGTATCGTGTAGTACCTCCTTGTAGACGGCTAATGTTAAAATTTCAGCCATATTGGATTTGTTGTTTTGTTTTGATCGCGTGTAGAAACGGGCGTTCCGCGGAATTTTAAAAAAATGATAAAGAGCAATATCGGTCGGTGATTCGATTTTTGTTTTGGAAGGGAAATCGCGCAGCAAAATCAAAGAGAGCTTGGATGCTGTGTACGGTGACTCTTCTCCTTCAATGGCGACCGTCAAAAATTGGCTTAACGAGTTTCAACGTGGTCGCACGTCAGTTTTTGATGAGTCACGCCCAGGTGCCCCAAAAACGGCTACCACGGAGGATAACGTGACAAAAGTCCACGATCTCGTATTGGCAGACCGGCGATTGAAGGTGCGCGAGATAGCAGAGACAGTAGGCATCTTAAAAGACCGCGTGGGTCATATCCTGCATGAAATATTGGCAATGAGAAAGCTGTCGGCTCGATGGGTGCCGCGTTTGCTCACTCCGAGCAACAAGCGCATCCGTGAGTCCACTTCAGAGCAGTGTTTGACACAGTTTAAGCGCAATCCAAAGGAGTTTCTGCGTCGTTTCGTGACCGTTGACGAAACATGGATTCACTGGTACACACCGGAGACCAAGGAACAGTCGAAACAGTGGACTTTACTCGGCGAATATGCTCCGAAGAAGTCGAAGACTGTCCCGTCAGCCGGAAAGGTGATGGCCACCGTTTTCTGGGATTCACAAGGTGTGATCCACATCCACTACCTGGAGAAGGGCAAAACGGTCACAGGGCTTTACTATGCCGAACTATTGGGCCGATTTTACCTCGAATTGCGAAAAAAACGGCCCCATTTGGCGAAGCAAAAAGTGCTGTTTCGCCAAGACAACGCACCGGCTCACACCTCCGCCGTCGCCACGGCCAAATTGGTCGCATTAGGCTATGATCAGCTGCCCCATTCACCGTATTCTGCAGATTTGGCCCCGTGGGACTTTTTTTTGTTTCCAAATTTGAAAAAGTCACTTGCTGGGCAGAAATTTGAGTCGAATGAGAAGGTTATCGCCGCCACGGAAGCCTACTTTGCAGACCTCCAGAAAACGTATTTTTCAGACGGGTTAAAGAAGTTGGAGCATCGCTGGGTCAAGTGTATAGAGTTGAAAGGAGACTATGTTGAAAAATAACACGACACTTTAAAAAAAAAAACGTTTTTTTTTGTAGGCTAAGTAGTTATCGGACTGCCCTCATAGCATATCTGCAAGTATAAGTACCTGAGTTGCCCCAGTCTTGATTCTGTCGGTTGCCCCATCCGCCGCCACCACCGCCGCGTCCCCCTCCGCGCCGGCCTCCACCACCGCCGCCGCCGCCACTGCCACCACCTCCAGGCCCACCGGCCGCCATCTCAGACTTAGATAGGGCTTTCTTGACGTCCAAGCGATGCCCTTTGACTTTGTGGTTAGGATGCACTAGGAACAACTTGTAAAATAAGTTCTAGTATTTAACGTTAACGGATCAGAAGTGTGAAATTCATTGAGATAGTTAAGTACGTATTATTATTTTAAAAAAGTCTAAACTTACAACATATCCTGTCAACCGGGTCATAGTCATCAAACTCTACAAATCCAAAGCCCCTCTTCTTCCCTGTATCCTTTTCAGTCACTAAGCTCACAGAGACAATACTCCCATATGAGCTAAAATACTCCCTTAAATCTTCTTCCTCTATGTCTTGTTTAAGACCTCCAACAAAGAGTTTCTTAACTGTAGCTGCAGCATCTGGTCTTTTTATTTCTTCTCTAGGCACAGCTCTTTTTGGTTCAACCACTCTGTAAGGATTGATTATATGTTCAGACACATGAATTTTGGAAAACATACTTAGAAAAAAAGTTACAACTTAATATTGGAAAAAAAATGCATTCATGTTTTCAAACTTATAATTTTACCTTCCATCTATTTTATGTGGTCTATTCTTCTGCGCGTCATCCACCATGTGTGCCCGGGAATAAGTAATAAAACCAAAGCCTCTTGACCGTTTGGTCTGAGGATCTTTCATAACTACTACATCTACAATCTCGCCCCATTGTTCATAGAACTCCTTCAGTGAGGAATCATTAGTTCTGAAGTCAAGGCCTCCAATGAATAACTTCCGCAAATGCTCTGGCTCTTCCTATAATAAAAATTGTCAAGCACATTAATTTCCATTGTCATGTTGGTCACAACAGCTACTGCTCCTGGTTTGACAATAACAGTTCGGAATCATGTTGGGCAGTGTTATTGGGTAATACAGATGCTTTTTTGCGATTGTATGTTTATAATGATAGTCAGCACCGCTTTACAAGGGTGTAAAATCTTTGGTGTCTTGACATTTTAAAACATTTAGGATTGCTGTACTATTTTGAAAAGAAACAATTATACATATATATTACATATCATTTTGATTTTACAGACCTACTTTTTAAGTAATGCTTTGTCCCACATTAGTATTTCTCTTGTATTGTGGTGGTGTACATGCACATTAACAAACAAACAGCCCCGGAACAACTAGTTTTTAGTTAAACTTTCACACAATAATAATTATGCAGGGTCCATTAGACTACATTTGATAAAAACTATACAAAAAAAAGAAACAATCGGCGAAGCGTTGCCACGATGGTTCCTTTTTGTACAGAAAATGTTAATGTGCGTCATAAAGTTTTAAATTGTTCAAGAACTTTTAAAACTTTTCCGAAAAAACCTTCTGCGCTTCCTTATTTAAATGAATTACTAACGATAAAATATATCAAAATAAAATGAAACAAATAAATTCCTTGTTTAAAAAAATTACTTACGTAGTCATCACCACCTCCGCTAGGTTTCATTGCTTCTGCCACAATTGAAAACTGTGGGTTATTTTTTCAATAAAATGAATAAATATAGTTATTAATGCGCTCCGGTATGTAATTGAATGCAAATTACATGTAAATACAGAGATATACGATACCGAAAAATCAAAATGCACTAACAAAATTGAAATATTCTGAAAGAATAAGAAAAAATTAACTGTCAAACTCAATTGTCAAATCGTAAAACGTCACGTCACTAATCATAGACAATGGTGCAGTTACGCCATCATTTTGAATATTATTTTAGTATTTTATGCTTTATCACCAGTTTAAACCGCACACATTATTTTATTTTTATTTATTGAAAAGGTCACTAACAAGCTTCTGTATAAAATTATCTTAAAAAATAAAAAAAATCACAGCAATGGACTTATACACTTTACCAATTACAAGTTAACCAACATTTTTATAAAATGAGTTATAACAATAATATTTATGTATTTATTATAAAAAAACTACTACAAAAACAACAAAAAATACAATTTATTTAGGGTATAACAGAAGACAACAGAAGACAAAAAAAAAATTAAAAACAATAAAATGCAATTTGGGTAGGCAAATTGCCAGATGTAGGTAAGTTATTACTAAAACTGCAGGTCCATAAAAGATTTATTTTGAGACTTTAGTATTTGGGTCATAAAGGAATTTAATTAATCGAGGTGAATATCAACGTGAGATGCGGATTTCATAAAACAATTCATCTCTCGACTGAGTCTATTCAGAGGTGAGTTTACACCGATGTTTGTGTTGGATGCTTTGGTATGGAATAAGTAATAAGGATATCTAGGTATTTTATAGGGTACCTACTTTTAGTCCAATTTGTTCGACCAACGTATCGCTGTTCAATTTATGATTCACTAATTTGAAAAAGAACATGAGGTCCTGTGTCAGTCGTCGATCGCGCAGAGTATTCATTTTATACGATTGAAGACGTTGTTCGTTTGGATACCGGGCAGATAATCCATCGAAGGCGTACGTAATAACGTAAGATTTTTTGTAAAGGCCCTCTTCATTCAAGGCCAAAAAGATTTTCAAGTAATCGAATGGCTTGAAGCAATGCATCGAGATTTTCGATTCAAAATCTAATGTGCTTATAAAGGCATAAAAAAATGGTGTGTCTGATGGGAACATCAGACACACCATTTTTTTATGCCTTTGGATATTATATTGTGTTTTTCTATGCATAAAAATGTAAAAATCAGGATGAAAAATAAACAAACGAAAAATAGTACGCATACGTTACAATACATAACAATTTTAGAAACGGTCTAAAAATCTTTGTATAAATAAAAGGCGACCGGTTCTATCCACGGAAAAAATCTCAAAAGACCAAGATTCACATTGACACTGTTGTGACGTTGTATGCAGTCGCGCGCCGTCGCGTCTTTTGCTTGTCGTTGTTTCCTAATTTCCTTATCCTTCTTTTTGGCGTGGCTTCGGTAGCGAAAGGTTGTGCTCGTAATTGTCGACTGTCGGAAATAGTCGGAATTCGCATTGCCCGTATTTCGCGTTCAAAAAGTTGTCCGAGATAATTCATTCAAATAAATATTGTGTGTAAAGAAGAATAAGCAACATGAGGCCGCAGCAAAACGGTGGTGATGACGGTTTTGTAAGTATTTTTATCGATTCGTTAATCTTCAGGCTGAGCTAGTATGCCGTTTTATCACTTGGTTATTCTTTTAATTTGTAGTTTTGTGTCCTTAGCAATAGTTTTAAATTCTGCTTCAAGTCCTTATTGGTTTACCTCTAGAATATCGATTATTTCCAAGTTATCCCTCAAACTCACGATGTCCGCCATTTTGTTGACGCCGCGTCCTACTTTCAGGATGAGCCCGAGGTACACCGAAAAATCTTCATCGGTGGTCTTAACTACAGAACCACTGATGAATCACTCAAATCTCATTTTGAAAAATGGGGGGAAATAGTGGATGTTGTCGTCATGAAAGATCCCAAGACCAAGAGGTCGCGTGGTTTCGGATTCATCACATACTCTAAAGCGCACATGGTTGATGATGCGCAGAACAACAGGCCGCATCGCATTGATGGCCGGTAAGTTATTAACATATTTCCATAACTATATTACTGCAGCCCAGCTATATGAAAGCTTGAAACTTCTCTTTCATATCGTTTTATGCTGCAAATAACATAAGACACTGCTTGGTGAATGTCGCGTGCTATTTTGTTCACATGGCATTTTCTGTGGGGTCGACATTTTATTGAACTTTCTAATATCAACTTGGCTGAAGTTGGTGTTAAAAATAGTTTACATAAATGTACGACATATTTTTCGACAGTGTGGTGGAAACCAAGCGTGCTGTAGCAAGGCAAGACATTAAAAACCCTGAAGCTGGTGCCACAGTGAAGAAGCTGTTCATTGGTGGCATTAAAGATGACCATGATGATGAACAACTCCGAGAGTACTTCTCAAGCTATGGCAATGTTCAGAATGTCAGCATTGTCACAGATAAGAGCACAGGAAAGAAACGTGGCTTTGGTTTCGTGGAATTTGATGACTATGACCCTGTTGACAAAGTATGCTGTAAGTATAATTTTACCTTTTTTTTTATTCCCACAATTTTGCCCCAGATCTGAACTTGTCAGTGGCAGAATCTGGCTTCTCTTGATTGTGGATATTAACTATTGATTTTAGCTATACCTGACTATCAGTTAAATGGCAGATTATGGTACGCAAGTCAATATACATTTTCTCAACTAACCTTAAGCACATGACAAAATATATATTATAGTTCACTTATTAATAATTAATTTGTTTACAGTGAATGGCCCACACAAAATAAATGGTAAACAGCTTGATGTCAAGAAAGCCCTGCCTAAAGATGGTGCTGAACAAAGGGGAGGAGGGCGACAGGGTCCAGGTGGCAGAAATGACAACTGGGGTAATGGTGGTATGTATATTAAAATATATAATTCTGTTTTGATATTCAATGATTCATTTCTTTGAGCAATTTATTTAGTATTTGTTTAATTTTCATTTACAGGTGGCTATGGCGGTGGTAACCAAGGTGGATGGAATAATTCTAATCCTTGGGATAATAACCAAGGCGGAGGTTGGGGTGGCAACCAGGGCGGTGGTGGCGGCGGAGGTTATGGGGGCGGTGGGAATGGTCGCGGGGGCTGGGGTAACCAAGATTTTGGCAATTATAGCCAGCAAGCATATAGTGGTGGCCCCACCAGGAACCAGCAGTATGGTGGCAATAACCGCGCCGCGCCCTACAACATGAACCAGGGTGGCGGCAGTGGTGGCGGTGGCGGCGGATATGGCAGCAGCAGTGGAGGTGGCGGTGGTGGTGGCAACTATGGTGGGGGCCAGGGCCGAGGAGGGCGTTTCTAAACTACGTAAGTATAGATTTCTCACAGTCACATATACTATTGCCTCACACCACTAGAATTTATGAACTACTCTTAGAAACTATTTCCATTACCACCTATAGGAAGTTGTGTGGATGTGTTGTTGAATTAATTGACTTTAGGTTTATGATTGAGCACTACATAGCATTAATTAAGCATAGGAAATGATAGCTACAGATAATAGTAATGAATAGTACTGTTAGTTCCAATGATTAATGCTATGAAGGTAGCCTGTAATGATAGTATGTAACTGTTCCGTGTCTGATTAAAGGTTTTTTCAATCTCTAGGTTTCGTGCTAAGTACACTAGTAAAGCAGTGTTAACCGCTAGTGTAGGCAGTACGCTCCGGAGCACTAGATACACACCTCATGGTCCGCACGCGAGACCACCTAGGAGAAGGCGTCAGGAAAACCAATAGAATTGTAGCTGGAGCTCTTGACTCTTTATCTTTTAGAAGAATATGATTAGAATACTTTTATATGTGTACTGAATTGTAAGATGGTCTTCTATTTATTGTAGTACCTAGGTACTTATCGTGACATACTTTTAAGGATATAGAAATGTAAAAATGAGAATTATTTACGGTTTTTACGCATTAAGTACAATTTAGGATAATTCTGTAAGAATCCTTCATATAGACGCTAGGTGAACAAGATCAGAGTTTAGTTGACATAGATAATGAAGAATCATGATTATTTTAATTTCCTGACCTTACTCAGTATTAAGTTCTCAAATAGCTGTTATATGATTATTAGGCTTAGAATTTATGGACTTTTAGGCTAATATAATGTAAAATAAACTTTAATACAAAAATAGTAGGGTTGTTTCTTTAGAGCTGTACATATTCCTCTTTTTTTTGCTTTATTTATTGTCAGCACTACACAAGTTGTGCAGTTACTATGAAGTAAGTAACCTTACTAAAATAGCTATGCTGACTTATTTAATAATACATAGATAATGATGTAGATGAATAAATAAACAATTTTGTCTTATAGCTGTTATTGTTGTACAATTGTACCTACTTATTACGACCCTCGAACTTGCAATGAATAGTTTGCTGGCTGTTCTCGAAAGGGCAGATGTTATTATTGAAAATGCTTCTTCAAACAGTTCCGAATATCTTGTATGGTGTTATGTATGTAACGGTATTACCGTTATCTAACAGCATGTAGAAGTCGTAGACCTCTTACTGTATGCCAGTGTACAGACAGAACGCGATAGATGTCAATGATACGGATATTTACGAGCAACATCAAACTAAGCACGAATAGGTAATGTATTTAGAAAGGTATGTAGTTTTATTTAGGTACCCGTTTTCGAATTATTTTTTATGAATAGGTAGGCATTTATTTGTTTATTTATCTTTTTATTCGTGATTATATACATTGCAGTACTTGCTAGCATACAAATCGTTGTCAAATGAGTCTGCCAATTGGGTTAAATTGAAGTACAAGGCATTGGGCACAGGTGTACTTCTGCCCACAAATTGTACACTAAAATTACTTTCTCCAGCTTATTTAGATTTTTAATGTCTGTTGTCAGAAACCTCATCTTGCATTGAAGTATTTTGGTTTGTTAAACTCGAGTACTAGAGCTCATTCCTAATGTCGCAAGTTCAATTAATTCAGATTCATAGCATTTTCATTCGACACAAGGTAACTGAAATTTATAATGTTAGCCACACATTAGAGAGTTCGTAAATTGAGTATGTGTGCTCAATTTTGACGTGTCCTGTAATTGTATTCAACCGCACTCATCGAAGCTCTACATCTGCCAGTCTCCCACAACTTAGCTTAGATAGAACAAAAGAATTGCAAAGTATATTTTCAATTGACTTCAACTTACAATATAGCTCTTATTTCTGTTTCCTGTGATCAATGTTTTTTTTTCAGTTTTTTGATCATTTTAGTTGATTTTATTTTTAAAGTTTTTTTTCATCTTGAGATAGATGTAGGCATTCCATGTTTACTTTTCATTTCTAATCTGTTAATTTTATTTCCATGATGAACTTCGGGGGCATCGGGGTCTAAACGATCTGCGAAGTTCCTTTCTTCACAGGTAAGTTTGATAAGTTAGCGCACATTTGAATTACATATTTATTTACATTACTGCATTATGATGTTTTATAAATAAATGAATTACCCATCTAAATGAATGGTTTTTTTTCTTTATTATGAACAGCTTCACAGAATAGAATAGTCTCGAAATAGTCTAATAGTGACACTATCATCGTGTCACTGACTCTGGCAGAGCCACCATCAGGGATTTTCATTTTGAAAACACAAAAAAATTGTCGCTAATTAGTCGAAATTTGTCGCCAAATATCAGAATTTGTCGGTCACTGGTTCAAAAGATATAAGGGTTTATAGGTGGCCGATCTGGAGAGAGTTTCCCCAGCAGGGCCACATTTATATCTCAAAAACTAGGGCACCTAGCAAATATCTCTTTTCTCCCATAATTTGTCGCCAATTAGTCGGAATCAGTCGCCAAATATCAGAGTTTGTCGGTCACTGGTTCAAAAGATACAAGGGTTTATAGGTGGCCGATCTGGAGAGAGTCTCCCCAGCAGGGCCACATTTATATCTCAAAAACTAGGACACCTAGCGAAGATGTGTTTTCTCCCATATTTTGTCACCAATTAGTCGCAATTTGTCGCCAAGTCACAGATTTAATCGGATCTTAGTTTAGGAGATATAATGAGTTCAATTAGTAAGGTATAGTCCAAGAGCTAGGTCGAAGAGTTCACGAAAAATACCAAGAAAAAAATATTTCTATTAATATGTGTAATATACTTCTAGTTTTATCGGTCTAAAGTCTTTAGAAATGTCCGAGAGAGATAAATTCTCAATTTAATTCATGTTTTTATGTTTTAAATTACTAGGTTAGAGTGGCTTAAACTTCTTTGAAAACATTAAACCTTGCTCTTGGTCTATTTGGTGAAAGATGTACAGTCGCATGCAACTGTTTTACCACTTTACAATGTTAAGCTCTAATTAACTTTAGAATAATAAATAAATGTCGTACCTTTAGTAAAATGTTTAAAATACTTAAACGTTGAAAAAGTATTGTCAATTGTAATCAAATTTTATTATATAAAAATGAATTTCCATAAAGTTCGTTTGATGTGTGTTGTGTTGGTGTGTATTTTGAGAGTGTTGTGTTGTGGGTATGGACGGGTTGAGTTTTTATTTTATCTTAATTGAGGTTAGAATAATAAAACTTCTGTTGTCGAAATATAAAATGATTTATTACCTTAAAATTATTGTACTTTCAGAAAATGTTACAAATAGGTATTTGTAACATTTATAAGTAGGTAGGTACTTATTCAATATTATTAACAGATACAGTTTGTGACTTTGGATGTTAGGGGTAATCTCCGGTAAAACTGATCCGATTTTGAAATTTTTTTCACTTTTAGTCTAGGCTAATAACATTATGACCGATAATATTATGACGTTATGACCAATAGGAGCGGAGCCTCAATGAAAAATGTTGCAAAAACGGGGAAAATTATTTCTTTGGCTCTATATCTCTGTGACGCAGACGAAGTTGCGCGGGTCAGCTAGTTAGGTACCTATATATGGATTATATCTCTCAATAAAAATTTCAATGGGTGTTTCTTCATTGGACGACTCTGCTTGAAACCAATACCTATGCCGATCGATACCTTCCTATCTACTCGACGACACGTCACCGACAGCTACATTCTTCATTTCGCCACCGACACGACCGCGACCGACCCGATACGACGTCATTAGCTGTATCTACTACAAGTACCGTAGAAACTCAATGAAGTCCAATTACGTTGTTTTATATCCACATAATTACATGAAGTTACAGTCATCGTACCTACTATTATTGCTGTATTATTTAGGTAAATTTCTACCAACCCTGATTATTAATTATAATGATTTGCAGGTAACAATTAAATACTTAACACTTAACACCCGTATTCGTAATTGTTCTTTTAATTTTTCACACAAACAAACCTTCTCGCTGTACTTCCGGTGGATGACTAAAGAAAAAATCCTTTAGAGCAAGTTTGTTTGTTTACCTATTTTTTTTTAAGTAGCTACTTTGAGCGGCGGGCGCGAACGCCGACGCGCCGCACCCGTGACGTACAGCAGGTGACACCCTCGTTATATCTCGCTCGTTTCTCCGTTTTTGTATTTTCGGAATACCTAGAGATAACAACACTCGAGTTCGTAACTATTCATAATAAGTTCCACTTTAATTAAACTGGCTGACTTCAACTTACGTGACGGGCAACTCGTTCGAAGCAGCTCATCTGTACACGCGCATCTATCTCTTTCTTACTTACCGTAAATGAAACGGAGCGCAGCGATCTATCTGCCAGCGACTAAGTGGTAAGTGCACATTGTGTTAGATAAATAATTACATAATTATATGTATTGTAGATTTGTTTATAGGTAATGAATACAGCTTTCCTATGGTGGGTTGAAATTATAGAATAAGTTTACATTTATTTAATTCGAAACAAACATTCCTCCATAAGACGTCATAGATACTGTCTAGAAACTACATAAAGTATTTTGTACTCGCTTGTACCACTGTATGGGGAAATTGAATTCTTTAATATCTTTTTAATTCCACACCGACTAAATCTGTAACTTTGCGACAAATTGCGACTAATTGGCGACAAAATATGGGAGAAAACACATCTTCGCTAGGTGTCCTAGTTTTTGAGATATAAATGTGGCCCTGCTGGGGAGACTCTCCAGATCGGCCACCTATAAACTCTTGTATCTTTTGAACCAGTGACCGACAAACTCTGATATTTGGCGACTGATTCCGACTAATTGGCGACAAATTATGGGAGAAAAGAGATATTTGCTAGGTGCCCTAGTTTTTGAGATATAAATGTGGCCCTGCTGGGGAGACTCTCTCCAGATCGGCCACCTATAAACCCTTATATCTTTTGAACCAGTGACCGACAAATTCTGATATTTGGCGACAAATTTCGACTAATTAGCGACAATTTTTTTGTGTTTTCAAAATGAAAATCCCTGATGGTGGCTCTGCCAGAGTCAGTGACACACTATCATCAGGAATCGTAATACGTAGGTACCTACCTAGTTCCTGAACGTGGATAATCAATGTACCTACTTCCCTAGGTACCTATTTCGATCTCTGCTTAACAATCTATACTTTGGGGTAACCTCTACTTTCCTAACCAAACTTTGAAACCAGAAATGATTGCTAAACGAGCTTGGGTATCTACTAGTCTTCTGAGCGAGCCGTAGGTAGGTACACATCTTTCGCATGAACTTAACGAACACGTTCCCATACACACTAAGACTTGTTCTTCGTTTGTATTGACGAACTGTCTGGGGCCTAAGTCTGCTATTACAATAGTGTTAGAATGGTCGATCACGTGTCCGTTTCGACCGCGCGGCCACGTTTTTTTTTAAAAAAAAATATGCCAAGATTTTGTAAAAAATTGTAAAAGTCGACTCCCAAAACCATAAATTTGTCAAAGCTATGGTTAAAAAGTTATAAGGGCTTGAACGTGGCCGTGCCATTGAAACGCTCCGAACCGCGCGGCCACGGAGATCTTTAAAACTAAGCATTAAACTAAGCATTGCAGAGAACTGAAATTTTGGTAAGTAACAGATTGAATTTGTAAAAAATTTGTAAAAATATAGAAAAAAATCCTGGGCTTATATTTTAGGAGCTGTAAGACTAATACGCCATGGCCGTGCCATTGAAACGGTGAAAAACACATTTTCGCCGATATTTCGCTGAAAAAGCAACGCAGACGTCTGAAGTTTTTTGTAAAACCCAGATTTGAATTTGTCAAAACTAGTAAAAATAAAACAAAAAATGCTAGGTTTATATTTTAGGAGCTGTAAGCCTAATACGCCATGGCCGCTCCATTGAAACGGTGAAAAACACATTTTCGCCGATATTTCGCTGAAAAAGCAACGCAGACGTCTGAAGTTTTTTGTAAAACCCAGATTTGAATTTGTCAAAACTACCTAGTAAAAATAAAATAAAAAATCCTAGGTTTACATTTCATAAGCTGTAGACCGGAATCTTAAATACGTCTTGAATATGTCGATAGGGTGACCATGGCTTATTGTTAACAGAAAAATTTTCACCTATTTTGTTAGATATTATATCTTAAGGATTCTTGATGAAATAAAAATGAAACGATAGTATACAAAACCATGTTTATTAGTTTAAAAATCGTTATTTGTTACCTGAAAATACTTGTTTTGAGTAGACGTGCGAAAACCATAACAGATAACTTTGAGTAGCGTTCGTGATGACTAATGAGTATAAAATAGCATAATTTGATGAATAAGACTTTAAACACCAACAAATACTACGTACGAATTAACTGAACGTATAACGACGACTAATCGAGAAAAAGTTTTTGGCGGGGGAAGACGGTGTGACGGCGAGATATCTCTTTTTGGACGGCTGTGATTGGTTAGACAGCCAGCCTTCGTCTCCCACGCTGCACCCGCGCGTTTCGTTCGCTCCTATGATCCTGCTATTCAATGTTAAAATGGGGGTTATTTCTGGCAGAATTTAAAGTCTTATTCATCAAATTATGCTATTTTATACTCATTAGTCATCACGAACGCTACTCAAAGTTATCTGTTATGGTTTTCGCACGTCTACTCAAAACAAGTATTTTCAGGTAACAAATAACGATTTTTAAACTAATAAACATGGTTTTGTATACTATCGTTTCATTTTTATTTCATCAAGAATCCTTAAGATATAATATCTAACAAAATAGGTGAAAATTTTTCTGTTAACAATAAGCCATGGTCACCCTATCGACATATTCAAGACGTATTTAAGATTCCGGTCTACAGCTAATGAAATGTAAACCTAGGATTTTTTATTTTATTTTTACTAGTTTTGACAAATTCAAATCTGGGTTTTACAAAAAACTTCAGACGTCTGCGTTGCTTTTTCAGCGAAATATCGGCGAAAATGTGTTTTTCACCGTTTCAATGGAGCGGCCATGGCGTATTAGGCTTACAGCTCCTAAAATATAAGCCCAGGATTTTTTTCTATATTTTTACAAATTTTTTACAAATTCAATCTGTTACTTACCAAAATTTCAGTTCTCTGCAATGCTTAGTTTAATGCTTAGTTTTAAAGATCTCCGTGGCCGCGCGGTTCGGAGCGTTTCAATGGCGCGGCCACGTTCAAGCCCTTATAACTTTTAACCATAGCTTTGACAAATTTATGGTTTTGGGAGTCTACTTTTACAAATTTTTACAAAATCTTGGCATATTTTTAAAAAAAAAAAAACGTCATGGCCGCGCGGTCGAAACGGACACGTCGATCACTGATCGCTTAACCTTTTCACCGCCAGCGTACACAGAACGCGATGCCTCGCCTCACGCCAAGCTATACGTGTATAACGAAATGTATAGTAAACAGTAGTGATGAGGGTAGCGTCGATAGTCGTAGGTATCGATGAATGAGAATTATACACGTTAAGTTATGTTTTATTTATAATTTTACGGATATAAATAAAAACCGATTAAATACATATTGCCATATTTGTTTTATTTCCCAGTATCCTTGATAAGAAAAACAATATAAATAACAAATATCAAAGAAACAAATAGGTACATAACTCAATTAGAGCCCTAAGAAATGAGGCACATCACTAATTGTTTCATGTCGTCATCCTTTGACTTCATTTCAAGTCCCTGGCGCTCAGAACACGTTAAATTCAATTCTGATTAGGGATGTGGTCTATAGTCGTCTTTTTTCGATGTTTGTTTACTGCCGTGTTTTTTACACTACTTCTGTCAACATTTTTTACCGTACTAAACCGGCAGAACTTTTCATTGTAGATTGAGATGTGAATATAATTATCGATAAGGATTGCAAATAACAAATAGTTATTTGCAATCCTTATCGATAATTACGGTTCGGCACCTATCCGACGGACGAAATTCATATATTTTCCCTTTGTAATAATCTAGTTATCTAAGTTCATATTTTACTGACCTCAAATTGTTTTCGATAATAATGTTTTTAAATATTTCATCGGGTGAAATCAAACAGTGTTAACTTTCGCGTCACATCACTGGCCGACTATATATCAAGTCCTTGGCGTTCTGGGGATATCAAAAATTTTCGGAGTTTTTGTTTTTGCCAATTTTATGACAATTAATGGCTTCTTTTGTGTGGAAAAATAAAAAAACAGGGTATTAGACAGTGCTTTTAAATTATGAAATGAAAAAAACCTGTTAAATTCAGTAATTTTTTTTTATAACATAGATAAAATGAAGGGCTTCTAATGTAGTCGTGGCGCTGGTGGCACGAAAATCCGGAGCTTCTATTGATGTCCGTGGCGGTGAAAAGGTTAATGGTTAATTTTGACAAGTTTGGTAATCTACTACATACTAAACTTGTCAAACAAAATCAACCATTATGCGATCAGTGATCGACCATTCTGACACCATTGTAATAGCAGACTTAAGGCCCCTGGATGCTTTGCTCAGTCGCCAAATGTCCCATTTCACAGAAAGCAGCAAAATGTTTCTAGACATTCTTCAAAGCGACATTGGTGCTACCTAGGTACCTATATAATTATTGCGTTATGCTATGGCTAGGATAAAGCCGCGTATCCATTATGCGCTCCTGCCGCGCGCGGCATAAACACCCGCGCCGAGAGTGCGTTCCTCGGAACGCGCTCCAAATACCTATTTAAATGATATCAACTAAGCGCGCGTGGCAACTGTTCCAGTGTTTGGTCGTTCAACATGCAGGTCAGTCGTGTACGAGCAGCATCAGCAGGGTTTTTAGTAATTCATTTTTGACGTGATAACGTCTTTAAAATCGTTTTAGTCGGGTGACATGTTCAGAAACTTGTAAACCTCACGAGCGACATTTCATAAAGATGGTAGCGCCATCTGTTACTTGGCTCGAAAAAAAAACTTTGAATTAGTACTTAATTTCATTTTAGATGTCACTACTGGTGATAACTTATATCACCAATAAGACGTTATCACGTAAACATCTCGATCGTAAACCTACTTTACAAACAACCAATTTTTCTCGTCTATAAGATGACAAGAGCACAGTCATTTTTTTCTTCAAATCTGGCACAACGACTCCCATTTCACAACTTATTTCTCTCCAAGCATCTTCTCTGAGCGATTTATTATGATAAAAAGAACTTTTGCTATTCCACAACAGTTCTTTTGTACCATAAAGTTGAATTAACTTACGACAATTCTCATTATCCATCGCTCGGAACGCAACGAACACAATATGATAAATTGATAATATCGTCCGTCTCAACTGGCGCGCGCGCCATAACGTCAACTGTAGGCCTACTATGACGTCTTAAAGCAGAACTTATTCCACTGAGAGAAAGAGACAGAGCTATACAGGGTGTCTAGCACCATCTCTTTCCCTCAGTGGAATAAGTTCTGCTTTAAGACGTCATAGTAGGGTAGCTGAGCGTCCTTTGATGCGCGGTAAAAAACCGACTCCAGATAGAACGGGCCGCTCCATGTTCGAGCGTTCCAACAAACACATTGGCGCGCGTTCCAAAATGGTAACAATTTCGCGCGGCCGGAACGCGCGCCAATGTTCGTCCTCTTGGAGCGCGAAGTCGATACGCGGCTTCAGGCAAATTGTGGGAGTCTGGCGGGTGTACCGTACCATAACGAATTAAATTATACCAATCTTGACTCTCACTAGGTACATTTTTTGCTGTAATCAATTACCAAAAAAAATGTACCTACCTAAAATGTACTATTTTGTAGGTACCTAGGTCTAAAAAATCTGTACCTCTTTCACAACGAAACTAGGTACAATGTTTTATTATTTAACCATTACTCATAAAATATAATCACACCAAAAAATTGTACCTAAAAAGTACCTCAATTAAAAGAAAACATACACTTGAAAGTTGAATAGTTTCTGAGTAAAACAATCGTGACTTGTGTAAAACTAAACACCATAATAAAATTATCATGACATTATTGATATGTATGGTTACATATAAATTCATATTTTTAATTATTTTATTGACCGAAGTCTGACAACCAGTCTTACCATGGGGGTATCTACATGTACACGTGTTTTCCAATAACTGGTTTTTGGAGGTCAGATAGGCAGTCGCTCCATGTAAATAACTGGTGTTCAGCTGGATCAGGTTAGACAGGAAGCCGACCCTAATATAGTTGGGAAAAGGCTAGGCAGATAATGACATTTATATTTAAAGGATATTTAAAATTATGAATTATATTAAATGCACGACAATAATTATTTATAGTTACTAGCAATAAAATATACAGTATCGTCTATATATTTTGGTTATTAGCAACTAACAACTAGCTTCGTAAATGCACATTTATGATCAAGTTTAATGCGGGTAGTTGATAAAAAATAGAAATTTGCACTCTGTTTCCTGATTAATCATAAAAGCTTCATAGCTGCTATGCATGCACGCCTGCGCTGCGCCTGCCCCGTGCCTTCGCCTTACGTCGCTTGTGTGTGTTTTAGGCCTTACGTTTTAGCTCAATGTGGTGATGTGGGGGCAAGGGCACGCGTCTTGACACAATTATCCTGGGCTGCAACCGAAAAATTCCTATAGAAATAACCGAACGAGGCGCCATTGTCGGAATATCGTGCTAAGTGGGCAGTGTCCGTACCTACATAATTTTTTAGTTGTATAATCTTCCTCATTTGAAAGGACCGAACACTAAGACAAACTTAGGGCGTGAAACCGAAACCGACATTGTTTTCAATGAGGCCGCAATTCACCATATCGCCTCCGCCGAGGATTGTCGTGGTAACATCTGGAAGAGCATAATGCCGTGGCAAAAAACAGTGACAACTTCAAATATGTAGAGTGTTATTATGTTGTATTTAGGTGGTATAATAGCTAATAGGTAGCTTATTTCTCCCCAAGTTATGATTGGGGACAAATTAGGATCTCCAAGTTTCCTGTGGATCGGCTAAGCACTTATAGAAGCAGTTAGGGAGCAGCTTTTTTTTTTTTTTTTTTTTGGGGTGGGAAATCATCCAATGACTTCCCCCGCTCTGGGCGGAGCGGGGGGGCATGTCAGACTTGTACTGACTAAAACCCACCCATGTTCCTTCTGTTGCCCTTTACGTTCCGGGGCCGCGGTATCTCTTTCGAACAACCCGCAACCCCGGACCAACCCGCAACCCCGGTTTAGGGAGCAGCTTCGCTATACATTAGGCACTTTGTGTGGCAAAACAACGTAAGCTACGTTAAGTATATAAAAAAAACAGGTTAGGGTCCTTTCTTACGAAGAAAACACAGTCAGGACGTGTGCGCTCGCGCAGCGGAATGTTGTTGAATTTTAAGATTTTAATTATGTAGATATTTAGTGTATGACGTCGTATAATTGTGTATGGTAAAAAAAAAAATTGTGCACGCAGCCATTGTGGAGAAATTCACCAAAAACTGATCCCGCTGGGCGAACGTTGTCGTTGCATGCATAGACTTCGGAGAAATTCAATTTTCCGCTACGCGAACGTTTGGCCATTAGCTAGTTTTCATATAAAGCGCTTACATAGAGAGCTGTAGATTTTTACATACGTTGTTTTGAATTTGTTTATATTTGTTTAAAAAACAGATTTAGAAAAAATCGTAGGGCTTAAAAGATAAAAAATATTATAAGAACGGAATGTTGGGTCGCCTGTGAACAAATAACAGTTATCTATTGAGAGTGTGCGAAGTGGGTGGTGGGGAACGGCAAATCGATCGTAGCGCACGACGTGGCAGAAATGTGAATTAATTCTGGGCTGTGATGTGTCAAATTGCTTTATTTTCATAACTTCCTTTATAATTTTAAGTAAAAACGTAAAAATTTGCGATATGGGTCACAGTACATGCTGTGTCGTAAATTGTAAAAACAATGAGAAAACAGTTCGTGCAAGTTTTATTCGTTTCCAACATCAAATTGGACATTACAGCAAAGACAAAAAAATGGATAGCTGCTGTGAAGAGAAAAAAGGAAGAAATTTAACCTAGTACACTATAATAATAATAATAAGCGTTCCAAAATTACAGTCCTTTTTTATTTGTTTTAATGCTGATGGGTCCCCATGGCACCCAAAACGACATGATTATGCAAAAACGAAATATGATGCGAAATTTCGGGTATGATTTGCAACTGGCGGGAACATTTCTTCGAAATATCTACTTACCTTTAGTATATTTATTTTTGTCAAATTGTCGAGTGCTGGGTTTTCCCCACTGCTGTTCGCTGCTTGTTTTTGATAAGCTCTCTTCTGTGTTGATGTAATGTATCAAAGCAGCAACATGCTTACCTACATTTGCCACTTTGGTTGTAAACACAGGCGCACTTAACATTTGTAACAACACGTTCATCATTTATCTAGAATTAAAATAAACAATAAAATAATTAATATAAGTAAGCTGACATGAAGCTAACTCAAATATACTATTTCTATAACTTGATATGTAGGTAGGTTTGTACTCACATTTAATGATGTTTTGTAGGGAGTTTGTGTCACAGACGTTTGTCTTATTTTTTGCTCTTATTAAGAAGCTTTTCCCGTTCGTTTAAAAAGGGAAAAAATTAGTATTAGCACAGCATGTGAGAGAAGTGGAAGAGCTTATCTTCCACTTCTCTCACATGCTGTGCTAATACTAATTTTTTCCCTTTTTGCTCAGTTTGAGGTTGGAAATGTATTTTATGCTTAATCGATTCAAATCCCGTACGTATTATAATATCCATATTTTTCACGAGGAAGAAAATCGCTAGGTATAATATACACACTCACTTTTTACACTATTTTTTTCAATTTCGTTGAAAAACTAGTCGAAAATCAATATCACAAAGATATCTTAACATCTAGTTAACATGATTTGAACAGATGACAAGTCCTGAATAGTTGTGGCCACTAGGGGCGCTGTCATCGCGCACACAACGAATACCTACTTACTAATATAAAGCTGAAGAGTTTGTTTGTTTGTTTATATATATATACACTAGAACTAAGCATCACATAAAGCAATGCCTAGACTCGGTTTTCACCAAGGCTAAGCGACACAATCCACTGCGTAGTGCTGGTTTTCACCAACACTAAGAATCACTTAAACCAATATTTGCAGCCGCCGGCCGGGCCAATGCTTATACCGGTTTTCAACAACACTTAAACCAATGCCTTGGGATGGTTTTCATCAACACTAAGCGATACTTAAACCAATGTCTAGAGCCGGGTTTCATGGTAGGAACATTCTGTTCCTCTCACTGACCTAGCAGTAGCATGCTGCGCTCTCAGCCAGTCGGTCTCTAACAGCTTCTCTCTGGGCAAGCTTTTCCCAGCGATGACGTGGAGCGATGCCCAGCGGTGGGACGATATCTCTCATATCTTCCCACCTGTTGGTGCCGCATTCCCGCCAGAGTGATAGTTGGTGGGTGATCAAGGAACGGAATGTTGGGTCGCCTGTGAACAAATAACAGTTATCTAAGTATACCTACTTACTAATATAAAGCTGAAGAGTTTGTTTGTTTGTTTAGATAGCCCAGTGCGGCCAGTGCTCCCCTCTTATTGGTCTTAGCGTGATGATATATAGCCTATAGCCTTCCTCGATAAATGGGCTATCTAACACTGAAAAAAATTCAAATTGGACCAGTAGTTCCTGATATTAGCGCGTTCAAGCCCTTCAAGCAAACAAACTCTTCAGCTTAATATATGAGTATGGATATAGATGTAAGTGCCCTGGATAGATACGTATTGAAAGTTCACGACGATGTCTCGTAGTCTTCGAGTGGTTGTATGAACATCACGATTACGTGTCGGTGGAAGGCACGCTCGCGTTGCGGAAACGGCGCGACCGTTGATTTCACTTTCATTTTATCAGTGTGGAAAATCCAGCGTTATCCGCCGCTGATTCTCACAGACGTAACTTTTTTATTTTAATTGTCTCGTGATGTTTATTGTTTTGTAGGCAAAGCGGATGATTGTTGAAAAGTAAGAGTAAAGTTTTTCTACCTTTTTTTTTTTCGGTTGGGAAATCATCAAATGACTTCCCCCGCTCTGGACGGAGCGGGGGGGCATGTCAGACTTTTACTGACTAAAACCCACCCATGTTCCTTCTATTGCCCTTTACGTTCCGGGGCCGCGGTATCTCTTTCGAACAACCATCAACCCCGGAGTTTTTCTACCATTAGGTGGCCTCAGTGGGGACAATTTTGTTTTAAAACCTAATCTGTAGGTACTTTAATTGTTACGATGCGCGTCCGGAGTATTGTGTCGACTGGAACATACAACATAGTTACATAATTAGACAAAAGGAACCCAACCTAAATCAAGTTCAGTATGTAGGTTCAAGATTAGCATTTGATAGTTAGACCCTGTGGTAGGTATAGACATGTTTACTAGATAACTAATTTCGTTGAATTACTCAAGTGCCCATTATTAAGCTAGATAGTTAAGAGATAGTGTTATAAAAGCTTCCACAAAGATTGGTTGTATCATCAACACCGCCGTTAAGAAGACTGCAAAATGCACGTGCAAGGTAGCGGAGCAGCTTGGCGGGGCGCGAGTGGGGGTGGATCTCGGCAATAGGTTTTTGGCGCGGAGAGAAAGTACGGTTGGTGGTGGCCGAAGACCCCTGCTCGACGCACTCGGTGGACTCCGCGCGGCCGCGGCCGACACTCGGCCGGCTTTTCATGGGCAGACCGTTTGCGAAATAATGCCATTGAATCGCTGACGCCGAATTTGCCAGTGAACGCGCTGAGCGCGGAGATGACGCGCAAATAAATAGTGGTGCGCACCAATGATAACGAGCTCTCGACCCCGGATACCCACTACAATGTGCCAATGGAGTATTGTGACTATAACTTACGTGGTCCTTGTATTTAACTCGTGCGATGCCAGGGAGATCAGTCCGCAGGATGCTGCTGCCCTCAACAACCATGTGAGTAGAGGCTGATTATCATAGTAACGACATTATCAGACCGTGGACGCGGTATCGGTCACAGCTGCATGTGCTTCGGTGCATTGACTTTGAATGCACTTTTACTTTCATTGGTTGTGTGCTTGTTGCATTACTTGTTTTTGCTGTAATCAACAATAGACGGATTGATCAAACCTTGTCTTATTGACATATCTACTTCCTTAAAATCTGTAAGAGCTCATATCAAGTAGCCTGTGCCCGTCAGATGAGAAACAATGTCTCGAGTCCTGCGTCAAGGTACTTCGATCACAATATTTTTTTTTTTCGAAAATATCTTTCGCCCAATTTAATATTCTACGAATTTCGGAACTTCGTTTCTTACATCGATTAAGTATTTAAGGTGTCACTCAGTATATACTGCTATTGGCTAGTTGTTCAAGGGGGTATTCATTATGTATGTGTGATGTGATGTACCTACGTTCGTTATTTTCTGGCCTTCCTAAATGACTCAATGATTCGTACTTACTCTACTCAAAAAAATCATGGAAGTGAAGCTACTTTTACCGTTTTTTCACGGTTTATTTAACATCTATTGCCGGATATTGAGTATGTATTTCCTAACTTGTTCATCTGCAACTACAACCATTAGGTACATTTAAATAAAAAATAAAAGCTATTCAAAACTCCATATTCTTCAAATTTTGAGTTTAAGGTTAGGTTGTTTAACTTTTAATTTTTAGGTTGTTTAGGTAGTTTATGGAAGAAAAAAAATGCCATCTATGGTTTAAAAACTGAAAATTCCTAGTCATTTTTTTTTTCAATTAGATGATTTTGGGTTTTTACGATGTTTAGGTAGGTAGGTACTTAGTTGTTACAAAAAATCGTAGTTACAACTTTATAAAAATAAACTGATCATAAATACTTACACAATAGTTGGTTGCATGAAGGCTATAAAATAGGTGTTATTGGCATGGTCAGCATGAGACCGCATAATCGCCGTCATTGCCGACCGATTGACACAGTTATAAGTACCTTTTGATTTAAAAAAGTAATGGTAGAAAAAGAAGCATGTAACAGCATGTACCTCCGTCGTCGCTTGATGAATTTTCCTTGTATTTTCTACAACAATTTTCATAAGGATACAGAACTCCTTGTTTTGGCGAAAATTATCGTTAAACAGGTTCAACTTCACGGTTTTTTTATTATTAAAGGGGTACCTATCTGCAGGTGTCACGATACTAGTTATTAGCTCGATACGCTGTACCGATAGATTCTTATGTACTACTAGCTTCCGCCCGCGAGTTCGTCCGCGTGGCATAGTTACTTTGGGCTAACGCTAACTTTAACCCTAATGATCGAAAAAAAAAATCTTACTCTCCCCTCCCTTCTTCCCTCTTAAAAAAGGGGGAGCCCTTTTCTCACTTTTTTAGCCTATGTCCGTCTCCAGGGTCCCAACTATCTCTGTACCAAAATTTATCAAAATCGGTTTGGACATTTAGGCGTGAAGACGTAACAAACAAACAAACTTACTTTCGTTCTTATAATTTTAGTAAGGCTTCCAAAACAAATTCAGTTTCTCAGTGATTAAAATCTTATAAATTTTGATGAACGCCGTCAGCTATGTCCTAAGTATATTAGGTAGGAGGTACCTACCTGGTGCTAATTATGTAAAAGATCAAACCTTTTTATCGAGGTAGGTAATTAAGTGAACTGATGATGCGGATATGCACTACTTTCACTGATTATGTATGCCTATATTATATAACATTTAATTCGATAATTCTGGTATTTCCAACGATCTGCTAGAGAACAATGCCAATTATAGTTAAGTTGAAAATAATTTCCATTTAAAACGGCTTTTGATAGTTTTAAGCTTTCAAAGCTATTATAGAAAATAACATATTTCGTCATAGCAACATCATAAAAATATAACAATTTTGGAAAATGCAGTAGGTAATAGGAATAGGTAACAGAGTCTAGGTTTTAAGGTCTGTACCGCAGCGTCCTGTCGTTTCTGTCTACCCCGGGGCCTCATGATAAAAATCGTGGGTTCGTGTTTTTCTTATGTGTAGGTAATCAATGATTTCAGCACACGTAAAATCCAATACGAAATTTAACGTGACCTTTCCGATTTTGTCTGTTTCAAAATCGATTGTGTTGATTTACTATGAATGAGCAGTATGAGTAATGCAGTGTTTTGACGAAACGTTGGCTCCGAATAGACGGGATGGTGTGCAATCTGTAACCTACCATTTTTAGGAATGATGAGATATCTTTGTACTAGCTTTTGCCCGCGGCTTCGCTCGCGTTAAATACGGGTTAACACAGTTCCCCTTTCCTGATTTGCAGGTACCTGCTACCTGTAGTTTTTGCCCTTGCGCCTTATTTTTGTAATATCAAAGCTTTCCCTTTTCCTCCGTCTTTTTCCCTCATATCCCACTTTAAAAAAAAAAGTAGCCTATGTCCGTCTCCAGGGTCCCAACTATCTCTGTACCAAAATTCATCAAAATCGGTTTAGCCATTTAAGCGTGAAGACGTAACAAATAAACAAACAAACTCACTTTCGCTTTTATAATATTAGTAAGAATGATCTCCTATGTTACTTGTTGAAGCTACCTATTTGTTTTGGTTCTATCAGCATAGTCTGGAACTACATAATACTGAAGTAAATAGGTTTAGATTATTCACCGGGGTCAGTCTGATTTTGAAAATATAGGTACTTATTTCTGCTGCTGTTTCATAAGATTGTGTTTTAAGTTAATGCTAGTTATGGCATTTCTTACGCCTAAACTGTATTAATATGAATAATGTACGTATGTATATTTTAAAGAACAGTAATCTGCCACGATATTAAAAAGTGAGTTTGCTGCGCATCATATCTATTTCATCAATGTAATGGGTTTCTAAATGAAAATCCCAGTGTTTGGCAGAAGAATGGCAGTTTTTCTTCTTAATTTATATTTTTTTATTCATTCTGGTTACTTACAACTTATTGAGTATTCGCAAAGGACCTTTGATTTCATAATGTACCTAAACCGTATACCAATTGATTTTAAGATTTTCTTGGGTTGATAAACAATCCAAAAATGTATCTGTCATATATTCTGGGTCTAACCAAAGTTATATTCGCGCAATAAGACTTATTAGATAGCATCAAAGTTATCGCGATTTAATTTTATTTTCACACGTATAAAACACAATGGTGCAGTGATTGTAATGAAAATACATCCCTATTCGATATTCTAATTTCTTAAGTTGACTGTTGCATCGAAGTGCCGTGTGTTCTGTTAGTACCAAGGACCAGAATTAATTTGGGTTTTTGGGTAGGTAGGTACGTACTTTCCATTAATCATTATTGCTTTTTGTGGGTAATACGGATGTCATACCACGATGTAATGTCAATCAAAATAAATTATTACAGCAGCGTCAGAAGAATAAGTTTCAAATGCAAGTATAAAAAATAATAGCTGTTTCATAATGTTACGTCTATGTTTGTAAAAATTGTAGATTACGCGTCGTATTAAGGATAAAATTCTCTTAATTTTCTCGTTTTCGTCCTGATTTAAGTAGTTCTGCTGATTACGATTTATCTAATACTACATAGGTATAGGGTACTGTAAGGACTCTCGCCATAAACCACTTCTTAGCCATAATCACCATAAATCGGTACCTTTCATAATATCAAACCACGCATTGTCTGAGTAACAGTTAGATACTAGGTAATTCCGATACAATGGCTGAAGGTATTTCTGTTGTCCTTATTATTTACCGCCAGCTTATAAATCCAGCCTAAGTATTCGAAATATATCGCCGTGGCTACTTACTTTCTTACATTTGATAAACGGCTACGGATAACAAAAACGAGAGCACCACCACAATTACCTCGTGAAAGGCGCCTCGCAATCATACTTTGGAAAGTAGTTTACTTGCTGACCTTACGAATTCACGGGTATAACACAATAAAAGCGAATGCGGTGAAAATGACGCCAATCAGCCGTAACCACCTACTTCGTTGAGTTCGCATCAAGAATCGCTTGTTTTGGTTTGGACAACATTCTATGCACCATTTTATTTTCAATGGCATGTAAGAAATTGAATTCGAATAAGTTTTGCGCTTCGTTACGTTGCATTGTTATATTTCTATTGGTTTGTGGAAAAAACAGCAAAGTTGTTTTTCAAAGCCCCAGTTCACAGAGTGGACTGGAGAAAATCGATTATTATCGAGCTCTTTGATGTTATCACTATTCATGGCGTTGAGACCTTTGAATCTAATTGTCATGCCTTCAAGATGCACAACGACCTTACCTAAGTGCAGCCTCTCTAAACATAAAAGCTGTGAGGGCTTTGTACGGCAATTGTTATGCAAAAAGGAAAGGCATTTCTGTAGATAAAGTTATGTACTTAGTTAGTGAACATGATATTTAATTCTCTTTAGGTACTGCAGCTGCAAAATAGTTTCGTAAATGACGGAAATGGAAATTGTGCTTTTCATAAATATTTAGCATACATACCCAAACAAACACAAATGTACAGAAAAACGGGCTACTGAAAATGCTGGAAAGAGAATAATGTCATATGTGCAAGATACTTTTAATCGTCGAAATCTACAGATGAGACCTACAACTTAGATAAATCTATATATACGGCCGACGATGATTGGCGACGGCAGCAAGTTTTGGTTCGAAACTTTCCTATTGATACTCTTTGTCCGTGATATGTTTCTTATTAAAGTGTTTTGCGTGTCTTATCATTATGACTCATGTAAACACATGCAAGCTGGGCTTAGTAGTCTATATAAAGATTTCACGTGGCATTGTCAGGAATGAAACTATTGATTCCTAACACGTGCAGCCATGAGAACTAATTTGTAGGGATTCATGCAACTATCTTTATATTTTTTCAGGGATATTTTGGAAGCCATATTATTACGAAATTTTAGTGCTGGTACACCGACGAGTGGTGTCGTGTGAGAATCGCCTAACAGTGCCTGTTTCTTGTTGACCGCTATCAGCTTTTTGTTTAATTTAGCGTGCAGTATTAGGCAAGGTGTCATTGTCTCAGTTCCATTGTCCGCGGTCCTCGCTACCCGACATTGAACTTCAGACTCCAAGTGGAGCAGTAATCTCTGCCATGGCCAATTACGACATCTATTCATCACTAATAGGGTCACGGAACAGTGTTTCAGGCGAATGTGTAGTGATTTCTAGATTTTGTTCTTTTTCAATAGGTACCTTGACATTATTCGGTTATTTAATATTGCTGTTCTATATTCTAAGTTATGGTTGTTTAAGACAATACGTGCTATCGTCAATTGAAACTAGTTTTTCATTATACTTCAGTCTGAATTAAAATTGCTAAGTATTACTTATGTTATCGTTATCGTATATCAACGTTCATTATCTAAGCCTTTAAGCATTGTTTAATAACAATTGTATTTATAACTTATATCTGAGAATTGCATTGAAGTATCTGACCTCCTGTGCCCGCTTCATATGGTTGTCTCACATTGAAATTCTTGTGAGGCCTTGCTCTATTTAAAATCAATCGCAGCACTCGATATTCAATACAAATATTATCTAACTTCCTACCCAGTGGCACAGATGACCGTATAAGTGAGTGTCCACATGGCGCATAGACAACCTTAGCCTCATAAGTGGTTATTATGTCACGATATGTTGTTAGCTAACTGGCGACAAACAACAAGACGTATCAGTTTCGTCATAAGCTTACATGAGTGGGTCACCAGAGGGAAAGTAAGTAGTAACATCAGGCGACGTGCCGTTGGCTGCTATTCGTACCTACTTATTTTGACAGACAGCCCTGTTTGGCAAATGACACAGTTCTTCTGAATAAGGGGGAAGCTGCAAAAGGTAGTTGAGATTCGCAGCATGGAATAACTACATATGTTAAAAACCAATTCATGTCCATTTTGGCGGTATTAAGAGAGTCTCAGACATATTTGTTTTCAACTCTTAAGACTAATGGGTATCAATAAATAATCTAGGCCTTGATTTCTTTTTAAAACTCTTAATGTCAGGCATGTTACATTCAGTAAGGCATTCAAACTACATTCGAACAAACGATTTCCTAATGAACTTCAAATTACCAGTCATCGTCATTCGTCAGATCAGCGAAAGCTTAAGTGCGTCTGAAATTAAAATGGAATAAAAAAGGATAATAACGTACCGGAACACGGCTGTTGAGATTGTGAAAGCAACATTGACATTAGTCGCCAATTAACAGCGCCATTGCGCAACCATGGCGTGCACGATACCCGCGAAAGTAAACCGCTCTGCCAACATAAAAATGGTAAACAAAACTTATGTAAGTGCATTTCCGACGGAACCATCAGATACCAGTTTTATTATTACATAATATGCATAAAAGTCAACATAGCATTTTGTAAAGGTTCACTTTACGAAATTTAGCACGATTACCTACTTCCGACTGCAGCCAACATGCAATGATGAACTACTTAAAGTCATGTGTTATGTAACGGCATGCTAGCTAGGAACGTGATTGGTTCAATAGAATCACACTCGTCGATCTTCGGCAACACTAAACGAGTTCATCCAAGTCCCATCATAGATCTTCGTCAACATATTATAAGTTTTGTTGTTTGAACTCTCGGTTATTGGGTTTGACAAAAGTCTGAACTCTTCTTTATGTGTCGATGAAACTGGTACTGTGTTAGCCTAGTATGTAGCCACCTACACAACTGAATTTAACCCAAATTTGAGTCTAAATTAAATTAGTGTGCCCCTTGAAAATATGAACTCAAAACTAGAGAAGTAAAGAACTTTCCCACAATATTTTCAGGTGTCATCAGGTAACAGAACACAGCGGTTCTTGTTTGATGCCATATTCGGGCTGGAGGTGCCGATCCTAGAGGAGCAGAGCGTCGAAGATGATGAAGAGGACAACCAGATCAAGGAGTGCTCCTGTGGTATGTTGAAATATTCACTCACCTGTAAATATAATGCAAATCCTATCACATTTCACTATTAAATAAATTTGATTAGAAAATCTCGTCCATCTGTGTTTGTTGAGACTTGAGTTTCTTTTTATATAAGTTCATCATCATTATTAGGTATCTTCATCATCTAACAAATGGAATATTCTAACACTTACGTCATAAACGAATATTCTATCGTACCTTATCAAGTAATCAGAAATAGAATCCATTTAGGATTAGGAGCGCTTAAACTCACAGAAAAAGTTCCTAAAACCTAATTTATATATTTTAAGACATTCATTAATAATATCGCATTTAATGTAACAGGGAAACCTGTTAATCTCTTCTGTTTATGCGTGTGCACCCGATGTAAATCAGGCATTATTAATTAAAATAAATCAGCACACTAGTTAGCAGGTGCAGTTTCTAGTTTTCCAATCGTAGTCTTTTAGTTAGCACTGCAATTCCTATTATCCACTATAAGGGCCCGAGCTGACGATCCAATAAATCTTTAAAATCACCGCTTTATTTAAGGCAAAAATTTTACAATTTTGACCATCTGGTGTTTGCCCGTCGTTCGGTCGTGAGCCTGTGCCCTTACAAAACAAGCAATTCTAATGATCTTTATCCACGTTGTCGTTCACGTTTTAGAGTGCGGCAGGGCAAACCCACTCCCTAGAAAGATGGGTAAGTCGTATCTGTGCACAGCACTTCAATTGTATGTACTACTTATGTTCACCTGTAGAAGTAGACAGCACCTGTGTATCTTCCCTGTAGTATGCACGTTAGCGATCATAGTCCTGCCATCATTATCGGTTATTTTATGATGAAACGTTTACTGCGTTCTGATGGTGTAGCTTTCAGACCCATCTTGACCCATCCAGATGGGCTCAGCTAGCTGAACGTCAGATTACTTAAATGATGCCGTTTGTTAAGATCGCCGATGTGTACCTATGTACCTATTCCCTTTATTTAATGTTGTAAATAATTTACTTTAAGTTTAGATTCGTAGTAACTCCAAATAACAATTCCTGTGACGTTCGTATTATTTTTGGATACTGTATCGAATGTTGTTATTATGCACGTCATATAATAACTTCTGACTTTTTTGTTTACTTTAAGCTCTTATGCATAACATGGTTCCTTATTACCTTTAATTTATTTGCTTTTTTTTTAAAGTCTGTTCCTTTAACATATACCATAGTAACCTACTACATCATTGGGTCATTATTATTTAGATAAGTATTGTTAATTTCTATTTTAACATTTACTAGTATTTGATTTATCAATTACTTGATTTACGTTATAATTGTTGAAAGGGGCTTTAACATTCAATGCTTTGACACTTCTACCTCTTTACTCTCAAGTGAGGCATAGGTACCTAATTCTTTAATGTGACTGTAATTAAGTCAAGTCGTGCCATGGCACATTTCGAAGAGTAAAAGTGTTAAAACCATTAACAATTAGATAGGAATGTGCTTCATTAAAATTGATGTACTATACTTCACTTTAACGATATAGCATTTATTTATCTATTCAACGGAGAGGAAATCTGTTTCGATAAGATAATCTATTAAAATAAATCAATGTTTGAGAACAATTGCACTAACGAGAGACGTACTTAAGTCCCGTCCTTATTTCTATATCTATAGACATCTATCTTCTGACTATCTAGCGATGATGAATTGAACGAAACCGGCAAAGCCTTACTAATATTATAAAAGCGAAAGTGAGTTTGTTTGTTTGTTACCGATTTTGATGAATTTTGGTACAGAGATAATTAGAACTCTAGAGACGGACTTCGGCTAATATTTTTTTTTAAAGTGGGAAATGAGGGAGAAAGAGGAAAGAAAAAGGAAAACTTAGCTTTGCTATTACAATTAATAAGGCGCAAGGGCGAAGACTACAGGTAGCGGGTACCTGCAAATCAGGAAAGGGGAACTGTGTTACCCCGAATTTAACCTTTATAATTTCAACGTATGTACGTCCTGGGAAATTTGGTGTACGATCATTACACAATTTGGTTACAAAACAAAATGTGAACAGAAATGTTTATGATTTAATGTTTAACAATGTATTAAGGTTTGATAGCAAATATTTGTATAAAAACTTACATAATATAATGGGCATAATGCATAGCTACATTACATAAACCTTTGCTATGAGCTTAAATATTTTGCTTCCTGTAGATTCAAGTGGTAAGATAAATAAAGTTCATTTAGTATTTACTCGTAAACAGCTGTTCTGTGCGAGTAGTGGTGTAGGCCTGAGCGTTGAACCGCCGTTCATCACAGTGAAAGTGTAATGGACTCGATCTGCGCCCGCGCAGCGCCGGATCGCGACCAACCCGCTATTAACTTCTATAACTCGTTATTTATACACTATTATTTCCCGTTCCTGTCAACGTACAGACGCACGGTGGGCTGAAAATCGGCTTTCATAGACTTAAGGGATTTCAATTTGCAAGTGCTTGTTTTTATGCCGGATATCGCTTCTATTAGTCATTATTATGTACAAAAATGACACCCGAGTTAATTCTGCTCAAAACCGAAGGAAATATAATTTTTTTACGAAAAATTTGTATGAAGCTAGTATGAAAAATCGAATTATCTCCTAAACGGCATGTTTAACCGTAATATCCTTAGAGATGGTCATAGTGCTAATTATTTATGATTTTTTGGTTGACGATTGGACAAAAATTTTAATGCCGTTTTTTTTTTTAAAAATCGTCAAAATATTTTTATTTGTTTTTACGTATGAAACGATGCCTTTTGGTGTTTATGTTGAAGAACACGGACTTTTAACTACACATAACATAAAATAGCATCACTCCTATATTTCCGAAGGAGTTGGCAGAGGTTTATAGTACACCCACACGTAGCCAACTATGTTTGAGCTAGATATTTATCAACACAAAATGAGTTTTAAAACTTTTCATACAACCAAATTACCAATTGTCTTCTAATGAGTCCAAAAAGAAGTGATTAAGTAACTACACTGATTAGGTCTTCTAATGAGTCTTAATAGGTGATTTAATGATTTTCAATATCTCACGACAATGGATTATATTTAACATTTCCTGATAAGTAAGCTAATTTGTTAATTAGCAGTGCTATGAGTTCTAAGAATAGTTAGTGACAATTATAGATTTTCATTAGCTAATGAGGAGATAACTAAAGAGGGTAGTTACCTAATTATTGTCGTTTTGCAATAAAAGGGCTAAAGTTTTGTTTTATAATTTAATTTGTTCACAACTGTGTAACTGCTAACACTAAATCTGCGACTATAAAATCTTAAAATGGAAAGTTTAATGACCAATTTAGACTTGTTTGTTCTTCTACGAAGTGAGAGTACTTCATTTGATCATGAAGTATTGTTTAGTGCAGTTGTATCCCGCATAGGCGATTGCCTGTCTGACGAAGATTATGTTGTTCTCAAAGAATTTTGTCGGAGATTTACGCGAGCCGCTTTACAAAGGTGGGAGAAATCCAACCGATTCCTTGATAATTTCAGGAGAAAGTACGAGAATTGGTTGGGAGCAAATATTGATTGGCCGAGTTTTGTGCAAACTTTAGTTAATCAAGAACCAAGTGTTGATGAGATACCAAGAGCGCCCTCAGTCTCTCCAGAACCGTCGACATCAACGTCCATTGGAACAATGACGAAAAGATCCCGTAAACCATTCGAAGACCTGGGAAGTAAACAAAAAAAGAGAAGATCTGATGAACACACAGGCGAAGGTTCCAGTGAATTGGCATATGCAGCTGCAGCACGTTTAAAAGAAGAAGGGCATGGAGATATCGCCTCTGTCATCGAATACATGATGAAAAATCCTGAAGCAGCCGCTAAATTAAATGAAACGCTTAAGAAACCAGCGAAAACAATCATATTTACGCCAGAAAAGGCGCTTGGATTGCTTCTTTCGCTAAAACTCTCAAAGTGGCAATATATTACGTTGCGTGAGGCTGCCATTCGAGAAGGTGCTAAAGATATTTATCCATCTTACTATAAAGTGCAACAAACTAAGCTTGATTGCTACCCTCCGAAGCAATCAGTGACAGTTACTGATTCATCGGCTAGGATTACACTTCAAGCTTTACTTGATATCACGGTTACAAGAATCCTTCAAAGCCTTTCTAACGAAGAGCATAACAAGCAGTTGAAGCTGATATCCAAGTGGGGATTTGACGGTGCTTCTAACCAAAGCCGATACAAGCAGAAAATTGAGGGTGAGGAAGATGATTCAAGCATTTTCATGACCTCCTTGGTGCCACTAAAACTGACAGATGGAGACAACATTTTATGGACGAACCCAAAACCATGCTCAGTTTTGTATTGTCGTCCAGTTCAGTTTACTTTTGTAAAGGAGAGTGAAGCAGTTGTCCTTGGGCTGAAAAAACAAATGGATGAAGAAATTGAGGCCCTTATCCCCACAGAGTGCAATAATAATAATAGGGTGACTCATCAACTAATGATGACGATGATCGACGCTAAAGTCTGTACTTACCTTTCTGAAGCTAGATCAAATGCATCGTGCTACCTGTGCTTAGCAAAGCCTACAGAAATGAACCGCTTAGATGCTGTAACATCAAAAATTGTGTGTTCGGACCTGTATGAGTTTGGCTTGTCATCCCTACACGCCCGTATAAATTGTATGGAATGTCTGTTACACATTGCATACAGACTGGACTTCAAACGGTGGGCAGCGAGAAGTGATGAGCACAAAGAAATGCTACAGACAAGAAAGAAAATAATTCAAAATAAATTCAAAGATGAGCTCAATCTGTTGATTGATATAGTAAAACAAGGCTCGGGAACCACCAATGACGGGAATACTGCAAGAAAATTCTTTGAGTTTCCTAATAAAACCGCAGCTATAACCGGTTTGGATGAAGACCTCATCAAAAGATTTGCTGTAATTTTACAAGCAATTACATCTGGAGAGCAGATCGATATAATAAAATTTAGAGATTATGCTCGCAAAACAGCAGAAAAGTACGTATTACTATACGACTGGTACTACATGTCGTCAACCGTTCATAAGTTACTAATCCATGGGGCTGACATAATCGAGAAAAATAATATTGTGCCGATTGGGACTCTCTCGGAAGAAGCCTCAGAGTCTCGAAACAAAGATTTTAGGAGGTTTCGAGAACATCATTCGCGGAAAAGAAGCAGGCAGGATTCCAATCAAGACATTTTAAATATGCTTGTTGTTTCTTCGGACCCTTTGCTAAGCGCACAAAGGCCTAAGTTAGATGCCAAGAAAAAGCAGAGCTTTTTTGCTGAAACTCTCGACTTAATTCAATTTCAGGAAACTGAGTTCGAATTTTTGGATATATCCAATCTGGATGCTGACTCAGAATTGGAGTCTGACAACGAGAGTGATAAGGAAAATTTGTAAAAAAGATATATATGTACATATTTGTAAATTTGTATTTGAGTGTGTTTGGGTTTTTTTGTAATATTTAATGATATGTTTTATTTTTTTTATTTATTTTACTTTATTTTACGAATGCTTAGTATTAATTCCTTAAATTAACTTATTTTGTATAAAATATAACTTCATATGTTACTTCAATATAAATCTTTTTTTATTTAAATTAATATAAATGTGTCAAAAACAGCAATTTTTTTATTTTATTTTTCTTGTTTCGTGTGTTCTTAATATTTGGGTTAATAACATATCGAACTTTTTAACTTAGACACTAAAAGGGATCGTTTTACATGTAAAAATAAATAAAAATATTTTGACGATTTTAAAAAAAAAAACGGCATTAAATTTTTCGTCCAATCGCCAACCAAAAAATCATAAATAATTAGCACTATGACCATCTCCAAGGATATTACGGTTAAACATGCCGTTTAGGAGATAATTCGATTTTTCATACTAGCTTCATACAAATTTTTCGTAAAAAAATTATATTTCCTTCGTTTTTGGGTAGAATTAACTCGGGTGTCATTTTTGTACATAGTAATGACTAATAGAAGCGATATCCGGCATAAAAACAAGCACTTACAAATTGAAATCCCTAAGTCTATGAAAGCCGATTTTCAGCCCACCGTGAGACGGGAGCAGAATTGCTTTTGAAGACATATTGCTGAATGTTTGAATTGGAATATAGCAGGTTATAGACATTCGTGGCTTGGATTGAGGTGTTGCATTCCAGTTCTAAATCTAGAAGGGTGATTTCAACATTGTGTGGACTATTCATAATTGTTTTTACATTTTCATAATTATGTAGATAAATATTAACAAGTTTCCGTTCCCTATAACAAAATTTCAATTAACGAATTTCCTCAGAACATAGTTATGTATGGTTAATCGGTTGACAATCTGTAGTCGTAAATTATAGTTAAGTATCGCTTGTTATAATTAAAGTAATTGCATTATGTAACATTTACTTCACGCTTGTCTCAATTAACAGTTAGTTATACTGACTAACCATAATATGTCACTAATGATTTATGAAACTGATCGATGGATTGGTATATTATAACTACATTTATATATGTACGTACCTATTTATTTGTAAATGGTTGTAGAACATCCCCGTAGAATTTCCATTGTTAAGTAGTATTAAGGTTGTAAGTATAATAGAAATTAAGTTAGTGTTATTAAAAAGAGTCCCTTTTGCATTGCATATAAAATCGCTTATCAAATAACTGAGTGATGAATCTTTTGATAAGTCTTTGTGTGACAGATAAGTAGTATAAAAACATTATCCCTGAATTCAAGAAAGGTAATGCAAAACTGTCACTAACTGAACTTAAAAAGTAAAACAAGCCATCAGTCGGCAATGATACAGCCACACAGTTGACAGGAAATCTGTAGCAAGTACTAGCGATGACGTCGGTTCAACAAACTGCATTCACTTTCTAGAGTGCGGCGGGTCGAATCAGGAGAACCGCATCGTTGGTGGGATGCCGGCAGGCGCCAACCGGTACCCTTGGATGGCGAGGATCGTGTACGATGGACAGTTCCACTGTGGGGCGTCACTTCTAACCAAGGAGTATGTGCTCACAGCTGCACATTGTGTCAGGAAGTAAGTGCATAATCTTTAGTTTTCTTACTATATCATTGAATCTTGTCTATCGGTTTTTCCTTGCGGATGGGAAATCTTCTAATATCTTCGTCCAGCCTGGGCGGAGCGGGGGGAGTGTAAGACTTGTACTGACTAAAACCACCTGTGTTTCTTCTTTTGCCCTTATGTTCTGGGGCCGCGGTATCTCTTTCGAACAACCCGCAACCCCGGCAGGCTCTGCTTGAATATACAGATTTAGGTCAATTTTTCAACGGATTAGATGTAAGGACAAAAGTAATATTCATGAAAATAAGACAACCATATCTTAATATCTTGGAATCACACATAAAATGCAACAATATTCCATGACGAGAAGACTTTTATAGTTCTCCGGAAGGCACCTTGCGAGTTCCCCTTCGTAATTGTCTATATTGACACTGTCATTTCCTTTCGAGACAAAGTGTGTGGCATGCACTATGTTTATAACAGACTTGTTGAGGTCGGCTTCTAGTTTAACCAGGAAGTTGCAGATATGCAATCGAAGTATTAGCTTCGTTGCAGCCAATTGCTGTTTAGAAATCGAAACGTTCAAGTTATATGTTTTTTGAAGGGAGAAACTTTGTTTCTTTTGTCGTTCTACATAGTAATATGTTCATGTATCTAGTAACCGATGATCTTTAAGATTGTAGATTTAATTTAGACTAACTTTAATAGAAGAATCGATAGAATCAATTTGAGTGTTTATGCAGTGTAGATCTCTGTCTTTGTACACCTAATGACTACTCTGATAATCTCTTTCGGATTAACATCGCGTCTGTCCATTAGTGATATATTTATTTTTTATTCCCATTTGTATCTATTTAATATTCATTACGCCTGACTGTACGTGAAGTGATCATGCTACGAATTGCTCATTAGGCGTGTGGGTATAATTGTAACAATTTGTATTTCATACGCGCTTATCTATATCTACTCATCGAAAACGATTTGTTCCACTTACCACATTTATGATGTTACTATTCTTTTTCTGTAGCCCTTGTCTTATTTTTTGGAGTTGGTACAAAATGTTTTTTCTTGAATACTCTTTTCATTCATCCTAATCATCTTTTGTGGGAGAGAGGCCAAAGTAAACGTAAAATGATGGTCCATATTCCTCTTCTCTACGGTAGTCTTCCTCTCTTCTTTCTTTCTTCCCTCTCCTTTGACGTTCATTATTATTTTAGTTACAAGAGAGATGTAACTAACACAAACTGTTATACAATGTTGTTATAACGTTCCTACGTGGAACAGCGAGTGCGCTCATGCAGCTACACGCAATGTTGCATTGCGTTAATTCGTATTCGGCCTATTTGCTATTCAAATACCCTGTTCATGTTTTTCCGGCCAATATTTCGCTTATTCGTGTAACAGCACTTAATTATTTCATTCTTCCATTTCTTTGCACCTGTGATGTGTAACATGAATTCATTTGAAGGTGGCAATATTGGAACCACCTTCAAATAAAAATTTATAGCTAATTGATTTTATTTTCATAAATCTTTCTTATAACAACTGAAGTGCGTTAATTTATGAGACATTTCCATACGATGTATCTGCTTGTATGTAAAATAGCGACGTCTTTGAAAGCAAAATTAATTCATCATTTAAATTCGTCGGGTATGATTTTCTACTAGATTTACGCACTTAATTTAAATTTCATAATCATGCGTAAAAAAGTGAAAAATCATTTTCAGACACGACAAATTCAGAATGTTTTATGTCTTTTGTTACATGTCGAAAGAGGAAAGCCGTTAAATGGTATGAATAGCCGTTTTAAGCACTCATAAAATATTAATAAAACGTTGATAGGTATTAATTACTTTATAATAATTCCAGTAACAGTAAAATCATTATATTAATGATGTAACAGCAGAAGCTGCTATAAATAACTAAATATTTGACTTTACATCTAAGTATATCTTAATGGGTTGTTACACCACCTCCGGACTTCCTGCAACGGAACGGTTAACGGAAACTACAGATATGTAAGAATTACTTTGCCAGGTAGACAATTTAAAAAAAAATATAGTAGGTACTTAATGTTGTATTAGAGTAAAATAACTTTTTTATATAAATACTTTGCTCCACACTAGGAATTTCTCCTGTATCGTGGGTGCGTTTACAAACATTTAAACTCACATACCCAAACAGCCAGACCCGGAACAACTATCTGTAGGCCATACAAATATTTGTTCCGTTCGGGGATCGAACCTGGGACACGGCGCGCAGCAGTCGATTGCTCAGCCACAGCGCCAACCGTGTCATCAATCGTCAATTTGAAAGTGTATAAAAGTATGCTCTGTCTAAATGAATATTGAAACATTTTGTCGGTTACTCCTTATTTAGATTTATTCAAGATTGTACCTATTTACGATCCATCTTCTACCATGTTTCAGACTGAAGCGGTCAAAAATCCGCGTGATTCTTGGTGACCACGACCAGACCATTACCACGGAGAGCGCTGCCATCATGCGCGCTGTCACCTCCATCGTACGACATCGCAGTTTCGATCCTGACTCCTATAATAACGACATCGCACTCCTCAAACTGCGCAAGCCTGTCAACTTCTCCAGAATCATCAAACCTGTATGTTTGCCGCCTTCCAGTAAGTTAAACTACAATATTGGAATAATTTGAAATGCCATTTTTTTACGGTTAGTAGTTTAGTTATGGCAGAATATTAATTTGTGTCTGAAAATGTAACAGCCAGGGATGTGATACGAAGGAATGAGGAAAATATCGTGAGGACATTTCAGTGTGTGTGGTTGGCTAAAAGCACGAAGACTTAAGAAATTATGAATGGGTTGTGTGAAGGATGATATGACTATTAAGGAAATGCTGAAATGACGGGTGACAGAGAAGAATGGAAGAGAGATATGCTGCGCCGACCCCAAATAAATTGGAACAAGGGAATGATGATGTAATAGATGCCGAGCCTATACCTAGGTACTATCGTTCTTGTCTGCCTTTTAATTTGTATTCGTTCTAGATTGTGACACAGTTTTCAATATTTCGATTTGCATTTTAACAGTTTCTCTAACTATGATATTTGGTCTTCCAGGCACAGATCCATCTGGCAAAGAGGGTGTCGTGGTGGGTTGGGGCCGAACATCCGAGGGAGGACAACTACCTGCCATCGTGCAGGAGGTGCGAGTGCCCATCCTCTCGCTGAACCAATGCCGGGGCATGAAGTACAGGTCCTCGCGAATTACTAATAACATGGTGAGTAATTAATGTTTTTGAAAGGATTTTATCTTTTTGTTTATAAAGTTTGAGTTGTCATAAAAGTTAAAAATCAAGCCAGATCAAAAATTGTTTATTACAATTAGGATGATCTTAGGGATCATCAAAAATACATTAGAAGAAGAAGTGAAATTAGGAATGCAATTCTATGTACAAAATTATTACTTGGACTACCTAACTAAGAATAGTCTTATATAAAAATGAGAAAAGAATCATAGGGCGTTTATAAATCGTCTAATCAACTAAATGTTATTTACAGTTATGTGCTGGCAGAGCCTCAACGGATTCGTGTCAAGGAGACAGCGGTGGTCCCCTTCTCTTACAACAGGGAGATAAGTTCCAGATCGTTGGTGAGTATTCAAACTGTGTGTTCAAATAATACTTAGTTGTAGTTTAGAAAATATTAATCTACTTTTCAGTGGCAGGACTCGTGCGCTGAGTGTTCTGTATAAACTTGCGACATAAATGGTCATATCTCTTGACTGCGTAGACTTAGAGCATCGATTTTTTTACGGTCCTAAGGGACTACAGACTTGAGTAAGATACTTATATGGTTTAAGATTCAATTTCAAGTCAACAACTCCACTTGTTCCCGAGGCTAAGGCTTGACAAACAGATAGACGGCAACAAAGTGATCTTAAAAGGGTTCTGCTTTTTCCTTTTGAAACTGAACCCTAAAATGGCCGAAGTTAAGAGCTACCGTTACATTAAAGAGTGACAACAAAGCATGGCACCAAGAAATACGAAACACTTTTCTACACTTTAGTTGTTCCGCTACGGTTCTCTGTAGCGGTGCCATCTTTCATCGATACTAGTTAAGTGATGAATGGTCACAAGCTACATAGATGGCGCTAGTATGGCAACAGAGTCTCAACCAAAGCTAGATACTAAATTAGTGATATTTCTTTTCAGGTATTGTTTCATGGGGTGTGGGTTGCGGACGGCCAGGCTACCCAGGCGTCTATACAAGAATTACAAGATATCTTCCATGGCTTAAAGCTAACTTAAGGGATACTTGCCTTTGTGGCAACTAAGTAATGTCACCAAGACAAAAGTTCGTTAACTAAAAATTGTAAGGCTTTCTCCTAGTACATAAAATCGATAAAACTGAACGAGGAATGTACGAGATTTTTTAATCGACAATACAGTTTAAATGTCAGTGGTTTCATTAGTTTTACTAATTTAGTAGATATGTAAATATATATTGCAATGTAATAATTGTAGTGCCAAGTTAAAAATATGTTCAAATGTATTGAGTACCTAAACATTTCATATGTTTAGTGACAAGAGCCAAATCTGAAATAATACTCGTAGTATAGGTATTCCAGATTTTAGTAGTTGGGACATACGATAGAATTTAGCTGATGTATATTTTGAAACCGTTAAGTGTTACTACGCTCCGAATAAAATAAAAGATATTGGACCTACAAACTACCTAATAACAATTCAGAGGTTTTCAAATTTCTTAACTGCCAGTTTTAGAAAACAATGTCACTTAACTGGGTAATCGATTCAAAAAGTAGCTGGTATAGATTTCATTATTCTTTTTGTTTTATCAAGAGTTGTTAAAATTCATACTTATCATTAATTGATGGATAGAACTAAATGTAACTGGAAAATACTCTTAAGTGTTTTTGCTATTTTGTCTTTACTAGACTATTAATTAATCATTATTTTTATATTTAATAAGTAGATATTATACAGTCGCTGTATTTTTATAAATCGCCTCGTGTGACAAAGTCGTGACAATTTAATTTATAACTTTTATTTTTTAATTAATTTTAATCCTCGTTTAACTTATCGTTAGTTAAATGACTTCGGACAGGCCGGTGGTGCAGATTACCATTAGAATTTAAGATGTTTAACTGCCTAAGTGTTCACAACGTTTTTTTTTTGTATATAATATTAATTTATTCGCTATAGCAATTAATATAAGTTTTCGAACAAATCTTTCGTTTCTTTTTGGGCACATCAATTTTGCTCGAAACTTTCGCATGCACATTTAAACGTCGTGGATTTGTGCCGTAACTTGGAATGTGACAAGTGTCAAGTTGACAGTAAAACGATAAAATCGAAGGATATGAATGTATTTTGTTCGTAAAAGTATTTGTTTAGTTGTGCATTGACGACGTGTTACCGCTACATTCGATTTTGGCGTGGTGCCGGATCTATTTTTTTTGGATTATGTAATAAAAGTCTTCCTCTAATGACAAATCAAAACTAACAGTTTAAAAGGAATAATAGTATAATTACAAAATAATTTCCTTGTAACTAATACGCATGATTGACCACCCGTTAACTTAATCCTAACTTAGCCGTTAAAAGTAGATGTAGCACGTTTTAGACTTATCACTAGCTTAGAAATCAATGCTCTTTAGGCTACATCTGTGATCCCTATCACGATAAAATTGTTATCATAATAACGATATTAATTTATTTTTAGATTTATTTAATAAATCCTTATTGTAAGACAATGTTTAAAGATAAATTATTATGTTTTAAAAATACAAATTATTTCTAATTACTTGTTATATTAACTTTGTTATAATGTGTTTTTTTATTTATTTTTTACTTCCCTTAAATTGTTATAGAGGTGCTCTTATACATTAAACAAATTTAAAAAAAGATTTGTTTATGACTTTATTTTTAACATCAACTTTAAGTGTAGGGTTCAGAATTTTATTACCAAGTCGAGATATTTATGTGATTGGATCGAGTTGTAAAAGGTGTATTAAGGAAAACCGCAAGTTTTTGGGGATTCGTACCTACGTCAGAACATGGAAGCAGACGAGACGCTAAAAATAACACTAAAGTGCGCCTGCAGTAGGTATTTTCAGTTTCACAGCGATATAACTTTGCTAATTTGTTTGAAAGTTTTGATTCCAAAGCGTCATGTAGGTACTCAAATCAGAATAACTACAGGAAAAGGAACGAATTAAAGATACATTTGGGTTTTCAGTTAAGCTTAATCGTGGCTTTTCGGCAGCGATTTCTTGGAGGTTCGAAGTTCGAAGGAGTTCGGTAGTATCCATAAGACAGAGAAATCTTACCTATTTGAACCTCCTTAGCAACAATAAAAAAAGACTACGAGCGAGTGTTTCCAAAAATAGACAACAATTTAGAAGATAAACCGAACTCATTGACATAATTAAGGCTCTTTAGATGTACGCAGTGCTGGTGAATGTGCAAAAAGACAGCGAGCCTTTGTGACGCGGTTGGAAAGTGACACTTTCGCCGCGACACTAACCGGTCGCCGCCGAAACGAACACATCACTCCCATTTCCTTTGTCATTTGCAACCTTCTCGATAGCGGATTTTATGGCTTTATAAAGGAGGATAGGTAGGTACGTCATAATCCTGAACACCAGACTATACAGAAAAAATACTGCTTGCGATATAAAACACAAAGGAAACTAACTAAGAAGTTTGTTCTTAGGGAGGAAAGGGCAAAGCCGTAGCCATATTTTTTCAAATGGCAATATTTAATTTTACACAAAAAAGTATTTACCCATCTGCTACAGCTCTCAGGCATCCCGGATTTCAATTTCAAATCAGATTTGTTTTAATGCCGTGGCGCCAGTTTGTAATTTAATTATTTTTCTTGCCCAATTCGTTCATGCAAAAAGTTGCTCTAGTAATAAATAACCGTACCGTTAGGCTTTGAATTAGTAAATGGTCAGCTATCTAGTCGATAACAAGTGTAGAATATTTAAATGCGCATTAGTCGAACATTCCTTTTTTTGGCAGACAAATGTCTTGTTGATCCTGTTGCGCAGCATGCATTAAGTGTGAGTTTAACTTGAAGACAGTCCGAACAAGGCATATTTTTAAACAACTATGTGCACCTACATAAGCAATATTGATTGTTCGATCCTTCTTTATGGTCACAAAAGCACCATTTTGCCAAAAAGAGTTATTAAAAGGAGAAATAAAAGGGTTTTATTCTTTCAGGTTTTTAAGTATGAGATCGTTTGACCACAAAAAATATCAGTTTGTCTTTGAATCCTATGGCAAACCGCACAAGGTGGTGTAATTGAAAAGCTTTTCGCGTGTCATTTTGAAGGCCTTTGTAGATTCTAAAACGTCACGTTGCTTTTAGTATAGGTAGACGTCGTACGCCAGGCAACTTTATAATAGACGTGAGCATTTTTTTGTAGGATGACCAATTCAATTTGCACTTTAAATAAGATCTATCAAGGCTTCTCGTGACGAAACCATCAAAAGGTTACTGACCCAGCTATCTAGGATCTATACGTTTGTATGGCAATATTTACTGAACTCCTGTACATGTTGTTTACATAATTATGACCTATGCTCTAAATCTAAAATAAGACCCACCCATAGGCTGCCCTACTGGGCCTATAGCCTATAGGTGGGTCTCTGCTCACGCCGCGCCTGTTATATTCCATATCGTGCTCATTTTGTATTATCGTTGTGACATTGCGTCTGATTTGTTTCCTATCGTGTAAAATGAGCATAAAGATGCTATTGAACTAGTGGGGTAAGAACTGACGTATCCAAAACACGTCCGTTGTTTGACCGCGGCTGTGGACGCAACGCATCTCATCAGTGTGTGTCCGTAGTGAGCGCGCGCGACAAGTTCACCCACAATACCATGCGCCAGCCGAGCGCCAAAATCGAAAACTGAATTCGAATTTCGATTTTTTCTTTTTGTTTATTTTTTAAAACCAGAATTAGAATGTGGAAGTGTTTATTTATTTTAGTGGTTGTGACTTTGACTTTCACTTGCTCTGAGGTTGGTAGCATTTTTTACTTTCGTTTGGATCCTGTTCATAAAATTTCCTGTGCCGTCGTAATGAATCCGTTGATATCATCAGACGGCGACCAGATAACGGTCAAAATAATGTTTATATAAAAACGCCTTGTGAAATTTAATTAATTGGCATTCACGTGCTTTCTCGATTTCAATTCATAACTACATGATTAGCAAGATTTTGGCTATTCTAGACACGACGCCAATAATATATTAATAAAATCCTTACTAATTTACAAAACCAGTTGCGAAATTGTTTGTTTACAACTGTAAAACTCATGGTTGAGAGCATGTTGGGCTGGTTTTAAATTTCCTATACTTGTGGTTCAAAATAAACCGTTAGAAAAATGAACGAAAGATTATTTATGAAAAATCTCGTTCATGATTCGGAAAGCCTTGGTACAAAAATGGCCAATACAAGTTTGCTTGATGATAAATCACATCTGCATAAGAAGGCGGTATGTATTACTTTGCAAGAGGGACATCACATTACACACGCAACTGAAAGTTTTGTGCTAGTTGGAGCGGTGTCAAGTTATACGACCTTTTGTTTTTCTTTAGCACTTGAAATAAACTTAACTACCAACAAGCGCTGCGTCTGGGTGGTGGTCCAGCAATGGAAATATTAGTGATGAGAAATAATTTGGTTACCAAATCAAAAAAACCCGACTGAAAAACTGCAAAGGAAAAACACAGCAAGTTTAGTAGTCGGGCCCTATTATTGGGACCATGTGAGCCACTATGGTTTTTATTTTAATATGTCGAATTCCGTTAAACGGTTAAGGCTGTGGCCGTATCAAAGAATTAGATCTACAAACTTAAATACATACTTACATACATCCATACATACGTACACACACATGACACACACACACACTCACATACCTAAATACATACATACCTACATGAAAAATCTAAAACTATCGGAAGTCGGATAAAAAAATCCAATGACGGGAACACGTGCTCTTCAGCTTCGTTAAGGTTGATTTTACATCCTCTGTAAACATTTATCATCGAATAAAAAAAAAAGAAAGGAACGGTAAGATATAAAAACCACGCTCGACGCGCGCAATTATCCTATTAGAATAATGATTTTGCAACTTGATGTGTGACCTGAAACTCTTTACATAGAATCTGGACCGAGCTGGCCGTATCAAGAAAAATCTGTTCAAATGAGAGATTCGTTAATGACTCTGTTGTTCCAAAAATGGCGGGGCACTTAATATCGTGTCCTGTGCTAGTTCACTGCTGGAACTGATGAACGCCACTGTAAGACTCAAACTCGTGGTCCACGGCTGGGCCGATACAACTTAGATTGCCATCGAAGACATGATGTGAAAGTACGATGTTGAGATACGATTGAAGGGGAATATCACGGAAACAATACTTACTTATTTCAAATTCCTTTGTCTCTGGTCGTTAATATTGGCCCTTTATTTAAAATGCGTTTGTCTATGTAAGTTGTGTATGTTTGTTACAGGGCGACGTGGTTGGAGATGCAAGGGATGTTTACACCTCGAAGAACATCTTTGGCGGCATGTGGGGCAACCGGCCGCCACTGATGGAAGCTAACCAGCGGAGGACCACGTGCTCCTGCAGTTAGTATCACTCTTTAAGACTCCGCCATCCATCCGTCTGTTCGTTTGTCCTTTTGTCACCAGGCTGTATCTCATGAACTGTGACAATTAGACAGTAGGAATATTCACAGATGATATATTTCTGTGCCTGTAACAACAATATACAAAAAAAAGGCCAAGAGCGAGTCAGACTCGCGCACCATGGGTTCCGTACAAACTTGCGACATAAACAGCCATATCTTTTGACTGCGTAGACTTAGAGGGTTGATTTATTTACAGCACAAAGGGACTACAGATTGTGATTGAGATTGTGGTTTGATTTATTCACAGTACAAAGGGACCACAGAGTTGAGTATATGGTTTGTTGTAATTGCAACTCGATACCTTCACGCGTTCCCGAGATAAAGGGTCATAACAGACAGACGGACAACAAAGTGATCCAATTAGGTTTCCATTTTTTTCCTTTTGAGAACGCGGGTTTTTAAACCCACATTTACTCTCTTCGTCTTAACTAAATCTGCTTGCTTTATACTCTCGACTACCTGGTAGCCGGTCTGCTCTACATCTGTACGATGCACTGGATCGTTCTTTCTTAATCCTGGTGCTATCGGTCTCAAGAAGTCTAATCCGATCGTATCTGATTATGTCTGTAAGAAGTGTTTTAGTGCGATACATTCTTACTTCTTCAACATAGGTACCTATATACTAACAAAAAAACAAGCATATCTTATTGAAGTTTTCAGTTGAAATCCTTACTTAATATTATAAAAGCGAAAGTGAGTTTGTTTGTTACCTCTTCACGCTTTAATGGCTAAACCGATTTTGATGAATTTTGGTACAGAGATAGTTGGGAACCAGGAGACGGACATATGCTATTTTTTATTAAAAAAAAGTGGGATATAGGGAGAACGAGGGAAGAAAAGGGAAAACTTAGCGTTGCTATTACAAATCAATCAGGCGCAAGAGCAAAAACTGCGGGTCTGCTTGGTGTGTTATACCGAATTTAACGCGAGCGAAGCCGCGGGCGAAAGCTAGTAACATACTAAAAGGCCACATAAAATTAAAAATTAAACTTTAACTGCTATAGAAATAATAAACAAGGTCATACGTTTTAGTTAAAATATTAAGTTAACACTGCGAATGTAAAATCAAGAAAAAGCATAAAAAAACGTATTTATCCCAAAAATTGAGGAAAGAGCCTGTCAGTACAAAAAACTGTTTTCTCTTTTTTTTTCTATTTATTTTTATGTAAGTATGCAAAACTAAACAAGTTTCTAGACATTTAATTAGGTAGCTGCTGTAAATAAACCCAGTGTATAAAAGATAATACAATTAGCGTTAATCCGCGAACTCCGACAGTTTTATAATATAACCATAAACGAGAGAGTGTCCTCTAATATGAAAAGATTTTTTACCTTTACATACCTAGGGTATATCTAGTATTTAAGTATTCAAAAACTTCAGTCGAAAAAATTCTCAAGATAGTTCATTAAATAGAGGAACAGACGATAAAAGGGGTAAATGATCCAAATCCTATCTAATCTTCTAGGTTTATTCATCAGGAACCTAGTAACTGCCCGGAGTCTGGATTTCTGCCGAATTGATGACGCGATAGGCGATAGGCGGAGGAGCTCGTGGCTAAATAATAGCAGCCGCTCGGGTCGATCTTTAGGTTAAGCCGCGCTTGCCTAGGTTGGTCTGTGGATGGGTGACCACCCGTTACATACCGAGTTACCGTGCCTCGGAAAGCACGTTAAGCCGTTGGTCCCGGCTGTCATTTGCAGATTTTTTACAGTCGTTACAGGTAGTCAGTGTCCCGAAAGTCTGACAACCAGTCTTACCAAGGGGTATCGTATTACCCAGTACTAACTGGGTTGTGGAGGTCAGATAGGCAGTCGCTCCATGTAAAAACTGATATTCAGGTGCATCCGGTTAGACTGGAAGCCGACCCCAACATAGTTGAGAAAAGGCTAGGCAGATGATGATGATGACGATAGGCTCGCCCTCTAATACACTATCCCTATTACATTTTGACTAACGATCTGGGGGTCCGAGTGTGCTGTTATGTAGATGATCTAAATATTGCCTGTAACCATGATTCCAGAATGCGGCGAAAGGAACGAGGTATCCCGCATCGTGGGGGGCGACGAGGCTGGTGTCAACGAGTTTCCCTGGATGGCTCGCTTGTCCTACTTCAAGCGGTTCTACTGCGGAGGCATGCTCATCAACGACAAATATGTCCTCACTGCAGCGCATTGTGTTAAAGGGTGAGGAGATTTGATTTGAAGATGTATTTCATATGTTAAAGACAATGTGCGTGGGTATTGGATACGTCCGATATGATTTGGAGGACTGTCAAAAAAATGGGTGCGTTTTTTTACGAAGATTTTGGATTTATTAACTTGACAAATCTATCAGTTTTATTGCACACGACGACTAGACTACCTACACATGACAATTATTGTCCATCATGACCATATTCGTTTGAATGCAAATAAAACTTTTCTGCCTTTATTTTATTTTCGCAAAGTTATTCAATCGTATCCTAAAAAGGAATTTTAAATGGAATTATTATACAGATCTTTAGTGTCATTATTTTAGAAATAATGGGTAATTTACCATAATCCTACTTTTCTATGAGCGTAGCTGTTTATACAAATAAATCATTTTTATGTGCGATGTGTCTTAAGATGGCACAGAAGCGTGAACATGTTTGTGTGTTAAGTATTTGTTCAACCAAGCACTTGACAGGATGTTGACTCGCAACACAACCTACTACTACACACCTCTTTCATATATTTTATGTATTTAAATTTCCAAATCTTTACTAACGTATCCAATATCTACTATCTTTTGTAAAGGTTCTCTATAATTAAGGCTAAACGAAGCGAATATTAGTTACAAATCAACAAAAGGATTATTGAAAAGGCTATTGACATTATTTTCAAGTAGGTTAATTATAATATAACGATGATGTATTATGCTAGGTAAGATCATCATTAAAACACGTCATCGAATAGCAATTCAATCAGTTTAATACTAATAATAATTTAAATTCACTAATGTATTTCCAAAATGTTGATTGCTCTCAATATGTTTTATGACTATCTAATACAAGCGATTCAAACTGCAGATGACATCGTTAATCATCGTGTATACGAGTCCGATAACCTAAGAATTAGCAAACAAGTTCAAAATAAATTCGCGGTACAAAATTGTGAATACCAATCAGTATCGATAAGTACGTTCACCTTGAAACCGGCCCAGGAGCAGGCTCCAAACTTAAAGTTCATTATCCCCGACAAATGACCATTTTGGGCACTTTGTGATCGCTTTTTGTTTTGGTCGATAGCTTTATCTCAGGTAAAGTTAGGCGGTCGTAAATGCAAGATATAGTAGGGATCAAAAGGTGTCCAGTTCTACACGCCTCGGCTTATGAATGCATTGTTTGACAGTAGCGGCAACTAATGTACGCAAGTGAAAGCGTAAATGAGGGACATTAATAGTATTCATGACCGTGGCCCGCCAAAACACAGAATGTCACTTTCGCTGAATGGCGACACAAACTTGACTTGGTTGGTGTCGCGAGGAACAATTGACGTTTAAAATAAAACGATCAATTACACAATAGATGCTCACCGAATGAATTTATTATTTGTCACGGTAACAGAAGAACTGTTTTATTGTGGAATTTCCAATCCATTGGGAAAGTTAGGGAAACACTTTTTAAGCGTTCTTAGAAAAGGTGATGATGGAAAGGAGTGAGTCAGAATAAAGTTGCCCGTCCACTGCTACGCATAATGTGTATAGAGAGGCGTGCCATGTTAGCTACGCAGCTCATTTGTTATTAAGCATCGCATATCTGCGGGTTGCAGTGGACCAGCTTGCCTTTTAAACTGTCTTTAAAAGCTGAGCTTCACAAGAGTACCCTATACGAGGTGTTCTGTGAAGCAACCCATTAAGTATGTATAGAGAACAATGAATAGCTATTTAACAAAGATACGGTGCATAAAATGAAAAAAATCGAAACAACCTCATCATACAACACTAAAAACCTCATTCACGCAAATATGCATGGTTTTTAGTGTTGGGTTAAGTGAGTCATCCTTGTTTTTAAATTAAAGCTTAGGATCGTAATTTGCAACTAATTTACGAGTTTGTTTTTCTGAGCTGCGGTTGCGATTATCTTGATTTGATCCACTTTTTTTTCGTTGATAAATTCGATACAACGATTTTTGAATTTCGACGTAGTAAGACACAGTTATAATGTGACCAAACTCTAGTTGTCAGAACAAGGAAAAATAGCGAAACACATGCGAAAGAATCCTACTTGGTAGCGTGGTATCCCTTTTTTGAAACTTGTTCAAAATGATGAGGTGACTTACGTGCTTTTCTAATCTTTATCCTGTAAATTCATAGTAGATGAAGAAGCATGTAGGTGACTGGTACCTACTCAAATAATCGAGCACCGAATTCACTTAATTAAACTCTACGGTATGACCCATGGAAATATTTCTGAAATTTATGGAATGACCCCACCACTCCTGAAGAGTTTTACGTTTACAACGTGCACTCATGCTTGGGGCATGAGTGCACGTTGTAAACGTAAAACTTAAATATAAAATACCCGTATTAACAACTTCACATATATTATTTTCATAATTTTAACTTATATCTTTGGATAGGTACTGATTGTGTGCGTTGCAAATGTTTGTTTGTTACGCCTTCACGCCTGAATGGCTAAACCGATTTTGATGAATTCTGAATCAGAGATAGTTGGTGTATTGGTCGGTGGTGTGGGTAAATCAGAACACATTTAGATTCCAAAAGACTTGTCTTTAATACTGGTATTACACTAGGGCCCACAAGCATGGTCATGGTTCTGACGCCATCATTATTGACAGACCGCCCTGTCATCCACCATAGACAGAGACATCACCATAGTGATGTCCTATACTCACAACAGTTGGGACCCTGGAGACGGCCATAGGCTATTTTTTTTAATGTGAGTGTTGAGGGTAAATGACGGAAGAAAAGGTAAAACTTAGCTTTGCTATTACAATAAATAAGGCGCAAGGGCAAAAACTACAGGTAGCAGGTACCTGCAAATCAGGAAAGGGGAACTGCGTTACCCCAAATTTAACGCGAGCGAAGCCGCGGGCAAAAGCTAGTAATTTTAATAAATTTTCTACAGGATATTTTATTTTCGATTCAAAAATCGACGTAATTACTTTACGTTTACTCTGCGTAGGTACCTACTCGCCTCTAGGCTGCATTCCTTTTTCTTACTGTTATTTATATGTTCCAGGTTCATGTGGTTCATGATCAAGGTGACCTTTGGGGAGCACAACCGCTGCAACGTCACCACGCGGCCGGAGACCCGCTTCGTGTTGCGCGCTATTGCTAACAAGTTCACACTCACCAACTTTGATAACGACGTAGCTATTCTGAGACTGAACGAAAGGGTGCCCATCTCAGAAACCATCAAGCCTATCTGTTTGCCAACTAATGATAGTAAGTTCACTAAGTAGTAACAACTTATAGATACTCGTAATTATTTGTGTCCAGATGAAAGTTCCAAGTACACGCTTGTAATCCCCTAGATTTAAATTGACTCTAAATAAAATCTTCACCTTTGTTTTTATTGTACATTAGGTTTAGCCAACATGTCTAGCTATACATAACCCTGGCAACCTAGACCTAGAATATTGAATATATTTATATATATTTAATTCCAAGTCTACTGATGTTCATCTCTTGGTTTTTTTGTCACCTCTTCTTCACAAGTTGGTTGTTCTTATATGAAGACTTACAAGTGATATAATGTGTTAACAGAGAACTTGTACGTGGGTGTAAAGGCTGTCGCATCAGGCTGGGGTACCCTATCTGAAGAAGGCAAGGTCTCGTGCACGTTGCAGGAGGTGGAGGTACCAGTCATCAGCAACCAGGAATGCCGCAACACCAAGTACACCTCTTCGATGATCACCGATAACATGCTTTGCGCTGGATTCCCAAAGACTGGACAGAAGGACTCTTGTCAGGTGCGGTTACTGTTATAAATGCCAACTCACTAATACCCGCTACTTTTAAAATAACCCCAACAAGTGGGGGCTGTTACAAAACACAGAGTTGTGGGTACAGCAGTTTGGATTCAATTGTTGTCAGGTGATACTATATTGGAGAAACTACATATTGGACTTCTTATTGTTTTGATTGAGGATGGGAATGGTATTGGCAGGTGGGGTCAAGGCACCTCTTTCAGACAATTTTTGACTGTTTGATCTTTAGTATATTTCTACCGTTCGGGACCTTAAGTGGGATTGGAAATATTTAGGAATGAATGAAATGAGAACATTAGACACAACCTACACCATTATAAGCTTCTAAAAAAGAAACGTGAGCCAAGAGAGAGCTAAAGCATTCTTGAGAGATTTTTTTGCTTACTTCTTGAATGCCTTAATTTGTTTTGCTAATGGTTCTAACTATTTGTCAAATTCGTCACTTTCCATTTGAAAGTTTCTACTATCACAGTCAAACAAACAAAAAATGATTGGTATTTGAAATTCGCCTTAACAATAAAACTTTGTGGCACGTGGGTGGGGTCTCCTTCGCACTCCTAAACGAACCCGTCTCCTCCCGTCCTCAAGCAGTGAAGCCAAGCACAGAGGGCGAGTAATGCGTCAGAAAAGAGCTATCATCATTAGCTGCTATAGTTTTTTACATGGTGCATCGCTGCAGATTTGATCAAAAAAAGGAATATAATCTAAGTAACGTTAGATCAAACCAAAATTGTGGCGATGAAAAAGCATTGGAGTTTCGCAGTAGCGTGGTTTCGCATTTGCATAAAACACCCAGATAGGCAGCTAGTTATTGAACTAGCTCGAACGAACTAAATATTTTTTTAATATATTAAATCTTATTTGCAAACACATACAGGAAAACGTTTGAGCAAGATTTTAACTTTTTGTTTCAGGGCGACAGCGGTGGTCCGCTGATAGCTGAGAGAAAGAAGGACAAACGCTACGAACTGATCGGTAATGAACACAAATATATTCTAATGTGTGCCTAATGTGCTGTACCGTTGGGTCAGCCTAGTTGCAAAGACAATGCCCTGATGTAACAATTGTGCGTCACATATGCTGCGTAGACAAAGAAATGGTGGTTTATAAGCGTTAAAAAGCCTACGGGCAGTTATCCGTTACACATTGCTATTAAATAGGTATATAGTTATTGTTACCCTGAATTTCTAGACCATGTTAATTAAAATTCATTTTTAGCGAAAATACTGAAAGTAGAGGAAGTACTTACATATTCTATTCTAGCAATAACATTAAAACAAAGCTGTTAATATTTCGCCTTATGTTTTATGTATTTTAACGCAGTTCCTAACACGCTTTCTAATGCCAAAGTTTTTTTTACAGGTGTTGTGTCATGGGGCAATGGTTGCGCAAGAGCAGGCTACCCAGGTGTCTACACACGTGTCACTAACTACCTAGACTGGATCCGTGAGAACACGCAAGATGGTTGCTATTGCACCGATTAGGCGTGAAATAGCCATCAGTGTCACATTATCACTGATGTCAAAATAATATGCATTTATTTCCTGCGATTTTAGGATAGGTTAACTAGCGCCATCTACGTTGAATCCGATAAAAGTACGTGGATTGTCGTAGCGGTATCACGGTAGATGGCGTTGTCATTTAGTAAGTAATAATATCGCGTAGACGTAGTACTTTAGTGAGTTATTATATTGTAAGTAATTCATGACCAAATATTTGGAGGAAATATTTAGACACGTATTTATTTTAAAAAATGTACGAAAAGAAAATATTTATTTTAACTTATTGTGTCGATAACTTCTTTTGAAATAAGTGTACAAAAATATATTTTAGTACATTTAGAGGGTTTTTATTATGTCATGACTATGTCATAAAGTATTGCCATATTTTTTACTTTAAGTTATATCTAAAGGTAAAAATAATAATCAATAAGCTGTCTTATGATAAAACTTTGTACGAATTTTGGGCCAATAAAAGTACCTAGAATCCATATTTTTTTTATTTTTGTTTAGTTATTCCAGTCGTCAGTTTTGTGGAACGCGAAGATTTTGTTACGATTATGTCCAAATTGGCAAAGTTGCTTATAAGCATAAGTTACTTGAACAAAATATGCGTAGGCGCAAGTTTCAAGGATCCAAGGTACCAATTTAGAATCTTCTTCGCAATAAATCCACGTGTGAATTCACATGTTCGTTCACTGTACACCAAAAACATACAATTTTATTGAACTTTGTAAATATATCTGGTTGGTTCCAGCTTTAGGCAACACTTGCCTTCACGGGCCGTCCAACGTCAACCACAATCTTCAACCTTTATTGTAACGGGTCCTAGAATACTTAATCTTCACTACTTACATAGTACAAAACAAAGTCGCTGTCTGTCTGTTGCTATGTTGTATGTATGCTTAAATCTTTAAAACTACGCAACGGATGTTGATGCGGTTTTTTTAATAAGTAAGTAGAGTGATTCTAGAGGAAGGTTTATATGTATAATACTTCTCGCTATGACTCTTAGGAGGTGAGCAGCGGGTAATACCGCTGGGCGGGTCGCTAGTTTTTATATAATTTTAAAAATTATTTTAATATAGATATAGAAGTGGAGTTTAAGTAACTGTTATATTTCAACTTCTTAATAACTACGCAAGCGCGTTAACATAATTGGTTAATAAAGAAGTAGAGAAAGATCTCATGAACACTACACCTAACGCATTATAAAAGCTGCAACATATCTACTCTGCAGGAATAACTCAATAAATTTTGATGACACGTGTCGCGGGTTCGATTCCCGCTCGGAACAAATATTTGTATGACCTGCAGTTAGTTGTTTCGGGTCTGGCTGTTTGTGTATGTGAGTTTAAATGTTTGTAAACGCACCCACGATACTGGAGAAATTCCTAGTGTGGGGCAACGATATTTAAAAAAGCACGGAAAATCTTAACATCGACTTTTAAAATGTAAAAAAATGACGTCATTACGCAACGCCATCTATCGAACCATTTATGAACTGGTTTTTACCTTAACATTTTGATGGTGTTAAAAAAATGAATTTTAGTTTGGTTCTAAATTGCCTTAGCATGTTCTTGATAGAAGTTTTATGTAGTTATAAGATACCGCCAATGCCAAGGAGAGACCAACCGAACAATTCGGTAATACCCGATCCAATGTAATAAGTACCTACAGCGCCATCTCTCGGGGAATTGGGTTACTAATTAATTCAAAGACAAGAAGTGCAAGAAGTTTTCGGTGGTAATTTTGGATTGCGAGATACCGATTTCAATAATTCTTTTTTTGTTTGAAAAAAGATACGTTCAGGATAATAAAATATGTAAACGAAGTTAAAAAATGCTTGCATATACGATTATACTACAAACAGTCCAGAAATTATTTTGTACAACTTTTTGTCTTTTTTGTACAAAAACTGTTGTGTCAATCAAGTTCAAAATGATTTTCATAGAAAGTCCTTATAAAGTTCTACCTTTCAGATTTTTTTCATATTTTCTAAACTTATGGTTCAAAAGTTAGAGGGGGGGGGACACATTGTTTTTTACTTTTGGAGCAATTATTTCCGAAATTATTGACATTATCAAAAAATGATTTTAGTAAACCCCTATTCATTTTTAAATACCTTTCCAACAATATATCACACGTTAGGGTTGAAATTAAAAAAAAAATCACTTCCCACTTTACATGTAGGGTGGCTACCCTAATAAAACATTTTTTTCCAATTTCAGCTTTCTAGTGCTAACGGTCACAGAGATTAAGCGAGGACGGACGGACGGACGGACAGACAGACATGGCGAAACTATAAGGGTTCCTAGTTGACTACGGAACCCTAAAAAGTAAATGTAAAGTAGGTTGTGGTTCAGGTATCAGGTAAGTTGTGCTGATTAGCAGCCTTCTTACTATAAAGCGTATTCCGTACCCAAAGGGTAAAAAACGACCCTATTACTAAGACCCCGCTGTCCGTCCGTCTTATACCAAGCTGTATCTCGTGAACCGTGATAGTAAGATAATTTAAATTTTCACAGATAATGTATTTCTGTTGCTGATATAACAACAAACATTTATTTATTTTATTTGATTTATTTATATTGGTTAGCCAACAATTGTTTACACAAAACATTTAGGTACAAATAATTACTTATAGATACATACTTTTACAAGTGCAACAATCACTTACAGGCTAACACCACATGCACTAAATATTTATAGTTTATACCAATAATTTGTTTTTATAAGAAAAAAAAAAAAATTAAGAAATTCCAATAATTCAAAATAAATCGATACCATTAAGGTGAAAGCTCCAACATACCCGCGAAATTCAAATTTTCTTACGTTTTTTGCAATTTTCAGGCCAGTGCTAGGTTGTATGTTCATTAAAATATTATTCGCGGCTGTAAGACGTATGTAGTTATAGAATTATAATCATCAAAATCATCAATACAACGCTCTAAGTTCATAAAGCTGTAGGAAAGACTTTTTCTGTTTTTTTTTTGTTCCTACGCCTTTATGAACTTGGAGGGTTGTATTGGTGATTTTGATGATTATAATTCTATAACTACATACGTCTTACAGCCGCGAATAATATTTTAATGAACATACAACCTAGCACTGGCCTGAAAATTGCAAAAAACGTAAGAAAATTTGAATTTCGCGGGTAGGTTGGAGCTTTCACCTTAATTCAAAATAATAGCAATAATTGTATTAGACATGGGTTAAAATTAAATATGATCTTTTTGCCGTCTTTATAGATTTTCGGTAGCGCCTTATTGATTTGTAATAGCAACGCTAAGTTTTCCCGTTTCTTCCCTCTTTCTCCCTTATATTCCACTCTTTTTTAAAAAAAGCCTATGTCCGTCTCCTGGTTCCCAACTATCTCTGTACCAAAATTCATCAAAATCGGTTTAGCCATTAAAGCGTGAAGAGGTAACAAACAAACAAACAAACTCACTTTCGCTTTTATAATATTAGTAAGGCTGGTACGGAACCCTTCGTGTGCGAGTTCGACTAGCACCCGTTATCACTTAACCCGTTTTAATAGAATATATTAGGCATAGTATGGTGATTTGCCTCCTCTGCTGCAAGAAACATACTGTAGTGGAAACCCCTTAGGCACCCTAAAATAATAAAGATAGTAACTGCAAACAGGTTATTTTGGTTAATAACTCTATTTTACAAACACTTTAACTTGCTTCTCAATTTCCATAATAATAACATTTAAATAGGACCCTATTCCCGATATCGGTGGGCTACTATTTTTATATTTTTAAATGTTTTTATTATTTTTTAAGAAATATTTAAAAATTTAATTATATGTTATTTAGACAATAAATGGACGAAAACATTTAAATAGGTTTTTTTTTTAATATTTAAAAAGGTGATATATAAAAAAAGAAAGTAGGTTATTTATATGTATATATATAAATCAATCAGATGTTTTAAAGTGACGTTACTTAGCCAACAAACACACAAATATTATAAAGGCAAAATATTGTATGTGTGTAAGAGTGTATGTGTACGTATGTTTGTTACTACTACTACGGCGAGTTGTGATTAAGGGAGGTGTTATCTCTCTCATATTGTTCACCACTGCACTAGAGGATACTTTTTTAAGGATCTGTACCGGAGAGGGCTCAGCATGAATATCAGCGAGTACATTACTCAACTTTGGTTTACCTATGACATCGTATTTACGTAGAGTAGGAACGTCCGCAGACTGATGCTTGCTAACCTCAGTAGAGATTCCGAAAGAGTGGTTAAAATGGACAAACAAAGGTTTTTTTCCCACTAAGCGTACTCCAGTTTAGGCGGATGCAGCTGAATACCATTATTTTACATAGAGTGACTGCTTATCTGACCTCCACAACCCAGTTAGTACTGGGTAATATGATACTCCTTGATAAGACTGGTTGGCAGACTTTCAGGACGCTGACTATCTGTAACGATTGTCAAAGAACACAACACAAAAATCTAGGCAAGCGCGTTTTAACCTTAAGATAGATCAAAGCGGCAGTTATTATTTAGCCACGAGCTCCTCTTCTTCTTCTTTATGAGAATAAACGATTTACCATGAAGTTTGAAGATTCTAAACTCGAATCTGTATGTACATAAGTTTACCTAGGATAAATTATGCATTGCGCATGCATAAAAACGCAAAATAGAGGTCAATCTATCAAAATATCTGCTCGAGTGACATTCTCAAGTAGAAAGTCAGAGAGTATTGTCAGTGTCTTATGGCATTGAAACACATTATATGGTCACGCACAAGGGAAAACCGATAGTCAGTCGAGGGCCAATAGCCTTTATTGATCCACAACATACCCGTGTCAACGACGCGTTCGGATTCATCGCGCGCCTCAAAGAGATGTCAGCAAATCCGAGAGGTCCGTCGGGGCCACTGCCTGCCTGGGGATGCGGGTTGATCGAAAGAGATACTGCAGCCCTGGAACACAAAGGACAAAATAAGAAGCATGCATGGGTTTTAATCAGTACAAGTCTGATACCGCGGCCGCTCAGAGCGGTAGAGGGCAACGTTACGGCAAACGAAAAAACAATAGCAGGCAACAAATAGTACACAAATCAGTTTATTTGATTTTTTAGCTTACATTAATCAGTAATCCAGCAATTCATTCGGCCTGTGCAAACATTTTAATGTACGAATTTTCAGCAGATAAATGACTTTCACTCTAGGTCTATTAGGTCAGGAACAAACCGCATCAGGTCAGGAGAACACTGTTATCCTAGCGTTTCCAAACCAGTATTAAGATTACGGTTATACCGCTCTGAGTATTTGTTTAAAGATGTTATGTTTGCTGAAATGTCTGTCAAGTAGTAGTTCAACAAAATTTTGCTCGAGGAGGTCATTCACAAAATATATAAAAATAATTTCTGCATCTAAATGAAGATGGCTAAAATGCTGCTTCAAGAAAAGCAGACAAGTCAGTAGTGAAATTTTATAAAATACTAGCTTTTTCCCGCGGCTTTGCTCGCGTTAAATTCGGGGTAACACATTTCCCATTACCTGATTTGCAGGTACCTGCTACCTGTGGTTTTTGCCCTTGCGCCTTATTTTATTGTAATAGCAATGCTAAGTTTTCCCTTATCTTCCCTCTTTCTCACTTAAAAAAAAAAAGTTAGGCTATGTCCGTCTCCAGGGTCCCAACTATCTCTGTACCAAAATTTATCAAAATAGGTTTAGTTAGCCATTTAGGCGTGAAACGTAACAAACAAACTCACTTTCGCTTTTATAATATTAGTAAGGATTAGCGTTATTTTTTTATTAGAAAGAGGTTTGTGTGAAGGAATGATAAGTAATGTCACGTTTGGCTCCACTATGGTAATGTTTTGTGAAATTCAATACTAATACTACTGCGTTTTGTGTGTTAGTGTAAGCATATCATGCTCGGGTTTCTCTGAAAAAGCACATAACCAGTCTTATCAGATGCAAGACCTCATTGCCTTGTGTCAAAGACACAGCAGGTTTGCAACATTAACGTTTTAAACACGTAATTAGACAGTGTAATTTATTCGGGGGTTTTAGAATTTCGTCGCTGTAATTAAGTTTCGGTGTTTATAAAGGTTCACATAATCGTATGCAATAATATCGATGCAAAGGGAATCCGATATTGATTGGTCTGTGTTGCGACATAATTGCATTAAAAAATCATGCAGGTAATTACACTCTTGTCGTGTAGTTAATAAGACTCAAAATGATCTTAAGTTTAACGTCTACAGCTCCGCGGTGTGAATGACCGCGGAGGTCATTGCCAAATAAAGTGCTCATTCGCATGGCCCTCGGAACGCTAAAATGACGCATCTCATTTTTAGAATATTAACCAGAGAGTCAAATTTGTTATAACAATTTCACGGAAGACTCGCTACTCCAACATGGCTAGTGGGGAGTAACGGACAACTGTCCAAAACATTTGCACGAAGTTTAAAAAAATAATTATTAATTTAATTTCGGATGCGTTGTTGCAACATTTTAAAGACTCTGGACCCATAAAGTGCGTTGAGATCGGAGACATGACTTAGTGTATCAAAAACATTGAACCCTAAGCACATGCTACTTTCTAAAGAGAGTTTAATTTTTAAATTACAGAATTAAGACGTGTGTTTTGTTAAAATTAATAAAATAAGTATAACAATGTGGTGGTGTTATATGTTCTGTTTTCTATGTGCGTTGTCCAGCAGTTCTCCGTCCAGTCTAAATAAGGTGGGTTGAATAACAGTAGTTGACAATCTACAAATTCCAAACGGTGTTACCCCCACGCTCTAGTGGGCCATTTTTTTTAAATAGGTAACAGACAGTGATTTACATAATGTACCTGCTATCATGCGCGGTTACGCATGTTAAGTAGTAATAAAGTGATTCATTTTAAATAAATCTACGTATTTAAATATGTTTAATTTATTGCGGAAGGTTCAGAAGTTACTACCGACAGAATCAGCTGTTTGTGCTTATTAGGTTAATTAAATCAGTAAATAATTAGAAACAAACTAAAACTCAATATTATGTGGTCGGTGTGATCTTGTACATCCCGTTCATTTTTTTATTAATTAACTATCTCTTTACAATATGCCTATATGAATGCTAATTGCATAAAGGCATCGCACGAGAGCGTAGTATAATGAACGTAAATACGTCGCTTGTTTTTTTAAATAATAATCCTGTAGCATTTTAGTTTAATTATTTTACAAGCACAGTTAGAATCATCTATAAATATTGATAAAATCTTAAAATTATATAAATGTATTTTAATATTAAAAATGACGTTTTTAGTATTATATTTTCACCCTACAATCGTGCTAGAGCCTCTGTAATCAAAAGCGTAAGTAGCAATACCTACATAGGCACACCTTAGGTACTGAAAACATCCTAACTTCAGGTTCTGATGAGGCTTTTGCCGAAGGTCACTCTGAACTTCGAGATATAACCATCAGAGAGAGAGAGAAGGAGAGAAAGAATAAAAATAGCACATGAAAGGAGGTTTAGGATAAAGCATATGTTGTTACTTATACAATACAATAAACTGAAGTTACTTCAATTTCACACAGAATAACTTTAGTTGAAAATTTACTGAAATTACTGTCTTGTACTAACTTCTGACTATAACTGAAACTGAAATTGATTTTGTGTTTTTTGTAACATACAAGCCCAAAATAAAGGTTGTTATGTTTTTAAATGTTTGTTTTATTGTGAAAACAGGAGGATCTCACGATTAATGAAGATTCTTTTCACGGGCCGGGTCGCATTGTTAAAAGAGACCTTTTACCATGTGAAGACTGCGGTAAGTTTGATATCCTACTATCTAATTAATATTATATATGCGAATGTTTGTGAGGATGGATGTATGGATGTGTGACAAAATTTGGCACAGAGATAGGTTATAGTCTGGAACAACACATAGGATACTTAAAAAAAATAGTTTTAAATAGATGCAGTGACTCCCGATAACACCCTCGCCTGGCGGCTTGGCGTTAAATCCGCCTCGGCTGCAATGACAAACTTTCCTCACTTTAATTGAAATGTGCTATTTATTACTTATTGGGCAATTTGGAAACGTCAAATAAAGGTATACAATTCAGGTTTGTCGTTTCCTATGGAAAAAAACAACTACATAGGTTACTCTTGAAAAATGTTCTTCATTGTTACATCAGAGAATTTCCTTTTTATTTGTTCAGAAAAAGCTTTTAAGTATTCATCCAAACTTACTTACTTGTGTAACTTAGAACAGCTTATAGTTTGTCTAGTGTAGCAATAGCGACCGTGTTAAATTCTGAAGGTAATTTGGTTTTCAATCAAGAAGAACGTCACTTACTGAATGTTAATTTTAAAATATCAGAAAAAGCCTTCTTAATTGTCTAAGAGCACTTATATTTGATTAAGAACGTAGTCGTTGTATTAAATACAAAAAGCAGGTATTTATTGTACTTAAACATCTCAAGTAAAAAATGACAAAGAATTGGCATTCCCGCGTTATTGTTATTCTTTCATTTTCAGTATTACAAAGGCCGTTCATATACGTAAAATAAAACAATAAGAATTAACGGTACCTAATTTCACGGTGTTTCAGTACATTACCTAGTACCTACCCTGCGTCTCTTAACTATAGCTTACTGATAATTTAATATTTATTTTTAGCAATAGTCTACGAAATCTCTGGACAAAAAACCGTCTTAGGCTTAAATGGTAATAGTGACATTTTATCCTTTTTGGCTATAAAAAAGTCCCTGTAGACTATAACCAGAAACGAGAAAAAAAATCCTTTTTTTGATATCGGTTATAAATCTAGCGAATTCATTTTTTTAATGACCAATGGTAATTTTCATGTGATCATTTTTAAAAGAAAATCAAAAACAACGCTTCGCTAAAATGAGCACACCTAAGTAAGGGAATATCTCCGTAAAAAAATGTGATGTAGGTATCTCTCCTTCAAAAATCATCAAAGTGTTTGTTTAAAACCTTAGGTTAGGTTATTGTTCTTTCATGTCAAAATTAACAACATAAATACTTCATGGTATTTTTGAGCTTCCAGTACCATTTTCTCAGCTGAGCAAAAAGTATTAAGTAAATATTCCAAAGTGTTCGTTTCGTACATTATGGTCTCAAGAGAGCACTTTAGATTGATACTTGTAAATGAGGTGTAAAGCTTCTAAATGCAAGTTCAATGTACTGTAATGTAATGAACTGTGATCCGAAATCACCTCACCACGTGCTGCCAGATGGCATGGCCAAAATCATTTCTTTTGCTATCTAAGATTTGTTTCTGTAAGGTTGTGGTGAACGCAACGAGGAGCCACGGGTAGTGGGTGGTATGGACTCCAACGTGAACGCGTTTCCCTGGCTAGGCCGCCTGATCTATGAGAAGGCCTTCGGGTGTGCTGGTTCGCTCATCAATGACAGATTCGTTGTCTCTGCTGCGCACTGCGTGAAAGGGTAAGACTTTTAAGTTGTAAAAAGTAATCAATCTGTCGAGCCATACCCAACTACATACATTGGTGTGCGATATAGCTGAGTTGTATTTTACATGGGGCAATAGCCTATCTGACCTACACTATCTACCCAGTTACGGGGTTACACGATACCCGTCGGTAAGACTGATTGTGAGACTTCCTACTCATTACGATTATCCGACTCAGGTAACAGGTAACAACTTATTTTGTTAGTCCACTCTCAGATGATGCTAGTCCATCACAGACAACGCTTAGCTACTAATTTATCTGACCGACTAATCTATGAGTAACTTTAGTTCGTATTGGTAGAAGAAGCACTGAACGGGATGCATCGTGCTGTAAAGTTTTATAATTAAAAAAACAGACAATTAGACATCATCTATCTGAACATTTGTGGATGTTGAACTATTGACTGATTCAATTTATTTTGCTCTATTTCTGAATAAACTTCTAGAAGATTTGTAAGTTTTTCGTGTTCAAAAACTACACGTTTTCTTTCAGTTTCATGTGGTTCTTATTCCGAGTTAAGTTCGGTGAGCACGACCGATGTGAAAAGACACAGTCTGCGGAGACACGCTGGGTGGTAAAGATGATCGTTAACAGCTTCTCACTGAGTGATCTTAGCAACGACATCGCGCTTTTGATGTTGAACAAAAAGGTGGAGTACGATCATGCCATCAGACCCGTGTGTCTACCGAAGAATGATGGTAAGTGCAAGTGCAAAGAATAAAGTTGAAAGAAAAAAAAAGAAGCTTGGTCAGCATTAAGCAGACGAAAACAAATAACGTTACATCATGCTACTGTTTTTGGAACTGATGCTTGCCTCCATTAAGGTCCCTTACCTGTATTAAATATCATAAAGTAAATACCGGCTAATCGGAAGGGACGCGGTTCGCGAGAAAAAAAATAAAGATACAGATCGCTGCGGGCTTCAAGACTTTGTCAGATTCTAATAAATCTGAAGAAACCGGTGTATTTCACGAGCTCTGTTTTATTACAAATAGCTTAATCCTGTACGTATCATTTTTAAGGCCCATTTATTTTCATAAAAGCTTTTCCTCCTTTTTACAACTTCTTTTTCGAAGACTTTTTGACGATTTTGCTTCATTGTGGAGTCCACTCTTATAACGTGTAATAATTGAATGACGAGTAAGGGCTCATATAATATTATATGTAAATTCTTGGCTGTAATGGTTAATATTGACTTTTCAAAGGTTTTTGTTTCGTAAAACATGTTAAGTATTCAACGCAACTTGCTTGTTGCTCTACAACAAAAGCAAAACAGGTTGTGGTAACAACTGATTATCAAACTGAATTAGTTGAAGTTGGCAATTGTATATTAATGAGTCTGTCTTTACTCTAAAAATGTAAATCAATATTTTAAAAAATCATTTTTCTTTTTTTTCTTAGATAACGTCTACACGGGTAAAACAGCAGTGGTTGCTGGCTGGGGAGCAATGAACGAGACCGGCAAGTGGTCGTGCACAGTGTTGGAGGCCGAGCTGCCCGTGTTGAGCAACGAGGTCTGTCGCAACACCAAATACAATGCCTCTAAGATCAAGGAGGTCATGTTGTGCGCAGGGTTCCCTGAGACAGCTCATAAGGATGCTTGTACTGTAAGTGTTTGGGGTGGTTTTTAGAAGTTCGATGCTCTTTTCAAGTTTGTGCTTCCTTTGTAATCTGGCATTGTTACACGTTAAACAGATTCGTCTCACACATTGTGGATTCATTTGTGACTGTGCCTATTAAATCTATTGTTATTGTCATGGAAGCTATAGAGGTTCTGTGACATACACAAATCTCGATTTATCTTAAATCCTCCTAACTGTTTTGTATTTTTTAGGGTGATAGTGGAGGCCCATTGGTTGTAGAAAACAAAGAGCACATGTATGACCTCATAGGTAAGTTGCTTAGTACTGCGGAGACCGATTACCTACTGCTCGAAACTGTTGAAAGTAATAACAATAGTCGCTCGAATGTCTTCTTAGAGAATACTAACCGGTCATTTTTTTTTTCAGGAATAGTATCATGGGGATACGGATGCGCCAGAAAAGGTTATCCAGGAGTATACACAAGAGTTACAAAGTACCTAGACTGGATCAAGGACAACACCCAAGAAGGCTGTTACTGCAAATACTGATATAATTTGACGTACTAAACTAGTGTTTGTAAAACACATTTTGAATTGACATCTGGAACATGTGAAATTTATATTGTTAGTTGGTTAGAACCCTGATAGAGCACAGACCTTAATGGTGCTTTGCCACTGTGCCATACGAGTTGTCGTATCTTGTATAGTTGTACTCCAGAGCTAGAATACAATAAGCTTTTAACAATATATCACGGAAGGCCAAATGACGAACAACTAAGGCAAAGTGTGTTCTGTAATAATGTTGTTGCAACATATTTTCAATTAACAAAAGGGATCGTAAAACTTGTATAAAGAGAAATGGATACATCATTCTGGGTCTCACTGTATAAAGTAATGACTTCTTCTCAAAACCTCGCTATAACTTAGATAGTATCAATAAATGTAACAAAAATGCAATAAACTTTATTTTTTAGTAACATGCAGTTTCCTTAGTGTTTGTTTGCCTTCTTCCAAGTATTCTTAATTAGGACAACCGTTACGGTTGTAAAACTACGTCTTTTTCATCAAATATATGTTTATTATTACTATTAAAATGGTTGTTTGAATACTTAATTATTATTTTGTTGTCATAGCAACGGTTCTTTATTGACTCAGATACTTTTTTGTTTCCTTTTGCGAGAGGTGTGGTAATATCGTCATGACATCATCTTTAGTACAACGCGTGTGCGAAAGTAACGGTTAATTCATCTTTTTACTTAGCGGTACCTATTGATACAATGTTTATGTTGAAGTTTATTAACAATATTGGATTAAGAAACCGATAGTTGTCTCTTTGAAAATGTAAGTTTCTGCATCCATTGCGTTTTTACAACGACTGTTTGGCTGATGTTTTTGGCGCGAACGCGCAATGTATCTGTCTTTGGAATAGTTTACTTAGATCAAATCTCTACAGGGTGTATGTAGATGTCTTGGTATACTATAGGCACACTGAATGGTACAAGTTCAAGTTTATGGCGCTGGTTCGATGGAGTGCAACGTCCTCATTCCTGTCTACTGCATCCCGTTGTAGGATCAGCACGTCTAGCCTGCATTTACAAATACCTGTGCGGAATATAAATTAGAAATATTTCCTGAATCAAATAGGTGAATTCTCCGAAATGTGGAAATTAATATCAGTGTTAATAGTTTGTGTGTGCATGACGTATGTGGTAAGTCTGCGCCGACCATTATTCTGTTCAAGTTGCAAATCCCGATATATTGTAAACGTTAGTGATACACTCATAACTCCTATTATAATTAAAAAAAAGGCCAAGAGCGAGTCAGACTCGCGCACTGTAGGTTCCGTACAAACTTGCGACTTATACCTCTATATCTTTTGCCTGCGTGGACTTAGAGAGTTGATTTTCAGTTTTGTGAGATTTTTTTACATCACAAAGGGACCACAGAGGAGGAGCTCGTGGCTAAATAATAGCAGCCGCTCGGGTCTATCTTTAGGTTAAGCGGCGCTTGCCTAGGTTGGTCTGTGGATGGGTGACCACCCGTTACATACCGAGTTTCCTCCGTGCCTCGGAAAGCATGTTAAGTCGTTGGTCCCGGCTGTCATTTGTAGATCTATGACAGTCGTTACAGGTAGTCAGTGTCCCGAAAGTCTGACAACCAGTCTTACCAAGGGGTATCGTATTACCCAGTACTAACTGGGTTGTGGAGGTCAGATAGGCAGTCGCTCCATGTAAAATACTGATATTCAGCTGCATCCGGTTAGACTGGAAGCCGACCCCAACATAGTTGGGAAAAGGCTAGGCAGATGATGATTATATGGACTTAGAGAGTTGATTTAGAGTTTTGTGAGATTTTTTTACATCACAAAGGCACCTCAGAGGTGAGTATATGGTTTTAATTTCAACTTGAAACCTTCACGCGGTCCCGAGATCCGAGGTTTTGACAGACAGAAATACAGAAGGACAAAAAAGTGATCCAATGAGGGTTCCGTTTATTCCTTTTGAGGTACGGAACCCTAAAAATTTGTTCAGTAAATAAAATTAATAGACGTTATAAAACATTTAAATAAGGATTAGAAATTCTTTAACTAGACCTTAAATGATTAAAGGTGGGAGCAGAAAATGACACTGAAACTACAACGGAACCCACGCCTGACGCTGAGGAATTTGGACGAAAATGTCACTGTCGTAAGTACTTTAGGGTTACCATCACATTTTAAAGCAGTACTCATGCCGGTGTGGAAAAGAGATGGTGATAGACACCTTGCATAGTTCTGTCTCTTTCCCTCAATAGAATAAGGCTATAAGATGTAATGGTACCCTACCTGAACTGTGTCTTTAAAGATAATCTTTACTTAACCGTGGATGTGATTATCATCAGGAAAAAGTCTGATTCAAATTTTGTTGAGTCTTTCCCAACTGCAGTTTCGGGTTTTGAATCACGGGACTGAGGAATGCACTGTTAATTTAAATTACAGGTTTTACCAGGTTTTTGAATCACGAGACTGAGGAATGCACTGTTAATTTAAATTACAGGTTTTTAAGAATTATTAGTGATCTGTCAGTGAGTTGTAAATTTGCCTTGAGTAACATAATAACTACATATATCTAAAACCAATAGCCAGAACAAATAATTTTTTATTGACTAACACGAGTTCCGCACATTTGGAAAAAGACTAAGGAGGATATATGTAACTGATAATCCAAATAGTTTTTTATTGTTGAAAAAGATGAATAACGTGTATTTACATCTATGTGCATTATTAACAAACTACAAATACATAAACTAATACTAAAAATACCTAATTAAAGCGTGCCAAAAATTATCTGGAGGCGATAGTGCTCGCGCGCCTGTTTGAGTGGCGCGCGGAGGCACTACACCGGGGGGAAAACCCGTTGCCGCACATTTGGAAAAAGACTAAGGAGGATATATGTAACTGATAATCCAAATAGTTTTTTATTGTTGAAAAAGATGAATAACGTGTATTTACATCTATGTGCATTATTAACAAACTACAAATACATAAACTTATACTAAAAATACCTAATTAAAGCGTGCCAAAAATGATCTGGAGGCGATAGTGCTCGCGCGCCTGTTTGAGTGGCGCGCGGAGGCACTACACCGGGGGGAAAACCCGTTGCCGCGGCAGATTGCCGCTCAGCGGACAGACCTCCGGTGCGATCTCATGGTGGCATGGAGAGAGCGACTGTCGCAACCCCGTGCAGGGCACGCCACAATAGTGGCGGTAAGTCCCAAGGCGGTAAGTGGCTGGAGAGGCGTCATGGCGTCCTCACCTACCGCCTGACGCAGGTCCTCACCGGACACGGATGTTTCGGGAGGTTCCTGCACATCATCGCACATCATCAGGCGGGAGGAAACGCCCGGGTGTCACCATTGTGACGATCGCCCGGAGGACACGGTGGAGCACACAGTGGCGATCTGCCCAGCTTGGGCGGAGCACCGCCGTGCCCTCGTGGAGGCGATCGGCGGCGGCGATCTCTCGCGTCCGGCCCTGGTTCAGGCCATGGTCCGGAGCGAGAGGGAATGGGAAGCGGTCACCACCTTCTGCGAAGCAGTAATGCTAGCAAAGGAGGTGGCCGGGCGTTTGAGGGAGAGAACATCTGCCCAACCCAGCCGCCGCGGGAGACGCCCCGGGCGCCAGGCGCCGCGAGACGACTTCCGGCCACCGTAGATGCGGGCCTGTGGACGGTGAGCAATGGGTAGCTCACCGTCCGTCCGTCGATTGACGACAGGCCGTGTCGACGGCGCGTTCGTGTTTCACGCGCGCCTCAAAGAGAGTCAGCAAAGCAGAGGGGCTTGCCAGGGCCTCCGCCTGCCGGGGTTGCGGGTTGTTCGAAAGAGATACCGCGGCCTCGGAACGTAAAGGGCAATAGAAGGAACATAGGTGGGTTTTAGTCAGTACAAGTCTGACATGCCCCCCCGCTCCGCCCAGAGCGGGGGAAGTCATTGGATGATTTCCCACCCGAAAAAAAAAAAAAAAAAGCGTGCCAAAAATTCTTGAAAAATGCCCAAACGACTGGCAGCATTACCGCGTTGGATGGCAATGCCAATCCTTTGTCAGAAAATAGGCCAGCCCTCCAGTCACGATAAGAGTCGACCAACCGTTTAGCAATCTCTCGAAAAAGTTAAACTTTATTTTAAAAAAAACCTTGCCGCTAGGAGCTATACAGGGTGTCTAGCACCATCTCTTTCTCACACAGGAATAAGAACTGCCATAAGATGTCATGGTAACCCTACAGGTCCTTTAAAGTTAGGTGTAGCTAGACGAACGATTTTACATTGTACATACAATTATTTTATTTCCTTTGTATACTGCTGTTTTTCCTTCTTTTACAGGTTGTGGTGAACGCAATGAAGCATCCCGCATAGTTGGTGGTGTAGAGACGGCTGTCAACGAGTTCCCCTGGGTGGCGCGGCTGTCTTACCACGACAAGTTCTACTGCGGGGGATCACTCATCAACGACAGATATGTTCTCACTGCTGCACATTGTGTTAAATCGTAAGGACGGTACATTTTAGCAGCTTTTTTAGAAGTTTTTCTGTGTCAGTTTGTTACTGTAAAACTTCATATTCTTTTCGTTTCACGATTTGATTTTGACTAATATTTGTATGTTATTATATAGCGAAACATTTAAGTTCACAACTTTAATATATAAGACCTTAATGTACAATGTTTTAAACAAATAAATATTATTCTATTCTATTCTAACAGTATCCTCCTTGATCATTAAATGGCCATCTTTTTACCAGCTTCCAATGTTTTTCTAGGTTCATGTGGTTTATGATTAAAGTAACCCTAGGCGAACACAACCGCTGCAACACCACGCACCGGCCGGTGACGCGTTTCGTCGTCCAGCTGGTCGCCCATAACTTCACCTTCACCAACTTCAAAGACGACATCGCCGTACTCAAGTTGAATAAGCCAGTGCGGGTGACGGACAGCGTGAAACCCGTCTGCTTGCCGAGGAATGACGGTAGTACATACCTTTAAAAATTCAAGTTACTTTTTTGTCGTTCTTCTTTTTGCGCTAGCATTGCCGTGATTGGATCAGAGGAGGCATATGTGCAGCAGTATGCGATTTGACACTAAGACGGGATTTTGCAACCCCTTAAGGGGTGAAACAGGGTATATAAGTTTCTGTGGGAGAACGCGATTCCTTGACCGGATTGACTTGAAATTTTGCATAGGAATTCTTTAAAAAGTAACGGACTATTTTACATAACGTGCAACATGAGCGGTTGAATCCGCTGGGCACAGCTAGTTAGTCAATATAATCAATCAGTATGCATTTATTTATGAACTCCCATGAGTTATTTATTTGATCGTAGTCATTGATCCTTTATTTGGTAGTGTCTTACTGTAATTCACTGCTACTCTACAATTTAAGTAACATTTCTGAGAATTTATTTGACCAGCCACCATAAACAATATTTGTTTGTATGAACCGTGATAGGTTGACCATCGAGCAACATAACGGGTTGTTCTGACATGATATAATGAGTTGGAACTGGTAGTTTGTGAAATTTCTCATACTGATGTTAAAACTAATGACACTTATTCAAACTTATGCTTTTGCCCAAAAGCGGGACTATTAATATTGATGAAATGAAGAAAGTCTGATTTTCAATAACCACTGAATTTCTTTTCAGATAACGCATACACTGGAGTTAAGGCAATAGCTGCTGGTTGGGGCACGATAGCCGAGGGTAAGAACCACTCTTGCCATCTCCAAGAGGTGGAACTACCAGTCTTAAGCAACGAAGCATGCAAGAGCGAGGCCAAGTACACACCGAATATGATCGGTGACGGTATGCTCTGCGCTGGATACCCTGATAAGGGGAATAAGGATACTTGTCAGGTGGGTCAATACTCAACTACTTAACAGAACGCCTGACATACCAATAAAGGCATACTGCTGATGTTAGGCATACTGCTAAGCTTGTACCGAGAGTTAAAATTCGAACAGTTCAATAATATTCACACACTCGCCATTTTCTTTTTGTTTCACAGGGTGACAGTGGTGGTCCTCTTTCAGCTGAGAGGAGTGACAAACGACACGAACAATTAGGTTCGTATCTTTGATATAGACGTTCTGAGATAATCTGTCAATCCTATATTTTGTAAAGAAACAATTCATTTGTTTTTTTTTTGTTGTTTTGAAACTTTTTATTTTCTAGTGATGGAAAAAGTGACGCGTCTAACGTCGTATTAACATGACTATTTACCAGGTTACAACAATTTAAAGTTATCGATGTAAAGACGATACGAAAAGTAAAATAGTGACGAGTCGACAAAACTCATTTTTTAACATTTTTTAACTAGTCATTTGTATAAATCAAGATCTAGTGTGAAAAAGCAACTGTGTTTTGCAGGAGTGGTGTCCTGGGGAATTGGTTGTGGTCGTCCGGGATACCCAGGTGTTTACACCCGGGTCACCAAGTACCTGGACTGGATACGAAACATCGCCAACTCTGGGTGCTTTTGTACAGCCTGAATAAGAGTATTTTTTTACAGTTTGTATAATAGTTTTAGGAAAATGTTGTCTTAAATATTTATTCCAAATTGATTCAATTGTTTCATCGCGAATTAAAGATTGTTTAAGTACCTATATGAAAAATGAAACGGATTTCATTACCTAGATTTTAGTTTCAGACATCAGTGACATACAAATCAGCGTCGGGTGGCGGCCTTGTGTTGCCATCTGGCATTATGCTGAGCTGAGGCCCTTTAGGCGTTGTTTATTTTATTTAGTTTAATTTTAAAGTGTTCCTGTTTGTTTATGTTTTTAATAATGATGAATAAACGCAATTTTCGTTCTTTCTTTAAACTGGTCGTAGGTATTAGTCTTAACACAAACTGTACACACGACGACACATCAACCTATACAAAACCAGTTTATGCTGCTCTCTCAACAACGGATCGTACACCATAGATTTCAAGTATAATGAGAGATCCGCATAAACTGGTTTTGTATAGGTTGATCTGTCGTCGTGTGTACCTAGGTGACTTTTGGTACTCGTGTACATTTTTTAATATTATAATTAAAAAAAAAAATTACGTAAGTATTGAATAAAAAATATTAAAGGAAAAAAGCTCTTGAGTGGAAAATAGGAGATTTGTCCAGAACTATTGTTTTCTGAGTCCAGATAACGCTCCTCAAATGTGCTGTACTCACGACATGTCGAGAACTTCGCGAGTCACATCAAAATACTTCTTATTTAATATTACTATGTAATCAGATCCTTTTTATGTAGAAATAATAGAGCGCAAAATCAATTTATACATAATTGGTGATTTAAATTGGCTTGCAATTTAAACCGCATTAGAAACAAACCTCGTTAGAAGTCAAATCCTACATAATAAAAATAATTGATTCACTAACTGGCAGAACGCGTAGTTGCACTCTGAGTCTAGAAGCATTTCATTTTGCATGAGTCCTTTGTAGTCAGACATTAAAATATTTATTCGTGATCTACGGGACAAGACGAAAAAAAAAACGACTAAACGAAGAATCCAATACTTCTTACCACTTGGTAACACATGGTTCTGTTAAGTGTTGTACACGTCCGCTTGTCAGGTAGCATTCGTCTCAAAATCGCAAATGACCGGAATCATAATATTTGTATTACATTATTCCTAATGTCCGCTCTATAAGACTTTAAATCTCTTTGCATGTAGCAAAGGATATTTACTACTTCGTCATTTTTGTTTATGGGAAATTCCACCAGGCAGGCGGCTTATGTACCAACGAGCGACCCGTGCGGTCTATGTGGTCCTATCCTATCTTTGTAACTGGAACCAATCAATATATTCACAAAATTTTATTGAAATTCGTAGGGTGGTTTCGGAGAATGGCGTGTACGGATGTCCATATGATGATGATGATGTCTAGAGGATGATTTTAATACATTAGTAAGAATATCGACTTTTTTAAATCAAAACCTTTAATTTGTAATAATAAACTTTATTGTAGTCATCATCATTTTCCTGCGCTAGTCCCATTCTATTTGGGGTCGGCGCAACACGTTTTCTTCTTCCATTCTCATTCTAAATCCATGTACTTTATGCTTATGTTCATTGTCATTGATCTATTAAAATAGAAAAAAAACAATACAAGGCGTCAAAAACGAATGACAACAATTCTCATTCTTTAGATTGAAGGCTACGTGAAGCGTCAACCACTTACCGAGATCTCGGGATCTCGGTAGGATTTCAGAATCCTGGGAACACTTCTTGAACTTTTTGCACAAATTATCTTAATAATATCTTTAGATTTCAGGCTAAACAAATATGTATATCTTGAAAATCAGTTTCTCAGATAAAGAGAAAAAGGAAACACATCTTGTTTACGATTTAATTGTTTTATTAATCTTTCTTAAAATTACACACTTCTATACTTAATTTGAAATAAATGATAACTCTTATTTTTTAAATAAATACTTGTGTTACTATAATAAAATCAACATTTTAAATTGACTGTACAAAATTCAATTGGCATTAAATAAAAAATCGATTTAACCGCGTCTCGATATTTTCTCCATGACGTTGAAGTTAAGTACATCATTTTCGTGGTTCAGAGGTAACCCTTCAGGTTTGAGTATAGCATCAGGTGCGTTGAGCGTGGTGTTGTAGGTTGGGTTAAGCGGATGTACTGGGCCCCACGCTGTCACCGCCGCACGCGCCTCCTCGGTGCCCAGCTTGTAGTGACTACCGTCACCTGCCCTAATTATCCGTCCCTCTACCTGTGTATTACAAAAATCATTAACAAAACAGCTACTGTAGAAACAGTCACGAAAATATTACAAACCGTTTATTAATGTAACTTACCACTTCAGGTGAAGCAGTTTTCAAGTCGTAAGCCAGACCGATCCTCTCGAAAAATCGAATGATACTCGCGGACTGATTGAAATGCATGGTCAGCTCGGCTGCTTTGTAGTCCCAGGGGAACGCGTGGTGATAGTTGTGCCAGCCTTCGCCCAAACTTATCATTGACACGAACCATGATTCCACTGGCTGCAATTTCCTGTAAAATTTTAATGACGTCAGTTATGTTTTGTTTTTGGAAATGTTTATATCAGCCAAAGTTCTAAGGTGGAGGTGACTAGAGAGAGGAGAACATCCAGCAGACCGCACAGGGCCCTTGCGGTGGGCTCTCTTATAGAGCATCAGTGTCACAGCACTAGAAACGTTCAAGGCTGATGATAGTGTTTGATCTACCGAAGAAGGTATACTTACTGGTCGTAAGGCCGTGTCCCAAATAGATGAGCAGCGCTATTGACCAGCCAAGTTCCGTTTAGTTGTAAAATGTAGCGAGCGAAGTAACTTGTTAAAATACTATGAAATAGAGGTTCGCCGAAGAAATGCACTGGTACCCACACAGGTAGGACAAAGGCAAGTATAAAGTATAATTGATAATAGTATCTGAAAGAAAATAGTAAATATATTATTTAACTGAACTAAAAAGAAACTAGTAGAGAACGAAATATTCAAAGAAAAAATAAGTTACTTTTTTTGGAACATGACCATCCAATCAGCCTGCAAATCACTCATGTCGATCTTTCTGCCAAGCTCAATGACGTAAGGGTGCTTCTTGTGCATGAGCCACCCAATGTGGCAAAAGAAGAAGCCACGCTTAGAGTTGTGGGGATCAGCGTCCGTGTCCGAGTAGCGATGATGCAGCCGGTGGTCACGACACCAGATGAACATGGAATTCTGTAAATTGAGTTGAAACTGAGCTACGGGTAAAGTGACAAGATAATATAGTTATGTTGAATTTAATTTTATTACCTGTCCTGCAATGGTTTGGAAAAGTAGAAATACAGCCTTGAGAAACGTAGTTGCTTTGAAAGATTTATGAGTGTAAAAACGATGTGCTCCGATCGTAACTCCTTCTGTAGCCAAGATACCGCTGCAGAATACTGAAATAAAATAGGTTGTATTAGAAGCATGATAAATGCAAAGACAAAGCAAAGGAGTATAAATAATGCATTCTACAACTTACTCCATAAAATAGTCTGCCATTTAAGACAGCCCGACAAAATAAGACCGACTCCCCAAGCAGCAAGAAGATGCATTATCAAGAAACCTATGGCATTCTTCCAAACAATTTTATGCTTGTAAGAATAATCTGTCCCAATCACTTTAGGTATAGAAACTGTTTCTACTCTAGTTGTGGTATTATTTTCATCATTTGAACCGGTGGAATCGTTTGTGTTGGTAGAAGGAGCTTTGCTTTCCATGTTTGCAGCAGTCATTATTAAGTTGTTTGCTACACACTCGCTACTTGCTTATCAACTTACAACTGGTCCATTTAGAGTATGAGTCTCCTTATAAAAGGGATAATGTGAACCACTAAAACGACGTTTCAACAATTAACGAACTTGAACTCGCCTTGGTATGTAAAGTGGGGTATTTACAATATTGTGTTTTTGTTTGTACATCGTAGTAATATGTTCAATTAGGTTTCATTGATTGATATTGTCTATCAGTGGTTAGAGGTTGCTTCTAATTTGTGCGATAAAAGTAATTAAAAACGCAACAAAACAAGTAGGTATCATAGATTTCTCAAGGTGGGTTATAGTGTTAAGTGTTGTATTTAACTGTCACTGAGACGAGTCCTTATCTTTCGAAAGAAAGTGGTAAGACCATAAAATAAATCGTTTATTTAAAATAAATAAATAAAATAAAATTCTTTTGTTACAGACAGAGTCCATTTGGTTAATACAATACAACTTAAAAAAACTAATGTTAGTACTTAAATCTAATCATAAATTATACGCCACACTTGCATGTAGGCGTATCCAATGTCCCAGTATGGGGTCCCACCTGTCCGCTATAGTGCGTATTTGCATGAAATTGGTGCTTTTAAATCTTAAACAAGTGGAGCTAATAAAAGCGTGTTAAATACAATATACACAGTAAGGTCAACCGGGGCTTTTGCGTCTTTGGGGTAATTGCGTTTAATTGAAATAATTTAATACCTGCTTGAAAACCAACTTCTCCCGCCATCTGGTTTTGTTTATTCTGAACGAAATCAAATCGTACATTTTCAATAGATGGCGTTGTACCTGGCAAATTAAAAATATCGGCCATAATGAAATTCACATGATTTTTGTCAAGCGGTGCAGCGTTAGGTGAGTGATCAAAATCGCTAATAATCCAGAGTTTTTCTTGGTTTCCTGTTTTTATTATGAAATGTTCATAAATATTATATTATAGCCTATCTATACCAATAGTTATTTTTACTGAAATCGTTTTATTTACGGAGAAATGATGATTGCAATTTTTTAAGTTAGGTCTGGATTATTGGGGTAAATGCATCTGTTGTTGTGGGGTCATTGCGTCTGTATGACGCATTTGCCCCAATACCAGAGATTTTAAACCTTTTTGGGGTTTACGTTTTTGTATTAAGCGATGAACATTATTTCTTAAAGCTTTAACGATTAAGTAAAAATTTGTTTTTCTTAATATATTTTTTAAACTTTTTATGTTTTTTTTTTGTTATAGTGAAGTTATGAATTTGTTGTGTTGCAGGTAAATTGGCATACGAACATAATGGTTTTTCTGAGAGCCATTGATATCGATAAATACAGAAATGAACTTTCAATATTATATCGATCAGAAACATACGTGGCCGTGGTTTCACTTCACATTTCGGTGTAATGTTGAATAAAGGCTGTTTAAATTAAAGCATTTGATGCAGTACTGCACACGCTTCGCAAGCTTTAATCTTCAGTATTTGTTTTTTTTTAAAAAAAACCTTATTCGACAGGTCATAGAGACATACATTGGTAATAAAAACTTTTTTTTTATTTAAACTTTGTAATATTTGTCAATTATAACTTGAAATTGATTAAACTTATAAATTGTACATATTGCTTTTATGAGTTTCGATTAATTTTGCTTTAACAATTTAAATGTTTAGAACGTCTGGAATTGACAGGGGGGTAAATGCGTCTACAAAAAAAAAGTTTTTTTAGACGCATTTTCCCAGTTTTTATAAAATCGCTTCGGATGTAATGTACATTTAATATTTTTGTAATTTTTTGAAAGATTTGTATACAAAACTTAAACTGAAGCAAAACTTATTTATTTCAACCTTCAAGCGTCACAGGATTAAAACTTAATTTATGAAGACGCTTTTACCCCAATAGGTGAAAAAGCGTCTAAAATTCCTCTTTTTAAAAAAAAGTTAAGTTACTCGTACTTACTGTTAATAATAGAAAGAAAGAATTAACTGATGCTGCACACAGATGATTAATATACACATTCATATTTAAGATTTTTCGTTAAAAAATACAGTTATCGTGATATGATTTTTTAAAACTGTGTAGTCTATTTTTATAACGCAATTGCCCCGGTTGACCTTACTTCATATTTCGCCTACGATTAAGCATGCAAGTTTTTGGATGTGCCAAGTTTTTTATTGATTCAATGACAACTAAATTAATTTGCTCGAAATTGTTAGAAAATGTAAATATAACCAAATAAAAAATAACAAATGTCAATTTATATTATGATTCATAAAATCATTAATATGTATGTAGTATAGAAACAATTTTCAATAAACGTTGTTTTGAGACTTTTTTTTAAATAAATTAGTAGGCAGTTTTCTAATTACCTTTGGTATTTTATAGTAGGTACCTATTTTAAGTGTACTTAGACACAAACAGTCCCTAAGGGATTGTGACTCAAACGCCTAGACAGTAATTATTATTTGTTCTGGCTATATTCTGAAAACTTTAAGAAAGGACGATAAACTTTTCAAATCTTCACAGGCAAAAGTGTCGACAGAAAAACAAAAGCTAAGGTACTCAGGTATGTCCTGCTGGGGTTACGGGTTGTTCGAAAGAGCAATAGAAGGAACATGGGTGGGTTTAAGTCAGTACAAGTCTGACACTCCCCCCCGCTCCGCCCAGAGCGGAGGAAGTTATTTGATGATCCACCATCCGCAAAAAAAAGAACTGGTTCTAGTTGCAGTCTCTAACTAACTAGCAGTCTTTGAAGTTCCTCAACACTGATGAGTATAAGTATAAATTTTAATACACAAGAAGTTTTTTTTTTTTGTGAAGTCTGTGACTCCTGTGCTAGGTGAAAGATCTGCGTTGCAGGAGCCGGAGTCCTCTTTACAGTTTTATGTGCAGCAAGATTAACAAAACAATAATATTCTAAATAAAAATAAAAGACATAAAATAAAAGATAAATTAAAGGCATTGAATTAAGGGAAGTTATAAGTAGCCTGTTATTAGTTTGAGAGTGTTAATAAGTATGTGTGTATGATGAGTGTGAGGTTTTGTGTGTGTGTGTTTGGTTGTGTATGTGGTTTTCAGCATTGATTTACGAAATGGAAATAATAATGTCCTCTGTTTCGTCATAGTTGTTTTGACGACACGGTTGGCGCAGTGGCTGAGCGATCGACTGCTGCGCTGCGTGTCGCGGGTTCGATTCCCGCACGGAACAAACATTTGTATGACCTACAGATAGTTGTTTCGGGTCTGGCTGTTTGTGTATGTGAGTTTAAATGTTTGTAAACGAACCCACGATACAGGAGAAATTCCTAGTCTGGGGGAAAGTTTTTTTTTTAAAAAAAAAAGTTCAGCGGCTTTAGAATATGGTTAACTTTAAAGCTTATTGTTAATTTATACTTCCGCCCGCGACTTCGTCCGCGTGGCATAGTTACTTTGGGCTAACACTAACTTTACACGCGTGATGATCGAAAAAAAAATGTATTTTCCCCTTTTCTTCCCTCCTTCTCACCCTTTTCTTACTTAAAAAATTGGTTGTTTGTAAAGTAGGTTTACGATCGAGATGTTTACGTGATAACGTCTTATTGGTGATATAAGTTATCACCAGTAGTGACATCTAAAATGAAATTAAGTACTAATTTAAAGTTTTTTTTTCGAGCCAAGTAACAGATGGCGCTACCATCTTTATGAAATGTCGCTTGTGAGGTTTTGGTGTGACACAAGTTTCTGAACATGTCACCCGACTAAAACGATTTTAAAGACGTTATCACGTCAAAAAAATTGTAAATGTCCGTCTCCAGGGTCCCAACTATCTCTGTACCAAAATTCATCAAAATCGGTTCGGTTATTTAGACGTGAAGCCGTAACAAACAAACTCACTGTCGCTTTATAATATTAGTAAGGATTAATGAAAATAACTGAAAGGCATTCAGTTACTTATCAAAATAAGCTACGTTAGAGATCCTAACTATAGCTACCTTACACTTAAAAAATCCAAGTGCCTACTTAAAAAATAAAACTGATCTTATACATATAAATTCTTAAATCCAAAATTAAATTCTTAAAAATATTTAAGTAGGTACCTAAACTAAGTCTAATAGAATGAAATAACCTATTTGACTCCTAGGTACCTATTTAAAACCACAGCTCAATAAATTAAAAAACAATAATTTTAATTTATAATTAACCTAATTTTTATACTTACCTAATAAATTATATGTAACTAATTATGCCTAAGTATATTATTATCTTTAAGAACCTATTAATTACCAAATAATGTAGGTATTAAAACTAAATAATTCTAATAGAATTATACCCAAAAATATGTAGGTAAGTACAGCTTGTAACAAAAAAATTAAAATAAAGCTAAAACGCCTGTCCAATACTATCTACCTATACCTACTTCACTTAAAAATAAAAAAACCTATAACTACTATAATTAATAATACCTATAACTATAATTAATAAAAGTACCTACGCTTTTACCTACATAATATAAAAAAACTGAACATAAATTAGCCAAAACTCGGTATCGAAAAATCTATGCGTACCTACTACTACTTCACCTAAAAAGAAATAAAATGTAAACAATTAATAATTTGTAATATGAGAACAACAAAAGAAATCTAAAATAAATTATTTAAAGACTTAAAGTCACGCTGATAAGCATTGTCTGTCAATAAGGTCGAACACTCTGAACGTCTATTCACATCAACAGCCAAATATTACAGTAGCTGCGTCGAGCGCGGCGATCGTTACACAAAAATAATCCTTATAGCATGATTCAGTATTCACGCGCGATGGTTTGATAGCGTATTTCATGTATAACTTTGGTGTTTCTATACCGATTATATGATTCTTTTTTTATTGAATAGGTAATAATGTTAACTGTTTTTAATTAGAGATTAGTGAGAGTGTTATAAACGTAAGAGTAGACAAATATAATCAGAAAGCTACGAACTGCTAAGCTATCGGGAGTTACACGTGTTATTGTGAGTCAACGATAAAAGATAGACATATGCTGTCGTAGGATATTTCTTATATACTTTTAAGGAGAACATTTCCGTTACACATAATTTTTGTGTAGCTTTAACCATTATGGCTGCACACGCGACGGATGTTTAAAAATGGAGTAACTTCTCCCGTTTTCTCAACATTTCCCTTCACTGCTCTGCTCCTATTGATCGTACCGTGATGAAAAGTATACTATAACCTGCCCAGGAGTATGAAGAATAATTGTACCAAGTTTCGCTAAAATCCGTCGAGTTATTTTTGTTTCTATAACGAACATACAGACATCCAGACAGACAAAAATTGTACTGATTGCTTTTTTGGCATCAGTAATCACCCCCTGATAGTTATTTTTGGAAATATATTTCATGCACAGAATTGACCTCTCTACAGATTTATTATTACAGATATATATATATAGATAGATTTGGGGGCTTAGAGCACGATAGTGACGTCGCGCAAGTGCAGTACGCCACTGCACAGAGTCACAGATAGGACAACCAACCCGCCGCCGCCGCGCCGGCGCCGATTACATAGATTACTATCTAGTGGCATGGTGGAATGTCGGAGCAAAACAGAGCGAAGGACGTAAAGTTTCCTCACCGTAAGTACCTACTTGGGCTTCCGAGTACAGCAGAGTGGTAGGGTAGTCCCTTTTACGGAAAATCATCATCATCATCTGCCTAGCCTTTTCCCAACTATGTTGGGGTCGGCTTCGGCTTCCAGTCTAACCGGATGCAGCTGAATATCAGTATTTTACATGGAGCGACTGCCTATCTGACCTCCACAACCCAGTTAGTACTGGGTAATACGATACCCCTTGGTAAGACTGGTTGTCAGACTTTCGGGACACTGACTACCTGTAACGACTGTCAAAGATCTACAAATGACAGCCGGGACCAACGGCTTAACGTGCTTTCCGAGGCACGGAGGAAACTCGGTAAGTAACGGGTGGTCACCCATCCACAGACCAACCTAGGCAAGCGCGGCTTAACCTAAAGATCGACCCGAGCGGCTGCTATTATTTAGCCACGAGCTCCTCCTCTTTACGGAAAATCATAACTATGTTAAAACACTTATTCAAAGTGATGCCTTGGTGCAGCAATGGGACGCTGTAGAGTGATATAATATTTATGAAATGAAAAAAGTCTGATTTTCAATAAACACTGATTTTATATTCAAATAACGCATACTGTCAACTCAAAGCCATAGCTCTGCTGCTTGGGGCACGGTAGCCAAGGGTAAGAACCACTCTTGCTATCTCCAAGAGGTGGAACTACCAGTCTTAAGCAACGAAGCATGCAAGAGCGATGCCAAGTACACACCGAATATGATCGGTGACGGTATGCTCTGCGCTGGATACCCTGATAAAGAGAATAAGGATACTTGTCAGGTGGGTCAATACTCAACTACTTAACAGAGCGCCTGACACGACGTACCAATATTTATAATATTTATAATGTTTCGACGCTCGGTACCGAAAGTTGAAATTCGAACAGTTCAAAAATATTCACACACTCGTCATATTCTTTTTGTTTATCTTTTGTTTTTAGGTTAGTGTCTTTTATCAGTCAATCCTGTCTTTTTTAAAGAAATATTTTTTTTTATTTTTAATTATTAAGTAAAAAAAACCGGGTAAAATATTTAAAAAAGGACATTTTTTTTAAATGTACATATTTGATAAAAAAAGTGTGTGTGTCAGCTCCGACGCATGACTAGAGTTTACTCCTTAAGTACAAAAAAAAAATACGTCTGGCACTCGGGGACTGCCGCGGTAAAGCATGCAAGCATAGCATTTTTTATCAACTTATGCAATAAATAAAAACAATCTAAATAAAATATTTAAAAAGTACTTCCAATGAAAAGAAGTCGCAAAAAGAAACATTTTTTAATCAACTTAGACAATAAATAAAAAACTAAATATAATTTTTAAAAAGTACTTCCAATGAAAAGAAGTCGCATAAAGAATAACAAGACCTTGGGTTTGATCCAGCGTAATGTCGATTGACTATCCGATTCTCTACCAAACACGCTATTAGAACATTAGAATCGGGACTGAAATAACTGACCGTATTGTGTAAACGACGTTAGACAAGCCACACCCCCGTGCCCGTCGGAGTGGGGACACTTGGTGTGGCTTGGTGCACATGCACCAAAAACGTAACGAGGTCATTCATCAGTAGATTTTACACCTCACATTTTTCTCATACCGGGCGCCTTTTATATGAAAATCGATTCTTAAGGAGTAAACTCCAAAAATATTAAAGAAAGAATCGTAGGGCTCTTGAGAGTGGAACCTAAAAATAAGCGGCAATGTGTCCAGAAGAAGTAAAGTTTCCTGAGTCAACGAGCGATGTCGAAAACTCCAACTCAAAGATATTCAAATACTCACGAGTGACATGAAGAAGAATTTCGTCATCCAATACTTGTTACTACTTGGTAACAAACAGTTCTGTTAAGTGTCACACACCAGCATGCCAGGTAGCATTCGTGTCTTGACATGTGATTTTAATACATTAATAAGAATATCGCCTGTTTAAAATCAAAACCTTTGCAAATTTTCTATAATGTTCATTGTCTATCAGAATAGAAAAAACAGTAAAAGGCTTAGATTTCAGGCTAAACATTTAACCTAACCGAGTAAGTCTTGAAAATCAGTTTCTCCGAGTTCTTGGCAGAAACCAATAACTAATATCGTGACATAAACTCTTTGAAAGAAAAAGGAAAGATCGATTTTACTATTTAATTGTTTTATTAATCTTTCTTAAAATTACACACTTTTATACCTTATTTGAAATAAATTATATTTCTTATTATTTTTTAATAAAACTTGATACTTGAAACTTAATAAAATCAACACTTTAAATTAACCGTACAAAATTCAATTGGCATTAAATTAAAAATCAATTTAACCGCGTCCTGAGATGGTTTTCCATGTCGTTGAAGTTAAGTACATCATTTTCGTGGTTCAGAGGTAACCCTTCAGGTTTGAGTATAGCATCAGGTGCGTTGAGTGTGGTGTTGTAGGTTGGGTTGAGCGGATGTACCGGGCCCCACGCCGTCACCGCCGCACGCGCCTCCTCGGTGCCTAGCTTGTAGTGACTACCGTCACCTGCCCTAATTATCCGTCCCTGTACCTGTGTATTACAAAAATCATTAACAAAACAGCTACTGTTAAAACTGTCACGAAAATATTACAAACCGTTTATGAATGTAACTTACCACTTCAGGTGAGGCAGTTTTCAAGTCGTAAGCCAGACCCATTTTCTCGAAAAATCTAATGATACTTGCGGATTGATTGAAATGCATGGTCAGCTCGGCTGCTTTGTAGTCCCAGGGGAACGCGTGGTGATAGTTGTGCCAGCCTTCGCCCAAACTTATCATTGACACGAACCATGATTCTACTGGCTGTAAATTCCTGTAAAGTTTTCAATGTCATTAGTTATGTTTTTTGGTAATGTTTATTAGGGGGCGTCCATAAATTACGTGAGGTGTTTAAGGGGGAGAGGGTGTCGAGTCAAATCTCATCTAATCTTACGTTGGAGAGAGGGGGGGTCTCGGCAAATATCACGCAATTTTTTTTGATTGAAACAAAATTTTTTTTACACTTATGATTATACTCTCAGCAATATTGATTACTAGTCTTAACTAGACGTAAATAAAAGCACGAAACAATTTTTTTTTTCTTTTTACAAAATTTGAAAAATCTCACGTGAGATTGGGGGATGGGGGAGGGGGTTGAATAAAATCTCACGACATCTCACCAGCGGGGGAGGGAGGGACAGAAAATTCAAAAAAACACCTCACGTAATTTATGGACGCCCCCTTACGGCCAAAGTTGGAGGTCAAAGTTGGAGGCCAAAGTTGGTGGAGGTGAGTGACATCCACCAGACTGCACAGTTCCGGTGTGGTGGGCCAGTATCTCTCACAGGGAGGACCAGTGTCTCATCACCAGAAACGTTCAAGGTTGATGATAGTGTTTGAACTACCAAAGAAGGTGTAAAAGTACTTACTGGTCGTAAGGCCGTGTCCCAAATAGATGAGCAGCGCTATTGACGAGCCATGCCCCGTTTAGTTGTAAAATGTAGCGAGTGAAGTAACATGTTAAAATACTTTGAAATAGGGGTTCACCGAAAAAATGCACTGGCACCCACACGGGAAGGACAAAGGCAAGCATGAAGTATAGTTGATAATAGTATCTGAAAGAAAATAGTCAATACATTAATTAACTGAACCAAAGAGAAACTAGTGGAGGACAGCTTGCAAACACAGCACAGCTTACTTTTTTTGGAACATGACCATCCAATCAGCCTGCAAATCACTCATGTCAATCTTTCTGCCAAGCTCAATGACGTAAGGGTGCTTCTTGTGCATGAGCCACCCAATGTGGCAAAAGAAGAAGCCACGCTTAGAGTTGTGGGGATCAGCGTCCGTGTCTGAGTAGCGATGATGCAGCCGGTGGTCACGACACCAGATGAACATGGAATTCTGTAAATTAATTATGATTAAGAAACTGAGCTACGGCTAAAGTGACAAGATAAATATAGTTATGTTGAATTTAATATGATTACCTGTCCTGCGATAGTTTGGAAAAGTAGAAATACAGCCTTGAGAAACGTAGTTGCTTTAAAAGATTTATGAGTGTAAAAACGATGAGCTCCGATCGTAACTCCTTCTGAAGACAAGACAGCGATGCAGAGTACTGAAATAACATAGGTTGCATTAGAAGCATGATAAATGGAATGACAAAGCAAAATGTATAAATAATGCATTTTACAACTTACTCCATGTAATAGTCTGCCATTTAAGATAGCCCGACAAAATAAGACCGACTCCCCAAGCAGCAAGAAGATGCATTATCAAGAAACCTATGGCATTCTTCCAAACAATTTTATGCTTGTAAGAATAATCTGTCCCAATCACTTTAGGTATAGAAACTGATGCTGCAACAGTTATGGTATTATTTTCATTTTTTGAGAAGGTTGAATCGTTTGTGTTTGAAGAAGGGGCTTTGCTTTCCATGTTTGCAGCAGTCATTGTTAAGTTGTTTGCTACACACTCGCTTCTTGCTTATCAACTCACAACTGGTCCATTCAGAGTATGAGTCTCTGTTTAAAAGGAATTATTTTTACCTTTCCATTCCACTAATAAGTTCAACGTTTTAACAATAAAACGATTGTGTGTAAAGTGGGGTATTTACAATATTGTGTTTTTGTTTTTACATCGCAGTAATAAGTTGAATTAGGTTTCATTTATTGATGCTGTACATCGGTGGTTAGAGGTTACTTCTAATTTGTACGTTAAAAGTGGTAGTAGTTGTAGTTCAAGGTGGGTTGGGTTATGGTGAAACGTGAAATACATGACTGTGCTTATGTGACAGTCATATACGTGGAGAAATTGCTTGAAGAGACGAGTTCTTATTTTTCGAAAGGGGTAAGACCGTGCTAGATTCCTGAGACTAGTATTTTGTGTGTTATCTACAAACATGAAGTTTCTTTGCTTACGAATATGAGTATCTTTTTAGGTGTACTTAGCTATACCGAGACACGGACAATCCCCTAGAGTTAAACGCCTTAAACAAGTAATTATTATTTGTACTGGGTATATTTTCAAAACTTAATATGACGATAAACTTTTCGAAACTTCATAGTGCAACAGTGTCGACAGAAAAACAAAGGCTAAGGTATTTAGGTAGGTAAAGGTAAGGTTTAGTTCATGGAATAAAAAACTTGGTTGAAATCGCATCCAAGTAGGTCAGTTACCGACTCACCGTAGACATAAAATCGATTAGATCGCAAATATTCACACTACACTGATTTTGTGGCATGTTTATAGAACAGATGACAATAATGTAAATCCAAGTTTGCGGCTTCGACAAACCTGTGCTATGCTGTGACTATGTTTCGATAAAGCGTTTTTTTCGGGCATATTTCAGTTTTCATCAACAAATAACTTCTTCTTAGCTCTGGGCGGAGCGGGGGGGAGTGTCACACTTGTACTGACTAAAACCCACCCATGTTCCTTCTATTGCCCTTTACGTCCAGGGTCCGCGGTATCTGTTTCGAACAACCCGCAACCCCGGCAGGCGGTGGCCCTGGCAGGCCCACCTCTGCTTTGCTGACATCTCTGTGAGGCGCGCGTGGAACACTAGCGCGCCTTCGACAAAGCAGAGGCAGATGCAGAGGGCACGGCGGTGGTCCACCCAAGCTGGGCAAACCGCCACTGTGTGCTCCACCGTGTCCTCCGGGCGATCGTCACAATGGTGACACCCGGGCGTTTCCTACCGCTCGATTATGTGCAGGAACCTCCCGAAACTTCCGTGTCCGGTGAGGACCTGCTTCAGACGGTAGACGAGGACGCCATGGCGCCTCTCCAGCCACTCCCCAAAGAGGGGACTTAATGCCACTATTATGGCGTGCCCTGCACGTGGTTGTGATGGGTGTGACAGTCGCTCTCTCCATGTCACCATGAGATCGCACCGGAGGTCTGTCCGCTGGGCAGCAATTTGCCGTGGCAGCAGAGATTCCCCCCGGTGTAGTGCCTCCGAGCGCCACTCTTACAGGCGCGCGAGGACTATCACCTCCACATCTCACGGTGGCAATCCGGCAAGGAGACTCGCTGCCTCGCCGGAGATCGTGCGGTAGCCCCGGATTAGCCTTGTTATTATCCGCTTTGTCTTCCTAACTTTTTTAGTGTCGATTGCTTATTTAAAGGGATGCTGTTAAATATTTTACTTATGTCCGTAACGATAGTCGAAAAGAAACAGGTATATGAACGAAACCTACGGTCAATCAGATGTTTTTCAAGGTTACGTGGGTAGAAGGATGCAGTTTAGGGACTGACTTTTTTTTATTAAATGTTTACAGGACAGTATAATAGAAACACAAATAGGTATTTATAATTGTCTTAAGTGCCTGATTATGTATATACGTGGCTAATATGTGCATCATGTTTAATGTGACTCTTAGAATCGCGATATCTCAGGAATAGCAACTGTTAGGGAAAAAATTACTCAACTATTTTTGTAGAGAATCTTAAGATCTACAACTGTAGTTTAAGTTTTCTTTTGATAAAACTTAGATACCGTTTTCGAGAAAAATCCAAACCTTAAATTTGGACCTTTGACCCCAAATAGCGGGCTGGCTCTAACACATTTAGGATTGATGGGGATTTTTAAAACTTTATTTGGAACTAGCTTTTGCCCGCGGCTTCACTCGCGTTAAATTCGGGGTAACACAGTTCCCCTTGCGCCTTATTGATTTGTAATAGCAACGCTAAGTTTTGACTTTTCTTCGCTCTTTCTCCCTCACATCCCATTAAAAAAAAAAATAGCCTATGTCCGTCTCCTGGTTCCCAACTATCTCTTTACCAAAATTCAGCAAAATGGGTGTAGCCATTAAAGCGTGAAGAGGTAACAAACAAACAAACAAACTCACTTTCGCTTTTATAATATTAGTAAGGATGGCAAACCCCAGCTCTCCACCAATATTTGGCTTTCCGGGATTTTTTGTTATTTGACCACTATTTTTATGTCTAAATTGAGCGGACTATCTACACTTAAGTATCACCGTCGCGCGCGTCGTTCAATTCATGAAGCGCCTTTCCAAGCGTTTCTTTGACTTCGCGTTAAATTACCGCAACCCCCTTATCGCATCAGCCGCCCGATACGAGCCCTCGCGAATTAGTAAAATTCGTCGTCTTCGACATACCCTCGTCATTCCCGACGGTGCTATAACCCTGCTACAGGAGAGCAGTAGGGAAAGCAGCACTCTTCGCAAATTCAGACGCAAAGCGCCGTCATTTCGTCCTCGCTGAAGAGGCGCGTCGCGATGTCCCGGTACCTGCCCCACCCACCCCTTGCTAGAGCCAGCCCGCGATGCTGAGCCATTAAGTCCAAACCAGTCCTTAAATAATATGATTAAGAGCCAGCCTGTCCCTTGGCTGTCCTCCCCCAGCGACGCCCTAATCTGAGGCTCGTACCCCACAGGGGGTACCTTATAGTGAGTCGCTTGGTTTGTTAGTTTTTGCCCTGGCTTATGGAGACCTTAATTTCAAGGCATCCACAGGAATTGCCCGGCTAAGCAGATTCATTAAAAAAAAACACTCAGTAATGTGACACACAGCACTGGTTGTCTGACTTTCAAGGGTTCGACTATCCGTCAATCAATGTCATCCCTAATGATGTGAATTTTATGTATGTGCATTTTTACTTTTACTTATAGTAAGCATTGTTTTAATAGATAATGTAAATTTAATGTATGTATAAAATTTAAATAATCTGTATCTTTTATTTTGTGCTGCATCTGATGAAGCGTATTTGTTTATGTAGAATGGCCCGAAATATCGAGAGATCGTCTTTTAAGTTTGGCTCAGTTGCAAAAGAAATACATTGTGTGTATCACATAGAATAGATTACACTTTATTACACACCAAACACAACTGTTTTACAAACTTACAAGGTATTACACATAAAACAAGACACGCTGGTACATACACATAGTACACCTCAACGCAAACCCATGGTGTCGGAATGGTTTTTTTATGGGATGTGCCATATAATGAATTTATGTATCTGTGAAGGAACATTTCCTAATGCTTTAAAGAAATCCGTTGTAAAGCCGCTGCATAAGAAGCAAGAGAAAGATCTGATGCAAAATTACAGGCCAATATCATTGTTATCCATTTTCTCTAAAATATTTGAAAAATATATTTCTCGTGAACTAAGCACGTATATAGATAAACATAATATACTTTGTAAGGAGCAAAACGGGTTCAGAAAAAGTAAAACAATTAATATGGCTGTTTACGACTTTCTACACAAAATCATGATAAATATGGATAAAAATACGCCTATCTGTGCAATTTACTGCGACATGACGCAGGCTTTTGACTATGTCCAGCATAACATTCTATTAAAAAAGCTCGAAGCGTATGGTGTAAGAGGGAATGTTCTTAAGCTCCTACAATCATACTTACAAGACAGGAAGCAAACTACAGAAATAACGACAACTAATGCGAGCACTAAACGTGAAGAAATTTATACATCTGGGGAACGTAACGTTAATTTTGGCGTGCCGCAAGGAGGCGTATTAGCACCACCGTTTTTCAATCTCTACATCAACGATTTTCCAAAATGTATAGAACATAGTATGACTCTTTTTGCTGATGACAGCGCGATAACCATTCCGTGTGATAATAAGCATACGTATGAATCGGATATAAATACGACTTTAAACAAAGCGATTCAATGGTTACAAAATAATAATCTCAAGATCAACTTAAATAAAACAGTAATAATGCATTTCAGTCAAAGACAGTTAAAATTTCCAATTTTTAAAATTAATTATAATAATAATGTCATTGACGCAGTAAATTCCACTAAGTTTTTAGGATTAAACATAGATCGTAATCTGAATTGGAAGGCGCACGTAGAGGTCATTAGCAAAAAACTAAGCAACAGTGCATTCGCTCTTTATAAACTATCGCGGATTCTAAATATCGATGCTTTGTTATCAGCCTATTACGGCATAGCTGAGTCCACTATCAGATACGGTATTATATTTTGGGGACTCTCCACCGATCGAGATATCGCATTTAAAGCCCAAAAAAAATGTGTTAGATCCATGCTTAAATTAAAAATGACTGATAGCTGCAAGCCGTTTTTCATAAGCCACAACATATTGACTTTGCCATCAATTTATATTTTAGAAATATCTATATTTGTTAAAAATAATCCTAATCTATTTCCCCGCATGGCAGACTTGTACCCTAGAAATAGACGCGATAACAGTCAACTCTGCCAGCATAGGTCTCGGACTACACTTATGCGCAGGAGTGTCTTTAGTATGGCTCCCACAGTCTACAATAAGCTTCCGTATAGCTGGAAAGAGCTAAGCATAGATCAATTCAAAAGGAAACTTAAATCTTTTTTACTTAGTAAAGCATATTATGATGTGAATGATTTTTTAAGAGAATCATTCTAAATTGGCTGTCCTTTAAAAAAAAAAAAAAAATATAATTGAAACTAAAATGTCTTTATCTAAACCTATAATGAATGAATAATGTAATCAATCAATTTAATTTATTTATGATATCATTGTCAATTTTTTACTTAATGTTGTTTTTTAATATTTTAAATTATTTATAAATATTACTATAAATATTTGCACACCATGACAATATGGTAAACATGTTAGCACATCTTGATGTATTACACCTTGCATGCATTTTTTATTTGTAAAATTGTATGTATACACTTGTTTATGCAAATAAAGTTATCTGAATCTGAATCTGAATCTGATAGGTCATACACATTGTTGAGAATAGTTGGCTGACCCTCTAAAGTTTAAAACCGTTTTTTAATTGTTATGACAGTGATAATGACCTATATACTGATTAGTTGCAATTGTGTTTCTATTGTCAAATAAATAGTCGTTCAAGTTTGGATAGGTAAGTACCTACTTTATTTCATTTCGTAGCCAACAGTTTATCAAGGTACTGGTAGTCCTATCTGATGAGGCATGGCATGAGTTGCAAAATATAAATACCCACTGTTATCTGAAAATTTGTGCGACAAAACCCTGGTGGAAACATGGTTTCGCGTTAAGGATTTTAAAAGTAGGAAGGTAGACTTTTTAATATTCATTATTCATATATTATGAGGTGGTACCCACTTGTTCCAATCAGCACATTCGATTCGGCAGTGTTTCATCATATTCCTGCCCCCAATCCCAAATTATTTGGGGTCGGCGCTGCATATCTTGTTGTTTCGTACTCCTCTATAACTCGTCATTTCATCAGACAGTTACTTTCTTGCAATATCACCCTTCACACAGTCCAGCCATCGCTGCATCGTTTGGTTTCGTTAAAAAAGCTGAACTGAAGCAAGAAAATACTAAACGAATGCTGTGCTTTTAATAGGTTTGTATTGATTAGCACACTTCATTTGGCATCTACCCTTTTTTTTCTTTTTTTTTTTCGGTTGGGAAATCATCAAATGACTTCCCCCGCTCTGGGCGGAGCGGGGGGGCATGTCAGACTTGTACTGACTAAAACCCACCCATGTTCCTTCTATTGCCCTTTACGTTCCGGAGCCGCGGTATCTCTTTCGAACAACCCGCAACCCCAGCAGGCGGAGGCTCTGGCAAGCCCCTCTGCTTTGCTGACATCTCTTTGAGGCGCGCGTGAAACACGAACGCGCCGTCGACACGGCCTGTCGTCAATCGACGGACGGACGGTGAGCTACCCATTGCTCACCGTCCATAGGCCCGTATCTACGGTGGCCGGGAGTTGTCTTCGGTCCTTACCGGACACGGCAGTTTCAGGAGGTTCCTGTGCATAATCAGGCGGGAGGAAACTCCCGGGGTCACCATTGTGACGATCGCCCGGAGGACACGGTGGAGCACATTGTGACATTGTGGCGGTCTGCTCAGCTTGGGCGGAGCACCGCCGTGCCCTCGTGGAGGCGATCGGCGGCGGCGATCTCTCGCGTCCGGCAAGAGAGCATGGTAAGCGGTCACTACCTTCTGCAAAGCAGTCATGCTGGCGAAGGAGGTAGCCAGGCATTTGAGGGAGAGAACCTTAAACCATCCTGGCTGGGTTGGAGGGACAGAACCTTAAAACGACCTGGCTGGGTTTGAGGGTCAGAACCTCAAACCAACCTAGCCGCCGCGGGAGATGCTCCGGGCGTCGGCCGCTGTAAGACGACTCCCGGCCACCGTAGATGCGTCTGTGGACGGTGAACAATGGCTAGCACATCGTCCGTCCATCAAGTGACGACAGACCATGTCGACGGCACGTTAGTGTTCCACGCGCGCCTTAAAGATTTGTCAGCAAAGCATAAGGGCCTGTCAGGGCCTCCGCCTGCCGGGGTTGCCGGTTATTCGAAAGAGATACCGCGGCCCCGGAACATAAAACGCAATAGGAACATGGGTGGGTTTTAGTCACAAGTCTGACACTGCCCGTTATTTGATGATTTCCCATCCGCCAAAAAACCCTGAGCGTTACAGACAGGGTAAACGAGAGCACTAACTTAATTGCAATAACGGGGGTACCGCAAGGTTCAATATCGGGCCCTTTCCCCTTTCTGTCACTGCTGGCCTCTGACTTCTAGATCTTATGATCCGGAGCTAGTACTATTCGCTTTCTACTGCATATAATTATATGATTTACCTCGGCTTTTGAAAAACCCACCTCAAATGGTGCCATTTGCTGATTATGCCCTTATGAGGTGCTTAATACCTACACCTCTTGCGATGCTGTATCTGCCACCGAGTATAGCTAAGTTACATCGTAAAGAGGAAACAAGAACGAGATACCCGCCACCCAGAGGTGTAAAAGATTTTTGAGATTTACGACCTCCTTAAAAGAAAGTCAGACAGAAGATGTCAACTGAAGATGATTCGCGCAGTATTTGCAAGTGCTCAAACGAGATTAGCATAATATGCTAATCTCGTTTGACCTCGAAGTAACTAATTGATGTAAAATAATTCTGGATTTAAATTTTCTCCAATTCGGAAACCGCGATAATGACCTAAATTTAGCTTCTAATTAAGTATTATTCGGGTTCTGTTGTTAAATAAGTAGTATACTCTGTTTGGGTTTGAATATTTTTTATTGAAAAATGTTCTATTCTTCTTCTATGTTCTATTGCGATCCTATAAAATAGTAATGTCTTAAAATCACAGATATTGAATATAAAAGCATTCTAATTAGCTATACTTGGTTAAGCCTTTCGTCATCCAGGTTCAGTTTAACACACAAAGTCTATTAGGTACATGATAAGGGTATTGCAGTTACTGACGTTATCTTTAGCAATACCTTACTAAAATCCAAAAGTTCTAAAATCAAAATCTTAAATCCGATACTATGCATAACAGTTCAAGCAGTCCTAGAGTTCTTTTGCGATACATTAAGGTTAAGAAGATCCTTTTCATGGAACAACGGTAGTCCTTCAGGTTTGAGAACAGCATCAGGTGCCTTGAGTGTGGTGTTGTAGGTAGGGTTGAGCGGATGCAGTGGTCCCCACGCGGTCACAGCTGCACGCGCCTCTTCTGTACCCAGCTTGTAGTGACTGCCGTCACCTGTCCTCGTGATCCTATTTGCTACCTGAAATATGTACAAAAATAAAAAAAAAATCAAAGACCTGGCAACCATCTGGTAACGAAGATATCGAAAGCACAGAACATTAAGTACTAAGATTTCAGCACCGTGCAGGACACGCCACCGCAAGCACTGATATTTGGCACTCATATATATCTATCGGCTTTGTATGTGTTTTGTTTTGTTTTTCTGTATGTTAATACAGAACGCGAGGATGCGTTATCCCAATTTGCTTAGAGAACATACCATATCTGGTGAAGCAGTTTTCAAATCATATGCTAGTCCGATCTTCTCGAGGAATTGAATGAAAGTTGCTGAATGGTTAATGAGGTCGGTCAGTTCTGCAGCCTTGTAGTCCCAGGGGAACGCGTGGTGGTAGTTGTGCCAGCCCTCACCGAGTGTCATGAACGACACGAACCATGATTCCACTGGTTGAAGGTTTCTGCAAAAATAAAGTAAAAAACATATATCACGCCGACAGTTCGCGAAACGTGAGGCGGTACACTTACAATATGTTTATATTTTGCCAGTTATATTTAAGTCGTATTGAATGGGAGTGAGCCTGATGCGATTCAGATGGGCTAAAGTTACGACACTGAGCTGCTGTAGTGTAATTCTTGATGAACATTTCTAGAACAGTTGGCAGTTTGGCAGAATCATAATATGAATCAATTTTTTTTAATGGTCACTGACGTAGTTAATCATGTATCATGAATTGTCACCTTGTGATCATTTTACGAATTGTAACGTAATTCATATTATTATCCTATTATAGCGGCCATTATAAGCCGCCTGGTGTCATGCTCAGCAGCAAATATGATTGTCGGAGTCGCATTCATCGGGTTTAGGTATCTATCAATATTGTGAACACCTGCGACAAAGCGACTGATACATTAAGAAATCACTACTTACTGGTCATAAGGTCTAGTGCCATAAAGATGTGCTGCGCTATTCACTAGCCACGTTACGTTCAATGAAATGACGTAGCGGAGTAAGTAACAAAATAGCAATGAGTCCAACCAATGCTCTCCGAAGAAATGGACTGGTACCCCCGCAGGTATGAATATTGCAAGTAAAAGATATAAAGGATAGTAGTATCTGAAAAATAAAATAAAGTCAAGACTGAAAAATCTAGATAGAATAAAACAGAGGAAAGAACCTTATAGTGAGGCTATTAGAAGAAACGTGAATGAAATCATGAGATCAGACCATACCAATACGACATACTTGCCAAGTTTGACATGCTATGCTTAAAACAAGTTGCCTTGCAAGCAACTAAAAATGTTTTCGTGTTGTTCTTTCTTTTGTAAGACTTAACTTTAAGGAACTTAATCGATTAGTTGAGATAGATAGGTAAATTAAATTGTTAAAAAGGTGAACATTTACTTCTTTTGGAACATGACCATCCAGTCGGCCTGCATATCACTCATGTCAATCTTCCTGCCGAGCTCGATGACGTAAGGGTGCTTTTTGTGCATGAGCCAGCCAATGTGGCAAAAGAAGAAGCCACGCTTAGAGTTGTGGGGATCAGCGTCCGTGTCCGAGTAGCGATGATGCAGCCGGTGGTCACGACACCAGATAAACATACAATTCTAAAAGATTGCAAGATATTTTAGAATGCAAAGATCATCAAATTAAATTATCAAAGAGATAATGTTTTAGATGCCTTCTATCCTGGTTTGAAAGATTGATTGACCACAATTTTTTTTTGGCAGAACAGCCCTTGGCTATTAACGGGACAAAGCTCTCGACAAACACCTTAGAAAGCAATCGAATGCAGCCCCTGTAGCCTAAATCAGCTGGATGACATCATTATCATCATCATCATAAACGGCACTTAAACCACCAAAGGCTAAGTTGGTTTTTTTTTATACACAGCTCTTGTAGTATTTTAATCAACCGTGATAGATGAAGTGAAGTATTTTGTAAAAAATACCTGTCCAGCTATCGTTTGCAGAGTTAGTAGAATAGCTCTACACAGTGGTGTAGCTTTGAATGTTCTGTGTGTGTAATATCTGTGGGCTCCCGTGGTTATGCCTTCTGCCGCAATATAAGTTAAAAACATAGCTGAAAGATTACAATATTTAAAAAAAGAATCCAATGTAGATAAATGAAGTGAAAGAGATCAATGTTTTTACTTACTCCATATAATGGTTTTTAATCCAACTCCTCCGGTTAGCACGACTTTCAAACCCCATAGCCCAAGCAAATGTAAAATCAAAAATCCAATTGCATTGGGCCAAACGACTTGATGCTTGTATGAATAATCAGTTCCTATGTTTTTGGCGATCAGTGGTACGTGGTGTCTATTTTTTTCCTGTATATTTTCCATTTTGCTGTTGTTATGTCTTTCTAATGTTTCGAGAGTTTACTGCGCTTATTTTTATACTAACTCTCCTGACATACTATCGCTATTGATACCTATCTCAAAATACAAACCCTTTTAAATAAAATATATCAAACTTTAGGTATTGTGTCATCATTGTATTCAGTGTTGCAATAGACAGAACTTGAACTATTGTTCTTGTATGCTAATTATTTGTGACTACTATATGTTTGACATTGCTCAGTTTAGTTAGATTAAATTATTCGTTATTGACTCATTCACAATTCCAGAGTCGGCGGACATAACCACATAAGTCAAAAACATGATTTTTGCTATTATCATGGTTGGTATAACATTTTTTAAATTCATATTTTGACCTATAAAAGTATGTGCTTTTGTCGGTCGAAATATTAATACATTAAAGCACATAAGTCACAGCCGGTCATTACAATTTAAACTATAATGCGTACCTTTTTAGGGTTCCGTACCCCAAAAGCAAAAATCGCATCCCTTATAGGATCACTTTGTTGTCCGTCTATCTCGAGAACGAATATCGAGTTAAATTTAAAATCAATACTCAAGTCTGTGGGCACGCCACAATAGTGGCGGTAAGTCCCCTCTTTGAGGAGTGGCTGGAGAGGCGTCATGGCGTCCTCACCTACCGCCTGACGCAGGTCCTCACCGTACACGGAAGTTTCGGGAGGTTCCTGCACATAATCGGGCGGGAGGAAACGCTTGGGTGTCACCATTGTGACGATCGCCTGGAGGACACGGTGGAGCACACAGTGGCGGTCTACCCAGCTTGGGCGGAGCACCGCCGTACCCTCGTAGAGGCGATCGGCGGCGGCGATCTCTGGCGTCCGGCCCTGGTTCAGTCCATGGTTCGGAGCGAGAGGGAATGGGAAGCGGTCACGTCCTTCTGCAAAGCAGTAATGCTAGCAGAGGAGGTGGCCGGGCGTTTGAGGGAAAGAACCTCAAACCAACCCAGCCGCTGCGGGAGACGCCCCGGGCGCCGGGCGCCGCGAGACGACTCCCGGTCACCGTAGATGCGGGCCTGTGGGCGGTGAGAAATGGGTAGCTCACCGTCCGTCCGTCTATTGACGACAGGCCGTGTCGACGGCGCGTTCGTGTTTCACGCGCGCCTCAAAGAGATGTCAGCAAAGCAGAGGGGCTTGCCAGAGCCTCCGCCTGCCGGGGTGGCGGGTTATTCGAAAGAGATACCGCGGCCTCGGAACGTAAAGGGTAATAGAAGGAACATGGGTGGGTTTTAGTCAGTAAAAGTCTGAAACGCCCCCCCCCCGCTCCGCCCAGAGCGGGAGAAGTTATTTGATGATTTCCCACGCCAAAAAAAAAAGTCTGTGGTCCCTTGGAGGGGATTGAAATCAACCCTCTTGGTCTACGCAGCAAAAAGATATGGCGGCTTTTTCGCAAGTTTGTACGGAAATTACAAAATTTCAAAATTCAAAACCATTTATTTCAATTAGACCATTACAGGCACTTTTGAATGTCAAGAAACAAAACTAATCTACAGTCCCGGTCACAAGGCATAATAACTTGTGAAAGTACTGTAGTTGCCCATTCCAAAGCGTTGATCTCTATGGAGAAGAATGGGCAAGAATCTCCATGGACACTCTTTTAAATTATAATATTTTTACAAAATTGTATTTACATCATTGAGATTATACAAATATGTGAGAACGATGTAGAAAGACGTGCACAGTAAGAGCGTCCAGAGTAAATAAAAAGCAAAATTTAATTTTAAATCTAAATAAGTTAAAAATGAACCGTGGTAGCTAAAAAAATGACCAGTCCCAACTGACAGCGCCCGTTCACGAACATGACGTATGGATCAGCCCCATTCAGCTCGACCATTTTGAAGGGAGCTAAATGACCCGACACACCCGCCACCATCAGCGAGACATTTAAGTGAGCATGACACTATCAACCACCAGGGCTTCGTCAAGTCAATAATAATACATAGCACTCACATATGGGCTTAATAATTATACAATACTAGAGAATTGATTCTATACATTGCAAAGATAGTCTTACAATCTTCTGCAGCTTCCACTATAGCTTCGGATACCAATCAATGAGTTTACCCCTATTCTTGTGGAGCAGGACCAGCATTCAGCCAAGCATTTTTATCATCAATATAATCCCCCAACTTATAATATGCTTGCCTACATAGTGTGCGTTTAATACAAGATTTAAATTTCGTTTCATTCAGTTGAAGAATGTGGGGAGGTATTTTATTGTAGCATTTCAAACAGTACCCCATGAAAGATGAGTCTACTTTAGCTAACCTGAAACCTGGTTGAACTAATTGGTCCCTATTTCTAGTATTATAATTGTGTCTGTCACCTCTTTTACTAAAAATATGCAAGTTTTTCCTGACATACATGATGTTTTCATAAATATATTGACAAGGTACTGTCATGATGTTAATATCCTTAAACTGTTCCCTTAAAGAATCTCGCCTACGTAGGTTATATATATACAAAAGTGATGCATAAAGTTATCTGTAATAATATTCTAGTGTCGGCAGACTAAAGCACATAAGTCAAACGTCATAAGTTATGTTGTTTAAAACATCGTACGATAGGGAGAATAATAAAGTTAAAAAATCAACGACCAAGTGCGAGTAAAACTCGCGCCCTATGCGTCACTTTTGTAATTTAAATAAATAACATGAACAATGGATTTGTATAATAAAGGTTTAAAACACAACAGATTGTAAAATTCCTCATACTCAGATTCTATTCAAGTGAGGGGGTTGCCTGAGTTAAATAAAGTCTAATTAAATTAACCAGTTCTACTTGTCTATTTATTATTAAAATATTCCAATAAATATTATGCCTAAAATCCCCTTTATAAGAGACAAATATATTTTTTTAGAACTTATCCTAAACGGTTTATTCTTTTTTTAATATCACCAATGAGGATATCATTCTCATGATGAAGTGGTAGTCCTTCAGGTTTAAGTATAGCATCAGGTGCGTTGAGCGTGGTGTTGTAGGTAGGGTTGAGCGGATGCAGTGGTCCCCACGCGGTTACCGACGCACGCGCCTCCTCGGTGCCCAGCACGAAATGACTACCGTCACCTGTCCTTTTGATTCTATTTCTGACCTGGAAGGAGAACAATATAATTACCTCCTATTTTTATAATCTTTTGATAAGTTCTATCCTATGGCATTATTTATCTTACCATATCTGGAGATACAGATTTTAGATCATAAGCCAATCCCATCCTTTCGAAGCACCTAATGATACTCGCTGAAAGATTGAAATGCATGCTCAGTTCGGCTGCTTTGTAATCCCAGGGGAATGCATGGTGGTAGTTGTGCCAGCCTTCTCCCAGACTCAACAAAGACACAAACCAGGATTCAACAGGTTGCAGGTTTCTGTGGGAAATATATGATAAAACTGAATGTCTGGTGGATCCAAGGTAGGTAGAAAATACAGATAATCAGAAAGCCTTAAGAGTTCTGATTGGCACATTTGAAAGTGAACCAAAGGGGCGTTATTGTATCTATGCTAGATACTGCGGCCCCGGAACACAAACGGCAAAAGATGAACATGGATGGATTTTAGCCAGTAAAAGTCTGACACTCCCTCCCGCTCCCTCAATTTAAACTCGTTCAAACGAGAATTGTTCGAATTATTATTAGGTAAAAGCTATTATTCAACAATAGAGTACCTCATTGAAAAATAAATATAATTTATAAAATAAAATAATCTTTGGTAGTGAAAAAATAGTGTTGTGTTTTTTATGTTTTAGTTGTCTCTGATGTTTTAATTATAATTGAATTTAGACAGATGCAAATATTTGTACACCAGAAATGGTAGAATATATTATTATGTCTGTATTAACTGTAACATCTTTTGTAAGTACTATATTCTGTCAAATAAACTTTTCTTTCTTTCTCCGCCCAAAGCGAGTGAAGTTATTTGACTTATTCCAATCCCAAAAAAGATATATCTATGTATATTCTACGACACTTACTGATCATATGGCCTAGTCCCAAACAAATGTGCAATACTGTTGACGCACCACGTGCCGTGCAGCTCACAGACGTACCGAGCGAAGTAAGTCACTAGCAGCGAGTTCCACCAAGTCTCCCCGAAGTAATAAACTGGTACCCATACTGGGAGGAATATTGCAAGCAATAGGTATAAAACATAGTAATATCTGAAAATACAAAGAATCTTTAGATTAGTTGAGCAAATAGTTTTTAACAGTCCTCAGATGAATTTGTGTATCGTAAGGATGATTTTGGATCAAGATAAGAACTCTACTTATGAAAAATTTTACTATGAAGGAAGGTTGCCATGGAGACTCTAAAAAGTATTATTAGACTCAGATGCATTTGTGATATAAAAATTGTATCGATTAATAAGCAGACGTATATTATAACGACAAAAAGGCAGGACCCGACTTAAGGTATAGGTATTGCAATAGTTAAGCTAACGCATGCAGCTTCTGAACCTATAAAATACTAGCTTCCGCCCGCGACTTCGTCCGCGTGGCATAGTTACTTTGGGCTAACGCTAACTTTAACCCCCATGATGATAGAAATAATGTATATTTCTCTCCCCTTTTCTTCCCTTTTTCTCCCCCTGTTCTCACATTTAAAAAAATATGTATAATAGTCTATGTCCGTCTCCAGGTTTCCAACTATCTCTTTACCCAAATTCATCAAATTCGGTTCGGCCATTTAGCCGTGAAGACGTAACAAACAAACTCACTTTCTCTTTTATAATATTAGTAAGGATACCACAAAAATACTTTTTCTGAAACATGACCATCCAGTCAGCTTGCAAATCACTCAAGTCAATTCTTTTGCCGAGCTCAATGACGGAAGGGTGCTTCTTATTCATAAGCCAACCCATGTGGCAAAAGAAGAAGCCACGCTTAGAGTTGTGGGGATCAGCGTCCGTGTCCGAGTAGCGATGATGCAGCCGGTGGTCACGACACCAGATAAACATGGAATTCTGTAAAAAATGTTAAAATGAGTAACTAATATCGCTCCACCTCTGAAATTAGTTGACACTAGCAACTAATTGGTGGGGTAAAACCTAAACCAGGGGTGGAGCGGGACAAGCCCGACACAAGTGTTAATAACCATTTACTGGGGCTGTTTCATTCACATTTGTTATGTAAATGTGAGAGACTAAATAAACAGGTTTTTAAGTACCTAACTAATACTATTGAAGCTGAATAGCAATTTTTTCTAAGATTGTGCAGTAAACTTTAAATTTTGATCGGATTTCGTTGACAAGCGGATAAAGTGGTTCCATAAATGTGTGATAATATATAATAAGAGCGTTACAGTAATATCATACAGAATTAAGTTACGATTGTATTAAAATTATCTCTGAATTAAAATACTATTATGGGGTTTTATAGTTTAGGGTTCAAGGTTGAAATTACCTCCATTTTTGTGGTGTGAAATAATCAACCTTCCAAGTCTACGCAGTCAAAATATGACTGTTTATGTCTTTATGTCACAAGTTTGTAGGGAACGCTCGGTGCGCGTGTCTGACGTAAAAACGATTTTCAACAATCAAGGTACAGATTAAGAAACGACACAGCTATGAGAGATTAACCACAGACATCTGCGCAAATTATGAAACTATTCATCATTTTGCACAGTTTTATAAAAGTGCAATGCTTATTTTTATAGAATGGCGTTTCTTTTTACTCGACAGAAGGTAGGTATTGTGTTTAGTAGTCATATAATTATGTATGTCTGTTCTTTCTGGTACACTAGTGACATACATATAAATTCGTGGGTCGATTTTAAAAAGAACAGATTTACTTTTTGTAAGTTTGGAGTTTAAAAGTATATTAGTCGGTCTTCGTTCTTGAAGTTCAGTTTTAATATCTGATATAGAGTTGAAATAATACGTATAAAATCTATAAATTAATGGCTCAAGTTATAGGACCTAAAATTGATACAAAAGAAGAAAAAGAATGAAAAGATCAAATAATAGTTCACCTACCTGTCCAGCCAGAGTCTGTGCAGCCAGCATTATCGCTCTCAAAAAGGGGGTAGCTCTGAATGATCTGTGCGTGTAATATCTATGAGCACCAATGGTCACACCTTCCGAGCCAATGTACAGCACACACAAAGCTGAAATATTCAATAATAAAATGAAGCTAAAGAACATTAAACAAAGAAACATTTATTTGATGCAGCAAAAGACACAATACAGGAATTAATACAAAAAAATATCAAACAGAAAAAAAGGAACACATTAAAAAGTAAGGTAGACTAAGTAGAAAAAGAAGAACGTATTGTGATTTACTTACCCCATAAATTGGTCTTCCAAGAACTTACTCCCGTAAAAATATAAGCTATCCCCCACAATGCAAACACATGCAGTATAAGAAATCCTATTGCATTCTTCCAAACTATTTGATGTTTAAATGAGAAATCAGTCCCTATATATTTTGTCACTAGAATGCTTTCTCCTTTATTTATATTATCGGGAACAGCTTTTGTTTGGGCACAATCCTTTGTTTTTGTTTTCAATTCCTTATCACTGGCCGTCATTTTTAATTCACTTGTCTCTACTCCGTGCGTATTTTTACTAACGGAAAATTATAAGGAGCCTACATTTATAAGCAGTCTGCTCAAGGGCTTTTTATATTTTAATAAGTGTATTGTTTACAAGGGGAATGCACTTTTAATATTTGGTAATTTAATCAACTTCCCCCATCAACAGTCTTAATAAATTATCATATGCCGTGTCACTGGATTTTTGTAATTATTCCAGACTGTCCGTTCTTTATTTATTCAGTTACCTACTTCTCTCGAACAGAAGTGTCTACCAAGTTTATTTTGGATCAAAAACAACCATCATAATACCCGTTATAATGGTCCAATGAATGGATTAATTACCGGAACCCCCAAGAAGCAGGGTCCACATGGAGAAGAAGAAGAAGACCATCATAATAATTCCTCATGAAATAACAGTTTTCCTTAGGGTACACTAATAGTACCTACTTAAGCACCCGAGTAGGCCGTGAAATTCATATTTACTTTAAGTTTCTTTTTGCAATTTGCAGGTCAGTGTCAAGCTATATCTAAAAATAAATATGAATCGTGACCGTAAACTTTGTTATGAAATAGTCATTAACTGGGATTACATGAACTTGGAGGGTTGTCTTGATGATATTTATGTTTATAATTTCTGTAAATATTAATTAATAAGCACGTATTACGGTAGCGACTCATGTTTATTTTAAGATACAGCTTGACACTGACCTGCAATTTGCAAAAAACTACAGTAAATATAAATTTCGCGGCCTGCTCGGGCACATTCACCTTAATTCAATAATCGAAAACATTTCTCTAAAAATTCGTCAGGTTAATTTAACGACTTAAGTTAACAAGGTGGTGCTTGAGTCACTAGTAACCTGGTTGACTTGTTAAAAACTTTTTGGCAAAACAAAAAATAACCGACAACCACAAAAAACACTAAAATGGTGGAAAATTGCGGAAATCGATGACGTTTGTTCCATGTTGATTATTTTGACACTCAATTCCGCAACTGAAGTTATTTACAAAAGGGTATCGTGTACATATCAAAATGAAAGATTAAAAAAGATGTTTACAACTATAATATATAATTATAACTTATATGTTTTAAGGGACAAATTCAATCACTACGAAAACTAAAAAGTGTTATCAAATAAACAAAAATCCGTCTGCGTGGAAAAAAGTTAACTTAAAAACTGAAAGTATAAAAACAAGCAAAAATAAAATTAACAAGCAGGACGCATTCCTCATAAAATATCTTTTCAAACTTAAAACTTTTTGCCCGTGGAATTCCTCATCCCTGGAAAAGGTGAAGGGTCAGTCCGACTTGTATTAACTAAAACCACAGGGTGTTCTTCAACTAGAGTACCTTAGTAATGGATCTTATACTAATTGTTAGAGTACTGCTGGCGACATTACAGAGCATTCTAACAGACGTTCCACAAGCACATAGTTTAATGTGGGTAAGTAGGAAGGTACTAGGAAAGACTTGAGACACGAATCATTATGGATTTTCATTAGTAAATCATGGACATAATAAAAAAACCAAAGGTCAAAGAGTTTTAAATAAAAACACATCTCAATAATTTCCTTTGTGCCCTTTATTGTTACTTAATTAATGAATTTACTTTTTAATTGAGACCGGAATAAAATTATTTAAATTGTAATGTCGTTGACTGCATTTTGTGGTTTTATCCGGCAACGCCGTGCTCTCACTTAAATTAAGAAAAAAAGGCAAACTCAATCAGTCCCGACCGTAATCTACGCACGATTGAACTTCTAAATTCAAACAGAAATTTAATTAAATTCTTATGTACTCCTATTACAATTTATTGGCAAAGAAATCATTGCAGCGATGCCGATGATGATGGAATTCTTGACGACTATTTACCTTGGATTAAGCACGCCCATAAAATGATACAAAGATGGTCTATTCTTGCTGTTGTTATCAGTTGGGTGAGTAGTACCTATGTTTTATTTTTCACCGTGTATTATTACAACGTAAACCTACTTTATATAATACTATTTGGTATTCATAATCTCTAGCGCTTATATTAGCGCCTGAAGTAACCGTACCGTAAGACAGTTGCGCTATGCGCAACAAACTCATGTATTGTTTCATTATTTTCTGCTACTTTCTGTTTATAGGCACACGCAACCAAAGTACTCTTAAATACATCATGTGGTAAGTTCCTAAACATTTTAACTTCAATTACTCAGACGTTTTTTCTTAATGCTTCGCGTTTTTCTAGAGTGCGGTATTGCCGGCACGAACCGGCGCATCGTGGGCGGCACTACAGTCCAGCCGCACGCGTACCCCTGGCTGGTTTCCCTCATGCTGGGGCCTCGGTTGCACTGCGGGGGAGCCATCATCACCGACCTACACATACTCACAGCGGGACATTGCATTACTTTCGGGTTAGACTTTTAAAACCACATTCTGAGAAAGAGTACAGAATACATTTTAATCCTTCTCCCTCGGTGACTGTTGTTTTAACGTATTTTCAGTGTCCATTTCCGTGACCTGACGATCTACGTTGGCATGCACGATCGCTTGGAAACGTCATACAAAACTGTGCGTGCCGTGAATGGCGTCAAACACCCTCACTTCACCTCCAACGCCGTTCGGGACATAAACGACGTCGCAATTTTAACTCTCGATAAGAAAATCCAATTCAATGCGAATATTCGGCCAGTATGTCTACCAGATGCATGTAAGTTGGTCTTCATATCAGGAACTTTATAATAGGGTGAAGGTTTATTACAATGATTGACGAATCCTGAAACTGAACCTACCGGTTATAATGTTGCCATGTGGTGCAAACTAATTGACTTTTAAAATTCAATCAATATTTTACCCTTTGCCAGAGCAAAGGATAAAATTTTGATTACTTTACAAGGATTTTTTAAAGTTTTACATGGAAAATTGGAACCTTTATTATATGCTTTTTAACCTCCTTTGCGAAAAGAGCTTGAAATCAAGGAACCACTTTTCAAATTATTTTACATCTTTTTCACAGCAATGGATTTTAAACATACGCCTTTGACCGTGGCTGGCTGGGGAAAAACAAGACCTGGTGCTTTGACATCATCGAGATATTTGCTTGAAACTAAAGTACAAATAGTAGACGGCAATAATTGTAAAAAATCTAAAATTTACAAGGAGAATCTGCGCACTGATACTATGATGTGCGCTTACAGCCTCGGAAAAGATGCCTGCCAGGTAATCATTTCATGACCATTGCTTTACGATTATGAGAAAAATACCAAGACCAACACTGAACGAGTCCTGGTGATTAACATTCATTGACCTGTGTTTCATTACATCATTCCAGGGGGATAGCGGGGGACCATTGTTTTCAACTCACAAGAAGACAGGAAATAAAAAATGGTATCAAGTCGGTAAGTTTCACGGATTTGGTTTGATAATTAGAATGTATTGTATCACGTTTGGATTTTTACGTAAACCAATACATATGGCTATAATATGAAACTATATTTTTTAGGTATCGTATCTTGGGGAATAGATTGCGCCATGCCAGACTACCCAGGTAAAAATATTACATATCTTGTGTTTTTTTAATTTTTGTTTCCTTTCATCTAAATTTAATTACCAATTCAGGTGTCTACACGATTGTGGCCAAGTACATTGAGTGGATAAGGGAGCAGACGAAAACAGGAACCTACTGCAAATAAGATAGAAGATAAGAAGTCGCCATTTTGTAATATATGGACATTTAAACAATAAATTGGAAAAATATAGTATTATTTAACCAAGAAATAATAATCCTTGCCTAATTTGTTGTCGAAGAAATTTAACACCATTTAGTTTATATTCAATTTTAATGCATAAAGTTTTATTATGAAAAATTTATTCATTGTTAGTTCTGGGAGAACGTATTGGTTGGGCGATAAGAAGGTAAATTGGTTACGGAAACAAATTGAATCGTGAATGCGATTTGACAAGTTTACGACCTAAGAAACATATTTACCGAAATACTAAGGAAGGAATAGAACGCTTCGTGGATATTATTATAAACTATTGTGGGACAAACTAAAAGCTTCTAATGGGCAGCGGTTTGATTTAATTATGACATTTGGAAATTTTAGTTCTAATGTTCACGATAAAATTTATAACCTTCAGCGTGTTAAATTTACAAGGATATTATCGCGTGGATAATTTCTGCGTTTTAAATCCGTGTAGAGCGTAAATAAGCAAGCATCGGTTGCAGAAAACAGTGCGGCGGAAGGGGCTATGAGTGAGTGCAGTGTCCAACATACTACTGAAATGTTCACAATAATAAGCACTATTTACCTGTTAATCGGGCTTGGTCAGGTCTGTATAAATATTCAAAATTATCGACATAACTACTGTACACGCGATATCACAAAGTGATCATGTTCTAGGTGGTGCTGGTGTGCGGTTTAAACTGTCGTAAGTGAATTGATACCTATTAAACCGTTATGAGATCGAAACTACCCAAAACGTGTGAGTAAAAATAAAAATAAAAATTCATTCTATCATAATAAGCGAAAGAACGTTAATATCGATATCATCGGAACTAATACGTAAAACCGAGACGAAATCTGTAATTAGTCCAGCTTTAATGAAATTACTGGTACTGATTTTTGTTGTTTAAAAATGTTTGTCATAGAGAAACATTTTTGTTTGTAAGGTGATTCTTACGTTGTTTGTATTTCTGACCGTTATAGGCTAATATATACCTAGGTAGAAGATCGATATGCAAATTTTGCACGTGTTGGTTCCGTCGGTTCAACTGCACGTGCGCGCGCAGCTCACCGTTGCTATTGGCATTGGCAGGAATGACGGCGACGCCCGAGAAACTTGTCACTCGTACCCGTTCCGATTGTGACGGAACAGTTATCCGTCCGAATGATCTGATGCTTATTTTGTAATTAATTGACTTTCTCTGAGCCAAATTCTCGATGCATTTTCTGTGGCCCGCAAAAACGCAATATCAGTCACCAAAATGTTCTCATTCTCGTTTGTATTGGTGATAGGTACCTAGGTACTAAATTCATTTAGGTACAGAATGGTTCTAGTTGTCTAAAGATGACTTGATTGTGGTTGTAATAATTCAATTCAATTTATTTTTCAAAAATGTATCAAGGCCCTCATTTAAAATAAACAAACTTAATATTAAACTAAAAATAGTGTCAAAAATATTGTCCTTCACGCTGTCAATTGGTAATGTCCAAGAGAGACTAGCGGAGTTGACAAGTTGAATAGTAATACTTAGTCTCTGGCCAAATCAATGATCAATGTTTGTTGGTACCTCAAAATTAATAACTTACTTTAACTTCGATAACAGTTATACTCCAGTTAGGTCTAAAGCTCTTATCAAGGTGCACGAGGTGAGCCCAAACACAATATAGCTGCTTTAAACTGTTAAGGACCTCCTCTAACTGCTTTTCTCTATATCCATCATCAGATTAAGTCCTGTTTTGTCATCATCAAGATAATGTCTTGCCCTTAATTGATTAATCACAAGGGCCCATGGGTCTTTTGGTCTTAACAAAAAACCGCATAGCAACTTACCCCTGGTCTTTTTAATCGAAGATTTAAAGAACCTTCACATTTCACGAGCAGTTCTTTTCAATATCAAGATCCCAAATAATCAAATAGAGTTAAAGGAGATGAATTAATAAACACCAATCAAGGTGGACTATAAGGACTAATGCAGAATTAACACTATTTTATATAATAGAATTTTCGTACCTTTATTTTCATCTCCATTTATATCATAAATATATATATACCTAGCACACGTATCGACATAAGATAACACTTCATTTGTAATGTTATTATGAAAAAGTAACATAAGAATCTCCAGGCATAATGTTTTTATGATGGGAGCAGAATGCGGCACGCCTTCAGACAAAGTGGTATCAATGAGGATAGTGGGGGGAAGAAGAGCTGAGCCCCATTCGTTTCCGTGGACCGTGGCCATCTTGAAGAATGATCGCATGCATTGTGGAGGCGCTATAATCACGAATAAGCATGTGCTAAGTGCGGGGCATTGCTTTAAATGGTAAGTCGGGAGAAAGCAGAGCAGCATTTGATGCGATGTATTCTTTTTAGTGTGGTTAGTATATTCCCGTAATTACCTATCCATTGCTGTGCCCACTGGTAGCTGAGGACACAAGCCTGCTCGCTATGAGAGGGATGTCCAGTCGGCCTTCAATTGGGCTATGAGTTTGGCGCCAGTCACTAGCGTAAATCAATTCAAGTACTGTGTGGTCATCATTCAGGACACGCAGGATTAAGTATTCTAATTAATTTGAGTTGGCAAATATTTGACGGGCCTGTTGGTCTAGTGGTTAGTGGCCCTGACTGCTAAGCCGGAGGTCGTGGGTTCGATTCCCACCCAGGACAAACTTTGTGTGATGAGCATGATTGTTTGTTCTGTGTCTGGGTGTGATTTATCTATAATATGTATGTATTTATAAATTATATAAGTATGTATATCAGTTGTCTGGTTACCATAACACAAGCTCTGCTTAGCTTGGGATCAGATAGCCGTGTGTGAGTTGTCCCAAGATATTTATTTATTTATTTTATTTTATTTTATTGTACGACTGTGCGATTTTATTGACTGAATAATTCGGTCATTAGGCATTGCCCGCCTATTGCCTGAAGATATAATTTAGATGGGGGAATAAATACTATCTAATATTTGTTATTTTGTATTTCAGGGATCTGTTTCAAGTAATGGAAGTTTTGGTAGGGTTGGACAATTTGGATGATTTGAAGAATGTTGAGAAACGAAATATTACACATGTTGTAATTCATGAGATGTTTACTTCGACTGCGGTTAGAGACGAAAATGACATTGCATTAGCTACGTTGAACCAGCCCGTTGTATTTAATGATAATATTGTGCCTATATGTTTGCCAAAACCAGGTTTGTTAACAAATTAAGAAATTCATACTGATTTATTTAAGGATTTTTCGTTCTTCTAAGCCTTTTCCTTCCAAATAACATGGTATGTTTAGAATTGTTCACTTTCTTTGCACCAAAGCAGCTTTCCAACTATATGTAATGTTTTTAATGCTAATCACCGTTGGTGTGGTCGGTAAAACAAGTAAATAATGGTTTGTTTTTACTTTTATATGCTTTCTGAACAGCTTGTTAATTTGTTTCACGCCTTCAGTTCAAATTAAACGGTTTAAATTAAATATTTTAGTACCAAATACTACAGATGAACAAATATAGCGAAAGTGACGTACTAACTGAAATTGTTTTAGCTGATTATTAGGTGATTTTAAACTCCTTATTCTGTTGACAAGCTCTCCTAGAAAAAAATGTTCTACAAACTCTGTCGATTGTCATTAATATTCCACTAATCAAAATAATGTTTAATTTTATACTATTTTCGCTGAAGCGTAGTGCGGGTGAATTTGTTTTTTTTTTTTAAAAACCCTTGCCCCACACTAGGAATTTCTTCTGTATCGTGGGTGCGTTTACAAACATTTAAACTCACATACACAAACAGCCAGACCCGAAACAACTATTTGCAGGTCAGACAAATATTTGTTCCGTGCGGGAATCGAACCCGCGACACGCAGCGCAGCAGTCGATCGCTCAGCCACTGCGCCAACCGTAGATGAAAATATAAAATGAATTAGATGAAAATATATGTTTAGTGCTTCATAGTAATACAACCCACCAATAAACATGTCTGTGGGTAGTTATATACGGCTATGATATTCAGGGTAATGCCCTAAAGACTTTCAGTCATGATCAGAAATCGAGGTAACGTTCCAGATTGAAGAGTAATGGTACATTTTACTCATGTCACCCGCCACAGTGAAAACAGTAAAACTCTACCCAGTAATAAAAAATATATCGTATGATTGGCCGGTGTTAAATTTAATTTATTTAGCCACTCACCACCAGAAACAAATCTCATAAAAACTCCTTGATGCATTGTTTATTTCGTTATGCAGATTTAATCTTAAAAAGATTATTGAATATTTCTAGGTGAAGATTTTACAAATAGAATAGGAACTATTGTTGGATGGGGACGAATCGGCGTAGATAAGTCATCATCAAAAGTTTTACTAAAAGCCAGTCTTCGGATCCTTTCCGATGAAGACTGCATGAATTCGCAACTGGCCCAGCATCTCAAGCCAACTATGATGTGCGCTTTCTCAAAAGGAAAAGATGGGTGCCAGGTAACTTGAATGGAATTACCTTCAACACATTGCGTTTAAGATACTGTGGGATCAGAAAGTATCTGTAGCCGAGTCAACATGTGAATCTAAAAACTCGACCAAGTGCAAGTGAGGCTCGCCCCACACAGTGTTCAGAAAGCTTTCAAATATCCAAATAAATAAAATGTCCAACATTCGGTACCAATATTTGAAGAGACCCTTTCTGACAACAAAATGCTAGTTTTTGTTTTGGTACGAATTCATTCAAATGTTGCATATTTTCAGGGCGACAGTGGAGGGCCATTATTAGTATTTCAGCCTGAAGGAAGATATGTGCAAGCAGGTAATTAACTTTAATTAACCTACTAATTACATCTAGGTACATTATTTTTAGGCTTTTTATGATAAAACCTAGAAAAACCTTAACTGTTTACACTTCTTTTCTTCTTCGAGACGCTGGCACGACTATTTTATGTTTTAGTGGCCCAGAACTTCGCTATTTCATTAAGATATCAGGACTTTTTTCTACAATTTTAAAGATTTTGTAATTCATTTCATATTTTCGTGATTCATCATTTTGAAAATTCATCGGCAATCAGAAATAATTGCCTAATTAATGTCAAAATGTGGATTGTGACCACCAATGCTTCAGGAAATCAGATTGGAAAAGATACCATTTTTTATGCATGTACTTGACGATTGCAAGGTCATGGCTCACGAGGCCATCTTGACTATCCTTCATACAATTTTGACACGCCTCTATTCAGTAAGGCATTGCGTTGAAATTAAACCGTATACTCAAATCTGTGGTCCCTTTGTGCCCTGAAAAAATTAGCCCCCTAAGTCTACGCAGTCAATAGATATGGCTGTTTTTGTTGCAAGTCTACGGAACCCTCGGTGCGCGAATGAATGAGAAGGACTCTCTCTTGGCCGGTTTTTTTAATTACAGTAATGACTTTGACGTTGGATTGATAAGCGACTGCATTTTGTTGATTAACACACTCTTGTTGCACATTCAATCGCAGCTGCATCCGTCTAACTTTCAAATATAAAAAAAAACACTAAACAAGACTCGCACACACAGGGTTCCGTAGCAAGAAACAATATAATAAAATAACTACTTATATTTTTAAAATGTAATGCAAATTTACACTTCACCGCAAAATTTAATTTGTTCTTTATAGTACCTTAATGAAAAACAAAGTACCTACCTACCTAACGGCTGCAGTTTGATGACCCGTATCACATATTATTACCTATATAACTAAATATTAAATCTTGTTCAAACCATAAGATTGTAGGTACAGGCAAATATCGCATCAACCATTTACTTCAGAAAAAAGTGTATAAAAAACCTTGATATCATTTTGTAAGACTGTAGACACCCCACACAGTTATTTAATTAAATCAGTAGTTTTAAGTTAGACTTTTTTCAACCCTAAGTTGTATGTGTGCATTTATTTATTTGTTATCTCTTCTATTTTCTTTTTTAAATTTCTCATTGTGTTTGTGTAGCAATTCATAAAAGGCATCTAGATACACTCCAAATTTCCAAATTTAAAATGAGTGAAACCTACCAAAAGTCTCTGAGTTAAATGGCTGTGAAATACGGAGGTTCTGTTTTAGTCAATTGGTTACGGAACCCTAAAAAGAAAGTATTTAAGACGACTTCGAGGACGTAGGTAATTAATGAATTTGCATGCACGTGACATGCAAGTTGCAGCCAATCAAACCTTGACCCTTTTATCCGAGACATTTTCTGTTTTGTATGCAGGTGTCGTTTCTTGGGGCATAGGATGTGCGGATCCTAAATATCCTGGTAAGTTTCTATTGTCTTGTTTTTTACTTTTGTAGCCTTCAGGAGGAAAGAATATATACCTACTTGTTCTTTTCAATTTGACGTGGCCGTGGTCCAGAAAATGGATGCACTAGGTACATGAGTTTGGGTCAGGGTTTATCTGAAAACTGAAACTGATAAAAATAATGTAGATTAAAATTAATGTAAAGATCCGTTCACGATAATGCGTAGTTCTCCTTTCATAAGTCTTTATAAGGAAGAAGTCCTCTTCTTAGATACGATTCTTCAATACGCTGCAAATAAGTTGGGGTAAAGTCAGAATAATGATATTAGAATGTGTCTTAGGCGCTGACAACGGTTGCATAATACTGAGTGGAAGTTTTTATGTCCCTAGTTGTATACGAGGGTTTTACAAACAAAGTGTAGGGCGAACTAACGTAGGTACTTGCGGAGACAGGTAGTCATCATCATCATCTGCCTAGCCTTTTCCAACTATGTTGGGGTCGGCTTCCAGTCTAACCGGATGCAGCTGAATATCAGTGTTTTACATGGAGCGACTGCCTATCTGACCTCCACAACCCAGTTAATACTGGGTAATACGATACCCCTTGGTAAGAATGGTTGTCAGACTTTCGGAACACTGAATACTTGTAACCACTGTCAAAGATCTACAAATGACAGCCGGAGACAGGTAGTACGAGCTGAATAGTTTTCTATCAAAGTCATAACTAACAGAAATATTTCCTGCGCTGGCGTCGCACGTTATTTGGTCACATGCGTTCAGTTGTGTGTGTCGCGTCACGCATGTGCTTCACCCAAACAATTTACATTAAATTACGTCATGGTAACACTTACTGCCAGTTTGGATACCTCCACTTTAAGATAATCTGAAAAATATCTGCATAAATTAATGGTATTTTAGATGGAACTACACGTTCTTATAAAAACACTAGAAAAGCCATTCTTGCCGCTATTACAATACCTCATATCGCATCAAATAACCAAAGTTTTATAGGCATGCTGGTGTTGTAAAGCGAATGTAATATGCTGTGACGAGGCGACGTTATATATCGTCACTCAAATGAACTCAAAAATATTGGCCTGAAAATGTTTGTGTTTTATATTTTTGACAAAATCATGTCAATTCTATCTGCCAACATTTGATTTTGAAATGAAAAACTCAGTTCCTAGTTTGGAGGATTTTAACTACCAAATTAGCTTCGTTTTTGCATGGCTCAGTCTTTGAAGGTAATTATACTAATACTTGTGATTGAAAACGATATTTATCTCAGGAACTTCTCAATAAATTGGATCGTTTTCTTAATAATTGCATTCGCTTTGTGTTTGGCCTTTGTAAATATGATCACATCTCTTCCTTCCGTACTCAGCTTAAATGGCTGCCTATACGACTGCTGTACTCTATCTTGAATGATCCGTATGCTCCAGATTATTTAAAAAGTTATTTTAAAGTGTTGGGCAGTTCTCACAGCAGTAACCAACACAATGGAACTTGGAGGAGTAGATTTTCGGAAGCCCGAAGCTTCCGAAAATCTACTCCTCCAAGTTCCATTACACCGCACCGGTTTTATGTCCAAATCATACGCAATTTCAACAATAAAGCTCTGGAACGCGCTACCCTATGGTATTAAAAAAGCTGAAAGTAAACTTACCTTTAGAATAAATGTTCGTAACCACTATTTAGGTCCGTCTACCAATAGAGGGTAGTTGACACCACCAATCAATTGATATACTTTTTATGAGCTGTCAAATCGCGCTTCCCCACAGATTTTGTATGAGACTCTCAACCGATGACGTCACTAAGTTGTCAAGTTAATGATGCAACTATTTATTGATTTAAAAGCAACTAAAAATCGAATTTTAAAGTTATTTTGAAATGAATGTAGTTCTCAGGTCTAGGTTCTTTCAGAAAAATTGTGTTTTTAAATTATTGGTTAATGGTGTCAACTACCCAATTAAAAGTTATAGTAATTACCTACTGTTAAAGTTCTCGTTTTTATTTATGTTTTCATAAACAAATAGTTTTAGATATATATATTTTTGTACCCTATCACAATGTTGTCGTATTTTACCCAAAGGTTGACCACCAAAGGTTGTACCACTATTGTACATGAAGTTTAAATAAATAAATAAGTATCTGGCATCTTATCTGGTCTATTTGAATGGACCGGGAAGCTTAGTTTAGACATTAACGGCCATAGAAGTTTAAAATGTTGCCAGGACCAAAGACGCATGTGCACAAGGTAGAAGGTATCATTCAACAGTGAGTGCAATTAGTATAAGGCTAAAATTTTTAATGATGAGTTACTAAATGATCATCTGCTTAGCCTTTTCTGAACTATATTGGGTTCATCCAACCTAACCGGAAGCTGAATACAGTATTTTACATGGAGAGACTGCCTTTCTGATCTTCAAACCTAGTTAACAATGGTAATATGATACCGCTTGGTATGACTGGGGAGTTAAAAAATTAAGGTGTCAAAATAATAATGGTTTCCCTAATTCGTTTCTTATAAAAATGTCTTTTGCAGGTGTTTACACGAAGGTCAGTAACTACATTGACTGGATCACTCAGCACACTACAGATGGATTAAGATGTACAGCCTCATAAGCGTTTTATTAGATAGTTCAAATTTAATGTATAGGTATACAAATAAATAACTATAATAGTATCTACCAATTGTTTCAATTAAAAAAAACCGGCCAAGAGCGTGTCAGGCCACGCTCAGTGTAGGGTTCCGTAGTTTCCCGTCCGTCACAATAAGTGTTCTTTACCACGGTAGGTCATGAAAGCACGGAAAATCTTAACATCGACTTTTAAAAAAACGACGTCATTACGCAACGCCATCTATCGAACCATTTATGAACTGGTTTTTACCTTAACATTTTGATGGTGTTAAAAAAATGAATTTTAGTTTTGTTCTAAATTGCCTTAGCATGTTCTTGATAGAAGTTTTATGTAGTTATAAGATACCGCCAATGCCAAGGAGAGACCAACCGAACAATTCGGTAATACCCGATTCAATGTAATAAGTACCTACAGCGCCATCTCTCGGGGAATTGGGTTACTAATTTTATTAATACAAAGACGTGCAAGAAGTTTCCGGTGGTAATTTTGGATTGCGAGAACCGATTTCAATAATTCTTTTTTTGTTTGAAAAAAGATACGTTCAGGTTAATAAAATATGTAAACGAAGTTAAAAAAAATGGTTGCATATATGATTATACTACAAACTTAGTCCAGAAATTATTTTGTAAAACTTTTTGTCTTTTTTGTACAAAAACTGTTGTGTCAATCAAGTTCAAAATAATTTTCCTAGAAAGTCCTTATAAAGTTCTACTTTTCAGATTTTTTTCATATTTTCTAAACTTATGGTTCAAAAGTTAGAGGGGGGGGGGGACACATTGTTTTTTACTTTTGGAACGATTATTTCCGAAATTATTGACATTATCAAAAAATTATTTTAGTAAACCCCTATTCATTTTTAAATACCTTTCCAACAATATATTACACGTTAGGGTTGAAATTAAAAAAAAAAACACTTCCCACTTTACATATAGGGTGGCTACCCTAATAAAACATTTTTTTCCAATTTTTATTTTACCACTTTGTTGGCGTGATTGATATACATATTGGTACCAAATTTCAGCTTTCTAGTGCTAACGGTCACAGAGATTAAGCGAGGACGGACGGACGGACGGACGGACGAACGGACAGACAGACATGGCGAAACTATAAGGGTTCCTAGTTGACTACGGAACCCTAAAAAATAGGCAAAGATCGTCACACACTGGATGAATAAGGTGACAGCGCCATCGAGGTTTGCTGCGGCGAAACTGGCGTGACGATGTGATTATATTTGCGGGGCTAACATGACCAGTGGCACACAGACTAGAGAAATGTGGAAGGGTTAGGAGAGCCCTTTGCTACCAGTGGGACACGGCGTTGGCTAGTAAAAACAAAAATCGAAATGGGCATTGTCGATTCCTCCTCCACCAAGTGAGAGTAAACGGTGCCTTTGATCAGACAATGTCCCACTTGCTGTAGTTTCACAACGCCGTTTACGGCGGCTATGACATTGCCGATCAAAACAACGCCTCTAGCGCCGCCATAAACGTGGCCATTTACTGGGCCCAAATGGTATCATCTTAGATAAGTACCTATATAATCTACTTGCTTTTGCCCGCGGCTTCGCTCGCGTTAAATTAAAAAGTAAAACAGTTCCCCTTTCCTGATTTGTAGGTACCTGCTACCTGTAGTTTTTGCCCTTGCGCCTTATTTATTGTAATAGCAATGCTAAGTTTTCCCTTTTCTTCCCTCTTACTCCCTCATATCCCAATCTTTTTTTTAAAAAAATAGCCTAACTATCTCTGTACCAAAATTTATCAAAATCGTTTCAATCATTTAGGCGTGAAGACGTAACAAACAAACTGACTTTCGCTTTTATAATATTAAGTAAGGATTTATCTACCTACTGAATTACCACCCAAAAGCCCATACGACGTTTTTTTTCTATTTGGACGGGAAATTATCAAATAACTTCCCCTGCTCTGGGCGGAACGGGAGGAAGTGTCAGACTTTTAGTGCCTAGAACCCATCCATGTTCCTTCTTTTGCCCTTTGTGTTCCGGGGCCGCAGTATATATTTCTAACAACCCGCAAACCCGACAGGCAGTGGCCGTGGTAGGTCCCTCTGCTTTGCTGACCTCTCTCTTCGCAGAAGGAGGTGACCGCTTCCCATTCCCTCTCCCCCGACCATGGACTGAACCAGGGCCACGACCTAGCTCTGCTCCGCCCAAGCTGGCTAGACCGCCACTGAGTGCTTCACCGTGTCCCCGGGCGATCGTCACTCGGGCACTTTATGTGCTGTGTGTTCTTTCTTTTAAGGCCAAGAAAACACATGGCCTCGGATTTGTGCTAGGCTACCTCGAGACTCAGTCGCCGAATCCTCTCCTCGACTATTAGAATCCCTCGTGTCATTATTTCCGCCGACACTTAATGCGACCTCCCCCTGCCATCACTACACAACGTTAGCGTAACAAACTACGCTGATGCCGCTAGGGAAGTCGGCGCGCAGCAGTCAGTCGTAACTGATGTTCCACAGGAGCAGCCCCAAGACTGATCCCTGTGAAACAACGCACGACATCAGACAACGGCTTTGTCCGTCAAAACTGCCCCAACCCCCCGCTTCCGTCAATTTTGAGATATATATCTAATAAAACCATGATTTTTAGATAAAACACCTAAACCACAAAATGCTTCGTAATGAGTATGAACGTGTTGGTATATTTGGGATTTAATATTAACCTGAAAGTTTTCAACCCTCCACTGCTTGTGCTCTGAGATAAACTGGGTGTGAAAATATGGTAGGATTGATGCTGATCAAAATTCATATTATACCGTTTTAAATGACAGCATCCTTTATTAAAGACGTCAAAAATCACATCATGCTGATGATTGTTTTCCTTCATAAGTTGGGTAGATCATGAGAAATCATCTAATGACTTTTCCGCTCTAGGCGGAGCGGAAGGGAGTGTTAGACTTGTACTGACTAAAACCCATCCATGTTCCTTCCTTGCCCATAGCGTGCCGAGGCCGCAGAATCTCTTTTGAACAACTTGCAACCCCGGCAGAAAATTGTAGGTATGTACCCTGTTATTTGGTTGAGCAGGTTAGTTAAGGTATCAAATTTACAAGTGGGAGTGATCAACGGATAACACACACCAATATCAGCATGACCATAAAATTAAAACCTAATCTAAGAATGTTTTGAGTTTTTTTTGCAGTAAAACTATCCACATTTTTTGTCAACACAAATGGTTGTTACAGCGTGCATCGGAACGTTATTCATGTGGAATAAAATGCGGCCAAAACCGAAAGAACAGTTTACCTTGTTCCTTTTCATCGTTTGTCTCTTTTTAACCTATAAACAGCATCATCACTTTGACATTTAAACTTAGGTTGCACTGAATTTGTAGTTCAATTTAAATTTATCATCGTAGTTCTTCCTTTCTTTTGTTTGACGGTCGTTCACTCCACTCGCTCTCGTTGAATTGGCTGATGTTTGGCCTAGTTGCTAAGTTTATTAGATTTTAGTTCTAATTTTCTTAAATGTAATATTCAGTCCTTCTTTTAGTAATACAGTGACATGATATGTGATACTTAAAATGCCTGGTATAAGGAAATATCGACGAGACACCAGCGAAGTCAGCTGTTGTTTAAAATATGTTATTTTTGGTGTGAATGTTTTGTTCTGGGTAAGTGGAGAACTTTTATTAGTATCTAGTTTTACAATAACATTAATTAGGGGATTGATACTCGCCCATATCTTGTTTGTCAAGGTCTTAATTATTACGGCCACTAAATGTGTGGTATTTTAGAGATACAAAACTTACTGAATGAGATGCATTACGCTCGTATTACTTGTAATGTCTGAGTGGGTATTGATTTCATCTCACCTATGCATATTGCCAGGCAATTGGGGTCACCTTAGACTCGTTTAGAGGCGCCTACATACATTATAATTGCTATAACTGTACTGTGACTGCCTGCATCCTGCCAATATGCTTTAAAAATATTCTTAGAGACTTGATTACAGTAGCCTTGAATTTGCACAAGTTTGAACAAAAAACTGGTTAGGTGGTTTACTCATTTATGAGAACACAAACATTCTGCTATCTTATCAATTTGCAAAGAAATGTACTTTTTAATACATTATGAAAATTTAAGGAGTTTTCATATCTTTATCAGTCTATAGCAAGTACCTATAAAATTAGCTTCATTATTTCAGGATCACCAGGTCATCAGCACAGTGACATATAGATTTCTACAATTGCAGCTGAGTTGATCCTGAAATATCAGATCTAGAAACAGAATTACTTAATGCTATTTTAGATACAATCAGCTTAGTGGACAATTTTTTTTTTAAAACAACAATTATTATTGCTTCTGTAGCTGTCTGTTCTTTATTCAAGTCTCATTCCTGTTATAACTATTTATAACCAGTGCATGTATGTATAAGTAATTTATTATTTTCTAAAACAAGGAAAAATTGTAGTGTGATCTAGACAGGATAACATTATTTGTAGGTGGAATGCTATTTGTATATAAATTGTTTACAAGGAAGGAAGTGGGAAATAAATTATTAGCTGAGGTTAACAAACTATTCGTAATTTGGGATTTTTAATAACATTATTCTTATCAATCATATCACTGATTTTGATATACCATACCTATTGGTATGGCGAAGTATACGTCTTGGGCTGTGGGTTGTCCCGCTGCTGCAAGTTGTTAAAAAGAGATACTGCTGCATGGAACACAGAGGGCAAACAAAGGAACCTGGATGGGTTTTAGTCAGTACAAGTTTGACACTCCTTTCTCTCTGTCTTTCTGCTCTGGGCGGAGCAGAAGCTCCTCCACCCAGAGCAGAAAGACTCATTTGATGATTACCCATCTGAGAAAAAACAAACTATAGGTTAAACTAACACAGGCTTAGTAGAAGGGGCTTGTAACATTTTATCCAATATACAACTGACTAAACAAAGTTACCCATTGCGATTTGTTGCAATCAACATCTTCTCTTTGTCCTTTCATCATCTTGTTAGTTTGTTGGCTAGTATAACAGTTTTTTAACCAAAACAGAGTCATGCTAGACCTACACTTAAATACATACTCACAAACTCACACCTTTTCTGAGAGGGACAATCCCCATCACCTGCCGGGGTTGTTGAAAAAAGATACCGCGGACTCGGAACATAAAGGGCAAAATAAGGAACATGGGTGGGTTTAAGTCTGAAACTCCGCCCGCTCTGCAAGTTATTTTATGACATCCCATTTGCAAAAAAGGAAAAAAAGAGGTTGGCAAAAATTATGAAAAGCCACCTACTGTGATCCTTCCATACTCAGCATGGACAGTTAACTTATTAGAGCCTGTTAATTCTGTTCATTTTTCTTTGTGTTTAAATATCTCTTCCATTTCAGTTCCTTGGTTTGATTGTATTAGCTGTTGGAGTGTGGGCATGGTCGGAGAAGGACACTTTCAACAATTTATCGAGACTCACTAATATTGCATTGGATCCAGCATTTATTTTAATATGTGTGGGTGAGTAAACAGCATTGACTATTATACATACAAAATCAAATCAACCATTACAGGCACTTTTAAATGTCAAAAAAGAAAATGAATCGACAGTCCCGGTCACAAGACATAATAACTTGTGAAAGTACTGTAGTTGTGCATTCCAAAGCGTTGATCTCTATGGAGAAGAATGGGCAAGAAACACCATGGACACTCTTTTAAAATATAATATTTTTACAAAATCGTATTTACAACATTCATGTTGAGATTATACAAATATGTGAGAACAATGTAGAAGGACGTGCACAGGAAGTGCGTCCAGAGTACGCGTAGTCGTTTTTAACTCATATCTATCCTATCCAAAGACATTATAGAAGTCTTTTTAAAAAGGATGATGAGTATAGCATTTTTGGAAAGCGAAATTGGTTCACTTTAAAAATGCTATACTTTTATAGATGAAGATTACTCCATTTTTTCTTTTAAACATTATAAACACTTTACTCTTTTCATGCCATCAACTTTCAAATGACCATTGTATAAGTATGGTATAATTTGGGCAAGCTGACCAAAAATAGCCGGAACAGTTTGGTTTGAAACTGCACTAAATGTTGCCACATTAACTCTACTGTAAACATGACCCAGTCTTTGATTGTTTAAAGTAGTTTTATTACCAGTAGTCAACTCACAGATGTTGGTTGGTATAGTTAGCAGTATTAAAGATGGCCAATGGATGTCCCAAACACAGAGAGGCCTTGTTCACAAAAGTCATAATGCAGAAGGCTTGGCTCTATAGAATCTACACTATTATTATATAAAAAAAAGTTTCTATGTAAGATGTAATCTCTGAAAGTTCTCACTAGTTGAAAGTTACTCTAAGTATTACTAGACTTCGACACGGACAAAGTCGCGGACAGATGCTAGTGTTAAATATAGTACATGATTTTCCTAGCTATTAGTTATCTTTGAAGCAAAAAAGAAAACTCCTTTTCCCTACCTTGGATCTTGTAACGCACAGCTGTCGAATTAGTCAGAAGGTCAAGCCTGCGATGATTTGCTTATACAATCAACTGGTAATACCACCACGATAATCGCCTTTACTGCTACGACATAAGGGCGCTGTCATTGTTAAATGGTTAATACTTATGTATGGTGCTTTTTGGTTGGTGAAAATCCTTCATCATAGTCACTGCGCCTACTGCCTTTTTTGTTAAGTAATATGGTATTTATTGTTTGATGATGTGATTTCAGGCACAATAACGTTTATAATTGGGTTCACGGGTTGCGTCGGTGCTCTTCGTGAGAACACGTGCCTGCTAGCATGCGTAAGTATTACCATTGTTATAGTTGTATAGTAAACATAGAGTAAATTAAGAATGGAGAGCGAAAACGTTAGACGGATGGTGAATTTGTTAACCTGATAGGAAATGAATCTGCAGAAAATCAATTTTCTTTTATTATTGATCTATTTAACACTAAATTACGATACAAACAACGATGGATCATAGAAAAGTGCAACTCCGTGCTGCTAGATGAGGTTCAACTGTAAAAATCCAATTTTGAACTCATTCCGAGTTGACATAATAACTCCATTTTCTTACTACTCCAAGTGTATCTTTTAAGTAAATCAGAATTCGATTATCGGTATTATGCTCCTATCGCATGTAAAGCTTGTTAAGATTTAATGAACCTTCACTTAGGTTGCAGAACAAAGGCATTTGTTGCCATACTGCTCAATTATTTTAGACAATGCAATGAGCGTGGGATATTGTAATCGTGTGATATGGGAACTTAGTCTTTATATACTGGTTGTAAGGCAGATTTTATATTTAAATTACTTTTTTTGTCTGTGCATTCATTGTGCAAACGCTACAGTAAAACATATTTTTGCAGTTTAGGTTTCCAGACAGCTATAATCTAGCCTAACCTAACGCTAGCAGAGGTATACCATTGTCCGCATGGTCATTGAAAATATCAGACAGTTTTTAGGCCAAAGAGAATTAAATACATTTGCCGAAAATAATACGTGTTTAGGACTCACGGATGTTAATTTAAAAATCCAGTAGGTACCACGGGTTGACGCCCAGAAACGGTAGTTTTGACTCATACTGTGACTAACCTAACTAAATCAAGCATTAAGATAACAGCAGTTAAATCACCCAATTTTATTTATATTAGGTATTATATTTGATTTAATCCTAATTTTAGCTTTATTTAATGTATTTCCTTGTTTTATTTCAGTACGCTGTTTTCCTTGCTTTATTACTGTTGGCGGAGATGACGACAGGAATCCTTTTCTTTGTCTTTAAAGATTGGGTAAGTCTGTATTTAAATGATTCAGTTGTAGTTTATAGTACATTTAATTATTTAAATTTAATCATTTATTTAGTTGTGAACAAATGTTACTTAAATTTGATGTTATTTTCAACTAGGACTAGGTATTTTTTTAAACTATGTTTTTTGTTGTATTTACGAACTTAAATAGCAGCGGAAGAGTTAATGATTTTTTTTTAGAGATGGGAAATAATTAGGGTTGTAACGGAGGCCTCCTTAGCGGAGGTGGAGGCGGATGCGGAGGTGATGAGTTTCGCCTCCGCGGATGCGGAGGTTAACGGAGGCGGAGGCGGAGTTGAAAGTGGATATAGAAAAATATTCATTTATGATATAATAAAAAAAAACTGTATTTCAATGAAATAGGTACATACATTGATAGTACGCTTTAATTACTTATTTAATCAACTAGTATTCAAAATTAAGAAGAGGCATATTATATTTGACAAACAAGAGTTTGGCGGCTTTGTCACCTTCCAGACGATTTCTGAGGGGATCATAAATTAAGCCAGCTGAACTAAATAATTTCAGCTGGCTTAATGTGGTTAAGTGTCGTAGTTCGACCTTTCCTTGAATATGTTTTCCCACAGGTTTTACATTTCGCAAAATTATCATCTATTTCTAAAAAAAACTGCCAAATCTCACTTGTTTTCGGCTTCATCGTGTGAGTTAAATAAACGTAACAAGTAATTTGCACTAAATCACTGAAAACAAACAAAACAATCGCAGTTCAAGTAGTGTTACATAAAACTTCGTTCGTACCGGACGACCAACCAACCACAGATTACATTTTATATACTGAGATATGATTGAATATAGTGCAACCAACTGTCGTGTTTCATTCGTTCGACTTACGCCCGCCCGCACCCCATCCGCGTTCCCAGCGCGCACACGATTCTTTCTTGCACCATTTCGCGCGCGAGACGCGAGCGTCGAGCGTCGAACGTCGAGCGTCGCTGCTCGCGCGTTTTTGTACCGATAATAACGTAAATACACCTCCGTTATAACTCCGTATAATATTTTACGGAGGCGGATGCGGAGGTACGATTTCTTGCGGAGCTTCCGCAGTAACGGAGGCGGAGGCGAAGTTCCGTTACAACCCTAGAAATAATCACATAACTATAATATTTGGTGATTTCCCATCCGCAAAAGAAGGAGACATTATGCTGCAACATATTTTGAAAACAAAAGTCAGGATTAAAAAAAAAACAGTCATCTGATATCTAAAAACTTGCCTTCGCATGAAGTTAGCAGGTATACATTCCGTCAAAAAAGTATCGGGAATGGATGATTTGTTTATGGTTCCAAATTAAAATTTTTGTTTTTTTTTGTAGTTGTTAGATTGGCACAACTGTTTTCCATTTTGGCGCGGAGTTTGAGTTGCATCTGTTATTTATATTAAATACAGTGCTGGTTTTAGTAATATCATATATAGTGTGTATTGCGAATTTCATAATGGACAAAAATATCGAACAAAGAGTTTGTCTTAAATTTTGCATCGCCAATGGAATTTCGTGTTCGGAGTCACTGAAAATGTTACAGAAGGCTTACGGTGAATCGACTTTATCAAAAACTCGTGCTTATGAGTGGTTCAAAGCGTTCAAAAGCGGTCGAGATGTGATGGAAGATTTGCCTCGCTCTGGTAGGCCGTCAACGTCTGCAACTGAAGTTAACATCGCAAAAGTGAAGAAAATCACGAGTCGATCCGTACCGTTGCTGCTCGGCTAGTCCCAAAAGATCTGAATTTTCTCCAAAAACTCAATCGCATGAAAGTCGCTGAGGACATGCTAGAACGAGTCAGTTCGGACCCAACATTCATGAAACGCATTGTTCCTGGTGACGAGACGTGGGTTTACGAGTTTGACATGCAAACTAGTCAACAAGCTTCGGAGTGGCGCCTTCCAACTGAACCGAAACCGAAAAAACCACGCCAAAGTCGATCGAAAGTCAAAGTCATGTTGACTGTTTTCTTTGACTATCGCGGTGTTGTGCACTCTGAATTCTTACCGGAAGGTCTAACGGTAAATAAAGAATATTATTTGAGCGTTATGCGGCGTTTAAGAGAGCAAATTCGACGAAAAAGGCCAGATTTGTGGAAAGAAAATTCTTGGATTTTGCACCACGACAATGCGCCTACGCACAAGGCTATCATTGTGAACGAATTTTTGACCAAACACTCAACAAATACCATCCAGCAACCACCATATTCACCAGATATGGCTCCTGCTGACTTTTTTCTTTTTCCTAAACTCAAATTACCACTTCGTGGCACCCGTTTTCAATCGATAGAAGACATAAAGGAGAATTCGCGGCGAGAACTGAACTCAATTCCGGAAGCAGCGTTTAAAAAATGTTTTGATGAATGGATTATTCGTTGGCGCAAGTGTATCGTTTCTAAAGGAGCATACTTTGAAGGTGATAAAATAAATTTGGATGAATAACAGACATTTTGTGTATTATTGATCTTTTCCCGGTACTTTCTTGACAGAGTAGTACATACGTTCACAGTACATACTAACACAGTAACACTACTTGATGCCACGAATTAAGTTGATCAGAAAGTAAAGTCTGGCGACTCTGGGATTTTGTACCATAATTAATTGACTGATGATTGATTGTTTTACTATGATTGATTTTTTACTCAATAGAGTACCAATTCATTAATTAATATTTTAAAATGTTATTGTAACTTGCAGATAAAACAACAAGCAACTACTGGCTTCCAGACATTTATCACACATTACAGAGAAGACCCAGATCAACAGAACTTGATTGATTGGATACAAGAAGACTGGGTAAGTAATCACAACTACTATATTACTACAAGTAGAATACTATTATTATATGACCATAAGTCTTGTGTCATATGGCTTTTCCATCGACAGAGATGCAGTACAAACTTTCGTCGCTTATTTAATTCATGGGTATGAATATAAGGAAATAACAAAACAACGTCACGCCTGTATATTGTAAGGGTTAGGACGAAGTTTACGGGGTTGCGGGTTGTTCGAAAGAGATACCGCGGCTCCGGAACGTAAAGGGCAATAGAAGGAACATGGGTGGGTTTTAGTCAGTACAAGTCTGACACTCCCCCCCCCTACCCAGAGCATATGGTTAAGTAGAAGAAGTTATTCAATGATTTCCCACCCGCAAAAAAGGGAGAAGTGTACCTAGTACACCTAAATTTTGCTATATTTCTGCTTTTTGTCTATTGTCTTTAGCTGGGTAAACTCTAGATTCCGTGGCTACAACTGACAAATTCCAAACGGAAAAACCCGCACTTTGTCCAATACAGGAATCGAACCCAGGACTTCATACTTAGTAGTCACGCTTGCGACCACTCGACCAACAAGGCAGTATATCTTTTGCAAAATTGTATGCTTCTTGACCCTTTGGTACAGGCGCATACAATTTTGTAATGAATGTACTATTTAACTTAAGCGATTATTCAGTTTGAAAATCGAAATCTAAAAGAATTGTTTTTGATCATTACCATAATCATCGGAAGCCCTGTTCCACTGCTAAGAACAGGCCTCCTCCTCTCTATGCCACTCTTTCCTGGTCTATGCGACTCTCAACCAGGTCTTACCCACGTCGTTATGACATCCACCGATCTGGTTGTTGGTCTGCCAACACTTCAACCATCTCTCAGTAATCATTTAGTAAGGCTTCGCCCGCATGAAGTTCGGAATATGTCCCACTGAATCGTTCTACCAGCATTAAAAGTATCCTATGTTTTAAACTATCTGTGTGGCCAATTTCATCCAAATCTGTTCAGAAGTTTATGCGTGAAAGAGTAACAAACATGCAGACATCTATACGCATAAATTTATAAATATTAGTAGTACTTATATAATTAAATTTTATAGTAAGGAAGAAGCAAAGATTAGAACAGCTTGGTGGTGTTACCCGATTTATTTTAATAATAATTGCATTGGTTGATTGATAACAATGGTGTCAACAGGATTTTCGTTGACACCAAGCCATAACAAGATAATTTAAATGTTCCAACAAAATCATATTTTATGACCCAATTTCTGAGTATGAGCTATATCAACGTGTTGAGGAAATAATTAGCTATTATAGACCACATTCATTTTTAATCTTTGGCCTACATTAGCTTCCTCACAATTTGCATCCATAAAGTCCCGCTTCTGCGGTTTTTATGATAATAGGTAGTTGTTTGTTTTTTACCTCATGTGTAGAAGTTTTTAATTAAGTACTGGATTTATGGTTTTAGCAGGTAAACAATGTATTAATAGGAATGATAAACATATTTACTAATTTGAGGACATTCCAGGGATGAGGACAATATATATTTTTTATTATTAAAAACATTGGACAAGTATTACAAAAACCGGGAACTAAAGGGTTTATTAAGCGCAGAGATTTAAATGAAAAAAAAAACAATCTCCGTATAAACAACCTGTTTATAGTTCGTAAGAACACTTACCCCCGAATACTGAAACGTCACTCAAAATTTGAGGGCTGCTTAACATTTGAGCAGCTCTTAAACTTTAGATTTTGTATTGTCAAACGTCACTTTTGAGTATCTGTTAAATTTAAGTGGTACTTAAATTTTGAGTGACGTTTCAGTATTCGGGGGTTAGTACAGGATGTCTCAAGTAGAGTTAGGATCTTGAAATTGAATATTTAAACAAGAGCCAGTCAGACTCGCGCACCGAGGGTTCCGTACAAACTGGCGATATAAAAGGTTGTTTCTTCTGACTGTGTAGACATTGAGACTTGATTTTCACAGTACGAAGGAACCACAGACTAGAGTATATGGTTTTTATTTCAATTAGATACCTCTACGCGTTCCCGAGATAAAGGGTCTTGACAGACAGACGGACAACAAAGTGATCCAATAAGGGTTCCTTTTTTCTGTGGCGTACACTATCAAGGCGTTTCTCAAGAGAGGAGAATCGTACGATATGGCTCGGCGGCAGTTCTGTTTACTGTACAGCATAAGGTGATTACGGGATGGATCAAGCAAAAACTTGATTCAAAAAACTTGTACGGAAATTTTTAGCTACGGGCTTAGCCATGATCCAGTAAAATGAAGACGTAATCAACGAAGTAATGTTACCGTTCGTCGCAATCCCCACCTATCATCATGTCATAGAGCAGCAGCCTTTAATATCATCTTAATAGTCTGCATTTTCTTCATCGTGTCGCTGGAACGACAGTATTTTTTTTTTGGCCCAACACTTCATCATTTCCACGGCGTCGCCGTGGGCAGCTCTCGAGTTCACCGTGACTGCATTGTTTGAGGGATAAAAGGCGGGATAAAAGGTTGAATATAGTTTGTGACACTGCTCCATATGACTCCATATAACCCACTTGACGCTTGAGGTACATTTTCGTTTTTTTTTACTGGTCATGGCTTACGAAAATAACCTTTATTGCTCCATTTTCAGTTACAATGTTGCGGCGTGGAAGGCCCCCGGGACTGGGACCGCAACGCGTACTTCAACTGTTCGAGCGGCGCGGTCGGGTCGCGGGAAGCGTGCGGCGTTCCCTTCAGCTGCTGTCGCAACAAGCCGCAAGACATCATCAGGAACAAGCAGTGCGGATACGATGTTCGGAAACCTACTTATGTGAGTACACTACTCACAGCTGGTTTTGTAAGTAGTCTGTGATAAATTGATAACAAATGTGTATTTCTGTGATCCCGCATTCTAGCGGGTTTCTTTAAGTAAAAGAAAATTACTTCACGAGAAGAACCTTCATAGTTTTAACGAAATAACTGTGGGCCTAGTGTGATTTCTTAAACTCTATCGCAGTAAATGTATTTGTATTAAATATGATATTGCCATTTATTCTATGAGAAATAATTACTTCGTACAAATACATATTCTTAACACCAGGATGTGCTTGTCAGTCTTAGTATTAATAAAAGTTTACCGTAACAACTGTAGCGTACTTGAACGCCATCGCGGACACCTGTTTATTGCGTTGATTTGAACCTTAATTTTTCTTGTTATGATAGGTATTTCTTTCGATTTGAAATTCAAAATATGGGGAGTGGTCAAAATCAATCAATTTTTTGAACGTTTCCCAAAACACTATGTAGTTGCGAGGCCTATCTTTTTTAACTGGGAAGAAGAAGTGGCCGAACAAACTCTCCAGCAACGCAACTGTCTAGTATGTTTGAAAAACCAAAAAAAAAACATTGACAATATACTCAAACCAAATAAAAAAATATCTCATACCTAGTTTAGCTGATAAACTGACTTGCCACTTACACTAGCAACTGAGCGAGCGAGTGATACACGAGCGCGGCTGTATGGCGGCAGGCGAGGACTGGCTGCAGAGACACTTCGCGCCAGTGGCCGCCTTGCTGCTCGGGCCCTTAACGCTTAAGGTTCTAATCGAGTCGCTGGTTTCACTGTCGTTGTATTTGTTGAGCGTAGTTTGGTATGGTGGGAAAATGTAAATAAAGTAGATAAGTAAAGATTCGCAAAGCGTGTTCAAAAGATTCTTCGTATTTCGCGATAAATACGAAGAATCTTTTGAACCAAATTATTTATATTTTCTCAATCTGTATGTAAGTCGGGTAGTCTGGCACATCATAATTTTTGCTACGATTAACCTGCGTATGTTGAACTAGTACATTCCCTGCAGCAAGACAATCTTTTATATTGGGTGTAGCACCGTAGCGAAAAACTGTTACCATGTATTTAGTACACTGCTCAAAACACCCCACACAACATTAATTTCGTTTCTTAGATAATTGCAATACCAAAATAAAAATGGATGTTATAGCTGATTTGTTTTCAATTACCCACGAAAAATGTCTATGTCGGAGGTTTAGAATGATTTATTGAATGCGTGGTATCCGTTTCCGCGGTGTCCCTTCCAGCCTCTAGAGATTGTTTCGTCAATTTAGATTATGAATTGACAACCACTGGTGTCGCAAAAGATGAACCTTTAAAGTTGGCCCAAAAACAAACGAAAGCGGGCCGGCGGAAAGGGGGCCGTAGCTCACCGTCCGTCCATCTAGTGTCGACAAGCCGTGTCGGTGGCGAGTTAATGTTCCACGCGCACCTCAAAGAGATGTCAGCAAAGCAGAGGTGCCCCGGAACACGAAGGGCAAAAGAAGGAACATGGGTTTTAGTCAGTAAAAGTCTGACGCTCCGCTAAGAGCTGAGGGGCAAAAAGAGCGCCCTTTGTTTGTTTTTTTTTGCCATTCAACCAAAAACATACAAATCTTATGTCTAGTTGCAATGAATGTACAGTATGTTGTAGCATGTAGTGGCCTTCCGTTGATGTTTTTCGTTTCTTTTTGTTCTAGAATTACGATAAAGCAAAGATAATATATGAGAAAGGCTGTTTAGAGGCCGCTGAGGATTGGTTCGACCATAACCTGTTGATAGTAGCTACGTCCGCTGTTTGTACCGCTTTTGCACAAGTAAGTTTTTGTTTGTAGATGCACTTTTGATATGTAGGTATTTGTTGATTTTTTGTGCTTTCATAAAAGAGTTACTCTGTTTCACGAACGATAACGAATGATTAAAAAAATAAAGATAAATTACGTAATTTAGTACCTAATATAATTGCGGTAATACAAACGTGTAATACCAGTCAGTATTTTTATTGGCGTTTAGCTTTTTATCGGCCTAAGCTAGGCATAATTTTTTCGTGAAACAGAGGACAGTAAAAAACTTGATTTCATGTTCTTTTTGCAAAAGGAAATTATGTGACAATTACCTTAGTATTATAGCAATTTTAAAATTTCAACTCGCGGTGCTGAGTTGAACGGTGGAAATTCAACATATTTATAAAGTACACTTGATAGTACATATAAAAACATTCTTAAAACCAACAGTGCGCTATAATAGTAGACATAAGCCTAGTGATAGTCAAAACAGATAAGTAAACAGAGTCATCTCTAAAAAATAAATAGTAATCATTTTCTCAATTCCCAACAGATTCTAGGCATCTGCTTCGCGCAGAACCTGCGCGCTGACATCTTCGCGCAGAAAGCTAAGTGGCACTGACAATCAGCGTCTCCTGCCGCCGTGTGACGCGCGCATGCCGCCGCACGCGAGCGCCGCCGCGCGCATGCCGTCGCACGCCGCCGCACGTCGCCACACACACACGACACGGGGCTGTACGCCAGTTGATGTGCTGAACTTACATGAACTGTGACTCTTCTTCAAACTAAGTTTTTTCAATTTTTCTTATAACAATGGGGAAGTTGATTTAAATCTTGTGCAACCAGGCAAATTAAGTATTCATTGTGAACTCTCTTATGGCGGTCTGTTTAGGAAAATATGGCGGGTCGTTTTGCAAAATATTAAAGCATATATGGATGTCATCATTACACTCAATTATTTGAAGCTAAATATCAAAGGCTGTTTAGTCTACGACATGAATATAAATACAATGTGCACAAGTGTATCTTTGCTTGATATTCGCTCTCTTTTTTCACCTACACTTTATGTATGACATCCGTACTTCCCCATTGTTACTTCAAACTAAATATTAAAACTTCCGCACATCAACTAAAATTATACTTGCATTTATGTGCATAATAGTTTAATGTCCATGTCGTGCAGATTATTTATATACACCATAAGTGCTCATCTTACTGTCCCTAGGCTTTCTGAGGATAACTTTCAAAACTATTATAACACAGAGGAGTAAGAAAATGGAGTGTTAATATAACAAAATATGTGATGCTCTGAAATTACTTGAACGATACCCAAGTTGAATGTTATTTTCTCGTCATAAATGTTGTGTCGAAGTTAATACGCTAATAATCTTGTTTCCTATAAAGTCAATAACATGTGCTCTTTTATTTCAATATGCACCCTAAAGCATTGGTTTTAAATGACGTATCGAATTCGCATAATTATGAGAGCTAGATTTGTTCGATAAAATAATTACTACGTGAGCACTCTATTTACTTACTATTCTGTGTTTCCTCTCACTGGTACTCTTTCACCTATATTTCCGACCATTCTTGGCAACTCTTGAACTCTGTCTTTGTAAATAACATTAAAACGTGTTGTCACTTGTTGATAGAATTATCTAATGCGTGTGTCCGTATATAGTGGAGTTAGCTTCGGAAAATGGCAGCTGTTATTTTTAACATAGGCATTGTGTTCATTACTTATTTAAAGAGGTTTCTTACATTGAATAACTATTGGAGTGCTACTTTTCGTAATGCTGAGAAATTTATTTGAAAACCATCATTTGAGCTGTTTAAAGTTATGGGGTTGCGGGATGTTCGAAAGAGATACCGCGGCCCCGGAACTCGAAAGAGCAAAAGAAGGAACATGGATTCAGTAAACTGACACTCCCTTCCCTCCGCCCAAAGCGGGAGAAGTTATTTCATGATTTCCCATATAAAAAAGGCGTATTTAAATAAATATATTTGTGAAGCTAACTCCACTCTAAAGTGATGTGTTCAAATTGGCCAATTAGCCTTAACGGGAGCTGTGAGATGAATTTAGTATTGGAATATATAAGTATAAGAAGGTTAACAAGTTTGTTCATGAAAGGGACGCTATTTAATTGTTGTATTCCTTACAGATATTAAGGGTTGTTACGCAAAATGTGACCAGAAAATACTAACCAGTCCGAACTAAAATTACTCGTGGTTTTGTTCTGCGCAAAAAATCTGGAAAAGTTGGTAACACTGGTCACTGATAAAGTTTCATTTTTTAAATGTAATGGTGCTGGCATCAGTGGCAACCCTGTTGAGGTGTGCAGCTCGTAGCTGAAGAAGGTGATGTGTGCTTGACAGTAGTGTAGTAGGCGCCGTGCCACGGTTGTGTGTTATGCAGCAGGAGAATAATGGCTGACAATATTCTTAGGACGGAGTTTGACAGACGGCAGTAGTGAACTAGAACAATAATTTCGTCCAGTAATACACCGATAGATTATTTTTTAGTTATTTAGTGGTAAATACTTGCATAATATTATGACGGCAACTTTATATACTGTAATCCGGTATGGTTAATTTCCACCGACATAGTCCGCCGCCTGTCCAAACTCCGCTTAAATGGTAACATGTTAAGATAAAATATTTTATTAATAAACTCAATTTAGTGATAAGTAATACTCATTTAGAAAACTATCATTACTAAATGATTTACTTAATCATTATCCAAAAGTATGTTTAAAAAAAAAGTAAAAATCGCTTTGGTATTTGTTAAAAGCCTCTTTTGAGGTTTTATGCACAAATTATAATTAGACATTACGTATTACAAAAGTCTATGTTTATTATGGTTCTTGTTTTTATTAGGTTAGGAATTAATGCTGGTTTTATAGATGTTTAAGTACGTGTTCCTCATTGTGCTGACATTAGAATGTATACTCTATAATCTCACTCAGAATAATCATTCCTTGTGTTACTACAATTGACGCGTTAAAGTGTTATGTGCCTATATCTACATAGATATATATCTCGAATTGTTTGATAAAATGTATATTTATTAGCCATTAAATATCACTGCCTTATTGACTGCGACAAAGTATTCGTTTGTATTTAAAAGAAATCATTTTAGATAGAGGTTTCGGGTGCATTTTACTAACCGCTTAAAAGTATTTAACTGTTTAGATTAAGACTTAATACGTTTATTTTTTGAATCTGTAATCGATTACTTTAATAATTTTATTTAAGTTATTTTAGATTGCTTTTTCAAGTGCTAATTTTTATATTCTTTTAAACTTAGTTGCCACATTTCAAATAAGTTTGGTTATGTGTTAACGGTATAGAAAACTAGTCTTTGAGAAAAATATTATATACTCGACCTTTTTTGAATATTTTATTTCAAATGACATTTCAGAAAAGTATTTTTATTAGTAATCTCAAGTTCATGATGAAATTGTATTATTTTTGAATTGTATTTTTGTTTTATCGTATTGTCGTACAATGTAAAGTATTGAAAAGTCTGGTATTCTTTTATGATGCCAGATGTAAAATGTCCTTGTATTTATAATGTAGGTGTAGTATTTATGTAATTTTCAAATGACTTAAAATTAAAATCGATATTTTGTATGGAAATATAAGTATGTACAAAAGTTTGGGGCTTTTGATTTATTTACCACCTTATCCGTCTGGTTAAAAACATCAACCAAGTGATCTAAAGCACGTCGCAAATGAAACAACGAATAGTTCTTTTCTTTTTTAAATACATTTGCCGTACACTAGTAATTTCTTACGCTTTCTCTCAGCCAGACCCGGAAAACTAGGTAAGTACCTGCAGACCACACAAATATTTGTTTCGTGCGGAAATCAAACCATACGCACGAAGCACGAACGACACGCCGCGCTAGTCAACCACCCAAACACTGCGCCAACCGTACCATCAATTACGTTTCATTTGTGGTTCTGATTAAAGAAAAGTCTTCGAGTCCTAATAGATTAAAAAACGGTCTGTCCAGCCTGGACTTTCCTAATAACCTTTAAGATATAAACCAAACCCTGTTAAATCAATACGTAGCTCATAGGTACAAAGTACCTACCCACGTTGCCACCATTAAAACAAGATTTACAATCACATTAAGGTCAGCGTACAATACCCCTAGTTGCAATACACAACAGACTTAGTTGTTCGACACGGAGGCCACGTCTCTGGGGCGTAAACTTTAATAAGTTAGACAGATATGGTGCATTCGTTTCAGTTAGGTCGGTCCAAATGGACTCGGACAAACCGGATTGTGACTGAGACGTTAGGACACATATACTGATTGTGGGAATGAGGACTATATTGAAGCAATAAATAAGAGGAGGTCAGACGGAAAGCGACTGTATTTTAGCGAAGTTAGGTCCAGACAACGCCTCGGCTTAAAAAGTTGTTGGTAACTTTAACTTATAGACAGCTTAGATATTTTGTTCTGTAGGTACTAGTGTACCGAAATATGACATAGTGTAAGTCGCAAGTAACTATGATGAAGAAGAAAAACACGACCAATTCAACAGGAGCACCTACTGGTGGAAAAACTAAACACCTAGACGGAATTCAAATGTTATAATCAGTATTTCTTATTAACAATTATTAATGTTTAAATCGGTATCGGGCACCAATTCACATTAATTTAAACAAAATGTGCGAGTAGGATTCACACACAGGATTCTGTAGCACCAAAAAATATACCTAATGATAATTATTTTAACGTTTACTTTTTACGTTTATAGAAAATAGTATGCTATTCAAAACTAAAGTTATTGCTGCAGTTTAAAGAAAAGTCATGATATTTTTAGAATTTTCCTCCTCTTTCTATAGACATACCTAAGAGGGTTTTTTCCCAAAGGAAGAAAAGTTTCATCAACAATTTATTTGAGAAAGCCTTATGAATCGATACAAGCTTTTTCTCATTGATTGACGTTTTCTTTTTCTTTGGATACCCACATATCACTGTAGGACTTAACGAGATTCGACGGGTTAAACCCTCAGTTTCATGTATGAATTGATTTCACATCACTCGTGTAGCGGTTCATAGAAGATACTTAGGTACACTCCAAATTTCAACTGTGTAGTACAACTGTACAAGTCACGGAGTAAAATGCCTGTGACATACGGACGGACTCGACAAATCTATAATGGTTTCGTTTTAGCCATCTGGCTACGGAACCCTTAAAAATGAACCAAGAAGGTACATTAGACCTGTAACAGACGGTTAGGACCACCTAACCGTCTGTTACAGGTTAACTATGGTTAGTTAACCTAAGACTAAACCTGCAACACGCTAATTTATTTTTATCATCCGCCAAGAGCTTCGGCAAAAGTCAACTCTAATGTTGACGTTCCAAGGAATCGGGAATCTAGGTACAGCCTAATGATCTTTTTTGTCAACACAAGTTGGCTTAACGAGAAAAACCGCATCAATTTGCACTCGTTCTTTCGTACCATCCAATTAGGGTACCTACGTCAGCTAAATTCTAATCGGATCTTTTCAATTTATTTTTTTATTAGATTTTATAAAAGTAATCCATCCTATGCTCGTTTGGACGAGACGTTCGGTACCTATCTGTTTGGAGTTTGGAATGATGATTTAATCCCTTCTGCGGGTTCACTTTATTATGCGAACTTAATGACTTGTCTATAAGACTCTGATAGGATTATGAGTTAGGTAAACGAAGCCCCTTTTATTTATGAGCTCTGTTTGAATCCGAACCGAAACTATTCGGGTTCACAGTATGTTTTTTATTCCCTTGAGAAGGTAAGTATAAATGTATGTGGCCATGGGTTCAGGTGCATTTCAATATTTTTCATTTAAATAATAATCGAATTGTGTCTATCTATCATCCATGCATGATTGATGCATCGCCGGCACATCAAAAAAGTATTCCATTATGAATATTGCCACAGAAATCTCTAGAAAAATTGTCATAGGTGGCAACTGTGGCACTGGCAATAAATAAGAGATTTCACTCAGCCGAAATTCGATTACGCGCGTGTCGTATCGGATTCACGTGACGCTGGCGTGTCGCTGTCGTATAGGATCCGTTAGCGTCACGTCGCACGTCATTTGTCACGACAAGCGCGTTGCGCGATGCGAGATTACGTACGTGCCGATAAATGCATAGTTGGCCGGTTCAGTGGGAAATGGGAACGGGAAAACAAGCGATTTTCAAACTTGTTAATGTGTCGATGAAAACCAATTGCATGCACCATTGCACCATTGTTTCATTCAATGTTGGTGAGTTGGGCTGCCTTTTGCGAAGTAGGTATGTTTTTTTTATAGGAATGGGGAATGGTTCCTTATATAGGTGGGTACGTATAATAGCCCCATAGTACCTAAATTTACGCGAGCAAGTGCCTGCTACCCGCTGACCTTAATTATCTCAATATATCTACTAAATGACGACATCATAAATGACAAATCGTTTTCTTTATTATTAGGTAATTTCACATTATTTGTTTAACCTTTGCATGTCAAAACTCAGGCAGAATGTACCCACCCAGCTCACTACTTACATTTTGTTGTACGATAGGTACCTACATTGTATGCGAAAAAACGATTTGATAAATAACAATAACTCCAATGAAATTAAAAAAAAAAACAACTCCAGAGAACCCTTATCTAATCGATCATCAAAGAATTTGTTAAGAGAAAGTTGGCGTACAAATGATGACACGACCTCGTCAAAGGGTTACAATGGGCGACAGATCACAAGCTGGCCGAGGGGATATAAATCACTGTTGTTCCGCAATGACTGACGTTACTAACGACCTATTAAGCCGACAGTATCTGGATACAAATTAATTTTGTTTGTCTGTAAACGCGAGTCAAGAGGTTCCGTCGCACCTCCGTCACTAGTTTTGGCGTTAAATGTTAAATGACAACAAATTAGAGGTTGTGGACTGTGGTACTTAATTCTTGGAACTAGATGAGAGCGTGTAGTGGGATCTCATTATGTCGTGCTAAAATATCTGGTGTTCTATTGCAAAGTAGGTATTACAGTATAGGATTAAGTAATTGTTAGTAATGTAACGTGTAACAATCTTATGCTCTATCACTCTATGTCTTCTTAAAAAATATGTGCAAGTAACACATGCCGTGTAAAAATACCGTTCCAAGGGCAGTACAATAAGTATCTTAGATGACCCAGTGGTCGTGGTACATTGGGTGGTCAGTACATCTTAAGAAGCTGAAGAAGAAAAATCTGTAAAATAAGTAGTTATGCTATAGATTTTCGGAAATCGGCTTGACCACATAATTTTATCAAATCCAAAAACAGCACAGTAAATTGTTAAAACTGTTAGCATTTAATCGTCAGTTTTCGGACGTCATGAGTTTTGGACGGTGTTTGGGATTTCAAATTTATTGCTGCTGGTTCCTAAAAGCCTTTGTGAACTCACTAACTGAAATTAGTTGTCTAGCTTCACGTCGGTATGTCTAACTAGAAAGTTCAGGCCGTTTGATGATTTTATAGTTTTCAACTTGTTCAAAAACTTCTTAGGTAGGTAAGTAATATCGCTAGCCATCTAGGGCACAGTTTGTAGCTGCACACCACCGTCTTAAGTATAATTTCGAAAGGCGCTTTTACGATCCCCACGGCAGTGGTGAATGCAGTAACTCCACGACAATCTTATACACCAAATAGTGGAATAGCATGACTGTTAAGAAAATTCAATACAAGTAAACTTTCGTTATCGCGCACGCGGGAGTGTTTAACAGTATACCGCGACACACAACATCGCGTGTTACTGCTGGTGATACGCAAACGACTTAAACCTAACAACAGCAATAAAAGAAAATGCGGTGAAACTTCGTGCAGTGAAAAAAGAAACTACGAATAGGTAGGTAGGTACAATTACAAGGTACAGTGCTTCCAACTGAAATGTGCAACGGAACGCCAGAGATTTTACCGTACCACCGACTAATTTAAATAGAGCCGTGGCCTTAGCTTGTCTGTTGTTGTTTGTAAATTGTTCTTGCAGCTTGGCGGGTCAGGGTTGGCTGGTCGGTGGTAAGACCTGAGGACGCGAGAAGGGCTCCTTTGTCCGCGTCGCTCGTAGCGCTGGAGGCCGTCGCTCATTTGCTGAAAGCCCCGTCTGTAGTGTCGTCAGAAATCCGGCCATTTTCGTTTCGTTGTGCATTTTTAAAAGCCGTTTTCAACTATTTGTTGTTAAAAACGATGGCTGTTAACGAAGACCACTTTGATTTAATGTTTTTTGCTTAGAGATATTAAAAAGGTTTTCATTGTTGACAAAATAACCTTTGTATATACATACCTAAGTACTTGTATAGGTCAATGCTGCCCTTAAGTCATTAACCAAACGAGATATCGCCTTAGTCGTCTGTCCTACTCTCGATAACTAATAATAGGTCTTTACCTATGAAATTGCCGTTTTGTATGAAAAAATTTGGTGTCGTGCAGGAGCAGCGGAGACGAGCGATTGACCAATGCTGGTTGGAGATGTGCCAGCTTCTCCATCATTGTGTTCAGTTCTTCACAGTACACATCTGCAGTAATGCTCACCCCGTTTGGTAAGAAGCTGTGATGAATCACACCGGCGCTAGACCACCAAATAGTGACCATCACTTTTCTAGGGGTAAGTTTTCGTTTAGGGCATTGTTTAGGTGCTGAATCAGGATCCAACCAACTTGCTGAGCGCTTGCGATTATCAAACAGAATCCATTTTTCATCGCAGGTAACAATGCGGTTCAAAATTCCTTCATTTGTGAGTCTGTTGAGCAGTGCAAGGCACGTCTCGATGCGTACTTCGCGCTGGCGATCATTGAGTTCGTGGGGCACCCATTTGTCAAGCTTTTTTACCTTGCCAATTTGACGCAAATGGACCAATATTGTTTTGACGCTAACGTCGAAAGCTGCTGCTAATTCAGCCGTAAATTGTGTATCATCAGCTTCCACAATCGCCTTTAATTCGTCATTGTCGACCAAAGTCTTCGGACGACCGCGAGGTTCATTTTTCAGGTCGAAATTTCCAGAACGGAAGCGAGCAAACCAATAACAGGTGGTGCGTTGGTTTGTAGTGTTAGCTCCGTAAACGTCGTTGATGTTGCGTGCCGCTTGTGCCGCGTTGCTGCCACGACTGAAAATACTCATATTCCATAATTACTCGAATTTTTAACGTACTACTCTGTCAAGAAAGTACCGGGAAAAGATCAATAATACACAAAATGTCTGTTATTCATCCAAATTTATTTTATCACCTTCAAAGTATGCTCCTTTAGAAACGATACACTTGCGCCAACGAATAATCCATTCATCAAAACATTTTTTAAATGCTGCTTCCGGAATTGAGTTCAGTTCTCGCCGCGAATTCTCCTTTATGTCTTCTATCGATTGAAAACGGGTGCCACGAAGTGGTAATTTGAGTTAAGGAAAAAGAAAAAAGTCAGCAGGAGCCATATCTGGTGAATATGGTGGTTGCTGGATGGTATTTGTTGAGTGTTTGGTCAAAAATTCGTTCACAATGATAGCCTTGTGCGAAGGCACACTGTCGTGGTGCAAAATCCAAGAATTTTCTTTCCACAAATCTGGCCTTTTTCGTCGAATTTGCTCTCTTAAATGCCGCATAACGCTCAAATAATATTCTTTATTTACCGTTAGACCTTCCGGTAAGAATTCAGAGTGCACAACACCGCGATAGTCAAAGAAAACAGTCAACATGACTTTGACTTTTGATCGACTTTGGCGTGGTTTTTTCGGTTTCGGTTCAGTTGGAAGGCGCCACTCCGAAGCTTGTTGACTAGTTTGCATGTCAAACTCGTAAACGTCTCCTCACCAGTAACAATGCGTTTCATGAATGTTGGGGAAACCATGTTTTTAAAATAAAATTAATTTGAAATTAGAATTCTTAGTTAAAACAAAAATTATTTTGATTTGAAATGGCCAGTACTGCAGAACGGCAATTTCATAGGATAAAATATCTAGTTTACTTGGCTCGGTTTACAAAGTGGATCGAACAGATTGTTCAAGTCTGACACGGTCTAGGTCACTGGGAGATTAGTTTGCATTATCCAATTTAACCATAATTGAGTCTGACACTAGACGGTTAAGAGACTAAGTTTCAGGTTTTGAGACTTAAAGGGTAATCATATCTGCACTCAGTAAAGATGCTGCGTTGCCGCTGCGGCTGCCGAGAACCTCAAGTGGTGAAAATATAGTTATATATATACCTTTGCGGAAACTACATATATTTTCAGGCCGTGCGTTCCGCGTGCTCAAGGAATTATTAAATCGCTTAGATGACGCTTCCCATGACCCAAGGGTTGGCTATTACCTCGGCCAAAGGCTAAGTGTCGCTATAATTACAACGTGGCAACGTGGCCAGCCTCTTGGGTAAGTACCCAAGAGGCTACCAGCTGATAGAGTTGAGTACGAGTTTTTTGGTGCCCTTTTATAATCTGTTAATGTTTGTTAGTTTCATTATTTTAGTTTATTTAATTGTTATAATGTATATAGTTAGTATAGACTAACTAGAAGATATGTTTTTGTAGATTATAATTTTGCGCAGTCCATAATTATTCATCATGGTTTTGGTTTCAACCTTACATCCTTGTAAGGTTTCTCTCATCATTGGATAAGAAAAGAATGGTCCACCAAAAGAAGAAATGTTTAATTGCTACAGAAACACAGAAAATAAACAACTTTACAAATAAAAGCGGAGCAGCAAAGCTCAAGTGCAGTTTTAACCCGTAGACCAATTCTGAGCAATCGATCTGATAAACCGATGAGCTCCTCCATCTGACATTAAGAACCAACAAGAATAATCCGCTTTCTATTTCTCGGTACAATCCTTACCTTATTTCTGATAATAAAACAAGTGGTTAACAACCTTCCTGTTATTCGTTTTCCTCAGAAAAAACTGCTTTGTGCGGAAAACGGTTTTATGGTAATGACAATAAATGTAAGTATGGCTTGAACAATTTTCAACTCCAATCTCTAGTTTCATAGATGGGTTGGCGCAGCGTCTTTTAAACTGGAGAATGTGCGAGAGCTAACCTTGTTAGGACTCGCGCATTTAATTCCGCAAGGCTAGCGGAGAATCAAGACAGTGTGAATTAGCAAGGACAGCGCTAGGTTGTTAGATGCCAGAATTGCTGCAGTACCCATGGAATTGGTGCAGATAATTTATACAACTTTTTTTAGCCCTAATATCACCGATTGCAAGAGATCAGAAGCATTTCTTAGACCCTAAGAGGTGTTCATGAGAAATAAATATTTAAGATTTCATTGTTTTCCTTTCATTTAATTTATGAAGTTTGTTAAAGAGATTTCATCTTTATTGACCCTAACGATCGATGCAATAAAAGTACAGGGTGCAACTTTTGCAGATTTTAGTCGCTTCGATTACCATGTGCGGCAAGCGAATTTATGAAAATCTTTGAATGCCGTTTTGTTTCTTTTCAAAAATAAAGGAATGTTTTCTTTGAGTAAAATTTTCTATCTAAAGTATTAAGAGTACCTACTTCCCTTTCAGGTGGCATTACAAAATTCCACCCTGTATAAGGAGTCAGGTACAATACAGAACTTCCAAAAACAAGATAGGTACTACCCAATCTTCGTAGTTCTTCCACTACACAAGCAGTTACTTCGCTAATTTATCGAAAACAATATAAAACAACCTGCATTGACATTTACAGAACAAACAATTTATTTATATCCATAACCTTTTACGTAAATAAAGCCTTGATATACATCAGTTGCAGAGGAAGCCATTAGAATCGCAACAATCACGTTTATATAAGAATATCCCGGTCTGAACGTCATTTGCATAAGGTTGTGGCGGCCGCGGCGGGCGCCCCGTCGTGCGAGACTAGTGCTGTTAACTGTAGTGGTCCGGGATCGGGACTGAAACGGGACGTGAATATTTTACGACATCAAAATTGTGGGTTTAAGTGGGTACTTATTTGTACTTTGTTGAGTATTAGATAGTGTTTAAAACGTAGTTTGGTTATCAGACCATAGAAGCTCACTGCTGCTGAACATTTAAAAGTTGGTAAAGAAGAAGTTAGTTTGAAGTAAGTTATCAACACTGGAAATGTTGCAAAGAAAGGGTTTTTCTTAATTTTCTTGAGCCAAAACTAACCAAAACAAACACAGGTACCAATAGGTGGTATCCTTATTGTAACAAATCACCTAAATCATTTGCTGGGTAAACTTAACCCGGGACATAGATCAGGTGAGTTACGGAAAATCCCGGGAAACCGGGACAGTGGGCAATAATATCTCGGCTGCATGATGTGGCAGGGACTGGCCCTTTTTACGACACTTCATTGCCAGTTTCATACAATCCCAACCTTTTTTCCAAGTAGCTTCACTCTTTCAGATTTTATCTTTTTTGCCGTTTCTGCAATGTTTATTCAGTGAAGAGTTATTTCGTTTGAGCTTTTTGATTGTATGATTGGTTTGTATGCGATACGGAAGGCAGAGGATAGGGTATTATGGTGCTGTTAAGAGTAGGCCGATGTTATAGGCTGGGTTAATTAATTGAATGTTTAATCATAGACACTATTTATTGCAGTGCCATAATAGTATTAGGCTTATATTTGGTTTAAAATTAATAATTTAACAAATCAAATATTTACTAATTATTTAAAAAAAACATTTCTTGGTTCTATAATAATATAATTAATTATTGGTTCCTAAACCTCCAGGACTGAGATAGGTATTCAAGTTTTACTTTAAAAGAGTTGTCAACAAACTTGTTTTTAATGGAAACCTTCTGGAAAACCACTTTTAATCTAAAAGATTTTGATGCTCAACGCAGAATCGAACCTCCTTCTTCCGCCAGCCTACGCATAACGACCCCTTCCATATCGGATAGAAATTATAAAAAGGGGATGCGCGGGTTAACCCGGCAGTGGCGGCCACACCGTCTATAAATCCTAACCGGCTTTAAGTCCGCGATCCTATGTCCTACTAGCTCATTAGTCTTAATAAACGGCCACAAAAATGCGGGAAACATTTATATCAATTCTTGCTCTGCTCGCCGTGGCCCCTTGCGCGAAATGCTCAGACGTCGGCAAAGACGGGTTCAATTTCTATAAAGGTACGTTCTCGATCATTAGTTTTGTTCTTTTTGTAGTTTTTATAGCGGTTGCAATGAAATTTTGTTAGAACTTGGAGATTTTTGGAAATGTGTGATTTGTGAAAATAAATAAATTTAGATATCTACACTACTTTCTGCTGTCATCTTATACGATAAAGCCATAATTTTGAGTTCTTACTAATTTCTACAAGTTGTGAATTACGGATGCTCTTCAAGTTAAAGGGGAAATAACAAGTTCGTGATTTGTTAGACCTGTCGTACTGTATTGGTTAGAATTAGTATTTTGACCATTTTTCGTTCATTTATTGTTAAAAAAAAACATTTAAAAATATAAAAATAGTAGCCCACCGGTATCGGGAACAGGGTCCAAGCTACCGGCGGTCAGGGCTCCAGAGAAAGGAACCTCGTAACAATACGAGCCGTGTCCAGGAGTACCGTTTTCTGTATCAAGCCCTTGATCCAGCTGCCTAACGAGAGCCTCCTCAGGTATTGGTCGAGGCTCTTGGCAATTAAGCCATTGGCAGATACCACTATCGGCACAATGATCGCTGAGTCCACATCCCACATGTCTACAACCTCGCGAGCCAAGTTTTTTTGACCATAATTATTATTGATGGAGAATGTTGAGATGGATGTGTGAAGTGACAATAATGGATAAAATAAGGAATGAGTACATTATAGGAAGTTTGAAAGTTATGCCTGTCATAGAAAAAAATAAAGGGAATCGTTTGTCTTGGTACATGTAATGAGGAAGGATAAAGCGCATGAGACTAAAAGATTTAAATACGGTTGGCGCAGTGGCTGAGCGATGGACTGCTGCGCTGCGTGTCGCGTGTTCGATTCTCGATATAGTTGTTTCGGGTCTGGCTGTTTGTGTATGTGAGTTTAAATGTTTGTAAACGCACCTACGATACAGAAGAAATTCCTAGTGTTGGGCAACGTTTAAAAAAACAAAAATTATATGAATGGTGATAGAGGGAGAGGGCGTGGAAAGCCATAGAAAAGATTGATGGATTGTGTAAGGTATTAGATGAAGGAGAAAGGAGTAAATGATGCCGTAAAGTCTGACAGGGGAGAATGGAAGGAGAAAACGTGTTGCACCAACCCCAAATAGTATCGGATGAGGGCAGGAACATGTTATCACATTTGCTAAAGTTTTCATTTTCTTCACTTTTTTTCACATTCCAGCAAAACAACCTGATTATTTATTAATCACAGATAAAATATATTATTTCCTATGTAGGTTAATTGTATTTACAACGTAGGATATTGTCTTTACCGCCGCTTCATTCTTCGCTTTCATCGTTCGTTCGAAAATAAAAGATGGAAGGTTTATTATGATTCGAAGACAGCCTTTCTGCTTCGTAATTTGGAACGGGTTCTGAAAGGAATTGGAAATTAAAAAAATGTTAGGAATTATTTTTTTTCTTTTATTCTTGGGTTGTTTGTTTTTCTTTTTATTTTTTGTGCCAATGTCATCTGAATAAGACTGTGTTCTTGACACTCCTTAATTTTTTTTATTTGTGTTTAAAATAATGTTTGTTTATTTGTACATCATTCAGAAAGTACCTCGCTGGTTACCGCCTTTATCACAACTTTGTTGGACAAATTGTGATCTGACAACCCGATAATGCTAGCCAACGTTTTGGCCACTTGCTGCTCTATTTAGTAGATAGATATAATACCGAAACAATTGTTGCAAAATACCTGATCTTTAAGGTTCTTCATGGATTGAACAGGACTTTCCAACATTTCCATTATTTCAGCGATCTTTCTTATTGTGTATATTTTTTTTGGTATTGAAAAAGTGTCTCATTTTCAGATTACTTGCGTGCACGAACTGATGACGTCATGTCTGAAGGACCTGCGGCTGGAGAACGCATGCTGTGTAAGTATATATTGTCTATTCGAGGGGTGAATTACCTACGAGCCACTCTCAGAAGGCCTGTGTGTTCCAGATGTAGGAACTTTATATGCTGGTTAAAGGTACAGGTATTGAATATAGGTGTGCTTGGTAGATTTGTCTAAAACAAATTAGTCAACAAATATTTTTTTTCAATTTTAAAAATATTATTTTTAAAAACGTTTATATAATGAAAGTGATTTTTAATTATTTGATGGGAGAAAATAACTAATTTTTTACTTCTATAAGATGAGCTAATATGGTAAAGAACTATAAATGAGTCATTAAGATGATTTAAAATAATTGAATTCACTTGTGGAGGTCAGTCAGTCAACCCCAATGATGTTGGGAAAAGGCTAGGAAGATGATGAATTGAATGCTATCCATTTTATCAATTTTGCCTAACAGGCAGTTAGTAGCATTCCTGCAAAACCTTACTAGCCGATATAATGAAAACATAACAGTTAAAATATATTTGCTTTACAAATTATTACTATGAGCCTATGTTAATTTATTAATCCGATTGTGGCGAACTGTTCCCTAGGGTCGACCGTTCAAATACAGGTATCGTGTGGAAATATATAAGTATTCTAAATTAGCCAAAACGTGTATATATATGTGTCCCTAAGTGGATCAATACGGACCACCAAACCTTATTTGAACAATACACATGAGTGATCAGCAAATATTGTTACTGTTGAGTATTTAAGGCCTTTACTTAGGCATTAAAGGTGGGATATAAAAGAATTTTGTTTTTTGAAACAAGTGAAAACATGCACCTCATTGGTTTTGAATTTGGAAGTTCTACAGTGAAGTACACAAATAGCTGATGCCTCTAGATTAAAATAGAACTGGCTGGTCACATCTGCCGCATGCCAGAGGAGCAATGGGTAAAAATAACCACTTAGTGGACACCAGCAAGAAATGACAACGCAGCAGCAGACCCGGAAGGAGATGGTGGGATGAGCTGGACTCTTTCCCAAAGGATTGGTCTACAATCGCCCTAGGCCGCGAAATGTGGAAGGGGGGAAGGGGGGCGTTTGCCCTGCAGAGGGACAAAATAGGCTCATAATATTAATAAATTAATAATGAAAAGGAGCATGGTCCTTTTCACTTCACTGTTTTAATTTGAATTCGTCCCATGGGACAACGCGTGAATTTATATAAAAAAATGGTTCTTGGTTTTCCAGACTTCTACCGTACTCCCCTGTCGCTGTACCCAGGTCTCCTGCCTGTTGTCGAGCAAGAGTACAGGAAGAGAACAGGGAACGCCTTCAAAAGTAAGTATTTCCTCTTATTTTCCAGTCAAAGTGGATACAAAAAGTATCTAACCGGTAGGAGAAGAAACTTACCATTATAATGTACTAGCTTTTGCCCACGGTTTTGCTCGCGACCACCCCCATTTTATGGAAGTGGGGGGTTAGAAAGAGACAAAAATTAGTCTATGTCACTCTCCATCCCTTTAACGATCTTCTCTTAAAATCACATCAATTTGTCGCGCCGTTTTGCCCTGAAAGACGGACAAACAAACAGACACACACATACACTTTCCCATTTATAATATATGTGTGGATGCACAAGTTATACATATTTCTACAGTTACGGCTACAGCTAAAGTTAAATAATGTTTATTTTGCAAGTAGGTTTTTACAAACACTTTTACTCGTCGTTTTTCGTCGCACCCGAATACTCTGAGAAGAAACACGAAATAAAGTCAGAGGTCATAGTCTCTATTAAGGTCCAGCAAAAAATCTTGGTCAACATACATGAGGATTATGCAGACTAGTGTCTGAGATTGTCTGTTTAAGATAAAACCACACAGTTGAATGGACAACTGGACAACCATTTGTCAGTTATTGTGAAGCTTGACTCATAACTCAAGGTATCGTAAATCAGGCTGCCGTCCGTCTATTGACGACAGGCCGTGTCGACGGCGCGTTAGTTTTCCACGCGCGCCTCAAAGAGATGTCAACAATGCAGAGGGGCCTGCCAGCACCACCGCCTGCCGGGGTTGCGTGTTGTTCGAAAGAGATACCGCGGCCCCGGAACATAAAGGGCAATAGATGGAACATGGGTGGGTTTTAGTCAGTACAAGTCTGACACTCCCCCGCGCTCCGCCCAGAGAAGGGGAAGTTATTTGATGATATCCCACCCCAAAAAAAATGCTCTCTATGGTACATTTGTAGTTAGTTTTTGTGTATTGTTTGTGACATTGTCATATAATTACAACAAAAAAAAAAACAACCAATAGGCACCAGAAGTATCGTCTGAGTATCGCTCTACCCAACCGTTGTTGGAATGGACATGTCAAAACAATAATTCATTCTTCTGTTTCAAAATATTATTAAAATACAGAATATTTTATTCTTAAGTCCCAGTTGACCTTGTGATATTTTTGAGTTAAAATAATAGCGTCTTGTAACAATTTTCCAATAAATAATGAGACTGAAATGAAATTTTCTTTTCATAATGTTTTATATCCGTTGCTTTAAGAAAAAATGGAAATGAATTGAACATGAGATGTTAAGATTTTCATTACAGATTATTAGAAATTAGAAAAAAAAAACAGCTATTTTAGCAAATTGTTTTATTCAAGTACCTTGGACAATTCATCACCGACGACCTTAAAGATAACACTGATATTCAGAGGGAACTTAGGGTTTTAGCGGTCAGAGGCCCGTAGATTTGCTCGGTGCTCTGACGAAGTGAAAACTGTCAGAGTTTTTACACGAGCAATCTATGGGTTAACGTTCAATATAACAATAATTTCAGGATGTTGTTGTGTCGGCTGCCCTCCGTTTCTGTAGCGCTTCGGAAATGTTTGCTTAGGCCCATATAATACGCAAAAAAACTGCGTCGCTGCTATGCAGAGTGCGGTGCTATACTCCAAATATTGAGCATTTTGTTCGGATGTTGATCAAGCAGGACACATTCCTGCTTTGTCATCCTATGTATTAATATTAACATATATAATAATATATATCTATGTATTATTATGTATTTATATTCCGCTTGTATATAATAATAACAAAATATGGATCTCCGTTGTAAAATCCGAAATAAATGAAATTAAATTTTTAGCTCAGCTTAGCTACAAATATATAGCAAATTTTCCCAGAATTCCATTTCAATCCTGTAAATTTACACTGCAGGTCAGGTTTATTTTTTATTTCATGTCGATTCGTCACAAATTCTAGGACAGAATTTGAATTTAATCAAAGCGCAGGTAGAGAGCGCTTGCATTTGATTTCTCGTCTATGGTATATTTCATCGCACAGAGAACTATTCGAAAACAAAAGACGATCTAAAGCGAGGAACAGTAAAGCCTGCAACGATCTTTTGGCGGTCAAATAACGGTGACAGAGTTCGTGAAAACGGTTTTGGGAAATGTATTAAAAATCGAGATAGTGGAGTTAGCGCGCGCTCTTTGGTTCTATCTAATGCCTGATTTGAAAATCCTTACTTCCTTACTAATATTATAAAAGCAAAAGTGAGTTTGTTTGTTTTTTGTTTGTTACCTCTTCACGCTTTAATGGATAAACCGATTTTGATGAATTTTGGTACAAAGATAATTGGGAACATAGGCTAATATTTTTTTTTTTAAATTGGGATATGAGGGATAAAGAAGGAAGAAAAGGGAAAACTTAGCATTGCTATTACAAATCAATAAGGCGCAAGGGCAAAAACTGCAGGTAGCAGGTACCTGCAAATCAGGAAAGGGGAACTGTGTTACCCCGAATTTAACGCGAGCGAAGACGTGGGCAAAAGCTAGTGAATATTTCTATGTGTACTCCTGAAATGTACTTAATTACTAAAGCTTAAAAGATTTATTATTTTCCATCGTATATGTTTGAGAAATAATGTGCAACAATTACACGGTAATAACAGTTTGAACGAAATACAGCCGTTTTATTTGAAATGTGTAAGAAAAGCTCTGCAGCACAAGTCAGCGCTTCTTTGCTCCATTTATAAGAGTTGGCTTAAGGTGTCCACAGTTTTATTTGTTTTATATTTAACTGTTTTCTTTCTACCTTCTCTATTTTCAACATTTTCCACCTTAGTGGGAATTATGAGTTGCATTTTTAGGGGTTGGATTAGCTGGCGTCTTTAGAATGCTAAAGGTTTCTATGTATTGAAAGTTTCAAGCGCGTTTAGTTATAGTGAGAAGGGAGATAAGTAGATTCAAACTTTGACGAAATTTCAACCGATCTTTGTTATGACGGTATCTTTGAGCAAACCTTTATTGCGCTCCAAAACGGAGTCGATTTCTTCTAGGTAAGCATGTTCCACCCTAGGATGTATCATCGCTTTATATCAGGCGAGTTGAGGGATGTCAGCAAAGCAGAGGGGACTGCCAGGGCTACCCCTTGCCGAGGTTGCGCGTTGTTCGAAAAAGATACCATGGCCCCGTAACATTAAGGGCAAAAGAAGGAACATGCTTGGGTTATAGTCAGTAAACATCAAATACTCTCCCCGCGTCGCCCAGAGCGGGGGAAGTTATTTCGCATCAGCAAAAAAAGGCCTAGATGATGCAGCTAAATATCTTTAACATAGAACGACATCTCTTCTGACCTCCACAACTAAGTAACCACAACTACTACTAAGGTAATACGATACTACTTGGTAAGACTGACCTTTTAATAGACAACAATCTAAACTTTAAAGAACACACTAAGTCCCTCTGTGGTGGAATCAGAAAATTTTACATCTTCAAGACTCTCCTTCATGTCGCCAAACCCTCGATATTAAAGTGGATATATTTTGCGTCCCTCATAAGTTACTGCATGAGGAGGTTCCCCTACAACTACCATAAAATCCGTCCAAGTAGTTCAGCGAGCCATATTGGGGGTTTGCACCTTAAAACCACGTTTGTTCACAACCTCGCTGCGTTACGACCGTTAGATGGTAGCTCTATCTTTAAAATCAATGACTGCAATCTCAAACACCCTCTCACACTCACTCACGCACATCTCCATTTCACACAAAGAGAAGACTGACACACCCTTCCCAAATTAGGTTATTTAACTTGTAAGTTTTCTAACAGAAAAACATTAAAACAAGGGTTGACTTATGACTTAAACACATAACTTTAATACCTATGTAACTCTGGGGAATAGGCGTTGAGGGCTGAAACAGGTTATGCCTAGTTCGTTATACTTTTGTGTCTATTCAAAGAATAAGCACTTAATGTAAGTTTTTTTTCTGTGAATAAACATTATTATTATTGCCTTAGTGGTTTTTGACTACTTCTGATGGCTCATAACGATTCTGTCGAGGACCTTCAAGCGACAGCTGGGGACTGTTGCTTATCGTGTAGTCATGGAAACGAGAAAACCCATAACGCGCTTTAAAAAAACCGCACAAACTTATTGCGGCGTGTTCATATGATTAAAATAACAGCTTTCAGCAAAACGTAGCAAAATGTGTCAACGTTTCTATGAGCTCCGTGTGTGACAAAAGGCGCATCCAAAAACGAGTTTTCACTCTGACTCAAGTTTTCCTTTAAGTAGTTGTTTACAAGAGAGATTTTCGTTATTTCAGATCACATGTTAAGTAAGGAGCTGTGGGCTGGCGACACACTCGGCAAGCGCGGCACCAAAACTGCTATCTCCCTCATTATGCAAGGAAAACACCCGTACTATGCGTAAGAAATTTATTCAACCTATTTAATTTTAGCAATTCGTATAGTAAATGAAATTTTGGTTTAAAATACCTATCTGTTTTTATTTTATTGAAATTGTTATATGGTTCAATACCAGACCACACAAAAACGGGCCGGACCCGCATTCAAATCACGAAAGGAGGATATGATGAATTACGTTAAAATTCTTAAAATGGTCACAGACGCAGTTAATATTGTGCTTTGTGACCATTTTACGAATGTTAAAGTAATTCATTCATTAAGATCTTAGGCAGCCAGCAGCTTAGCTTAGACCGCCTGTTATTTTTCTTTTCGGATACTGCAGGCAGTTCCTGAAAACAAGAAATTGTGCCCAATATTGGCATTTATTAGATCTTACAGGAACACTTGTATTGTAACTAACTATTTCTCATAAAATTCCGACGATTGCGTATTTACCAAGCTTGCTTAAATTCTGCAACAATATGCAAACACTTAGCAACATTTAATAGTGATTTTCTCCTACTGTACTGAGTAAATGCGAACTCGTATCTCAAAATTACAATAATTATTTCTCACGAAAAATCGTTTTTAACTTTAGGAATGTATATAATAAGTGCCCATAACTGTACTATACCGTACAGGCGTTAAACTATGCAATTCTTACAAAAGTTCCTAAAATAAACTTCAAAAAACTTCTCCTTTATTTTTCCCCTGTTAAGACCGTCTACTTGACCAGTCTACTCAAATGCATTCTGTACATGTTCTAAACACATTTGAGATAGCATTGCGTATGTCTGCAACATTCTGGCATCACTGCACGGGCGCGCAACTAACTTCCGTACGGAACGCGACTGTGCATTGTTATCGCAGTCAACAAGTCACTAGTGAGCCAACTAGCTTCGTCTGCAGAATATATATGTCTTTAGCAAGATTCGTGCTTAGCTGGGATATTTAATTTTGCTGTTATGTTGGTTAATAATAAGTCAGTAATGTTCGCTCTGGGGTTGCGGGTTGTTCGAAAGAGATACCGCGGCTCTATAACATAAAGGGCAAAAGAAGGAACATGAGAAGGTTTTGGTCAATAAAAGTCTGACACTTCCCATCCACAAAAAAAGTAATTTTCGCTGTAGTGATTTCGTTATGACTTCTTATAGCGTAGGTAATGTGGACCTGGGGCAAAATGATTAATTGACATTTATCATCATCACTTATTTATCAGATTAGTACAACCCATTATTGTTAGTAAATAAATACACCTCGTACAAACAGGTGTTAGTTAGTACATGTACCTGTGTCAATAAATTAATTCAGAAGACATGTCAAACCATATTTCATGACATTCAATCAAATAACACTACACATACTACTTCTGGGCACATTTTGTCGACGTCCCAATCCAGTGATTATTTATCAGAGACTTGGCGCTGCCACGCATGCACACGCCACATCAGGGATGCGATACGCTTTCGAATAATAGCATAGGAGCCTCAGTGAACATCCCTGATGAGCTGAAATGTCAGGGCAACCTCAACATTACCCTGTGTGCGTTATTTATCTGATACCTAATTACGTAAAATCAGGGGCACAGATAATTTATTCATCCACAAAAATTTGAGAAACATAGATAGCTTTTCTAAGTGTACTCATGTTTTATCCACATTCAATTCATAAACCTTTTCCATCTTCCTTTCAAAGATTATCAGACTTCATTTTAAACTTTTTAAAAGCAGTGTGTTCAAACATCCAACCTTTTGTGTTCAACACTCACTGTCGTGGCAAAGGAAGTAAAGAATAGAGCCAAAGAAAGCTAAAGAAGCTACTAAAAGGAAAATTGTAAAACTTCCTCACGTTGCCAAGATTTTTCGAAGTTATTTATAATTCAGGAGTTTTACTCAATTCATGTTATCGTGTACATTGCAGGGAAGAGGGACACTATTGTCCGTACGGCAAAAGGGGATGGTGGTGATAGGTAATTCAGACTTTTTTCCTCAATTTCTGTTGTTGGTTGAGCGCTTTTGTGAGTCTGCTTTTTTATTAGGGTTTTGTACCTAAAAAGGAAAAAAAGGAACCCTTATACAATCACTTTGTTCGTCTCTGTATGTCTGTCTGTCAAGACCCTTTATCTCAGGAAGGAGTTGAAATCAAAACTATAAACACAAATCTGCGGTCTCTTTGGAGCTGTAAAAAATGAACCGTCTCAGTTTACGCAATCAAAAAATATCGCCGTTTTCACCGCATTTCTCATACATTCAAAGGGAATCAAAATCTATTCTTCCTGTTGACCGAAGAATCATTGGAAATTTGGCAAGAAGCAACATAGAGTAGGTACTAGTAAAGGGAAGTATTAAAAACCGTAAATTTGTAGATACATCACAAAAAAAATGCGACAACAAACTTAATTGCAGTTGGTAAACTAACCGCGACCTTTGTGCTATCTATGGAGACAACAGTTTTAAAACAGCTAAGTTAAGTTGTCCCTTAATACAGTTTATCTTTTCATAAGAGCAATGGTCGACTTTCATTAGTCATATACAAGGATGTACGGAACCCTCGGGCACGAATCCGTCTCGCACTTGGCCGGGTTTTTTATCACTTACAGGAAAAGAGTTTGCTGACATTTCGCATGACTCACGATTTCTGACAAAATTAGTACAAGATATGTAAAAATTAAATAAAATATAGTCAAATTTGCAGTCAATTAATATATAAATATTGTCTTGGCTTATACCCTGTGTTGTTTTGAAATACCTAAGCCTAAGGTGGTAAAAACGTAGAGCTTCTAGCTACATAGCTATCAACAACAGCTAAAAACCATTTTAACACATTATCTCATAAAGAATTATTTGCATTTTTTTTATTGTATATGGACCGTACTTGACCTAAATCTTGTTTAAGGACAGAGATCGATGATAGAATGAACTTACCCAAGAGAAGCCTGTTTACTCTCGAATTAAATAATTATTTATTTTGAAACAAAGAACTTCTATGCACAAATCACTAAAATTATGAGCAAAACAACATTATGTAGGTACAAGTGGCCTTTGGTTGGGACGGTTGGCGCAATGGCTGAGCGATCGACTGCTGCGCTGCGTGCCGCGGGTTCGATCCCCCGCACGAAACAAATATTTATATGACCTACAGGGGTCTGGCTGATTGTGTATGTAAGATTAAATGTTTGTGAAAGTTTAAAAAAATACTTTGTAGACAGCGACTATTAAAAAACATTTTCTTTCTAAGCACGACGGACCTTATTGTGTACGTCAAATATGTCGACCCAAAACATTCATCTCTTTATTATATGTATATCAACTAAAAATGTTTTTGTGTTACATTTGTTTCAGTACCGAAAGTCCTCGGGGAGACAACAATATGGAGCCAGTAGAATAAAACAAAGTATATTATATACTGCTTATACATAACTGTTGTAACCTCATTAGTCAAACAATATAAAGTAGCTATTAGCAATATTGAACATTATTTGTGGACTAAATATGTATTATTTCGATGATGTATTTAAATAAAATAATGTAAAACAACATTTTCAATTAATTAAATTGTGAAAATATAACGTTTGTGAGTCTTTGTTTTGTCCATAATGCCTACTTTTTTTTATTAAAATTCTGTATTTTGGGAATGGATGTTACATAGAGGAATTATTATTCATTCAATTCATTTATTTATATTGGATCCATACAATACATAAATTTAAATTATATTTGCTTATTACTAACATTAGGTAGGTACATTATATTTTAATTAAATAATTTACAATCAAATCAAAATTGTGTTAGTATTTGATATATGCATACAATATGTTAGTGAGTTAAAAAGTGCTTCTATTTATTAATAATTGTTTGTTTTGGATTATTGTTTCAGATATTTTTTTCTAGCGTGGCCTAGGTAGGCCCCACCTATTGAAATAAAATGTAATTAATCAAAATAAATATCAAATGTATAATGTTCTATCCCGTAAACCGAAGAAAAAATAAATAAAAAAAAAACAGTTGTCAGATGACCGCTTCAGTTTGGCAATAAACTATTTGTAATAACTGTTCTAGCACCCATATAATGATAGAACTAATCTTAAAGAAACATTGTATGTAAGCATACAGCAATCTACAACAAGTCATAACAATGTATTTACAAGTACGATCGTCTATAACAACTGCAGGCGTTATTTTGTGTACGAACACTTGCAGAAACTTGTACTATAAAAGAAAATTATGTTTAGTACACGGGGCATTCGGAACTGTTCGCTTATGCATTCAGACTCTAAGACAATGTTATAAAGTTTAGAGAGCTCGTTGAGCACTTTCACGGAGTTAAGCGCAATGAGCACGAGCAGTATTTGATTTGAGCGGAATTGAAAATTTTGTCCGCGATTGTACATTGCAAGTAGGTATTTCAATAAGCCTGAAACACTAGAAGCTGCATATCATAAATGGGCCCCGAAATACTATAAAGAAACGACAATTTCCTCCAAATAACACATAATTTGTTTGAGATGGCGGGATAAATGTAAATTCTGGAATATTCGGAAAATAAAATATCCTAGATTAAACTCACAACCATCAAAATTTTCTATTCTACGGTCGCGGTCGGGTGTATTTTCTCAAATATTTTCAATTCGCGGCTCGCAATAAGCGGAAATTTTACTCCAAAGCCTTGGTAGCGATAGGTATGTTTTTAGCCACAATCAGTTTGGGTAGGATAATATCGGTGTGGCTCGCAGTCTGCCAGGCCCCTGTAATTCTACACCCGAGATGTTTCCCAGAGCTTGTCAGCATCGATTTCTTGCCCCATCCACTTATCAGTACCTATACTTTTTTGGTTTCTCGATAAATTGGAGTAGGGATCATCTTGTTAGTAAGTTTGAAACTTGCAGAATTATGTTTATGGGTTCCAAAAAGTTTGTATGGTTTCCATTACAATTTTTGTGATGTCTTTAAAAAAAAATTCAAAGATTTTCATCTATGAAATGATTATTGTATGTGCTTAGGGTACGACGCGACGGTGACAATTGGCATGTTAGTTTTCTCATAGTATTTCTGAAATACTGGTTGATAGATCCTTACAAATCACTTTAAAGGTCCCAAATCAACACTGAAATTAAATAAAAGAATCAACTTTGAATTAAATACAGGGTCCAACCGTAATTGAAACTTAGTCTCAGCAAACAATTTCTCTAATTTGATTCTATTTCGTTGAAAATTAATAAAGGACGTGCGTCGCGTGCGAAGTCGCGCCGGCAGCCATGACGACTCGCTCAGTTCGTCCGGCTGTTCCCAAATTATAGCGCCTTATTAATTATAGCGGTTAAATAATTATAACGTGCCGCCTGAGAAACTTTCCTACCAAATTGCAAGACTTCGCCAGAAATGAAATAATTATACTTCGATAAATTATTCCCCGAATGACAGGAGCGAGTTTTGCTCAACTTAAGTTAATAGTTGGGCTCGCCCAGCCACTGTCTTTATTAGAGAAAAATAACGAAAAAGTGCCATTTACCAACGCAGCTCACGTACTTAGTATTAATTTTGGGTTTATTGAATAATACGTGACCCACATAAGCAATCTGTACACACTACACTGATAGAGGTTCCGCAAAATTGCGTCCACTCAAGTGGATTGGGTCACTTATTCCTAATAGAAGGTGTTTCCCGACCTGAAGACCTTTTCCGAAGGTCTAGTTACATAATCACTGTCCATTTTAAGTGTCTCAAACTGAAATAATATGAGTAGACCGTCGTGCAGAAATCATTAAAGTTATAATAACTGCGGAACCTGACCCCTTTTGGAGACACAAAACGTCCGAAACAATTCTCAATAATGTGAAAAATTCCGATGAGGGTGTTCGAAGTTCGCCTGTTGTGTGCTTAATGACGTTAAGCGTTCTCAAACGCGACAGGGTTAAAAGCTTGTTTCGCTCGTGAAAGCGTCCCTAATGTCAAATAACAACAAGAGCCCTTCGTGAGAGATGAAAAAGTAAATTGTGAAGCTAGTGGGAGCGTCGTCGCCCATTTACTGTGGAACTTGTGAAAACTCGCAACAAACGACGGGACAAGCGGCTTTTAACGATGTCTGACGATCGACGAGCCTCCACCCCGCGTACAACGCCCTCCAGCGATGCCTCCCTGCGCTACGCACATTACTTATAATGCTAATTTCATCGTTTTTGTCTTTTGCAAACTTACGTATAACCCACTTGATAGCGAATTATTATTAATAATTGTAATATAAATACTATTTTATCGTAATTGAGATTTGGATAGGTAATTACAAGCAATATTTGTTCAGATCCGTGGCCGAAAGCTTTCTAGGAAAAAGGGTTACCAATATTATATCAGCAAAATACTAAGAAAACAAGATACCAACCTAACCAACGTACGAGTAGCTTACTTGGAGACTGCCGATGTCCGAATAATACGGTACCGTCACTAGCTACTTCACATTGTTTATTATTCTCATCAGCATCATAAGTAGGGGCATGCGGGCAAACGTTGTTTGACAAAATAGTTCTTTATCACTTTCCTCTTAAATTCTCTTTAGTCATTCTGTGTACGGAACCCAAAATGAGCGTCATCGAATTGAGTGGCTCACGTAGTCTGTATCAATTTGTAGGGACGTGCCCGAGATGGCAATAGTGTGGCACGACCAAATTAGAGCCTTATTCTTTTACCCTGCGGTAATGATCGCCGTTTAATTAAACTAATGAGGTATCTGTAAAGGTTTTATTAATTTCGGTACGCCATTTAGTAACCACTAATGGAGGGAGGGCCCTTTATTGAACGATTTGTTGCTCATTATATCGATGTATTGGAGTGATTTCGTTCGATGGCACAGTTAAGCGGTGAGTTGTGTATGTTTGTGTTGTTAATGAGAATTTTGTGAGTTAATTTACACTGTAGGCCAATGGCGATTGGAATTATATCAAAATATCTAATTTAGTAAATTGAAAATTTTGCACGAAATTTAATGGTTCACATAACCATTAGCGTTTGTCATTTAGTATGGCTAATCAAAGTACGGCAGTGGCGCTTTGGTTTCATGAATATGTAAGGTGATTGTATTATTTTTAAATAATGCCTCCCTATAGACAATGTATGAAACGAGCATTAAAAAAAGGCAAAATTCAATACAGCTGTGTAATTGAAAAAACGTCTAATAAAACAATATGATTTCCTCTACAGAAAATCTATTGAAAAGAGCGAAAGAACTCCAATAAATATCGAACAAAGGGACAACATTTTGAAAGGGTTGAAGTTAAGACGAGTTTTCTTCGATAATAATCTTGAATTCTTGAACCTGGACCAAACGAGTTCAAACCTAGGAACAGATAAGAAGTTCCAAGTCTCTTGATATAAACTTTAAAAGCCATGATTCAAAGAAAATGGCCGGCACCACAAAGACAGGGCTATAAACATGAATCTTGATAATAATAATATGGCGGAGGACTTGTGGCTTCCAGATGTGGCTGTTAATAATGTTTACGATATTTTGGAAAGATTTATTTTGAAATTGAACTTATACTTGTAGAATGAAAAATTTGGATAAGATATTTTCCAGATTTTCTCAAGTCATGTGGAACAACATTAATTGCAGCTTTATGAGGAGGCTAAAGCCGTAAGAAATAAATTTATTTTTGAAAAACGGTTGGTTTTATGTGTGATGTGATGCGGAGGAATGAGGAAAATGTCGTGAGGAACGTTTTTCGTATGAATGTGGATGGGAATAAGAGTAGAGAAAGGCCAAAGAAACGATGGATGGATTGTGTTAAGGATGATATGGTAAGAAAGGAAGTGTCTTTAAAATGATGAGTAATAGAGGAGTTTGGAATAAGACATGGTGCGTGTGCACCGACCCTAAATGATTTGAGATCTGTTTATCTTTTAAACTTAAAGTTCGTGAGTTTCTTTGTTAAAAGTCGGCAGTATCGTCACATTCACATCGTTAATGTATTCCCCATTGTTTATTTTCTTATTTTGTGTATCTGTGTATACTTCGATATATATTTATAGTATTTTATATATCCATATTTTAATTTTTTTTCTGTTTTACACCTACCACTGTTTGTCTCACCCAAAGGTTGGCTGGTAGATAATGCCTATGGCTTAAAGTCAGCCTCTGTACTTTGTGTTAAATAAATAAGGGCATGAGATTCATGATGATTTTTTCGAAACTTATTCTCGATATCAAATAAGTTTTACACAAGTTACTAAATAGTCATAAGACTGACGTTGAATATTAAAGAATTTCTATCAATTTAGTCGACATCGAATTTGTTAATCCTTTTGCCTTACGAAAACGTACAACAGCACAGGCAGGTGTAAATTAATCAAGAAAGCTATCTCCACATGGCAAAGTTTCCAGTATTAATGTCGTAATTATCGCGAGATGGCGCTGCAGTTCACCGCCTAAACGCGAATATTTGGCCAAGCGCGGTGGCAATTAATATTGCTTTCTGGAGCTATTCGCATTAATTTAACTTAACAATACAAAGTTGGCGTTTTGCGTGACTAAATGGTACCATGAAGGAGCTAGAGTAGAGCAGGGAGGTTCCTTAATATGATTAATCGATGCCGTATAGTGGCCCTGATTTCGGTTATAATGGGTTATATTGAGAACATAATAGGTACTAAGAGACAGCTGAGTGGCTAGGAATGTCATTAATATAGGCCGAGTTAGACTTGGGGTTTGGAATATCAATTTGCAATATTAGCGATGATTTATTAGAGACACTGCTTTTGCCTGTGGCGTTGCCCGTGTGAAGGTCGGAAAGTATCAAGGATTAAAAGGAATGTCCCAAAACAAGGCATGGTCTAACTATGTTCCAGATTTTACCGAAATCCGCCATTAAGATGTGAAACAGACATAGTCCTTTTCGCTTATTTTGTTGTATAAATAGATAGTTTGCATAGTTTGCACTCTTTTCTCTTGTTCTTTTCAAATCAGCTCTAGAGCAATGGTTTTTTAAGGAATACTTAAAAATCTTTTAGAGTAACACTTTGTAATCCGACCGGTTCTTAGATGAAAGCGCTTAGTCAGAATCATAATTTTATTACGTGGATAATCCTCTTGACATTCCTGTAATTTTTTCTTTATCCCTTTTATTATCATAACCTAGCCTTTTCCTAACTTTGTTGGTGAAAGCTTCCAGTCTCACCGGATGCAGCTGAATACCAGTATAGAGAAAATGAAGAAGCAACATGGAGTACCTGCTTATCTGACTTCCACTCCCCCGTTAGTACTGAGTAATACTGGTTGTTAGACTTTCGGAACACTGTCTACCTGTTGACTGTTGACACTGACTAACTGACAAAGATCTACAAATGACAGCTGGAACCAACAGCTTAACGTGCTTTCGTGAAATTCGGTATATAACCGGTGGTCACCCATTCACAGACTAACTTAGGCAAGCGCGGGTTTGCCTAAAGATCGACCCGAATGGCTGCTACTTTTTCGTCACGAGGTCCTTATTCTGAGCTTGTATTTTTGTTCCACATTCCTCTTATACAGCAACTTATGTATCTGATTTCTGAAAAAAATTAGCTTTTTTTCACTTATGTGTGAGTTTCTTAGGGAAAGTGGCTCAATATGACGGGTAGAATAACCTCCTTAAAGGCTCAAGGTAACTTTATGGCCACCCTGTATATCACGACGACAGATTACCACACAATACAGTCACCAATGCCACTTACAGATTTTCCTCTTATAGCGATTTTTTTCATTTAAATCCAGTGTCAAACATTTACTGGCTAAAAACCTCCCATGTTCCTTTTCTTTTGCCCTTAACGTTCCGGGGCCGCGGTACCTCTTTCGAACGACCCGCAACCCCGGCAGGCTCTTATAGCGCTGTGTTTAAAAAAAACAATAGACACCTTGTATCCGTATTAACTTCCCGGTGATTACCTGTCAATCTGAGCGTGGATGGCCACCGCATCAATACGCAGTGATTCAGTGACGTGACGTTGGCGACAAGGTGATTGACAGGCTATCAGGTATCCACGTTTTATTGGCAAACTTCGGTTTGTTGCGAGTTTATTGGTACTGTTTGTTGGTACCAGGTAGTACTGATTTGATTTGGTAGTCGTTGTACGTTTGGTTATCCTATATTAATAATTAGCCGCTTCGCGTGACTATCTAGGCGTTCTTCTAAACGGTGATGGAAATAATGCGGTTCACTTTACAGCAGCTTAATGTCCGCAACCAGAGTTCAGTAGATTAACTAACAAAATTGCAAAATTTTATTCAAATCCGTTCATTAGTTTTTGAGTGAAAGAATAACAAACATGCATCATCCTCAAATACTTTTGCATTTATTGTAATTGTAATAAAATTTTATTACAATTATTCATCATCTTGAGTAAAGATAAAATAAACATCAATAAACACTAACCTTTCTTTGTTTAACGCTCTGTTACCACAGATTATGTATTTATTCACTAAAATAGCATTTCACTGGAACAGCAGAAACAACACTACTAATTTGTAGGTGCCTTTAATCTTCTTAACTACCCAGCTAAATACAGCTACAACTTTATTCCTCGTAATCTCTACAACTTGCAAAACTTTAAACATAGACATGCATTTAAGTGAATTAAATGCATGTCTATATATAAGAGTTCCTGTAACTAAATACATTTTTGCACAGCGAAGGAGTTTTTGTTCGCAAAGCGAAGTAGTCAGATTGAACTGAATTCAACGTTTGTATTTAATGAGACCGTTGTCTGCGCGCCATTTTTGGGAATTAATTAGTGAACACGGCGGTTTTTGTTCAAGTTTTGGGAATTCATTCAAAAATAATGGTTTACTAGGTAAAAAGAACTTCGTATTCTGTTTATTTTAAAGTTACTTCGATGGAGTGGTTCGTTTCAATTGAAGGGGAGTTGTTTTCATATTTGTTTTGCTGTTGTTTGCAATTGCATGCTGCAGGTATCCTGTGAGGCCTTTAAGCTCGTGTGGTTGCACTGTTGTTGATACTCTGTTATTATTTTGTAGTGAAGAAAGAGCATGAGTTGTTTAATGTTGGTATTTGCTAAACTATACGAAAAAGGCATTCTAAGGATAATTCGTAACTCTAGTGGAGTTAATGTGTTGTGTTCCCGCGGTCTAAAGCGTATGGTCGCAGGAATTCGCGATCGTAGCGCTCAATGTCACTCAATTGTTCTGTGAATCAAAAGACGCCCACTGTCGATGCGACCAGACGTCGAAATGAACGCGATGTTGGCATGTTCGCGAGACGAACGCTTTGTTGCGTGTCACGGGTTCGATTCCCGCACGGAACAAATATTTGTATGACCTGCAGATAGTTGTTTCGGGTCTGGGTGTTTGTGTATGTGAGTTTAAATGTTTGTAAACGCACCCACGATACAGGAGAAATTCCTAGTGTGGGGCAACGTTTTAAAAAAAAAGAAAGAAAAGAAAGAAGGAGATACCGCGGCCCCGGAACACAAAGGGCAAAAGACAGAAGATGGGTGGGTTTTATTCAGCATATTTATTTATTTACCACCAATTTATAGCACCTTTACAGAAATATCTAATACTATGCTATAAGTCACCAAATAATACAAAATACTAATAAAAACACGTTAATTAAATAAAAAATAAATTAGTACCTATCTTAATTAAACATGACAAAGCATATATGATCAAAATTATACCTAACAAGTCATAATTAAGGGAGGTGGGCACCCCTCTCAATTACGATCTGTGCCCTATGAAGCAATCTCGGCAGGTTTTGCCCAAATATGTCTACCGATAATGTTATAATATTAATAATCCGTTTAGCTGGGGAGGTAGCGTTGCATTTTTGATGGTGATTTCTGTACGATTAATTTTGATTGAAATTGATAGCTTAGATATGGGCAATAATTGAATCAAGCGTCAGCAGGCGCACCCGGGGTGGATCAAGTGGGAAAAAAAATATTATTATGTCAAAAAATAAAAAACCAAAAGTGTAATCTGGTCGTTTGAAAATTTGAACAGCAATAGTTTAAACAATAATAATAATTATAGAAATAATCAGCAGTAAAGATAATGGTGGGTTGTACGTCAGCAGGTCATATCCGCACATATTAAAAATAATTATCTTTAATTCATTTCTGGTCGAATGAAATTGATACATATTATTCTTTATGCTATTAAAATAATTAAAAAATGCCTCAGCCGACCTATTGATAGGGGTAAGATCGTCAGCAGGGGATTATAAGTAACTATTTGTATTATCCAACTGACGACTTTCCCCTCTTCAATTATTTTGCTGACTATTTTTTTTGTTTAAAATACTCTTAATATTAATTTCAAGCGACCAGAAATTGATTTGATTATAAACAATGCCTTTTTTATTGCTGTTATAAAATTTAAATGGTTTATTCATAAACTTCAAGTGAATTTGCAAATTCCAAATTTGATTAAATCCTATTAAATGACAATTTCATAAAACAAAAAACTCACTTACTAATCTTACATCTAAACATATAAGATTGTTAAGATGATTTTAATGGTTTTGACTCTACAGGTAAATATTTGTTACAGTCGCGATTTATACAAAAATAAAATAACATAAATCGTAAAACGTAAGAAAATTTGAATTCTGAGCGCTACACTGACTTTTACTCTATTATAGTTCTGTTAAAGCTTTATGGTAGCTTGGTAGTTGGTTGCGAGTGGTGGTCTGAACTTTATACAGTCAAGATGATGCTTGTTCTTTTTTTATTATTTCTCTCAATCGGACTACCCTCTGAGTACTTTGAAGGTAGGTTTTCAGCCAGAGGCAAATTCTTATATATTAAGCGATGCTTCATCTGTGCCCTTAAATTATGTTTTAAAGCTTAACGTTAGATGTACCGATACACCGTATTTATGTGAACCGATATACCGACGTAGGCAAATCCTTACTAATATTATAAAACTGAAAGTGAGTTTGTTTGTTTGTTTGTTACGTCTTCACGCCGAAATGGCTAAACCGATTTGATGAATTTTGGTACAGAAATAGTTGAGACCCTGAAGACGGTCATAGGCTATATTTTTTTAAAGTGAGAAATGAGGGAGAAAGAGGGAAGAAAAGGGAAAACTTAGCTTTGCTATTACAATAAATGAGGTGCAAGGGCAAAAACTACAGGTAGCAGGTACCTGCAAATCAGGAAAGGGGAGTTCCCCTTTGCGCTTAATAAATTTGCGGACACCAGCCCGTTATACAACAATACAAGTAATAAAATGTCGTATTTCAGAGAAATTAAGAATGAATAATTTTGTCACGGCCCTTCTCCTGTCTGTGCCACTAATTCCGCGACAGCCATGCAAAAATTCACAGAACAACGACAATACGAACAGGAAAGATAATAAATGAACATACCTACCCTTTTTTTTTTTTTTTTTTTTTTCGGGTGGGAATTCATCCTATGACTTCCCCCGCTCTGGGTGGAGCGGGGGGGCATGTCAGACTTGTACTGACTAAAACCCACCCATGTTCCTTCTATTGCCCTTTACGTTCCGAGGCCGCGGTATCTCTTTCGAACAACCCGCAACCCCGGGATAACATACCTACCCTTGAATGACGTCATTAGTGGCACAAACAGTGCACAGAAACGTGACCTTCAAGAACACGCCCACAACCTTTTCCTTATGAAGTTGTGCGTGAAGGAAGATAAACAAGAACAACATCCATATTGTTTTGACAGTAAAGCCAGGTAAAGCGAAAGTTCTTTAGGGCATAGATTTCGATTTTGATTTTCCTGTAGTGGCTTTTCCTTCAAAGAAACTTTCGAACGTAGAAACTCAAGGATCACAAACGTCAATACGATTTTGGTGTGAAAGTATTCCTATTACTATGAAAATTCATCTATCATAAATACTGTTTTTGTCTATTGATTTAGGTACATAGACAAGACAGCTGACACTTTTTTTTTTTAAAAAAAGCTGCCTTCATCAAATATTTAGTTCATAATCGCGATATTCGGATTCAAATTCAAATTCATTTTCTTTTTCTATGTCTTTATGGTCAAACTCTGCTCTCACTTCACTTCAAGCTTCTTTTTCTAGATAAGTCTTATAATTGGATCTTCTTCGCTTACATAATCCACGCATCAGTTCCTTGGTCTTCCTTTATTAGTATATCGATCCACGTTGTAATAGTAAAAACTGACTGCTCCGAGGGATTCGCGTTCGCAAGCGCAACCTGCTGAGCACAGGTTCCTTGGTTCGATTACCGGGTCGGGCAAAAAGTATTGTTGGGTTACAGCGGGCTGTTGTTGTGGGGAGTTTGGAAGTAGAAGAAGAGAACGTACCTTGGAAAGCATGTTAAGTCGTTGTCGTCCTGCGCCTAATCTGTCTCCGGTCGCGTCGGATTGCCGTCCCAGCGGACTATGACGTAAGTGACTTTGGGGACACTTGACTACCCGTAACAACCGTCAAAGATCTACAAATTACGACCGGGATCAACAGCTTAACGTGCTTTCCGAGGCATGAAGGAAGTTCGGTATGTAACGGGTGGTCCCCCATACATTGATGAATATAGGCAAGCGCGGTTCAACGTAAAGATCGACCCGAGCTGCTTTCCCTACTTATTTTGCTAATAATGACTAGCTGGAAACTATAGAGATATGATAAGTGAGCAAACAAATTCAGTGCAGAGCGCTTACTGAGCCAACCTCGAGGGAAATTTGCGGCGATCCAATCGCCCATATACAGCTCATATTTCTGCATTACGTGCCTATGCGTTAAGCGCCGATTTCAACTGCGGGCTTTGTCGCGTTTGCCAATCGGGGACCTAATTCGAAATGGCTGAATTTCTGCTTTTATTTACTTGTGTTGTTAAGTAGGTTTATTCCGTTCTGAGTATCTATAATTAAACTAAAATTATCTGAAACGGAGAGGTAAATCCTTGCTAATCCTTACTAATATTATAAAAGCGAAAGTGAGTTTGTTTGTTTGTTACCTCTTCACGCTTTAATGGCTAAACCGATTTTTAAGAATTTTGGTACAGAGGTAGTTGGGAACCAGGAGACGGACATAGGCTAAAAAAAAGTGAAAAGAGGGAGAAAGAGGGAAGAAAAGGGCAAACTTAGCGTTGCTATTACAAATCAATAAGGCGCAAGGGGAACTGTGCTACCCCGAATTTAATGCGAGCGAAGCCGCGGGCAGAAGCTAGTAATAAATAAAAGCGAAAGTGAGTTTGTTTGTTACGTCTTCACGACTAAATTCCCGAACCAATTTTGAGGAATTTTGGCACAGAGATAGTTGGGACCCTGGAGACGGACATAAGCAATTTTATTTTTTTTATAGAAAAGGGGGAGAAAGAGGGAAGAAAAGGGGAGAGAAAGATACATTTTTTTCGATCATCACGCGTGTTAAAGTTAGCGTTAGCCCAAAGTAACTATGCCACGCGGACGAATTCGCTCGCGGAAGCTAGATAAATTATAAATAAATGAGGTGAACATGTTGTTTTAGGGTTCTGTACCTCTAAAGGAAAAAACGGATCCCTTATAGAATCACTTTGTTATCCGTCCGTCTGTCTGTCTGTCTGTCAAGATCCTTTATCTTGGGAAGGCGTGAAGGTATCGGGTTGAAATTGAAACCATATACTTAAATCCTATTTTATATCCTACTTCCTACTAATATTATAAATGCGAATGTTTGTGAGAATGGATGGATGTATGGAATGTTTGTTACTATTTCACGTCAAAACAGCTGAAAGGATCTTGATGAAATTTGGTACAGAGGTAGATTATAGTCTGGAATAACACTTAGGACCCTTTACCATCACGCGGGTGCAGCCACGGGCGCCAGCTAGTATGTAATAAAAGGTGTCATCACATGAAATGAATGAGCTACCGTATTATTGTTTTATAGCGGCGTGGCTGTGAAATACCAACTGAATAAAACTTGTAGTTTCATAATCGAAGATTGCACAACGAAAAAAAAGCGATTATAATACATTTTTATAACGTTCCTTTCAAATGTGACTAAAACAAGTCTTTTCTAGGTATTTAAGACGAAACCGTCACTAATAAAAAATCCTTGTAATAAAAGCTACTTTACAAATACAAGTCGTCTCTATTTCCAAAAGAGGATATTAATGTTTTGATTATTCTTTTCCCCGGAGTACCTACTAAAAGAAGACTTCGAAAAAACATAATAACAAATAATTAATACATTATACAAAGCTGTTTAATTAAGTACTTACACAAACTACACAACAATGGAACTTGTTTCCTTGTCATTTGCAAAATTAATATTCAAACGCAACACAATGTTATAATTATTTAATGTTGATTGATTAATTCAGCGGCACAACACAGGGTTGTTAGTCATCAACCAATCAGATACCAGTACGTTTTCATTTACATCGTTGTTAATAAATCAGTTTTCTATGTCATCATCGACGGATTACGCAAATAATTAATCTGTCATCCGACCAAAAGCAAATGATTCAATCAAATCAATTAACAAAAATAATAAGCGACATCGAATTTCAATTCAGCTTTTAATGTGTTTCACTAATGGATGACGTGGTACCCTGAGGCATACGTCATTATTTTGCTTTCAAAGTAATCCCAGATGTAGCGACAGTCGACATTTGCAAACATCATATATTGTAATTACATTTGCGGAAAGTTTCAAAGGAAACGATTTTCAAGTTAACATATTATGCAGGATTCCAGGAATCTAAAACCTTCAGTCGTATGTCAACGTTCGGGAATTTTGTTAGTGGATCGTAACTATGTGCTTGTTTTATAGATGTTCAAGGGTCGAGGATTTTGTATAGGATGCTGAAAATTGCAGTCTGTAGATCATGAAAGTCTGAAAGAGTAAAGGGGGAGGTTTATCGTAAAAATAAGGTGGAACTAAAATTTTGTGCGGCGATAGTTGGCAATCATTATCACATTTCTCATTAATGTGACTGGTCTTAAAAACCAGCCTTTAGAGCAGATTCTATTTGTAAACTGGATGACAAAAAAATGTTTTCCCCAGTCTTAAATGAAAATTAAACATTATATTACCCGCTTCGTCTAATTCTCATCTTATTAAAAACAAGAGAATGTCTGCCTTTATAAATGTCTGCTTAAAGTACTTATTTAATTCTCATGGTGGCATGGAGAGAGCGACTGTCGCAACCCCGTGCAGAGCCACAATAACAGCGGTAAGTCCCCTCTTTGAGGAGTGGCTGGAGAGGCGCTGTGGCGTCCTCACCTACCGCCTGACGCAGGTCCTCACCGGGCATGGAAATTTCGGGAGATTTCTGCACATAATCGGGTGGTAGGAAACGCCCGGGTGTCACCATTGTGACGATCGCCTGGAGGACACGGTGGAGCACACAGTGGCTGGGCAGGCCTGCCCAGCTTGGGCAGAGCACCGCCTTGCCCTCGTAGAGGCGACCTGCGGCGGCGACCTGTCGCGTCCTGTCGAGTCCTGGTACAGTCCATGGTCAGGAGCGAGAGAGAATTGGAAGCGGTCACCTCCTTCTGCGAAGCAGTCATGCTAGCGAAGGAGGAGACCGGGCGTGTGAGAGAGAGAATCTCAAACCAACCCAGCCGCCGCGAGAGACGCTACGGGCGTGCGCCGCGAGTCGTCTCCCGGCCACCGTAGATGCGGACCTGTGGACGGTGAGCAATGGGTAGCTCACCGTCCGTCCGTCTATTGACGGCAGGCAGTGTCGACGGCGCGTTAGTGTTCCAGGCGCGTCTCAAAGAGATGTGAGCAGAGGGGCCAGCCGGCGCCACCACCTCCCGCGGTTGCGGGTTGTTCGAAAGAGATACCGCGGCCTCGGAACATAAAGGCAATAGAAGGAACATGGGTGGGTTTTAGTCAGTAGAAGTCTGATTTGATGATTTCCCATCCGCAAAAAAAGTATTTATTTTTATAGACTAACTACATAAAGTATATTAACAAAAACATTAAATTATCTAAAATACGTTGTATGGCAAAAAATAGCCTCTTGCCAGGTCAAGGAGAAAACCAGCCCTTGGGTCAACGGGAAGCGTTGTGTAAAGTATTAAATAAATACATTGCCTATACAAACATAATTAACCAGCTAAACAAAGAGCCAGCAGATATCAATACTGTCTAACAGAGAATATTACAATTTCATCCCACAACCGTATGAGACGAAACACACAATAACGTCACCAGCACGAGACACGTAATAGATACTTCAGGACGTGTACCGCTGCCTGCAATATACCTGAGAATACCTCGGAATTCACATAGATGTATTACGTGTATAATCTAACTTCAAGGATTGTCTAATGTACTGTATATTATTATTCTCTCTGGAATATTCTCTTAGCCTAATGAATGTTTATTTAAGCTGTGTGGTAGTCGTCCTGTGGTTTGACGAGAATGGACTTAACATAATTATCAAGATTAGAGACTGTCTCAGAGTCTGCGCTTGTATATTTTGTTGTACCTCTCCCTGCTCTTTGTCATCACCACAGATGTCATAATCATACTATAATATATATCTAATATATAAAATTTCCGTGTCACAATGTTAGTTACCGTACTCCTCCGAAACGGCTCGACCGATTCTTATGAAATTTTGGGTACATATTGGGTAGGTCTGAGAATCGGGTAACATGTATTTTTCATACCCCTAAACCTCAGCGGGTGAAACCGCGGGCGCCAGCTAGCATTATATAAGCAAAGATTTATGAAAATCACTCAAAGCTGCTGACTGCTATTACTCTGTTTCAGATCTGTTTAATTTAATTTCATATATAAAGTAACTAAATAGCTGTAAGTAAATATAATAATACAAATTTAGTATTTATAATAGTTAATAACAACTTTGCACGTCATAAGCCAGAATACGTAAAGATTATAACAAAGTTATTTACATAAATTATGTGCAAATAAATAAATCAATCTAACTGAATACATACATTTATTCCGTGCGGGGATCAAACCCGCGACACGCAGCGCAGCAGTCGATAGCTCAGCCACTGCGCCAACTGTGCCGTCAATTGTGTTGAAAAGTAGCACAAAGTAGTAGGCACAATTTTATTCAGGCGTTTGTGTATTTCAAAACTGCAGTTTGCTAAAGTTATTGTCGAAATATTCAAAATGTCTGTCCGAATAATTCACAATTTGCCGGTATATACAGTCTATTGTAGCATGAGCTATTTTTAAATTACATTTTTGTAAACGTGCGCCGTACCCCAGTGCTCATCTTACTGCGCAAAGTTCCCAAGCTGTTTCTATTCATTTTGAAAAGTTTTGCGCGTTATTGCATGTCTGCGGAATAAAAACAACGCTTTATTATAAGCTGTGGTGTTTCATTAAAGTTTGTACTGCAGGTTAGGGGAGTCAAATGTATGTAGTGGCGACAGATATCTAGAGTTAGTAACAGACTGGGTGGACAATAAAACAAATGTGAAGACCTTTATTAGCGTATTACAAAGGATTGTAAAATCTGAAGAAAAAAATAAAAGAAAATCTAACTGTTTGAACCTAACTCTACCTTTTAAAATCACTTTGTAATCCGTCTGTCTGTCAAGACTCTGTTTGTCAGGGCTCTGTCTATCAAGACTCTTTATCCCCGGAACGTGTGTGTAGATATCAAGTTGAAATTATGTCGAAAAAACATGAAGTCTGTAGTTTCTTGAAGCTGTGACAAGATCAACTTTCTAAGTCTACGCAGTCAAAAGATATGGTCGTGTGCATGTATGTTGCAAGTTTGTACGGAACCCTCGGTGCGCAAGTCTGACTCACTCTTGGCCGGTTTTTTTATATGAGATGGTTTACTCCTGAACTAAATCTTGTCCTGAGAACAGAGATGAGGTTGATAATGGAACGCGCTAACCCAAAGGAAGCCTATTAACTTTTGACTTGATTAGATCAGGGCTTGATTAGATCGGGAATATAGACGTTACATAAATAAAAAATAATATAAATTTAAATATTTTAAAATCCAAATTGTAATTTTTTTTTAATTTAAATAATATAAATTCTAAATTCATGCGGTATTCTGTTGATTTACGCTAATTTCCAAAACTTGTAAACCACAAAAAAAATGAAAGATGATGATAGAGAGATCATCTTTAGAGAGAGAGTCCAAACCTATGCTAATAGTTTTGGTCTCTCTCTTGGACGTTCGACTTGCTAGTTTTAAATAATAACATGCTGTTCTATGTAGCATACTGCATAGTAGGTAATCTGTTCACCAGCCAATTTCAGTATAAACCAGTCATAGAATTTGATGTATACTTTTGCCTTGAAAATTGAATATCCGGCTTCAGATATATCCTATCCATGCATCAGACAGTAAGTCAATATCATGGACTGTACACACATCAGCTTGCTGGGGATTCATCTCGTCCTTTTCAAAATAACGTAGTTTCAAAGCTAACACGTTTTACCAGGGTATTCATCTGTGTTTATTCAGTGGCTTGGCTTTGAGTGTTTCCACAGACCATTACTATCTTAATGTAAGCAACCGTGTTGTCGTTTTGTAATGGTAAGTTTATTCAATGCAGGTTTTGGTGTTCGTTGTGAGCATAATTTTTGTCTTTGACGAATTATTTTTATTAAGTCTGTAGACACTATTGGTCACTCTAAGGCTCTATTGAGAGAGAGAGAGAGAGAGAGAGAGAGAGAGAGAGAGAGTGAAAGAGACAGCAGGATTTGGTGGAACGGACTTCACTTAACGCATTTTGTTAGGGAGTCAGTCAGTTGGCTAAAAAGTTTTCTACAGACAAGAACTGGTAATAATTTCGTAGACACGCTTTGTAAATCCACGTACCTAGTATCTGTCACAATGCTTATCATCTGCTTAGCCTTTTCCCAACTATGTTGGGGTCGGCTTCCAGTCTTACCGCATGCAGCTGAATACCAGTATTTTACATGGAGCGACTGCTGTCTGACCTCCATAACCCAGTTAGTACTGGGTAATACGATACCTCTTGGTAAGACGGGTTGTCAGACTTTCGGGACACTGGACTATCTGTAACGACTGTCAAAGATCTACAAATAACAGCCGGGACCAACAGCTTAACGTGCTTTCCGAGGCACGGAAGAAACTCGGTATGTAACGGGGGTCACCCATCCACAGACCAACCTAGGCAAGCGCGGCTTAACCTAAAGATCGACCTGAGCGGCTGCTATTATTTAGCCAAGAACTCCTCACAATGCATAATGATGTCTCACAATGCATGTCACAATGCATAATGATGTTTTAATCAAAATCTGCCATCATCAATATTAACTCTTTTAAAAACTAGAAATTAAACTCCGGAAATCTGCTCAGCTCACTTTTAATCAAAAGGACCATTCATTGGTGTGAGGACCAATTATTCATATTATTTACTTTAATTGTTTATACTCCAAGGAGTGTTATCAAAACGAGGCTCTAAATTAATTTCCCGCCGGTGTAGCTCATGTCTCAAGCGTCACGTGCCCCAACAAAATTTGGTACCTACCTACTAACTGTAATGAGAATAATAAATTTCTGGACGAAAAATAAATCATCCTAAGTATGAGAAAGAAAAATGGCGATGGTGCGGTGTGAAAATATTCGGCCGCCGTGTTTATAACGCGCTTTCTGTGACAAAAAAGTAATATTATTTACATAGAAATGTGACACGGGTTGAATTTGAAATGTATTGCGGTGATGGGTTGAAATTGAAATACATGTGCATTCAAGGGTAACATATAAAACTACTTTAGTTTCTTGATGTTCAACTTGCACTGGTTAATTGCGCAGCTTATTGCGAATTTAACTTCAAGGTTGCAAAGAGAATTTTGACGTAAAGAATTCTTCTTAATGAGTAAGAGAAAATAGTATCGCACTTTTTAAGTCTTTTCGAGTTCTTAGCAATTCTATCATTCTTTTAATCTAACTTTATTACCAACAATAGTTCGTTATAATGTTACCAAAGTAGAATTAGTTATACAATATCATTAGCACTTACAAAGTTCATATAAGAAATAATTCGGCGAAGCCCGTGAGGTGTGTCGTTCCCAAGCTACATTCCTACTTTAAGTTTATCACAAAATAAATTTTACAAAAGATGTGAGTTTTCAAAAAGTGAGCAATTTTGGCGCTCATCTGTTACTTGGGAAACTATATTTGAACTCTGGTTTATTTCACGATGGTTTGAAGATTTTTATTTGCAATGAAGTCAAAATATTTTAAAATGTGTTAACCTAAGATCAATTAACTCTTATCGATTAAGTGAATTTTTCTGCTTTTGGCTCTTAATCGACTGCTGAAATTTACCTAAGTACACACGACGACAGATCAACCTATACAAAACCAGTTTATGCTGATCTTTCAACTACGAATCGTACGCCGTAGATTTCCCGTACGACGAGATATCCGCTTAAACTGGTTTTGTATAGGTTGATCTGTCGTCGTGTGTACATAGATTCGATTTCTAAATATTTTAAAAAGCCGCAGGTGACAGTGGACCGTAGCGGATTGAATTGGGAGGGGGCGGGAGGTGAAGAGGGGCCCAATTCAATCAAGTAAAGTTTGTGGTTGGCCATCTGAGTTGGTGGTTATCTTTGCTTTAACTTTCAAAATTAATTAATATTCCTGAAATTCCACAAGACCGTGAACAGTTATGAAAAGAACATATTTTTTTCACAATAATAGATATCTAGAAATGGAAAATGTGTTCTCACTAAATGTAAGAAGATTCCCTTATCGGAAAATAGGTTTTTCTCATTTATTTTATTGGAAATCATTTATCTAGTCGCATTGAAATTGTCTGTGCTTCATTTTAGAAAAATAAAAAGGTTCTATTGAAGGTCTAGGTCTGTTGAGACCTTAATCCAATTTCCGTTCATTGCTAGTTACGGTGGAGTACCGTTATCAATTTAGTCCAGAGTATTGGGGACGGATGAAGAATTTGGAGGCCTCGTGTGGAAAATACCCTTATTGTGTTACGTCTTGGGTACGTTGAGGCGTGTTGCCTATCACGCTGTTATCATATTAATGAGGGTGACGTCTCACATTTCGTATGATACCCTTCCATAATGTTTTCGAACTCGCCTGGCAACAGTATATCAAGTAATTCCCGTTACATTTTCGTAGCGAAATGAGGTATTACTTACTTTCTTTTATTTTTGAAGACTTGGTTCTAACTTACGTATTAATATTAAAAAGTTTTCTATCAGCTTGGAGTAGAGCAATCAACTGTGGCAAAAAGGTTTAGCGAAGACAATTTTATTTTGCGGATATGGATATAGCCACTGAATAGACAAGTAAGTAAATAAAAGTAATTATTGCAGCCGATTCTGATGAACCATGAGTTTAAACTAGATTTATATAAAAACTAGCTTTTGGCCGCGGCTTCGCTTGCGTTTAATTCGTGGTAACACAGTTCCCCTTTCCTGATTTGCAGGTACTTGCTACCTGTAGTTTTTGCCCTTGCGCCTATTTATTGTAATAGCAAAGCTAAGTTTTCCCTTTTCTTCCCTCTTTCACCCTCATTTCTCACCTTTATTAAAAAAAGGTAACCTATGTCCGTCTCCAGGGTCCCAATTATCTCTGTACCAAAATTCATCATAATCGGTTAAGCCATGTATGTAGGCTTGAAGACGTAACAAACAAACAAACTCACTTTCGCTTTTATAATATTAGTAAGGATGACATGCCTAATAACATCTAATTTATTCCACACTATTTATAGTCGCGATTAAAGATAGTCCGATTTAGCTTGACACCCACAATTTTTGGTGAAAACTTCAATTTCAAAATAGCGAGATTGCCATTTTCTCTATTGAGAAACTAAACTATCATCAATGCTGTCAAACTACAATATGGTTAAAGTTGTATCACTGTAATCAATTTCAGTAGAGGCAACGTCGGTTGACAGAAGTAATTAAAATTTTAATGATTTTTAGAGTAGTTTTAGTTTAGTTTGTGAAACAGAATCAACAAATTTGTCTCACATTGTTACTGCTACATTTAAGTGTACCAAAAAAACCAAATCACACTTATTTTTTAGTTTTGGGTAATCATCGAAAAAATTGACACTTTTACTGACTAAACCGCATCCGAGTTCCTTCTTTTGCCCTTTATGTTCCGGGGCCGCGGTATCTCTTTCCCTCGCAGGAGCCAAAGTTCAAGTCCGTTTAGTCAAAGAATAATGTTAGTACTTATAACAGAGAACGCCTGCCGGAGTTATTTTTTAAATTAAATTTTTCACGAACATAAGTCTCGCTGAGTGCCGGGCGCTGCGGAAATCCTCATGGAATGGATTTGCTGGGGCTCCCCGCTCAGGTCGCTTGCATGATACTCTTCAGAAATTTCATTTAATACTAACTTCCAGTTTTTTACCAACCTCTATGAAACAACAGATTGGATTGGGATTCTTGAATATGTTAGTTGTTGTTCATAATGTTGAACTTCTTACTTATTTGATCAGTAGAGTCGGGAATGTTGTAACTTGCTTCAAAAGTTTTGTGCTGATCGTGAATATTGTTACAGATAAGCTAAGTAATGGATTATTATTCATTAGGTGCGGATTTATGTTTGAGCTGATTGCTTAAGAACTTTTTTATGCTTACTAGCCTACATCAAGTCCCACTGCTGGGCAACGGCCCCTTCTTTTTCCTTCCACACCTCTCCAGCCTACGGTTACTGGCCATGTTGCTCCGAAAACATGATCAAATAGTCATCTACGCCGCGATCGACCTCGACGGCACTGTTCTTCCTCAGCAATAAGAACTTATTCATTTGAAATTAATATAGGTAAAAACAATATAGTCTTTTATGCCTATTGCCATTAAATTCAGTCTCCCAAAAAATATATTCAAATCTATTTAAAGCCACATTTCATACAAACTTAACATTCTTAAACAAAACATTATTTTCGTCGTCCGTTTTATGAGTGCCTACATTTGAGAGTATTGTGAGAAGGATACTCTTTCCATTTATTTTGTGAAGATTTCGTGAGGCATTAAATTGGGTTTGCGGATGGCCGCAGATGTCTTCGGGAGTATTCGGGGATCCGGAAGCATATGGCCGACCCGCGAGGATTTGAATAGGCTGTACCCGCTTTGCCTCTTCGCCCCTGGCTGCCCGCTTTATGCTCTCAAGACGTTTCTATTTAGGTATTATAAAATTGTTGTACTAAAATATTTTTCTTCGAAACTTTTGTACGTTAGCACATGAATACTTGCGAATTCTAACTGATTTAATTTAATCATACTTATTTTGTTGTTTCATGTTTTTATCTAGTTTGTGCTATTACTACCCACTGCGATGTCAAACAACAGGTCTGATAAGATTGGTTGTATGGAATGTGCTTCAGTTTGTATGGTCATGGTGGTCATGCATGGTTGCCCATATATCGTGGGTTCGCTTCCTCATTTCGAAAGTGGCATTGTATCTATATTTAGATGCCAGTTGTGTAAGGTCATCGCCTCAAGATAAACCTTCGTCACAGAATACCAAATAGAATTCGAGTAAGGTGCCATGAAGCAACTAGTATACAGTAGTATAGTTGTAAAGGCAATCATAATATAGAAGTTTCGTTCAAGACGTAAACCCGAAGGGTAAGGAAATGACCCACAGAATGTGTTCGGTGGCTGTGATACCCTCATCTAGTTTTCATTAAGGCGTTAGGACTCGTTTTATTTACGTATTACAGAATACGTAAGTCAAAGTTTTCGGTAGGTACCGATATTTTGACGTCTTGGCATTTAGGTAAGGGTCCTAATATAGAAAATATTAAATGGGAAATATGGAGATGGAATTTATAAATTAAATGTTTATTTTCTATTGCGGAATTTCTTCGTGGATTTTTTTGGATGTTCAAATAAGGAATCTAAAACACTGAGTTTCACTATATGATTTCTGGACAGTCATGAAAAACAAACAAAAAATTAAAACAAGTAAATGAGATGAAAATACATTATGTAGGTAGTTATTAATAGAAACCTTTACATTTTCACGAAATTCGTCCTCGTTTAATTAAATAAGGCTACGAGGAAGGTGTACACTTGAAAAATTTTTGTTTGTTCTCATCAAGCTTAACAATAATATTTATTAGGGGTTGTTTAAAACAAGATGAATAAATAGCCCCTTGACTTCCTGAAACTTTTTCACGACTTTTGGTGTTCATAGTCCCTCTTTTTTCCTTTTAAGTTAGGTCCTTTTTAATTAACTGTGTGGGTAAGTGTTGTAAAGATTGTTGAATTGCACATTCAGACTCGATTTGTCGTCATTAATAGTGTCGCGTTTTGCGATTTAAAGCTTAGGTAATAATTTTTTGAATGCATACTGAAGTCTGGCTGTAGCTGGCAGTGGCTGTGTATTTATCGATGGGCCCAAGAAGCCTGAAAATAAATGTTTTATTATTTATTATTATTATTAAATGGCAATGCAAAACTACAAATTAACTATTTTATCTTGTAGGGTCAGCAACAATATGTTCTTCTAACCGTAATTAGTTAAATCATCGTTTGAAAACGACAGAATCATTTACCGAATGGCTACCGACTTCTACCTCCGGTTTACGCTAAAAACCAGCGCCGTGGTTCCGTCACATGGTGGTGACGCATATTTCCGTACTTTTTAGGAAGTGGAAAATTGTCATAAGCAGGGAGAGGCCTATACACAGTCGTAGGTGAAGTCGGGCTGTGGATATGATTAAGGGGTATCATCATGTTGTTTATCAAACACATTTTATTTCATTAAGATAGCATTCTTAGTCTCCGAGATTTAAAGGTTTCTTAGTGACCCGAATTCATTGCTCCCGAGCTATTATAAAATCTATCATACTAATATTATAAATGCGAATGTTTGTGAGGATGGATGGATGTATGGATGTTTGTTACTCTTTCACGTCAAAATGGCTAAACGGATCCTGATGAAATTTGGCACAGAGATAGATTATAGTCTGGAATAACACAAAGCATACTTTTTTTCGATCATCACGCGGGCGAAGCCGCGGGCGCCAGCTAGTTGTACAATAATTTAAGATACATTAAGATACGGAATAGTTTCCAAATACAAAACTAGTCCACTCCACCCAAATACACCAAGCTTCACTAAATATAGGTATTAAACAGTCACTTAACAATGATTTCAGTGGCGAAACAATGCGCTTGTCGCGGACATAAAGACGAGTCCCGGGCTCCGGACTCCCGGACTCCGGGACTCGAAATAGTTGCTTTGTACTGTTATCGGTGATTTTAGAGCAGAGCGAGTTTCTAATACTTGCTGATCTGATTTATTGAGTGGCCGCCACTGTTTACTTGTAAGACAGGAATGTTTCGTAGAAGTTTGGCGTGTTCGTATTTCGTTAAGGATTTTGGAGAGTAGATTTTGTGCGATATTGTGTTACTTACTTGGAATCTGTTGTGAGTTTTATGGGCAAATAGCGTACAGGCTAAAACTGCTTTTGAATAAATAGAGAATAAGGATATGCTTATCTAAAACCACAAAAATATTTATGGTAGTTTTGGACTGGAGATTCGATTTAAATATTATAATTTGTTTCGTATGCAGTTGAGGTTCATAATGATTTAGAAACCCCGTTTTTGAGCTGGTTAAAAAAAGAGTTGATTGAAAATGAAATAAAGAAAAACAATATTTTAATTAAAATAAATGTACGCATAGATGTGTCTGAAAAAAATAAAATGTGACGAGATTCTTTTTAAATAAATCACCGTAAAATTGAAATTTGAATTTCACTAAAACAATATAAACTCATATTACTTGCTTGATATCTGTTTTAATTTAATTAACAAGAACAACGGCTTGGGACCGTCTTTTATTGTTTTAATATAAAAAGAAACCTTACTCTACAAGGACGCTCAAAGACAAAAGGATATTATTTCAAGCTCGACATTTTATGCATCAATATGAACACAAAATCTCTTTTATGAAAGGATTGTGATATTCAACCCGCTGCGCACCGCATTCAGCCTGGGGGCGACATTAGGCTAGTTAGTCGCAAAAGGAATATTTCGTTAGTGGTTAAAACAAAATTATTCTCTTGAGGCAACACTGTTTCAGTTTAGTCTCGTTGGGACTAAATGTTTCGCAAAATAATGACGAAATAAAAGTGTTCGTAGTTCGAATTGAATTAGTTTTGCAAACAACATTTTAGTTGAGTTAGGGCGTGTCAACTTGGACATTGTAAACGATTTGCAATTCTGTTTATCTTGTTTATAATTGATGACAAAGGCATTATAATGTGAATGCTGGTTGTAATTAAATTTAATGTTTAATACTGCTTTGAGTTATTTAGTGAGATAAATGCTAGGCAGAGGTACCTAGACTGAAATTAATTTAGGTTTAATTATGATTAGTTTAAGGCTTTGAATTCTTTGTCAGCGAATGTTGGGCTTTTGCTAAGAATTGATTAATTTAATTTAAAATAGGTGTCTGCCTATTTATGTAGGTAAATAACCATAATGTCGGTTCATAACTAAATTGCGATTAATAAGTCTTAATTAATGGCAATATAGTGATTAATTTACACGATGGATATCTAGTCGTAGAGTTTTAATTTACTGTTAGTGGCAAAACATTGTAACATCAATATTTAACAATGTGTAAAGCATTGAAGTATTTACACACCATTATTTTAAATGTTTGTTTAGTAAGTATGTAGGTACCTTTATATTTCAGTCTATCTAGGTAGCAACATCACCGATAAGACGGACTTTGTAATTATACTATACTTGTAGGTTCCTGGACGCTTGTTAACTTCTTATCTTATTTACGTTTAGTAAAGAAATCAATGACATTTAAAAAAAAAACTTTGCCCCACACTAGTATTTCTCCTGTATCGTGGGTGCGTTTACAAATATTTAAACACAAACAGCCAGACCCGACACAACTATCTTCATTCAGGTCATACAAATATTTGTTCCGTGCGGAAATCGAACCCGCGACACGCAGCGCAGTAGACGATCGCTCAGCCACTGCGCCAACCGTGTCGTCAAGCTTTATTGTCGGGCCTACGCTGTCTTCTCATACTTAAGTACTAATGCTGTAAAAACAACATTGTAAAACCAAATGACCTTAAAAGAGTAATTATGGACTTTCTTGCCGGTTCTTCTCCATAGAAAACGACCAACCCGAACCGTGCACCTTTTCTCGACTTTTTATAAGTACCCATGTAGGCCTTTGAGAAGTAAAATATTTTGATTTGATTTGATACTATACGCAATATTGAAAAACAGTTGTGATTAGATATTGGTGTGCAATAAAGTATGTTATAAGGTGTAAACTACAGTTACACAAAACTATTTTTTTCCCAGGTTAACCACAGTGCATTCAACAGGCAAACCGAAGTTAATGTACCGAAATAAACATTTACCCGAATTAAACATACATAGGAATGTGGAAAATAAAACTAGGAGCAGTCTTAAATTGCATCTAAGTGTGGCAACGGACTTCACAGTTGGGTGTCAACACATTCTATGCAAAAGACAAGGAGAAATCTTTTCGATTGGTACCTAAAGCCACCACGGGATTCACCATAGAGGCGAATCCCGTGTGGGATACATGACGTGATTGCGCGCGTCGTTTATTGTTTAAATCAAAGAACGCATTTTTACAACTATTGGCGCCATTTTGAATATCTTTAAAAAATATATGTACTGCATCCCGCGCTGTATTCGTTTCAGTTTGGTCAGAGCTTTACTAGGGCCAACGACCATCGACCCAGCTCATACGGGATGGTCGTTGACTGGGGCCTAAAGTGGTTAGTTTTTCAAATAGGATATCAATATAAACCACGTTAGAAATAATCACATTAGTAAAATATTGTCACAGACTCAGTAAATATTCAGAATCCTTACTTGATGACTAGTTTAAAAATTGTAACGTATTTCCATATTATTATCCTACTAGCTTTTGCCCGCGGCTTCGCTCGCGTTAAATTTGGGGTAACACAGTTCCTCTTTCCTGATTTGCAGGTACCTGTAGTTTTTGCCCTTGCGCCTTATTTATTGTAATAGCAATGCTAAGTTTTCCCCTTTCTTCCCTTTTTCTCCCTCATTTCTCACTTTAAAAAAAATGTTAGCCTATGTCCGTCTCCAGGGTCCCAACTATCTGTATAACAATTCAATTCATCAAAATCGGTTGAGTCATTAAGGCGTGAAGACGTTACAAACAAACAAATAAACTCACTTTCGCTTTTATAATATTAGTAAGGATAACGATTCTGCCAAAGTGGCTATTTTAGACCAATTTGTATCAGTTTGGCAGCTACAACTTAATAAAAATTATCCTATTGTAATTTATAATGCAGAGTAGGGCAGACTCTGCATTATAATTTACAATAAGATAATCTCTTCTCAAATTATGATTTTATAAGTAGCTGTCCACTTAGATAACGCTCGTTTCTGATATTCACTAATTACTAGTAATTAATGTCATTGTTTATTTAAAAGTAAAATCGTTACTTAAGATTATCATAGACGGTTTTACTAGTGTCTGGCATATGCGTAGCTCGTCGACCGCCAGTTAAAAAAAGGGTTGAATAAAAACTGAAGGGTTACCATGACATCGTATAGCAGTTCTTATTCCTGTGTGAGAAAGAGATGGTGCTAGACACCCTGTATAGCTCTGTCTCTTTCCCTCAGTAGAATAATTTCTTTTTTAAGACGTCATGGTAGGGTAGCTGTTCTTATTGAAAAAACCATAAAAATATTTTTAAACCATACACTAGATTATGAAATTGCCAATCATTCGATGTCAATTTTTGATCTAGAATTTAAACACTTTATTTTTTTACTAGCTTTTGCCCGCGGTTTTGGTCGCGTTAAATTCGGGGTAACACAGTTCCCCTTTCTTGATTTATAGGTACCTGCTACCTGCTGTTTTGCCCTTGCGCCTTATTTATTGTAATAGCAATGCTAAGTTTTCCCTTTTCTTTCTCCCTCATATCTCAATCTTTTTTTAAAAAAAATATCCGTTTCCAGGGTCCCAACTATCTCTGTACTAAAATTCATCAAAATCGGTTTAGTAATTTAGGCGTAAAGACGTAACAAACAAACAAACTCACTTTCGCTTTTATAATATTGGCAAGGATTGTTTGTCGGGAATAATTAATTTTGACTCCTGAGTGGATTTTACGGTTGTATGCTCTTAACATTAACGCCTACGACTTCTCCGTCTTTATATCAAGATAGCACTATTTAGGGCTAATACAATATTAATGAAGCTTTGGCCTTTAAAGGTACTTATTAATTTTTAAATATTGTAGTAAGGTCCTAAGATTTTGACATTTAAATAATGTAGGTATGACGTCATTTGGGAACTTGTAAGCAAATAATTGCTGTTGTTTTTTCTTTTGATGTTGTGTTTAGTATATTTTATTTTAATTTCGTTTTCACATTTACTTCGGGTACTATCCATACTATTGGGTACTACAGATTTTGTCTGATAACAAATATTTTTATTATCTAACTGATGCATATTACCATTATTAGTTCTGTTGTTAATTGTAAAAGATGACTGTAACCGGTAATTATTTTAAATATTGATCAATAAAATGTTCCCATGACAGGTAAGTGGTGTCGTGTTTGTATCTGAATATCGATTCGAGTAGGTACAACGTCTCAAAATGATTTCATACTTTTGCTATAAACCATGAAAACTCCATTATTCTCTTCCATTTTTAATAATAATATAATTATTTATTTCCTGTATCATCTTATGTAACCGTTTTATTTGTTTGGGGAAGAGAAATTTTCATTTTTTTTATTATGCCCACTTATTATTAAGATTATAAAAGCGAAAGTGTGTTTGTTTGTCTGTTACCTCTTCACGCCTTAATGGCTAAACCGATATTGATGAATTTTGGTACAGAGATAGTTGGGACCCAGGAGACGGACATAAGCTATTTTTTTTTTAAATGTGGGACATGATGGAGAAAGAGGGGAGAAAAGGGAAAACTTAGCTGTGCTATTACAAATCAATAAGGCGCAAATAAAAACTGCAGGCAGCAGGTACCTGCAAATCAGGAAAGGGGAACTGTGTTACCCCAAATTTAACGCGAGCAAAGTCGCGGGCAAAAGCTAGTAGGTATATCATATTTCTTTCTTCCCATCGGTATGGTGGTATTTGTCCGGATAGGCCACTGTCAGAGATAATCCTACTAGGTAAGTACTGAAAACATCCTTCACAGTATCTACTTACCTTGCTTCTATGAAGCTCACGGTCATTTATCATGTGCCTAGCCTTTTCCGAACTTTGTTGCTGTCGGCTTCCAGTCTAACCGGATGCAGCTAACAGAATACCAGTATTTTACATCGTGTGACTGCTTATTTGTACTGGGTAATACAATACTTACCTTTGGTAAGACTGATTATCAGACTTTCGGGACACTGACTACTTGTAACGACTGACAAATATCTACAAATGGCAGCCGGGACCAACACCTTAACATGCTTTCCGAGGCACGGACGAAACTCGGTATGTAACTGGTGGCCACCCATCGACAGACACAGCCATACAATATGCAAAAGTATAAAAGACAAGGACTTCGTTCAGACGATACACGTGTCAGGTCTAGTAGCGTGACGAAGTCTTTAACAATAATTTTGCGCAAAGCGAGTTTGAATTCCTCGTGATAGTCTCAGAGCTAAGTGTCACTTACGGCGTGTTTGTGGTGTTATAGGCACTTTGTTTTACTTGAGTTTCGGAGTGTGAAGGAGACGTGAGTTTAGTTTAAAAAAATTCGTTTATTACTTCTACTTGTGAATGTGTGATGAATTGGGTCAGAAAAGTAACGTTGTGTAGACTTTCAACATTATGATCTATTTTATAAAAAAGATAAAATCTCTGACTGAGTCATCACGAAATCTCGGCGACTATTGGCTTACACCTTTTAAGACATAGGTGCTCACTAAGACGAGATTTTGCAAAATTCGGGTTGAATTTGGCAAAATCTCGTCTCAGGGGGTGAAACAGGGTGGCAAAGTTTGTATGGGAAAACGCGATCCTTGGCCGGACAAAAATTTTGTATTAGGCATTTTTTCACGTTTTTCTAAATAAAAACGTACTCCACACTAGGAATTTCTCCTGTGTATGGTGGGTGCGTTTACAAACATTTAAACTCAAATACACAAACAGCTAGACCATTTAAACATATACCTGTAGGTCATACAAATATTTGTTCCGTGCGGGGATCGAACCCGCGACACCCAGCGCAGCAGTCGATCGCTCAACCACCGCGGTTGGCGCAGTATAAAAGCCATCTGTATATATAAAATCAAGTTACGTCACTAAAGAGCTGAGCAGCGGGTCAAACCTCTGGACGTAGGTAGTAAAAACCAAAAGTAGTAAAAATAATGTTTGAATAAAGTAGGTAATAATTTAGACTATAATTTATTTAGAACAAGCTTAGTTAACTAGCCTATAATCTCCAAAGGTTAAGACAGAGGTTTACTTATTAAGTTGTTTGAGTCTGAAGTCATAGGGATGACCCTATTGCCATTAACACTTTCACACCTAACCTTAAACTTTATAAATCAGTTGGTAACAGAGGGGGTATTCTAACCCTCGTTGCCTCAACTTCTTTCCTTTTGAATCAACATTGATTTAAAAAAAATTTGAATATTCATATTTCGAATTTCGTTCCGTCATTTCATCTTCAACAATCATTTTTGGGTCATTACATTTCAAGCACTTGTGGCTGCTAGCCGTGATCAACATAGGGGGTGGAATACCCAGTCTTACCAGTCAGTTCATATTCAAATCACCTTCGTTAAATCTGTTCTTTTAGGTTACCTCCGAATATATTTTAAAGATACTGTAGCACCTCTTCAGCATCACTTCGACAGTTTTAGTGAAAAACTACTAGTCCAAATTCTGTTCCACTGTTTGACAAATCCTTAGTCTGGATTTGCCAATCCTATTCCAGTGGTAGCGGTGTTCGAAAACTACGTTCTTTGAATTGTTGTCGCTACGTGTGCCGATGTTCGCCAGTGCGGTATTGACAATGGATTCTTGACTGTATTGAAGGTGAATTTATACGAGAAAAACCTAAATTTGTAGTAAGATTATAAGTAGTATGAATTTAACCTCTTCGATATAAAGAGGTCCTAATCACAATATAAAGGAATATGAATTATTAATTATTGTACTAATTGAAATACTTTGTGCGAAAAATAATTTTAAAGTCGCTTGTTTCTGGAATTTATTGTACGGAGCAATATTTTCCACGACTAATCTGACACACAATTTAACTGAAATAAGTGAGAGAACTTTGCAGGAAAAATGTTTCCATTCTGAAGTATAGGATCCGAAAAGGGCTTACATAAATTGTTTCTGACAAAGTAGTAGCGTAAAAGCCAGTAAAAGGGTTAGTGAAACATGTGTTTAATTTTTTGAGGAAATCACAATGCAATCTCTGAAAAAAACTAGACTATATGTGGTTACGAAATAACAGAAATGGTTTAATCCTTACTAATATTATAAAAGCGAAAGTGAGTTTGTTTGTTACCTCTTCACGCTTTAATGGCTAAACCGATTTTGATGAATCTTGGTACAGAGATAGTTGGAAACCAGGAGACGGACATAGGCTCATTGAAAAAAGTGGGATGTGAGGGAGAAAGAGGGAAGAAAAGGGAAAACTTAGCGTTGCTATTACAAATCAATAAGGCGCAAGGGGAATAGTGTTACCCCGAATTTAACGCGAGCGAAGCCACGGGCAAAAGCTAGTATTATATAATTATCATTACAACGATTTTATAAAAATACTGTCGATTCTATAAAGAGTCAACAAAAAATTGAACGTCAGAAAACAGAAGCCAATTACGATTATTTGCATGAAAATATTATTTTAGTTTTAGAAAACCATCAATTTCAATGCGCTTGAAATACATTTGAAAGATGAACTCGTCTCGAGGGTGTTGTTCTAAGAGCTAAGAGCGTCTAAAGTGAAAACTAAAATCGATTTAAAATGTTATATTCTGAATGTGGCTGATAAAACAAACCCTCACTGATATAACAGTAAGACGGGTGATACGAAATGAAGCTGTTTCATTTCATTGCTCTGAAGCATCAAAGTAAGTTTAGACAAAAGGAGTGTCGCGTAAAGTCTAATACGTCTTTCGTTCTCTTAAGTATTACGCGGTTTGTAGAATCGACCCCCAGATGCCTCAACTTCAGCACTATTGTGCGCAAAAGCTGTAACAAACGTTGATAATGTTGTCCGCGCTCGCTCAAGGGAATGCACGGAATAGGCCATTTGCCAGTACGGCGGCGACAACGTGACAATATTCCCAAGAATGTGCCCAATAATGGGAAATCACGACGAGCCTCAACATCGCGTATTGATTCCAGAATACGTGCCCAGCTTTATTTGAATGACCGTCGAGTTAATTTCTATTTTCGACGTCGAAAATGCTTTTTGAACGTGACAGTTGTGGTTACTGTGAGTTAACGACCCCGACAAAGCTCACGCCATTCTGAGTTGACCGTTTTAATAAATTATTATTTTATGATGCGGTCCTTGTTAAATGAAATGTTATTTTATATACGTAAAGTTCACTGCAGTGCTAGTGGTCACACAATTCGAGCCAAGGAAAGTGCTATTCAAATATCTTTATCTACATTTTGGCCACCTTTGTTTGTGTTTCAGGAAATGCATATTCTATATTCATGCTTCGCCGTGTGCTCTTTACAAAATTGAGAATTGAATTTCGTGTTACAACCTCGTGCCTCCTGAATTTTCATAAAGGGGAGAAAAACAGGATCGTTCAACTTACGACGTATAAAAATGCCTATCTATTTTAGTGCCATCGCCAGAATGAAATTTTCAGACGTCTTAAAGTCGTCGTAAGATTAGGTGAGACCACGATTTGTTTGATGACACGACATTATAGATTTTATTACGGAGATTTCGCGACTTTAAGACCTGAACAGACGACCTAGAATTATGCGACGCTTATTAAACTGCCTGTCATTAAATTGCTGCGGTAAAGGTAGGGCTGCCGGATGCTGCTGATTCAAACATTCAATGAAAAGTTTGTTTTACTGAGTATTATTGAAACAAATTCTTGATTGTAATATTTTTGAAGAAACCTTTTTACTTGAGTTTTTTTCTTCTACTTGAGTTTTGGGATTCGATTTCCTTAATTCAAAATTTTTATGAGTCCTATTCAGGCGTTATTGGACTGCCATTGCACATTTGAGACAGCTGGCATTTTCCATTCTCTCACGAAAAGTGAGTTGGGGTCGGGTAAAGCTTTTCTATTTTGAAAACCCTAACTGTAAGTAGATGTTGTATGTGTGCGTAATGCGGGTGTATTTTAATTGAGCCACAATTATGTTTGGTGGTCTTTTGTACGTTGAAGCGAGAGCCGTGAAGCTGCTGCGGCAGGACAATGGGGAGCAATGGCCCGCTTATCATTTCTCTAGCGGGGGCGGTGCCAGATTTTAAAAGTAATTACGAGCTCTGAAGACTTTATGAATGTTCTCCTTGTGAAGTTGTTTTATAACTTTAATTAAAATGTGCTCTGGTTTGTATGTGCTATAAGGGATCGTACGAGTTATGAAACTTCTCACTGGAATTTAATATTGTTTATAATGTTATAAAAATATAGATTAATTAGAAAATACTCTAAAAGTAATCAAACTTAGAATATTTTGATTTTCTGTCGAAACTGGCACTGCAGCCTGCTTAGTCAGTAAAAGTCAGACACTCCTCCGCACCCCACCCAGAGCGGGGGAAGTTATTTGATGATTTCCAATCAGCGAAAAAAGCCTGCTTATCGGATGAGCGAAAGACAACACTATTCGTTCTTTTCAATCTTCCTCTTTATCGTGTGACTAATCTAGTGTCAGTGTTTCCTTGTCGTCCATGTGCCTGTGACTTGGCTTACATGCCGTTGAGAAATCTCTGTTACGCATGCTGGTTTCCTCGCCAAAGCAAGTGCAAGCAGCGAAACATTAACGCGATGATTACATTAAGCACATGAATCTGAAAAAATAGATTTTTATTAGAGAAATTAGATTTAGAAAAATTTTGTATTTTTTGCGTATGGGAAAATCCTTACTAATATTATAAAAGCGAAAGTGAGTTTGTTTGTTTGTTACCTCTTCACGCTTTAATGGCTAAACCGATTTTGATGAATTTTGGTACAGAGATAGTTGGGAACCAGGAGACGGACATAGGCTAATTTTTATTTAAAAAAAGTGGGATATGAGGGAGAACGAGGGAAGAAAAGGGAAAACTTCGTGTTGCTATTACAAATCAATCAGGCGCAAGAGCAAAAACTGCAGGTCTGCTTGGTGTGTTATACCGAATTTAACGCGAGCGAAGCCGCGGGCGAAAGCTAGTATCATATAACTTTCCCCACTCTGGGCGGAGGGGAAGTGTCAGACTTGTATTGACTAAAACCCACCCATGTTCCTTCTATCGCCCTTTATGTTCCGGGGCCGCGGTATCTCTTTCGTACAACGCGGAACCCCGGCAGGCGGTGGCCCTGGCAGGTCCCTCTGCTTTGCTGACATATTTTTTAGGTGTGTGTGGAACACTAAACATCATTGACACGAGAATGGCTACGCGTGGAGTTTTGTTCGAAATACCTACTTGAGAAAGAACCAGGCTTGGATGCAGAATGCCTGGAAAATTTATCGTCGAATTAAAACTAAATATTTTGCAAGGCCTGTGTCTATAACTTATCTTCATAGTACATAAGCGGGTTTATAACACACATTTTCAAACTTATTTACTTATTCATCCCAATGCAGTGAAAATCCCGGAAAAGCCCTTCAGAGGCCCAACTAATCTCCTCCTCCACCATTGTCCCAAAGAACTGGCGACAATATTAATATTGTTTCGGTTTTCTACGCTAAAAGGGGTTAGTAAGTAGGTCAAATTTCAATAACATGAGTGTTTCAGCTCTTTACTTAAGGTGGCACGGCAACTACCTTGACTGAATAATATATTGCCCCAGAGAGTACTAAGTCTCGCGGCTTGATTGACCGACCAGAGTCGGTTTGTATTGTACTGTTTGAAAGGTATTTTGCATTATGGAAGACTAACTTTAGCCCGCGGTTTTGTCGCGTCATGGTTGGTAGTTATTGCTAGGGAACGCTTTGAATATAACTACTGACACTTGGGGTAGTGTAGCCTTTTTTCCGTATGGAAATTTATCAAATAACTTCAGGAATACGGGAGAGTCGGGCTTTTATTGACTAAAGTCCATTTATGTTGCTTTTTTTGCCCTTCTTTGTGTTCCGGGTCAACCCGCAACCCCGGCGGGTAATGCAGCCTAAAGTAAGGATTTTTGGAGATGAATGAAGCATTTTGCAGATTACCCCTACAACTAAACATTCAAACTTTACCACTTTATGATATAACTGGCTTTGCTCAACAATTTCACCCAATGCTCAGTGCTCCTAAATGTCGTAGTAAAAATATAACAAAGCTTTTCTGAATTAATGGACAATCCAACAATAAAACAATTGTTCGATTCGAACTGAAAGTTCTTGAGATAAGCGTTTTCAACCAAACAAACTCTTCAGCTTTATAATATTAGTATAGAAATATAGATTAATAGGTTAAGTCCATTCAGTCATCATCTGCCTAGCCTTTTCCCAACTATGTTGGGAACGGCTTCCAGTTTAACCGGATGCAGCTGAATATCAGTATTTTATATGGAACGACTGCCTATCTGACCTCCACAACCCAGTTAGTACTAGGTAATGCGATACCCCTTGGTAAGACTGGTTGTCAGACTTTCGGAACACTGACTACCTGTAACGACTGTCAAAGATCTACAAATGACAGCCGGGACCAACGGCTTAACGTGCTTTCCGAGGCACGGAGGAAACTCGGTATGTAACGGGTGGTCACCCATCCACAAACCAACCTAGGCAAGCGCGGCTTGATCTAAAGATCGACCCGAGCGGCTGCTATTATTCAGCCACGAGCTCCTCAGGTTAAGACCTTTCAGTATTGGGAGTAAAATAAACTTTCAAGGTCAAGAGAAAGTTAATTCTGATTTGTGATCGCTGCCTGGTCGATAATTAAGTCTGATTCTTGGTCGCTGAATTTGCAAAATTTAGCCATGATTGCGTCCTAGTTTCTGAACAAAAGTTGTGTACCTCTTTTGGTCAGTAAGTTATCAAATATAACTACCAACCCGTTTCTATATTTAGTGATTTTCACAAATGTGATGACAAAGTAACAATAAAATACTTTTTGGAGAATAATGAAGTTCCAAAGTAAAGACAGTTTAAATACACGTAACTATTTACTAAGAAGTTTGTTTTACATAACGAAAATCATAATTCCAAATGAGGGGCAAGGCATTAAATATATCATGTCGGGGTTTCAGGTTTTTCGAAAGAGATACCGCGGCCTCGGAACGTATAGGGCAACCGAAGGAACATGGGCTCCACCAGAACTAACTCCACCCCGCTCCGCCCAGAGCGCGGAATGTTATTTGTTAGATAATGATTTCCCATCCGCAAAAAAAAAAACATAAAATAAAGGATTTAAGTTTGTATAATAGTAGTCTGTCATTTTGTCTTAACATGTTGTTGAACTAAAACACACACAAAACTAATCACCTCAAGTACATAAAATAACTCACAACAGCATCTTTGTAAGGAATTTCAACGGAGATGAACAGGTAATAAAAGTATCACTACATTTCCAAGAGTAACGGCGGCCTGCACACATGTTAAGACATACAGATATCCAAGAAAGAGTATGCGCTTCGAGATAAATCGCCGTACGATCGTCTTTAATAAAATACGAACGCGCGATAATGAGATCTAATAATATACAGCTTACAACTAATATAATGATATAATTATAGATTTTACCACTCTATAACCGCTTCCAAAAAAAAACCTTAAAATTGATAGATGACATTTTTTTCCATTTTAACCAACAATATTAAATTTTTCCTATGGAATCTGGAACGCTGTTGTCTCCCTCTTGGAGATGGGCGTTAGTAGCTGCTACACAACTAAATTAGTTGTGTAAATGACTGCATTAACGAACGAAATACAATTTGGCATAGGTGTTTTTGTTCCAATAAAGATTATATATTATGACACTTGTGACCAGTGAGTAAGGTAACTTAACAGCGAGATCATTTTATACAAACACGCAATGATACATAGGTGCATTAATTACTACGAAGTGTTGCATGAGAAACATTAGACGGTTTGTTTGTTTTGGCGCGACATTCACGCTAATTCGGAAACATGAAGATAACTGAAGCACATTCCTTTTCTGGTTTAATTATACTTCCATATACCGACGGAAATTTGAAAGAGCATGAGGGGCTAAGTAGTTTCATTCCATTATCTCACGGTTGCAGTGTGGTAACGACATTTGTGCGGTCACCATGTTTTGCGTAAAACCGGGAAAGTAGCACGTAGCCTATGTATTAGTTTCATGTTGTTACAATAATGTTGGACTATTTAAAACGCTTTTTAAGGACAGCCGCTTGAAAACTGTAACTATGAATTAACAAATGTTTGAAATTCATTTTTCTCATAAAGGTCGAAAAAATTCACCAGTGACGGTACGAAGAATCAAACTATCAGTTAACTACTTCTTAATAATAATAAAAAACATGTCTTTGCCCAATGTAGGGAATGTTTAAAAACTAGGTTGTTTTCGTTGAATATAGAAACATATAATAGTATAACAATTCTTCATTTCAATACAGTGAACATTGTTACAGACATCTTAAGTTTATCGTACAGGTTACATTTATGCAAAATACCTAGTAAGTTGGGTACGTCCTATTTGAAAGTTACTTTGTATTTTCAGATATCTACTAAACAAAATACGAGTCAATCGTTTTTTGATGTTGCTGTGTGACTACTGACTACCTATCTCAAAGTAATCGTAGGTAGTTTCCAGCCCTGAAATATTTTACTTACAATTTTGCTTCGGTATTTTTTTTACGCGTCATTTGACTTCGGGTTCGCAAAGGAAGTACATTAGGCATCGTTTCAGTTGCCGAGAGCCTACTTTGTCAAATTGCCAGACGAGAAAATACTTTAACATCATATTAATGGTAACTATTTGTCTTTTTATACCTACTGGCTTTCGTGAACCCAATAAATTATCTTCTACTGTTATTTTTTTCTTCTGGCGGTTATGTAAACCTGAACAATTCAAAAATATTAAGCTTCTCCATTCAGACCTTTATTTTCGTAAAAACAGTTAAATGTTTAGAAAAAAACAAGCGAGTGTTTCTAAGGTAATAAATGTTCAGGATATGTCTTCAGATATTCACAAAGATGGCTACCGTACGTTATCTGCTGAACTTCCCGCTCACATTGTCTAAGATTCCAGATAAAAGATGTTGTTTTGTATTATTTAGCCACCATTACGGACTCGATAAGGATTTACTCCAGTATTGAATTGTTCCGTTTTCAAATCCCTCTCCAACGTACGCTTCGAATTCTAGAAAATTTTAAATTCTTTTTGGTGTCTAAAAACATTGTCTTAGAGCATTATTTCTTTAGATGAATGGGGCCATTATGTTATTAAGTAAAAGGTTACTTTTGATAAAAATAACTTTACCTATATTACGCCTGTTTTCCCGTAAGATAGATAGATATCCTCAAAGATATGTCAGCAAAGCAGAGGGGCCTGCCAGGACCACCGCCTGCAGGGGCTGCGGGTTGTTCGAAAGAGTTACCGCGGCCCCTGAAAATGCCCTTTGCCCTTTGGCAATAGAAGGAACATGGCTAGGTTTTAGTCAGTACAAGTTTCGACACTTGCCCCCTTGCTCCGCCCAGAGCGGGGGAAGTTATTTGATGATTTCCCATCCGCAAAAAAAGCCTAAGGTCATCAGGTCATCACCCGGGTACAAATTCAGACACCGGGCTGTAATTGAGACATTCATGAAAAAATATGCAATGATATTTAGTTTCCGAGATATTTTAATGTATTCAGAGGAGCTGAGTGCTATAAAATTAAATCTCATTTGCGGGTTGCGATTTCGTAATTTTAACTTTCATTACACGACTGACCAAAACTTTCTGGAATTCGAGTTCTATAAAACATGCAGCAGAAAAGTTAAATACCCACTCGTAGATACAGTAAATTTGGTGGCACAGCAAAGGTTTTGTATTTTCTGAAAACCGCATTTTCATATGCGACTAGCTGTGCCCCGGCATGCGTTGCTATGCAATTTTCTACCTTTCTACCTACCCTACCTTTTCTTTGCTATAAACCTCACGGAGCCCGAGACCTTTCCAACGAATGCAAAACCGTGGAAATCGGTTCGTGTGTTCTGGAGTTATAGCGTCAGGAAGGAAAACCCGACTTATTTAGCGTCAGGAAGGAAAACCCGACTTATTTTTATATAGTAGATAAGGATATTGCCATTAACTCCATGCTGTTATTAAGCTATTTCTGATGAATAAACTCTCGAAAGTCTGACAACAAGTCATACTAAGGGCCCAAGGGGTATGGCATTGACAAGGTTTTGGACGAAAGATAGGTAGCTGATCTCCGTTATATGCAGAGCTTTTATATGGATCTGCTCGACTGTTTTTTGCTAGACTGGAGGACGAAAAACAGGCTATACAGAAAATTACCCTTGGATTCAGAGACGACCTAAACCAAAATCTAATGAGATTTTTCGTTCAAAAAGTCGTAAGTAGCAGTCCACAGTAACATTTTGTCCGAAATGGGAACCCAGATACCCATGTTACAAAGCAGCTTGCGACCACTAGACCAGCTAGTCTCAGTCTAGAACATCTGATAATTTTAAGATTGTTTTCTCTGTCTTTTCAATGGAGTCAAAACATTGCAACAATATCGTCCCACAGCACTAGAACGTCCCTCGAGCTCGCATCATTAACAGCATTTGTTCTACTCGTTAGCTAGCTTGTACGCCAGTTGCTGCACAACGGCGTCTACTAGCCATTGACTTCTGTTATCACCTACTTTGTTTACAAATAAGATACAGATGTTATTGTTAATGTTATTTTGAAAAGAAAGATAGCGACGTTTTCTATTTTATTGTTAAAATGATCTTTGGCGCTTGAACGAGGTTGACACGGGTGTTATCCTTACTAATATTATATAAGCGAAATTGAGTTTGTTTGTTACCTCTTCACGCACTAATAGCTAAACCGATTTTGATGAATTTTGGTACAGAGATAGTTGGGACCCAGGAGACGGAATAAGGCATTTTTTTTAAAAAAAAAAGTAGGATTTGAGGGAGAAAGAGGGAAGAAAAGGAAAACTTAGCTTTGCTATTACAAATCAATAAGGCGCAAGGGCAAACTGCAGGTACCTGCAAATCAGGAAAGGGGAACTGTGTTACCCCGAATTTAAGGCGAGCGGATCCGCGGGCAAAAGCTAGTTGGTAAATATATGAGAAACAAAATGGCGGTTTACTTCAATTTTGCCACGCGGCTACTATCCTTTTGCACACTTTTAAACATTGTCTTGACATGATTTTTGTCTACGCAGTCAAATCACTACAACGTTAACGCCACACAGCACTAGAACATTCCTCGAGCTTGCTTCATTAGCAGCATTTGTTCTACGCCTTAGCTAGCTTGCGTGCCTTTACTACACAATTATGCCTACTGTCTACCGTCTTTTGATATTTTGATTACTTTTTGCATTGATATCTCTTTTAGTTGGCCTATCTGCAACTATAATAGCATTTTACACTGATCTGTATTCAATTTATTTTATAAGCTATTATTAATAACAATTGAAACGAAATATTCACCATGTTAGCTTCACCCCATTCACGTAGACTGGGTCATATAAACCTTCCTCTATAATCACTCTATTTATTGCTGAAAATCGCATCATAATTAGTTGAGTAGTTTTAAAGATCCAAGCGAACAGACAACGGAAGCGACTTCATTTATACTGTGTTAAGATAGTGAGTTTCCGACATTTCGGCGCTGTTGCAATCGCCATAATCACGAATAGAATGAAGTTATTGGAAGAGGCTATTTAGTGTGTAAATATCCCATTCTAAATGTTATTTAAAATCTTATTCACTATGTTAGTCTCTAAAGTTACTTTATTTACTTTGTTTCGGTATATTTTCTGTCAACGCAACCGCCACAGTGACACTAGAATGTCCCTGCAGCTCAGTCCATTAGCAGTATTTATTCTATTCCTTAGCTAGCTTGTGTACTAGTAAAAGCACTACTATACATATATACCTTCTAGTCACTGCATTTTGTTACTTTCAACGTTGAACACAAATAAAGAAAGAAAACAAGTTTATTTGGCACAAGCCATAAATGCACACAGTAATAAAAATAATAAAACTTAATTCTAAACACTATCTAATAAATATAATGTATATATTATTGTGTGTCTCACGGCTGCGCCAAATAGGCCCAGTTCAGCAAACTGCCGAGCAGCTAGTGCCCGACGCTGGTTTTCCACTGGACCTGATATATTGATGTGACGGACGTAAAACAGTTTTAAATGTATAATATGTACTTAAATGAGAGTGTGAACAGCAATAATAAAAAAGAAGATAAACCACATAATTGATTATAATGGGAAATTCTGCAAAGTAATATGGAAATTAAAGTTAAACATCGGGTATATATTCATTTTTGGGCGACGTCCACGACATGAAAGGTAGGTAGGTTATAAATTAAATAATTGAGGCATTTAGTGCGACCATGTTCAATTTACGTCCATTTTACAAATAAGACATGTGGCGTGTCTTGTTACCGTATGATTGAAGACATTGTGGCTGTACTGGCTCAGCATATGGGCGTAGAGGATTGTGGCCCAAACACTCACGCAGGTGAGGATTGCATCCCATCATTGGGGACAATGCAAGTTAAAGCACTAATTAGAAAGAAGACGGTGAATTAAAATTAACTCGGTTTATTGTTTTCTGAAATTGTGATTCTGTTGTGTGTTGAAGTGCCTTTGTGTCTTTGTTTTGTACATACTGTTTGAAAGCAGAAAAGCTGGAAAAGGTAGACTGGTTGTATTTGCTGCTTACTTTTAGTTTAGAATGTGAGTTTTAAGAATTCTGCTTAAGCGTATTGCATAAGGTTTATAATAGGAATTAGTAGATTATCTGAAGCTTGTATAATTGAAAAAATAACCCAAAATAAAAAAAAGAACACGCCTTAATACGGTGATTTTGTGAGTGACGGTGTTAGTGGTACCGAACACAAAAAATTAATAAGGAAGAGGGTAGATTGTTTTTTCTGCTCATAAACACATACCCGCAATAACTTCAGTTCATCCGTGACCATGGCATTTGCAACATCGTCGAAACATCGTAAACTCGGGATAAATATCAAACATGTTTAGTGTTAATAATAATTTTAGTGACCATGTCAGTTTAAAGACTTATCCTACTAATATTACAAATGCGAATGTTTGTGAGGATGGATCGATGTTTGGATGTTTGTTACTCTTTCACGTCAAAACAGCTTAATGCATCTTGATGAAATTTGGCACAGAGGTAAATTATAGTGTGGAATAACACATAGGATACTTTTTTTTCGATATGACGCAGGTGAAGCCGTGGTCGCCAGCTAGTATTGTATAATTGACTTGCATACCGACCTTATTGGTGAGATTCTTCAGAAAGGTCAGTTGCAACCAGCATGCGTATATGACCGGCTCATGAATGTGAACGAGGCAGAAGGAGTATGTAAGTATCGCAGCAGGTGGCGTTCTGTGGTTTCTGTCTACCCCCATTTGAAAAAGTCGTGAGTTTATGTCTGTATGTATAACTAATACTGAAGCCTTTTTTTTGTTAAACACGCTATGGCTAGAACGAAGTTTAGCACTGAAAATGGATAAAAGTCAAGATTCGAAAAAAATATACCTAGTGGTCTCATGTTGCTAAAACTCGGGAAGTTTAAGAGCCTCCGTAAAGGAGAAATCGCTGTACAATTTCTAAAATTGACAACCTCCTTAATCTATTTAACCTTTACAATAGTCGCAAGCACCCAATCCTGTGACGTCACTATTATTGCTTCTCCTGTCTCCGCCAGCTGTCTGGTGTGACCGCTAATTTGCCCACTGAGCATCTAATGTCCCTAATGTGGCACATTTGGCGCACATCAAGTCGTTTGCTCCAACGCTCAACACAACGGAACAAGGCGCCCGCACGGATTGCGACCGAATTGCATACTTAGTATTTATTGTTCCTTTCTGACCCTTTCGCGTTGAAGTTTTAGTAGTGTCTTGCTATATTAGTTTTTGTTGAATTGCTGTTGTTGGGTATATGAGGCTGTTAGTTTTAAGGTTTTAAACTTAAAACATTTATATCAAGAAAAACATTTACGGCTCTTTTTAACTGTCAAGGCTTGTTTTAAGGGTTGCGTACTTCAAAAGAAAAAAAACTTGAGGGGTGTCAAGGGAAACCCGTATGAAACGAAGTTATTATTTAATATGTACAAAAACCTGTGTACACTCAACAAAAATAATCGTCGCGACACCACACTGTTTAATGCGAAATAGAAAGACGTAACGTAAATAACTGGCTTGCTTTCTATGAGAGAGAGAGAGAGAGAGAGAGTGCCAACTTGGCCAGTTTTCTAAGCTGAAGTAACTTTTTCCTACAATTTTGAGTTGTGAATTGTTTTTTGAACATCCATGCCACCGGCTAGAGCTGACAGTTCCTGGACCGTTGTTGCAACAAGAGTGTAGAATTTTTTCAGTATAAGCCTCAATTTCTATGTAGTCACCATGTATTTGATCATGGGTTTACTCTTAGAACAAACTAATTATGTAGCAGAGGGGCTTGCCAGGGCCTCCGCCTGCCGGGATTGCGGGTTGTTCGAAAGAGATACCGCGGCCCCGGAATATAAAGGGCAATAGAAGGAACATGGGTGGGTTTTAGTCAGTAAAAGTCTGACACGCCCCCCCGCTCCACCCAGAGCGGGGGAAGTTATTTGTTGATTTCTGCCACCCAAAAAAAAAAAACTAATTATGTACATGTAGGGATTGTATGCATGAGTTCACGTTAAGCTAGTTAATAATGTTGTTCTAGAATTCTACGCTCTCGAGATATAAATGAAAATAATTATTTATATTTGAGGACTGAACCACTCTAAGTAAGTCTTGGTAGAGGAGTTTAATGCCCTTGTATTAATTTTGCTGCTCTTTGAATGTTGTAGACTTAAAATAAACTGTTTCACAATTTAGTGGAAGGCAGAGTTATTGTTATAATACGTTATCATTTCAAAGTTAATTTGTTTTATTTAAGTTTAATGGCAAGCTTATTTTGATTGTATTTATGTAATATAAATGGCTGGGTAGACAAACTAAATTACATTTTATACAACTTATAATTTAGTTGCTCAAATTATTCTTAGTAAATAAGTCAAATTTTGCTACAACATCGTAATACTCGTCATCTCAGGAGTCACCTTCTTTCTAGTCATATAATCTTTTACACAGTTTATCCCTCCGTCGTTTATTAGGGTACCGTACCAAATGGAAAAACGAATCCCTTGTAGCTTATAGGATTATTTTGATGAACGTCTGTCTGTCTATCAAGACCTTTATCATAAGAACGCAGTTTAGACCGAACACAAATCCAGATCACAATAGATTATTTAGATCTAGGCTCAAGTCTGCGATTCCGGAGCTGTGAAAAAGTCAGCAGTCAATATATATGGCTGTCTATGTTGTAAGTTTGTACGGAACCTTAGGTGCACGGGTCCGACTCGCACTTGACTGGTTTTTGATTCTTACAGCCGTTCACAGTCATACTATATTAGCATTAAAAATCCGTGAGCGTATAAAATAACACAATAAAAAGTTACTCATAATGTTCAAAAAATAAGTTCTGTAGAACGGAATGGTATCGAACGTAGTAAACTGAACAAAAGTAAAACAAAAATAACTCGAGTCAGACTTTCAGCTTTCAATTGGCAATATTTGAACGTTATTAGCCCCAAGTAAACTGCCGTATTCGTATGCACATAAGCGTATAAAACGCCCATTAATATTTACACTGTGTGCCAATAAATGAGATGAATCTCAACACGTAAAAAGTAATTTAAAATTTGTTGGGACAGCCCTACCCATCTAATAAGCTCAAATAGCTGTTGACAGACAATTTATATATGATTTATATAGAACGTGTTTTATTGTTAACTTTTTTTTTGTGTCTGACATTTATTTGAACGAACGTGTACAAAATGCTATTTTCTTTTTCATTGCAGTCGAAGTTGAAATGTTTAAAAATGCAAATACCTTTACGAATACGCTGAAACATTGTTTGATAATTCAACTATTTTATTACTAACCAATTGAAATATAAATTCAGTCATTCAATTTCGAAACAATCGATGTTTTTGTGTGAGTACAGTTAAGTACAAAGGTGGGGAACACATTATTTATTTCAAAACAAATTAAAGGATGATTATGCGCACTTGCTAAATTATTTACCTTTACCTGTTATTAAAATAAGCACTGCTCAGTTCACTTTTTGATAAATACTGGCAACAGACACTATTTTATCGGCATTCGATGTAGATTCTGTGTTATATTCTACTAATATTATAAATGCGAATGTTTGTGAGGATGGATGGATGGTTGTATGGATGTTTGTTACTCTTTCACGTCAAAACGGCTGAACGGATCTTGATAAATTTGGCACAGAGGTAGATTATAGGATACTTTTTTTTCGATACCACGCGGGGGAAGACGCGGCCGCTAGCTAGTTTGAAATAGTTTCGCGCAATTCGTTAGCTCACACACACGTGAAGTTCAGCGTCTTAAAATTAATAGAGGAGGACTTACTTTAGATTTGGAAACTATTCTGTTACTATGTTATAAAGATCAAAAGCATTGTGCTCCTGACAATAGCGGTCCCACCATTGAACCGAATCTAAGCATCGACAATGGAATTAGCTACATTATTATATCGTCACCAGATATTGAGGCTTTTGAAGAGCTTGTTGCCAGTTAATAGTGCTCTAAATAATTATAAGGACAATTTATAGGGCTGATTTAAAAGGCAGGGTGCGGGCGATCCATTTTAACGTTATTATCGAAATATTTTGGTTAGACCTTAACAAAATCTATTCGTTACAGATAAATTCTAAATGCCTATCTGTCTATGTCATAATATCGTTATCTGGGGCTTTAATGTTTTAGTTCTAGTAGACGATGATCAAGTTTGAAAAAGTCTTTAAAAGGTCTGCTCACTTTAATACGTAAATGCTTGATTTTATGGAAACGATTCAATTTTAAATCTCAAAGAGTTTTAAAAATGTTATTTGTAAGATTTATTCGTAATAGTGCGTAATAGTTTTAAAAGGTTCTTTAATGAAATTTAATTTCAAAGAAGTTAATAAAACTATTATACTAAGCATTTAATCGTAGTATTATAAAATCATGTAGGTACTTATACGTTAAAAATGTTTTTTTTTTACATTTTCTTATCGATTGTACCAGTCACATTTGCAAACAAGTTTGTAAACTGTCGTTGAAACAATTTAATATATTCAAACCTCCGGCAATAAAATTGAAAATGACAGAGGTACATTTCAACACAAAAGTTTACTAAAAGCGTTTCCATTTTACGTCTCACATGTACGCTGTTTTATATTTTACTACTCGGAAGTAAAAAGTCTAATAAAACTTGTATGTGGAATTTTGATTTGTTTCTCTTGAATCCTGAAAAAAGAGGCTGTTCTGGTAAAGATTTAAGTTTTAGTACTTACCTACGCTTATGTGGCCTCATTATTATGTTTTTGACCTAATAATTCAGTTTTATTACAAAATGAGGTTTATCTACAAACCTGGATTCGAACCACTGTATTCCAATAATGGCTACGGTCTTAGTTCTATGTTACAAAAAGTAAATTGAAGGCTTAAAGAATGTTGTTGCATAAAAAAAACGTTTTTTTTTTCGTAACATTTATCTGTGCAGCAAATTTTACTACACAGTTTATCCCTATTCTATATTTGAAAAAAAAAAACCAGCCATGTGCGAGTCGGACTCAAGCACAACGGATCCGTACCAATATCTATAAATCGGCAAAAAACATGTTTGTGGTATGACACCCTTTAAATATTTTATTTAAACCATTTATTTTAGCTTTTTTATAGCGACAATAGAAATACATCATCTTTGAAAATTTCAACTGTCTAACTATCATGGTTCATGAGATACAGCCTGATGACAGACGGACTGACGGACGAACAGTGGAGACTTTGTAATAGTTGAACTTGTTTTACCCTTTGGGTACGAAACCATACAAACGAATCAAAACAAAAGATAACAGCGAATAAAACTAGCGTTTCCCCTATATTCTAACGCCATTCTCTCACAAAACTAAAGTGGACACACCGTTGACACGGCTATAACAGAGCTGTCGAATGCACACAGCATTTTAATCTTTGGGGGCCATGTATCAGTTCTGACAAGGGTCCTGTTTTGTAGTCGAGTGCCGTGCTGCCCCGTCCGGCAGTTAACCGACCTCTCTAACGCCGGACGACGCCGGACGCCGGACATCGGCTGATGTATCACCACCTTAAAAGTTATTTGTAATATAATGGTAACTTTTACATCAAATATGACAGCGTGATGCAGCAAGAAAGGGAAATTGGATTTATATTGGGCGGAGATTTTGGAGTTTTTTTCGTTTACCCTTAAAACTGATGACGAATGGTTTACAGCGTCGGTAGTAAAAATATCCTGCTGAGCTAGCGTAGTATAAAGTTTCAATGGGATAAGTGTAGTAGTAGGAGTAATCAAAAGGTCTTTTAATAAAGAAAATATTCACATGTGGTGAAAAAACTGGGCAAGTGCAAGTCGGTCTCGCGCACCGAGGGTTCCATACAAACTAAGACTTTGAGGATTGATTTTTTCACAACTCTAAGGGACCACAGACTTGAGTATATGGCTTATATTTCGACTTGATACCTCGACCCGTTTTTGAGTTAAAAGCTTTTGACAGACAGGCAGACGGACAACAAATTGATCTTAGAAGGGTTCCGTTTGTTTCTTTTGACGTATGCCTACCACTATACAGTGTGAGTCTTTATAATGTGCACATATTGAAATGAGGGAATCTATGCTTAATTTTATCGACTGAAAAAATATAAAAAAAAATCTATTTTTTTTTTATTTTTTAAAAATTAATTTAAAGTAATAAAAAAGGTAGGCAATCGGGGCGTCTTATTGAGAAATTTTATGATTATTGTAAAAATTGATTCAGATTTCTGCTAAAAACACATGTTTATTTTCAATTGAAGGTAGTTTTTTTCCACAATTTTCATTTTATGAGGACGCCTAATTACTTCTAATCATTATGGAGTTTGTTTCGTCGTAATAGATCATTTAGTTTAAAAGTTACGGCGTTTTGTTTACGATGGGGTCACAGTAGCAAACATTTTTTTTAAAAATTCCATGTAAAATGTAAAAAAATATTTAGATTTTTTTTTATATTTTTTCCGTCGATAAAATTAAGCATAGATTCTCTCATTTCAATATGTGCACATTATAAAGACTCACACTGTATACACCAAGACCATTACAGTCATTTTTGAAAGTCAAGAAACAAAATTATGGAGCTACAGTCCCGGTCACAAGGCATAATAACTAAAATTACAAACAAAACCATTAAGTACACCCATAACCGCAAATATCACCCTTAAAACTTGAACAAAAACGATAAACAAACTGAAAATCACTAACAACAATTCCAAGAACTACAATGGCTATAATACCCCACCCAACTAATCGTGTTATGTTCCCCTAAGGACTGTTACGGCGCATATTGCTCACATATGCAATTACCAGCTGAACGGTCTCTGTTTATTCGCGAAGCACTGACTTGGTCGTTTATGGCCACAATAAAATGGCCGACTGTAAAACTTTAGGTTTACGCCGTTTGCTTGGTGCTTTACAAGATGTACTATCGTAATGAGGCTACTTGTCCAGTAAAGGCTTTAGAGCGATGTAAAGCCTGTTTTTGTTTTCAAGGAGTTTCTGCCCATTCTTCTCCATAGAGATTTACGCTTTAGAATGGGCAACTACAGTACTTTCACAAGTTATTATGTCTTGTGACTGGGACTGTAGCAGTTTCTTTTTGTTTTTATGTCATTCAAAAGTTTCTGTAATGGTCTTATTGCAGTAAATGCTTTGAGTTTGAGTTTCTTTGTAAATTATTGATATTTAAATTTACAAAAAAGGTTGGATGAATGATTAAAGAAGAAAAGAAAATACATTTAATTAGAAGATACCCAAGAAGAGTGGGATAGAGCGAGCTAGAGGAAAATAAGATACACAACACGTCGCATTACATTTAAGAGTAAAAAAATAAATGCACTACTAGGTATTTATACCTTGTATTAGTATGCGCTACACGATTGTCTTGAACGTCCTATAACCTAACGTGGATCTCTAAAGACCCCTGTCATTTTCGATTGTACTTAAAAAACTTTACTTGTGTAGCTATAATGGCATTTCTATCACTATCATTTTCATTCCAAAGCAGGTATTTAACAAAAGTATTTGTTAAGATATTTGTTGAATACTTTGGAATGAGTTAAGAATAAAATTGCTTGGGTGCTGGAGTTGTATGATTTTTGGAGAAGCACATCTGCTATAATCGTAGACAGACACGAAAAAGATGCGAAAGAACAACTCTAATTTTGTTCGAATCAAACCGAATTATTTTTACCCTCAGTTGCTTTTTTACTAGAAATGGAGAACACACCGAACCACAGAAAACGTTGGCTCTGAAACAGAATTTTATTACAAAGTCGGTTTACCAAAGAAACAAACACAATACCAACAACCACAGCAAAACCTGTTGTTAGGTAAATATCTGAAACAAATAAGCGATAACACAGAAAAAAAACAAATGCTAACATATAACGAAATTGAATTTCATTGAAAAGATCCGAACAAAGATTTTGCAGATTCCCTTAGGTCGGATTTAGAGAAATACGCAAATCCCGCGTTCGTCTTCGGAGCAATATAAAATGGCCCTAAATACGGCCATGGAGGGTGCGGGTACACACTTGAGTGTCGCGATAGAGGCACTTGTGTCTTTTACTTGTTCAATTACTTTTTTTTACTTGTTTTTTTTTCGTTGGATTTAATGAAATATTCGTTTTAATTTAAATCTCTCGCTGACTGGGCAACATTAAACATACCGCGACTAGAGAGCTGGCTCTTTCTTTGGCTCAATAATTAGTATTGCCATTTAACAACGTGGCAATGTTGCCAGTTTTCAGCCCGTTCTCGGTTGACAGCGACGCGTATCTTGACGTTATGTATCCTATTGTCGTAGTTGTACATAATTATGTAGGTACTTTATTTTGTACATTCATTTAAGATTGCTTATAGTATTTATCAGATTTATTGACAAAATAAATGTAACTTAGAGGTCAAATCGATTAGACAGATTATTTCGGAAAGTTGAAATAGCAAGCGATTTCAAATTGTTTTGTGTTTCTAAACAGTTACTTCATGTGGGCTTTCGAAAAATGTCATCTTGTACTTTTAGCACAGCTTTTTGTACGCTTCATTTTGACTAAACATTAGAATCGACCCTTTTAATTATAAAGATTGATTGATATCCGTTGAGGCTCACAACTCACTAATAAAATTTCAGTCTGTATTTATTTTATCAATGTGTACTTTTCAGTAGGTATCTTCATAAGCTTACTTCCTAATTATCAATATTTACTTTGTGTGTAACGAGTTGTAACGAATTTCAAAAGGAACTGCAACATGTTTTTTCAGTAATAGCCCCAATCTGGATTTGTGCCATGTTGATGGCAATAGGGTCGCACCTTATTACATGGGACTTAACCTTATCTGTTGGAATGTTTGTGTAAATGCATAAACATAACAACGTAACGTGTTCCTATGTGTATATATTTTCAAAAGGTTCATTATAATGGTGAAACTCGTTCTCATTGATCGTGATCATTCCATGGTTAAAAAATAAACTCAACAGAAAGTCCAAAATAATTAAATTCAAGGGTTCAAACCATATTAAACTATCGCACTAAAACATTATGGTTCTAAATATCTCTAAGCAGTTGACTTAACTCCATGACAAAAGGACCAATCTATTCAAACTATGACGTTATGTCTCCTAACTATGGTTCTAATCATTTATTAAATCTATAACTCTGAACTAAATTGCATAGAGTATTCATTTGAACGTATTATCTATCCGTTTTGGATTGTTTCCAACAAAGCGGCTCTCGGGACCAGAGCGCCTTATTTAGTGCTTACGTATTCAAGGTTTTGTTTACGTGGCCTCTTAGTTCTGGGTAAAAAGACCGCGTACGTGTGGTTGTAAAGTATTTTTTTTTATAAAAGTGTGCAGTTGGCTAAAGTGTTGGAAGTCTGTTTGTAATTGCGGTAGATAAAATGTTTTGGTTTGTTTTGTGTATGGTTTGTAGCCAAATAAATACATCGCCTTTATATGTATTTTTTTTGTTGTTTAATATTAAATGGTCCTAATGGCTTAAATGGCTGGTTTTAATGTCTCTTGACTACAATCTTGTCAGAGTACAGAGATGAGGTCGATGATAAAAGAAAACACATTTATTTGGCACTTGCCGCATGTGCACACAACATAAAGTAAAAATTTTAAAATCTAATCAAACCGATCTATACAAAATGATGGGACGAGCTTACCTAAAAGCAGCCTATTAACTCATGACTTGAATAGATCCGGGCCCGAGGAATTCTCAAAACCCAATAAATTATAATTACGAATTAGTACAATAACGAACAATAATCCTTACTATTATATATATATATATTACTAATACTTACTAATTACTTACTTATTAATTACTTTTATAATATTATATATATAATATTATAAAAGCGAAAGTGAGTTTGTTTGTTTGTTTGTTACCTCTTCACGCTTTAATGGCTACACCGATTTCGATGAATTTTGGTACAGAGATAGTTGGGAACCAGGAGACGGACATAGGCTAAAAAAGTGGGATGTGAGGGAGAAAGAGGGAAGAAAAGGGAAAACTTAGCGTTGCTATTACAAATCAATAAGGCGCAAGGGGAACTGTGTTACCCCGAATTTAACGCGAGCGAAGCCGCGGGCAAAAGCTAGTATGTATATACGCAGAAACAAAATGAAAGGCCGAAGTCGTTGCGTAATCTGTCATACCTACCCACATTTAAGAAACCTAAATCAAATAACATCTATGGGACAAGGACCTGGGAATGCATGTTACCATCGATTATGAATGACTTACCTCCGGAAATTCGCAAAGTATTAAGTGTTAACAATTGTTCGAAGATACTAAAAAGATACTTTTTAAATTGTTATTAAGTGTATTTTCAATGTAAGTAGGTATATGGATATTTGTTTTCTTTTTATTTTAATATTATGGCACCGAGTTGCCGTGTCTGGCATACCGCTGTTAAACCCGCGATGGTTTGTGTTGGTATGTTATAGTTCCTAAATTGTATTGTTTAATTATGTGCTTTGAATAATAATTAAAAAAAAAAAAAAAAAAAATTAAATGTGATATTCTCCTACAGAATTGAATGACGTTTTACGTTTTTGTGGATTCGTACCTCAAAAAAAGGAACCCTTATTGGATCCTTTTGTTGTCTGTCCGTCTTTCTATCAAGACCATTATCTCGGGAACGCGTGGTGGTATCGAGTTGAAATTAAAACCAAGTGAACTTGAGACCACTCAAGTCTGTGGTCCCTTGTGCTGTGAATCAACCCGCTAAGTCTACGCAGTCAAAAGATATGGCCGTTTATTTCGAAAGTACGTACGGAACCCACGGCGCGCGAGCCTGACAAGAGGTCAGTTAGACAAGCTATCAGCCAAAAACAATACCATAGTATAAAGAGGGGAAGTACGATGACTTCATACAAACGCGTAGCGCGCGGCTTGTATGTGTGCGCCGTAGTATCTATGCGTCGCCGCACGCACACTAAACAAAATCTCGGCTCCTTTCGCGCTGCGCCAGTCAGGGCTAACACTGCACGAGGTTCGCGCGTCACGGCTTTTCGGCACCGCTAAACGAATAAAAAATGTCTGATAACCGCGGGAGAAAGTATTGCTGTGTGTTTGGGTGTCTTAATAATTCATCAATTCCAGAATTGTCTCAGTTCAAATTACCTATTGAACAGGAAAGGTAAGCTACTCACTTATTCTAGCATAATTCAATTTTTTACTTCATAATGAGATACCTACCTACCTACTGACTTCTTTTTGTTGTATTAGCATATTAGTTTTCTATTACACTTCCTAGTAGAATAGAATAGAATAGAATATACTTTATTGCACACCAAAATCTACGAAACAAAACTGTTTTACAAAAAGATGTTAAATCTATGGTTACAATGGCGGTCTTATCGCTAAGAAGTACCGCGAGTTATCGCGAAGTAGGTAGGTAGGTAGGTCTACTTTCCCACTAGAATGTTTGTACTTTTGGTCTGTCAACTGATTTACCGCTATTGCTTTGTTTACGTTTAGTTGTGCCGATTTCTCAGTATTGTAGGTATATTAACTAAGTACCTAACTACCCACAGTTATGAAATCGTAATTAAAAATAAGTTATTGACTAATTTTAAATTATATACAACATTATTTTTAGTATATGCGAAACCTGAATATAGTTTGTTCAGAATAAGTAACTGAACAGCGGACAGCGGCGCCCACACCACCCCGTGCCGCCACCGCTCGGTTTATTTTATCTTTTGTTATTATAAATAATGCTGCTCTGTATCTTAAATACATTTCTATATTTGATAGGAAAACCATTGTTGAATTTTATTGACTATTATGAGATCTTTGACAGGGCTGGGCTTTAAACTAATGAATTTGTGATAGTACAAATTAGAGAGGCCTGACAAACCCTGTACCCAGAAAATAAAAGTAAAAAATACAACTTCTCGACCCTTGCCAATTTATAGGTACTGAATTAAAATTTAGCTAAAAGTGACAACCCTATGACAGTAGGCAATTATATCGCGAATTGGGCCGCAGATAACCTACTTCCCCTCTATTTACTTTGACAATACTGTGAAGATTTCGACTTCCTAATTCTTTTTCTTTTTTTAAAACGTTGCCCCACACTAGGAATTTCTCCTGTGTCGTGGGTGCGTTTACAAACATTTAAACTCACACAAACACCCAGACTCGAAACAACTATCTGCAGGTCATACAAATATTTGTTCCGTACGGGAATCGAACCCTCGACACGCAGCGCAGCAGTCGATCTCTCAGCCACAGTACCAACCGTGTCGTCAAATTGCAATAAACGTGTGAATACACTTAAAAAACAGTACCATTTAACATTTTTAATTATTAAAATTAAAACAGTTCCACTGCAATAGTCATAAAAATAAAAAGAAGCGAGCGCTTCAAATTACAACAGAGAAATTTTCTTGTTCGCTCACATTAAAATTCTTTCCACACGAGACGGTGTTGTAAAATGGCACCTAAATTCCTAAATGTTTTACAGGAATTCTGAAAATAATTAAAAGAGTTATGAAGGCCATTAATCGTTGTAATAATACCAGTCATACGTGAGCCATAATTAATTACTTTACCATGTTCGGAAATATTTTCTGTTTGAGTATAAAAGTTGGTCTTTCGGTCTTGTTCAGTCGCGAACTTATTTCTAGAATGTTAATCTTAGGGGCCTTAGGAAGTTGTGGCGCGTAAAGTAACTAAAATCATGTTTTACATTTTTAAATAATACCTTTAAGGTAATTCTCATTTGTTAGATTTCCTGACGATTTTCGGTCACGGCGTCCAATCTCATGTAGCGAAGATAAATTATCGATGAGGGGCATATTATAGTGCACAAGTGAATAGAATAGAATAGAAAAATATTTATTCGAAACAGACACAACACAACAGCAAAAGCAAAAAAAAAAGGTACACAGAACGGAAAAACATGGACAAGGTTGCGCTGAGCGTGCCCATAACGAAAGGGTTACCAACTCAGCATATGCTAGGCGTCAGACACCCAACGCTGGTTTTCAGTTGGCACCCGCAGTGACACACGGACGATGGCAGCAAGTAGGTACAAATAAATAAGTAGGTACTTAGTGATAAAATAATAATAATATAAATGTGAAATAACGATATAATTATGATGTAAATAAATAATAATAATAAAAGATAAATAGAATAGTGTGGATCTGAAAACATTAAGTGAGGGCGCAGGCTCAGATGCACTCTCATAGACAGATGAGGACGGCAATCCGACTCGACTGCTAGGGTCACCGCCTGTTGAAGTGTCGGTTTGTTCGAAAGCGATACCGCAGCCCTGGAACATAAAGGGCACTAGAAGGAACATGGGTGAGTTTTAGTCAGTACAAGTCTGACACTCCTTCCGCTCCACCCAGCGCTGGTGACGTTATTTGAAAATTTCCCATTCACAAAAAAAACCGACACGACCAGAGAGGGATTCAATTCACATTTACATTGTACCTTAAAAGTTCTGCTTTACTGTTATAACTTTTTAATTTATATTGACCAAGTCGGTCAATTTAAAAAGTAGGTAGTGTGGTGATATATTTTATTACTGTTGCTTAAAATAGTTATACTGTTTAACGTTTATTACGTTGAAATAATAAATAATAATAAACTTATTTTCAAAAAACGATTTGTAGTACATTTTACTTAACTTCTAGGACATAGTGAAATTACATTAAAATCTTTATACTACAGTAATGGATGCCATTCTGTTTTCCTTGCTAGGCTAAGAAATAGCCTGTGTTATGGAAGCGCAGTTGCCATCCCCCGAAATGGCATTAGAATTATGTTCTAAGTACATAACATAGTTGTTCGTATGATAAGTACTACAGCGTTATATGACAGGTAACTGATTTAAAAGTGGGTATGTTCTTATGTTGAAGATAAAGAAGTTTAGCTATAGTTCCTTCTGCGCATGCGGTTTCCCTGGCAGCTCATAAACAGCACAAATTTGTGGATGTCTCTAACTATTCTCAATCTTATTTTGTGTATTCTCTTTAATCAGTTTTTTTACAATAATTATCAAATCACATATTTTTATAATCTTTGTTTTAGAAAGAGAAGCTACAACCAACAGTGGGTCTTCACCCACTGTTACACGACCCACTGTGTGTGAGTGCAATTTTGACACCATGATTCAACATTATGATGTTAAAGTCTAAATTGCAGTCTACCTCAAGATTCACTCATTAAATAATGAATACCAAAGAAGCCTTTGAAATTTATAATAAAAATGTCTTATTCAAAACTGAAAACTCGAAACGAAACAATTGCCTTAACAAACGACAACCGTCATTTGGCCAAAATGATCAATACAAGTCTGTTGGGCTTCAAAACAAGAGTTAAAGAGAAAACTTTTCCTAGCTATATAGGTATACTGAAAACAAACTCCGATATTAGGTAACTCTTGAGAATGTTTTGTTTACTCTGTTTTGTTTAGTCAGTCAGGTGTTTGTTTTTCATCAACTTGGTAATTGAAAGTTGAGATGTCAGAATTACCGATCTTGGCGACAACATCGCGAGTATATGGTGAAACGAGTACCTGTGTTACCATATGCAATAGGTAGCTAGGTTTTCGGATCTTGGAGATTACATAATTGGGTAGTTGACACCATTAACCAATAATTTTAAAACACAATTTTTCTGAAAGAACACCTTATTCTAGACCTGAGAACTCCATTCATTTCAAAATAAGTTTAAAATTCGATTTTTAGTTGCTTCTAAATCAATAAATAGTTGCATCATTGACTTGACAACTTAGTGACGTCATGGGTTGCGAGTCTCATACAAAATCTATGGGGGAAGCGCGTTTTGACAGCTCATAAAAAGTATATCAATTGATTGGTAGTGTCAACTACCCTATTATGTATTATTATCACAGCTTTTTTTTCGGATGGATAATCAACAAATAACTCTTGCCGCTCTAGGCAAAATCAATCAGAAGTCATTATTTCAAATTAGGCTGATAATCAGCACTTTTTGAACGACAAATTACAAGAGACAGTCCCACAAAAACGCCCCGCCCTTCACCACTTTCTAGTGTTCAAGCGAGCGGAATGGATTGTCAGACTTTTACTAACTAAAACCCATCCATGTTCCTTCTTTTGCCCATTGTGTTCTGGGGCTGCGGTATCTCTTTCAAACAACCTGCAACTCCGTCAGGCAGTAGCCCTAGCAGGCTCTTCTGCTTTGCTGACATCTCTTTGAGACGCGTGAAGAACAGGTCACGCCGTCGACACGGCGTTATTTTTACAGCTTACGCCATACTTTTTGTAAGATTTTTACTTCAACCTTTGTTTTAACTATCATAATCCAAGGCACAATTTCAAGCCAAAATAATTTTTAATAGCCGGAGTGGCTATTAAAAATTACTTTGGCTTGAAATTCTTGTTTTCTTTCTTTCATATATGTGACTTGTGTCTACAAAATCCGTATCAATCAAATCAGTCACGAAATGTTGTTAATCTTCGTTTAACGTATTTCTCTTTATCCGTCCATGGCCCTTGGCCCCTGGCTAGGCAAAGGCCTCCCCATATATTTCTAGGTACGCTTTTCGTTGGCCCCCTTGAACCAGTCATCGTTAAATTTCTCTTTTTATATAAGAATTAATAGTAGACCCTCAACTTGTGTGCGGCTAGTGCACATGATAACACATCAACAAAACAAAAGTATAAATAATATAACAAAAAGTATAAGTTTAGGCGGATCTCTCATTGTACAGGAAATCTACAGTGTACGATCCATAGTTGAGAGATCACCACAAACTGGTTTTGTATGAAGAAAAAAAAAACATTTATTTGTCGCAAATTACGACGAGCACACAAAATAACAAGAAAAAAAAACATTAAACATGCAAAGTATCACAAACATTTACAAATACATACATACATGAAACAAAATAAAAATAGCTTGCACGTTGTGACTGCGACAGGTAGGTCACCACTCAGCATGGTGCTGTGCCATGGGAGCCCACAGCACAGCGCTGGTTTTTAGTGGTCAACCCGTGAGTAAAAAGTACGGTAGTCGAAACAGCATACATAAATATTTTAAATACTTAAATGAATAAAAAAATAAATTAAATAGTATTAAGATTTAAAAAACTAAAATAAAACAACTCAATTATTTGACGTGACACTAAAACAAATAGAACATACCCACTCCAACACAAACACAGGCCATGTCGTGTTTTTTTGGCTCGTTCGCCACTCCCCTCGCGTCACGTGCGCGCGCGCTGCTTGGATAGATATGCCTTGCCGATGAATGATAAACCTTTTGAAAGTATTATTTATAAAGTATTTGCTGTTCATAGTAATGTTTATCTAAAACATTTAAAGTAAAAAGTAAGTTAAGTTAAGTGTAAGTTAGTAATTAAAGTATAGGTTGACGTATCATTGTGTGTACTTAGCTTTAGACTATCTCTCTGTTTTTCTTTCATTATTATCAGCGTAGAAAATAGCTTGAAACTTTATTTTCTCTTCTGTTATTAGATTCACCCTTATAACTGGAACCGTATCTTAAGCAATAGCTATCTCCAAGCTTTGTTTTCGTTCCAAATTCAAATAATGGTACTTTTTCTCAAATCTCTGAAGGTAACGGTTTTATTTAATATTCTGTCTTACTTTGACAACGTCATGTTTATTTTCGGTTTTAACCTTATTTAGTGACTAGCAATTTTGTTTCTAAAATATTTATATACAATTGTGAATATGATGGAAGAATATTTAAACAGTTTATAGGATTAGATTGGTTCCAAGCTTTAAATGTACAAAACATTTTATACATACCTGAATGATCTCACTTAGATTATCACTTTGACATGGGTTTTTGATCGGCTTAAGGAGTTTCCTCTTAGTCAACGTAAGCCAAAGTACCATTTTCTGTTTATTCTCATATTGATTAACATGTTTTTCATGCTTAAATGTGACGCAAGTGTAACATGTAGCAAGTTGGCAGCACAATTGGCGATGGCACCTCGGCTGCGTTTCTTTAAGTAAATTTACATTTATATTACCTGAGTTTACTTGCCGACGCGCTGTATGTGAAACTAACACCAACTGCCGCCATTTTCTATTTCATGCACACTAATCAAAAAGCACGTATCACGGAAGAAATACAATATTTAAAATGAAAACATAAAAATGTTTTTCGAACTCTGTAAATATCAGGTGATGCGGCAAGGAAACATAATATTTTGATTAACAATTTCTAGAAGATTGATTTACATTACCTGTAAGAAAATACTTCAAAGAAACGAAATGAGAAAATATGTATTGGACCAAGCGAATTTCGTTTACTGTAGTCAAGTTACTTTAATTTTCCAAAAACATACATATTATTTTAAGGCTTAAAAAGAAAAGGTGGAATAATAATACACTTTTAAGAAAAATAATACGATGTTAAAAATACATACATTTTTGAGAATGTCTAATTTATTACTCTATCCATTTGATATTTTAGCGCTAGTCAAAATTCCAAGAACTGCTATCGCTCATTGAATTCCAAGTAAAATATTTCAAGTCTACTTTGAAGTATTAGAAAGGTACTTGCTTACACAGAACAGGGCATTATTACCGGGGTTGCGGGTTGTTCGAAAGAGATAGCGAAAAGCTCCGAAACACAAACGGCAAAAGAAGGAACATGGGTGGGTTTTAGTCAATAAAAGTCTTATGCTCACACTCCGCCCCGAGTGGGGGAAGTTATTTGAAGAATTCCCATCCAAAAAAGTAAGGTTCTAACATTAGCTTCGGCTAGCGGCTTCGGCCGCATGGAATTTGGTAACTGCCCCGAGGGATCATCCCGATCTCTATCTGATACCAACGGTTAGTAAAGGGTTTCCTGTGTTAATTCAGATGATAAACTATCTGTGTGCCAAATTTCTTGCAAATCTGTTCAGCAGTTTTTGTGTAAAACATTTTCAAACATACAGACATCCATACACCCTCATTAACATTCACATTTATAGGTAGGGTAATTTTATCATTTGTAATATCAACACTGTGTTAGTGGCTGGTATAATAAGTATGTGAAGTGAGACCCTGTGAATACTTATACGAGTGGCTAACTAAGTAGGTACAAAAAAGTATATAATTATGTATTAAGTAGTAGAACGAAGTACATAAAACTACACACGTACACTTAGCAAAAGAGACGAAACCAGACTCGTCAGATATTTCTGGCTGATTTTTTCTTAATAAACGTTTTCAATTTAAAATAAAGTATATAATAAACTGTTAATTGCCATCTAATACTTTATTACACGACAATTATAAAGAAACTATTGATAGATTTTTAAGAAAATTTATTTTGCACGAGTCTGGTCATTTATCTCCTTTCCTGACTGTAACTCAATTCTAATAGGTACTTTTTGTACACTATAGAGACATTTCAGTTCAGTTCCTGCCAAGGTTCACCGCTAGTCTTGCATTATTCATTTACCCTCATAACTTCCCCAACAATCGAGAACATCGGATCTTACACAATTCTTGACCGATACGTTTTAACTTCAGCGCACAAAATATTATTTCATTTGCAACGTTTTGCTCAGTTATCCGTATACAAAGCGGAGTTATTTTATGTTGGCAACAAAGACTTTTACCTTTTTTTAAACGCGATTTATGTCAAAATGTTCATTCGTTATTGTATGGAAATGGGAAATGAAGTTAAACTGTTGTGATGCAGGGGAGCGACTGATGTTCAGAATGGCTTCACAAAAGAGGGAAAAATATGAGGGAACTGAGGATACGGCAAAACAACAACGTCACGGGTATATTTATATTGTTGCATTTTAAAACGAATGCCGATTAGCGGAATTGTTTTCGTTTCATATGTGCACGTTGATGGGTTCTATTGAATTCAGCTCAAAGAGTGAAATGCGTGTCGGTACTGTTTTGTGTGGAGTTTTCAATCCTTCCTTTCTACATGTGCGGGATATCTGTGGATTTGGAACTGTAAAGTAACTCTGAGTGCTGCGAGTGTACGGGAATACAAATGTAAACCTAAAGGCCTTGTCCTCGCCGGGGTTGCGGGTTGTTCAAAAGAGATACCGCGGCCCCGGAACATAATGGGCAACGGAAGGAACATGGGTGGGATTTAGGCAGTAAGTCTGACACTCCCCCCGCTCTGCCCAGAGCAGGGGAAGTTATTTGATGATTTCCCACTCCATAAAAAAAGGCCTTGTCCTAACCAAAATGGCCGACGGGCTCAGGATTCCGAACGAAGTGACAAGGTCGCGATTGATCGATTCGGTTTGCTTGCAGCATATTACTACACCATAGAGCACCACGAATGTCTTTAAAATGAGTCAAGCAAAAAGCAGTTGTATGTTAGACCATGTACAAGTTAGAAATACATCGAAACTAGTTCTACTACAATGATTTCTAGTAAACACTATTTCCTAAATCAAATAAAAACCTCCTACACAAAAACAGACATTTTTAACATATGAACAATCCAATAAAATGGCTTCCATCCAATATGTATTATGTTCCGAACATTCCAACTATTCCTCCCTTCGGTAGTATCTTCAACAAGCTTCAGATAGCTGTCAGTGCCTACCCGCAACCCTCAGTGAAAGGCGAGTTTGTGCCAGTAATTGAAAAGGGATCGCTGGCCAGTCTTTTTTCCGCTGTCAAATTGACGTTTAGCAGCCGAATTGACAGCTGCCGGAGTCATTTATCTTGATAAAGTGACTGAATATGTTGCTGTGTCTAAATATAGATGCGTTCATGTGATGGATAATAGAAAATAAACTGTGTTCAAAGATAATTTTCTTCTGCAACGCCGAACATTCAAATAAAGTTTGTTCATCTATTTAGGATACTTTTTCTTCTTTTAGGATAGAAATTTAAAAGTCCTGAATTCCACCTCAAGTTTCCAGAAAGATTTAGGCAGTGCGTTGTTTGCTAATGTCTGGGAATGATTAAATAAAATAAGATTTGTATTAAGAAAATTACATAGAGGATGGTATGGAAGAACAAGACATGCTGCACCAACACTAAGTAAATGGGCAGGAAAATGATGATGATAAGGAACCGTTTAACACCGAATTTTGGAAGGCAAAGAAAAGCTACAAAACAAACCTACAAAATTGATTTACCATCAAATCTCATGTTCACTAGGAAAAATAACTACGCCCAATGAACTGACTTGAAAATATAGCAGAATCATTTCAGTGAACCCAAAAACCAGTCGCCAGCTTTTTCGAATACAAAAATATGAATCGAGCAAAATTTTTGCTTTCGGTTGGTAAAAAAGAGTTTCAAAATTGACTGGCAGATCTGACAGACAGGCAATAAAGTAAGTTAAAAAAGAAAATCAACAGGTAGGCTTCTAGAATACTTTTTGAACAGTAAATAATATTTGTCTCCTTCATCGTCCTCAGAAAATCGTTACACCGTAAACGCTTTAGTATGACAACTACAAAGGTTGAAAGAAAAAGAAAAAAAACGACTTCAAAAACTACCAATTCGCACACACTTTCATTTAAATACCGATGCAATCCTACGAATATTAAAAAAAATACGAATGTTTGTGAGGATGGATGAATGTATGGATGTTTGTTACTCTTTCACGTCTAAACAGCTGAACGGATCTTGATGAAATTTGGCACAGAGGTAGATTATAGTCTGGAATAACACATATAATACTTTTTTCGATCATCACGCTGGCAAAGCCGCGGTCTATCGATTACAAAAATTGTATTGAAAATCGGATCATAATTGACGGAGAAATCGCGTAACAAAAAAGCAAAAAAAAATACCTACAGTTGATTTATGAAGCTCCCACTTTTTTAAGTCGGTTAAAAAGGTAGATTTCGAACAGACAGACTGGAAGATCATATTGATTGAATGATTACTGTTTTCATTTTCAGTTTAGTTTTTATCAAGCATGAACAATCAATAATCACATTGGTAAAAATCCCACAACGTTATGCTCAGCATCACCTTTTGCGGATGGTAAATCATAAAATAACTTTGCCCGCTCTGGGCGGAGCGGAGGGAAGTTTCAGACATTGACTGACTAAATCCGCATCCATACATCCGACGATGTATGGATGTCTGTATGTTTGAAAATGTTTCACACCAAAATTGCTGAACGGATTTGCAAACAATTTGGCACACAGATAGTTTAGGTCTGAATTAACACAGGAAACTTTTATTCTGATACTATCTGTAGGGATCGGGATGATCCCGTGGGGCAGTTACCAAATTCCATGCGTTCGAAGCTGCTAGCCAAAGCTAATGTTAAAACCTTCTATTTTTTATGGGAATTCTTCAAATAACTTCCTCCGTCCTATGTGGAATGTGAGTGTAATACTTGTACTGACTAAAATTTACCTATTTTCCTTCTTTCACCCTTTATGTTCTGGGGCCACGGTATCTCTTGCGAAAAATCTGAACTTCAGCATCAGCTTTCAGTTCTAATTTTGTATATTATTATAAACTATGTGAAAATTGTCATATAGATTATTATATGTATATCACGGTAGCTTGCTAATCTATAACTATCGCATTTCAAGGAAAATGATAATAAAGAAAATATAGACGAGTACGATTACTTCAACCTTTCTTTTACGATCGCCTTTTGGTCAAATCTTTATGGTCAGAAACAACAGTAAAACTTCGATAAAGTAGCGCCATTTTAGCTAAAATGTTCCTTAGATTTTGGCTCACATTAAACAAAGCAGATCTTAGCAAAGCACAAGATCTTGTGAATTGGATGAACTTGTTTCCACCAGAAGCGCATTTGGTTATGACGGCTTTTGGCCCAGTTCAGCGAATTTCATTTTAACAGTTTTCTTTAGCTACCGTGTTTATTAATTTATACAATTGTATTTTGCGCCTGCAAATGGCAGTTTGAATTAAACATATTTCAGGAATAAGACTTCTATAAAAGATAATCACTGAATACGTTTTCATATAAAAATAAGTAAAATATGTTTTCGTTGGGCGGGTTTAATGGTTGCTAGAAACACAAATATGACTAAAATTCGTTTTGATTATGGCTAGCTGTGGGACGATACAGGTTCGAAAAAATTATAAGGCTTCCTCATATCTGATCAGAAAAAAATAGATCAAGTATAAAACGTACCAAATTCGTTTAAAAAACACACACAAAGGCACACCTACGTTTACAGAGACCAACGTAAAAGTCACAACATTTTTATTTAGACAACCTGTTACCTGCAAAACGAACGACACAAAAATACGATTTATGAATAAAAAATCACATCAATGCAAATTGCTTTAATTAATTTCAGTATGCCTAATCCTGTTAAAGCTTCACAATTCGTCAAGGCAGGTAAACAAAACTCCGTTTTTGAAAATAATACGAAAACGGTTATTTTTGAGCAATTAGTTTTAACGAGCGTACGGGGAGCGGTAAAATACGTACCTAAACGTTTTTCAAATTATACTTTGGTTTTAATATGACTTTGATAAGCTGAGACTTAGTAATTTTGCAACGAAAAATAATTTATGCTTAGATGGTTTGAGTATGTGGAGAGGATGAGTGAAAAACGACTAACAAAAGGTATTTACAAGGTAGAGGTGAGTGTCAATGCTAGGAGGGGACGCACTAGAAGGAAATACACTGACCTTATTATTGGTGAGGTTCTTCAGAGAAGTCAGGTGCGTAGTACTCGCAACCGGCGTGCTTATATGACCAGACTAGCTTCCACCCGCGACTTCGCGTGGCATAGTTACGTTGGAACTTTAACCCGCGTGATGATCGAAAAAAAATGTCTTTCTCTCCCCTTTTCTTCCCTCCTTCTCCCCTTTTTCTCACTTTTTTAGCCTATGTCCGTCTCCAGGGTCCCAACTATCTCTGCAGCAAAATTCATCAAAATCAGTTTGGCCATTTAGGCGTGAAGACGTAACAAACAAACTCACTTTCGCTTTATAATATTATAAGAAGGAATAAGGAGGTGGCGTTCTGTAGTTTCTGCCTACCCCTTGGAAAAGAGGCGTGAGTTTGGATGGGTTTCTAAAAGAGTGGGTGTTACTTTTGTTTGGAAACGTTTGGTTGTAAATACTAGAGGATTTATTTGATTCCACGTTTCCCTTTTAAGGGCACCCACGTATAATTCTTCCACGTTTTTTATAAATATCAACTGCCAAAAAATACAGATATTCATTTTTAAAGGTCCACCCACACGTTTGTGTCCCCAGTTCCTAGACTTTATTTTATTAATGGCACGGTTGGCGCAGTGATTAAGCGACGGACTGCTGCGCCGCGTGGGTTCAATCCCCGCACGGAAGAAATATTTGTGTGACGGACAGATAGTTGTTCCGGGTCTGGCCGTTTGTGTATGTGAATTTTAATGTTTGTAAACGCACCCATGATACAGGAGAAATTCCTAGTGTGGGGCAATTTGAAAATAAAGAAATCATAACATATTCAGTTCAGATACTTGCTTCTAGGATTCTACAATAAGCATAGTTGGTCACTGTGTTGAACTCAAGACGATTATTTTTATTTTTTTCTCCTTCATGTTTTTTCGCCAAATTAGCTTATTGATACGTTACATGTCTTCGTCATGTAATTTTATATTTTACTTTTTTTTGTTTATATACTTGTTTCATTTTGTGTGTTTTTACTTATTGGCATGTGGTTAACTAGTGAATATAATTATTTATATTTATCTTTTTATGCTTAGCTTATTTCTTTTGCACTATGGTCCTAGTTTATCACCTGTGATTTCTTCACTGCACGTGTAAGCGGGCACACCCTTTAGACTGGTGAATTTATTATTTAGACTTGGGTATTTTTTGTTTTTATATATAATTGGTGTTTGCTAGCTGACAAGTGACAATGAATGAATAATTTCTTATTTTTTTATAATTTTTTGTCATAATATAAATTGTATAAAATCTGGTTCTTCTAACCTGACAGACAGATGTGTTGCTGGGGAGTTTGTTCCGCCACTTCTTCTTCCCAGCTAAAACACTAGGAAGTGGCGAAGGGCAGGGCGTTTTTGTGGGACTGTCTCTTGTAATGTGACGTTCAAAAAGTGCTGATTATCAGCCTAATTTGAATAAATGACTTTTGACTTTGACTTTACATCTCTGATAAGTTTGAGGCAAACCCGAGCGGTATACTGATAAATAAGTATATTTAATTTGACCGCCCGACAGAGTTGCGTATCCCAACAGTGTGGTACCCTTTTTTGCGGACGGGAAATCATAAAAATTTCCACGCTCTGGGCGTAGCGTGGGGGACTGTCAGACTTGTACTGACTAATAAAAACTGTGGTATCCTGACCCAGAACCAGCAGATGACATCGGCGCGGGAGATATTATAGTGCACAAGTGTTTGCGCAGGCACAGGTGCACTATCTGTTCCCCCACTCTCATAGTCCGATGGGACGATGACAGGATTGGAGAGAGATCAGCAGGACCAACGGCTTTACGTACTTTCCGAGGCACGGGGCTATCATACCGCCAAACTTCCATACTCCGGGCTGATACTGAAAAACCCGTAATGAAAAAAATCAATAACACTTTTGCCTGACCCGGGGATTGAATTCAGGACTCCATGCTCTGCAGTCGCGCTTGCGACCGCGAGAGTGTAGTACTACATGCTACATATATGGATGCTTTTTTTTGCGGATGAGAAATTATCAAATAACTTCCCCCGCTCTGGGCGGAGCGGTGGATTTTAGTCTGTATAAGTCTGACACTCCCCAGTGTCAGACTTATACAGACTAAAATCCACCCATATTCCTTCTATTGCCGTTTATGTTCCGGGGCCGCGGTATCTCTTTCGAACAACCCGCAACTCCGGCAGGATATATGGTCGCTTTTGGCAAATCATTTAGCACTAATTTTTGTTCTTACATTTTCTATACCCACGTCCAAGTATTTGACAGTCTAATCGATACTACATTCATGAATATAGTTCCTCAGTTGGGTGGATGAACTTCCTAAAACCTGGTGTTCCGAGCAAAAGCTAGTTCAAGCACGATTTTAGAGCCCAGCGAACCGATATTGCAAAATGTTTGGGATTCTTTAACCTAAACTGGGAACCGCAGGTGGTTCTAGTTTTATTTACAAGTTAACTGCTTCGGTGTTTTTTTTATTAGATACTGGAGGGTATAAAATGAAGCTTAATTATAGGAATAAGGTTGACCCTTTTCTTAAAGATATTTTCGTCATCCGCATTATTGCCGCTGAAGTTTGTACATACATCGATTTGTCTGTGATTTAGGTCGGATTCGTTTTTGCTTTGGTAAAGGATGCTTGCGCGGTGTTCCCATTTTAATCCTTTAAATAAAAACGTTTTTATTCTTGCATGAGCTATGGTATGGCATGATGATATCGTAATGACGTCTCGTTCCAAAGTAAAATGTAAAATTATATGAGACGAATTTGTGTAGGGATATTTCAACTGAGAAATATTTTTGCTCCAAAAAGAAATAAACAAGTTCCAAAAAAAGAGTCAGTTACTTCGCTTGCTTATATATTTTTTATCTATTTTTTCATCACCGTTATCACTTATAACGACAACACGGTTGGCGCAGTGGCTGAGCGATCGACTGCTGCGCTGCGTGTCGCGGGTTTGATTCTCGCACGGAACAAATATTTGTATGACCTGCAGATAGTTGTTTCGGGTCTGGCTGTTTGTGTATGTGGGTTTAAATGTTTGTAAACGCACCCACGATACAGGAGAAATTCCTAGTGTGGGGCAACGTTTTATTAAAAAAAAATCGTGACATCTAGAATCCACTGGAGTCGCATAGTTCCCAGTTCAAACAAAGACAGTCTTTAGTTGCTTGTAAAATATGAGTAACTCCCTGTAAAAGGTGAGAGGAAGGCTTATGAGTTTTCACTTTAGTGACGTCACTTGACTATAAAATGTTTGCTGTGCACCAAGTAATATGTTAGGTAGTCGTTGTAGCAAGACAAGAGCTCTTCTAGGAAACATCTTGTTTTGGAATAGCTACGTCAAATTGAGGAAGCGATGTTTATGAAAACAATTTAACGTTAAAAGGAATATAAATGTGCTTTTACTATCTATAAAATATAAAAAAAATCTCATAAGCAGCTGTTAAAGTACCTCTAAATGTGGTGAGGAATAACCTATTTTGAGCATTTTTACACTCTATGAATAGTATTCATTCGTAATCGACATACAAAAAAAGAGAATTTTATTTCCACAAGTAATTATTTACCGACGACCATAAATCCATAATAAATATCGATAAAAGATACAAACATGAATGAAATCCATCAGTTTATTGTTAAAGTTATCTGTGGTATCATTGTTTGAATTGTATGTGCATTGTTAACATGGCGTAGCTCACAGAATTTTCATTTTAATTAAATACTTCCAAGCCAATGAAATGCAAGCTTTTCGAAAAATTGGCGTAGTGTTTCCAATAAATTAATTAATGATGAACATCATTATCGCTGTGGTTCAGGACTTGATACCGGACCAATTCATGATCCGATTATTCCATAATGTTTCGATAAACAAAGGAAAATCTATAAATATGTTCGTGCGTTCGTTTTGGCGGCGAATTGTTTTAGTCGTTTGGAGAAGGTCTAAAAAAAGCGATATTGTACTAAATAAATAAATAAAATAAAAATATTGTACTATCAGAGTTTAATGATAATTACAGTGGACAAGACAAATATTATTGTATTGAGATTTATTGTTGAAATACAGAACGTCTAACATCGATAGTTACTTGGCCCTCTAATGAAGAATTATAAATTCTGCCTAGCCGTTATCTCTGGAATTATTGGATAAGTAATATAGGTTTAAATGGACTTCCAACACTAAAACATTTTTTCAATTTCATCCAGTAGTTCCAAAAATTAAGTGCGTTCAAACATTCAAAGAAACTAACTCTTCCGGATGTAAGTTTTTAAACTGACATGGTCACTAACAAAACAAAAAATAAACATGGTAAATATCCCATTTCAAATAATTCTTCAGATTTATAAATTCGTATAGATATTACTAGTTAGAGAGTATGCGCCATCCGATTTAAATAAATAAATACCCCCTGGTAAGGTTATACCGTTCAGTTACGAAACTTCTGGTCGTGCAAATATTGCGCGGAACAAACTTCGTCCAATATCTTTTTGTTGTGAACCTCGCGATTAACTTTGTTGCGTCGTTCGCCTGCTTTATTTCTTGCTACATACGAGCATGAAACTGTTTTGTTTATTTTTCTTGGTTAAAAAGTTGTGAAGTTGATGCGGCGGCTTTTTTATTTTGGAACTTTATTTTCAGATAGAATATGCGATGTTTTTGTAATGTTGGTAAGAATGTGGGACGATTTTTGGTTGTTTTTCGCAATAAATATAGATTCAACAACCAATGATTGCGAAAATAATTACATCAGGTTTTTTAAAAAACACACACAGACATTAAATAATACCCAGATATCTAAAAGCTGCGGCTAAAGTTTTTTTTATTGGGGTGAGAATTCATCAAATAACTTCCCCCGCTCTGGGCGGTGTGGGGGGGGGTGTCAGACTTTTACTGACTAAAACCCACCCATGTTCCTTCTATTGCCCTTTACGTTCCGGGGCCGCGGTATCTCTTTCGAACAACCCGCAACCCGGGCAGGCGGAGGCCCTGGCAGGCCCCTCTGCTTTGCTGACATCTCTTTGAGGCGCGCGTGAAACACTAACGCACCGTCGACACGGCCTGTCGTCAATAGACGGGCGGACGGTGAGCCACCCGTTGCTCACCGTCCACAGGCCCGCATCTACGGTGGCCGGGAGTCGTCTCGCTCCGGACCATGGACTGAACCAGGGCCGCGAGAGATCGCCGCTGCCGATCGCCTCTACGAGGGCACGGCGGTGCTCCGCCCAAGCTGGGTAGACCGCCACTGTGTGCTCTACCGTGTCCTCCGGGCGACCGTCACAATGGTGACATCCGGGCGTTTCCTCCCGCCTGATTATGTGCAAAGTATTTCATAAGCCAGTAAATGGTAAAACTCTCACATAGACTGTCTGATATACATATGTACGTAGGTACGTATTGTTAACACGCCAACCGTTGTAGTTTCTGCGACGGTACGAAGCGGATTATGTAGGTACATTTTTAAGTATTATGAAACCATACATAGGTACAAAAACTTACGCTTTTCTCCCATTGTAGGCAGGCACTACAGAACAACAGCTGCTTTGCTGCTTACATATATTATACTTTTGGCTCCGTCCATCATGCATAATATAGGATCTATCAACACAAAATGCCTAAATTACCAAACTAACCAAAAACAGTATACGAAAATGCTAAACCAAATTGAAAAATCCACACGAATTTACGTTAAATCGTAGCATAATTATTTTAATGGATAGGAGAGTTTGCAAAGTTGCAAACTCTCCTATCCAAATATATTGCGTGCAGATAAGCGGTATTGCGGTAATTTATGAATAGATTTACTGAGCGGTCCCGGCGTGCATTGAACGTGCTATTCCAGAGCGCTTTGCTTTGCCAATTTACATTTTTATTATCCACCCCGTGTGAGCTGTTTGCACTGTCACAGTACAAACATTTTCTAAAGCTTGTGCCGCTCCAATTTGCGATACACCAAAGGTTTGAAGCCCCTGCTAACCAAACTAGTGTGTTTTTAATTCGGAAGCGTTCGGCTTGTTGCTCTCTCGGTCGAAAGAATTAGAAAAACGAAGAGATTCATGTATGTTAAGTGAGCATATTTCTTTATTGAAAAAATGTGGCTTCTGGTTAGTTTTTATTTAGCAAAATCGTTGTCATTTTGTGAAACAGCTGGACACAATTCTTGTAAAACGTTGCATTAACCTGAACTCAATTTATTAAGAGACAATATAAATAAAAACGATTTATAAAAATTTCACAATGCTGGCAAAACCTTGTTTTCAAAATTAATTACGTTTTTTTTTCTTTACCTTTGATCTCAAAACAATGTTTCATTAAGTCATTTTCTCAAAATATCATACGAACTGACATTGCATAAATAGATTTTCCTAGTACTTACTCGTCGAACGTGGCAACTGGCAGTGTGGCTGGCAATCTTTTACATCCTTCGGAGATAGCGACTGTACCTCGGTTCAATATCCGGACCATGCACCGATCGCTTTACCTTCATATTTCATGTAAAGATGTCCATCAAATTTGTATCCGTCTGAAACAAGATTTCTGGTACGTAGATACCTAGATATTGATTGATTTTGTACGTACAGGCGAGGTAGATTGAATGTGAATCATGGTCGGGATATGTTTAATTGAACTTCTGCAATATCATTTACAGGTACCTGTTTACCTTTTTTTAACCTGGGGCCCTGGTCTGGTATTTATATCTTAAGAACATGGCCGATCATTCATTGATTTAGACAGTTTTGGTAATCTCTTAATTAAATGGCTTCATTCGTTTGTACAATTCTATCTTATCTGTCTAACAGGGCGTTATCATGACAATGATTCTTTCTCCGTCTAGTGACTATAGGCCGTGTTGACGGCGCGTTCGTGCTCGACGCGCGCTTATTCAGTAAACGTCTGATACTACCTTCCTGTTCGTCCAGAGCGAGGGAAGTTTTTTTTGATAACATCTCAAGAATGGACAAGTACAGTAAAGGTAAACAAAAACCAACAATTACTAACAAAATGTTATCTGCAACAGTTTTAAGAACCCTAAAATTGATATCCCGTTCAGGGAATTCGTAACAGCCAGTACAGTTCAAATAAATCTAGTTCACGAGAAAACTTTTTGAATTCAGAATACAGTCACTTCTTTAGAAAAAGCAAATAAGCGTTGGAATGTTTTGCAATGGCAATGCATCGGGGACTGATTAACGAGGAAGCGTCGCGTTTCGTGACTCCTGACGTTTTAAATGCTACACTCGTTTACCGCGTGACTGAGAATACGCGCCACGTTTTGATGTTACCTTCCCTCTTTTGTTTTTGCTGTTTGTTTGTTTTACTGGCGCGGTAGGTATTTGTTTCTCTGCCTCTAGGGTTTTTGTATGCTCACGTTGTAGTGACACACTTTAGGTGTTCAGTATGATTTGGGCTTTTGATTTTTGCTTTATACTTACTTACTTACTGGATTTTTTAACTGTACTCAAACTGTTTCTGTTTGAGTGTGACAATATGCCTGAATAAAGAAGAAGACTAGTGACAGATCTTAAAGAGAGTTAAGTTATAAATCTAAGAAAAGATTTACTTAAAAAGCATTAAGATATTACAGCCACTGATAAAATATTTTCACGAAAATGAGCAATTTATAGCAAAAAAATGCAAATCAGTGTTTTACAATGACAAAGAGAAACCTACTTAATTATCTTTCAATTATAATAATAGCAGGCAGTAACTGAATGTTAGTAATACAATTTAACGATCGGCTTTCTATGCCAATTAAGGATAATTAAATTATGATAATGATAAAAAGATAAACTTACTGCAGTGTCAAGCCGCACCAAATTATGCGCCTTCATTAAATTGAACCCGTTAATACTCTGCGATGACCACATTAAGTATCCGAGCATAAAATTGCAGCGAACACTGTTAACCAATTATTAATGACAAGCTCCAATGACTCAGAAAGGAGTTCAGTCCGGTATTCTGACCAGAATAGCCAAAGAGAATTCGAATGCACAGACATGCCAATTGAATTTAATAGAAAAGTAATTAAGCTGATCTTTAAAGCGGCGGTCAATTTATTTTATCGGAAAGCGGGACGAGATGGGAAATGAACGTGTCCGCAGCGGGAATTGTAGGGTTAACTATCTGGTTCTAACGTTACTTTTAACTGGCAGAGAAAGATTAGCTAGACCGCGATAGCAGATTGTTTTTTAATCTAAATTGAATCTGGCGAAGCTAAGCTTATTTATAATTCATCAATAAAAGCTTTTAATAAAGCATCAAAAATATGCTAATTTAGCTTTTAGCTACATCATATTATTCCTTAGTAAAGTAAAATACTGTTTATCCAGACTTCAATCTTAAAATATTTTCGTTTAACTTTGAAAGGTATGAACAAGATTTTTACTCTTTCGTAAATCTTCAGTTTATTACTTAGCTAATAACTAAAAGGATTCCGTTTTTACGAAAAGCGCGTAAAATGGTGGCTTAAAAGTTTTCAGCGAATTTGCTAAAGGAGGATTTATTCGATGGATGGTAAGTCGCGAGTGGCTTGTTTGTGTCTTCCGCAGAAGCATGGCAACCCCGTCTTCCCATAATTGACTTTCCTTGTATTCCTTCAAAAGTTATTCTAACACCCGAGGCGAGAGCTTGAAATTCTAGTAAAATGTTAGATAAAGAACTCTTTAAGTAGCGAGAATGGAAGTGTTAAGAAATACGTAATAGGCAATCGTTTCATGGAAGCAGGATTTAAACTTAAGTTTTGATATAAAAGTTCTAGACGTTTTATGGAGGAGTAACATTTTTATTCATTTGTTTAGCAGAACGTTTTTGTAGTCTACAATTGATAATAATATCAAAAGAACAAATAAATATGGATGTAGTTTATGAAAGTCGAGAGAGAAAAACAGGTTTCGAAGTATTATCAGATAGAAGGGAAAGAATGAGTATCGAGGCAGGAACTACTCCATTTTTTTACGGACGGGAAATAAGCAAAATACTTCCCCGGTGTCAGACTGACTGGAACCTTCGTTCCTTCGTTTGCCCTTTATGTTCCGGGGCCGCGGTATCTCTTTCGAACAATCCACAAAACACAGCTCCAGTACTCCATTCCCTTGTCTTTTAATCACACGGAAGATTTACAAGTATTATTCTATACAAGTAGCTAATCTTGCCAGGCGATCGACGCACGTATGCCAGTGACGTTTAAATAAAACTTCTGCCATATTTCGGAGTCAAGGAGTATAGTCCCACGAATGGTTATACAAGCGCGAGTAAATGGCAAGAGTTTGGAACTCGCCCCGGGGCCTGTACTGAATAGCGAAAGTTTGTGTTAATATGAGATATTTTTATACTGCCACGTCGCTTTAGTGTCGGAAGACACCCTAACGACGGAAATATCGTATTATCTTAATAGTTTTTTAAGTGGGAATCGTGGGGGCTTTGCATCTTCAGAATTTTTACAATATGAAAATTATGCTTGAACAGTACTTTATTACAGAAAAAAAAACTTAAACTAGACGCTCCAAATGAGACCCTAACAAGTCCCTAGCTTATAATAAAGTAACGTAAACAAAGAAAAAACAAACGGAATTTAAATCACGCCTTAAAATAACAGCGCAACATCTCGTTACGGTCGACTGAATGCGCTCCAAGGCGAAGAGCTCACAAATTATGAGGCTCTCCCTGTGGCCGTTTAAATAATCTCGGGGTGCAATAAAAGCCGTCCAAGCTATATATTGCAAGTACATTGACCCATTAGAGGGCGCAGTGCAAACATCCTCGCAAACTAATGGCCGGGCTACGGGTAAACTGCGCCTGGTACGTACCAAGGAACATACTGTAAGAGCCTTAAACTCTGTGTGCATTGCACTCGATTATTGGCGGCCGATTAGAACTAGTTGGTAAACATCACTAGTTGAGTTGTTTAATAAACTAGTTGTATTATAATGGGGTTGCGGTGGTCCGTTTACGTAAAGGAGATTAAATAAGTTGGTTCAACTTTTTCGTTTGATCCCTTTTTAGTTAACATACGGATTTAGCTCATGGACGATATACACTTTATGTGTGTGTGAAGTCGAAAAATAGAAACCGACTTTTAGGTCAACCACAACACATGTCGGGGTTTATTCTTGGTATTGACTCTGATATTATTCTCTACAGTTTTCTGTGCAGTTGCCTGTTCGCTCAAACCGAAGGGTTCCGTAATTAGCAATTTTGTCAATATCTCTCGCGGCTCGTACTTACACAAGTTTGTAAGCGCATTAAAGTTCATACAAGTTGCGCGTTTGAGAAAATACGATTACGATTCGTTAGTCTGAAACTACCCTTAGGACGGGATTTTATTTATCCAAACATTCTCTAACAATGAATTGCTCAAAACAGTTTTACAAAAGAATAAGCTAAAGCTACGAAAATAAAAACAACTAGCGACAAAATAAAACACTAACTGGCGCGTAATAAAATTTTGTTAAACTAAGGAAATTAGTTTTGCCAGTCTATATTAAACCCCTCCCATTATGTTTAATAAGTAGCTTTTAAAATTAATTTGTCTAAAACCCGCATTTGTTTTCCCACGCGTAGCTATTTAGTTACCTTCACATTACACACTGCATATTTCCCCAGTAAATAGCTGGCTGGTCGCTGGCTGGTTGCTGGCTTATCTCGGAGCGTCGTGCACTTAGATGTTTACAGCTACCCCCGGTCACTTGATACTAATATTTGCTTACAAGCCCGCCGGGATTAAGCTGTGAAAACAACATAACAATATAAGTAACCATCTTTAAAATTTTAGTGGCTGTGTCGGAACGCGAGTAAGGTTTCTTTGGCGAACGTTGTAAAATGAAAATTATAATAAAATGTTAATGTGGTTTTGTGTTCGCTTACGGTAATAATTTTATACTTTCTGTTTTTTGTCGAGGGATGCTAAATCTAAGGTATTACGGAAATAGGGAATAGTAGAACTAATTCGTAGTATACTTGGCGAATTTGCAAATTCTGTTAAAAGCTGGCATCAAATCAAGTACAAGTCCGATATAAGAAGAGACAAAATACTTGACCACTAACCAATTTGAAAACTTGCTACGAAAGCGTAGTCAGCGTAGCACTAAACTTCTCTCTTCAGCTACGGCGTAGCACAAGTTAAAGGTTCGGTCAACCCGCAATTTGTCTTGTGTTTTAACTGAACCACATTCTTTATTTTATTCACTTTGTTTCTTCAACATATTATTTTACTACCTACATAACGCATTTTATGTAGTAGTTTACTACTTCTCCAATCTCCACTCCACATACTTAACAGAATATTCAACAATATTCCAGCACCATCCTTTCAGAGTCAAAGTAAAGGTGCCGCGCTACTTCTGAATATTTTTCTAAAGACCTGTAGCTAAAAGCTTTGCGAACACGTCTTAAGTGGATACCGGTTTAGGCTGGACGAGTTATTTGCCGGTATTGAGTACAAGTCTTATATTTTGTTCGTAAATTTGTAATGTTGAAAGTATTCATGTTGGGGTTGTATATTTTTTACAGTGTACATGCGGCGTAGTTTGATGGACCTTTTGTGTCCTTTTTTGTATATACTCGTGGCGCCACTGATAGGTTTTTATTTGTAAAAGTTTTGTATAACCGTCATTCTCTTTTCGCGTGAAAAATGTATTTTACATATCAAGCCACCAGTCTGTAATTTATGTAAATATTTGCCTACAACATATCTACAGAGGCCATTTTTTTTTAAATGACTTCTCGCAGGTCAACCTATGAGGTTGTCAGCGGGCTATCCTGTGATTGCCTTGAATTTAGGGCCTTCAACCAGGGGCAAAACTTATAAATTATGCGACTGCACGCGACAAGCATCCCCTGTAGGGATACGAGCCTCGGCTTATGTCGTCGCTGGGGGAGGACAGTAAAGGGACAGGCTGGATCTGAAATTCATTATTTGGGGGATGATTTCTGTTTACTGTCTCTGTGCGGGCTGACTCGAGCAAATAGACGGGGGGAGGGGAGCAGTCAATCCATGAAAAGCACTGGTATTTAGCTGAAACCGGTTAGTGGAAGTCAACCTCACTTCCAAGAAGAAACAACACTTAAAATCTCCCTATCAAATTCCGGTTTATACCGGGATTTAATCGGGAGGTTGTATCCACGTGTAAACTAAACAATTATTTGTTTAGAAATAAAGCTGTTACATTAGAGGAAGGTATTATCCACATGTTACTTCTTACCTTGAATGATTAACATTTACATATTGGAATTTGTAAGTATTTGACCGAAATACCAAACCGATTATACTATCTATAGTATTATCGGTTTTAGTAGAAGGATCTTGCTCGACGCTCATCTAATACTTTATTTTTATGTTGCAGATATTCTGTTTATAAATACAACAACATTCTAACACAATGTTATTGTTGAGAGTTTCTTTACCTAGCACGGAATATATATTGACGGCAGGGTTGGTGCAGTGGCTGAGCGATTGACTGCTGCGCTCCATGTTGCGGGTAGTTGTTCCGGGTCTGTTTGTGTACGTAAGTTTAAACGCACCCACGATACAGGAGAAATTCCTAGTGTGCGGCAACGTATTATTTTAATAACTACTAGACAAGTTGTTCAAATAAATTATTTATTGTTACTTGATTTCATGCAGATTTCTATTCGAGTCATTCTTGTCCCAAGTGCCCTTTTCCAATAACTTTACGTCAGTTGAAATGTACCCAGTAAATAGTTTCAGATAAAGTTTAAATTCACTTAGTTGAACTTTCACAATAGTGCAAATGGAACGGGCAATTTCGATTGTACTCGTATCTATTTCTCGATAGAATTCACAATAATGTCGACTCACAAACAAAGCAGTAACTTCTCATAATGCTCATTGCGGTCTACATTCTTATTGCAAAACATTGTCACGCTTGAGGTGATATTAGGTGTTTACAATTTCTGTTTGCTATTCTTTCAACAGATTTTTCATTTATTAGGTGATTTATCTTTTAGGACCATCTATGAAATGATCTAAAAATTAAACCAAACAAGTTGTTAAACGTTTACTCCTATGGACAAACTATTTATAATTAAAATCGCCGTGTGAATATGAAATCAATCAAAATGAACATTCACTCGTTAGAACTTTTACTTTGAATGAAACATCTGATATAAGCTTTAGTAAATGTGCTATAAATCTACCGAATGGATCGACTATGCCTAATACCAGAGCATTGTGGTCGGATAATAATCGCTGCATTGTCGCGAGCTAGGCCATGATCTCGGCTTACCACGGACCATTGCCGGGGCAGAGCAGCCCAGCTCAACTCTTCGTACATACTCTGCAGCTCCCATGTGTACATCGCCTTATATTGATCGCCGGCCTGCTAATCTGCTAAGCTGCGATCGTGAGAGATACACCTAATATAGGGGTATTTACAGTATAATTAGTGGACTCCAGTCCGGCCTGATTACGTGGAAATAGATTGATGTAGAGAATAAACCAATTCAGCACAGCCAGCCGGGATTATAGATATCTGCACGTATTAATGAGGGTGATTTGGCTGGCCGTTACATTTTATTGCTGTTTTCCGCTTGTTCCACTTCCTTGTGTTTTCGTTTCTTACGTGTAGGATTTTATTGGGGCAGGTTAAGTTATGTGGGTATCTTGTGGGCGTTTGATGTACTGTAATGGACTAATTTATCATGGAGATCAATGAGTGGGATGTTTCACAATAGGGCTTTTTTACGTCTTAAAATAAGGCTTTAATGGCTATCCACGTAGAAGCCTCGTTGTGAAATCTCTGTTTAGCAAAGCACCATATTTCAATACCACTCTATGAAATTCCTATATCTGCAATAACGTCTTTTCAAGTTCCAGTAATTTTAAGGGCACCTCTCCAACCGAATCGGTCTTAAAATTGGTATAATGTAAGTCCCATATAGATGGATACAATCAGTTCATGATTCATGTTTCACAATTTCCATGGAAGTCCATATATAGATAGAATTTCTTAAATCATGTCTATTCATGTGGTGATCCCACCGGTGATTTAAATCATATGACTTTCAACTGTAAAGTAGACCTAGTCAATGTCATATTATCTTAAAGTTGAATGTCACTTTGCACGTTATAAAATGAAAAGAGGGCTTAGTAGACAAGAGATAATATAATCACTTTCAAAACGTTTCGTATTTCTGCAACGACTTTTGATTAGCATAAGCTTATCAGCAGCATAACTTAATCCCAATACATGTTGACGAACGTGGTAGATGGCGAAGGAATTTCGAACTCGACTGCACAAACCGAATTTCAATATGAAATTTTGTAAACCGTTTTTTAATCGACTGTACACATGTACCTTAGCAGTTGAAGAAAAGACTCGCATATACTGAATAGGAACGGTATTGATCTGCCATGTTTCGTTTGAGTTTACGGTCTAGACGGGACATGATAGAGATGAACAACCCGGTAGCTGCCTTGACGTCATAGTTTGTACGATGTACACACAGGATTTGTGATATTTTTGTACAGGTTTGTGTTTGTATGAGGCGTGTAGTCTATTTGGTGATGTCAATCTTCACGTCTATTTTCTCCGAAGGGTTAGGAAGAAGTCTTGTTATAATATTCTCACATTCTGCCAGTTATTTGAGTCTTATTTATATTCTAATTTAAAAGAGTGTGTGTGTCCGTGGAGTTTCTTTCCTATTCTATTCCATAGAGATCAACGGTTTATAATGGGCAACTACAGTACTTTCACATGTTTTTTTGTCTTGTGACTGGGACTGTAGCTTCAACATTTTGTTTCTTGACATTCAAAAGTGCCTGTAATGGTCTAAATGAAATAAATGCTGTTTGAATTTGAGTTTCTTGTGTTTTAAAGGGCAAGCCTATTGCCCATGTGTATTGCGAATGTTATACCACGCTTAGATAGGGAGCTTCTGGCCTCGTGCACTTTTTTTATTGTTTTGTCCAGTGTGAGTCTAAAACCTTTTTTCTTGTTTTCTTCTTTTTTTTTAGTAAGGAGATGGAATTAGTTAGTAAACAATTCTTCTGCAACATTTCATTTGTAATAAGTTATGAAAATATTTAAGTAGAATTGCGTCTATATAGCTATGTTGCAAATTTAAGGATTAAATTCAAGTTAAGTAGGTGATGTATATTTTTCCAAAAAAGCCGTTTTCACAGTGTGTTGAATAAATAATGACGTTAATGTAGCGAGCAATCTCTTTTTAAAACCAAAGTTCATAACGCCATGCAAAAGCAAAACCTGTAGGTACTTGAATCAGTTTCCTGCATAAAATAAAGTCAGCCAATATCACTTCAAACACAAAATCAAATAAAACTCGAAACGTATTCGTTCACCGTTGACAATAGTCATACAGTGGAACTGTATTGAGCAATCGTGATGTGAAACGTCTCGTGCCCGCCCGTTTCTCATTTACTGGCGACGACACAGTGGGCTGAAAATCGACTCTCATAGACATATAATACTTTTTTCCCAAATGTCCACTTTTATGACTTGGAAATGTTTTGGGAGACTAAATACATGCCTAAAAATATCAACAATATAGAATAGCATTGCAAACAACGCAAACAGATTTTTTTCATTAAAAATTACTATGGGGCTGGCATGAAAAAGTCGTATATCTCCGCCATCGTTCAATTGGCCCTAATTCCCTTGCAGGTGATTAAACCTTGAATTATTCAGAATTTATTGACATACTTTTCGAACCTGCCAGAGTCCCGACCTTTTTTTTAAAAATCGATTTCGATTTAATATTTTCAAAAAATATTTTTTATCTAATGTTTAACTTAATTTAAGCTTAAAATCTACACGGAGTACTTAAACGAGGAACCCAATCAATTCTTTGTATAAACACGCCACATGATCGTAAAAAAATAAATTTCAAAGACCTAATTATGTAACGATCTTAATTATCGTCATTATTTTATGAGTTTAAGTAATATTGTTATTCGTATCTATTCTATGAGTTAGCTAATGAGAGTAGTGAGTTAATGAGTTAAATGATCACAGTAATTAACATCGTTGCAATAAATAGGAGAACTCAAAATAAAATGGATTCATTTCGCTTTACGCATCAAAAGTTCAAACAGTAATAATATCACATCACCGTAAACATGGAAAGCATCGTAACAAATCTGGATATGTTCGTTATTTTAAAAGGTTCAGCCAAAAAAAACGATTATCAGTTTTTATTTGAGACAGTGTTATCTCGATTGAGATTGAGTTTATCTGAGGAAGATCGTGTGACGTTTAAAGAATTTTGCCGGAAATTTACGAGAGCAGTAGAGAAACGTTGGCATTCTGCAAGCCAAAAAATGGAATTATTCCGAAAACAATATGGAAACTGGCTTGAGAAAAATGTCGACTGGCCTAGCTGCATCAAAGAAAATGTTCAGGAACCTTCGACATCTGCCGCTTATGAGGAAGAAGAGCCATCAACATCATCAGTTGGTACTATGACCAAAAGAAAACTCCCCAGAAAACCTTTTGTAGAGTTGGGAACGAAGCAAAAGAAGAGACGGAGTGGTGATCATTTGAACAGTGATTGCAGTGAACTTGTTTATGCAGCTTGTACCAAGTTGAAGGAAGATGGAAGTGATAATATTGCTTCTGTGATTGAATACCTAATGAAAAATCCAGAAACAGTTAATAGGTTCCAAGACTTGATCAAAAAACCGGCTGGCAAGGAAACCTTAACACCCATAAAGTCGCTTGGATTAATGGTATCTCTGAAATTATCAAAATGGCAATATATAACTTTGAGAGAATCAGTAATTCGAGAAGGTATTAAAGACTTATATCCATCCTACTACAGAGTGCAAAAAGCAAAAGAAGAGTGTTATCCACCTGAATCTGAAAATTCTATCACGGTTACAGATAGCTCAGCCAGAATTTCTCTGCAAGCTCTATTGGACTTAACAGTAAATAGAATATTTAAATCTTTACCAGAAGATTTAAAACAAAAAGAAATGATTTTAATCTCTAAATGGGGTTTTGATGGAGCATCTAGCCAGAGCAAATACAAACAAAAAATGGATTCTATTCAGGATGACTCCAGTATTTTTATGACATCATTGGTGCCATTAAAACTGATAAGTGAAGAAAATACAGTTTGGCAAAACCCAAAACCTTGCTCTGCTTTGTTTTGTCGACCGGTACAGTTTACTTTTATTAAAGAAAGTGAAGCAGTCGTGAAGGCAGAAGAACAGAAAATGAAGGATGAAATATCTGCCCTACGACCAACTGAGTGCAACAGCAATACAATTAGCCACAAGCTCTTAATGACGATGATCGATGCTAAGATATGCACATACCTTTCAGCAACTAGATCAAACGCGTCTTGCTACATATGCCTAGCGAAACCGTCTGAGCTAAACAATTTAGAAGCAGTCTCAAAACTGGCAACATCGGCTGAAATGATGGAGTTTGGGATTTCTTCACTTCATGCGCGTATTAATATGATGGAATGCCTTTTACACATATCCTACAGATTGGACATTAAAAAGTGGGCTGTTAAAGGAAAAGCTGACCAAGACGTAAAGGACGCAAGGAAGAAATTAATTCAAGATCGCTTCAAAACAGAACTCGGTCTGCTAATTGACATGGTGAAACAGGGTCATGGATCTACCAACGATGGCAACACAGCCAGAAGATTCTTTGAATTTCCAGAAAAAACAGCTGCTATCACAGGATTAGATGAAGAACTAATCCGAAGATTTGCTGTAATTTTACAAACAATAACGTCAGGAGAACATGTAAACATTGAAAAATTCAAAGACTATGCGTACAAGACTGCTGAGAGATATGTGGAACTATATAACTGGTATTATATGTCTGCAACAGTCCACAAAGTTCTTCTTCATGGAGCTGATATCATTGCTTCTAACGCAATTGTCCCAATTGGGAGTCTTTCGGAAGAGGCATCGGAAGCCCGGAACAAGGATTTTAGAAGATTCAGGGAACACCACTCCCGTAAGAAGAGTAGAGTGAGTTCTAATCAGGATATTTTTAATTTCCTTCTCCTTTCATCAGATCCACTTGTTTCATCAACAAGACCCATTTTGGACGCAAAAAAAAAGAAAACTTTCTTTGAGGAAACGCTGACACTACTAAAACTTCAAGAACTTGAATTCGAGTTTAGAGATGTTTCACAGTTAGACTCCGACTCTGAGTTAGATTCAGATGACAGTGATTTAGAATAAGTTTGTTTAGTTAGTTTTTTCCTTTATTTTTGTTAATATTTATAATTATGTATTAGGTTTAATTTTTTATTCGGAAAGTTTAATTTTTTATTAACACTGAAAATTGTTTTTTTTCTTTTTCCATAGTGTTTCTTTTTTTTTGTCTTTATATTTGTAAATATCTTTATAATTAGAAGCTGATTAAATTATATAAATTGTTCCATTATAATCTCCAGCTTTTCATTTAACTCATTAACTCACTACTCTCATTAGCTAACTCATAGAATAGATACGAATAACAATATTACTTAAACTCATAAAATAATGACGATAATTAAGATCGTTACATAATTAGGTCTTTGAAATTTATTTTTTTACGATCATGTGGCGTGTTTATACAAAGAATTGATTGGGTTCCTCGTTTAAGTAGTCCGTGTAGATTTTAAGCTTAAATTAAGTTAAACATTAGATAAAAAATATTTTTTGAAAATATTAAATCGAAATCGATTTTTAAAAAAAAGGTCGGGACTCTGGCAGGTTCGAAAAGTATGTCAATAAATTCTGAATAATTCAAGGTTTAATCACCTGCAAGGGAATTAGGGCCAATTGAACGATGGCGGAGATATACGACTTTTTCATGCCAGCTCCATAGTAATTTTTAATGAAAAAAATCTGTTTGCGTTGTTTGCAATGCTATTCTATAATGTTGATATTTTTAGGCATGTATTTAGTCTCCCAAAACATTTCCAAGTCATAAAAGTGGACATTTGGGAAAAAAGTATTATATGTCTATGAGAGTCGATTTTCAGCCCACTGTGCGACGTCGCGTCGTCGATGTCGTATACTCTCACCGTAGAATGATGACATCGTGTTGTACACTCGGCGATGTGACGTATCAAGCAATAGTTTATCCAATACAAGCTAATCTCGCTTTGCAATTTTTTTTTAATGTTACACCTACTGGTCAAAGGCTCTTTCCCAATTCCTCCCAAGAGCTCTTTCTGTGCCACATCAAATCTGCCCTCACGGTACGCGTCCTGGTCACTTCGTCAATTTGTCTTAGATCCAGAATTGTAACTTTAAAAAAAAAAGCAAAGGGGTCATGGAGGGAATAAATCATAATTTTCACTTCTTTCTGCATTGAGCAGGAGAACCGGCTATTTGTAGAGGCCTAAAAAGACGTTTACAAGTTCTAAGATAAGTCCAATTGCTAGCATTACTGATTAAAATTAAAATAGATATGAATGGGTCCTAAACGGATCCTAAAACCTATTGTTGGGGTCCAGTTTAGAACGCTTTGTATTAGGTTCCCGGTTGAAGCCAGGCCAGAAAACGAGTAGCTTGATATGTCGTCGAGTGTACTTACCTACGTACTCACTACCTGATATTGTTACTCTCACTTTTACTCGTGTTTTTTAACGGCGAATCTTGTGTAAAACTGCGCAGTTTTAAATATTTCCCACCATCATCATCATCATCATCAGGCTATATTAGTCCACTGCTGGACATAGCTCTCCCCTAATGAGCGCCATAGCGCCCTGTCTTCAGATTGCCGCATCCAGCTTCTGCCTGCAGTCTTTCTTAGATCGTCATCCCACCTGGTCGGAGGGCGTCCTACACTACGCTTGCCGAGTCGCGGTCTCCATTCAAGAACACGTTTACCCCAACGGTTGTCGGTTCTTCGTGAGATATGGCCAGCCCACTGCCACTTCAGCTTGCTGATTCTTTAAGCTATGTCGATAACTTTAAATATTTCCCACCGGTACGTGATAAATATGGGTTAATGTTATATGCTTGAGCGGTCTGGAAGGAATAAAGAGAAGATTTTGTGTGCCACAAAGTAGGCTAGTAAAAAAAGTACTACTTGTTCATTTGTATAATTAAAATCAATACTGATTTATTTTATTTTATTCTAAGGAATTACCAAGCTTGTTATTGTAGACGAATTTATTTATATATCTCCAAAGCGTAAAACTGTTACCAATACACAATAATCGCACTTTTCTATGTTTGTTTCAATGTGACGAAGTTGGTGTAAGATTGAAGGCAGTTTCCGCTGTTGTATTTTTCTCTTTTATGGTTATGTTTGTATGCAAATACGTGGTATTGAACGACGACACAGTTCCATCTTTAAACTTTAATAGCATTACTATGTAAAACATACGGTTGGTTGCATTTATAGATTTTTCCAGTAAATGTTTCAAGGTTCTTCTGAAAGATGAACATTTTAACCCTCGTACGTATTACGATTATTTTAACACGACGCTTTTTCAACTTACTGCCTACCGCAGAAAGTTGAAAATCAAACAGCACACTATTATTAATGCATTGAGAAGTACTCTAATGGATCCTTATTGCTCGTCTCTGTACATAATGTTGTAAATCCAGTGTGCGACAGAAAATCCGCGGCGTAAAATCTTCCGATGCTAGCGAAATTTTCATTTAATTAGGTATAATCAGCCTATGATGTTTCCACTACTAAGACACAGACCTCTCTAGGAGAAGGAACAGGCCGTAGTGGCCCACCTCGCAGGAACCGCAAGCCCCAGTAGTAGTTAGAGTTAGTTACGAGTAGTTAGTAGTTGTCACTTGTTTTCGAAGCTTTTTGTTTCTATAACTTGCTGGTTTCTTCATGATGTTTTCCGTTGTCGTCTTGAGAGTAAAGGGGGTAGAAATAAATTAAACAAAAGATTGCGCCTACCTGTTTCGACCTGACGATTTAGACAGACTCGTGTGTCTACCACTATGCTACATCTGCTTTTTTGTGTCTGTGTGTGTGCCTTACGTGATGTCAGAGTTCTTATGCCACCCATTGGCAAAACATGCCGTTGATAAATATCTCTCAGACATGCTAGTTTCCTCACGATGTTTACATTCACCAAAACAAGTGATAAATGTACAATACGCACATGAATTCGAAAAATCAGGGATGCGTGTCTGGGGTCACACTTTTTTTTGCAGATGGGAAATCATCAAATAACTTCCCCGTTCTGTGCGGACGGAGAGGAGTGTCAGAGTTGTACTGACTAAAACCCACCCATGTTCCTTCTATTGCCTTTTATGTTCTGGGGCCGCAGTATCTCTTTCGAACAACCCACAACCCCGTGCGGTCACACAATTAGACTCTCATTGACTCGTCTGATGTGAAGCGATGACGCGGCCTATAGTGCTTCAAATTACGAGTTCTAATTGAATGTAAATTTTTATTTAGCTGTTTCACAAACCAACTTTATTCATAAAAAAACTGAAATACTAATCCGATACCCATCGAAATTTCTTCGTAACTTGTTTCTTATAAAACACTTTTTATTCGGTGCTAAACAGACAAATCGGATTCCAAATGGATTAGCTTGTCGCTATAAATCTTATTACGGGACACTGTTAGCTTATTTGCATGGTTTAAATTTGGATAGTAGTAGCGGAATGAGTAATGAGCACTTTGAATAAATTGGCTATGATGGAGTCCTACTTTTGCTATTTCAATTAAATGTTAAAAAGAGCCACTCTTATTTATTATTTCGCTTTCGCCTATGGAGGAGCTCGTGGCTAAATAATAGCAGCCGCTCGGGTCGATCTTTAGGTTAAGCCGCTTTTGCCTAGGTTGGTCTGTGGATGGGTGACCACCCGTTGCATACCGAGTTTCCTCCGTGGCTCAGAAAGCACGTTAAGCCGTTGGTCCCGGTTGTCATTTTGCAGATCTTCGTTCGTACAATCGTTACAGCTAGTCAGTGTTCCGAAAATCTGACAACCAGTCTTACCAAGGGGTATCGTATTACCCAGTATTATTTGGGTTGTGGAGGTCAGATAGGCAGTCGCTCCATTTAAAATACTGATATTCAGCTGCATCCGGTCAGATTGGAAGCCGACCCCAACATAATTGGGAAAAGGCTAGGCAGATGACGATTTTACCTATGACTTCCTTTGCGTGCAGAATTTGATGAACATATATGTGAGGAAAAAATAAGATACATTGCCTATGTACAATACTATGTACAATACTAATGTGGCAATACTATGTATTGCCTATGGTACTGAAATAGAGATTATGGTCTGAAATAGCATACTATTTCAGACCATAATCTCTATTTCAGTACCATATAATATATCATCCAGATTCATTCAACCGTTCTAGCGTGATTGAATAACAAACATCCATCCAAACCATCGCATTTATAATAGTAGTAACATTTATAATAGTAGTAGTAACATTTATAGTAGAAGTTAACATTTATAGTAGTAGTAACATTTATAGTAGAAGTTAACATTTATAGTAGTAGTCAGGTTTATAATAGTAGTAAGATTTATAGTACATAGAGACTTTGGGCCCCTAATCAAAATGAGATTCTAGTAACATTATTGATGATATAAAAGTCAAAAATATGTGAAAATGCTTAAATCAATCGTGTTGAAATTGGTTGTTACTATGCGAATGACCCTAAAAACTATTGCCATTTGCTCTGATGATAGTGTGATGGGAATTGAAAGTGAAACGCGCGACTATCACTGTTCTTTCGCGTCATCGCCAGTGGGTATTCCTTGACCTATTACAGAGTGAGGCCGGCTCCCATTTAGTGAGCCGGTCGGGCGTTTTATTGTGTTTTTAAAGGCACGGCACACATTGGAAGTATACGCCAGCATAATTCGATGTATGTATATCAAAATGCCTGACCGGCGTAATTCTTTCATTTGTTTTCCCTGCCGGCTGCAGGTTGCCGTGTTGCTTGAACGTGGAACTTATGACCATTATGTTGGGGTAGTAATGTTATTAAGAGGTTAAATATACCTTCTGTAATCAAACTACTCGCTGCTGTACTTTTGCAATAAGTTTGTAGGGTTATGGTTTCAAGTATTTTTATTTCCTCTTTACGCTAAAAAACAAAAATTAAAAAGTTGGAATATTTATTTTTATTGTAATTGTTTCTTGCGCGATTTACGTTTTTGTATATGGGCTCTGAGGTATGTGGGATCCTTCTTTTCCTCCTTTTTATTATACTCCTTTTTGTTTTCTTCACCACAGCAGCCTGTGCAACAATTAAGTTTATGTTCACCAGGCCTGCAATAAGAAATGTTAATTAAATGTCAGAATTAATAAACGTTTTAAAGCTTATATTCTCATATCAAGATACCAAATGTAACAATCTTCAGGTTTGCGTGTGAGACCTGATTAATTTGGCAGATCATAAGCAAACTTAGACTTAGGGATCAATCCTGAAACATCTTTAAAAAAATGACAGTATTTCCGTTAAATTCATTTTCAAACATATTTTTTTATTATTCTTATAACAACAAAAAAAAGCATTATAAATATAAAAAAATAGTAGTCCACTAGCATCGGAAACAGGGTTCGAGCTACCTGTGATCAAGGCTCTTGAGAGATGAACCTCCTAACGATAAGCGACAATAATCCAGCTGCCAAGCGATAGCCTCCTCAAATGGAGGTCAAGGCTATCCATTGTGACGATTGCTCGGAGACCACGGTGGAGCACACAGTGGTGGTCTGCCCTGCTTGGGCGAAGCACCGCCGTGCCCTAGTAGAGGCGATCGGCAGCGAGAGGGAATGGGAAGCGGTCACTTTCTTCTGTGAATTAGTCATGTTAGCGAAGGAGGCCGGGCGTTTGAGGGAGAGAACCTCAAACCAACCCAGCCGCCGAGGGAGACGCCGAGGGGGGCGTCGGGCGCCGCGACACGACTCCCGGCCACCGTAGATGCGGGCCTGTGGACGTCATATAAGCAATGGGTAGTTTATCGTCCGTCCGTCTATTGAAGACAGGTTGTGCCGCCAGCGCGTTACTGTTTCACGCGCGCCCAATAGAGATGTCAGCAAAGCAGAGGGGTCTGCCAGGGCCATCGCCTGCCGGGGTTGCGGGAAGTCTGACACTCCCTCCCGCTCCTCCCAGAGCGTAGCAAGTTATTTGATAATTTTCTATCCCCAAAAATAATAAAGGCATATTAGAACAACAAACAGGCACTTTTCTAAATTCCTTTTTAGAATAACTTTTTGACCAGTCACTTTATCTGAACAACCACTAAATTTCTACAAAGCGTTCATATCATATGCATGAATTTTGATTATGTCAACTGTTTCCTTTTTTCAAAAATAAAAAAATCTAAACTTTTAATTAACGAAGTAATTTTATTCAAAATGTTTTTTTTTTATCAAAAGAGGCATATTTAAATAAAACAACAAAAACTGCCGTAACATGAAGTTTTATATTGAACTGATGCAAAGTGACTTCGAAGCGTATTTTAAATAAAATAACGAGTGAAACGAGAGCGCCGGGAACAAAACAGCACATAATTGACAGCGTCACGTCGATAAGGACCGTTCTTATTATACTTTAAATATGCATCGAGCTGTGTTGGCTCCTATTTCGAAAACAAAACTCTTAACAAAATTTCAAGAGAAGGAAATGTTTGGCAACATGGAACAAATATTTGAGGAGATAATCTTGTCAATACTCGTAAGTAAAAAAAAGAATTAATCCATAATTTTTTGTTAAAAAAACCGATTTGACGGAAAAAAAACCTTTTAGGCAAGACACTAAAATGCCTAATATACTTGATAATGCATCCTACACGCTACTCACCCACACAAAACCACAAAAAAACACATTTACACACACACCAAAAACATTATTTACTTCAACGTTAACACAAAGAGCTCTAAAAAAAAACGAGAGTTAGAATCCGCTTAAAAATCATTGGCTCTGATCGAATATCCGAATAGGGCGCTGTCGCTGTCACTCACTCTGCCTAGTGATCAATCCGTTAGTGACGAGAATACAATCTTCAGCGGGAACTACCACGCTTCTTTACTTCCTTAGGCGCCTATCCGACAGCAGACGATTAGCGATAAGGGTGTAGAGCATCTAGAAATAAGTTGGTGAGCAAAGAGGAGCGAGCAGTGAGTTCGAATTGCTTTTTTGCTACAGGCAAAAAAGCAATTCGAACTCACTGCTGGTGGGGGTCGGTAATCGCCCGTCGCATTCGCGGTCTCGTTATTAACGAGTCCGAGAGTGTGAAGGGCGATTACTACCGCCTATTAAACAAATATTATGGTCAGCGTGCGTGTATGCCAAGCAAAGCTCAGCAAATGCTAGCGTCACAAAAGTAATTATTATTTTGAAAGCTTTTGTCGCAGAGACAAACTAATGGAAAGAGAGTTCTCGACTGTAGTTGGCACTGTGAACAGTCAGCACCCAAACTGCTATTATCTGACTGTATTTATTTTACTGACACGTGACTTACTTCTATTGCACGTTTTTTGAGCGAGAATATACTCGAAGAGAATATTAGTCGCTTTCTCGTGTGCGGTGAAACATGTACCTTACATTAAAAAAAAAAAACTTGAGAGGTGTACTCAACAAAAATAATCGTCGCGACACCACACTGTTCAATGCGAAATGAAAAGATGAAACGAAAATAACTGGCTTGCTTTCTATGAGAGAGAGAGAGAGAGAGACAGAGACAAAGAGAGAGACAGACGAGAAAAGGGTCATCACAACTTTTGATCTTGAGCAAAAAGTGTCGTTACAAGTTTTGGTCCTAAGCATAAAGTGTCGTTACAACTTTTGGTCTCAATTTTTTCCGTCTAGTCCCCTTTCGCAACGCGTGATAAGGAACAAAAACGTAAAATAAATTACATGATCTGACGGTAAACAGCCAGTCACTTTAAAACCTCGTTTACATTATTTTACAAAAGTAGTGACGTTACACGTACTCGTGTATTTCTAGGTTTATTAGAATAGTTTTATGTGGTTTGAAAACGTGGTTTGAAATGTCATGCATGCAGGTTTGAAACATATGTAACAAGTTGACAATATTAGTTCTGATGTTTATATCCATATAGACGAGTATGAGTCAGTAAATTGGAAATGTAATTTGTTTTTAAAGTGGAAATTGCAATGTACGAGTGTTCATAAAAATGTCATAAACTGATGAATGAAGCGTGGTTGTCAATTTAGACTGAAATGAAGTTCAATCAATTAAACCCGTCGTTTTAAGTAACTGTTAATACATTTCTGTGTAAACTTAGCTGAAGTTTTCGAGATAGTGGCTCATATACATATATTTTTTTATGTTTGTTTTGCTGTTTGTTTTAAGGGTTCCGTACCTCAGAAGGAAAAAAACGGAACCCTTATTGGATCACTTTGTTGTCCGTCTGTCTGTCTGTCTGTCAAGACCCCTTATATTGGGAACTCTTGAACGTGTCGAGTTGAAATTAAAACCTTATTCTCTCAACTCTGTGGTCCCTTTGTGCTGTGAAATAAACCCTCTTGCAGTTTTCTACGGAATCCTCGGTGCGCGAGTCTGACTTGCTCTTGGCCGTTTTTTTATTTTCATTGGCTCATGATAGAATTTTAGCACCTCGGTACGGATCGTTTTTTTTAAATATGATTAAATATCATAATTATATACAAATAAGTTCATCCTTCTTTGTGAACCACGAAGAATCATGATGATTATTTACCATCGATCAACTTAAAGTGGCTGAAGCACATATCTTAAAAAAATATACTTACGGTAAATTCTCCAAAATCCAAGAGCAGAAGCATGTCATCTTCATCCCAATAGCCACGTGGTCACCTTCACACTCCGCCCCGCCAACCGTCACAGCCACCAAACGTCCTTCACGGACAGCCGGAGCCCCGGAGTCGTCCTGCATCAAGTATTTATACTTAGTGAGGACAGTAGAAATACCGTGTAATGTACATAGTTATGTGAGAAAAGTTAACGTTTTCGATTTACGCAGATGTTGTGAGTTTGAACCCGGGGCAAGCACTTTACTTTGTGTTGAATTCGTTTCATCACCATTGCTTTCAAAATCTTGAACGAATGCGTAGTGAGGAATCCAACAAAAGCAGACAAAAACATTTATTTAATAAAACAGTAATAGAATAAATTGTTGGTATTTATAGATAGATAGATAAATCATTTATTTGATGCAACAAAAGACACAATACAAGAATTAATATTAAAAAATAAACAAAACAGAAAAAAAGGAACACATTAAAAAAAAAAGTAAGGTAGACTAAGTTAAATTATGCCTTTTTTGACTCAAGGTCATTATTGCTCATAAGTTTCTTGGATAGAACCATCTTCCAAAACCCACTGTTCTCCCGTGTCGACGGTGCGTTCGTTCCACACGTGCCTCAAAGTGATGTCAGCAAAGCAGAGGGGGCTACCAGGGACACTGAGTGCTGGGTTTGCGGGTTGTTCCAAAGAGATACCGCGGTCCGGAACAAAAAAGGCAAAAGAAGGAAAATCTATGAGTTTTAGTCTGTAAAAGCAGACTTTTACTGACTAAAATCCATGCATGAAGGGAAGTATCAGAACACTCTCTTACGCTCCACCTAGAGCGGATGAAATTATTTGATGATTTCCCATTTCCAAAAAAACAAAAAATAGACCCACTGTTCTAGAAAATTCCCTCGTTTCACTCCAGTTTCTAGAAAACTCGTGCCAAATTCATCAAATCCATTGGTTTAACTGTTCAAATTGATATTAGCATACACAGCCTTATCAATCATTTCATATTGGTAGAGATGTCTCGGTGTGAAGGCACCAATTTGGCTATATTTTTCTCAAAAATAATAAAATACCACTTACATCGCTTATGAAATGTTCCTCAGCAGAATAACAGACGACTTCATTCGTATCTGATGAAAAAAAAAACACTTTCTTTTCACTCTTAGGGCGAATTTCATCATCAAAACTAAACGCGATCAGAGACTTTAAACACCGTTCAAGATTTGTCAGTGTCCGTTTTACACTGTGTGTCAATATGATGCTGGTTGCGTTCGGTTCTCTTTCATTAACCTGATATTATAGAGTCAAATGGTCATCAACCAGTCTTACCAAGAGGTATCGTATTACCCAGTACTAACTGGGTTATGGAGGTCAGATAGCAGTCGCTCTCTGTAAAATACTGGTATTCAGCTGCATCCGGTAAGACTGGAAGCCGACCCCAAAGTAGTTGGGAAAAGGCTAGGCAGATGATGATTCCCTGACCGCCAGACCAGCTTCATTTTATGAATGAAACTTGGACCTTGGGATATCGAATGGTCTTGGTGATTTTAAAGATTTGGTAACAAAGTTGTGGTTTGTTGAACAACTTTGTTACTTGGTATCTGTCAAAGCTACAACGACCGACTTTTAAAACTTACCTTTAGTAACGTGAAGTTCGTTAAAAGAAAAACTTTGATACTTTATAAAAATAACATTAGTGCAGCGTTCATGGGATTTTGGTTCGTTAGAGATCAAAATGCAACACCTTAATCAATGTAAGGATATAACTATGACCGTTATTACTACATAAGAGAGATAATATGTTTTGAAAAGTTTCAATTAAAGATTTAAGAAGAATTTAATTTAAATAAAGTTAGGCACTAACTTATTCTGTACAACTTTGGCAAAGATTTTTCGATTAACTTCTTACAGGTCTGCACATTCACAAAACCAAAAGTCTCAATTGTAAGTGTACTCTCCTGCAAACAAAAAGAAGACAGTTTTACGAAATTTTATTCACAATTTACCTGTTATTGTTTAATCATTATTCATTGGCTCTTCTCCGAACTAAATCATTTGAGGTTGGCACAGCATGTCTTCTTCTTACATGCTCCTGTATTTTTTGTCATTTAATCAAACACCTCTTTTCTTGCCATATCATCCTTTATTTGTTACTAGCTAGCGCCAGAGTGATATCAAAAAAAAAAGTTTCTATGTGTTATTCCAGACTATAATCTACCTCTGTGCCAAAGATCATCAAGATCCATTCAGCTGTTTTGACGTGAAAGACTAACAAACATCCATCTATCTATCCATCCTCACAAACATTCGCATTTATAATATTATTAGTAGGATTGTATACAAGTAACAATAAAGGTTATTTTAGATATTACTGGATCTAATATTTACCTGGATGGATTTCGATTTATGTACTTTTCTCCTATAATCGTTAAATGATTTTGTTGCATTTCCCTGAAAAATTATGAATTAAATGAACACCTTTTAATAAAATACGATTTATTCAAAACTGTTACTCTTTAGATATGACAATACAACGTAGCAAATTATCATGTTAAGAGGTCACAAAATCAGCAGTTGTGTTGAAGGTCAGGGAGTAAACTCATATGTTTTTTATATAGTAGACGAAAAGAATCACGATATTACTAAACACGAATGGCGATAGCCCTGATAAAAACTAAACGTTTATAGATGAGAGGTTTACCAAAAAGCTCACGTTATATCTTTCAGAAATGCAATGCAAGCAAAAAAGATATTATATTTAAGTTCCGTTTGCAAATGGCAAAAAGCAGCATCCTTGTAGATTCGTCCTGTACGTTCTCTTGTCATAGTCATTTCATTCCGAGACCGTTTGTACCACACAATTGAAATGTAAAGAGGAGATGTATGTTCTATGAACCGTTACTCAAATAGTTTCTCATTTCAAATTTACACGTGTAACTATGAACGAAAGATGATGAAGTGAGAGTTGAAAATATTTAGAGTATTTTTTCTCAAAGTGATGGCGAATACAAGCCATAGGTGATTCGAAGACATGAGATTTTGAGTTTAGGCTTATTCAAAACACTGCTTGACAATGTCCTCTACTTTAAAAAATAAAAACACGAACCTCATCCATTGAAATATTAAGCCCACTTCTTTGTATCACAGTTTCTAGAAGCTTCCCCCAGTCTTGTTCCTTAAAATAAGACATAAGTTCTAACAGTATCTTAATTAATCTATTTATTCTATTTACCTAAACTATGTAGTTTTAAACATGTAAAAATGTATGTTTGTGAGAGGGAATCTCTGAAAGGACTGCTTACAATAATTTTCATTGATAAACATTATGTTACGTGGATTAGTAGAACTCTATATAAAATATTGCTATTCATATAAATGTCGTGATGGCCTAGAGGTTTAGGCCACGCCTCTCATATACGAGGTTGTGGGTTCACATCCGGCTTTTTCAATTCACATGTACTTTTTTCAAGTTTATCTTGGAGATCACTAACTTTGGTGAAGAAAATTATCGTGAGTAAAAAATGGACTCATAATCAATATAAGGTGTTGGGGCGTAACTCCCAACAGTAAAAATGTTATGCTGGTTTATTAAACCTGTTATGTTATGTTTGAATGAGTAAACAACCGATTGGTATAAAGGTTTTATTGCTACTAAAAATAACATGTTACAAAAGTAATAATGTACGATTATTGTTGGATTAAATAAACTGCAACGTTTCACTGTAAGTAGGACAAGTTAGTTGAATGTACAGCGTAGCTCGTACATATTGCCCACTCACAAAGCTAACTTAAATGTACATACGGAAATTGTAACAAAATCAAGTTAAAATGTAAAAATGTAAAAAAGTAAATACAAACAATGTCATAAGTTATTAAGGAAATTCACAACGCGCAATAGGCGACGTTGCTTTATTAAGTGTGCGTGCACTCGATAAGTGCTCTGCGCTACTGTCGTCTGTGACGTCAAGTGCAGCGTTGTCCACTATGCTCGCTGTCGACCTTCTTCGGGGCATCGGGTTGGGAACAGATGGAGCTTCTGGTATCCGTCGACTTGCCCAATGCTTGCGTAGGCGGTTGTATGCGTAGATCGCGCCCGCGAACGCTGCTGCAGCAGCTAATATGTAGATGACGACGTATTGGTGGACATCGTGGTATGTTGCATGATCTGACAGGATGTCTTTTGATGTTGCGACTTTCATTTGCTCTACTTGTTTGCCAAGCTCTTGCAGTAATGCTCTCTGGTCTGTTACTGTCTCATTCTCGTCAACAAGTTTTGGAACCTGTACAGGTAGGTTGATGATATTGTTGATTGAAGGAATTTCTGCCGGACCTGCGTCGATCTGGGCTTGAAGTTTGGTTATTTGTTGCCTTTGAGGATAAACAGTAAATGTTTCACTACTAATTATGCAATCGGCATTTAGGGTTATGACACCGGCCTTGTGTAGTAGCTGCGTTGAAACTTGATGTCCACAAATAATACGTATTTTGCATTGTTGACAGCAAAAATATAGGTATTGATTTACATTGTTCAATTCCATCCACTTGTCTCGGCAGGTTTCATGTTTGGTTTCGCAGTGAGGAGATTCCTTGTTTTTCATGCAGAGGCTCTCGTCCGACTTCATGCGGTATACGGGTTTCTGTAGTGGACACAATCGAGTGGTCGCGTCATTCTGCACGCATTGATGTATTTCGGATTCCGTCATTGGAATGTACGAATCTTTTTGTATGTTTATTGCTAATATTTCAGCAATAGGTATTAGGGTGACCATATCTACGACATTGTTTTTCGGTATAGGTATTGTTCTGTAGATCTCGAAGTTGTCTCTGCTGATCAAGGGTACTTTTACCTCGATTATTAGGTATCGTTCAGTCATTTTTGCCTTTACTTGTAAAAGATGATATAGGCGAAACAACTCTGTTTGAATGTTGGTGATGGGTAGGACTAAATCCTTGGACAGTTGACCCGAGATTATATTCAATTCATCCCGAAGCTGTTCCGGTGCGATGAGGTGTAGGTTCATCTTGCCGTTATATATGTTTGTTACAGTCTCTATAAGGGTCTCCTGGACGTTTCTTAGATGCTCTATCAGGCTATTTGCCGTAATAGCGGACATCACAAATTCGATGGACAGTTCTTGAGAGTCCAGTTCCTTTTTGAGATTGTTCGTAAACTTCTCAAAGTTTAGCAGATGTTGGTTAAACTGTTTGTACTGTTTTTCAACTGCATCTTCCGACCTTTTTAGTAGATTGTATTCTGCTTCGATCACGGATGTTTGATTTCTTATCAACAGTGCCAGGTGTTTCTCGTTAGCCTTGACCAGGTCAATGTCTTCTTGATATTGTTTTGCGAATTCGTCATCTAATACTCCGAACAGGGAGCGCGCGATGGAACCAACACCGTTGATAAGCCCACGTTTGCTTCTCGTATTCGCTCGGCCTTGCGGATTCAGCAACATATGGTTGTAGTGTCCGATTTCGTCGGTCGAGTGTTGTAGTTGTGTTAAAATTACGTTACATTGTGTTTTCTGTTTTATTTTCTCGCAGATGTTTTCTAGATGATTGGTGAATTTACTGGATACTTCTATACCGTGCCAGTAAGGCTTGACGTCATAGTATACGATAATCTTCCACTCGCCGCGTATTAGTTGCATATTGGTCACTTTATCAAAGTATAGACCTTGTTGAAGCTCGACAATGTTTGTTGTGTTAGCGGCCGCGACAGGGTTTAGCAAATACAGCATTGCCATGACCAGTCCAATAAAGTTTATTTTTCTGTTTGTTGTTTTGCATCGTCGTGAATTTGGCGACTCGCTGTTTGTTTGTAGGTATGACTCATTTTCGTTTGTTTTTGAGGTGTTTTGCTGTTTGGTAGTTTCGTCACCGTTGATAGGTAAGACGGATAGTTTTGTAACAGGTCTTTTCATGTGTCCATTTTTTGTTTTTAGGCTAACGACCCGAACATATCCATCGTTCCCAGGGTGAAGCTCTGTTATTCTTCCCATGAGCCATTTACCGGCTGGTATATGATCATCATGAATAATCACCAGATCGCCTATCTTCAGATTTTTCTGTGGTTCCTGCCACTTTGATCTAGTTAATAGTTGGCACAGGTATTCGTTCCTCCATCTCTTCCAGATTTCTACGAAGATCTTTCTTGTTAGTTCCCATCTTGTTCTTGCATCCTCCCTTGTTTCGATGACTGTCAGCCCCGGTCTACCCGATAAGAAATGTGCCGGCGTCAGACAGTCTAGATCGTCTGTGTTTTCACTCAGTGGACACAAAGGTCTGGAATTCAAACAGGCCTCCAGTCTTGTTAGGATTGTTGTAAACTCCTCAAATGTTAATTTTTGTTCTCCTACTACTCGTTTTAAGTGGTGTTTCAGGCTTCGGACTGCTCGCTCCCACAACCCTCCCGCTGATGGCCAAGCGGGGGCATTAAAATGCCACTCAATCTTCATCTCTGCGATTTCCCTTTGTAGTTGATCGCTTTTGTATGTATGTTCAATTTCTTCGTATTGTTCCACAAGTTGGCGGTTAGCGCCGACAAAGTTTGTTCCGTTGTCACTGTATAAGTGACGAGGGGCTCCTCTTCTTGCTGCCATCCTGTTTAAGGCTGCCAGGAATGCTGAACTGGTGAGATCTGATACCAGTTCAATATGTACAGCTTTGGTCACCATGCATATGAAGACTGCTATGTAACCCTTCGTTGTTTTTGCTCCTCTGCCTTTGTTCATTTTGACGTCCACAAATCCAGTGTAATCTACCCCTGTATGGTGAAAGGGTGGCGCTTGATTTGCTCTTGCGCTCGGTAGGTTACCCATCAGTTGGTGTTCTTTTGTTGGGTTGTTTTTGCGGCACGTCACACATTTTCTGATTTGCATCTTCGTGGTTCGGTTTCCGCCGACGATCCAATATTTCTCACGTAAGTGTGATAGGGTAAGTCTCGGGCCGCCGTGAAACGTCATTCGATGAGCTTGGTCGATGAGAAGATGTGTTAATCGACTGTCGTGTGGAATGATCATCGGGTGTTTCATGTTTTCGGTTAGTAAGGCGTTTTTTAATCTTCCTCCTACTCGTAGGATGTCTTGATGGTCAATGAACGGAGTGAGCGCTTTAATTTTACTGTTAGATTGCACCATGTTATGTTTTCGTAAATAACAAATATCTGTGTCAAATAATTGTTGTTGAGTTTGTTTTACGAGCACTTTCGTTGCGTTATCCAATTCGTGCAACGTCAGATATTTTGGTTGTTGTCGCCGTTTCGGGTTCAATGGTCTGAGTATCCATGCGACAATGCGAATAATATGTTCGATAGAGCTGTGATTTTGCAATAGTTTTTCCACAATGCTCGGATTTTCTTTGTTGTGTTGGGATACATTAACTTGTTTTCGGACTGTTTTTTCTTCTTTGTCTGTACTATAATTATGTTGTTCTATGTTCTTTGTTTGAAGCGATGGTAGCCATGTAGGCCCTTGCCACCACAGTTGATTTTCTTTCAGCTGACTAGCGTATTGACCTCTGCTTGCGGCGTCAGCGGGATTTTCTTTTGTATTGACGTAGTTCCATGCCGATCGTGGTATGACGTCAGTAATACTTCGTACTCTGTTTTCCACGTATGCTTTCCAGCGGGACGGGTCTCCTTGTAACCAACCCAGAACCACCATGGAATCGGTCCAGCCGTAGACGTGTACTTCATGTTGATTCAGTGACTGTTTGACTTTGCGCATTAGTTGTGATAGAAGGTGCGCTCCATTCAATTCCAGTCTAGGCAGTGTTGTTGTTTTTCGGTGTGGTACAATCTTTGACTTTGCGGCTACTAGAATTGTTGATGAGTGGACCCGTGCGTAGATGACACAGGCATAAGCATCCAGAGAGGCGTCACTGAACCCATGTAGCTCCATTGTCTGCTTTTCGCCACACTTAAGCCATCTAGGTATTTCGCAAGAGTTTATCGCCCTTACGTCCGCTTGTATCTTGCACCACTCCGCATGTATGTTGTCGGATACTTCGTCGTCCCATTGTAAGTTTCCATCCCACAGTTTTTGAAATAATAATTTCAATTTTGTTGATACGGGAGCCAGCCAGCCGAGTGGGTCAAATAGTTTAGATATTTCGGCTAGTAGGCTGCGTTTTGTTTGTTTCTTGTTCACGTCCGAAATTGTGCATTGAAAGGTGAATTTATCCTCTCTTGAGTTCCAGCACAAGCCCAACGTTTTTAGTGTATTTTCTGTTCTGAAGTTGAAGACAATCTTATCGTTGTTATGTTGTTCGGAGATGTCTTCTAAAAGTTCTTGACTGTTTGCAGACCATTTTCGAAGGTTAAACCCTCCATTTTTTAATAATTGTATCAGGTCAGCGATCAATTTCTTTCCTTTTTCCATTGTATGTGTCCCATGAACGAGGTCATCCATGTAGAATGATTCTTCCAACACGTTTGAAGCCTCCGGAAACTGTTCTCGTTCATCTGTCGCCAATCTCCTGAGTGTCATCATGGCTAGGAACGGCGCTGCCTTGGTACCATATGTTACGGTTGTTAGTTGATATGAGCGGATAGGTTGTTCCACCGATTCCCGCCATACAATTTGTTGTAGTTGTTGGTCTGCAGGAGCCACCCAAATAGCACGAAACATCTTCTCTATGTCCGCTGTAAACGCATATTTGTATTGCCTCCATTTCATCAATAATGTTTGTAGGTCTTGTTGAAGATTGGGACCTTTGTACATGAGGTCGTTCAAACTGCATCCTGTAGAAGTTTTTGCTGATGCGTTGAACACCACTCTGTACTTTGTTGTTGTTGATTCAGCGCGTTGCACGCCGTGGTGAGGTAAGTAACACTCGAGTGTTTTGTTACCGACTGTTGATTGCTTCATATGACCTAGATCAATATATTCAGCCATGAAGTCTTTATAGGCTTTTGCCAAATGTGTTTGTTTTTCCAACTTTCTTTCTAAAGTTTTGAATTGGGCGATAGCCATTGGCTTGGATGACCCCAGTCTACTCTCAAGTTCATTCTTCATTGGTAGTCTGACTTCATATTTCCCACTCTCCAAGCGTTGCGTAGTGTTGGTGTAGTATTGAATACATGTTTTATTTTCCACTGATAGGTTGGATTGATCCGTGATGTCTTCGGTTTCCCAGAATTGTTTGATGTCTTCCAAATTGTTTATGACCACATTGCAGTGAAAAGTTTTGACATTGCCGCATAAAAGCCAACCTAGGTAGGTTTGTTGTGCCATAGGTTGAGTGACGTCATCGCCTTTTATCATTCCTCCTAGCATAATTTGCGAATAAATGTCTGCTCCAAATAGTAAATCCACCTGACGGCTGTTATGGAAGTCTGGATCTGCTAGATGGATGTTCTGTATGTGGGACCAAGATGGTTTTGCAAAGGTCTTATTTGGCAGGTTTTTAATCAAGTTGTTCATAATGAAGACAGACGTTTGGAACTTGAAGTCGTTGTAGACCGAACTGCAAGTTATTGTAGTCATTCCTTTGCAGTGGTTTTCCTTCTGTCCAACTCCAAAGATGACTCCTTTACATCTGTTGCGCTTGACACCGAGAAGTTGAGCGGCATGTTCCGTGATCAAAGATATTTGAGACCCTTGATCGATGAGGGCTCGCAACTTGATTTGGGTCCCATCAGCTGTTTCTATGTTTACTACAGCGGTTGCTAGTAGTATTTCCGAAGTATCATCATCCTTTGATACATGGGAAGAATTTGTTTGTTTTTCTGTTTTGTTCTTAATACATGCATCGTGTATTAATGTGTTATGTTGACCCGCGCACTTGCGACATCGGTGAGTTGACGTACATGTTTTTCCGTTATGGCTGAACAGGCAATTTACACAAATGTTCATTTTATTTACTGTGCTAAGTTTTAAGTGATTCGGCATTTCTAAAAACTTTGCACAATTGTACATGCCATGTTCGTCATCGCAAAGAGGGCATCTAAATGTTGACGCATGGAATGATTTCGTAATTTTCTTGTTGCTAGTTGCCTGATTACTGCTGTATTGTTTTTTAGAGTACAAAGAATTTTGATGTTGACTTGATGACGTATTTGGTTTTTTGTTGTTTTCTTGTTTGCGGCGCGATGCTTCCAACGATGTAAATTTCGCTTCTAGGAAATCTAACAGATCTTTCAGTATTGGCAGCTTTCGGCAACTCTTCAGCGAGTCATTGTACTCTGAATGTGTGTCTGCGTCTAATTTCTGCGATAATATATGTACAAGAATAGGATCCCAAGTGTCGACATCCACTCCTAAATTCTTTATCGCATGTAAGCATTCTATGCTGACGTCATGGATTTTCTTTACTTGGGCCTCTGACTGTTGTTGCATGTTTGGCAGATTGAAAATCATGTTGATATGCGATGTGAAGATAAGTTTTTCATTATTATATCGGTGATTGAGGATATCCCAACACACGAGGTAGTTATCCGAACTTATCTGTAGGTGTTGAATCAAGCGTTCCGCTTCTCCATGCACCTTACTCTTCAGAAACTGCATCTTCTGAGCAGATGAAAGGGAATTGTTGTTGTGTATTGCTTCCGTGAAAAGGTCTTTAAATGGGATCCACTGGTTGTAGTTACCGTGGAAGACTGGTATCTCTAATTTCGGTGTTGTTTTCTCACGATGCGCGCCGGACCACATTTTAGTATTCAAAGCCTTTTTAAGTTCATGGAACTGGTTTTCATACCTGGTGTAGCGGTCCTCGTACACTGTTATCTTCTCTCCGTTAGTTTCACACTCTATCTCCCAGTGAAGGTTGTCAATTGCTGACCAGCGCGTTTGTAGTGTTTGCAGCGCGTCTTGAAATTCCCATCTTTCAGAAAGAAATTCCACGTTTATGTTTGCCACTGCTCGCATGAAGGCTTTGAAGTTTGCCGTCTGTTTCCGCATCATGTCGTCCAGCTTGCTATTGGATCCCGTGTCTTTTTTCGCAATGTTTTGTTGTTCTCGCCGAGTAGGTGATGGTTCTCTGTTTTGATTATCTTGATTGGCATCCCTAGCTTGTTCTGCCACCTCACTCTTCAAGGCTTCTTGTTCCTGTTTTGTCTGATCTGAGGTACCTTCCCCTGTTTGTTGTTTGGCACCTCCCAATGGGTTTGTTTGTACCGACTGCTCCCTCGGAGAACGAGCGAGTGTCGTAAGTTGTTGGTGTTGTTGAAGAATAAGCTCCTTTACCTCCTTGTAGCACTGCAGCGTTAGTTTATAGCAGTCATTCGTAAAGTAGGGATCACTTACACTTTGTTCTGAAGACAGACGGTCATGATTGAATTGGTAATTTGACCACAAGTTTTCCAACATTGCCATACGGCGTTTGAAATAGTCGGGGTTTTTTCTGTCCCAACCATCTTTCTTAATATTTATTCCGATCTTCTTTATGCTGTCGTAGAGCTCGTTCTGATTCTGGTATAAATCAGCTGACGACATGTTGTTAATGTTGTATTGTTGACTTCAAGATAAACTCCTCTGTTCCGAGTGTTGACTGTTCCTCCACACTCCTGGTTCTTCGTGTTGTGCAACCTCTCCCCTGTACGATATGCGCCTTCTCAATTGGTTACTGACTCGACTCACTTCTGAGAGACCAGTCCAACCGATTCGCGACCGTAAAAGGTATCACTCGCACAACACAAAATTGCTCGAAGGACCATATGTTGGGGCGTAACTCCCAACAGTAAAAATGTTATGCTGGTTTATTAAACCTGTTATGTTATGTTTGAATGAGTAAACAACCGATTGGTATAAAGGTTTTATTGCTACTAAAAATAACATGTTACAAAAGTAATAATGTACGATTATTGTTGGATTAAATAAACTGCAACGTTTCACTGTAAGTAGGACAAGTTAGTTGAATGTACAGCGTAGCTCGTACATAAGGCTTGGCAAGCGTGGCGAACAGTGTTCGTGGCTTCTCTGTATGAGATAAAGCATTCTCGAGCCGCTCGGATTATTAATATTACAACGTTGTCGGAAGACATATTTGGGCAAAACCTGCCGAGATTTCTTCAGAGGGCACAGATCGTAATTGAGAGGGGTACCCACCTCCCTTAATGATGACTAGTTAGGTATTATTTTGATAATTTATGTGCTTTGCCATGTTTTGTTTAATTTAGAAAAGTATTAATCTATTTTTAATTTAATTATCGTGTTTTTTATGTTGTTTTATTTGGTGACTTATAGCATCGTATTGGATATGTCTGTAAAGGTGCTATAAATAAGTGGTTAATAAATAATAAAAAAAAATTGCCTAGCAGAGGGACAGTAATCGGCTGGTATTATTGTAAATAATTGAATAGTTGAAAAAACTAAAAAAATACGCTTTTAGCACGCACTAAAATCCTGACAGCAAACCCTTTCATTTGACAACCATTTCATGGGGGTGGATTTCAATTTCAAACAGCCAGTCCGCCATCTTGGGGAGGACGCCATATTGGATTTGTAATGACGTTTCTTAGCTAGTCATATATTGTTATCAGTACTCAGAGCGTGTGCAAAATTTCACCCTAATCGAAGACCGGGTGGGTAAAATTAAGATTAAAAGATTTTCTTACATACATATTTACAAGTGAAGCTAATAAAAGCGTGTTAAAATACTTTACACGCTTTTATTAACAAAACATGAGAAAACAAAGACTCCAACCATATACACCCCCTCTTGTCAGTTTTTAATAACATTGTATTCAAAACTGACAACTGAAGTTGTAAGTGTATCATACAACACCACAATAGTGACAATTAAAACACGTCGTATCTATTAATTGAAATAGCAATAAAGTAAAAATAATTAAATAAAAGCCGCGTCGCTTGGTGTCTACACTAAGTAGGGTTCCATTGTAAAGATCTCAAACTCAAAGCATTTATTTCGATTAGGCACTTTTGAATGTCATAAAACAAAAAAAATGCTAGTCTCAGTATCTAAAGTTTGAATAATTTTGTTATAAAACCTCCTTAGTGTTGCCAGAAACCAGTTTGTATGGTTTGATTAGTCATCGTACGTACTTATTTTTGTAACAAAACTGTCCATGTCACTCTAAAAAAAAAAAGTAAAGTTTAGGAATAAACTGTGATTGGAAATCATGATTACCTACCTAAAGGTGCACACTTTCTTATTATAAACAACGGAACCCTAAAAAGTTTGTATTGTTATTATTGTAACTATAGCGACGTAGAAATGTATGATCCAATTAGTATGGTGTTTTATTGTTATGAAATTTTATCACGCCCCGTCGAGTTTTATTTCGTGATTGAAAAACATTCGCTTTTGTGGTTGTTTTAATTTCATTAACCAAGTGTAGCAATGACTGTATTTCATATACATGAAAACTGACGGTTTTCATGTATAATACATTCATGTATAAAATACAGTCATTTAATTGGTAGTTGTGTGTTTAAGCCGTTAGGATTGAAACACTAGAGCCAGTGGTTTCGAGTGCTCATCTAGTATTCCGGGATATCGCCAAGCGGTTGCTCGACTTCAGGGACCAGAGACCCAGCCTTTTTGTCGCCTGAAGAATTAACATTGGCGTCTAACGTGGCAAGGCTGCCAATTTTCTAGCATCTTTTCCTATTGAAAAAGAGCTGGATAAACTTTTTGACGGCCTCTATTTCTTTTTTCATCTTGATACTTGTACATATTTTTAATATTAATTTAGATATATTTGTAGTTTGTAAATAATGTACAGAGTGATATGGTAATATATTTCTTTGTTTATAATGACATTACTTTTTGGCGGAAAGGCTCTATAAGTTAAAACATTATCGGAAACTTCAAGTCTCCTAATTCAGCTTCATATATTATTTGTATGGCATTTTGTTGAATTGTGTCTGTTGCAACCAACACACATATTCCTGTTTTTTTTTCTACCTTTGTGTTTACTTGGCAAAATATGTTTTGTCCATGGAGTGTCTTGCCCATTCTCCACCATATGATATACGATTTTGGAGTCGGCAACTATAGTCAATTCACAGTTATTATATTTATTCACTAATTTCAAGTTACACAAAGACTCATTTTAGGTAACATCAAACATAAAACACAAGCATTCCAATTAAAATTAAAATAGAATAATGTCAGAAAAATACAATAAAATTACATCCAACAAATAAATTACATAACATACAAATTTTAATCGTTATTATTATGCCTGTGGCAGGATTTTAGGCAGCGTTTTATCTTTTCAAAAGTTTCCTGTCCCGGGTCTATTTTAAATAAATGCTTTGAGTTTGAGTTGAGTCTGTGCTTATAAATGTATTTTCTTTCTGTTTTTCTGATTATGCTTGTTATGAAACTCGGCAACTTACCTTTTCTGGGGACTCCTGTACCTGTTCAATTGAAACGTTTCGATAAGCTTTTTCGTAGCGGCGTTTTCTATTTGCTTTTGTAGTATTGACTTTTTTCTTTAAAATAAAAATAATATTACTTAATTTTATAAGAGTACTAGTTTTGCCTAGCGGTTTCACCCGCTGCTTAGGTCCCCTTCTGAATAGGGATCACCCTTATCACTTAGGGGTATAAAATTAGATTACGACGCATTCTCAGACCTACCGAATACACATATAAAATTTCACAAAATCGGTCTAGCCGTTTCTACAGTATGGCAACTTAAACTGTGAGTAACCAAACTGGCATTCATTGTCTGTGTATCCAATACAAATCCAACTATAATGAAAAATTAACCACTAACTTTGATTTTTTCTTGAGCCGTGTTCATAGGACTTCTTAACGATAGGGCCGGTTCGGTCTCTTTAGAGTCTTTGTTCGCATCACGGTCATTGTCCAGCGAAGCTTTCTGTGCCTTTATTATAGTAGGGGATACTTCCTCGGAGTTCAAAGTGGTCCTTCTTGTCATAACCTTAGTAGTCAATGAGCTTGCTTTATCTTTTGCTTGAAATGATCGATGCCGTGAATTATTTAGCTGTAATGTCGGACCTGTGTGTACCTTCAAAGATATCGCGTAAAATAATAATATAGCGAATAATCTCAAAAAAATAAATAAAAACAAAATGAAGAGCTACTTACCTCTTGGCTTTCATTCTCTTTTGAACGGGTACCTTCTCTAAGCGGCCTGCGAGGAGCCGGCTCGCAAGAGTCCTAAGAACATAAAACCAGATAAATAATGTAATCAGGCTTCAAAGTAATACTTGATTGCATATTTGGACTCATGAAAGAAATGCTTTATTACTAACAACAATAAATAAGTATAGGTTAAGTTACAAATAACACGAAACAGTGTTATTTTCTGTAGTCTTTTCGTACACACGACGGCACATCAACCTACACAAAACCATTTTAACCTGATCTCTCTACTACGGTATGCGATCCGTAGTAGAGAGATCCGGTTATAATAGATTGACCTGCCGTCGTGTGTATACATTTTTGCGGGCTATTAGGAGTTGCATCTCATATCCAAGCCTAGATCAATATTAGCAGAATTAAAACTATAAAACATTCTCATAACATCTTACACAAACATAGTAATGCTGTTGAGATATGAAACGTATGGTTATTGAAATAAGTCTTCGTCTTCAGCGTCATAAGTTCAACTTACGACTTATCCAACGACATTACGTGTCTTATCAATGTAGCTACTGGCGTTTTATGAACAGTGTTGTAAAATACTGATCCCATTCTCAAGTCAAACTGAACAATTAATAATAACAACAGCTATAACAACAAAATCACTAGGAACTTACAGTGTCCTCTTCAGAAGAAGTACAACGCCGTTTTTTATCGCCGGGATATTTAGTTGCGTATCGCTTATAAAATGAAAAATAAAACAATATTAAAATAATGTTTAAAAAACTCGTTAAAATCCGGCTCCTTGATAATAATTGTGATACATTTAATAAATCATAACATATTGATTGTTTTTTTTTCTACCCTCAAGGAATACCTATCTAAGAAAGAATATATTCTATGTTAAACAAACCTGCTAAGTATAGGGTTAACAACCGCACTTGCAGTAAGTGTTAAAGAAGCTGTTCGATGAATTAAGTGATGGTACTGTCAGATAACATTATTAGTAGTGTCGATTCTACTGTCACAAACTTTTTTTTTATTTCGATTCGATGCCCCACACTAGGAATTACTCCTGTATCGTGCGTGCGTTTACAAACATTTAAACTCACATACACAATCAGATAAACGCGAAACAACTATCTGCAGGTCATACAAATATTCGTTCAGTGCGGGGTTCAAACCCGCGACACGCAGCGCAGCAGTCGACCGTGTCGTGAAAACAGTTGAGTAATCAAAATAAAACATCAAAAGCAAATAAGATTTACAAAACTTACGTTTCTCTCGTCGCAACAGTTACCCCAACTGAGTATGGTAACATTGGAATCTACAGGAGTTGCTTCACTCTCTTCAACAAGAGGAATGAGGTTTCCCGGCTTATCTGTTGTCATCCCTGCGTAAGTGAATACCAGAGCGAGATCTGCCGTCCACCCTCTGTACTTAGGATGCGTTATAACCCTCTCAATTGGCAAGTAATTCTCGTATCCAGTTTCAAACATTTTCTTCGTTCCGATGACAATGAATGATCCTGATAGTTCAACATCTGAGTATTCGTTGCCATGGTTTAAACTGAGAACAAAGTTTTAGACTGTTACTAAACATGATATAAGTAATAGATTATGATCTGCCTAGCCTTTCTGTAGGTTGGGGAAATCTAATGAAACGACAAACTAACAAAGGCGCAGCTATGCCATTCAGTACATTTTTATTAATATTTTTAATTTGTTGTATGTAAATTCAGCGGTCAAAACTGCATAGGTACTCAATTGAGTACCTACGCTGTTTTGTCATGCGCACTAGACTGGTTTCGACAGAGGAAAGATACAATACTGACGGGCCTGTTGGTCTAGTGGTTAGTGGCCCTGACTGCTGAGCCGGAGGTCGTGGGTTCGATTCCCACCCAGGACAAACTTTGTGTGATGAGCATGATTGTTTGTTCTGTGTCTGGGTGTGATTTATCTATAATATGTATGTATTTATAAATTATATAAGTATGTATATATCAGTTGTCTGGTTACCACACACAAGCTCTGCTTAGCTTGGGATCAGATAGCCGTGTGAGTTGTCCCAAGATATTTATTTATTTATTTAATAGACGATACAAATAATCCGTAAAAAAGAAACAAAAAACAGCCGAAACCAATAAATAACGTGCATTCGAGGTGAGATCCATCCACGGAACGATCTCGACTAACGTAGCTTAACCTTCGATCGTGCCATGCGGCTGTTACTGTAAGCAGTGAACCACTCAACATGGACAAAATTAAATCCAACTCTAGTTACTTACATTCAACAAACCCAAGAAACGAAAACCTAACAGGAATCGATTGTCTGTAGGCATTATTAAACATTAGTACATAATTTAGCAATATAAATCACTCCTGTTCCATACAGCCCTTGTTAACTTATTGACGAGGGCGTCTGTTAAGGGACCGCTTGTTCTGGAGCAACATGTAGCTTAATTTTGAATTATTTGTTACATTTTTCACATCTGTGTCATAAAATAATTGAAAAGAATTTCAAGGTGGAATTATTGTCAGTGAATGTTTTCATACTTTTCCTGTTGTGCACTTACGTAGAAACCATTTATTTATTTGTTTTTTTTAAAAGGTTGTCCCACTCTAGGAATTTCTCCTGTATCGTGGCTGCGTTTACAAACATTTAAACTCACATACACAAACGGCCAGACCCGGAACAACTATCTGTAGGCCATACAAATATTTGTTCCGCGAACTCGCGACACGCAGCGCAGCAATCGATCGCTCAGCCACTGCGCCAACCGTGTCGTCAAAACCATTAGTCGTCCTCAGCACTATCATTTGATGATTTACCATTCGCAAAAAAAGTATGAAACATTATAAATTGTCTTACAATATAAATAAGCGCTGGTGTATTTATTATTAAAGCTAGGATGAGTAACGAACTTATTTTTTTTGCGGATGGGTTATTACTAATTGACTTTTTCCGCTCAGGGCGCAGCGGGTTAAATCATCAAATAAGGGGGGAAGAGTGAGATACCGCGGCCCCGGAACGTAAAGGGCAATAGAAGGAACATGGGTGGGTTTTAATCAGTAAAAGCCTGACATGCCCCCCCGCTCTGCCCAGAGCGGGGGAAGTCATTTGATGATTTCAACCCGAAAAAAAAGGGGGGGAGTGTCAGACTCCTCCACCCATGTTCTTTCTTTCCCTTTTATGTTCCGGGGCTGCGGTATCTCTTTCAAAGAACCCGTAACGCCGGATTACCATCTGCCTTGATTAAGTTTTCCCTACTGTCCCTACTGGGTGTCTGCTTCGAGGCCTACCGAATGCAGCTGAATACCAGCATTTCACATAAAACGACTTTAACAAACTATCGGTCCTCCTTAAAATCTAAAATAATATTCGAATCATCATTCTCCTGCCGCTATCGCAAAATTTTTGGGGCCAGCGCAGCATGTCTTGTTTCCATATTCCTCTTACACGTCATTTCATGAAAGGTGATCTCATGAAATTATTGCTTCACGATTTTTTTCCACATCACAAACCCATCACAAATAATTCGAATAAATCTATAAAAATGGAATGTCTTACAGATATGCGCCAGAAGCTCTCTCGCAAAGACCAGTAACTTTAAAAAATATTAGAAAGAGTAGCTCAGGTGAATTTAAATAGATACTTACAAGCAATGGGCAGCGGTTATAATGACGTTATCATGAATGATAGTACCAGTGCATCTACGCTTGTTTCCATCTGCAAAAGCAATGCTGAAATAAAGAATTAAGTTAATTATTGATTCAAGGTTGTGATGATTTTCCAAAATCAAATCAACTAAAGGATCGTTCATTTTGTGTCTTAAAAGATTGTGCCATAGAGTTCAAGTTTCGTTTTGGTCTGTCTTATTTTTTCACACGATAAGAAGAATTGGCAATGCAAGTGTTGAACATTTTTAGAGTCACATAACGTCTTCAGTGAGAGAGGAGCTCGTGGCTAAATAATAGCAGCCTGAGCGGCTGCTATTATTTAGCCACGAGCTCCTCGATCGATCTTTAGGTTAAGCCGCGCTTGCCTAGGTTGGTCTGTGGATGGGTGACCACCCGTTACATACCGAGTTTCCTCCGCGTGCCTCGGAAAGCACGTTAAGCTGTTGGTCCCGGCTGTCATTTGTAGATCTTTGACAGTCTGACAACCTGTCTTACCAATGGGTCGGTATTACCCAGTATTAACTGGGTTATGGTCAGATAGGCAGTCGCTCCTAGTAAAATACTGGTATTCTGCATCCGGTAAGACTGGAAGCCGACCCCAACATAGTTGGGAAAAGGCTAGGCAGATGATGATAACGTCTTCAGTGCCCGTCCCCACTCACGAAGATGTGGACTGTGTTCATGTAGTACAAATACTTTATGCTGATTACGTATGAAAATATACACCTACAAGTATCTTACTTAATGCTAAACTTATTATTACTTACTCAATCAACGCCACAAATGTATGACTTTCCAATGGCGGAGGCTCCGTTTTCTCTGTATCGACTTCTGATGTGAAATGTTCATCTGTTGAAAAATCCATTCATGTTTTAGAAAAAAACATCGACTATTTAACAATTTCTTATTTATTGCACTTATACTAACCTTGAGAAGAAACAAAAACATATTTTGTTAGTGAAGTACAAGCCAACACAGCAAAAACAGTTTTAACCAAACACATTCCGAAATTACTTCATACCCGAACTTGGTGATGTTATGAGTTACATTTTAAATTGAATTGATAAGCCAAGTGCATTGCTTACTAAGACCGTAAAACTGTTCAATATGAAATACTATCAAATGATTTGTGTAAAGCGAATATTTATTATGGAAGCATTTCTCAACTCGAAAACGATTTGACCATCGTAAAATAGTTTACTTGAACGATGCACGTTCAAGTTTTTGCTTTTTAGGTATGTTTTCTTGAGATAATATGCAGATAATTCAATTGGTAGGCCAATTTTGTACAGAACAACTGTTTTTCTTTCTTATCTATAAGTGGGTACTGACATGTAGAAGTTGGTCTAGGTATAGCTGAAGTATTAACGTTACCAAAACACATAAAATAATAATGTGATCCAATTATTGACATGTTTGAAAACGTTGTCCGACCCATAAACCCAAGCTGGAGGGCCCGCTAAAATGTAATGCACATAGATTAAATTGAAGAACTTGGGATCCAAGCTGACCTCCATAGTGGGTCACAATGCAGCGATCCCAAGTCAAATAAGCCCTCTCAAGAGTCTCTGAAGTGGCTTCGGAGCCAGGTCAAGAGGCCTACTCCGAGAAATATTGCCAAGATTAGATGGCATTTCGTGTTGACACATACTTTGGCTGGAATATGTCTATATGAGGGTCCGATACTGTGTCAACTTATGTTTTTTTCTACGATGGATATTTTTAGGAAAGGTTTGGTAATTCATTTTTGGGTTAAGAAGGGTACGATAGAAATGTTAATATTGTAATTCTACTTGGTATTATGAAACCATATCAGTTTGAAGTCGTCATTCGTGTTGCCATTATGGTCGGTATGATTGATTGCTTTTGCAAGCTCATTAGTCGTAATAAGCATTAACAGAGGACGTAGCTGTCCATCCCTTTGATCTCTGTAATAAGAAGACACGGAGCCTATTCTTTGTTTACACCTAGTAATAACACAACGAATTACCAAATCATTCAGAAACATAATTACAAACAAGCACCCCTTTTGTTCGCTGGTCAGTGGGTTCAGGGATATCTGTGAAGCCAGTTTTATTTAGTGGAATTTTTTCAGTTTGAAAATAAAGAGAAAACTTGGTACCCAGTCAGTATCCGCTCGTTTCAGCTATTAGCTCAACGGCGAGAAAAGAATTGGCCATAGTAACGGCCATTATGTTGCGGATTGTAACCGAAGCGATAGACCCTTAATCCCATGTAAGGTTCCTACGTACAGTCGCGCTTAAACATGTATAATATTGACATTACTTCCTTCTAAAGTTTGGTCGTTATGTTAATGTTGGATGTTAGGCAGTTTATCATTGATGTAATAAGATTTACAGTTAAAGACCTTGGAGGATTTGGGACTTGTGTATGTTTACGTTGATGTGTGCTGGGACAAATGTTGGTTAGCTTACGTGGCATAGTTTGGTGAACTGTGTGCTGGCGTTCCTTAAATGTGTTAGTGACAATTTGGTACTAATTGCTAAGTAGTACCCTTCTTTACAGCAGGGTTTAACTCGATTAAGGTAGTTGAAACAGTAAGGAAACCCGTCATATTATTATTAGTCATGGATTTTAATAAATCAACAGTATTATCATAATTTGTCATAAATTTCAATAAACCAACGGTATTATCATAATTAATCATGGAATTCAATTAAATAACAGTTAATCTGAGACGAAACAGCTACTCTAACATGAATAATTTTCGCCATTTTCATACCGATTTGCAAACGCCATAAATAACCGCGTAGTTTACAATCCTCACATACATCAAAACAGATTAACTTGAGCAATTCCGAAATAACTGGTACCGAGAAAATGGTGGAAAAGCTATGCTTTATAACCACTGTTGTCTAGGAAGCGGAGCGCTTAACTGAAATAATTTGTAGAAAATAAGCGCGAAATTTACTGCGCTCGAGAGTCTCTCGACTTGAATTTATTGTACGCAGCGCAATTGTGGAATTTTAAGCAGGTTGCCGTCCTGCCCGCACTGCAGAAGAGAAGTTTTTGAGGTTGTTGTACGTGCTCCGGGAGTGGGTAAGCGACCAACTATTGTGCGTGTCGTAAATCTGGCAACAATGCGTAGAGCGTTTAACATTGCTAAATGTACCGGTTCTTTTTGTTTGTTTGGTACAATCAAAAATCGATTGTCCGTGACCTACTGGTGAGTCGGAGGCATTTGAGATGTTAAGTACTGAGTATAGAATTGATTCAAGGACACAACTGTTTAGGGTTGACCGAAACGCAATGTCTGCTTAAACTTACACTAAGTAAGACCTATTAGGCAGCCCTACAATATTTTTGACAACTAGTTGTCCTGCGCAGTTTTACACGCGTCTCTGGTTACTGCCTCGCTCCTGGGCGTAGTAGCGTGATGTTATATAGCCTATATTAATCATTAATAATGTAGCTTAGTAATGGCAAAACATTATTTGAATCGGTCAAGTAGTTTTAGAGTTTATTCGTTATATAAAGAACACAAATCTTTCCTCTTTATAATATTGGTGTAGATAAGAGTGATTGCACAATACTATTGAATGTATAGTATATATATGTGTATAGTATATATATATGTAAGTTTGAGCGAAATTAAATTGTATTACGCAATGATTTTCAGTTCTTTATTTGGAGCAGTGATTGATCAGTCACGGTGTAGCATAGGGTTGTGTATATGATGAATTTTGATATTTATGGCAAAGTTTGGCGCCAATCGTGAGTTTACATTTTTATTTGTAACATTATATCACACACACGCGAATCGTTTCTTTACAATTTGTTTTTGAATTAACAAAAATAGGACCTACCACGTAATTAATATTAATTACCACAAACAATTTGAAAAATCACCAACATGGCTGCCGCCAAAATTTGCTTGTGCCACAAATGTTGCTCGAACGAAAATACAACAACAACAACCAAGCCACCCCAGCTACTCACGAACTTATCAAAACATTTCAACCTGCCAGAAAAGGAAAAATCAAAGCGAAAACTGCATAATTAAGAAGACAATCCAACCATAAAGACAGTCATAAAAAGTGACTAGATAATAAAAACCATGATGACAAAAAAATACGAAGACAGCTATGGAAATACAATACGTAAAGTCTTGACGTAACTTCAACAATGATTGGTCGAAAACTCCATGAGATTCAACAAGTCGAAACTCTTGCACAAGTTTCACAGTTTTTAGTTCGCCGGAGTATTTGCAATGTGTCGGGGTGCTAGTTTAAGTTTGGAACAATGTTCCTGCTTATAATCATGCGGGAAGTTTTGACACCCCTTCAGTGTGCCTCAGTTATGTTTGTTGAACTTGGTGCGGTATATATGACTTAAATCAGTAATCTAAATATATACGAGACATTAGTTGTGTCTAATATCTTCTTTGACTTCCTCGCAGCTGAATATCTTAACTTTATGTAATTTTGTTTTATGTATAAGTATTTATTCTTATATATTAAATGGAAAATGAGTCTCCTAATACAAGCTTTCCCTTGCTTTAAAGGAGGCCCCATTTTTTAAAATAATTATTTTCTGAAATTCTTTTATTCTGTAATTGCTAGCACCTACTGTGTTTTGTCTCTTCATCACTTTAAGGTAAACTGGTAAAAAATGCAAAGTCCGCCTTTGTACAGTTTTTACTTGTGCATAAAGTTTTAATAAATACAAATATCCAAATACTTGACGGGTTTAAGGTGCAACTTTTACTTGACCGCAAATTGCAGCGACAAAACCGGCCGGCTGTAGCGACATACCGCTATAAGTGTCGCTTCATTTTGTCATTAAAACTTAGCCTTACACATATGTAAGGCTAGGTTTCCATTAGGGCAAACCGACAGTTTTGCCGTTGGCCAGCCATCGGGTCTTGATGTTCACACTAGAAGCTGCCGATCCGATCTATACAAAGCAGTATGCCAATATTATGTCCGACCCGACAGAAATCGTGGCTGAACATCTGGCAAATGTGTCGCCGCCGATAGTTTGAAGAAGTGAACAGCGCCAGACGTTTTTGTTCCCTTGCAACCCTCGGTCTGACCTAATGTGAACCCGCTCTTACTCTATGAAAATGGCAACAAGCGTTTTGTTTCATTTCGTATTTTCAGTTTCAATTGTAATTTTTGTAAATAATTCACCTTTTTTCTTTAGTATCCATCTAGACGTCACTTAAGCTCTGGAACACAATGTTTTCAAATAGATTGAATTGGGTACATTTCAAAGCTGTTTAACCTAATTTAGTTATACTAGACTGTCTCACTGCAGGCTCTGAATTGAAATGCTGATGAATATTTACGTTAATTTGTAGTTGTGAATTGCTTTTAGGGCAAAAACAACCAAAAGCACTGAACATTTTAAGTTGGCGTTAATATATATATGTACCTGTGTAGGTATGGTTGTTATATAGCTTAAAAGTAAGCTCCGTAAGTCTCAAAAGTGCTGAGCACCGGGTCCTCAGTTCAATTCCGGGTCGGGCAAAAAAATTCACAGAAGCAGCCCGGAGTTTGAAAGTTGACGGTAAGATACCTCCGTGCCTCGGATAACACGTTAAGCCGTTGGTTTTACGCCTGATATCTCTTCGGTCTTGTCGGTATGCTATCCCATCAGAGAATGAGGGAACAGATACTGCACCTGTGCCTGCGCACACACTTATTCATATCTCCCGAACAGATGGCTAATCTCCGCTGCTATTGGCCATCGTAGCTAAAAAAGGTCAGGTGGACAATATAATGTAACAATAATCCTTACTAATATTATAAAAGCGAAAGTGAGTTTGTTTATTTGTTTGTTACCTCTTCACGCTTTAATGGCTGAACTGATTTTAATGAATTTTGGTACAGAGATAGTTGGGAACCAGGAGACGGATATAGGCAATTTTTTTTAAAAAAAAGTGGGATATGAGGGAGAACGAGGGAAGAAAAGGGATAACTTAGCGTTGCTATTACAAATCAATAAGGCGCAAGAGCAAAAACTGCAGGTAACAGGTACTGTGTTATACCGAATTTAACGCGGCGAAGCCGCGGGCAAAAGCTAGTAACAATATAAAACCTTGTTGGTAAAGCCTGACCTCACGTACAACTTTTTTTCCTAAGTAGAGTATTAGTATACCAAATTATTCTTACCCAATAGAGACCGTATTTTGCCCGTAATAAATACCTCTTAACACAGATACGTTAGACAGAAGCGAATGCCCTTTCATCGTTTCGGTTCCTTTGATCGCAACCAGCCAGCATCGCGGTAACTATGTAACATATATCACTCAGGATACAATCAAATCTTCGTCACTCACGAGACGTTACCCCTAACCCCCCCACTCCCTTCTCAACGATGTCGAGGGTAACGCGTTTTACTGCCATTAAATAGATTGCTGTTTTTCGCACATTTCCTGCTTTCTGTCGTATGTATTATGCTATTGGATTGGATGGCAAACAATAAAGTTTGACGTTACTGAAATTGGGACGGATTGGTTGAATGTCGTTTTGTTTAGATTTTTGTAGGGAAAGGTTTTTTAACGTTGCAGTTGGAGAGAGCAGTTACCCTTTTTTTGCCGATGGGAAATCATCAAATAACTACTTGGGAGTGTCGGACTTTTTCTGACTAAAATCCACCGATGTTCTTTATTTTGCCCTTTATGTTCTGGGGCAGCGGTATCTCTTTCAGCAACACGTAACCCCAGCAGGAGAACAGTTACCGTGGTGCCTATTTCACTCAATTAATGACAATGCTGCCAGCCTCCTGGGCACCTTTCCTATTGATAGCGATGTGGACGAGTGTTTGACTTTTTTCTGTTTTTCATGGTTGTACACATTACTTGTATAGTGGTAGTTATAAATAATGTACAGTCAACAAACGAAAAAAGTATTTATGTTCGAAGAATATAGTTGAAGTTTTCTTTCGAACCTATTTTATTTATTTTGTTATTCATTTAATTAAAAAAATGTTTACTAACGCAGTGTCTGGCACGTAATATATAGATTATGTCTTTGCAACTATTGAGAATTGATGACTTTGTTAAAAGTCTAACCAATAAATATGACAACCAAAGAATTTGAGGGGTTGGAAAATCATTTCAGTTAACCCTTAATTTCTATTTAATTTTAGAATATTTGCACAACAATAATACTTAAGATTCCAAGTTTGCAACGACGAAAATATATGTCAAATATTTCACTGTTATGATGATTAGATACAACTGAATGAAATATCATTATGTGTTGCATTAAAATATTGATTGTGCTTTGCAAAACTAATACCTTTGCACTGATGATTTAGTTATAGGTTTATAAAAAGCACTTGAATATATTTCTGACTTTCTATCAGGTACACAGTCTTTCTAGTACCAATAACCTTTTTGCAATAGTTTGCCAATACTTTAGTGCAACAGAGAACTTATACTTTACTTATATTATAAATACGAATGTTTGTGAGGATGGAGGGATGTTTGTTACTCTTTCACGTCAAAACTGTTGAACGAATCTTGATAATTTAGCACAGAGGTAGATTATAGTCTGGAATAACACAGGATACGTTTTTCAATATCACGCGGGCAAAGCCGCGGGCGTCAGCTACTATTTCATAATTTAATTCAATAACATTTATGAAATAATTAAAACAGCGAAACACTTGACAGCTATGTGCATCGTTGCCAAGTTTTAGAATGCACCGTCTTAAGTACTCAAACAGCATTCTAATTAAACAAATTGTAGTTAGGATTACTACACAGCCTGCTAGGTACATATTGTCACGATAGAATTGACTAGTGTCCGCAGTAAACCCGGTGAGGGTTAGTCAACAAACATTTTGGACAAGCCACAGTTCCCTCCACAAAATTGCCAGCAATTTTGTCGAGAATTATTCAAATATGACATAGCGCGCTTGGGATTTCTAAAAGGTTATACGATGAGGTAAAGGGCCCTGTTAACAGCTAAGGTATAAGGATGCTAATTAATTAGTAAAGTGGGAAATTATTTATTGCTGTACTTAAAACAGACATTAAGAGTTATTGCTCACAAGGTGCTAGTGATGTGTGATTTTAAATAGATTAAATATTGATTGAAAATAAAATATTATTTTAATAAACTCCCCGTAGCATTCACCAAAAAAATCTGTTACATGACTAAATTTTTTTAGTTCAATGATCTTTTTTGAACAAATTACGTACATTGAACAGACTCAGCGCATCTATGGGCATATAATACGTTACCCCTTTTTTTTGGCGTGGGAAATCTTTTTTTTTTGGCGGGGGTAGTGTCAGACTTGTACTGACTAAAACCCCCAATGTTCCTTCTATTGCCCTTAACGTTCTTTCGAACAACCCGCAACCCCGGCAGGCGGAGGCTCTGGCAAGCCCCTCTGCTTTGCTGACATCTCTTTGAGGCACGCGTGAAACACTAACGCGCCGTCGACACGGCCTGTCGTCAATAGACAGACGGACGGTGAGCTACCCATTGCTCACCGTCCATAGGCCCGCAATTAAGTCGCGAATAAAGTCAGCCTATGTCCCACTTTTGTACATGAAGTTTAAATAAAAATCCTCACTTTCTTATTTTCCTTACTAATATTATAAAAGCGAAAGTGAGTTTGTTTGTTACGTCTTCACGCCTAAATGGCCAAACCGATTTTGATGACTTTTGGTACAGAGATAGGTACATATATAGCCCTAGAGACGGCCATAGACTTTTTTTAAGTGAAAAATGAGGGACTAAGCTTTAGTATTACAATACATAAGGCGCAATGGCAAAAACTACAGGTAGCAGGTACCTGCAAATCAGGAAAGGGGAACTGTGCTACCCCGAATTTAACGCGAACGAAGCTACGGCCAAAAGCTAGTGATTTATAGATTTATAATAACTACTGTTTTGGCATGGTGTGGCTGACATTCGTTAAATGTACTATTCATCTTCAATCTGGAACGTTACCTCGATTTCTGATCATGACTGATTAAAGATATATCATAATCGTAAAGAAAACAGAGAACAAAACGTGTATTTTCACCCAGTGTCACCCGCACTATGCTACAGTGAAAATTGTATACTATGTCTGATGGTAGAGGTCCTCCATTAGAATCCAATCCTAGTAAGATTATAAAGTAATAATATAAAGTTTGTGAAGACGTATAGATGCTAAGATGTTTGTTACTCTTTCACGCAAAAACTCCTAAACAGAATCGAATGAAATTTGGCACATAGACAGCTTATAGCCGTTACTAACACATAAGAATTTTTTTCTTCTTTTTATCCCGGTGATAAGATTCCGTGTGAAAATTACCAAACTTCACTGGGCGTGTTAAAATAAAAGTATTCTGACCTTCAGTATCTAATGGACACAGACTTAGTAAACTAACCTCCTTCACAAGAATCCTTACTTTACTACAGGTCTTAAAAAAAGTACGTACCCAGCAAATTTTAATCAACCTGCCAGTCGTACCTGTAATAAGACGAGCACTGAAATTTATCGTACTCAATTAAAGCTCGAATTGTGAAGGGTCGTAGGGAGCCTAATATGTTCGAGCCATTTCAGCTGGTATATGGCTTGAAATACGACGTGTTATTTGTTCTGTTACATGTAAACTGAATGGGAGGTTTAGTTGGCTCGTAAAGATGGGAAGGGAAATTAGTGATGGGCTAACGACTGTGTGTGGGGAGACTTGTATTTGGAATTCTAATACTCGTACTACTTATCTAGGTATCTATCTTCTATAATATAAAAATGAATCGTAATATGTGTTGGTAAGCGCATGATTCAACAACGCCAGCACCAATTTTACCAATTCTTTTTTTTATATTCGTTGAAGTCCAAGGAATGTTTTTTATGTCGAGAAAAAAAACCTTAAGGCAGGTTTTTGTGTAGTTTAGGTAGGGAGGGTAGAAAAGCAGCTTGTATACTAATATTATCTTCAGGAAAGATTTGTTTGTATCGAATAGGCTCCAAAAGCACTGGACCGATTTTAACCATTTTCTCACTAATAGGAAGTTACATTATCAGAAAATAACATAGGCTATACAACACCACGCTACTACCCACGGTGTATCACGCAGCATCTAAAGACGCGGGTGAAATGGCGCAAGACAGATAGTTTTCCATATTAAGATATAAGTAACTTTATTTTAACCTCGAAAAGAAAAAAACGGAACCCTTACAGGATCACTTTGCTTGCTGTCCGTCTGTCTGTCAAGACCCTTTATCTCAGCAACGCTTGGAGATATTGAGTTGAAATTTAAATTCATTTACTTAACGCTCTTGGAGCTGTGAAAAACCAACAAGTTAAGTCTACGCAGTCAAAAAGTATGAGCGTTAATGTCGCAAGTTTGTATGAAACTCTCGGTGCGAGAGTTCGAATCGTACTTGGCTCGTTTGTTTTGCTTCACTGGTGAAATCGTTTAAAGATGTTTTCCAAAAGTTCGCAGTTGGAAACGATTGCAATCGCTGACTATTAAATGTCGCTAAATATCACATCGTACTAAATATTACATCGCTCTTTCGTATAATATACAGGTTCCGCCCTGCAGGCCGCGGTATCTCTTTCGAACAACCCGCAACCCCGGCAGGCGGACAAGTGGCCTTGACTTTTATATTGTTTGATATATCTGCAACGACTTTCAACAGGATACACACAAGGATTTTAGTAGAACCCGGTCTCAGAACCACGCGATTGCAGGGCACATCGACGACAAAAGGCTACAACGTATTCAGTCTATCATTCCAAATTTGAAAATTTTACATGGAAATATTTCATCGAAAATTAAGAAGCTGTTCCACACATTTTGAAGGATAAATGTTTTGATCTTGGGAGAATCACGTGTTCATTACATCACATGCCCCCCCCCCCCCTCACTTATTGTAATTATTTAATGAGCACGTGATAGTAGTTGTGCGATATCTCTTTCATCCTGTATTTTTTACTTTTCAGTATCTGAACTGGACTCTAGACGAAAATCTTTTCCCAAATTCCAACCAATACAAACAAAAACACAGTTCCAAAATATAGATGTGGTAGATTCACTCATTGCGGAAATCGGGATACTCTGAAAAAAAAAGAAAAACATAAATAAGTATATGATATCAATCACACAATACACTGTAATCTGTACCTTATGACCCATATCAATGGCAAATATTTGTAGCAATCAATTTGGGACGTATCTGTATAGATTGCGAGATGGACTTGCAAGCAGCCGACGTAATGGGAGACGGCGCCGTTGAGTTATATTCTGTAATGAACGAACGACTGAGAGAATGAGAATGAACGAGTGAGTGCGGTATACCTACTCACATATCATGAAGAGAAAATATATTTTGGCATATTTTGTGAGGAAATATTGTAAAATTTCCAAGACTCAGGATAGTTGCCATTATTGAATGGTGTGATATCGATTAAGATTATTGATTCGAAGCTGCTGTAGTCTTTGCGATTCAATGGTGCAGCGAAGTAGTTTTTTTTTAATTAAAATAAAATAAATTATTTATGTTACAATGTCGTGCACAGGGATTTTAAGAGCACATGTTTTTTTGTCGGATTTTCCGTAGACTCCTATGAGAAGAAGAAACAAAAAAGCAGAAACTACAAAACGTCACCAAGTACAATTCTTACATACCTACTCCTTCTGCATCTACCACGCTCATACACCTAGCTATAACCGCGTATCTTTTTCAGATAGCCACTTAAAATATTAATTTAATTCAAAGTGTAGGTCATGAACAACGCTGTAGACGAAATAACTTAAAAGTTAGAGGTTTCAAAATATTACCTAAGTTTCGCAGCCAAAATGTTTCTAAAGGCCGTTTAATTACACAAGAACTTAAAACATTTAGAACTGAGTCATCTAGTCACTTATTTTTTTCGGACCATTTAAAATAGGCTTTATTATCATGAAGTTAAAGGCATAACTTGTAACAAGAATTTTCCATTAAGGCTATAAAACTTGAACAGTACCCTCAAGTACTTCACTTATGTTAATTGAAACCCGCGCTCCTGTAATCTGTTAAATGAATGGAGAAAATAAAATGTGAAGTTGGAATTAAATAACATTGTATTTACCTAATCTAGATGGAAGAGATCTCATTATTGTTTTATAGGGGCCACTGTAGATTCAATTCGAATATCGACCATCTAGTAGGTATTCTTTAAATAAACCCATAAATATCCTGGGATGAATTTGAATGAAGGTTAGCTAAATAAAAAAAAAATACAGTCAGTCATCGATATACGCTGAAAGACTCTATGCAATGTTCGAGTCCCGGGCGAGGCAAGCGAGTTATTGAAAATCTTTGAATTCAGTTTTGTTTCTTATCCTTACTAATATTATAAAAGCGAAAGTGAGTTTGTATGTTTGTTACGTCTTCTTCTGGAGACGGACATAGGCTATCATTTTTTAAAAAGAGTGAGAAATGAGGAAGAAAGAGGGAAGAAAAAGGGAAGAAAAGGGAAAACTTACTTTGCTATTACAATAAATAAGGCGCAATGGCAACAACTACCGGTAGCAGGTAACTGCAAATCAGGAAAGGGGAACTGTGTTACCCCAAATTTAACGCGAGCGAAGCCACTGGCAAAAGCTAGTTAAAAGTAAAGGAATGATTCCTTTAAGTACAATGAGACAAGATGACAACTTAAGGATTTAAGGTATTTTCCCTGCAGGGCCCGACTTATTTTTCCACACTGTATATAAGGTTGAGCTGAATACTAGTAAATGACATAATTAAACATACCTAGTTTTAACACTTGACTAACGATTCACATAATTATTTTAATGACTAGCTTCCGCCCGCGACTTCGTCCGCATGGCATATTTACTTTGGGCTAACGTTAACTTTAAGCCGCGTGATGGTGGAAAAATATTTTTTTTTCTCTCCCTTTTTCTTCCCTCTTTCTCCCCCTTTTCTCACTTTTTTTAATTAGCTTATGTCCCTCTCCAGGGTCTCAACTATGTCTGCACCAAAATTCATCAAAATCGGGATGGCCATTTGGGCGCGAAAACAACAAACAAACTCACTTTCGCTTTTATAATATTAGTAAGGATTCCGTACAATTTTAATCCGCCAGTTGTCATCGCATGCATTGCAATATCGATTGGCGGATTAAAATGTTAACGAACCGAAAATAAATAAATAATTTCACGTAAGCCAGTATCCAATCAGTAGAAAACAATGTTGTAATTTGATAGCTATTAACTTCACCAGATGCGAACCGACGTAATTATTGGGACAATCGATTAAACAAAGGTAATTTAAATCGATTCTGTTCGAGTTTAAATAATATTTATAATTGAATTGTTTTTCGATAATACTGAGTGATTTTGAGAGTTTCCTTAATTGGGTAGACGTTGTTGAAACAAAGTTCCTTATCGCGCGTTGCGAAAGGGGGCTAGACGGAAAAAATAAGACCAATAGTTGTAACGACACTTTTTGCTATAGTTGTAAGCCCTGCGGCGTGCGAGTGTTTCTCTCTCTCACAGAAAAAAAAAGAAAGCAAGCTAGTTATTTTCGTTCCGTCTTTCTATTTCGTATTGAACAGTGTGGTGTCGCGACGATTATTTTTGTTGGGTGTGTACAGGCTTTTTGTACATAATAAATAATAACTTCGTTCCATCCAGGTGTCCCTTGACACCTCTCAAGTTTTTTTGACAATATAAATCGATAACTTTTTACAATCGCTTCAAAGCCTGTAAACGATTTTTTTTTAAATTTTAGAACGTTAAGTCTGATGAAAACTAGAGCTAGAAAAAGAAAAATAAATAGCTGACAGTATCATGAGAGTAATAGGAATTGTAAAGAAAGACAAAATATTTATTTGTCGCAGTAACGACGAGCACACAAATAAAATAATTGACAAACAAGGCGTCACAAATATTAAAAAATACATCAAGTCCGTGAAGCAACTTTTTTGAACTTTTTCACGACCCTGTTGGCGTAGTGGCTGAGCGATCGTCGTACTGCGCATCGCGGGTTCATTCCCTGCACGAAAAAAAAAATTGTACTGCCTACAGATAGTTATTCCGGGTCTGGCTGTTTGTGTATGTGAATTTAAATGTTTGTAAACGCACCCACGAGACAGGAGAAAGTCCTAGTGTGAGGCAACGTTTTATAAAAATACTTAGTTTTGTTACAATAACGGCCGGATAGGTACATTATAGATTTCATTAAAATATACCCGTAACAGCCATTTTGTTCGAGAAACTTCCCAAATAAGTATAATTTCCGTAGTTTGCATTGCTCCCAATACACTAATCCCTCCAGTAACTTTGATAAGATCACGTCCGTCGAAGATAAAAGATAATGATCCGAAACAAAAGTCATTCATTCCCAATAATTCGATTTCCCTATAGAAAACCAAAACAAAGTTCAAGAAAGTAGAGTCAGATAGTTCAGAATGATGTTTCGAATTGGGAAAATTTCTTTGTCAAAAACTTCCCTTAGAAAACGATGCAGAAACCTGTCACGAATTCTCAACATCATCATCATTATGATCAGCAGTCCATGGCCAGATATAAGCCTCGTCAATCGCAGGCCATTTAACTCAATTTTCGGCAACTCTCATCCAGTTGCTACCAGCCGGCTTCGAGATCGTCGTATATTTTCGGTAAAATATTGAAAGTTGCTTTTAAATAAATTACTAAGTTAAGATGCATAATTTAGAGGGGCCTGCCAGTGTTGCGGGTTATTCGAAAGAGATACCGCCGCTCCAGTGCATAAAGGGCAAAGGTAAGGAACATGGGTGGGTTTTAGTCAGTAAGAGTCTGGCAATACCCCCCGCTCCGCCTTGAGCGGGGGAAGAATTTCATGATTTACCAACCATCCATCCGAAAAAAAACCCGGCCCAGAGCGAGTGAGACTCGCGCACTGAGGGTTCCGTACAAACTTGCGACATAAACAGCCATGTCTTTCGACTGCGTAGACTTTGAGGGTAATTTTTCCCAGCACAAAGGACCACAGAGTTGAGTATATGGTATTAATTTCAACTCGATATCTTCACGCGTTTCCGAGATAAAGTTTCTTGATAGGCAGACAAACAGACGGACGATTAAGTGATCCAATAAGGTTTCTGCTTTTTTTCCTTTTCAGGTACCTACAGAACCCTATAAAAGCTTCATAATTTAAAACTGAAATATAAAAAAAAAACAAACATGTTCCACGACTAGCTTGATTCAAAAACTACTTAAGTTAATATTATGTTTTCTTCGAATTTATATGGACGATATGCTAATATCTCTTAATAGCAATGACAAGTGAATACTTGATAAGAATTTGTGTGTAGATACCATCATACCACAACTAAAAAAGCTGAAATTAAAACTTTTTACGAAAATAAATTTACTTTCAGAAGGCAAAAAAAACACAAAGTCACCGATTTCAGGAAGTAAATTTATATTAGGTACTGGCTTTTGCCCGCGGCTTCGCTCGCGTTTAATTTGGGGTAACACAGTTCCTCTTTCCTAATTTGCAGGTACCTTTCTTCTTGTAGTTTTTGCCCTAGCGCCTGATTTATTGTAATAGCATTCATCATTTCTCACTTTTTTTTAAATATTGTTTGCCTATGTCCGTCTCCAGGGTCCCAACTATCTCTGTACCAAAATTCATCAAAATCGGCTTAGCCATGTAAGCGTGAAGACGTAACAAACAAACAAACTCGCTTTCGCTTTTATAATATTACTAGCTTTTGCCCGCGGCTTCGCTCGCGTTAAATTCGGTAGCGCCTTATTGATTTTTCCCGTTTCGTCCCTCTTTCTCCCTCATATCCCACTCTTTTTAAAAAAAATAGCCTATGTCCATCTCCTGGTTCCCAACTACCTCTATACCAAAATTCATCAAAATCGGTTTAGCCATTAAAGCGTGAAGAGGTAACAAACAAACAAACAAACTCACATTCGCTTTTATAATATTAGTAAGGATAATAGTAAGGATAAGGTGAAGTTTCAATAATTCACCTACTTAAAAAACCCTATTATTCCGTCCAGGCATGCGCACTGTCCACCTGTCCGTGTCCACCCGTCCACCTGTCACGTGACCACTGCAGTTTTAATGACCGCACTTGAACCACTCAACAAAAACTGTTACCACTTCACAATCACTGCAGCTACATTCGAACTATAAATACTCACTTAAAGGTCAGCTTATCTAGCATTTAGATAAGTTAAAAAATTTAATTACACTGACTACTAATAAAAAAAAACTTGACAGGTGTCAAGGGAGACCCGGGTGGAACAAAGTTATTATTTAATAATAACTGCGTTCCATTAATTAAGTTACTAAAAAATAATAACTTCGTTCCATTCATAATAAATTTTATTATGTACAAAAAACCTGTATACACACCACACTGTTCAATGCGAAATAAAAAGACGAAACGAAAATAACTGGCTTGATTTCTATGAGAGAGAGAGAGAGACAGAGAAATACGCGCACGCCGCACACTACAACTATAGCAAAAAGTGTCGTTACAACTTTGGTCTTAATTTTTTCGCAAATAAGGAACTTCGTTCCAAAACGTGGACACAGTTTATCAAAAAAGTAACCGACTATTCACTGTAAAAGTGTTGTTTAGTTTAAAATTGGCGTAAGTATGCATATTTCGAAGGTATCTTCACGTATAATTTGACATGCAATAACACGAAAAATACGCTAAAATAACAACAATAATAACACTTTTTCGTCGGAGCTCCAACACTTTGTTTACGTTAACGTCGAACAGTCACTTTAACATTTTTTTTGCTTAGATTTTTATACTCCTCAACTGATTTTATTTCAGTTTTCAGCAATAGATAAAGTGACTCGAGAGGAAGGTTTATGTGTATAATATTAATATCTACATTGCGCCCGAGGGAAGCCGGGGCGGGTCACTAGTTTTCTATAAAATACGCACACCACGTTCGAGTGATTTTAGCGTCGATTGTTGCCAAATAATTCGCGAAGGAGACCTAACTAAAAAAATACACAGCAAATGAAGGTGATTGTAAAACTAGTGCCCAATTTTTTCTTTCACATAAGTGATTGAAGTAAAACCGAGCTTCAGGCGTCTATAAAATAAAACACGGTACTTAAATGAGCCTTCTGTAATAAAGGTAAACCAAGCACCGTAAAATTAGACGTGCCTTTCTTTCGGGAACGTTAAATGTCGAATATATGCGAATATTGTGTGAAAACCTTTACGAATTTCGTGATTCTGGGTAAATTTATTTCGATCACCTGAGTTTTGTATTTTTTTTTTCATTTTATGTGTACTTATCTGTGAAATGTGGAATTAGGGTGCCATCGGGAATTAAGACATTATTTTATGGGTCTGTAATAAGGTTTGTTTACATTGAATTTGAAATGTTTAATAAGGTCACTGTTGGGAATTGGCACAGAATTTATTTATTTGTTTAAATAAAACCTTTGTTGTTCAAAAACCCATATTTACGGGACAAAGCGTTTTATGTGTCTATTAGGATAATATTAATAATATTTGTAGGAAGGTTTTTTCTTTATATCTGACTTTAATGGGGTTCTTCAAAAAGGTCAGGTGCGTTGTACTCAGTCACAACCGACGTGAGTATATGATGACCAGATGTATGAATATGGACGAAGCAAAACGACCATGTAGGATCGTGTTCTGTGGTGTCTGCCTACCGCCATGGGAAAGTGGCTTAAGTTTATGTATGAAAAGTTAAATTTACGTTAAACTAGCATCCGCACGTGACTTCGTCTTCGTGGCATAACTAACCCGCGTGAAAAAGAATTATCTTTCTCTCCCCTATTTTCCCCTCTTTTTCCCCTTTCTCTTTTTAGCCTATGTCCGTCTCCACGGTCCCAACTATCTCTGTACCAAAATTCACCAAAATTGGTTTGGCCATTTAGGCATGAAGACGTAACAATCTAACAAACAAACTCACTTTTTCTTTTATAATATTAGTAAGGATTAAATGTCCGTCTATACATTTTTCACCAACAATAATTTCACATAGATAGTCATATTTTACATCAATCCTGTTGATGTAATTGGATATGATTAATATTGGTCATGCATCTAGTTAAATAAATGTTCCTCATCAAATAATTCAGTGAATAGGCAATTTTAGAAATAAATAATTTTCTCCCAAAACCACTCAAACAACATCTATCTCCCAAATTGAAACCAGTTACTTACAGACGCCAAAATACAATTCCTTTTTCAGAGATAGAAACACAAAAACAGTTAAATTCAATATACAAACTTTTCCGTAGGTATCTTAAAAAGATACAGGAAATTCTGTGAGCCGGGGCGGCCTTATCGCCGAGGCGGGAAATAGTTTTTTTTTTCAGGAACCCTTTGAACGGCAATCAAATTCGGCCGGTACCTACTTGCACTATATTTTGTTTCATGCTTATCTCATTCGGTATTGTAAATAATTTCACGTGAAATAAAGCCGTTACTTACTCGCGCATGTTTTATGGTAGTTTCGATTATGAAACTCTGAGTATTTATTTTGAAATAAATTCAGGGCGCAACTAACTACGCACTTAGGTAGAAGAAATTGTGCCAAATCCTTACTAATAAAAGCGAAAGTGAGTGCGTTTGTTACGTCTTCACGCCTAACTGGCTGAACCGATTTTGATGAATTTTGGTACAGAGATAGTTGGACGGACATAGCCTTTTTTTGAAAGTGAGTAATGAGGGAAGAAATGGGTAAACCTTGGCTTGCTATTACAATCAATAAGGCGCAAGGGCAAATACTACAGGTAGCAGGTCCCTAAAAATCAGGAAAGGGGAACTGTGTTATCCCGAATTTAACGCGAGCGAAGCCGCGGACATAAGCTAGTGGCCAAATAAATCCTGGCTGCAGAAAATAGGACACACTCAGAACAGAACAGCATTTTAAAAATAGAAACCAAACATACTAACAAAAAACTAAACTCGGAAAATCCGCTGCTTTGCCTTATAATTGTAAAACAACACAATAAATCCGGTACAAAAACTTATTTCAGTTTCAGATAAACTCAAGCATCGTTGGCTAAGACGAAGAATGTTTCAGATCCACAAAAGTAACGGAACCGACCGACTCAAGGGCATCTCATCTCGGTTCGGATTGTTATTTATCCCCTCATGATTTCATTTCCATTTGCTACTGAAACAAAGGAAGTCGAGTAGTAAAGTATATCAAGTGCTCGTTTTTACGTAAATCGCGAGAAGAAAAACTAAGGTATGAAACAAGCTCTTGGATTATGAAGGTATTTTTCGTTATTAGTACGAGTAGATTCAGGTGGATTTATTTGTTGGAAACAACTAAAGAGATAAAAAACGTTTTACATAATAATATGTATTACAGTACAGAGAATAGATTTTCGATTATAAAAAGTTTTTTTTTTAAATCGGCACACAATCTCCAAAGAAGTTGCGTAACAAAAAAACAAAATGCAGTCGAATTGAGAACCTCTTCCTTTTTTGAAGTCGGTTAAGAAGACAGTTACCACTACACAGGCACGGTGTGATCTTTGAGTAATTACATCAATTCTTAAACCAAAATTCAATATGGATAATATTGCATTTAAAAATTGATGTGAAGCATTTTAGTTAGATTGTTTGTAACAAGCACATTTTATTTTTGACGTGATAACGTCTTTAAAATCGTTTTAGTCGGGTGACATGTTCAGAAACTTGTAAACCTCACGAGCGACATTTCATAAAGATGGTAGCGCCATCTGTTACTTGGCTCGAAAAAAAAACTTTAAATTAGTACTTAATTTCATTTTAGATGTCACTACTGGTGATAACTTATATCACCAATAAGACGTTATCACGTAAACATCTCGATCGTAAACCTACTTTACAAACAACCAATTTTTTTATATTACTTTTACAGCGAACGCTTGACGGGCCTCAGTTTATGATAAACACTGAAGTTTTAAAGGTTTCCTTACGAAAGATAATTCCCAAGTAGATTCTATTACGGGTTCCACGTGTTTGTACATCTTAAAAGCATGTTTGTTTTAATTTCATAGCTCCACTAATCGCCCAGAGTTCAAAATCAAACAACACAAGTTCATTCAGGTGTTGCCTATATTAAAATGTTTGTGAGAGCGGACGTCTGTAGCTAAAATAAAATTAGAGGGAAGTACAGAATGCTGTCTGCTATGTTAATGGATACTTTTAGATATAGCAAGTAAATAATAAGAAACAACACAGGAAGACTTGCAAATGTAGATTACTTGACGTGGCTGTCAAGTAATTTCTAATGGAAAAAAACCCAATAACACTTTGTCCGACTTGGGAATCGAACCCGAGACCTCACGCACAACAGTCGCGCCTGCGACTACTAGACCAAAGTAGACAAAGACAACAAAGTTCGTCGATATTAGGAGTACTAAATTCGCATGAATATTTAATTTGCTGTAAACCGAATTTTAACTACTAACTTGTTACGGTAACTTTCTACTTTGTTGTGAGTTCGTATAACATTGAATAATAAATATAGGTATCTCTTTGCGTAAGAATTTTGGTAGTTTTAGGGTACCCGAAAGGAAAAAAAACAGAATCCTTATAGGATCACTATGCTCTCCGTCCGTCTGTCTGTATGCCTGTCAAGACCCTTTTTCTCGGGAACTTGTGAAATTAACATATTCTCAAGTTTGTGGTCCCTTAAAGCTGTGAAAAAATCAACCCTCTACACGCAGTTAAAAGATATGGCCGTTTATGTCGCAAGTTTGTACGGAATCCTCGGTGCGCGGTCTGACTCGAACTTGCCCGGTTTTTCTTTCAAGACAGCCTTTTCAATACTTTGATCTTAACTTCTGTTTGTTAGTTTCTTAAGATGAAAGAGACTGTTTCTTTTTACCTTCGAACATGTTCTATTTGAAGACTTATGTATCAAGAGTAGGTAAATTGATCCACATAAGTCTTTTTGCTTGTCTTTTGTTATTATGAATACAATAACATTCATTTCAATTATTACATCGACCGGCAAAAGCACATATGTTACAACAGGCCATTACAATTTAAACTTTAATTCGGGAGGCATTAGAACGTTATCACATCCTTACTAATATTATAAAAGCGAAAGTGAGTTTGTTTGTTTTTTTGTTTGTTACCTCTTCACGCTTTAATGGCTAAACCGATTTTGATGAATTTTGGTACAGAGATAGTTGGGAACCAGGAGACGGACATAGGCTTTTTTAAAAGAGTGATATATGAGGGAGAAAGAAACGGAAAGGGAAGAAACGGGAAATCTTAGCGTTGCTATTACAAATCAATAAGGCGCTACCGAATTTAACGCGAGCGAAGCCGCGGGCAAAAGCTAGTCTTACTATATTATAAACAACATACTTATGTGGTTTAGCCTACCGACTCTAGATATAACATTACGCGTGTAATTCCCTAGGGGTTGTGCAGAGGTGATACTAATATTTGACCCACGTTTCTAACCTACACCTACTATGTTTGGTACTCTCTGTACCATCCTAAGGTAGATTGGTAAGAAATGCCTAAATAATTTAGTCCGCCTTTGAACAGTGTTTTTTTTATACATATGTGCATAAAATTTTAATAAAATAATAATAGTGTGGTAATGCATTTTTAGTTTTTAAAATAAGGCATTAATATAAATTACCCTTTGTTAAGTAAAGTGAGCAAAGTAAATAATTAACCATGCTCGTCAGATATCTCGGAAATTGATGGACGTGTAAAACTCAAATCTTGTTTATTTAATAAAAAGTTTGTTTTCTATTGATTAAACTTCACTTTATTCAAAAAATAACATGGATTTTTAAGTAAATGTCAGCTGTATCTAATGAACCTGGTTCCTTATCTCCTTTGCTGACTGTACACCATACCTACAAATTAAAGGTATAATTAAAATGTAGATTTTATAAATAGAGTGACACAGTCACTTGTGGCACCTTTGGACAACTAAAACAACCAACAGGATGTTTTATTTTGTTGCCCCACACTAGGAATTTCTCCTGCATCGTGGGTGCGTTTACAAACATTTAAACTCACATACACAAACAGCCAGCCCCGGATCAACTATCCGTAGGTCATACAAAAAATATTTGTTCCGTGCGGGGATCGAACCCGCGACACGCAGCGCAGAAGTCAACCGCTCAGCCACTGCACCAACCGTGCCGTCACCGTACCGTGTTTTTGTTTTTTTTTTAATAAATGTTTTAAATGGGCACTAGCTGTTCCCCACTGTTCCACCAGCGCAAACTGGTTAAAAAAGTGTTAATCTTTTGTATAAGCTATCTACATACCAAATTTTATTCAAATCGGTCAAGCTTGAAGGAGTAACAAACGTACACACACACACAAAATCGCATCTAAATATTAGCGTGATTACCTAAACCTAAGTTATACCAAAACATCAAGCCTTATAATCCTAAAAAGGTGCGGCAGAGGCGATTTATCTAGTCCCATATATTAGGGGGCAAGTCTATTGCCTTAAGCTTAAGGGAGAGAACATCAGGCCAACCCAGCCGCCGCGGGAGACGCCCAGGTCGCCGGGCGCCGCGAGACGACTCCCGGCCACCGTAGATGCGGGCCTGTGGGCGGCTGAGCAATGGGTAGCTCACCGTCCGTCCGTCTATTGACAGGCCGTCTCGACGGCGCGTTCGTGTTTCATACGCACGCCTCAAAGAGAGTCAGCAAAGCAGAGGGGCTTGCCAGGGCCTCCGCCTGCCGGGGTTGCGGGTTGTTCGAAAGAGATACCGCGGCCCCGTAACGTAAAGGGCAACAGAAGGAACATGGGTGGGTTTTAGTCAGTACAAGTCTGACATGCCCCCCCGCTCCGCCCAGAGCGGGGGAAGTCATTGGATGATTTCCCACCCAAAAAAAAAAAAAAAGGCATAAATGCAGACTCCAAGGTTACTTCTGAGAAACACCCAATAACACTTTGGCCTACCTGGAAATCGAACGTAGGACCTCAGACTGCAGTCGTGCTTGCGACCATTCCACCAACGAGGCTGTAAAATAAAGGTTTAAATACAAAAGTAATAATAAAACACAGAACCATATAATTATAATAATGGAGGGCAAACGTAGTAAGTAGTTCTGGTAGCAAGCAGCTTTATTCTTATTTCTGTGAATTGTACAGACATTTCAAAAGAACGGAATTTCGTTTCAGAGTTTCGTTATAAATTGTGATGGTATGTACTAAAACACGAGTTTTAGTAAATACCATCACAATTTAAATTGAAGCTTCATTCAAGGTTTACTTCATTGTTTCAACAGATTGGTAACATCAATATTCAGTAGTTTAACAATTTAGATAATTGAAAGTTTCCGTTTTTAGCTCTCTTCATTGAGCTACGTTTTTAATTCACGCGTGCGTGTATGACCAAGGGGCTTAAAATGAAATATAATAAGTCTATAGTTTCTGTCTTCATGGAAAAAAGCGTAGTTTTATATTTGATAGTTTATCTATTCCGTGGCCACACGCATTGGACACTTTCCAAGAAACAAGAATCCCTGAAGCCCACATACTTACATAACACTAGCTGTGCCCAGCGGTTTCACCCACCACTCAGCTACCAACTGTTGTAGTGGGATGTTATACTGCCAATAGGTGTGCCAAACTCTTTGAAAGAATACCACTGTGAATTTCATGCAATGCTAGTAGTTTTATATCAACGCAGTTGGTTTTACCAAGAACTTGCATCCACAATTCAAACTGTTGGAATTAATACCACCGTGAATTAATGCAAGCCTAGTACTTTGATCATAAATTATTTAAATCGATACAGCCGTTTAGTTGCAGTATAGATAAAATGACTTAGATACCGACTGCAGCACCATCTGCTGGGCTGATTTGTGAATCATACGCATACAAAAACATTCATTCAAATCGGTGGAAGTGGTTGTTTTAGAGAAGTTCAGTGTCATAGACACTTACAGCAGAATTATATATATGAAGATTGTTAGGAACCTCGATACTGTAATCCCTATCGAACCAATATTTAAAAAATCCACTTTACGTGGCACTTTACACGTTCAAATTCGCAAGGGGCTTTTCACTCGTGATCCTTTGTGTTTCCCAGTGCCGTTTCAAAGGCATAATCAGGTTATTGGCTCAAAAGTCAACAATAAGTTGATGGATCGCCTTCTGATGGATCTATCCAATTTCGTAGTGGCCTAGCTGTATTTGGCGCTAAGCATTGAAGCTTGGAACTTGGATGTAATTCGATGTGCGAAATTGCAATAGTACTGGGTTCCACGTGTTTCTGATTTGATGGATTTATGTGTAGGATTCTAAGGATGTTTTTGCAGGAGTTTCCGTCTACAGCATAATAATATATTTCTCAACTCACATTGTATTTCTGAAAATCTTTTTGACATTTTGAGGTATTCTTCTTTTTGAATAGATGATCAATGTAATTGCAGCGGTACTTTAAAAATTACTACTACATAGTGCAAAAAAGTTCTACCGCGTCATCAAAGGCGCAAATGCAGAACTAACATCAAAATTCTTCAACGCACTATCAAAGTTGTCTGTGACTTTATACCATGTAGAAAAATGTGACAACGGTCAGTAGCCCACCAGACACGACACCTGTTTAGTCGGAGGATCCTACCTTTTCTATGGAGTATTGGGGTACACCCTGTTCTTCATAACCCACAATAATTTAATTATTTTAAATGTATTGTGACCAAAAGGTCAGTTTGCTCTCAGGAATGAAGTTGTTTCAACACTGTCCTGCCAGTGCAGGTCCTAAACACGTTCTGAGGTTGACACGGCCTTTACGATTCCCTTGAAACCTCTTTGTTGCAACTACTGCAATATTAAGTAGCCCACCTCTATTCATTTCTCTTCCACAATATATCCACCAACCACAAACATTGATACGCTCACTACAAACTAAGATTTCATTTGAACAGTGAGTAGGTAGCGAGTACATACAAGTATTGTTTAAAACTCCAAGTAATATAAATGTAAATGGGATGAAACAAAGCGGCGCTGGATCAAGTAGCAACTTTGCTGTTATTAGATACGGGACCTACGAGTAGGTACTACTTACTTAGTATAAAGAAGAGTGGCACGTGATAGTATAAATGAATAAAAAAAAGTATTCATTAAAATATGGTATATTTCCAAATAACAACTTCATAGCTATTTAAATTAAGTTGATTTCAGTATGGCAATGGTTCGCATTTTTGTAAAAACTTGTTTGAAAGTGTGTAAGCTGTTTTCCAAAAAAAAATGCTTCAAGTAATTGGATACTATGTTTCGAACAGAGGATAGGTAAATGTACGATTTCTCTTTCTCTCAGGGGTCTGTGAAATGAAAAACAATGGCAATAATTTATAAATTGTGTGACAATATAAATATGCGCTGCCGCTGGTATATTTATTATAAAAGCTAAGATGAGTAACTAACTTCATTACTTCACAAAACGATTCTTCACAACGGGACGATTGCTTCCTTTTTTTTGCGGATGTGAAATCATCAAATAACTGGCCCCGCCCTGGGCGTAGCGGGAGGAAGTGTCAGATTTTTATTGTCTGAAACTCACCCATGTTCCTACTTTTGCCCTTTAGGTTCCGGGGCCGCGGTATCTCTTCGGAATAGCCCGCAACCCCGGCAAAGGATTGCTTCAGTTAAATTATTAGATATTGCTCTTTGATCACTACTTTCAACAGCCGAGCCGGTGTGAATTCAAATATTTATCTCAAAATAACAACGACGAATGATGGAAATGCACAAGATATTAAGAATAGTCAAGGCAATAATAAAACGAAACAAAAACAAAATATACAGGACAATAAATATTCCATGTAGAAAATATTCATTTCTAACAAAAGAAAACCTACATATAATGGTATTTATTATTGCGCAATCGTTTAGTTCGCAAAGAGTACGTGGTACTAACATTACTTAGCGACGGTTTTAAAGGGGTTACAATTATTATGCATTACTTCAAACTATTTTTGCTTGACCTGCATACGATACATCAACTAATGAACATACAAAAACACCAACACCTGGTTTCATTCATCATGAAAAGACGATCATAGAGCACGACTAAATGGTTAGTTGATCCTGGATAATGGACCGGGGTTGCGGGTTGTTCGAAAGAGTTACCGCGGCTCCGGAACCTAAAGGGCAATAGAAGGAACATTGGTGGGTTTTAGTCAGTAAAAGTCTGACACGCCCCCCCCCCCGCTCCGCCCAGAGAGGGGGAAGTTATTTGATGATTTCCCACCCAAAAAAAAAAACCTGGATAATCGTTTATCCGGTTTAGCCTAGGACTATGTAGTTGGGACAAAGAACCGGGTTTGTTCAAGAACATCCAAGCATAGTTTTATTTTATTTATGAGGTGTGAAGACATTCAAAGCCTTCTTTCTGTAAACCAGAAAGGTAACTATAAAATTTACAGCGAATTACGCCCTTACCAGAAATCAGTCAGTAGCTTTAAATAATGAGTCTAAAAAAATTACATATTTAATTTATTTATCACAAACAACGGTTGCGTCCTTTTTTTGCAGATAGGAAATCATAAAATAACTGCAATTAACTTCAAATGAAACCATGCCTCGGAAGTAGATTTTCAATGTTGTTTTTACGGGTGGGAGATTTTATCAAATAACCTCCTCCATTCTGGGCAGAGCGGGTGGGAGTTTTAGACTTGTACTGACTAAAACCCACTCATGTTCCTTTTATTGCCCTACATGTTCCGGTGCCGCGGTATCTCTTTCGAACAACCCGTAGCCCCGGCAGGCAGTGGCCCTGGCAGGCCCTTCTGCTTTGCTGATATAACTTTGAGGGGCGCATATAACGAGAACGCGCCGTGGACACGGCCTGTAGTCAATAGATGGACGAACGGTGAGCTACTCATTACCTTACCCCTGCCGGTTTTTATCAGTAAACATCTGACACTCTCTCCCGCCACGTCTAGAGCGGTGAAAGTTATTTGATGATTTCCAGTCCTTAAAAAAGTGCGTTAACTTCGATTTGCTTTGTTGCATGGTTCTTATCAACTGGTCAAGTCGACCGCACGTCGAAAAGTGTGGTCAGTCCCTTACTACAGTTACGCAAAAATGTTTGCTAAATAAATACATAATATGTTTGTTGTTAATAACCTAACTAAATAATTGCTAACAAACAAATTTGGTAGGTTTTTAACCTAAGCAAATGTATGAGTTTATTCGTTAATTATTTGCGGCGTGTGTGCTCATATTTGTTTACCTACTAAAATTTTCAGTTTCAATAACTCAACATTCGGAATTTAAATACAGTGCGAAATAATATTATCATACTTATGGATACATAATTTATTGAAATTTCATGTATCATATTGGTACATTGGCAGTATTAATGCCACAAGGCTCTAGTCAACCTTTTTTTTTTCGGGTGGGAAATCATCAAATGACATACCCCGCTCTGGGCGGAGCGGGGGCGCATGTCAGACTTTTACTGACTAAAACCCACCCATGTTCCTTCTGTTGCCCTTTATGTTCCGGGGCCGCGGTATCTCTTTCGAACAACCCGCAACCCCGGCAGGCGGAGGCTCTGGCAAGCCCCTCTGCTTTGCTGACTCTCTTTGAGGCGCGCGTGTAACACGAACGCGCCGTCGACACGGCCTGTCGTCAATAGACGGGCGGACGGTGAGCTACCCATTGCTCACCGTCCACAGGCCCGCATCTACGGTGGCCAGAAGTCGTCTCGCGGCGCCCGGCGCCCGGGGCGTCTCCCGCGGCGGCTGGGTTGGTTTGAGGTTTTCTCCCTCAAACGACCGGCCTCCTCCTTCACTAGCATTACTGCTTCGCAGAAGGAGGTGACCGCTTCCCATTCCCTTTCGCTCCGGACCATAGACTGAACCAGGGCCGGACGCGAGAGATCACCGCCGCCGATATCCTCTACGAGGGCACGGCGGTGCTCCGCCCAAGCTGGGCAGATCGCCACAGTGTGCTCCACCGTGTCCTCCGGGCGATCGTCACAATGGTGACACCCGGGCGTTTCCTCCCGCCCGATTATGTGCAGGAACCTCCCGAAGCTTCCGTGTCCGGTGAGGACCTGCGTCAGGCGGTAGGTGAGGACGCCATGACGCCTCTCCAGCCACTCCTCAAAGAGGGGACTTTCCGCCACTATTGTGGCGTTCCCCTCTAGTCAACCTTTGGGTTTAATAAAGCAACCTGAGGAACTCGTGGCTTTATAATAACAGCCGCTCAGGTCGATCTTTAGGTGAAGCCGCGCTTACCTAGGTTGGTCTGTGGATGAGCAACCACCCGTTACATACCGAGTTTCTTCCATACCTTGGAAAGCACGTTACGCTGTTGGTCCCGGCTGTCATTGGTAGATCTTTGACAGTCGTTACAGGTCGTTAGAGTCCCGAAATTCTGACAACTATCGTTAGGTATAGTGTTATCCAGTACTAACTAGATTGTGGAGATCAGATAGGCAGTCGATCTATGTAAAATACTATTCAGCTGCATCCGGTAAGACTGGAAGCCAAACCTAACATAATTGGGAAAAGGCAGATGACGAGGACTAATATTGTTTTAAGAGTAAAGTGTCCATTCAAATGACTTCAATTCTTAGTTTCAATTAATATTCAATAGTTTTTCGAAGTATTTAAAACCATAAACCATACTTTATATATATGATATGATACTATATGATATATAGTTTATAAACCAACACTTTTTCAAACGAAGTGAAAGAATAACAAAAAACAACAACATTTAATCAAAGATCATTTTGTTTGGCAACTTTGAGTCCTAAATTTACCTAAGTACCCATAGACAAGACCAGATAAAATAAATTGTCCTACGGCCCACAAACGAGGCCGGTAACTCATTCACTCACTTTTTTTTTAATAAGGCGCTGGCTGGAACGATTCTTTGAAGGTCGTAAATTTAATATAATTGGCGAAAGAAGAAAAACGTCTTAATTCCCACGGGGTCGTTTATATGGGCCGGCGGCGGTAGTAAAGTTTCGCCCCTGTCACTCACTTGTCCCTCACAGCCACGCTGTATTAGCATGCAAATTGATGGCCCACGATTTATGACCTTTTAAGCCTTATTTTTAAGGATCGGTCGAAACAATCCTTGTTTATTATTGAGTCCGTTTTTTCGGGTTAAACGGTTCGGACATAAAACAATTTATTTTCTTTTGTTATGTTAAGTTTACTTCAATGAAACGAAATGAAACACAGCAGATCCTTAACTATACGGACTGGCAAAACGTCACAAAAAAGCCGTACATGAGCGAAAAATGCTTAAATAATTTGTACACCGTTTGTCAAAGTTTTTCAAAAAACAAGCACTCTAACAACATTTAACTGGGCACACGATGTTCTGTACAAAGAATTTCACCAACAAAATTATACAGGGGCTAACATAATCCAAAAGCTAAAATGCTTTCGACCGGAACACTTAAACCCTTTCAACTTGATCCGCTGAAGGGACAGAGCGACGCACAAACACAACTTTACAATTTTCTCCATTTATATTTCATCACAGTGTTCGGAACTACTCGGTTCAGTTCAGAACTGGTCGTCATAAATTACCTTCATTTGTCTGTTGCAAAAGTTTTAATACAAATTACGGTTGTGTTCATGTGTCCTAAATAAATTGGTTACGTTATTACTACGAGTACATATTCAATGAGAGGGTTTTGATTTGATGTGTTTTGTTATAATGGCTTTTATAATATATTCGTTTTGTTAATTAATTCTTAATTAAGAGAGTTTGCAAATTGAGTTTGTATTACTGTTTTCCAATTATGTTTGTGAATGTTTTTCCTTCAATTAGAATGGAGATTGCCAGAAACGTTATGAGTTGGCATGATTTTGAATAAGGTGTTTTGTGTAGTTTAAGTAATAAATGAATAATAAATGACAGTCAAGATATTTGACTCGTGCAAATGAATATTTAGAAAAAAACGTTGCACCACTCAAGGAATTTCTCCTGTATCGTGGGTGCGTTTACCAACATTTAAACTCACATACACAAACAGGCAGACCCGAAACAACTATCTGCAGGTCATACAAATATTTGTTGTGCTGTCAATATAAACTATTAAACCTTTTTTTGGGTGGGAAATCACTAAATAACTTCCCCCGCTCTGGGCGGAGCAGGGGGGAGTGTCAGACTTTTACTGGCTAAAACCCACCCATGTTCATTCTATTGCCCTTTGCGTTCCGGAGCCGCGTTACTTACTAACTTAACTATTAACCCTTTTTCTTTTTTTTTCGGGTGGGATATCGTCTAATGACTTCCCCCGCTCTGGGCGGAGCGGGGGGGCATGTCAGACTTGTACTGACTAAAACCCGACCATGTTCTTTCAGTTGCCCTTTACGTTCCGGGGCCGCGGTATCTCTTTCGAACAACCCGCAACCCCGGCAGGCGGAGGCCCTGGCAAGCCCCTCTGCTTTGCTGACTCTCTTTGAGGCGCGCGTGAAACACGAACGCGCCGTCGACACGGCCTGTCGTCAATAGACGGACAGACGGTGAGCTACCCATTGCTCACCGTCCACAGGCCCGCATCTACGGTGGCCGGGAGTCGTCTCGCGGCGCCCGGCGCCCCGGGCGTCTCCCGCGGCGGCTGGGTTGGCCTGATGTTTTCTCCCTCAAACGCCCGCCCACCTCCTTTGCTAGCATTACTGCTTCGCAGAAGGTGGTGACCGCTTCCCATTCCCTCTCGCTCCGGACCATGGCCTGAACCAGGGCCGAACGCGAGAGATCGCCGCCGAAGATCGCCTCCACGAGGGCACGGCGGTGCTCCGCCCACGCTGGGCAGACCGCCACTGTGTGCTCCACCGTGTCCTCCGGGCGATCGTCACAATGGTGACACCCGGGCGTTTCCTCCTGCCCGATGATGTGCAGGAACCTCCCGAATCTTCCGTGTCCGGTGAGGACCTGCGTCAGGCGGTAGGTGAGGACGCCATGACGCCTCTCCAGCCACTCCTCAAAGAGGGGACTTACCACCACTATTGTGGCGTGCCCTAACTATTAACCCTTAAATAAGATTTATAGAAAATAATTCGAATTCATTTAATCATTTTAAGGTCAATGCCACAACGGCACCCGGCAAAAAGAATAAAATACCTTTTCAAACCGCACTTAGAATGCAGCTACTGTTCTAAGTTGAAAAGAGTTTGTCTTCGAAATAATGCCGTCGTTCTGCCGTCGCATTACCATATTGCGGACGCAGACAGCGTGATAGAAAAATAATATTAAATTCAGATGTTTTGCGGTGATGCACCCGTCGACGAGCTGTCTCTCAGTGTCTGGTCTACCAGTCATGGATCAGACACCTTAAGTACAGTAATAATAAGATATGTTATGCTTTAATGAATGTAAAAGTACACTTTATTACTTGTAGTGAATAAAACCCACCCATGTTCCTTCTATTGACCTTTACGTTCCGGGGCCGCGGTATCTCTTTTGAACAACCCGCAACCCCGCTAGGCAGAGGCCCTGGCAGGCCCCTCTGCGTTGCTGACATCTCTTTGAGGCGCGCGTGGAACACTAACGTGCCGTCGACACGGCCTGTCGTCAATAGACGGACGGACGGTGCGCTACCCATTGCCCACCGTCCATAGGCCCGCATCTACGATGGCCGGGAGTCGTCTCGCGGCGCCCGACGCCCGGGGCGTCTCCCGCGGCGGCGGGGTTGGTTTGAGGTTCTCTCCCTCAAACGTCCGGCCACCTCTTACGCAAGGCGCGCCACTTAGCTCAACTTTCGGTTACAAGCGTCCAGCTGTTGACAGTTTTGCGTATATCGTCATTCCATCTGGCAGTAGTACCCATAACAAAGCTGAAAAACACTTGTTCTCCCCACCATTGTGTTTTTTTTTTGTTTTAAATTAAACCTTCTAGTTACAGAGATATTGAAGATCAAAGTTACAACTAAAACTTTTTACAAGATTTTTTAAATACTAGTACTTTAAATACCTCCGCGACTCCAGTACTATTCAATGCCGTTGAGTTTTACCATAAAAAGTGAGCTTTCACCCAAAAATAAATCCCATCTATAGTTTTTTCCGCAGTTTTTACTTAGTTTGATGTTTAGAATGCATGGTTGACGTTGACGGCTTCGTGAATTCGTCGTTTATAACCTGTAGATACTAAAACTCTTAAATTGATATCTTAAGTTACCAACGGCTACAATACAAATAGGTGTTATGTCAACTGCCAGTAGACAGTAGTACCTTCGCTTTCACCTTGAACCCAAGAGGAGGATAGTGTTTTTATTTTGTACTAGCTTTTGCCCGCGGCTTCGCTCGCGTTGAATTCGGGGTAGCACAGTTCCCTTTTTTCAGTTCCGTTTTTGCCCTTGTGCCTTATTTATTGTAATAGCAAAGCTAAGTTATCCCTTTTCTTCCCTCTTTCTACCTCATTTTCCGCTTTAAAAAAAGAAATTGCCCAAGTCCGTCTCCAGGGTCTCAACTATTACTCTACCAATATTCATTAAAATCGGTTTAGCCATTTAGGCGTGAAAACGTAACAAACAAACTCACTTTCGCTTTTATAATATTCTATAAGGAAGTAAATCCTTACTTCCTTCCTTGTATTTAAGCCAAGTCTTCAACAACTGGATGGTTGGCCATAAAAAACTGTCTTTGTCTACTAGCTAAGAATGTAGTAAACTACTTATAACCATGCCAACATAAGCAAAACAAGCGAAAATAAACCTAAGACGACACTCCAAGAGAACACCTGTCAAAAGCTGCTTCCTTAAGCACGTAAGAGCAATCGCTACATCTGAACGAAGCTAAGGATTAGCGCGTTGCTGCAACTCATGCAGAATAATCCTTTGCATTTCATTTAATTAATTTTACGGGTCCTTGGACGGAAGACGTCTCTCGTTATGTAACGTCAGTGGGCCCCGTTCACAGCCTCAGATGATACGATTTCGTCAAGCACTAGCGCGTCGTGTATTTCTTTCGTTTAAGTACAGCCCCATTTTTTTTTAAACTATAGTCAGTTTACTGCAAAGTCTTACCCCAAATTCTTCCAGGTACTATTTCTACTATTACATCGTGTCACCTCGGACCAGCTTTCGTGAAGCGCATCCAGGTCATCCTACTACCTCTTCTTAGGTCAGCCTCGCGTCGGCGGCGTCCATCCCCAGGTGCCCATTGCGTTTAGATCTTTGAATGACGCGACCTTTGACCGCTGTCGCATCACGCGTGTCGCTAGATCGTGTAGATCGTGGCTGGCGGTAACGTCAGTGAGTGAATTACGAGCTCGTCATGAAGAGAGAAATGTACGGTACAGTTATAGGTAATAAAATGTTACAAGTTTTACTGGTTGCTGTTTCGACTTACTTTGTTGACAAAAGTGTCAATAGGTTATGTTCGTGTTTAATTTCTTAGGTAATAGTGTAGTGATAAAAGAATATAAATAGTAAGAGTTGCACGAGAAAATATAATATTAAAATATCATTTAATGAAATTAACAAAAACCCCCAACCTTGTGCACATTCTTTCGAGTTAAATTTAATTGTAGTTGAAAATGTTGACACTGAGTTATTATTGAAAACTGAAGATAAATAATAGACCAAATCATATTGCAAAAATTGTGCATATAGAATCTTAAAGAAGTATCTATTTCAATGTTCAATAACTACATTATTATTCTCGTATCGTATAATATACAGGATATTACTGGCAAGCAAATAAGATTAACCCAATTTTGAAATTCAGTTTATTTTATCTACTGTATGTTATACTTGTTGCGCCCCGCGGTTTCAAACACGTAGACCGGCATAAATCCAAGGCATCAGCTTGAATGAGTGGACATTGTTGGCCTTGTACATTCTTCTTACTTCTTATCTTATTTTACGTTTTATAAAATAAGCAATGACTTATTGTCGGGCCTACGCTGTTCTCTCATTCTTAAGTAATAACAACAACATTGTAAAACCAAATGTTTTTTAAAGAGTAACCATGGAGTTTCTTGCCATTTCTTCTGTATAGGAAACGACCAACTCGAACCGTGCACATTTTCTCGACGTTTTATAAAAGCCCATGTAGACCTATGTGAAATAAAAATATTTAGATTTTTTTTAATTTTGATGCCTACTAAAATCCTCTAAAAATTCAACCCAACTGTAGATCAAAGTTACGTTATGTACTGTAAACCAAAATATTTCTGTCTACATAAAAAAATGTCAAACCCAATCTAAGCCCAATTTCTAAAAAAACAACGACCACATTTGCAAAATATACACAATATTTTATCCTGTTCACTTCATAAAAGTTGAACAAACGCTTTAAAAGATTTGTTTGCTTTTCATTTAAACGTCGCTGGTGGCGTTTAATTTTTCTGTGTTTACCCAATATAATGGGGCGGACTGTACCGGGCGGAGTCACGTACCCAGCGGAGAATTTCACTTTCTTAACCCTTGCACATTTCTGCATAAATTTGTCGGGGCTTGTGGACCGACTAAACACACTTCCACGGGTTGACACGCTCCTACGTGACATGGGTACTGCGTCACATTTGCATTATTTGATTTGTCATAGTTTGTGCTACGGAAACACTGGACAAACGTTTTGTCGTCATTTTCGAACAAGGTCGCGGTAAAGGGTTGGTTTCCTTATGTTATTTGTTGGTGTTGTGAAGCAATTAATTAAATTGGACAGCTTGAGTCGCTGGATAGTTATTTGTTAACAATAAAGATTTGGTAAGAAAAGTAAGTAAGAAAAGGTTTGGTCAAAGTCTTTTTGAAAATAGAAGATGCTTTTATTAGTCTTACTTTTATAATTATTTAAAAGTATAGGTAATATTTTGTTAACATGTTGGTACTTTTAAAACATTATTTTTAAGTGTAAAAATTTGTTAGTATCAGAAAGAATATCTTTCTTTTTGAAAAATATATTTCAATTTGAAACTTTACATTATATTCTCGATTACAACCCGTCCTTTTTGAAATTACAGTCTCGTGGAAATAATACTATTAAGTTCTTATTTTGGACAAACATTACGCATTATTGTTGTAATATATTCTTGTTTAGACAAAACGTGAATTGTACATAAAGGTATTGTTAGGAGTACATGTCTAGACGTTGTAATGTACCTAATATTGCTATATTGCGAATAATCCTTATTTTTTGGATATACTGTTCATGATCAAAGGTTTGACCCTGAGGACCATTTCGTTTGGTAATGTTGCAGAACATTTTTCTGTACAACCTCGTGCCGGCGGCGTGGAATTTAGTAAGTGTACCTCTGGATCATTGTATCAACATTTTCACACAAAAACTACTGAACGGTAAACTTTTTTACCGTTCAGTAGTTTTTGTGTGAAAATTATCATACATCCATTCATGCTTACAAACTTTGGCATGTATGTGTTATATGTACATATGTTAGTAGGATCATCGAGGATACAAAAATAATATAACCAAAGTTATGGCGGTTTTTAAAACTCAACAAAAGTTACAAGTATAAAGCCTTATTTGTAAATACAGTACTTTACTTATTAATTAATAGAGCTTTCCTTTAATTAAGGTGTGTGGTAGGTACCTAAGAAGAGAGATCTATAATTATAATACTAATTGTAGGTTTAAGCTGTCTGAATTAAAAGAGACTAATAGATGCTGTGTTGTGTTTTTCGGAAACCTTTTCAGCCTAACTCAACTATGAGCACGGTGCACAAAAAGCGCTTTATGCAGCTAAAAGCAATCGCTTTCTCTACATTCAAGCATTGTTTACGCGAAGTTTCATAGGACCAGTCTTTATGATTAAAAAACACGTCCTTTGTCCGTTGTGTTTGCATACAGCCATTATTTTCAAACGTGAAAACATGAAAGAATTTATTTCTTACTAACTTGTTATTTTTTTTTTATAATATTGACATAACGGCATTCCTGTTTCCAGAATTTCGCCAGTTTTGTTACAAGTCAGTTGAGTGTTTATTAAAGATACGGCATTTTTAGGGTATTGGTATTGGATCACTGTTTGGTCCGTGTGTCTGTCTTTCTGTCTGTCAAGACCCTTTGTCTCGGGAACGCGTGAAGTTATCGAGTTGAAATTAAAACCATATACTCAAATCTTTGGTCCCTTTGTGCCGTGTAAAAATAACCTTTTGAGTCTACGCAGTCAAAAGATATAGCTGTTTATGTCGCAAGTTTGTATAGAGCCCTCGTTGCGTGAGTCCAGCTCGCTCTTGGCCGGATTTTTCCTGTTGTGCTCACGCCACAGCGGTGCCAGCTGTCTTAGAACCAATGGCTTGGGCACGCATAACCATAATGCCATGGAATTAAGGTAAGCCTTTGGTGTGGGATGCAACTTGCGTCGACATCCTTGACCCATTCCATCTTCCAAGCACTATGGCTGCACTGGCGCGGCTATTGCAGGTGCTGACAACCTTGAACGGCGAAAATACAATTAATCAATTTCTAGTTATGACTTTTAACCGTTTAAGTCCAAAACACTAGAGCCATGTGGTCCAAGGCCCACCAGGATGTCGCAATAGGGCTGACTTATTGTTGTCCGAAGAATCAGCATTACTGTCTGACTTGGCAATGCTTAACCTGATCGATTGGTTGATGGAGATCGCTCTGTACTACTATTAGCCGCGACCTCTTTTATTACTCTATGTATGTATGTACCCACACAATTGCCACCGCACCTACTAAAACTTGCCGTTTTAATCTATGTTAGTCCGTCGCGCTCGGCTGATTGCAGCGCGCTGAGCGACTGAGCGTCGAAGTGCACAAATATTAATAAAACAATTTGGATTATGCTAGTCCCATCTCATCTATTATGTAGTAACGCACTTACTTACTTGTTTATTTGTTTTGTCTTACAGTTTTCTCGTTCTTATTTCCTTTACTTATTCCTTTAACATATTTGCCGAACACTTTTTTTATGTAAGTAGTTTATTTTTTATGATTTTACACAAAGTTATGCTATATATATACCTTTTTATACACAGAAACACAATTAAATACGAAACTGTTTTACGTCCGTGACATCAGGTCTAAGGTCCAGTTGAAAACCAGCGTCGGGCACTAGCTGCTCGGCAGTTTGCTGAACTGGGCCTATTTGGCGCAGCCGTGAGACACACAATTACGTATTAATGTATTTTGTATCGTTTAGTTTTAAGTCTTTATCTCATTTTGTGTGCACTTGTGGCATGGGCCAAATAAATGTTTTTTCTTTCTTTCTTTACTTAGTACTAAAATACGAAATTTAAACTATTTTCCGTACATACAGAGTGTAAATCAACCCTTTTTTTGTGTGGGAATTTATCAAATAACTTCCCCCGCTCTGGGCGGAGCGGGGGGGAGTGTCAGACTTGTACTGACTAAAACCCATCCATGTTCCTTCTATTGCCCTATACGTTCCGGGGCCGCGGTATCTCTTTCGAACAACCCGCAACCCCGGCAGGCGTTGGCCCTGGCAGGCCCATCTGCTTTGCTGACAACTCTTTGAGGCGCGCGTGGAACACTAACGCGCCGTCGACACGGCCTGTCGTCAATAAACGGACGGACGGTGAGCTACCTATTGCTCACCGTCCACAGGCCCACATCTACGGTGGCCGGCCACCGTAGATGCGGGTCTGTGGAGTCGTCACGCAGCGCCCGACGCCCGGGGCGTCTCCCGCGGCGGCTGGGTTGGTTTGAGGCTCTCTCTCAAATGCCCGACCACCTCCTTCGCTAGCATGACTGCTTCGCAGAAGGAGGTGACCGCTTCCCATTCCCTCTCACTCCAAACAATGGACTGAACAAGGGCCAGACGCGAGAGATCGCCGCCGCCGATCGCCTCTACGAGGAGCACGGCGGTGCTCCGCCCAAGCTGGGCCGATCGCCACTGTGTGCTCCACCGTGTCCTCCGGGCGATCGTCACAATGGTGGCACTCGGGCGTTTCCTCCTTCCCGATTATGTGCAGGAACCTTCCGAAACTTCCGTGTCCGGTGAGGACCTGCGTCAGGCGGTAGGTGAGGACGCCATGGCGCCTCTCCAGCCACTCCTCAAAGAGGGGACTTACCGCCACTATTGTGGCGTGCCCTGGGTTCTGTACCTCCAAAGGAAAAATTTAATCTTAATGGGATCACTTTCTTTTCCGTATGCCTGTCTGTCAAGACTGTTTATCTCGGGAACGTGTCGAGGTATCGAGTTGAAATTTAAACGATATATTTTAATCGTTGATCCCTTGGAGCTGTGAATAAATGAAAGTGCGCGAGTCCGACTCGTACGTGGCCGGTTTTTGTTTCCAAATAATTCATTAAAAACGAATCAACTCGCTCATCTTTAACGTATCCAAGGAGTACAAAATATTAAATCAAGGAAAAGCACAAAAGTAAGAAAACAAAACAAAGTGTCCCTCAATATTCGAAATCGATAATATAATAAATACAAACCCTTCTGTATATTTCATATGTACTCCTATACAAAATTTACCAGCACCTAATGTTTGGTTATCACACATATTTTGTGTATACGAACCATTTGCCAAGTTTTAATACATAGTTTGGCTCGGATAACGGAACAAAGTTGGACCACTTATCGGAACAGGTGCTTGTCAAATATTTTACTGATAGCAACCCCGGCTCAGTTTATGTGAAAAGTTAATTTAATTATTAAACTACGCTGTTCCCGACACTTTGGAACTAGCTGGTTTTTATGACCGATTATTTGTAATGCTTTTATTTTATGCCACTTTTTCTAGTTTTATGCGTGCTGGTTATTTTTTATTGAGCTGGTCACAATAACTGAATAGGTCCTGTGGTCTTCGATTTAGTAAGTATAATTGACACTATTGACAGTCTATCATTATTATATAATACTAGCTTTTGCCCGCGGCTTCGCTCGCGTTAAATTAGGGGTAACACAGTTCCCCTTTAAAAAAAATAGTAAATTAGTGCGATAAAATTTAATTAAGTAACCACATTTCCAAACAAACGATGCTCTTTCAATATAGTCTATGACTGTGAATGACATTGACATTCGTTACGCGCGTTTTTTAAAATATGCAAAATTAAATGTGTTTTTTTAAATTTTTCTAAAACCTTTTTTTAATATTTTTTTCCGTAAGAACCTTCTACAGAGTATTAGAAAACTACAAAAAAATAATCAGCCAAATCGGTCTAGCCGTTCTCAAGTTATGGCGTGACAACGGGAAACGGGTTTCATTTTTATATATATATAGATAGATTAAGATTTTCTGAGAGCTTTTCGTAAGTATTACTTTTTTATATTTTCCTAGCCTTTCAATTGTTGTCCCATTGCTTGCAAAATAGAGATTTTGTGTGATATCTGGCCATGTTCACCCCGCATATAAGACCAGATCGTTACATCACTTTTCGCCGTGGTCTACTTCGATGGCGATTTCCACCACCAGTCCAGTGAGTAACGATATTGGTCCACCTTTTATTATAATTAATAATTAAGTGTTTAATTAAGTACGTAGTCGTAGTCTAAGTTACACAAAAATCCAATTTAATGCCGCGCTGTAAAAACCATGCTCATTCCTATCGGTGTCCATACCTTTCACCCAATTTTCAACCAGTAAAATTGATTAGTGACATTGTACCTCAACCACTCCAATTTGCGAAGAGCGCTGCAGTCATCGCCGTTCTTCAACAAAAACGTAATCTTATTTAAACAAAAAAGGTCTCCATTTTGTCGAAAAATAGCCGGGGTCAGAGCTAGTAGATAATAACCGCAGCGTCCCATCCGTCTCGCGAACAAAGCTTCCACAGGGCTTAACGAGAATTACGCTTTCTATGTTTTTTTTTAAATTATTTTGTACCATAAAGATCCAATATTGGAGCACGGTTTTGGGTTTGGAAGATGAATTTATCTTCGAAGTTACTCTTCTATTGAAAATCATTTATTAAATTAGGTTTTATTAGATTTGGGCGAAAGTAGCCACAGATTGGGTCCCGTGTAAAATAGTGTAACTAGTATAGACTCTTAGATTAGACCCTGCAGTGGGGCAATTTTTTTTATGAAAAAGATGTGGCTCAGGAAACAACTTAGCAGCACGTCTTTGCCTATTCATTTTATTTTTATAGGATAAAATAAATAAAATTCCTAAGTAGAATATAAATAGCATAGAATATAATTTCTTGTACACCAAATTTAAACGCATTTTTTTTACAACATTGCTGATTTAACAATAAATAAATAAATATCTTGGGACAACTCACACACGGCTATCTGATCCCAAGCTAAGCAGAGCTTGTGTTATGGTAACCAGACAACTGATATACATACTTATATAATTTATAAATAAATACATATTATAGATAAATCACACCCAGACACAGAACAAACAATCATGCTCATCACACAAAGTTTGTCCTGGGTGGGAATCGAACCCACGACCTCCGGCTCAGCAGTCAGGGTCACTAACCACTAGACCAGGCCCGTCACGCCCACAATGGCGGTTTTGTCGCTGATAACAATATCTTCCAGACAACCTGGACGAAAACTCATAGACTAAGTATAGTATTTCATAAAATACCTTTGACATCATGTCTTAGCATTTTGACCACGTTGGGTCCATCACGTTTCTAAGAGGTCTTTACGTAACGGATATTGTTGCTGAGGTTTGCGGCGGACACAAGGACCACCAGGAAATTGCCAAATGTTGTTTCACATCACCATCTTAAAATCAAGTGGTTTTGTAGAGTATCTGTCATAATTACAAATCAACTAAAACAGGGCAAGAGTGAACTCGCGCACCAAGGGTTCCATAGAAATTTGACTTAACGGCCATATATTTTGGTTGCATAGACTTTGAGGGTTGATTTTTCTGTCATAGCTCCAAGGGACCATAGACTTGAGCATATAGTTTAAATTTTAACTCGATACCTCCACGCATTCTCGATATAAAGGGTCTTGAAAGACACACACACACAGACACACGGACAACAAAGTGATCCTATAAGGGTTCCATATCCGCCGCGTTAGTGTTCCACGCGCGCCTCGAAGAGATATCAGCAAAGCAGAGGGACCTGCCAGGGCCACCACCTGCCGGAGTTGAGAGTTGTTCGAAAGAGATACCGCGGCCCCGGAACATACAGATCGATAGAAGGAACATGGGTGGGTTTTAGTCAGTGCAAGTCTGGCACTCCCCCTCGCTCCACCCAGAGCGGGGGAAGTTATTTGATGTTTTTTTTTTTTATAATTCGCGTATTTTTACTTTTGAGGTACCTACGGAACCGTAAAAAGTAAAATGAAATAGTACTGCTTTATTAACAATACTATTAAAGACTGGACTGTTATTATTCCCCATCAGTCATATCTATAGCAGGTCAGACAAAACGGATATTGTGCCAAAACCGCAAAGGTGAGCGGTCGACATTAAGACGACCAGGAAATTACCAATGTTGCTACACGTCGCTGTGTTGCCGTCTCAAAAAACAAGTCACCCCTCTCCCCTCCCCTACACCGCTTCGCGGAAATGACGTCAATTTGCTTCACCGAATTAGTTAGGTCGGTGACGGAATTTTAGATGGCATTACATGATAATATGCGAATGAAAAAATTTTGTTTAGCCAAGGGAAATTGGACTATTAATGTTAGCTTAGAATTTAAAAAAATTAACGGTGAAGTGAATATTTTGACGTAATGTTGTGATGATGGTACAGTTGTGTTTTCTAGGGTTTAGTTTACTACCCAGCAATTGCAGGCTCATTTTGAAATTTTGAAGAAACGATCTTCTGAGAATTACTTTTACTTCAACAGATATTTTAAGAGTACTACGTTTTCAATCAGTCGAAAGAGTTAGTATATTATTTCTAGTTTGCATTTAGAAGTAAATTGTTTTTATTTATTTTTTTTCAACTTTGCCCCACACTAGGATTTTTTTCCTGTAACGTGGGTGCTTTTACAAACATTTAAACTCACACAAACAACCAGACCCGGACCACGCACAGTACCCGTGACACGCAGCGCTGCAGTCAATCGCTCAGCCACTGCACCAACTGTGTCGTCGTTATAAATCAACATTATGATAAAATCCCGTCTTATATTACCCAGCATATTTTTTGTGACCCTTTAAAGTAGACATTCCGCATGGACATGTGTCTCCACCACAGTCTAAGCTATAAATTCGTAATGTCCCTCACAGTTGCAACCCCTAACTTAAGTACCCGGTGGCGTGGGTGTTTTTGCTATAGATCTAAAGCACACACATTTGGACTTGAAACAAATATGTGCGGGCAGTACATACAAATGTTTGTTCTCTCCTGATGTGGGATGAATCACCACTTTAAACACAAAATTAGTGACTTTTCTTATTTGGTTTAAAAGTGTTTGAACTTTTCTATTTCTCTTGGAATTATTGTAGGTGAGTAAAAACCAATTCGTTTTTTGAAGGTAAATAAATCTATACTATATAATCTATCTAAAATATAAAATTCTCGTGTCACCATGTTCATTCCCTTACTTCTCCGAAACGGCTGGACCGTTTTGTATGAATTTTTGTGTGCATATCGGGTATGTCTGAGAATTGGCCAATGTCTATTTTTCATACTCCTCTCCAGAAGGGGACCTAATCAGAGTGGTTGAAACTGCTGGGCACAGTTAGTAATATTATAAAAATGGAAAGATTTGTTTGTTTGTATCGAATAGGCTTTAAAACTACTGGACCGATTTTAACCATTTTTTCACTAATAGGAAGCTACATTATCAGGAAGTAACAAATGCTATACACCACGCTACTACCCATGGGAGCAGGGCAGTAACGAAAGAAGCGGGTGAAACCGCGCAAGACAACTAGTTAAATATATCTAAAAGGAAAAGAAATGTTGTATTAATAAAGGCGTGACTTACAAATAAAAATTGTTGGTAAGTATTATCCATGCTAATATTATAAAAGCGAAAGTGAATTTGTTTGTTTGTTACGTCTTCACGCCTGAATGGCTAATCTGATTTTGATAATTTTTGGTACAAGGGTGATTGGAACCCTGGAGACGGACATAAGCTATTTTTTTTAAGTGAGGAATGAGGGAGAAAGAGGTAACATAAGGAAAAACTTAGCTTCGCTATTACAAACAATAAGGTGCACGGGCCAAAATTACAGGTAGCAGGTACCTGCAAATCAGGAAAGGGGAACTGTGTTACCCCGGATTTAACGCGAGCGAAGCCGCGGGCAAAAGCTAGTTAACCTATAAAATAGAATTCGTGAAAATTAGATATATATTTTGTGTTTCTGTTCCATACAAAGACTGGTATATCTCAAATTATTTTTGTTTTCCTTAATTAAAGCCAAGCTTATATATGCTGATTACTCATCGAGTTTGTACAATCGTCTTAAAATAATGAGCAAAGACAAAATCGTGCAGAAGAAAAATGATTTCCCGCTACCCCATAATAATTGCCGAATAAAGTTGTAGATATAAATAAATTCCCTCTAAGCTGATTACACCTCATTATTTATGTTTTTCAATCAAAAATGTGATAGAATTATTTTCTCATTACAATATTGTTAAATTATATAAAGAAGGCGTGATTCTGCAAAATGGACCTTATTGTCCCTTACTTGCGGTTAATAAACTAATGTAATAATATACAAACGGACCCCATGTCTTCTCCTAAAAACATTATTTACCCCTTGTTACCCTTTAGGGGTCGAATTTCCATTACTAGACATAAAAGTTCTCGGTAGAAAAGCGATATAGAAATTGAAATTCACTTTTCTACAAGGGTTTTGGGGCTGATAAAGGCTAGAAAGTTGAAGGCTATTTTTAAGGACCCGTAAATATTTTCGGCCTATTTTATTTTTGTGAGGTATAAAGGCATATCCAGTTAAAGGTCAGGCGTATATAAGAAACCAAATCCGAACATAAATAAATATTTTAGGCTCTTCCTAATAAGACAAACTTAGACACGCGATTTTAGTGAAAACTGCCTACACTTTCGTAGATTGTAGTTTTGTGAATACACTATTGCACCATCATAAAATGATAGCACTTAAAAGTACGTAGGTATAAAATAAAAAAAACATGACATTATTTGCTGACATTTTAACGACGTACCGTTAATAGTAAAAAAATAATAATATTGTATTTTCCTGTTTCTTTTTAATTTTTAGTTTTTTTTTTAGTCCTCTTTGATGTTTTAATTATAATTGGATTTAGATACATGTAAATATTTGTACACCAGAAATGGTAGAATATATGAGTCTGTAATAACTGTAACATCTTTTGTAAGTACTATATTCTAACAAATAAACTTTTCTTTCTTTCTTTGTACCCTGGTATGGTAGAAACCCTGGGTTTCTTTTAAACTACTTACTTTTATTTACTCAATTTAACATGATAATATTTACGACTAAACACAATACATGGTTGCCTCATAGTGACAAAAATACGTTGTAGCAAATACCAGTGAAAAACGAATTAAAAAATTGTTATTATTGTTTCTGGTAAAAATCAAATAAATGCATAGCAGTTTTTTCAATTTAGTACAACTTATAAATTAGCACTCTATTTATACCAAAAGTAATATCAGTTTACAAAATCTCATGTTGCTTAGTAAGTTTCAAAATATTTACGACACCCTATATGAAATTACACCACCCTATATGTTATGACACCCTATATGAAATTACACCTCTATTCAAGTTTTACATATTTCAGAAATGGGATCCTAATTAAAATTTTGCTGCAAAGGGCGAATTGGGCAAGTCCTTCATAAAGCTTCAGAAAATATCACGATTTCGCTTGGGATTCCTCATGGGTATAGAGTGTGAGATTCAATGTGGTAGCCGATGTAATAAGAGCTGTTGTAGTAACAATTTATGCCCGTGTTTTGTCTGTACGTAAATGGGGTGTAGGCGGCAGGGCAGGTCTGAATATAGTGGTGGGATATCTGATAGTTCTTGTAAGCCAGTGGAGCTTTGTCGATCCCACGATCCCGCCGGGCTTAGGCCGCCGTCAACATAAACAAAATGCTATTATTGCCTGTATCTTATCTCAGAAAAAAATATTGGACATTGCTTTCGAAGCCCCGTTTTCATTTATCGATATTACTTTGGTCATATTTGTGTAGCGTTTACAAAAAAGGTGTAGCGTAAAATGTTATCTCAAGTTTAGGACTGCTTAAAGCTACTTTTATTGAAATTGCTGGATTACCTCGTGGTTTTGTTGCGAAAATGATAAAACATGCCATTTTTGCTGTTATTTAACGATTGCCACTTTTTAATATAAGATGATTAGCTTTACCAATTTATAAATTACTAGCTTTTCCCGCGGCTTCGCTTGCGTTAAATTCGGGGTAACACAGTTCCCTTTTCCTGATTTGCAGGTACCTGCTACCTGCAGTTTTTGCACTCGCGCCTTATTGATTTGTAATAGCAAAGCTAAGTTTTCCCTTTTCTTCCCTCTTTCTCCCTCATATCCCACTTTTTTTTTTAAAAAAAAATAGCCTATGTCAGTCTCCTGTTCCCTGCTGTTCCATTAAGGCGTTAAGAGGTAACAAACAAACAAACTCACTTTCGCTTTTATAATATTGGTAAGGATTAATAAAAAGTATATTTTGACCCACTTCTTGATTGAACTGATGTTTATTGTGTACTAGCTGGTGCCCGCGACTTCGTTCGCGTTGAAGTATTGAATAATACACTTTTAAAAATCAAAGAATGTCTCTATAAACTACATTAGTAGTTTTTCCCGTAGGGGCTAAAACAAACAACTGTTCAGCACTACTCACTCGTTATTATATATTTCACTGTCTAGGTAAAACTCAATCAAATGAAAAAATCCCATCAAATTCAGTCCTGCAGTTTCTGATATTCAATTTCCTGCCTACCCTCTTAGTCTATTGGCGTGATTATTGCAAGTGATGCTGAGTCAAATAAAAAAAGTCCCATTAAAATCGGCCCAGTAGTTTCCGAGATTCAATTTTCTGCCTACCCCCTTAGTCTATTGGCGTGATTATTTCTATCCTTCTTTACCTTCCAAGTAATGTTGAGTCAAATAAAAAAAAGTCCCATTAAAATCGGTTTAGTAGATTCTGAGATTCAATTTCCTGCCTGCCCCCTAAGTTCATCGGCGTGATTATTTATATCCCAGTTTACTCTCCAGGTGATACTGAGTCAAATAAAAAAAGTCCCGTCAAAATCGGTCCAGTAGATTCTAAGATTAGCCCGGACAAACAGACAGACAGACAGACAGACAGACAGACAGACAAAAATTTTAAAAATTGTTGTTTTGGCTTCTATTACGGTAATTAAGACCCCCTGTAACAATTTTTCATAAAAATCTTCAATGTACAGAAATCGATCTTTTACAGTCTTATTATATGTATATAGATTTTCTTATCTGTTCTCAAAACTAATGCTTTTTCTATAAAAAAAAAATATTAAAGAGAAAATCAACTAAAAGCACAATATTTTTAATAAGTTTTACTTGAAAGCCAACGTAAGTAAGTTTTCTTGTTTCCCCCTGTCGAGGTAGAAGCTACTGCAAAAACTAGAAACCGACTCGGTAAAGACTAGTACACACACGATATCAACTCTACACAGAACTTATTAAGGTCGTGAGAATAAAAACTCAATTCACTCATCGTACCAACACAATATTCTCCAAATGTGTTGATAGCAAATCTATTTCAGTCTCCTCTGACGCGATAAATAAATAAAAACCTTTTTCCAGCCTTGGATAACAAAATAATATAACTTATTCGAGGGAAGAAAGTTCCCAATTTTGTTCGAATTGACTAATACCCTCAATGTAGCAACGCCTTAATATCGGGAAGAAAATTAAATTATCTACGAAATACGTTTTCCGTGGACTTTTCAGGCATGTTTTCTTTATATTTGATGGAAGCTGCACGGTTGCTTCGTAAATCGATAGAATGAACGGTGGTGAAACATTTTATTTTTGTTATTTTTCCTACTTTTTGCAGTTAATCTATTTAAGTTAGATTTCTTAAGTAAAATACTGACTATTTGCTGAATTTTATGAGAAATCGCACTGTTTGTATTTTGTTCTTGAAGTAAATTAAAATGACAACCTTAAATTGTATCATTGTTTTTTGTTGGAAAAAAAAATATTCAACATTAAAAATATTGCTATTTTTTATCAATGGTCATTCATCTTGATATGTCACATAAATTAATCAGTTTGATTTATTCAAGGTTTAGATTCACAGTGCGAGCTTTATATAATTTTAAATAATATTTATTGCAAGTACATTTTATTTTGTTTTTTTTGGCATTGGTGATAAATGTGATAGTTTTGGAAGGTTTCATTTCTATCAGCCGTTTTAGAATTTGCTTTTTTAACATGCATTTTATTTACTTCAGAAATCACATAAGATACAACATCATGAATTGTATAATTGCATTAGTAAGATATTCAACCACAATAACAAACCATAAACAATAGAAAAACTGGTCAGTGTTTTTATGAATGTATTTGTCATTCATCAGTTTTCCAGATAATAGATATTAATTGATAATAACAAATATCAGCAACTCATACTGCCTAACCTTTACCCAACTATATTGGTTTCGGTTTCCAGTCTAACCGGATGCAGCTGCATACCAGTATTTTACATGGAGCGACTGCCTATCTAACCTCCACAACCCAGTTAGTACTGAGTGATACCCCACCCCTTACCCCTTGGTAAGACTGATTGTCAAACTTTCGAGACGCTGACTACCTTACGACTGTCAACGATCTACAAATGACAACCGGGACCAACAGCTAAACGTGCTTTCCGAGGCACGGAGGAAACTCGGTATGTAACGGGTGGGCACCCATCCACAAACCAAGCTAGGTAAGCGCTTAACCTAAAGATCGACCCGAGTGGCTGCTAATATATTATGTAGCCACGTGTTCCTCAGCATTCAGCAACGCATACTGATTACATTAATTACAAGTACAGTAAACACCACTAATTTAATACAAAGTAATAAATTAAATATGTTTGTTTAAAATATTGTGCAGTCATTCAGTTTTAATGGCCTGTTGGTCTAGTGGTTAGTGGCCCTGACTGCTGAGTCGGAGGTCGTGGGTTCGATTCCCACCCAGGACAAACTTTGTGTGATGAGCATGATTGTTTGTTCTGTGTCTGGGTGTGATTTATCTATAATATGTATGTATTTATAAATTATATAAGTAGGTATGTATATCAGTTGTCTGGTTACCATAACACAAGCTCTGCTTAGCTTGGGATCAGATGCCGCCGTGAGTGAGTTGTCAAAAAAAAAAATATTGTATTAAGTCACGTACGGCCATGAGTATGTTTGAAGTAAAGGGAAAATCGAGTTTTTTTATTTATTATTTTAGTGATTTATTATTTAATTTTTTTACTTTTCTTCTCACTTTTACATTTTTAAATATTTCTTAAAAATATATAAAAAAAACATAGAAATATGAAAAATATTGTCTGCCGGTATTTTAGTGATTTTATTGTTAATGTTCACTTTTTACCCGGTTGAAACTTGACACCTGCATTTTTTGTTGCGTAAATGTTAAGTTTAATCTCAAAACGAATACAAAAGTTATATACCATGCGTAATAGTATCATCATCATTAACTTCTATTCCTGACATAACCCACTGCTGGGCATAGTTCTTACGCTAGCCACATCCAGGGCATTTAGACATTATTACAGCAGTCGCAGCAAAGTACCTAATCGCTGGTAGCTCGCCGAACTAGTTTAGTTTTTATAACCATCGAAGTTGCTACTACGAAATATTGCTACGTGGCTACGACGCTACGAACCGCTACGGGTCTACGAAAAAAAACAGTCATTGCTGAAACGTGAGTACGTAGATCGAAATATTCGTACCCAAAAAAACTAACAATGAAAATGTTCCAAGTGATTTATTATAGTAACCTCACTACAGATATTTTGTGGTCGAATTCTGAAAACACGTAGACCCCGCATAGCGGAAATTTATCCTCACCAAACGACGGTCCCCACTTTGCGTGTATACTGTATGTATAATAAGACCGAGTAAATGACAATTTGAATTTCAAAAGTAGGTAGATAAGTTAAGCTCCGCGTGACTTGCGCATTTCACACCGTTCTTCGCGAGCTTGCCGGCGTTCACGTTGACGTGTATCAGTATCCTTCTGTGCGCCGTGGGGGGAGGTCGTGTTGCGCCGGAAAATTACGACCCTGACGTGTTAGTACGCGACCGTTCATTATATAACCGTGTGCTGTTTGTTTTGTGAGCCAGCCCTATTGTGAACAACGGATGTATTGAACTTTATAAAGGTAATTTTCTTTGAAGTATTTTGTTTAATTACTGCAGTTTGTTGAGACTAATGTTAATATGGTAATAGTTTCGGTAATTAATTACCTGAAGTTTTATGACTGTCATTAAACATTCTGAGTAGTCTTTGATGCGTCTTGTTGAGTGTTTTTAGTGTGTGTTGAGGTTGTAACGTAGTAGGCGGGGTTTTAAGCTCTCGTAAATAATGCAGAGACACCTTTTCTGAGCGTAAACCTCGTGCGTATGATGACGTGTGCAGTTAATTTCATCCGTTATCTTATTAGTGGTAATTGAATAACTTTTCTGTTGCTTTGCTTTGTGAAGTAATTAAAATAATTAACTGTTTAATCGGCCTTAAATAATTTAGTTAAAAAAAACATATTGAATATTTTCTTATCTTTAGTTGGAAAACGTAAACTAATAAAAAAGAAACCTCATTAGCGTAAAATTTTGTGAAAATACAAAACAGGTTTATTAATTATCAACAAAATATCAAATTTTCCTACAATTTTGTGAACCACAACTCGAAGAACTGGAAACTAATCACATTGTAATAAAAACTGATTTACTTTGTTGTGCGTCTCAGCATCCGTGCCTTCGGCGTCACGAAAATCGAGATTCATCCCAAATCCAGAGCTCTATCGAATAGAACGAATTCAATAATATTTACATTTCCCACGACACGACAGAAACTCACAGGAAGGTAATGTTAGGGAAACAGAAAAACTCCAGGAGCAACCTTTTTTTATTTATTGACAATATATATATAGATACATATTCCGATTTGTTTCTAGTTTAGGGAAATCTGCTGCATTCACTAGGGATGTAAGCGTGAAGTTTGTTTGGTTTTCATTTACCTTTTTTGCTTTGTTTGGGTAGGTATATATGTTAATGTGCATATATGCAAAACTAAGCAATGCAAGATGATCTTAAGGCAACTATTTTTAAATCACATTTTTAAATGCCTACGGTGTGCACACATAATCTTTATTGCAAATTCGACCCCGATTAGTTCAATTAAATATTTTCAAGGTATATTTATGATCGTTTGGATATATACAAGAGCAAGTATCGATTGCCAATCAAAATAAGCACTACAGAATGAGATAGCACTTCGGTTAATATTGGTGATAGTGCCAATATAAACTGGTAGCTTTTACTGGTATGCGGAACCTGATTTTCAGTTATATATCTTGCAATAAAATCGTTTCTTCTAAAACAAATAACGTAGATAATGTAGCTTATTTAGGATATTTCAAATTTAGTATTGAATTAACCTCGTTACGCCCAACCTAATTTTGATGAGGTTTTGATATTTACAGAACTTATTGCTGAAGTTTCAGGTCTTTAATACAAATATATATTAATTTTAACTAATGTTACAAATAAACTAACAAAAAACAACTAAAATAATATACACCAACTTAATAAAAGCAAGAGGATGCTTAGGGGTCGAAGTACTCCTCCAAATCGCTGTCATTCCGAATTTGTCCCGGGCCACCGAAGTGTCCGGAAGACTAGCAGCATTGTTACGTTGAATAGCAATGCTAATTCTTTGGCCAAAGAAAACAGCCGTCTGGTCACGCGAAGTGTCAACCATTCGTCGAGAAATTTCCTTAAATAGTAGACGCGCACTTAGACCAGATAAGCCCCTTTATAATGAAAACTTGATGCTTTGTTGTAAAAATTAATTCTTGGTAGTAGGGACTGCAAGTAAATAATAAGTTATTTTTGCATCCTACATTACATGTCTGCGGTATTAGGTACGGTGCGGTGTAGCAGAATTTGAAAACTGTTTTTGTTAACAAAATTTCATGACATTATATTGAAGTAGACCCTTTACACTATTGTATATGTATCCTCCTTTTTTTGCGGATGTGCAATCATCAAATAACTTCTCCCGCTCTAGGCGGAGCGGGGGGAATGTCAGACTTGTACTGAATAAAACCCATCCATGTTCCTTCTATTGCCCTTTACGTTCCGGGGCCGCGGTATATCTTTCGAACAACCCGCAACCCCGGCAGGGGGTCGCCCTGGCAGGCCCCTCTGCTTTGCTGACATCTCTTTGAGGCGCGCGTGGAACATTAACGCGCCGTCGACACGGCCTGTCGTCAATAGACGGACGGACAGTGAGCTACCCATTTCTCGACGTCCACAGGCCCATCAAGATAATGCTTGATTAGCGTTAAATGATAAATTACTTTATTTTATATTAATTAAAGACATTTAAAATTTTATATACGTATGATACTTTTGGCAGCCAATCTGAGTTGTTCCCCTTTAATATTGCTTACAACCCTAAACATCTTATGGCAACCCTACCAGGATTAAAAACCAAATCATTGTTTTTCGTGGAAATGAGGAGAGACGTGAAACCCGAAAATGATTCTAACAATCCCTGACAAGATTTCCTCGAAAACATACCGTGCTCCACCGAAACACGAAAGAAAATTCATTTCGACGTGTGTGAATTTTCTTTTACATTAAAACCTAACGTCTTTGAACACGTCTTATATACATTAGCATACATTTATAGCTTAAAATTACTAAAATGGCGACGTGTGAATGTCACGTACGAATCGGGCCATTTCGTGAACAGTCCATAACTTATTCCGTGCTAAAGGAATCGATAGAAGTGAAGTAGTTTGTGGTTCTGATTATAATATTAAACCTTTTTTGAACGTGAATGTGAGGTATAGAAGGAAGGAAAAAGAAAAACGAATACGGTTGTATTTTTGGATTGAAGCTTTAGTTACAGTAAGAGACGAATATAGCTCCATTGTCATACACACAGTTTTATATTGTATTCACATATTTTCTTCACGAAAGTATGTAAATGCGGCAGAGGTATTGTGCCGCTTCATAAACAGTAAAACCTGAGACTTTTTTGGTTTTTCGACGTTCGTTTATAAATACTTTTAAAAGGTAATTTCACTGCCAGCTACACATTTTTATCTTGTGAAAGCAAAGAGATTTAAAAGGCTTATAAGTGGGCATTAGGATTTGATTGGGAATTTTGATACCATGAATGAATAATTTCGATTTTGATTTACTTTTTTTTTGACGGATGGAAAATAACAATGAAGCGGGCGTTTGACACTAGACGGAACGATTTGTTACAACGATTAGTAACAAGTATTGGATTACGATTTTCTTCGTATTGTCCTGTCTGGTACTTGTAAATATTTAAATGTCTTAGTGTGAAGGCAAAGTTGCAGATAGTTTTACAACAAAAATATTTAACTTATTTTTTGGACTTTGTAAATTGGGATTTGATAATATAGTAATGAATTAAATTATTATTTAAAATATACAACTGTATTTGACACAAAGCCCAAAAAGCTACATAACCTTTGTTAGATTAAATTATAAAAATATATTCGTTATCTGCTTCTGACGTTAATTAAATAAATCAGTGAGCACCACAACGTTGATGTGAACTCTTGTTGGGTTGCGGTTTGTTTTGAAAGACATACCGCGGCCACGGATCACAAAGGGCAAAAAAAGGAACATGGAGGGGTTTTAGTCAGTTACACTCTTCTGCTCCGCCCAGAGCGAGAGCCGTCATGATTTTCCATCCGAAAAAAATCTTTTACTGTCCAAAAAAACACAACGTGTGGTACCACAGTAAAATATTTTATTTTCTATTCCTAACATCTCTTTGATCTTCGTTCAAGACTAAGTTTACCCGACGTTTACTCTCAAGAGCATAACCAGTTGCATCATCCATTATATTCCCAGCTTCCATCTGACATCCGCATAACTGAGGCCAATTAGATTTCCTAGTATTAAGCTATTAGGGTGAACGGTGCACTCTATTCAGCTGTCTGTTATAATCCCTTAGTTGGCTATTACGATGGTCATACGATCTTGGTGTATTGCTGTCAAGTACTTTGCTTATGACATGTGACGTGGTGATAAACTGTAAATGTTCGTGATAGTCTTGCGAAATATAATAAACTAGCTTCCGCGTGGCACAGTTATTTTGGGCTAACGCTAACTTTAATCCGCGTGATGATAGAAAAAAAAAATCTCTTCCCTCTTTCGACCCATTTTCTCATTTTTTTTAGCCTATGTCCGTCTCCAGGTTCCCAGCTATCTCTGTACCAAAATTCATCAAAATCGGTTTGGCCATTTAGGCGTGAAGACGTAACAAACAAACAAACAAACTTATTTTCGCTTTTATAATATTAGTAAGAAAGCTGCATGTTTATGTGTGTCCGGATATTGTATAAGATACCAGATGAATTTAAAATTTTAAATACAAGATTGTTTGAAATTAAATCACACAAATGGCTGTCTACTAATAGTTTTTACAGTATCAAGGAGTTTATAGAGGCGGGGGAAGTTTTCTGATGATTACTCATCAAAAAAAAAATAACATATATTAGTGCGATTTTTACTTTTTGATGAAATATTCCTTGAACCTGAATTGCTTTTGTATAACTTTAATAAGAACCCCAATTCACTGTAAGACTTGCCTCTCACCACTTAATAATTATAATGAGTCACCGAATTTGGAGTAGTAGTGGCTTATTGAGCAGTTCAAGTGGATTATTGAACACTTCGATTGTGGCTTGTAATTTAAAGAGGTTTTATGCCGAACACCTCTGTTACATGTTCATGACCCGTTTTGAAATAAAAAAAAAAGTTGTTTATTATGAACATTGAACTTAAAGTAGCAGCAGTTGTTGACAAGCACAATATAATTTTTAGTTACTAAAACCAACTATTTTGTACCCTATTAAGGTGCCTATTTGTTTTTTTTTTAATTCCATAAAAACGGATTAAATCCTAAGTATTCTAATTATTCAAAATTAGTAGCCAATTTATAATCTCCGATTATGTACGATGATGATCAACGTAAAAACCGAGTATACAAACAAAATCACAAAACCTTTCCAAATATTGCTGTGTAGGCTATGTGAATATAGGCTGATCTACCAAAACAGCTCGCAAGTGGAAAATTATTTTGATTTTGACGTGAAAATTCAATTATTTCTTCATTCAGATGAGTGCTTCCCCTATGCTGTTTTGCATCACATGAATGTGTAATAGACTTTTGGAATGTTTTAGACTGTTAAGTATGTTACATTTGCCATATCTGTTTTAGTCGGTTATAATGTATTCAAATCGGTGTCGTTTGTGAAATGGTTATGTACCGCGTTATTATTTTCAATTTGAACTGTTTTAGTGTGATGAGTATAACTATTATTCTATATATTTATAGAATAACAATCTGTAACTATTTTTGTGGATGGGAAATCATCAAATAACTTCCCCGCTCTACAGGCAGGGGAGTGTCAGACTTTTACCGACTGAAACCCACCCATGTTCCTTTATTGCATTTTGTGTTCCGGGGCCACAGTGTCTCTTTCGAACAACCAGCATCCCCGGCACAATCTGTAGCTTTGATTTAGCTAAATTATCACACCAATACAAGCATGAGCTGTTGTTTATATCAGGTTGATTTTTAATTCTATTTTCAAATAAAATCGTGTACTAAGTGAAACAGCTGTGTTATTTTATTAAAAATACAATCAAAAATACTCTTTAATCCCACTTCAAAACCTTCCAGCTCAATTTACAACAAACTCGTTTGTTCATTTAAAACAACGATGAACTTAAACTTTCTCCCTATTATTTTTTTTTAAGAGCCTTGGTACTTCAGTTTGTTTGTTTACTTAATAACTACTCGTCACAGTGCTGCCGGATATGCAGAAAAGATACGATAATTAATTACTACGTTTCTTAAGGTTGTTTGAACAATTTCAGTAAAATAAAAACCCACACACAAATCTAACATAATTGTTACTCAAAAACAAACCGGCCCATTTCGAGTCGGACTCGCGCTTCGAGTATTCCACACAAACTTGCTACATAAACGGCTATATCTTTTGACTGCAAAAACTTAGAAGGTTGATTTTAGCACAGCTCAAAGAGATCATAGATTTATGTATATAGTTTTAATTTTACTCGATACTTCCACGCGTTCCCGATATAAAGGGTATTGACAGATGGGCAGAAAGACAGGCAACAAAGTGATCCTATAAAGGTTCTGATTTTTTCTTTTTGAGGTACGGAACCCTTAATAAAGGTACGACTCAAAATGTACTACGACTTTGATACACATTAAGCCCAGCTGCATACAAGCACGGAGAAGGCACCATATGGTAATGCCATGATTAACATATTTTAATATTAACATGAAAGGTTGCACATTCCACGCTCCCCCAAATTACGTATTTTGGCATATTTGAAATATTCAACGGCCTGAAGCGCGATGTAGCCACGTTTTAAACCACACACCAAAATAAAGTTAAAATTTTGTTCGCTGGATAGTCGAGTTAATTTTACATGTGAATGAACTTCAAATTAAGCTTTTCTGAATAAGGTCTAATGTTTGGGTTGTATCTTCATTTGGATTTATAATACAGAATATAAAATAAGCCTTAAAGAGATGTCAGCAAAGCAGAGGGGCCTGCAGGGCTACTGTTGTATATGTGTAACAATGTGAGGGTGGTTGCATCCACTCCTATATAAGTTGTGACGCTTGACCAATAAACTCAGTGTGCTACCAGCTATCTGTCGTTTCACTTGTCCTCAGTACGCATACGTATCAGTGGCGACGAGTAATTACCCGCGATTGGCAAAAAGTAAAAAAAAAATACGTTAAAATGTCGAATTTTGGAATTTTGTCGAGTTTTGACCATAATATCCATACATGGCAAAACTATAAGCAACGCATTTCACAATGGTTCATTGCGAACGATGTCGACAGCGAAAAGGACCCCAAGGGAGTGAAAAGACGGGCGATATTGCTGAGTGCACTCACCGACAGCACTTACAAGCTGGCAGCCGATTTGGCGTTACCGAAGGAGCTGACGCAGACACCATACGAAGACATTCTCACGCTTCTCGACAGACATTTCACACCAAGGAAATGCGGATTTGGTGAGCGGTATAATTTCTATGCCGCTACTCAAGGTCAAGAAGAAACATTCTCGCAGTGGGCAGCGAGGCTACGAGGCCTCACAGCACATTGCAGATTCCTGAATGTAGAAGAGGCGCTGCGTGATCGGTTCGTGATGGGAATGCTGCCGGGACCGGAGAAGGACAAACTTTTCGCATGTGACCTTCAGGAGTTGACATTGGCAAAAGCGGTGGATGTGGCAGAGAGCGTGCGCAATGCACGGAAAGGAGCAGCAGCAGCGTCATCGTCGGCGTCCGCGCAAGCGCCATCGTCGAGCGAAGCTGTGTTCAAGATCGCCACCACAAATGAACCCAGTGCTAACAAAGAAAAGTGTTCCGTGTGCGGCTACAAAAATCATAAAACGTCACAGTGTCGGTTTGCTAATTACAAATGTAAAAAGTGTAACGTAAAAGGCCATCTGCGTAGAATGTGTAAAAAAATTAATTTCGTTGGAACTGGCGGATCGAGCGAGAGTGATGATGACGGTAGGTTTAAAAAAATATGTACGCGTAACGGCGAGCCGATGACTATTACAGTTTTGATACAAAATATTAAACAAAAGTTTGAAGTCGATACCGGGTCGGCAGTCACAGCGATCTCCGATAAGGTGTACAAAAGTTATTTTAAATTGTTTCCACTACTATCAACCTCGGATCGACTATTTACGTATACAGGCCATATTATTAACTGTCTAGGAATCGTGCAACTACCGATTACGTATTTAAACAAAACACACATAGTTAATGTACGAGTGATACGTGATGGTGGGCCCTCAATTTTAGGCAGAGACTTTATTTGTCTGTTTAAATTACAAATGTTGCAAATAAATTATTGTAATTCAAACAATGTCGCCGCACAGTTCAAACAACAATATCCATCTGTATTCTCAGAAGAGCTTGGATTATTTACAAAGTATCGGGTAAAACTACAATTAAAAGATGACGCGAAACCAGTTTTTTTCAAAGCACGGCCAATAGCATTCGCACTTAAAGATAAAGTAAATGACGAGCTGGATCGTTTGGTACGAATAGGTGTATTAAAACCGGTTCAACACTCTGATTACGCATCGCCTATTGTTCCAATATTGAAGCGCGATGGCTCAATTAGGTTGTGCGTAGATTATTCAGTAAGCGTGAATAAACAGTTAGTTGTAGAACAATATCCTTTGCCAACAGCACAAGAACTTTTCACAAAACTACACGGGGGACAGCAGTTTAGCAAATTAGACTTGACGCAAGCGTATTCACAGTTTGTTCTAGATGAGGCATCACAGAAATTAACTTGTATTAATACCCATCGTGGGTTGTTTGTATATACGCGTTTAGTGTTCGGTCTCGCTAGCGCTCCGGCTATTTTTCAGCGAGCAATGGAGTGTTTATTATCAGGGCTGGACGGTGTTATGTGTATGCTCGACGATATTTGTGTAACGGGTCACACTAAAGAGCAACATTTAGAGCGGTTGAGCGCTGTGTTACAGAGACTGCAGGACGCAGGTTTAACACTGCGAAAAGATAAGTGTGTATTCTTTGAGGACCAAATAGAATATCTGGGATATATTATAGATAAGAACGGTTTAAGTAAATCTAAACAAAAGGTCCAAGCAATCGTTGAGGCGCCAACACCGACAAACGTGAATAAATTGCAGTCATTTTTAGGGTTAGTCAATTATTATAGGAACTTCGTCCCTAACGCGTCGTCAATATTGACCCCGCTTTATTCATTATTGCAAAAAGGCAATACATGGGAATGGGAGGTCAAACATGAACAGGCATTCAAGGCAATTAAGCAATGTCTAGCTTCAAATCAGGTTCTAGCACATTTCGATCAAAATGCCAAAATTATTTTAACAGTAGACGCGTCGCCCAGTGGTTTAGGTGCTATATTATCACAGATAGGTACTGATGGTGTGGAACGGCCAGTATCGTTCGCCTCTCGCACACTAAATTCAGCAGAGAAAAGATATTCGCAACTCCAAAAAGAGGCTACGGCAATTATATTCGGGGTGCGACGATTCCACCAATATTTATACGGCAGGGCGGTTCCGTTTGTACTACGCACAGACCACAAGCCTCTTTTATCTATTTTCGGACCATATCGTGGAATACCAGAGGTTTCTGCTAATAGACTGCAGCGGTATGCGATGTTTCTTAGTGGTTATAACTACACTATTGAGTACATTCGCAGCGCTGATAACAGCGCGGATTATCTTTCGCGCGCGAGTCTGCCGGACTATGAGTCAACGCCGCTAAGAGGGGGGTGCGGCTACGAAACCGACGGGAGCTTAGTGCCGGTAGAAGATCGCGCGTCGTATGTTAATTTCGTGCTCGATGGTAGTTTACCGGTAACGTGCAGCGGAATTCATAGTGAAACTATTAAAGATGCAATATTGAATAAAGTAGCATCGTATATTATCAAGGGGTGGCCAGAGCGTGTACAAAACATTGCAATCAAACCTTATTTTTTATGTAAAGCCCAGCTGTCGTATGAAGGCGGTTGTATTATGCGAGGACATAAAGTAGTAATACCAGAATCACTTAGAGCTAAATTATTAACAGAACTACATAAATCACATTTAGGAATTGTAAAAACGAAAGCTGAAGCGCGCAGTAGGTTTTGGTTTCCGGGAATAGATAATGCGGTAGAAAAAATGATTGCGGATTGTGAGATTTGTTTACAATTAAGGCAGTTACCAGCGCGTGCGCCGCCAGCACCATGGCCACACCCACCGCAGGCGTTCTATCGCATTCATATTGATTTCCTCGGCCCAATACATAATCGTTCTTATTTAGTTATTGTAGACGCTTACTCTAAGTGGGTAGAAGCGTATGATATGGGGTCAAGTACGTCATCATGTTCGCTGATTAGTAAATTTTATGAATATATGGCCAGATTTGGCTTACCGCACACTATAGTTAGTGATAATGGCCCACAGTTTACCTCAGCAGAGTTCAAAACGTTTTGCACATCTAACGGAATATCGCATGTGACGTCACCGGCTTATCATCCGGCCAGTAATGGGCAGGCGGAAAGCTACGTGAAGGTAGTAAAAAAGGGAATTAAGTCGTGTATGTTGAACAATAACAACTCTAAAACATTAAACAACAAGTTGTGTAAATATCTATTTGACTATCGCAATTCCGTGCATTCGGCAACCGGCTGTTCGCCTGCCCAGTTAGTGTTCGGACACAAACTGCGATCGCGATTAGATTTAATCAATCCAAACTCACCTCCACCGGCGTCTGTCACTCTCACCCGAAACGTCACAAACAAACAGTGTTTGCAGTCTAATGTGATAAATGACAAAGCTTGCAAATATTTCAAGATCGGAGACTATGTTTTGTATAAAAAAAATAATATAAACAGGCAAGGGTCATGGAATAAAGGGGTTGTTATAAAAAAAATAGGTAAAGTGATATATATTGTAAAGGACTGTATAACGTCAAGTAATGTAAAAAAACATAAAAATCAATTAATAGCATACAAAGGTACACCAACAGTTTCCCACCGGTCATGGGATTGCCCTATTGAAGTCGAAGACATCATTCCAGAAAAATCGATACCATCAAACCCAACTTTCCCAATGGAGTCAGATACGGGAGAGGAGGGAAGTAGTAAGAGAAAGGGGATGATGGATACGGAGACGCCAGCTGGCACATCACGAGAGGAAGACGAAGAATTTTATGAAGCAACGGAAGTAGCTCAGGATCAACCCCTCGTGGAAGCAAGGTCAGATCAGGCCCCACAGTCAGAGCGGCAAATGAGCGATGGGAAACAACTGAGAGCTGTACCAAGGGTCAATTATAAACAATTTTACTAGTTAAATTTATGTTGTCAAGCTATGGGGAGGAATGTTGTATATGTGTAACAATGTGAGGGTGGTTGCATCCACTCCTATATAAGTTGTGACGCTTGACCAATAAACTCAGTGTGCTACCAGCTATCTGTCGTTTCACTTGTCCTCAGTACGCATACGTATCAGCTACCACCTGGGGTTGGTTGTTGTTCGAAAGAGATACCGCGGGTGGATTTTAGTGCCGTAAAAGTCTTACACTCTCCCCTGCTCTGTCCAGAGGTTATTTAATAATTTCCCACCCGTAAAAAAGCCTTGAAAATCTACTTCGGAGACTTGGTTTAGTTTTTACAGTATATCTCTTAGTGTGATTACGGCGAAAATAAAAACAAAAGTATATGTATTTTCCGATGTATGTAAACAGTTTCCTACTGGACAATTTTGTGGTATACTATGATTTTAAATTACAAAAACATTTCGCAAACCAGCGTTGCATATGGGCATATAGGCATTAATTTTAGGCGCTATCGTCATAAAACTGAACTGCCGTGAAATAAAACCGCAGCAGTATTTTAAAACCGAATATAAAATGCTTCGATAAAATGTGTCTGATTCAAATGTTATGGAATTGGACCGGCTTTTCTTTATAAGTTCTTAGTAGTTTTTCAAATTTATCATATTTTAGCTTTCACTTACGGTGCTTTTCCGGTAATTCCGACGGCACGGTTGGCGCATAGTGGTTGAGCCATCAACTATAACTGCGCTGTCGCGGTTTCGATCCCCGCACGGAATAAATATTTGTATGACCTACAGGTATTTGTTTCGGGTCTGGCTGTTTGTGTATGTTAGTTTAAATGTTTGTAAACGCTCCCACGATACAGGAGACATTACTAGTACAGGGCAACGTTTTTTTTTATTTTTTTAAATATAATACTTATCATACTAAAATTATAATACTTACATATATACATAATACTTATATATTAATTTACACTGCGCAACAAATTCGGATGCGGTTTTCTAGTTTAGTTTAGTTTGCTATAGTTACTAGAATTATCATAAAAGATTTGCGTGTAACAAGACGAAAGGCTAGCGGCGCTTTGCCCATACAAACATATTCCGCTGTTCTCTTACTAGAAAAAGTAAATTTTATAAAAAAAAATACGATAGCATGGCAGAGATGGATTATTCAGCTTTTCTTCTTAATATTCACATAACTTGTATTAAATATTGAAATCTTCACGCTTTGTCAAGCCATAAAAACCGCACAAAGTAAGGGTATGTCGGTCGTATTATATGAATTATAACATAACCTCAAAGTGTAATTAATTATCATTACAAGATCTAGAAGTACAAGAGAAAATTATATCAAAGTGAACTAAGTGGGATACCAAGTTGTTACTCTTGCCTCTAGGCTAGGAGCTAAACACTTCACTATTTTCGTTTTACTACGGATATAATAATGTATTAAATTGTAATGGTAGCGTTTGTACTGTTGTATTCAAAATGACAAGAGTGACATGAGTATTTGTGTAACAAAAATATTAGCTGTTATAACTAGCAACCTAGTTATAACAGCTAATATTTTGTTGTATTTTTTGTTGTTTTAACTGTTATAACTAGCAACCTAGTTATAACAGCTAATATTTTTGTTACATATATCTTTTATAATTAGAACTTTATTTTTACAACAATAGTTTAGATTAACTGCTTACTTTATTCATGAATAAAATAACCTTTTAGAAAGAAGTGTAAGAATTTATTAATAGCTATAATTTATTTTGACATACCTCAAGTTGATACTAGAATCACATGAGTACTTGTGAAAATTTAGCAGGCTAATATTTTATTTTGATATTAATTGTAATTATTTTATTTTTTGTTCCACGTCAGCTTATATTAAACAGGAACATCTAATATATTTTTTTTATTTTATTTATAAATGTTTTTTGTTCTATTAATTTTTGAATAAGAAATACTTAATAATATAAAAAAAAAATGTACAACAATGAATAAACGAAAAAAGAACAATATTATAGAATTCGGTGATTTTTAATAAGCGAATCTTGATTCGTTTCAGAGTCTCATGGCAAAGGTCGTCTCTATTTTTAACCGACAACAATAAGGCTTACCACACTTACAGCAATAAAGCGACCTTTCCCTTCTGAAATATTCCTTTACTAAAAAGAAACTCTTTTTATTTGAATTCCGTATTATTTCGCCATGACCCCGTACGAATTGAAATGACGTTTACGTAGGTGCAGACTTAGTGAGTTATGTGACGTAAAATTGCGTCGTCAGAAAAGGGTTAAAGATTTATTTCTGCTTTGTGGTTAGGCTAGGAGCTGACGAGCGTGAATTTATGTTGATAAGTCACCTACCCGTTTGATGAAAGTAGGTTTTTAGCTTCGTGAAACTATTTGAGTGCTCACCGTTTTATTTTACCTGAAGTTGGATTCAGCCAGAGTTTATAGCGTTAGATGTAATGGGCATGAAACAGTGCCCATTACTAATAAGCGCAAAAGCTGATTCAATATTTTTTGTTTCTCCAAATGTTAACAACCAAAAAAAAATACTGTTTTATCGTATTAGTGGAATTTAGTTGGTAAATAAATTCTTTTTTCTACTTGTCTTGTCGTCGTACAATTCTACTATTTCTTTATTTAGGTGTAAGGTACTAACTAGGCTGGCCCTGCTGGGGTTGTGGGTTATTTGAAAAAGATACCACGGACTCGGAACAAAAAGGGCAAGAGAAGTAATATGGATGGGTTATATTTTTGGGTAGGTTGGATGGGTCATATTGGCAGTAAGAGTCTGACACTTCCCCCGCTCTTGTGGAGCTATTTGATGATATTTCCCACCCGAAAAAGAGGTATTAGTCTTGTTTGATTGCATTCTTTAAAGAAAGAACTAAAAAATTCTTCAGAAAAGATATATTCAGATTGTACACGTTCAAGCGATGTTTTTTTTTGTTTGTTTTAAGGTTGCTCTATAATCTGAAAAGTTCATTGCATCTCACTCTAGATGGTAATCGTGTTATTTATCGTTTTTGTACACTTTGTAAATAAGATAGATAATTTATTTTCTGAGTAAGTCTGCTATTTTAAAAACTTATTTTAAACCTTTATCAATGTAGGGTAAGAGTAAAAGTAAAATAAAGCAAGATCTTCTTCTTCATAAGATTGCATAAGCATACAAAAAGCACTTCGTGGAAAAAACAGCGAAAGCCTGAATCAACCCATCATTGTCGAAACTGGGTCCACATTCCTTAAGTCTGATGTTATGAGAATGAGCAGAGCTTACTACATTAAGCATAAGTCTCGACTGAGCTGTAAGCACTTAGGATTTAAATCACAAGAAGACACACCTATATACCTAAGCGACCACCTGACAGCTAAAGGGTCTCGCCTTCACTTCCTGGCCCGGGCCCTAACGAAATCGGGAGCTTACAAATTCTGCTGGACAGCTTACGGAAAGGTCTACGTAAAAAAAGATGAAGGTTCGCCCACCATTCCAATTAGAACTGAAGAGCAGATACATAAGCTCATGGGGGCCAAATGACTCCCAGCGTATAATCAACCACACTACTTTCATATTTTACCCTACTATGTGATAATTAATACTGTAGTGGTTATCTCATTGTCTTTTTTTACTATATTTTTCCTAAAATGTGACCCTTTAAGTTTGTGTAATTTTTCAATGTACCACTTTTTATTTTATTTTCTTCATTCATGTATAAATATAACTATCATAACACATGTTAACACACCCCAACACACAACTGATACTCACACAAACATACTGTATACTTTAAAAATAACCCAGTACTCTAATCCGAACTTCAGTCAGCCTAGCACGCGTGGTTACTGTCTTAATATACTTGTACGTTACATATCTTTAATTTACTTTGTGGCAACGTCTATTCAGTTTATAATTCACACAAATGAGTGACACCCTTCAAACTCTAGATGAGATCGACCAGATCGAACTTGCGCGCGCATTCGAATGTGCCTGCACGGAGCTGCACGATCATATTAAAATTGGTAAACACGACTTGACCATTATTTCTCAGAACATAAGGAGCATTTTTTGCAACTTTGAAGACTTCACACTCTTACTGTCAACATTAAAATTTGAAACGGATATCATAATTTTAACCGAATGTAGGCTACACACGAATAAACCTATACCTCAACTTGATAACTATCTTTCCTTTTCAACTACTCGTCAATTAAATCAAAATGACGGTGTAGTACTTTACGTAAAAAAAAACTTAAAACCTAAAGTTAAAGAAATAAACCTGACTCATGCTTCATGTCTTCAGTTGGAAGTACTTAACAATATTATTCTAGGCGTGTACCGATCCCCATCCAACCCAAACACGGATATGTTTGTAGATTCTCTAAGTACTCACCTCAATACTCTAACTTCTCATAAAAGTATCATTTTAGCGGGGGATATTAACATAAATCTCAAATCCAAAGACACTGAGCCGCCGCATGAATACAGAAATAGGGTAAACTATTTAAATATGTTATCACTATACGGAATTCTACCTGGACATACTTTACCTACACGTGAATCCAACTGTTTAGACCATTTTATGATCAAAATAAATAAAAAGAAAATATCTGCTTCTATTGCCATATTACACACTTCCATCACCGACCATTTCACTACCTTTCTATCATTATCTAAGCTAAAAACTAAAGTTATTACCAGTAAAACTAAAATATCTATTGACTTTGAACAAGCCTTAAATCACATTAGAGAAAATAAAATAGCAGACCTACTGTTTTGTAATGACCCGGACCATTTAACTGACCTGCTAATATATAAATTAACTGATTCTATTAATCAAAGCACTGTTACTAAAGCCATTCCTAACAGCAAGCGTATTGCTAAGCCATGGATAACTGCCGGCTTACTAAGATGCATTAGGAATCGCAACAAACTCCAAAAAAAGCACGTAACGACCCATTTGATAATATCCTAAAAATAACTTACCGTCGATATCGCAACTACTGTAATAACCTAATAAAAAAGTTAAAAAGAAAATTTGAAAGAGACCTACTAACTAATTCTGTAACAAATAATAAATTATTGTGGCAAAACATTAAAACCTTAACTTACACAAATAATACAAAAAGTCATAACACTGAATTATTACAAATGAGATCAAATTCAACTGAGTCTGTTAATTTCATTAATGACTACTTTGCAAATATTGGCAAAGAGCTAGCCCAAAAAGTTCAACCTTCAGCACACAACGTAAATTCATTTAATTCTGAAACACTGCCTACACAGACAAACTCGTTTGTTCTTTTGGATACGGATACCGAAGAAGTCGATGGGGTCTTGATGAACCTAAAGTCTGACAGTGCACCCGGCTGGGACAACGTGTCCACAAGATTTTTAAAACATATTAGACAAGATATAGTTCCCATAATAACCCACTTGGCCAATCTTTGCTTTGCAAAGGGCAGCTTCCCTACACCACTTAAGCAATCTATAATCACTCCTGTTCACAAGGGTGGGGACAGAGACGATGTCAACAATTACAGACCTATATCCATCTTGCCAGCCATATCGAAAATTATTGAAAAGCTTATTAACAGGAGGCTCTTAAAATTTTTACACAAATTTAACATCTTAAGCAGCTCGCAATTTGGATTCAGGCCGGGATTATCAACCGAGGATGCAGTTACTGCTCTTAGCTCCCTTGTGGCTGGTAATCTGGATAGCGGTAACAAATGTCTGACGGTTTTTCTGGACCTAAAAAAAGCGTTTGACACCGTCTCTGTTCCTATCCTCATAAACAAATTAGAAGCGTCAGGTATAAGAGGAATTCCACTTAAAATGTTTACCGACTACCTCTCGAACCGGATACAAAGAGTTAAGGTAGGAGAACACGTTAGTAACGATGCAAAAGTCACTTTCGGTGTGCCTCAGGGAAGTGTGCTAGGCCCTACATTATTCCTACTTTATATTAATGACCTCTGCAACCTTAAAATAAATAACGCTAGAGTTTTTTCCTACGCTGACGATACTGCAGTAGTATTTTCTGGGAAGTCTTGGGACCATGTTGCTAGAAGTGCTGAAGCTGGTATGACTCAAATTGCTAAATGGCTCTCAAATAACTTACTTACACTTAACACAGCTAAAACAAATTACATATGTTTTAGCACATCACACAGGACACAACCAAACCCCGACTTTATTATAAAGGTACATGAGTGTGACGATTCAATTAACTGCCTATGTCCAACATTAGTCAAAGTTTCTCAAACCAAATATCTTGGTATTGTTGTTGACCAAAGATTATCTTGGTACTCCCATCTTGAACAAGTTACCAACAGAATTAGAAAACTGAGTTGGATTTTCAAAAACTTAAGGCATATCGTGCCAAATAAAATAACCGCCAACACAAATAAACCCAGAAATCTACTCAATGAAATATACATAGCTATAGTCCAGTCTGTCTTAGTATATTGCATCCCCATTTGGGGTGGGGCGGCTAAGACTAAATTCATAGACCTGGAGCGGGGACAACGGGCTCTAATAAAATTAATGTACTTCAAAAACCTAAGGTACCCTACACAAAGTCTTTATAAAATAAGTAATTTACACTCTGTTCGCAAACTATATATAATTAAAACTATTCTCAGGAAACATAAAACTCTTAATTTTGATCCCAGCTTAACTTTGAAAAGAAGAAAGGATATAATAGTTGAAGTTCCTAAAACTAAAACCAAGCTCGCCCGTATTCAATACAACAAACGCTCAGCTCAGCTTTACAATCGAGTAAACAAAGATATCTACATATACAATAAACAACTAACTGAATGTAAAAAAATTGTAACTAATTGGATAAAACCACTTACTTATGACGACACGGAGAAGCTACTGGAATAAAATAAAACCTTACACTTAACGCTCTCATCATTCGTATTTGTACGTATACAGTCTGATTCTTTCATTGCCACTTACTCACTCTGTTTGTTACACTAATTTTAACAAACCCTCACACTATCACCTAACTTTCACACACACAGATGCTCACATTCAAATTCACATTACACACCTTCATACTCACAGTAACACACCTCAGTATGCACACTCACACACCTTCATAGTCATAGTTACATTCACACACCCTCATATTCACATTCACACACCCCTACTCTCACTCACATTTGCATGCTTTTTGCTTAGTTTTAATTTTCTCTTTTTATTTTAAATCGCCTATTTTATAACACTTAAAACAAGTAATCTTATGTTAATATTTTAAGTTTTGGAAGAGCGGAGTCTCCTAACACAGGCTTTTTGCTTAAAAGGAGGCTCCAATCACTAGTTGTTAAGTTTACTTGTAAAACAAATAAAACATTTTTCATTCATTTTCATTTTCATACAATTTTGAACATTTTATTAAACGGTACACAGCATTACACTAAAATAAAATTTTGTAGAGTTGATATGGAAGTTAATATAAGCCTGAAATCACCAACCCAGTCTAGAGAAAGTGATCAATGCTCGTGCTTTCTCTGTTTGAGAAGAGGCCTTTGCCCTGCAAGAAGGCAGTTATAGTCTGGTATTTTTATTATCAAAGAAGTATTTTTTTTTGTTTTCGGAAAAGAAAAAAAAAAAAAATGCACGGGAGAGGACACCCTAAAAGGACATATACTAGCCTCATTGGTGAGATTTAGAAATGTCAGTTGTGTAGGTAAGTACTTACAGCCAGCGCGGGTAAATGACAAGGTGGATGACGACGACAAAAAGCAATAATAAGGATCGTAGCAGGTTTCTTTCTGTGGTTTCTGCCTACCCCCATGGGAAAAAGTCGTGAGTTTACGTAAGGATGTAGAAATCCCATATCCGACCTTTCCAATCTCGTTTCTGTCAAATGTTTAAGAAAAAGGTCTGTTGAAAATAAGCGGCCATCACAAAAGACATCGTTTGTTACAAATATGTCGTTATTCTTAAAAAAGGTGAATGTCAAATTGTACAATTATCACTTAATCCTAAACTAATGTAAGAACAATGACAAGGTGGATGACGACGACAAAAAGCAATAATAATACCCCCGTGGGAAAAAGTCGTGAGTTTACGTTAGGATGTAGAAATCCCATATCCGACATTTCTAATCTCGTTCCTGTCAAATGTTTAAGAAAAAGGTCTGTTGAAAATAAGGTGTCATCACAAAAGACATCGTTTGTTACAAATATGTCGTTATTCTTATAAAGGTGAATGTCGAATTGTACAATTATCACTTAATCCTAAACTAACGTACCAACGTATGTTACTAAGCATACTCATTTTATAAGAAAACTAGCTGTGCTTAGCGGTTTTACCTGGTGCTTAGGTCCCCGTCTAAAGAGGGCCACCCTTATCACTTAGGGGTACAAATAAATTGATGTTGGCCGATTCTCAGACCTACCCGATATGCTCACAAAAATCCTTACTTCCTTACTATCCTTAATAATATTATAAAAGCGAAAGTGAGTTTGATTGTTTGTTTGTTACCTCTTCACGCTTTAATGGATAAACCGATTTTGATGAATTTTGGTACAGAGACAGTTGGGAACCAGGACACGGACATAGGCATTTTTTTAAAGTGAATTAAGGGGGAGAAGAAAATGGGAGAGAAAGATTTCTTTTTCGATCATCACGCCGGGTTAGAGTTAGCGTTAGCCCAAAGTAACTATGCCACGCGGACGAAGTCGCGGGCGGAAGCTAGTTTCATATAAATCGGTCCTGCCGTTTCGGAGGAGTTTGGTAACAAATACTGCGACACGAGAATTTTAAAAATTACTGACATCGATATTTATTATTCAAAATAAATAATAAATCTTAATAAATTATTCAACATCGCAAACATTCCAATGAGCTAACTCATAATTAAATACACAACGGTTTTTAGTAAAATGTATTCACTTATGTAACCAACCATGAATACAGTGTACTAATTAATAATTAACATGATCAAATATTTAATCGGTTCTAATAGATAATGGATACTTTATAGTAAATTGTTTATTTAATTTGGTACCCGAACTAGATTGTAATCTAATAACATTATGGCAGATATCACTGTCAGTTTTGTTTGTAAGTACGTATTGTTATGTAAATTAATATGTACAGTATATATTTATTTTGGAAACAGTACCAATAAATGTCTAATGAATTACATAAAAACTAAACTCTTTATTATTTTCTTTATAGGTTTTTTTTTAATGTTTTGTGTACTTGTAAACAGTGCCAAATAAACTTGTTTTCTTTCTTTTGTTTAAACATAATTTTACTTATTATACAATTATTAAAAATGCGAAAGTTTGTGAAGATGATTCTTACTCTTAAAATACTGCACGCATTCGCATGGCATTTGGCACACAAATAGTTTATAACATGGATTTACACATACATAGGATACTTTTAAACCCGGATGAATGATCTCGTGAGACAAATACCGAACTTCACTTAGGCGTGAGCTTGTAATACACACATCAAAAGTATCTAGGGATCAACATATATTTTTGCAATAACTTTTCTCCTGATTGATATTAATTAAAATTTTCTTTAAGGATTCATCAAATAAAGTGTTTTCGTTTGTCACAGTAACGATAAACCAAGTCACCTTTGCATTAATAAAGAAATTTGCCATTTTCCTAATAAAGGGATTTTTGACATTTGTACCACTAACATTAGAGTTCGAAAAAAAGACTGAAATAACAGTTTTCTTTAAAATTTTATTGGGTAACTTAAACAATTAGAAATCCGTGTTTCTACCGCGAACACTAACAACACAAGAACATCGGTTTGGCATACTCAAAATGAGTTCATCCAAATCACGCTGTGGAATGGCCGCCCATGTTCGTTGCAACAACAAAAAAAGGTCTTCTTGCGACTGGATACCCTCCATATTCGGCAGAGCTCTTCTCTGTAGCATATCCCATGCATGCTCAATCGGGTTCAAGTCTGGCGACTGAGCAGGCCAGGGCAGGACATTGATGTTAGCTGCGGCGAGAGTCTGTCTTACAACTCTTGCGGTGTGCGGTCGTGCATTATCATGCATTAACTGAAATAAGGGACCGATTTGCACTTGTAGAGGAACGATGACGTCTGATACAATCGTCTCAGCATAAATTTGAGCGTTGAGGTTGCCTCTGATCCAAATCAACTCAGTTCTTCCGCCGATCCAAATACCCGCCCATACCATGATGGTTCCACCACTATAAGGATGGACTTCCTGGCAGGATTTTAATCGCTGTTGGCGTCCAGGGGTTCTCCAGTGTCGTATACGTCTTGTATCCGGTCTCATACCAAAACGAGACTCATCAGAAAAGCACACGAAACGCCATTGTTCTTCTGCCCAATTTCTGTGTTCAAGAGCCCATTGATATCGAATCCTACGATTGTGCATTGCTATAGGTGGTACCCGTAGCGGTCTTCGGGAATGAAGGTTCACTTCATGCAAGCGGTTTCTGACTGTTTGGTCGCTAATTAAGTTCCCTGAAGAGTGATGAAGCCTCACGGCTAACATCATGGCGGTTATTGTTGGAGCTCTTCGAGTTAAGATTTGAATGTATCGGTCTTGTCTCCGTGTGGTGCAGCGATACCGTCCTCCATGGCGCTCAGCCACGGTACCAGTGCTTCGGTAACGTGTCCAAAGTCGACTGATAACACTCTGACTTGTATTCAGAGCTAAAGCTACAGTACGTTGCCGGGAACCAGCTTCTATCATTCCCACGGCTCTGAGCATTTCTTCCCTGCTTAAATGACGTCGCCGCTCCATAATAACGTTGGTTTTAATCAGTAGTAGGGAAACAGTAGCACTGATAATGTCTTCAATGCGTTGTATGTTTTTATAGGGAAAATATTGACAGCTTATTTTCATCTTTTACTCGAATTTGATTGAGAGTTCCTGATTCAAATTATGAAATGCACCAAAAAGGATCCATATAAATTTATAAAATCATAAATTTATTACAAAGCCACATCTCAATCTCAAGAAATCCGCATAAAAATGCTTGATCCCTAGACACTTTTGATGTGTGTATATAAAATTAAAGGTTCGATAAAGAACAAATACTTTTTTGTTAAAAAGTATTTTATTTCCGCCGTTTCAGTTGTGGTATGATGTTATCTCACACAAATTCTTGCTACTACTACTCATTTTGTCAATATAAATTTGAAGATAATATATGTGTTATAGAAGACTAGCTTTTGCCCGCGGCTTCGCTCGCGTTAAATTCGGGGTAACATAGTTCCCCTTTCCTGATTTGCATTTACCTGCTACCTGTAGTGTTTGCCCTTACGCCTTATTTATTGTAATGGCATAGCTAAGTTTTCCCTTTTCTTCCCTCTTTCTCCACCATTTCTCACTTAAGAAAAAAAATGCCAAAATCGGTTTAGCCTTTTAGGCGTGAAGACGTAACAAACAAACTCACTATCGTTTTTATAATATTAGTAAGGATAACTCATTAATTATCCAAGCAATATATAAACAATTCAAATGGCCTTCGTTAAAATACCCTTTCAATAATAAAAATAATTTTGAAAATCAGCCCACAATCAACTCATAAATCGCGTAACAAACATACAAAAAAAGAAATAGAGTTGAATCAAGAACCTCCTCCGCTTTTTGAAGTCGGTTAAAAAATCATTCCGTACGAAAGAGAATTTTCCTTTATAAAGGTACACTCACAAACAAAACTGCTCAGCCGGATACTCGCATCGAAATTACAAACGTCCGTATCACTCATAGAATCCAGAAAATTCTGGCCCCAGTTAGACTGCGCTTTATAGTCAGTATTCCAATCGGGCCGCACCTCCCCGAATGAAAGTTTAACGAACTCAAAATGTAATCTGATTGGTATACGGCTTTATTTTGTTCGCTGATGAAAAAGGAAAATGGGGAGCGGATTCATTCCTTCTTAATAAATACGTTTGAGTTTTGAACAATTCGATACTGTGTGATTTTTTATGACGTTGAACTGTTGGTGCTTACTTGCCATATTGGAAATGTAAATATGATTTGAATGCCGAAAAATGTTTGATTACCGTTCTGTTTTATAATGTTGGTATATGATTTCCATATTTTATGAATCGGTGAATGTGAGGGATTGTTTATTTTTTAAGTCTTTTACCCATATATCCGTTTATTATGGTGATTGGTATTTATGGGAAGACTTGTGAAAATCTCGGAAATTAATCGTTTGGGCCGATAATAATAGAAAAATATAATTTCATGGAAATCTGACAGGATAAAAATCCATTTATGTAACTTGTAGTTTTCTCGGAAGCAGAGAAGTTAAACATTATTAGAAACTAGCACCGTCTTATTACAAAACGAAAACTAAAATTCTTCAAACCAGTATTTTTGTAGCTAGTGTGTTCTTCATTTCGGTAGTTGACAAGATGTTAATACAAAACTGGCAATTTCAGTGTTAATAAAAACATTTCGTACATACAGTTCACATAACCATGATTAGTATAATACATTTTTATTTAATAACACATGATTGCCACCTTTGATAAGCTCATGTCGAAATAATAAAAACTGCTCCGTTTGATCAGGTTGAATGGGTTAAACCGCGGTTATTACGTGGATTGGTAAAAACCTAGTATTTAAATACCGAGTTTATTCGTGCCTCAGAAGCACGAATGCCTTTGATTCGGGATGCCATTTGTAGAAACTTGGTACAGGTAGTCAAAGGTATGACAACAAATCTTACTTACATAGCTATCCAAATACGGACTTAATGAAAATTAACCCTTCAGGCTTGATGTTATTAAATCTTTAATTTGCATTACAGAAACCAATTAAAATAAAGGTACCTCTTCTGTTGATAGAAATATGATACTTATTTCAATAGCGTCTAAAATAGGCTGAACTATAAAAGCTCGTAGCGTGGGCGAGTTAAAACCGTTACCCCGTAAGTAAACAAATCTGCAGGTTAATTGGGTTTCGTCAACTTTCTACTTGATTCAGGATATTTGGATAGAAACGTAGATTCAAACAGGGTTTTGTTTATCCTAGTAGGTATTAGGTATACAATGGCCGGCTGTAGTTTCTGCTAACTCCCATAGGAAAAAGGCGTGGGTTTATGTATATGTCGGATTATCAGGGTTTACTTCATTTGTTGGCAGAATATGTGTTTCGAAAATACACTGGGTACGATTCACTGCTTTTATTAACAGTGTTAATAAAAGCAATGTTAATTTAACACAGTTGAACCTACCGACCCATGCATAGGTTGGTGATATTATTGGTTGTTGGTGGGTGGTTGGAGGGGGAAGAGCAAATATGAAAAAAAACTTGAGAGGTGTCAAGGGATATCCGGATGGAACGAAGTTATTATTTATTATGTACAAAAAACCTGTATACACTCAACAAAAATAATCTACACTGTTCAATGCAAAATAGAAAGACGAAACGAAAATAACTGGCTTGCTTTCTATGAGAGAGAGAGACAGAGAAACACGCGCACGCCGCACGGCTTACAACTATAGCAAAAAGTGTCCTTACAACTTTTGGTCTTAATTTTTTTATGTCCGTCTAGCCCCCTTTCGCAACGCGCGATAAGTCGTTCTAAAATCAGACAAAGATAGTAGTTTATGACTTATCTGGGTCAAACTAAAAACATGAAATTACAAATGAACACACCCGTGAACTGGGACTCGACTCTGCTGCGACCAGGCACTGAATTCTGCCCTCGGTCCAAGCTTGAGAACATCACGACTATGTAGAAGCCTGCTGTGGCTGTGGGTAGAGTGCGCACTAGCGATTCATTTTATGTCCGTACTAATGACCGGATCGGACATATTTTGTGTATTTGTTCAGTTTTTAATGACGATATCAGACTATCTTTTCTTGCCAGCCTGTAATCGTAAACGTTGGTCTTTTCATAGTCGCACAACTCTTTAACCTTCTTCCAAACACAGAAACGGTCAAACCGACACCAGCGATACACGTCTTTCGGTTGACTGGTGCCGAATTGTCTACCGACTATTTATTGTGCGAGCTATAATATTTAAGCTACAGCAGTTCTGCTACTTGTGACAATAGCATACCTCAAAATAAAAACAATTCAAACTACGCCCAAAAACCTTTTCGTTTTTAAAAACAAACCACCAAAAAAATAACGACTACAAGGATACCATTAATTCCCGACTATAAAATCCTTACTTAATATTATAAAAGCAAAAGTGAGTTTGTTTGTTTGTTAACTCTTCACGCTTTAATGGCTAAACCGATTTTGATGAATTTTGGTACAGAGATAGTTGGGGACCAGGAGACGGACATAGGCTAACTTTTTTGAAAAAAAAGTGGGATGTGAGGGAGAAAGAGGGAAGAAAAGGGAAAACTTAGCGTTGCTATTACAAATCAATAAGGCGCAAGGAGAACTGTGATACCCCGAATTTAACGCGAGCGAAGCCGCGGGCAAAAGCTAGTATACCATAAAAATAAATACGGTTCTTAAATACGTCAATGTCAATGTGACATGGCCTACAGTAGTAAAGTTTCCAACTTAACGTTCATTGACTCGTGTTCGTTCGTTCGTCACCGAATACATCCCCAATTTTACAATTACCCCCGCTGTGTCAACATGAAGGGTTAGCCGTTAGCCCGACCGCAACGAAAGTTTCTGCTAACTTGACATTTATAGCGAAAACCTTTTCCGTTGGTATTTTTGGTGTTGCCCTCTTAGTAGAATGAGCGAAAAGTTCTTATAGATTAATTGTAGAGTTGTATTTGAGTTTAGTTTTTGTATAACTTTCTTGTATGGGTCGAGGCTAGCTTAGAAACCGATGTGAGAGGGTCAATATTATGTTCCCTGTTCACTAGCTGAGTTTTTTTCTTACTTTTTCGTGTGGTTAGTGCCTAATTTAGTGGCAGAGTTTTTATGCTACCCATGGGCTCCTGACAGATAGGCAGTCGCTTCATGTAAAATATTGGGACATGTATTGAAAAATATATTCAGCCGATATATCATCCGATTAGCATGAAAGCCAATACCAACGTAAGTGGAGTTTCGGGTTGTTTAAAAGAGATATCGCGGCCCCATTGCAGAACATAAGAGCAAAAGAAGGAACATGGGTGGGTTTTAGTCAGTAAAATTCTGGCACACCCCCGTCACGCCCAGAGCGGTGGAAGTTATTTGATGATTTCAAATCTGTAAAAAAGGTTGAATAAGACCGGTGAAATACTTACTATTAATATCGTGCAAACAAGCGATTTTATTGTTTGTACATTTCTGGTGCATGTGCCAAAGAACATGACGTTTAAATTCCATATACGTCAGTACAACCTCACCGTATGCGGATTAGCAATACATTCACAAGCAGTACATTTCAGGATAGTCGTATTATTACTCTTGGTGACAGTTATACCTTTAATTATTCATCAGCTAATAACACCCACACCCAACACGTGTCAAGCGAATTTAATTATATATGTCAGCACTTCCGTAAGCTATAAATGTTGCTAGTTTATGATGAATATAATTTTAGTTGTTTACCTAATAATCGTAAATTGGTGTTAGTAAAACACCAGTTTACGGTTATTAGGTAAACAGTGGTTATTTTGGCCCACTGATAGTAATTATTTTTTTGCCAAAATATTTTCCTCCGCTCCGGACGGTGGAGTGTCATACTTGTACGGACTAAAACCCACCCATGTTCCTTCTTTTGCCCTTTATGTTCTGGGGGCGCGGTATCTCTTTTGAACAACGCGCAACCCCGTCATCGTAAATAACTTAACTTATTAATATAGTCATCAGGTAATGTAAAGCGAAAAGAACTTTCAAGAATTCATACTTCCAGCCGCATTGCGCGCTTGACGCCTTAGTTAGCAAGTACTAGGCTCTGGCGGTAAGCATGCCACTAGTCAGTGTAAACGTAGCCTAAGTTAGTGTACGAAACCTTTGCATAGGTAAGGGATAATTCAGGTAACAATAATATATTTATTTAAACTTCATGCACAATAGTGGTACATAGGCGGACTTAATGCCATAAGGCATTCTCTACCAGTCAACCTTTGGGTAAAATACGACAACATTGTGATAGGCTACAAAAAATATATAAAATATAAATGTTTAAAACTATTTGTTTACGAAAACGTATATCTCTATACGGACACTAATACACATATACATATCAAACTAATAAATACATTTAAAAAATAAATAAAAACATGACATTTAACAGTAATTACTATGACTTTTAATTGGTAGACGGACCTAAATAGTGGTTACGAACTTTTCTTTTAAAAGTAAATTTACTTTCAACTTTTTTAATGCCAAAGGGTAGCGGGTTCCAGAGCTTTTTTTTACTACGTATGATTTGGACATAAAACCGGTGCGGTGTAAAGGAATTTGGAATATAGTTTCACTTTCTAATTTACCTACTATTTAAGATTTATCTGCGACAGTATAAATATAACATTTAATAGCTGGCGCCCGCGTAATAACAAATAAAATATCCTATGTGTTTTCCAGACTATAATCTAAAATTTCATCAAGATCCATTCAGCCGTTTTGACATGAAAGAGTTACAAACATCCATACATCCATCCATCCTCATTATCATTCCCATTTATAATATTAGTAGGATAGGATTTATTTATTTATGTGTATTAATTTAGGTAAATCTGAATCGTGCATTCTGAATATCGTGTTTTTTATAGGTATAAATATTTTTAAAGGAATTATCCAAAGATATATCGATTTGCGGAATTAAAACCAAAAATTTGCATTACACTTGAAAAACCACCTATTTCCATTTTTAGGGATATGTTCCATTAGCATATTTTCGAAACACATTCAGGATAACAATTTTCAGCAATTTCTAGTATTCGAATAAGTACGTTATCCATCTTACACACCTACGTAGGTATCGATTTTGATGACAACCGTCCCTACAGGAATTGCCTCTCTCGAATATTTCAATTTATTATCCATTCCCAATGGAACTGTGGAGGTTTTAGATTTTCTAAAATACGGAAAATTGATTCGATTCTCCGTAGCGAGTTGCATGAGGTAACGTACTGCTTTACGTTCGCGCTCTTCATGAAGCATTAGGTTTCATGGTGCATTAGATCTCATACCTGTATCCATAAACAAGTCAAAATAATTCCTGGACTATAATTTGTTTTCGAGACATGATTTTTTATTCTGTAGTTTATTAATTACTATTAGAAAATACATTTGATTTGTTTAACGTTTAAAAGTTCGTTTAAACTCTTGTCTATTGCGTAAAATGTTTGCAAAAGTTATTTCTTAAGATCAAGTAATTACTTTAACTTGACTATAAACTTCGTTGACATCTATCTCCTAGTTCCCAAAGCTTTTGACATCGAGTTTTTTTTATCTATTAATTCGTTTTTTACATAAACCTTTCCCTTTAATCCTTATAAATGATGGTGACAACACTGACAACCCCAACAAAATTGATGTTAAGTTAACAAGCACAACGCGGTTACATCAAAAAGATTTTGTCATGTTATGTTTCACGCATATTACTTACTGCGTTTTTTTTTAATGATATCATTGATATTATAAAACGTTGATAGTGTACTAGTGTAGCGATACAATGTTGGTCTCTATCAAATTATATCAGGATTGTCTTTTATTTCTTACCCACACATTTTTTAAATAGTTATTTTTCTGTCCATATAAATAACTTGTAATCAATTTTTTTATAACTACTACTAGCGATAAGGTAGATTTTAGGAGTTAATCTATTTGTGCTGAAAATCTGTCAAAGGACATTTCCACACATAAGAAAATTGGCGTCTAGATAGAAAGTAACTCAAAGACGACATCGGCTGCGCAGTAGTCTATTTACTAAATGGAAGCTTGTGGAATTTGTGGTCATGCTTTTCACGTCTCGATCAGGCTAAGTGTCCTCCCAATATTGTATGTAGGTTGTGTGTGGTAGGTGGGTTTTTTGTTGTAACTTGAAGTCGGTTAAAGCCTCCGAAGGTCGATGTATTTACTTTCAGTTCAAACCGGGTATTCGCGTTAAGGCTTCAGGTCACATAGACATTATACTTATAAGGGAGGTTTTTGGAACGAAGTACCTTATCGCGCGTTGTGAAAGGGGACTAGACGGAAAAAAATCACACGAAAAGTTGTAACGACACTTTTTGCTATAGTAAGCTATTGTAAGCTGTGCGGCGTGCGCATGTTTCTCTGTCTGTCTCTCTCTCTTATAGAAAGCAAGCCAGATATTTTCATTTCTATTTCGCATTGAATTTATTTTTGTTGAGTGTATACAGGTTTTTTGTACATAATAAATAATAATTTCGTTCCATCTGGGTGTCCCTTGACACCTCTAAAGTTTTTTGTTTCATTTATTGATTTATTTACATATAGATTACGTTTTTAAATATTTCTTAATAAAAAAAATTAAAAATAGTAGCCCACCGATATAAAAAAACAGGGTCCAAGCTACCGGCGGTCAGGGCTTCAGTGGAATCCAAAGGAACCTCCTAACAATACGAGCCGTGTCCAGGAGTACCGCTTTCTGTATCAAGCCCTTGATCCAGCTGCCTAACCAGAGCCTCCTCAGGTATTGGTCAAAGCTCTTGGCAATTAATCCATTGGCAAATATAACTATCAGCACAATGATCGCTGAGTCATCCCACATGTCGACAACCTTGCGAGCCAAGTCAATATACTTGTTTGGCTTATCTTTCTCTGCTTTTAAGTGAAGTTATTTTTAACATTGTTTTTTTTTAAGGTGAAAATTAAGTTGATTTGAGAATAACTACTACTGTACTTGAAAATGTCGTAAAATATTTCTTGTGTTGTGTAAACTAGACTGACAAAGTACTATTACAGTGGCATTCATGTATAGAAAAAAAAAAACAGGTGAAAAAGATGGAACCCGCAACTATCTCCGTGACTAGAAGGTTCCCAGGTATGGTCTAGAACCCAAAAATCTCAAAAGCTTTAATTTCAATTAGACCATTACATGCACTTTTAAATGTCAAGAAACAAAACGTTGAAGCTACAGTCCCGGTCACAAGGCATAATAACTTTTGAAAGCACTGTAGTTGACCATTCCAGAACATTGATCTCTATGGAGAAGAATGGGCAGGAAACTCCATGGACACTTTTTTAAATTTTAACAGAAAAAAATTTGCTGTGTAGGGGAACACGTGCCTTTCGGCTTGGTTGAGTCTGCTTTTGCACCCTTTATATCGACTTAAGTTAATATGTGCTTACATAATATACATCTTGCTTTAATATCATAAATACGAAAGTTTGTGAGGATGTAGATGTTTGTTCACAAAAAAACTTCTGAAAAGATTTGGATAAAATTGACCAACAGCTAAATAAATATGCTTTATCTTTTACCCAGGTAGTACGATCTCGTGGGACAGTTACCAAACTCCTCATGCGGACGAAACCGCGGTCATAAGCTTAGTATTCCATACACTAATTTAAGCTGTGACTGAAAATTATGCTGCGCACATTTTACTAGATTTTAGCTCACAAAATTACTTGAAGGGGCAACGACCTCTAATAGTGCCAGGTCGTTAAACTCTGTCAATATTAAGGCACGTTAAGCCGCGTCATCCGCAGTCAAATTAGTTTCACGTTAAAAACTGAAGAAAACGCTCGCTGAGTCACGAGTTAAAGTGTTTCTGAAAGCTAGAAACCTTGTAGATTATATTTTCTTTCCAAACACGAAAAGAGGTAAGTTTAAAAAAGTTGTTTACTAAAAAAAAAACATAAACTAAAAACGGCAAAAAATAGGAGGTCCTGTTTTTAGACCCTCTTACGATGAGGAAGTGCTATTTTTGCGGTTGAGAAATCATCAAATAGTTTTCTCTGCTCTGGGCGGAGCGGGGAGGAGTGTCAGAATTTTACTGACTAAAACCCACCCATATTCTCATGTTCTGGGGCCACTGTATCTCTTTCGAAAAACCCGCCATCCTGGTAGGTGGTGGCCCACGAGGAAGTGTTACTGGTATTTTTAAATATCAGGAATGGGTCTCGAGCCAGAATTTATGCCCTGCTAGCCATATACCCGCCCCTTTTTTACTGATGGGAAATCTATCTATATAACTTCCCTCGCTCTGATCGGAGCGGAAGGAGTGTCAGATTTTTAATTAAACCCACCCATATTCCTTCTTAGGCTCTTCATGTTCCGGGGCCGTGGTATCCCTTTCGAACAACCCGCAACCCCGGGACAACCCGAAACCCTGGCAAACCCGCCCCTTAAGTATAACATTAGGCTCAAACATAACTGGCGTAATGCTGGTGTTCTATTAAGATACACCTTTATCTCTAACTACCTAATTAGTAACATTATTCGAATTACCAACATACAATACCTTGTCTAAAATAGTCAAAGGAGTCTACCCCTCTAATTACCCAACTCTCAGCTAAAACCTGCCACAAAGACGGCGTAAAGCCAACCACGGCTAGCTCATTAACGCATACGTTAACGTTCTCCGCTCATAGATAGGTCTGCTTGCCGCTGTCAAAAACGCAAACTCACAGTCCATTGTTGCTTACGGCGTCCGATTAACCGGCTTGATTTATTATTAAACGGGTCTTCGTCGACCTTTAGGTGAGTATATGGCTGTTGAACGCACAAAATATTTAGGTTAGCTTTTAACCGTGTGACCGTTGTCCTACTTTTATACTGTTTCGACATAAATAGGCAAGCTTAACTTCCTTAATTGTTTCGCCTGTTTAGATAGAGCTTCTGAGTAAATTACTCTTAGAATGATTGTTGGGAATATTTGGGTGCTTCTGTGAAGGTTCGAGGGTCCACCGTTTGTAAGTTTGCCCGTTATTGTTTGACGGTAATGTTAAGTGTTCTTAGTGCTGTGACTTTGTATGTGCGTCCTTTCTGCTCGACTATTTGGTAGGTACAAAAGCGTGCTTACTAACCTTGTGTTGTGAGAATACTACTACATTTTGGAGTAGTTTTCTTAATGCATGCATGTAGGAGAGACTCGTGTTATTTTGGGAATATTTTGTCAAGTCCTTCACAGTCCGTCACAGTTAAAATTACAAAGCTACAAGCGTCTTTTGGCTTTCGAATGACATTTATAGGTTTTGTTGAAGATTGTAAATCTATTTAAGCTGCTGTAATGTATTTTGACGCCGGGGTTGTTCGAAAGAGATACCGCGGACCCGGAACATAAAAGGCAAAATAAATAACATGGGTGTGTTTTAGTCAGTACAAGTCTGACACTCTACCCCGCTCCGCGCAGAACGGGGAAAGTTATTTGATTTCCATCCGCAATTAAAAAAAACAAAAAGTACACTTTTTCATGTTATTTTGTGTGAAAATATATGTGATTTAATAGCATTCTTGAACCCATTTTATAAAGTACTCACTACTAAATTAACGTTTCATGTTAGCATATCATACTTTGACGACAGAGTCTACTACCTTGTTAATTAAACTTTGCCGTGTGTATATGACACACGAATCATGCAGATTATAGAGTTCAGTAATTAAATTAATTACTTTAAAATTAAAATATCTAGTGCTAACTTTCTTTTGTGTTGTAAGCGGTAAAATATAGGGTCCGCCACAATTATAATAGTAGCGGTAAGTTCCCTCTTTGAGAGGCGCCATGGCGTCCTCACCTACTGCCTGACGCAGGGCAAAACAAAATGGGTGGGTTTTAGTCAGTAAAAGTCTGATACACATTTCTCAGAGCGGTGTATGATGATTTCCCGTTAGTAAAAAAAAAGTTGCTGTCTGTTATAGGGCATCGAAACTCGGTTAAGGTATATGTATCGGTTGTCACCCGTCCACGGGCCAACCTAGGCGAACGCGGCTTAACTTCAAGATCAACCCGTCAGTTTTATTTAGCCACGAGCTCCTCGTACCAAAGAATGTATCACTATGAAAACGTATTCCAAATGGTGATTGCCGTTCTTAACGATTTACATTAACCTATAAATCTACCGTTGCGGTTTTGCTAGTACGGTTTCCTTGAGTATCGTATGTCTACGCGACTGCCTGCTAACAATCCTTACTACTATTATAAAAGCGAAAGTGAGTTTGTTTGTTTGTTCGTTACGTCTTCACGCCTAAATGGCTAAACTGATTTTGATGAATTTTGGTACAGAGAACCCTGGAGACGGACATAAGCAAATTTGTTTTTAAAAAAGTGAGAAAAGAGGGAGAAAGAGGGAAGAAAAGGGAAAACTTAGCTTTGCTATCACAAGTAATAAGGCGAAAGGACAAAAACTACAGATATCAGGTACCTGCGAGTCAGGAAAGGGGAACTGTGTTACCTCGAATTTAACGCGAGCGAAGCCGCGGGCAAAAGCTGGTACAAAATATTCTTAAAGAGAACAATACACGCCCGTTCAATAACACAATCAAAGCTACTCCAAAAAATACTCTCTCTTAATAAAGTCTTGCTAATAAATTCATTATTTCGTCATAACTTAATTACAAATCTCTTTGCCGTTTCCAAATTGGTTACCTATCTCATACTTAATGTAGCTCCATAATATATTTGATAAAGAGGATCAAAGTGCGCGAATCATGGATATTTCGTCTAACTACTCGGGTTTATGACCCCACTTCAATAATATAATATTCAAGGTGCTTATATGAGCTTTAGGTGCCCATTCTACATTTAAGCAGTTGCCTTAGATATCGTTAAAGATAATGACGGTTGCAAGATAGGTGATGCTTTTGAAACTTTACACGAAAGGCAACCTTACACCGTTTTTATTAATAACTCTTACTTACCTTGGGATTAAGGGTTTTCTTTAATTATGATATTAAGATAGGGATATGCTGGGAAATGTTCGTGACATTTATAGGTGTAAAATTAGTTACGGAAATGAGATATTTTATGGGTCATTGAAAATGTTTAATATCGCCATTGTTGTCTAGTTTTTGTAGTTTAGTTCTAAGAAAGGTCAACAAAAAAAATTGCCTTGTGACTGGGCTGAGCTTCACCCTTTTGTTTCTTGACATTCAAAAGTGCCTGGTCTAATTGAAATAAATACTCAGAGTTTGAGTTTGTTGATGTTTCCGTAAAATAAAATAACAGAGTGCTCATTAACAAACAAGTGTGTCAAGTTATTATTATTATAAATGGATACATTTTATACTGTTTAATTTTATCCGAACGTTCAAATGTATAGTATAAATATTCAACAATGTCAAAGTGGCAAAGTTAAACGTAATTTTCTTTCACAAAACTGCTCTAAGTTGTTTTGTTTTAAAATTATTATTGTTTAATAATAACTCTAACTTAGTTCTCAACTAATCGTTCTGTTAGCTGACTTGTGTTCATTAAAATCCAGTCTAAGGATAGAGCTGTTCCTAGTTGTACGCATTGCGACTGTTGTTAAATATTGCAGTCATTAGGAATACTACTGCTTCGTAAATATCTCGGCCATTTTAATTTATATCTATATGCATACTATCATGAACCTGACTTCTAATAGTATAATAATAGTGACCCAGAAGTGGTATACTTCATTATACTCTTACAATGCAAATCTAGTTGAATGGTTGAGATTAGATTCAAATAATAAAGACAGTAGACAAAGAGCCGTCGTTGATATGACGAACCATTATCCAACACGTTGACAGAAACCCAAAGATTTTATTTGATGCTATATGAAGATAGATGACGAAAGATTGGCTGGACAGATGACGCAGGTGTTTTCAGGGCAAACGTGCTTCGGGAAGCATCTGTTCCGTATAGGTCCGGAAAAGACGCCCAGTTGTAACCACTGCAGAGATTGCCCAGACGACACGGTGCAGCACATTCTGGAAAAGTATCCAGATTGCGCAATGCAGCGCAAGGTGGATAATCTCTCGCTTTTGGTCGTGGTTCAGTCCATTTTCGGAAGCGAGAGTGCGTTGGACGCCTTTGTTTCCTTTTGCGAAGAAGTCATAGTCGAAAAAGAAGAGGGAGAACCGGGCACCGGATGGCACAAGGTTATCACACCGTGTGTTTCTTGTCAGTACCAGTCTGACAGACCTTTTTTCCTGCCCCAGGGTGGAGGTCATCTGTGAGGAGTACATGTCACACAAATATTATTAAATGCTTGATTAAGTGGTTAGTTAATACTTAGTCTGAAAATAGCGCTGGTGACTGAAAACTTGTATGTTAATCATACAAGTTGTTGTTGTTGTATTGGTATGTGCATGTGATGCGGAGGGATGTGGAAAATGTTGTGAGGAAAGTTTTGAGCATGAATGTAAATGGCTATAAAATAGAGGAAGGCCAAAAACTATGCCCGGATAGTGTGAAGGATAATATGGCAAGAAAGAAGGTGTCTGAAGTAATGACGAGTACTACAGGCATATGTAAGAAGAAGACATGCTGTGCCAACCAACCTTTTTAATTAATTAATGAAATTGTGAAATCGACTAGAAGTGAAAATGTATGAATGCCAATGAATATAATATTTTAAAATAATTAGGAGTTAAATGTTATGACATAGGATTTTTTTACCGCAATCTGTATCAATTAGTATAAATTAATTTTAAATGACATATTCAATATTTGTATACCTAGCACTGGTGAAACATGTTGAACTTTCCATTATTGTATGTACCATCCTCAACACAATGTTTTTGTCAAATAAATTTCTTTGACTTTGACCCCAAATAATTTGGGATAAGGGCAGGAGATTGACGATGATGATAGCTTAAAAAAAACTTACGTCTTCAGGCATTCCGCAATATACATAGAATCCTTACTAATATTATAAAAGCGAAAGTGAGTTTGTTTGTTACCTCTTCACGCTTTAATGGCTACACCGATTTTGATGAATTTTGGTACAGAGATAGTTGGGAACCAGGAGACGGACATAGGCTTTAAAGTGGTATGTGAGGGAGAAAGAGGGAAGAAAAGGGAAAACTTAGCGTTGCTATTACGAATCAATAAGGCGCAAGGGGAACTGTGTTACCCCGAATTTAACGCGAGCGAAGGCTCGGGCAATAGCTAGTTTTCTATAAAAAATGAGTTTGTGTTAAAAATAACTACCTACCTAAGCCTACATAACGTCTTGTTATTTTTGTAACAAAGGGCAGGTATGACGTCCTTGGCTTAACTTGTGTAAAACAAGCGCCAAGGTTAGAGATTAGGAGAAATAAGTTTGTAACATTCTAGAAAATTGTTTCCACTGAATTGCTTTGAAGCATGCGATGCACGTTATCAAAATGTATTTAGTAACCTCACGCTTTTTAGAGTTAGAGTTTTGTTTTCTTACAAAGTTTTTAATGACGGAAATGGCCAAAAATTACGAAAAATACATAAAACAATTAACACATTAAAATGAGGACAGTTTGGATGCATTCCCCATAAGTGGAATTTAGCGTAATCCTAGCACTTTATTACTGCTTAGGAGTCTATAAAACACCGTAACACACACACACATTTCATTCAAGTATTTATACTAATACATGAATGAAATGTTTGAATTTTAAATTTTAATTTAAAGCATTTCTTTATTGAAATTGTATGTAGGTAATTAAGAACTCATGTTACAGATTCTCCTTCTCTCAATCGCATAAAATCTGTAACGATCTCAAACGCGCTTTGCATTTCTAATGCTTCGTTCGTTCGCAATTAAATTCTATCGGAATCACGATTAATTATTTATTCATCTTCCCTACATAACAAGTTTCCATTGTAAAGCAAATTGTTTTAAATTTCCGAACAGCTCTGCTATTTATAAATCAATTAACTAAATGAAGGGATTGTTTACACCCGGAAAGACATAGCGGCATTATAAAGGATTCTAAATGGAATCGTAGTTGCTGCTTTGGCTTTCAAACATTTTTTAATGTAGTTGAATAATAAAATCAGTAATCATGTAGTTCTGAAGAAATCATATTAAATAAAACAGCCGAATAAAGATCATCCTGCTTTGTAGAAGTCGTTTAAAAATATAATAAATAATAGGTACGATTACCAATTCTCTTTTTAAACGACTAATACTTAGTATAGGTGCGAGTACCTATTCGATTTTAAACGACTTTATGAATCGCGGTAAATCATCATCGGCTTAGCCTTTGCGTAACTATGTTGGGGTCGGCTTCTAGTCTAACTAGATGCAGCTGAATATCAGTATTTCACATGGAGCAATTGCCGTTCCTTATGTATTTATACACTATCTTCCGCCCGCGACCTGGCCCGCGTGGAATAGTTACTTTCTACTAAAGCTAGCCTTAACCCGCATGATGATCGAAAAAAATCTTTCTTTTCCCTTTTCTTCCCTCTTTCTCTCCCTTTTCTCACTTTTTTGCTTATGTCCGTCTCCAAGGTCCCAACTATCTGTACCAGAATTCATCAAAATCGGTTAGGCCATTAAAGTGTGAAGACGTAACAAATAAACAAACAAACTCACTTTTGCTTTTATAATATTAGTAAGGATATTTGTAATGCTTTCTAAGTTTAATGTTTATTAATTGCTTTGTTATTTTGAGTGCTTATCGTCACTATGAGTAATGACTAAATTGATTTCTTTCTTATTCAACTGTGTCCAAAATGCACCAATATTACGATGTTATCCTCAAAATCAATATTGAAAGCATGGCTTAAAGTTATGACGGGTTGTAAAGTCTATCAATAAAATTGAAGGGCTGTCAAACGGAGTTTACAACTGAAGGTGATGTAGCGACGTAAAATGACGTATAAATGTTGTAAACAGTTTACACAGCGTTTCATGAGCCATTACATGTCGGAGTTGACTAATTCCGTTATGATTATGGCTAGGGATTTTGGTAGAAAATTTGAGGGGATTTGGTTTGTAAGTCGGGTAACCAGCATTATAAGAAGAGTAAATCATTTACTTCGCAATAGCAAATTTTCATTAAAATTTATCGTGTTATATTTTTTTTTCTTTAAAATTACCTTGCCCCACACTAGGAATTTTGCCGGGATCGTGGGTGCGTTTACAAACATTTAAACTCAGATACAAATATTTGTTTCGTGTGGGAATCGAACCCGCGACACAGAACAGCAGTCGATCGCTCAGCAACTGCGCCAACCGTGCCGTCATTGTAACGTGTAATTTAATTATTGTATGTATTATCATACTACTCTAACGGTTTTATCGAATATTATTTGGAATCAACTCGTACTTTTTGCAAAGTAAAAGAAACGAATAGAAAAACTCCTTCTTTTTGAAAGAAAGAAAATAAAATGTAGATTCAAAAATTACTTTGTCATTTCAACAGCGACCCTACTATACCCCCTATGCCTACCCATAAAGCTCCATTTACAACAACAACAATAACTCTCGTTAAACGAAAAGTAATTTAAATCTGTCTGTAAATAGGTCCTGGGGTCAAACAAAATCCTTACTACACTGTGTAAAGTTTGAAATCACTTAGAACTTGAAAAAGCCTTTGTTTCTTAACAAATATAATTTCATGCCTACAGTTCTGTATTTAATAAAAAAAACACCATTAATATTCGGGTTGCTTATATAAGAGAGCAATCCAACTCAACCCCAACTCTAACCTCATTTATTTAATTGTAATGCACTTACTGTACGGTAAAATGTTATTAATATTTTTATAATGTAATTTGTAATAATTTATTCAATGGCTAATGTTCTTTTATTTTAACTTACATCTGTATTTTAATGCATTTTTTTTAAATGTAATGTGTATTGTTATGTATTTATAATGTGATTAAATGTAATTTGTAGCTCTTATTATGGAAAAAATCTTGAAATAAATGAGAGTTCAGCATGTTTTCGCTGTAGGATGTTGCGCGTGACATTAGTTAAATGTCATTGCTCTTTAATCTGGATCGTTACCTCGATTCCTGATGATGACTGTTTAAAGGCTTTACCCTGAATATCATAATCGTGAAGGAGTAGTCATTATAGCAGTACATCCCACCACAGATATCTTTTCATCTAATGTCACCTGCACCATGATGCACCGAAAACAGTAAAATCAATCGAGTCCCAGGCAGCTACTGAGACATTCCTGATGACAAACTCAATAATACTTTGTCCGCCTTGGGAATAGAATCTAAGACACGTTTTTTTTTTGGGTTGGGAAATCATCAAATAACTTCCCCCGCTCTGGGCGGAGCGGGGGGAGTGTCAAACTTTTACTGACTAAAGCCCACCCATGTTCCTTCTATTGCCCTTTACGTTCCGGGGCCGCGGTATCTCTTTCGAACAACCCGCTACCCCGGCAGGATCTACACACACGCTTACGTTCAACAGTAGCGGTTGCAACAACACCACCAAGGTAGTCAGTCAAGTGACTTTTTCATGATACAGTATCATTTTATTTGATGATTCATTGCAATGTAACAATCGCAAGAGAGCATTAATATTTCAAACAATATTATTACACAAAGTCGTGAGATGACTGAGGAATAGGCTTGCAGTTGCAGCTCTGTGAGAGAATATTACTGTCTAAGGTTTTGGTATTATAGTTGCATACAAAAAAAACTACTGTGTAAAATACATCAGTGCCCTGAAAGTATTGCAGTTTTGTATGGGATCTATGCTTTTTTTAAAAAAGGTGCATTTTTTTTGGGTTCTAAATCATCGAATTACTTCCCCCGCTCTGGGCGGAGCGGGTGGGAGTGTCAGACTTGTACTGACTAAAACCCACCCATGATCCTTTTATTGCCCTTTACGTTCCGGGGCCGCGGTATCTCTTTCGAACAACCCGCTTAACCCTAGATAACTAATCATTCGTCGACACGACGACGCGACTTAGTGCGGATGAGTGATTTGCAAAGTTCCCCGCGCCCCTCGCGTTTCTCTATTCGTTTACCTTAATAATAGTCAAAAACAGTGCAGCGCGTGCCGCAATTGTGTGCACACGCTTATTAGGAACTTACTTACGCGCATTGCGTCGCCCGCTCGACGAAAGTTTAGTTACTACGCAACTTTTCTGCAAAGGTATGTACTTTATATTTTTCGTCACTTTTTTTATTTAAGGGTAATTAGTGCAATCTTTATTTGTAGTGTTAGTAAGAATAATATTTATTTGAATGTAATTCTAATGAAATTATAACGATAACATGACTAAATAGAAACTTTTGCTGTTATTAATGTCAATATTTTTTTTATTATTGTTGTATTTTTCACGAATTATTACTTATATTATATTATATTTTGTTATTATACTTTTAGATGGATTTGAGAAGGCAAGAGGAGCAAATAAGCCAATGGATTAATGCAGAATTGGATGGCGAGTGTGAAGATGAATCTGAACAGTCTGTATCGGAAATAGAGGATAATTTGTTAGAGGAAATACATCGAGACACAGACAGTGAATCAGATTTTTTGACTAACTCCTCGGACTCTGACGAAGATACTAATACACATTTACATAATATTTACATAATACACTTTTACAATAGTACAAAGGGTGCAGTCGACACGGTTGACCAAATGTGCTCTAACATGAGTACAAACAGAAAGACTAAAAGGTGGCCATTATGTATGTTCTATAATATGCTGAACCTATTAGCTATCAATAGTTATGCTGTCTATGTCTCTAATAATGTTAGGAACAAAAAAAAACCTATATCACGGCGAGATTTTGTCATGAAAATGGGAGACCAACTCATGGAGCCCTGGCTAAGGCAAAGATTACAGACAGTGACTTTGAGACGGGAAATAAAAACTATAATCCAGGATATTTTAGGTGAATCATCAAATGACGAATTACCGGTTCAACCTACAACGAATGCACGCAAAATATGCTATTTATGTCCATCAAAAGCTCGCCGAATGACTAAACACTATTGTGCCAAATGTAAAAAAGCAATTTGTGGCCCTCATAATGTGGACATGTGTACCAAATGTCTGAATTAAAATTTTTCATATTTTTTTTCTTAATTCGTTCATATTAAGACATATCATTGTGCCATGTAACAAGTTCCTATTTTGAATAAACAAGTTTGATTATAATGACGTCTTTTAATGCGTAGTCCGCTCGACGAATGATTAGTTATTATGTTTCTGTAAAACAAGTTTAGTTATCTAGGGTTAAGTAACGCTTAAATTTTGGCAAGTCAGCATTAGGGCTTTGAGTCTGTACTGAAATGTACTTATCTACTCTATCTACTGATTCCTTAATAAAAGTCAATGTCACGATATTCCTTAAGTTAAGTTAAGCAAAACACCACAAACTAGCCAAACATTATACTATAGGTAAGGAAAAATCAATGTATCACAATACATGTAATAGATACTTACACATGGAATCTGTCATATTTTTTTTTGCGGATGGGAAATACTTACTGTCAGGGGGATTGCCAGGCTTGTACTGACTGAAACCCACCCATGTTCCTTCTATTGACCTTTACGTTCTGGGGCCGCGGTATCACTTTCAAAAAACCCGTAACCCCGGCAGGCGGTGGCCCTGGCAGGCCTATCTGCTTTGCTGACATCTCTTTGAGGCGCGCATGGAACACTGACGCGCCCGAGACACTGCCTGTCGTCAATAGACGGACGGACGGTGAGCTACCTATTGCTCACCGTCCACAGGCCCACTCGAATCTCTAATTACGCAATGAAACCTTCTTAATTTGCCTCAACCATTTCAGTATAATTTAGCTTCTCAAAAAGAATAGCCATTTACATTCAGCCAGTGACATCAATTAGGCGAGGTCGTTAACCTCAGATGATAAAAATAATAAGCAAAGGCATCTCAGAACTTGCAATGTGTTAAACTTAGTTTAGAAGTAGTTACATAAATGTTCTAATACTCGTTAAATACATAGTAGAAGTTTAAAACGAAGCAATTTATTCTTGCTTGTTAAAGTTAAACTTAGATTCAACTATAATTAAAAGAGTGTGGGTGACGGTGTTTTTGACTAGACGAAAAATATAAAGGTCATTATCATCAAATTCGACCCGAAAGTCTAGAAATCCCTCAGTATAGAAAGTTCAGCTCGCGTTTCTGTGCATTCTGTGTGGTTGGCAGTACTTTTATATGAAGCGTAGCTGGCGCCCGCGGCTTCCCCGCGTGATATCGAAAAAAAAGTGTCCTATGTGTTTTATCTACCTTTGTGCCAAATTTTATCCAGATCTCTTTAACCGTTTTGACGTGAAAGAGTTACAAACATCCATTCTTACAAACATTCGCATTTATAATATTAATATACTTATAGTAAGATTAAAAAAAACTGCTTATGTCTTTCGATACATTTTGACGTTTCCGTACACGTTATCGCTGACCTACGTTAAAAGATATTGTAACTCAGCAGCTGTTTATTTGAAACGGTATCAAAGTTTTGTATTCCGGACTGATCCTTTTATTCGATGTAGACCCAAAATCAATTGATTTCGATCCACATACTAAGCTGAAAAGTCCGAACCGATAAAATTCTCTTTTTACAAAGGTACAGACTATCACAAAATTACTTTGTTGAAATTCAGGCACAAATACACAGCGTACAGATAAAAAAAGATACAGATAGACTCCTACGTGATATTGTAAAAGTTAAAAAGTTCATTACAAAGGTGGATTTTCAGGAACTTTTCTCTTTTTTGTACGAATCGTTTCACGAAAAAAAGTTTCAGAAATGTGAGTACATGTTTGTTCGTGTAAATTCATTTGTGAGAGTTTATTGTTATATAGGAACAGAGTGGGCGAGTTTTAGGCTGTACTTTTATATAAAGATTAGAATTTAAGTCGCCGTTTGAGGTGTCGGTGAATCCTGCCTTGGTTGCTGGTTGTTCGAAAGAGATACCGCGGCCCCGGAACATAAAGGGTAAAAGAAAGAACATGAGTGAGTTTCAGTCAGTAAAAGTCTGACACTTCCCGCGCTCCGGGGGAAGTTATTTGATAATTATCTGACCGCAAAAAGTGGCGGCGAATGGCTTAGATATTTAGTAGAAGTAAAATTAAAATTTCTGGTAACAAATTAGTGAATAACAATAAGGTTACACAGATAGTCGCAAAAACCAACTCTAATTTTAAAATGTAGGTATATCTAGTTAAGACTTACAGTACGGTGTACCCTGGTCTATTTGAGCCCAGTCGCTTTTTTACGGATGGGAAATCATCAAATAACTTCGTGTCAGACTTGTACTGTTAAAAAAAACCCACCCATGTTCCTTCTATTGCCCTTTATAATAGACTCGCCCCTATAACATGAGACTTGCCACCGACCTGGAGCGATTTGTTTTTTTTACATTTGTTCAAACAAAAAAAGAATTTTGCAAATCGGTCCTGGTGTCTTTGAGTAATCGGTGAACATACATAAAAAATGATTTGAGAACAAATTGAGAACCTCCTCCTTTTTTTGAAGTCAAACTAACATCTAAAAACGTCAATTCAGTTATCATGCAAATATCATGTATGCATGACATTTACATGATGAATATTAGAGACAAAAAATTGTGTCAAGTAGACCCAAATCTATGGGTGATACGTGTGTGAACTTGCGGCAACGCTAATCCCACTGATCCGTCTGTCTATTTGCTGTTAAGCTAACACTAACACATCTCATATAAGTCACCAGCTTTATCTCTCTCGTTGAGCAAGAACGCAGATTATGTTTACGTTATGATTGTCTTTCAATGTTTTACTTAACATCACGCCGCAATCCCTGATAGGGTAGATAGAGGTGTGTCTAATAGTACACGCATATTTTGCCAGTCAAGTTTTAGTACAATGTAATGGGGGGTGAGATTATCATGGGGGGATGACTATAACCGGGCACTAATCGAAACTCTGTGACTGCTACTGATACATTTCTAATGAAAAAAACCTCATAAAAACAAATGGAAATGGAAACAAGTTGACGGCACGGTTGGCGCAGTGGCTGAGCAATCGATTGCCGCGCTGCGTGTCGCGGATTCGATCCCCGCACGGAACAAATATTTGTATAACCTGGTACTTATTCCGGGTCTGGCTGTATGTGTGCTTAAATGTTTGTAATACGCACCCACGATACAGGAGAAATACCTAGTGTGAGCAACGTTTTTTTTTTTTTAAATTAACTATAATATAAATTCGACGGGCCTGTTGGTCTAGTGGTTAGTGGCCCTGACTGCTAAGCCGGAGGTCGTGGGTTCGATTCCCACCCAGGACAAGCTTTGTGTGATGAGCATGATTGTTTGCTCTGTGTCTGGGTGTGATTTATGTATAATATGTATGTATTTATAAATTATATAAGTATGTATATCAGTTATCTGGTTACCATAACACAAGCTCTGCTTAGCTTGGGATCAGATGACCGTGTGTGAGTTGTCCCAAGATATTTATTTATTTATTTATTATTTATTTATTTATAATATAAGAATTGTTTTTTCAACTTTCTGTGACGTACAATACATCCATTTGTTTATCATCATCATCTGACTAGTCTTTCCCCAACTATATTCGGGTCGGCTTCCAGACTTACCGGATACAACTGAATACCAGTATTTTACATGGAGCTGCCTATCTGAACTCCACAGACTAGTTAGTATTGCGTAATACGAAACTCCTTGGTAAGACTGGTTGTCAGACTTTCAGGACACTGACTACTTGTCAAAGATCTACAATTGACAACCGGGACCAACAGCTTAACGTGCTTTCCGAGGCATGGAAGAAACTCGGTATATAATCGGTAAGCGCCCATCCGCAGACCAACCTAGGCAAGCGCGGCTTAACCTAAAGATCCACCCGAGCGGCTGCTGTTATTTAGCCAGGACCTCCTCTTATCACTTACAATCCATACATTTATTTATTTTTTTAAACTTCATGTACAATAGTGGTACATAGGCGGACTTAATGCCATAAGGCATAACATACATCACTCACATATTATTATACTCGTGGCGGTATGGTAGGTAGATTGCATAATGTCACCTGCTACGATACTTTTGATTCGTCCACATTCAGACATCTCGTCATACGCTGGTTGCAAGAACTACACGCGTGACTTTTCAGCCTCATAATTTATGAATTAAAGGTTTTTTCGTATTCAACTGCTACCAATTTTAACTTCGCTTACGTTAACAAAACATAAAAAAACGTGATGACCAACACTCTCTTAAGCAAAATTACATTTAATCAAATAAACTATTTTAATATCGCAGCATTAATTCCTTTAACAAAATGGCGGCGGCGCGGCAGCAGATCAATCGTTTCTAATAAATCCATTGAGAATTATTTATTTATTCTTGTTATTTTGGCAAGTGGAAACAATATAAATTGAATATCAGTCTAATTGAAACGAAAATAAATTACAGAAAGGTAGAATATATAGAACTAGCTGTGCCCAGTGGCTTCACCTACTGCGTAGCTCGTAACGTGAAGTTATATAGCCTATGTTACTTCCTGAAAATTTTGCTTTGTATTGACCAAAAATGGTTATAGTCGGCCCAGAGTTAGCCTATTCGGTACAAACAAACAAACAATCATTCCTCTTCGTGATACGAGCATGGAATTTAGATTATGCAATTATGATGAAAAATCTTCCATTGTTACTTTTGCTTATTCTGACTGATTCTCTAGACAAAATAGCCATTCATTCTCTAAATATAAGTATATCATATATGTAGGTACTGTGGTGACTTGGTGCTAATGTGCAGTTTATTTGTAAAAAAAGAAGCATTAAACACTTTAGATTTTCCTTGCTCTTTCTGGTGGAAATCTATCAGGCTTTAAAACGGGCAATAATATTTCAATTAAAACAGTTCTATTTGAACTGTTTTAATAATATTTCAATTAAAACAGTTCTATTTGAACTGTTTTATTGCCCGTTTTGAAATGTAATAGAATGCCAAGTAATATAAAGATTACAATTTTCAATTTCGTTGCTCCTTTCAGCGTTGCCATTTATGAAGATACAATGCCATTCACAGAAATCTATTACTTCACATCAAACGACTTATTACAAACAGATTCATTCCATAACGGCGTACAAAATATAATTAAAACTTTAAACTGACTCAATCAATTTCACATCACACACAGTGAACATCAAAAGAGTTAGAAACTCCATCAAGAAGTGTAACAATTTAACTCCTAACTGCGTAATCTGATTAAGTACCAACAAGACTTCTAAGAAAACGTTACTTTAAACAATTAAGATTTATTCTCGACATAGCAAAGTTATTAAAACTTGGCGTGTATACAAGTAAGGGTGCTTATTCATCGGCAAACGCGTACGGAATGGGGGTTTTGCGGTTTCAGATACTTAGGACTGTGGATACCCTTCACACGTTTAAATTGATAGGCTAATTTGACAAAGGGGGCACCCAATTACCGTAGGCATATGTACGGTCAAAAACAGATTAGTCAATTCCTAGAAACCGATGGACGTCTTTAGCTTAAATTTAACTTATTTAATGAACTGTTTGTTTTTTATCAAATAAATTTTACTTTATTCGAAAGCATTTATGAATTTTTAGGAAAATTTCAAGTGTATCTGATGAGGCTGTTAACTAAACTAGCTCTAGAATAAACCATGCAGGTTTCTGTTATTCATGCCAATGTCGGCGTTTTTTCTAACTCAGTCCAGTTACAGTAGCTTTAAATTGATTCAAAATTGTCCCAAATCATGGTTTGAGGCCCAATATACCTGTTTCTAAAGATCTTAAAAGAGGCCTTAAACCAGTAACTTTTTAAATTTCCCTGTGAAGGCATTCAAAGTATTTGCAAGTTCTGACATTCACACTAACTGCTCTCTTGCGCTTACTACGATGAGAACACCGCCTAACATTGAGCAAAGTGGTGACAAGAAACAACTGAGAGGCAATTAATAGTGCGGCAAACGAAACAGTTCGGTATTACGACGTAGGAAGGTAGTTAAATGAGCGACTTAATGAAACAGTCCTTGTAATTACTTTTACTTGAAACACTTACATGTTAAGTTTCTTGAGACACGTTGGGTGTAGTTAGACTTTGACGGTGCATCTTATTCAAATGTGTTACCTACAATAGGAACTTACTGCGATCCTTGTACTTTCACTAGGAATTTCTCCTGTGTCGTGGGTGCGTTTACAAATATTTAAACTCACATACACAAACAGCCAGACCCAAAACAACTACCTGTAGGCCAAACAAATATTAATTGTTTCGTGCGGGAATCGAACCCGCGACAGGCAGCGCAACAGTCGATCGCTTAGCCACCGCGCCATCGGTGCTGTCGTTCGGTGTGTCGTAGTTTCAAACACAAAGATATATTTTATTGAGTATTGCTAGTTATAACTATGTACTATGTTTTCGACGGCTTACTGGCAATGGATTTTATTTTTTCAAAACATACTCGTGACGTCCACTTAAGCACTTTTAACACCAAAGGTCTAAAACAACATAGTCTATTCTTAACCCGAATAAACACGACCCAACGGGACCAACAACACGAGTTAAATTCTGTTGTTTCGTTTCAAGGTCACCAAAGAAAACGCCTCTTAAATTTAATTAAAAAATTAAATTAAATCCCAAACGGGAAGTATCTTCGAAGTAACGAACTTCCAGTGATTGATTTTGCTTGAAAAAATAGAAGTATTTTCTGTGAAGGCAATATTTCACGTAAATGGGGCGTGCGATGTTGTCTTTTAGCTTCGCCTTAGGGTACTTTTACACCGTAGATGAACTAAGGTTGGTAGCAAAATGTGTGTGATATCAGTATTTGGTTTGCATAGCGTGGCAAAGCAGAGGGACCTGCCAGGGCCAGCGCCGAGGTTGCGGGTTGTTCGAAAAAGATACCGCGGCCCCGGAACATTACGAGCCAAAAAACGAACATGGGTGGATTTTAGTCCTTACAAATCTGACAGACCCCTCGCTCAGAGCCGGGGAAGTTATTCATGATAATTATCCCATTTCCAAAAAAAACTGACTTGTCTCTATTAGTATAGTCAAGTACGAGGAAACACCACTTTCATAACACATCTTAAAGGAAAACCGGTACAAACAAATTTTAATTTTGGAACGGCCGCAGTCACTGGCGTTTGACAGAAACTTTTTTAAATACTAAATTGGCTTGCATTTAGCCGCAACTCACTTGATGAAAAGCGATGTAGCAGCTTATGGTGGAACATGCTTGCCTAGGAGAAACCGATTCACTCGAACTTTGAAGAGATTATAAAGATTAGGGAACAAAGAAACCAGCAATGAGTTCCACAGACTGGAATTAAATACTTCACTGCAGTGTACGTCAGTGTCCGGTGTCAACCACACTAAGCTAAAGTATTAAGATGTACTGCTTAGTTACCTTGCAGATTTGGTGGAAAGGCAGCCTAACTCTGCCCTACCCCTAAGGCTATAAGGGCAAGTTGATCAAGTTCATAGGTCGCTCCACTGAGCTGGGGTCGGGTAACAAATTACCCCTATTTATTGTGAAACAAGTTTGCCTATCAGCAATTTGGTAAAACCATTAAGCGGATAATAGTCTCATTTCAATGTAACCGAACAATATCGGTGTAGCAATAAATTTGGTATGGAAGAGGTTTCAGAGGTTGGTTACATGAACCTAACCATGATAGTGACGCTTTGGAGATTTCAGAGTTTGTTGTTAACGAAAGGTGCTCTGTTGCTATGTGTTTTGGTTTTAACTTAGCTTGTGGCTCTCCTTCAAATTTTTATAATGACTTTCGTAGGCTTATGGTTTTTATTTAAGCAAGTTATTTCAAACCTACAACCTTTTTTTGCGGATGAGAAATCATCAAATAACTTCTTCCGTAGCAGGGGAGAGTGTCAGTTTTTTACTGACTAAAACCCGCCATGTTTTTTGCCCTTTACGTTCCAGGGCCGCGGTATCTCTTTCGAATAACCGGCAACCCCGGCAGGAAACCTACTGCCTTGCATGTACTTCATTATTATAAAAACTTGATATTACCAGCCTTTTTAAACTACAGCCAAGATCTCATGATATTATTGTCCTTATCTGAATCATGCCCACATCTTTTGGTCAGTGTACCGTTCTAATAAGGATGTTCGACAGTGGACCTTTTGTAAAAATACATAGAGTATAAGTAGATAATATTCTGATGCTGAGATAATACTGAAACAAGTTCACTATCTACACGAAAACAACGGCCATTTCCAAGAAAATAATAATTAGTAGTGCTTGCTAAACCTGTACCAAATAATTACGTGTACAAAAGACATATTTAGTAGACGAAGACCAGTCCACTTAGACAAGGTTTCAAGTAGAAATACTCTACTCGCTACAAATTAAGTCGATTTACACCGACGACCCAAAGAACAATATACTATGCTAGTTCACCCACACAATTCTGTTCTTTAAGCAAGAAATAATAGAGGTTGTTTTAGTTTCACAGACACTTCGTACAGGGTAAAATTAAGGCGCTTTGCATACTTTAAGTGGAACACTGATGTTTGGGTCATATTTACGGTGTTTATTTTCTGACATCTGAACTACGAACTTATGTTTCCTGGAAAATGTTCGTATTAATTAAATGTTTCAATTAAAAGGTGCTTTGGAATTGAGTTTCAAATTAAGTTGATAGTGTTTTTGTACAATGTTGTGATAGATAAATAAGATTCGCTACGGATGCCGTGGAAATTACGAAACATACTTGAGGGACTTCAAGAGAATTCTGTTACTATGCTGTTCTCGAAAACGATAAGATGGTATGAAGACAAATTTCCGGGTATTTTAGATTGACTAGAATGACTTGGTCGAAATATGGTCACTGCGTTTTTTGGTAAATCTACTGCAAACAACACTTAGTTTAGAATGTAACACAAAAACTAATGCATACTTTTATTATAAAAATGAAAATAACGTTTGTTAGCATCTCACGTTCTATTCCTTGTACGCTTTAGGATATTTGGCATTCAGATAGACTATGAGCTGGATTTGGACAAAAGGTACTTGAATCCCGATAATACGTGGCAACCCTTCCCCCGGGGAATAATTACCGGCCTCTATGTGCCCGTAGAAGCGGGCAAAAACTGTTAATAAAGTAAATACATAATCAATTCTTTTTCTTTTACAAAGCAAACTATAATCTATCATAAATAACACCGTTACTCAACAAACATGCAAACCAAAATTACTGACTAAGCCTTGTTATACTATTTATTACTGAAAACGACTTTGCATGTGCTACTTGGCGAAAAAACTATGTTTTCTAAAACAATTAATGGGGTGGGGTGGTAATGAACGCGTTCCGTTTCTGTTGTTCGGTGTGTGTGTGCCTTAATTGCGCTTAGTCGCAGTGCTTGTAAAATTGTTAACTGCGACACGTCATAAAGTAGTTGCAAGTGTCGCAACTGTTGTGAATATAAAATGTTTATAGAGTTGCTTGGCTCGCGGTGGTAGTAAACTTTCATATTCAGTTTGTCAAACTTTATTTTATTGAAACGTTGGTTTTTATTTATTTAAACTTCATGTACACACGACGACACATCCACCTACACAAACCATTTTAACCTGATCTCTCTACTACGGTGTGCGATCCGTAGTAGAGAGATCAGGTTAAAATAGTTTAGAATAGGTTGACGTGCCGTCGTCTGTACAATGTGATTGGTGCATAGGCGGACTTAATGTCAAGTTTTGATTTTCGATTGACATTTAATGATGGTTCTTCTTATTACGAACTACCCTTGACAATAATTGTCTTGATGTAGATAGCATGTGTACTATTAAATACAAGAGGTCAGGAAGTGAACGGTTAATCTTCCGGGAGCCCCTGGGAACTCTGAACTTGGTCTGGAAAATATCAGAATCGAAAAGAGCTAAAATAATGAAAAAGACTATACTTGACTTGCTAAGTTATAATAATTACTGTTTTCAAAAGGAGTTAAGTTTTCTTTTTATGGATTGCGGGTTGTTCGAAAGAGATACCGCGGCCCCGGAACATAAAGGGCAATAGAAGGAACATGGGTGGGTTTCAGTCAGTACAAGTCTGACACTCCCGCTCTGGGTGGAGCGGGGGTAGTTATTTGATGATTTTCCATACGTAAAAAAAAGTTTTCTTTTTGTCATAACACAAACACTTTTTTTTTAAACGTTGCCCCACACTAGGAATTTCTCCTGTATCGTGGGTTCGTTTACAAACATTTAAATTTGAACATACATAAACAGCCAGACCCAAAACAACTATCTATAGGTCGTACAAATGTATGTTCCATGTAATAAATATCAGATTATCTTTCTCATAACATAACATTACGTCTGTAATCCCATAAAAATCAACCTGATACCACACACATTATGTCAGTTAAGTTTCTTTGTATTCATCCTACTCATAACATTAATAAAATAATGATATTTTCCGCAACAATTTTACCTACAATTAGCAGCCTCCCGTATAACTATTCACATCACGGCATAAACCAAGTACCCACAGCTGTTCCGTATAATAAAGTTTTCTGAAATTAATGCGGAACCCTACAGAGTGAAATAAAACTAAGTTTACGCTAATATGCGGCTTGGCTGTTGGTTAGTTTTTATTTCCTTTGCCATGGAAGTTTTTTAGTCAACAGAGTTATAGTAGTTGGTTAGCTTTAGTGGGCGCTGATCTTATAATTGTGTAGATGTAATGTTTTCAATCAGATTATATTAAACTAGCTTTTGCCCGCGGCTTCGCTTGCGTTAAATTCGGCGTAATACAGTTCCCCTTTCCTGATTTACAGGTACCTGCTACCTGTAGTTTTTACCCTTGCGCCTTATTTATTGTAATAGCAAAGCTAAGTTTACTCTTTTCTTCCCTTTCTCCCTCATTTCTTTTAGATAAAAAATAAAGCCTATGACTGTCACCAGGATTTCAACTATCTCTGTACCAAAATTCATCAAAATCGGTTAAGCCATTTAGGCGTGAAGACGTAACAAACAAACAAACTCACTTTCGCTTGTATAATATTAGTAAGGATTGTAATGTAAAGCATTTTGATGATCTTTCAACTGTGTAGGCATAATATTTTTCAGCCAGATTATATTAAGTTGCTATGTTTATATATTTTGATATTATTATAGTTTTTATTAGCTGGAGTCGGATAACTGAGGTATTATTGTAGTAACCCCGCCAAAAATTCAAAACAGGGATCTACTAATTAAATGAATACCTAAAAACAATACTTACAAAGTACCTCTACTGCCTCGTCAGTCAAGTGTTTGCAAGTGCGACTACTGAGCACGAAGTCCTTGGTTCGATTCTTCAATCGCACAAAGTAGGGGTTTTATCAAGAATTCCTCATCAGCAGCCACGATGTTTGCATTTGAGCCCGATTAATAGCAATAAGCCCGACCCTGTTACATGAGAATTATACATAACTAGCGAAATATGGGTGTAAACCTTTGCTAACCCTTTCAGGCAAATAGATGTTATGTTATACATTTGAAAAATAACAAAAAAGAACACAAATAACCTGAACACATTGAAATGTCGAGCAATTTTTCCAAACTTTTTAAGGGACCAAAAATACAAGCAGCCTCAATTCCTAGGAAATTGGCCGCAATTGTATTGTTACTACGCCCACGGCCTGCCAATGACAGCATAAACAGTGTCGTGGTGGAAAAATGGAAAAACAACAAGCTTTTCCCGACCAGAAGAGCGTGTTTATTACTGACTAGACATTAATGAACAAAACATTACTGTATGGTTGAATAAAAAAAAATGAACGTGATATAACTTTACCGTATAGTTGAATAAAAAAAAGCGGACAAGCTCGAGTCAAAACTGGCGAAATAAATAGCCATATCTTTTGACTGCGTAGAATTAGAGTTGTTTTTTCACAGCTGCAAAGGACCACAGATTTTTGAGGAGCTCGTGGCTAAATAAATAGTAGCCGCTCGGGTCGATCTTTAGGTTAAGCCGCGCTTGCCTAGGTTGGTCTGTGGATGGGTGACCACCCGTTACATACCGAGTTTCCTCCGTGCCCCGGAAAGCACGTGAAGCCGTTGATGTCTTGTTGAGAACTTTGACAGTCGTTACAGGTAGTCAGTGTTCCGAAAGTCTGACAACCAGTCTTACCAAGAGGTATCGTATTACCCAGTATTAACTGGGTTGTGGAGGTCAGATAGTCAGTCGCTCCATGTAAAATACTGATATTCAGCTGCATCCGGTTAGACTGGAAGCTGACCCCAACATAGTTTTCAACAGGTTATTTCTTTAACCATAAAGGAATAACCTGTTTCACTCTTAAACACATTCCGTAACTACCTACTATGTTTTTTTAGAAAAAACAGCCAGTACGGTGTCAATGACTATGATGCACAGTAATACTCTAATGATTTTATGATTAGCATCATCCGCAATGTTAAACCAGCAGCAAAATATAAATAATTATATAGGTAGGTAAATTGGTGTAGGACCACCTAGGCAGAACACCCTCTTTGCGGATGGCAAATCATTAAATAACTTCCCCCGCTCTGGGCGGAACGGCGGAGAGTATCAGACTTGTACTGACTAAAACCCACCCATGTTCCTTCTTCTGCCGTTTATGTTCCGGGGCCACGGTATCTCTTTCGAACAACCTGCAACCCCGGAGGCAGTACACTCTTTTATTCACAAGCAACCATTTTACATTACACTGTCACAGCGAAAAATTAGCACGGTTAACTTAATTTAACCGAACTAAACATGTTTGTAACACAAGTCAAGCGTTAATTACGCCTAGTCACAACCTCGTAACTATTCATAGCACGTCATAAAGTGCTAATCACTGCTACACGGTTGTTTGTTTAAACCGTGTCAGCTCATTAGTTTAAACATTAGGCGGGTGATAGATTGGAGGGAAAGTATGGAGGAACCTGCAAGGTGCTGCTTTTGGGAGATATTATTCGTGAATTTAATGTTTTAGGATCTCTTTGCTCCTTTTTAGGGTTCCGTATCTCAAAAATGGAAAAAACGGAACCCGTATTGGATCACTTTATTTATTTAACCCTTCAAGCACTAAGTACAGAGGCGGATTTAATGCCATAGGCATTTTCTACTAGTCAACCAGACAGTCCAGTCACTTTGTTGTCCGACTGTCTGTCTCTCGCCTTTAGACCTTTTATCTCGGGAACTCATGTCTATTTGTCCCTTTATGCTGTGAAAATTAACCCTCTAAGTCTACGCAGTCAAAAGGTATGATCGTTTATGTCGCAAGTTTGTACGGAACCGTCATACCCCAAATAAATTGGGACAAGGGCAGGAAAATGATGATGATGATGGTTAGACTGGAAGCCGACCACAACAAATATCAGGAAAATGATGAGCAAGATTATCTCTGGCCTTCACCCTTTGAATTTTAAACCAGTTTAAGAATGGATTATCATCACACTAATATTGTAATGGTGAAAGTTTGTATGTGTCTGTTTGTTACTCCGTCACACTCAAACGGCTTAACGGATTTGGATGAAATGTTGTAACACGTTGTATAACCGCTCTGGGCGGATTGGGGTGAAGTGTCAGACTTGTACTTACTAAAACCCACCAATGTTCCTTCTATTGCCCTTTACGTTCCGGGGCCGCGATATCTCTTTCGTACAACCCGCAACCCTGGAACAACCCGCTACCCATGTGTCCCCTGGGACACATGGACCTCATGCTCAGAATGAGTCGTTCTTGCGATCACTACGCCAACAAGTCAGTCTCTTAGATGCTATCCTTCGAAATTCAAATCTATTTTTAGAAACAAAAACAGAGCTCGTATAATCAGTGGTTTTGTATGGTATCTTTTAGCCAATCAGCGAACCACGAAACTGCTCAACAAACATGTATACCTTACTCCTAGATTACAGAAGATTTTGAACAACCAGTGTGCGTATCAGGCTGCAAATACACGGAATTATATGCAGAGAGTGTTTCAGCTTGCTTGTTGAATAGTAATCTTGGTATAAGGAAGTGGCTCGATAATTGTATGGAAGTATATTTGAGGTTTGGACTGAACAAGGCATAAGATTAATTGGTCGGATTTTGGTTTCTATTGCGGTGTTGTCGTTGGAACGATGGAGCCGGTTGAATAAGCTACATATAAGATGAATATATTAATTCGGGTTTTGTGTGAATACCATTATAATATCGTTAATTAACAAAATTATATAAGACTAGCTGCGACTTGCGGTTTCACTCGTGTGGTGATAGATTAAACAATATAATTATCTTTATGAAGTGTAGCTTATGTGTTATCTGATGTTTAAAGTTTAATTTTGTGTAGCTACATGTAAGTGAGTAAAGTCGTTGAAGCGCCCTTAATAAATAAATAAATTAAAATCCATTCAGTAGTTTTTATGGGAAAGAGTAACAAACATCCATACAAATTTTCCCATTTATAATATTATTGTAGGATAATAAATAATTCTGATGAATATTATAATCCATATTCATGTCGATAAATTTGTGCGCAGGAAATGGTCACTATACATACATAAGTTGTCATGATTGGGATCTCCACGATCGATATGGCAGGTTTATATAATATGTATTACCCTTAAACGGTGTACGTTTTACGTGAACTTTAGCCTCACACGAAATCAAATGTACTTAAAATGCCACCTGTATATAAAGTAGGGAAACTGGGTTACTTGGAAGCCGCATTTAAATTTAGAGGCTCGAATAAAGGTGATCATGGAAACAATTGTTTTGAGGTACATCTAATATATAAAATTCTCGTGTCACAGTTTTCGTTCCCATACTCCTCCGAAACGGCTGGACCGATTTTAACGAAATTTTGTGTGCATATCGGGTAGGTCTGAGAATCGGCCAACATCTATTTTTCATACCCCTAAGTGAGCAGCGGGTGAAACCGCTGGGCACAGCTAGTAATATATGAAGATTAGGAGTAAAGTCTATTTGAATGTCAGCTTACGTACTCTTAAAAAAAGGTTGGAAATGACTACAAGAACAATTTGTTAAACATCCAAGCCACCCAGGGTTGCGGGTTGTTCGAAAGAGATACAGCGGCCCCGGAACGTAAAGGGCAATAGAAAGAACATGGGTGGGTTTTAGTCACTACAAGTCTGACACTCCCCCCCGCTCCCAGAGCGGGGGAAGTTATTTGGTGATTTCCCACCCCCCAAAAAAAAACATCTAAGCCACGTCGAAAGTTTTATGTTGTCTGAACCTTTATAAAAAACAGACAAAATGTGACAAAAACATTCTCCTTCTGGGTTAGTCGATTAAAATAAGGGTTGCAGTGGCGTAGATTCATCATCAGCTGCCTAGCCTTTCCCAACTATTTTGGGGTTGACTTCCAGTCTAACCGGATACAGCTAACCTCCACAACCCAGTTATTACTGGGAAATATGATACTCCTCGGTAAGACTGGTTGTCAGACTTTCGGTACACTGACTACCTGTAACGACTGTCAAAGATCTACTAATGACAACGCGAAGCACCAGCTTAACGTGCTTTCCGAGGCACGAAGGAAACTAGGTTTGTGATGGATGGTCACCCATCCACAGGCCAACCTAGTTAAGCACGGTTTAACCTTAAGATCGACCCGAGTGGCTGCTACTATTTAGCCACGAGCTCCTCCAGTGTTGTATCCTTACTAATATTATAAAAGCAAAAGTGAGTTTGTTTGTTTGTTATGTCTTCACGCCTAAATAGCCAAAAAAAAATTGAAAATTTTGGTACAGATATAGTTGGGACCCTGGAGACGGACATAGGCAAAAAAAGTGAGATAAGGGGGAGAACGAGGGAAGAAAAGGGGAGAGAAAGATATTTTTTTTCGAATCATCACGCGGTTAAAGTTAGCATTAGCCCAAAGTCAAAAGGCGAAAGCTAGTACTTAATAATCATAATGTACATAAAAACTTCTTAAACAAATCCCGTTAGTTATTATCTCTTTTGCATATCTCTTTTAGCTGACTGAAAAGATATGCCTTAGCTCAAAATGAATCTAGATGACGCTTAGACAAAATGCTCAAATCAATAGTGTTTTTTGAATTTCCTGTCTTACCGGAGCTCTTTGACGTGCTTGAATAGTCTCCCAAATTGATAGGGTTGCCAAGTCCTATCCATTCTCTAAGTATGACAATGACTCTTATTCGTGCATTCATGTAGGTACACACGCCGGTAGGTCAACCTATTCTAAACTTTTATAACTGATCTCTCTACTACGGATCGCACAACGTAGTAGAGAGATCAGGTTTAAATGGTTTTGTGTAGGTTGACGTGCCGTCGTATGTACATTCTTTGGTAAAAAGACAATTGATATGCCTCATGAAAAGGCATTGACTAAAGTTGGCATTACGGCCAACGAGAAGCGATACCAAATGTAAACAAAACCCATGCTAAAACCCCATCTAAAATGGCCGCCCGAATGTTGGCGAACCCGTCTTAACGTTGTCATGTTTTTGCCGGGAGAACGAGACATTACGATAAAGGCACATGATGCAAAGAGATAAATATTAGATTGTCAACGCCACAGTTGTTCTTTAGGTTAATGACCTTTCGTATCGCTGCTAGTTGGCCTTATTTTAGTCTCATCTTTTACTTTTTAATACATAAAAAAACTGTTTCGCACTAGGAATTTCTCCTGTATGGTGGGTGCGTTTACAAACATTTAAACTCACACACACAAACGGCCAGACCCGGAATATGTAACTACCTCTCGGTCACACAAATATTTGTTACGTGCGGAGATCGAGTCCGCAATACGCAGCGCAGCAGCCAATCACTTGAAGCCATCTATCTGTTTTGCCATTATATCATTACTAACTAGGCATGTGAAAACAGTCGCATAAGAAAGTTGCAAGTTGAATATAGATCCTTTATTGACAAATCTCTTGTCTTATCTTGTGATCACCCGTACTACTAATGTAGGTAATTGCTAGCCGTAGGCAAGTGGATTCAATCAAATTAGCGGTTTAGGTACTCCCTTTAACCGCACAATCAGTATAATGAAGTGGTCAATGCAATAACTGATAACAGGTACCTATTTACCTACTATAGCTCGAGTGTTACAATTCTACATGACATAGTCAAGCTATATCGTTCTCTTCAATATCGTTGTCAATAAGAAAAGTGTACAGAAGGTGGACAAAATTACCACGTTAAATGGCAATGCTGGTTCTTTGACCAAAATAAAAGTCAAAGAACTAATAGTTATATTTATATATATATATATATATATCATTTTATATTTTGTATCATTCATTTTAGTGCAACGTAATTAGGTAACTGCATTTTGCCTCCGCTTAAACTTTATAGAAACCATGTAAGGACTTTGACAAGCGAAATAATACTGAACAATTCAATCAAAAAAACTCAACACATATTAATGAGTTGAGTTTTTTCAGGGAATATTACGCACTCTGAATTACCTTAAATTATAACCAACATAGTATTAAGACAAAAATGTAATAACAAGCCTCGTTAATTGTGTCTTATGGCATCGAAATACGGCTCAAATTGTAATTAATCCAACGCGTCTGTAAAAGGTAACAACAGGTATTTTTTTGTCATATATTGCAGCCGTGAAGCTCGTAGCGATAGTAGAGAATTTCATAAACTAGACCAAGCAATGTTTTACAAACATTTACTTCTACTCAAAAATCTTTTTTTTTTTTGGGTGGGAAATTATCTAATAATTTCCCCCGCTCTGGGTGGAGCGGGGGAGAGTGTCAGACTTTTACTGACTAAAACCCACCCATGTTCCTTCTATTGACCTTTACGTTCCGGGGCCGCGGTATCTCTTTCGAACAACCCGCAACCCCGGAAAATTCTTATATGAAAATTCTTTAGTAAACGTTTTTGGTTTGCGCATCTATCCGTGATGTTATTTACTGAGCAATAAACGGACACATTCTATATGAGAGTGTTATCTACATTTTCTGAATAATTTTATTTTAGTACCTATATGAAAGTCAGTCTACACTCACCGATAAGTTTACTAGTATTGTTTTTAAAAAATAACTACAAGGCATTAATTTTATTTTATAACTGCATATAAGTTTTGGTAAAATGACCCCAGCTTGAATAACATTTTCGTTTTATACCTACTGGCTGCTACTCGTGATTTTAAGAAAAATACTTTTCATTATATGGCAGTCGATTATATAACATAACTTTATGGCACTCGGTAATAAATGTAGCTTTGAATAAGTAAAAGATTTTTTGAAATCAGAATTGTAGTTTCTTTTTTTAAATTAATATTGTTAATAAATATTATGTATTTTTTTCTTTTATTCTATTTTTACACAGTATATCGTAAAAATATTTTCAGCAATTCTCAGCCTACCCATTCAGAAAAACAGCCATTCCATCATACTCGAACATATATATACAAAACTCCAGCAAAGTTAACATTAAGTCAGCAGTTGCCATTTGGCGGCGCTGCGAGCTTGAATGTCCCATCGCACATAATTTAGCACATTTGCAAGCATAATGCAACCCACTGTGTTTAGTTCTAGTGTCTAATTTAAACTTTGAGCTGTCTCTTTGTTTGAATCTATTGCGTTTTGGAACTATTTTGATTATAAATGAGGATTGCTCCTTTTCGACTCCATTCAACTGTTATTCTATTTTGATTTTAGCATTTTGATCTAGCAATCAGCTATAGTAACATTGTGTTTGATTAAGTATCATAATCGGCCTCTAATCCACTGTTACTCCACGAACCACGTACCTAACTATTACTATAATTTGTTCTATAAGTGAGTCAGAGGATTCCTGGTGGCTTCTTCTGTTTGAAAGGAACCATAATCAATCACGCACTGCGAATTAAGTAGTTGATTTGAAAATCTTTCCTTTTTTTAACTTTTTAGAAATCCAAAAATGTGTAAGATATTTCCTTAACTTTTTTGAGTAAGTATATGAAAAGTTTATTTAGCAACAGAAACAACGGTGATTTCTGTTGCTAAATTCTCGGTGAAACGCAAACTAAGCAGCGTTTGTATCTTGTGGCTCGAAAGGGAAAAGGAAAGGGTAAGTGGTGACTTACCCTGAAAAATAAGTGATAATTTAATTACTACGCACCACCATCCGTAGTGGTTCACTTACCTATTGTGGTTAAGAACCCAGTGAGTCAGGGTAATCACCTCAACGCCGCTGCTCACTGATTGGTTAAGACCGATTTAGCCTGAAATCATATAAATAAACTTTTAATTACCTACTCACGAAACTCCTCGCCGTTAATTAACTTACGTAATCAAGAAATCTAATCATCCACATATGTTTTAGAACCAGCTTGGTTACCATTTCACATTACCATTTCTAAGGAATCCACAACTAGTTAGCTAGACTGGTTTTATAACTAGTTGTAGTGCTTCACTAATCAACTCCAAGCCCGACCTGTGTAGGACAAGTTTCTAACCTTCTTACTGAATGCTAAATCGTAGAGAGTTGCCAGTAAAAAAGTTCCTACTAGACATTATTTAGTTGGCCTTTTCGCAACTATAGCGCAACTGCATATTTGTCTTTCGTTATCCGGTCTCTAAGTATCTCGATACTCCTTGTCAGACTAAACGAACTGTTTTTTTTTTGTTTTCAAATATAATTTGCTGATTATTCGGGCCAAGATTTTGGTATTTTATTAGACATTTTTTTCATATGGGAAATCAATGATGATTTCCCATACGAAAAAATAGCCCATGGCAACAATTATGAAATTGTTGCTATGGGCTGAGCGGAACGGAGATTCAGATGTGTACTGATTAAAACTCATCCATGTTCCTCCTTTATCTTCCGGGGCCGCGGTATCTCTTTCGAACAACCCGCAACCCTGGCAGGCAATTCTATTAGACTTGTGTGCAGATTTACAGAAAAAACCTTTCTAATAAATAAACAATCAATGTTTTTAAACATACACACACACATACGGTATCGTAAACATTAACTATAAATTCATAGACATCCCACGCTACCTACTTCAATATCAAATAGAGACTCAAGTTTGCCCTCCTCCTCCTTTTTCCATCCTTATTAAATTTGATTGCATCTTATCTTCGCAAGTATTTACCACCCACGCAAAGCAATCAAAGTTTTACATGATATTAAACCTTATATAAATGTAATAACATTGCAAGTGCATCGACGTCGCATAACGACATCGTTACGAAAGCCACGCTTGATTGATTTCAGTCGTGCGAACATTTCCTATTTAATTATAACGCTCTGTTTATTACAGCATGTGAAGTTGTTTAAGGAACAAGCTTTGTATATTAATTAAAGTCAATGGAGTCTTAATAGTTATATTAACAGATATTTATAAGATTTACCATTAACTAACGATTTCGACAACACGGTTAGTGCAGTGGACGAAGTCGCGGGCGGAAGCTAGTCCTTACTAATTATAAAAGCGAAAGTGAGTTTGTTTGTTTTTTTGTTACCTCTTCACGCTTTAATGGCTAAACCCATTTTGATGAATTTTGGTACAGAGATAGTTAGGAACCAGGAGACGGACATAAGCTAATTTTTATTTAAAAAATGTGGGATATGAGGGAGAACGAGGGAAGAAAAGGGAAAACTTAGCGTTGCTATTACAAATCAATAAGGCGCAAGGGCAAAAACTGCAGGTGGCAGGCACTGTGTTATACCGAATTTAACACGAGCGAAGCCGCGGGCAAAAGCTAGTATATTATAAAAGCGAAAGTGAGTTTGTTTTTTTTGTTACGTCTTCACGCCTAAATGGGCCAACCGATTTTGATGAATTTTGGTACAGAGATAGTTGGGACCCTGGAGTCGGACATAGGCTAATATTTTTTGAGATAAGAGGGAGACAAGGGGAAGAAAAAGGGAGAGAAAGATTTTCTTTTTTCGATCATCGAAAGTTAGCGTTAGCCCAAAGTAACTATGCCACGGGGACTAAGTCGCGGGCGAAAGCTGGTTATTTATATTTTGATTGTACTCCAGAAGAAACTGGTGGTACCATTTTATTTTGATAGTTGTTTGTACATAGGATTAGGTGCTCGCGACGGGAACATTTTTTTTGCCACGTAATAAGGACTTAATAAAACGTCTCAAAGATAAGGCTTTCTTTTAATTATTCTAAGGTCACCAAGTTTAATATTTAATTAAACCAACATTAATAAGCCTGTGTGGCTCAGCGCGACATGATTAAGGCTCCATTTGATTGATTGCACGACTGGCGCGCTAAATGAGGTTAGAGGCTAGGCGTTAGTTCTGTGATGCCTCACTGCATCCACGCCCTGTGCACAACTACGAGAGGAAATCTCATACAAGTAAAACTTACGTTCCGTGTAGTATTAATTAAAATGAATTGAAATGAATACACAGAACGTAAGATCCAGAACTTGAGTAGACTTAAGACTCTACAACGAAAATCTCGTCAATTGTCTCCTTAAAATAAAGTATGACTAAATGTCAACCTTGGTTGGGATTTATCAAAATAACACTGACTCGCTTTCAAAGCACTCCCGAGTCGGTGAAACATTTTCGTAGCACCGTGTATGCTACGCCGTAGCAACGTTTAGGCTACGCCGTAGAACATCTAGACGCGTCGCGAGAGCTTTACTTGTTTCATACGAAATTTTACGAAAGTTTCACTTATTTGATTCATTAGTATAATTGGCTTACAGAATGTTTCTATGTGATCGCATGAGCAGTACCTACACATTCACGAATACGATATTGAAACGTTAGTATCAATAAGCTAGCCGAATTACACGTAGAACTGGCCCAGATTGATACATAAATGTCATCCACGCTGCCAAAGTCCAGTAACAATAAACCCAATCGGTCCTGATATAGTTTCAACCATAAATTCTGCTTTTATAGGTACACGAGTTTGGCAGTAACTCGACCGATGAATACCAGCTGTCGCCCGTCGCCTTGCGAAGGCTTCTCAGCAGGCCTAAGGCCCATTCAGACTTACTCGCCCATCGCTTCCATTTTGGAACCTGTCTTTGAAGTAATATTATGCAGATGTTTCAGACGGAGATAGTAATTCATCTCTCCCTCAGTGTAATTACTTTAATTGTTCTAAATATAGGACCACTTGAGTTGAGGAGGCACTGTTAAATTTTGTTATAGTTGAATTGTTACTCCGTGCCTGTATGTATTTACACAAGATTAGAGCTAAAATGATACTGTATTATTTGCTTGAATACGAATTAAATTGTGTAGAACTCATATAGGTATGTCTACTAGTAAATAAAAAACTTTAATTTATATTTCTATAGAAAACACTTATATAAATAATATAGTTCTAAATAAATATCAACGCTTGCTAACGCCGCAGTTTTTTAGCCAACGAAACCAGAACTGCTGCACTTCAACGTAGAAATATTCCATCAATTCAACACAAAGAGAAAACAATGGACAATTGGACATGAATAGGCAAGCGAAGCTCGCCACAGACAAATGACACAATTCTGACGGAAGTAGTTGGCTTCTATTGATGATGGGCTCGTCTGTACTTGAACCCGCTTTGAAGAGTGGTATAATTTATTTAATTAAAGGATTACCAACGAGTAACATTACAAGTTATCTTTTACAAAATTAAAATTGCATAATACATTATCCTGCAATACACATTCAAATACAGGTAACCACAGCTTACACATTATCGAGTAAAAGGGATACGTGATACAATTATACAATCATGCTATTATTAAAGATTAAAAAATCAAAAATACAGTCAGATTAAATTGCAATTTCAATAATATTATGTCAAAGATTAAAAAATCAAGAATACAGTCAGATTAAATTGCAATTTCAATAATATTATGTCAGAATGAATTCATTTTTTTTAGAATTGAAGAGATTACAATAGCAACACACAAATTGCTATAAATAAATTCAATTATTTTTAAGAGTAATAAGAGATAATAATGGTATGAAACCAGTTGTAGATTACCTATATTGACGTGGCCAAAAAGAGGTAGCTGTGAAACTGGAATGGCTGTTTCATTATCAACAACATCATTTCAAACAAGAATCACCCAGTAGCCCTTATTGGGTAAAGGCTTTTTTTTTATTCCTTGTGGGAAATCATCAAATGACTTCCCCCGCTTTGGCGGAGCGGGGGGGCATGTCAGATTTGTACTGACTAAAACCCACCCATGTTCCTTCTATTGCCCTTTACGTTCCGGAGCCGCGGTATCTCTTTTGAACAACCCGCAACCCCGGCAGGATTGGGTATAGGCTTCCTCTTTTTTTCTGTGTTTTGCGATACATCTGGGGTGGAGTATGTGTGGGTAGTTACCATTATTGAAAGTATTCGCGAGAATAGTTGTTGTTGAGCAATAGCCCGATTGTGGTACAATACGAGAATATAATTATGTATGAAAGTATTGAAAGTCTAGGAGGAAGATTTGTTTTGTATTATACATAAAAGTATATATATAATAATTTATCAGGAGGAAGATTTTTTTTATATAATACATAAAATATGAAATCAATTTATGGAATGATGACAAGCTAATATAATCTAACCTTTTCTCAAAAAAAAAAAAGTATTAATATAAATAGGATTAACATTAAACAAGTTATTCAACAACTATATTTAAATGTTTGACGGCACGGTTGGCGCAGTGGCAGTGGTGGATGGACTGCTACGTTGCGTGTTGCGGGTTCGATCCCCGCACGGAACAAATATTTGTATGACCTACAGGTAGTGGTTTCGGGTCCAGCTGTTTGTGTATGTAAGTTTAAATGTTTGTGAACGCACCCACGAAACAGGAGAAAATCCTAGTGTGGGGCAACGTATTTTCTTTTAATTATAATGTGGGTAATTATAAGAACATTAAAGTACCTGTAACGAATGGAGAAATAAATGTGCAATAGCAATTGATTACTCAAAAAGAATCTTTTTCAAAAAATAAGTTCAATTACTACATCAAAGCTAGAAAAACACCAGTAATTTTATGAAAATATATAATACATAGTATAAAATAAATCTTAGGGCCAACAAAAATATTCATTCTTAAATATTGAAGCAATGAAACTAGACTAAAAGTTAATGTCAGATAAAAGATACCACATTAAGATAATATACTGCAGTATAAGATAGTTCTACGAATAAGACGTATATTGATTTAAACATGAAACGTGTTCAATATAAGTAAACGACTATTCCCTCATCACTTTAATGTAAGCACTTCTAAATAGATATCACGTTTGTAGATTATTCAAGTGTATTGACGTGAGTTATTTTAAACAATACAATGGGTAATCAGTTTTGTATTTGATTATTATTGTTGATCTTAAATTTTTAAATTATATAGTAAACTAGCTGTGCCCAGCGGTTTCACCCGCTGCTCACTTAGGGGTATGAAAAATAGATGTTGGCCAATACCTACTGAATATGCATATAAAATTTCATAAGAATCGGTCGAGCCTTTCGGAGGAGTATGGGAACGAAAATTGTGACACGAGAATTTTATATGTATATTAGAAGATTAATAGTAGGTAGTGTTTCTTTGTAAATGTATTAGATACTTTATTAACTACTTGTCTATAAGTTTATAATAGTCCTTGTTCAGATGATTAATTTATGACTAGCTGTGCCTCGCGGTTTCACCCCCACTGGGCTTCCAAGAGTGATGTAATACAGCCTTTAGCAATAAATGGGCTATAAAACTCTAACTGATTTTTAGGGTTCCGTAGTCAACTAGGAACCCTTATAGTTTCGCCATGTCTGTCTGTCCGTCCGTCCGTCCGTCCTCGCTTAATCTCTGTGACCGTTAGCACTAGAAAGCTCAAATTTGGTACCAATATGTATATCAATCACGCCGACAAAGTGGTAAAATAAAAATTGGAAAAAAATGTTTTATTAGGGTAGCCACCCTATATGTAAAGTGGGAAGTGATTTTTTTTTTAATTTCAACCCTAATGTGTGATATATTGTTGGAAAGGTATTTCAAAATGAATAGGGGTTTACTAAAATCATTTTTTGATAATGTCAATAATTTCGGAAATAATCGCTCCAAAAGTAAAAAACAATGTGTCCCCCCCCCTCTAACTTTTGAACCATAAGTTTAGAAAATATGAAAAAAATCTGAAAAGTAGAACTTTATAAGGACTTTCTATGAAAATCATTTTGAACTTGATTGACACAACAGTTTTTGTACAAAAAAGACAAAAAGTTGTACAAAATAATTTCCTCCTCCACCTTTAAACTCATAAGTGGGAACACTTATTGTGACGGACGGGAAACTACGGAACCCTACACTGAGCGTGGCCCGACACGCTCTTGCCCGTTTTTTTCAATTCGAACCAGTAGTTTCTGAGATTAGCGCTTTCAACCAAATTAACTCTTCATTTATATTAGGTTTTTTTTTTAAAGAAACACTAGGAATTTCTCCTGTTTCGTGGGTGCGGTCGAACCCGCGACACGTAGCGCAGCAGTCAATCGTTCAGCCACTACGCCAACCTTTCCGTCGAAGAAACTAATAATTGATTAGTGTAGATTAATAAATAATAATAATAAATAAATAATAAATATCTTGGGACAACTCACACACGGCTATCTGATCCCAAGCTAAGCAGAGCTTGTATTATGGTAACCAGACAACTGATATACATACTTATATAATTTATAAATACATACATATTATAGATAAATCACACCCAGACACAGAACAAACAATCATGCTCATCACACAAAGTTTGTCCTGGATGGGAATCAAACCCACGACCTCCGGCTCAGCAGTCAGGGCCACTAACCACTAGACCAACAGGCCCGTGAATGAAAATTATATCGTATTACCCATTTAAGCGTTATATTCTTTTAAAGTATTCCAATATATATATTTTTCAGTTAAAGCTAAAAATACGAAAAGGACTTTCTTTTCTGAAAACATAATGTATATTAATAGAAAAAGTTAAAAGGTCACAGACTTTCCTCTACCTATGTTTTGGAGGAAAAGTAAAAATAAAACAAAAGAATCCTCGGAATTTTCTTTTGTAAAAGACATTGTGCAGAAAGGTTGTGTAAATATTTGCAGGTGACGACGCACGGTTTGCTTATGTGTCCCAGAAGGTAGGAAGACAATTTAAAGTTAACACGAAAATATCTGCGGACCATTTTTGATATTTAACCTGACAAGTTTCTGGGAGATCATCATCATTTGCCTAGGCTTTTTCCAACTATGTTAGGTTCGGCTTCCAGTCTTACTGGATACAACTGGATACCAGTATTTTACATAGAGCCACTAAGTATCTGACCGCCACAACCTAATAGGCAAGTTTCCAAAAAAAATTGGTTGTTTGTAAAGTAGGTTTACGATCGAGATGTTTACGTGATAACGTCTTATTGCGATCGATCTGGATCGATCGATCGATCGATCGATCGATCGCGCTCGTGAGGTTTTGGTGTGACACAAGTTTCTGAACATGTCACCCGACTAAAACGATTTTAAAGACGTTATCACGTCAAAAATAAATAAGGGACACGTATTTTTTTACTTATAAATTGGAATAAAAATGACGAAGATATATCCCATTAAAATTACGTATAACGTCACGCGTTGCAGCATTTTTTCACAACGAGTGACGTATTTTTGAATAATCTAAAAGACGGACTAAATAGAACGTCATTACTTTGACCCTGGAAACTACCCTATTAGTACTAGGTAATGCGATACCATGTGATAAATCTTGTTGTCAGACCTACGGTTTACTGACTATCTATGACGATTGAAAGCTCATCTACTGTGGCGATACGATTATTATTTTAAGATAACAAAGTATGTTTAAAAATATAGGTACTGTAAAAGATACAGGATTAAAGAAATCAATGTTATTAAAATGGTTAGTCTTTTTCCTTCTTTAACCAGACCCAGATTCAAACATAAAATTTTATTTGAATCTCCCCGTAGATGTCAAAGGCAACATAAATGAGTGCAACATAAATTAAATGAGACTTAAACAGAGACAGCAGAGGGATATACCAGGGCCACCGTTGCGGGTCGTTCAAAAGAGACCCCGCGGCCCCGTAACATAAAGAGCAAAAGAAGGAACATGGGTGGGTGTTAATCAGTAAAAGTCTGACACTCCCCTCCGCTACACCCAAAGCTGGTAAGTTATTTGGTGATTTCCCACCCGCAAGTAAAAACCTACCTCACTGGCGACACTTCTGCATTACTAGTCCGAAATTACAGCTGTTTAAGAGATACGTAAGAAAAGAAGTTATTTTGGAGGAGTTCATCTTATGGATGATGACATTTTCTTTTTGCCAACACAACATGTAATATCACTGTTAGTTTCATAACTGCCACTATAAATTGCTTTGTAAAGCACATTTTCCGAAGGCTATACATTACAAAAGCTGTCTAGCGTAATATAATACGGTAAGTTACAATCGAAAACTCACAAGTGCAAATAGAAGTTAATGGATCCTCGAGAACTTCAAAACTACATCGCTTTAATTAGAAATATAGTATTGATATATGTATATCTAAAACTGAAACTTTCCAAATGTATACCTTTTGCTTGGGCCACTAAAATTCCGTTTTGCTTTTAAAACATTTGTAAAGAAGTTTTCTACGTACTAATAACAGTAAAGTATGCGGTTGCAAACTTTATACGTCAAACGCATTTGAATAGACGTTAATTCTAGCTAAACAAATATAAACTTTACCCTTTTGTTAACTAAGTTGATTTTAAAAGCTTTTGGTTTCGCCACAGGACACAAAATTTATAAAAGCAAAATGAAAACGCTTTATTATTGCATCTGACGCTTTACTCTAGTGAATGCTCTTTACAGTTTCGGACGATGTCATGGCAAAGACTTTAATTACATAGGAATGATCGCCATCTGCTCATTTTGTTTTTTGATTACTTGTTGGTCGATTGAAAGATATGGCTGCCGAAATAAAATCTCAAAGAATCAGTTTCTGGTCCTCACCGGACACGGTAGTTTCGGGTGGTTCCTGCACATAATCGGGCGGGAGGAAACGTCCGTGTGTCACCATTGTGACGATCACCCGGAGGACACGGTGTAGCATACAGTGGCGGTCTACCCAGCTTAGGTGGAGCATCGCCGTGCCCTCGTAGAGGCGATCGGCGGCGGCGATCTCTCGCGTCCGGCCCTGGTTCAGTCCATGGTCCGGAGCGAGAGGGAATGGGAAGCGGTCACCTCCTTCTGCGAAGCTGTAATGCTAGCGAAGGAGGTGCAGGCCGGGCGTTTGATGGAGAGAACCTCAAACCAACCCAGTCGCCGTAGGAGACGCCCCTGACGCCGGGCGCTGCGAGACGACTCCCGACCATGGCCTGGACCAGGGCCGGACGCGAGAGATCGCCGCCGCCGATCACCTCCACGAGGGCACGGCAGTGCTCCGCCCAAGCTGGGCAGACCGCCACTGTGTGCTCCACCGTATCCTCCGGGCTATCGTCACAATGGTGACACCCGGGCGTTTCCTCCCGCCGTTCACACGCGCCTCAAAGAGATGTCAGCAAAGCAGAGGGGCTTGCCAGGGCTCCGCCTGCCGGGGCTGCGGGTTGTTCGAAAGAAATACCGCGGCCCCGGAACGCAACGGGCAATGGAAGGAACATGGGTGGGTTTTAGTCAGTAACAGTCTGACACTCCCCCCCGCTCCGCCGAGAGCGGGGGAAGTTATTGGATGATTTCCCAACCCAAAAAAATTTAATTGTTTATTTTTTTTAATTCCTTTTGTCATAGAACTTTTCACTTCAAGTGAAAGATTTCGAACGAAGGTCACAAAGCGTCTATTACAGTGTTCGTTTCGTGGCCCTCCTTGTTAGATGTTTACTTTAAACGGATTCCTACTAGTACACTATTTTGTTTTGTTTACACTATTTTGTTTAGTTATAGACCAAAGTTGATTCTAGCTATTAGCACGCCAACTATGTGGACCTATATGTTCTGCTATGCACACATTTAATGCCTGTCCTGTTTGATAAAGATTTAGTTTAAATTTAAGGTTGTCTAACATGAATTGCCCCGAGCAATTATTCGAGAATTTAATTTAGTTTTTATATTGTATAACCTTTATTTTGTTAAAACATGAGTTTGGATTCAGATCTTTTAAATCTTATGTTTCATATTTTCCGTGTAAAATTAAGAAGTTTAAATGTTTTTTTTTTGCTTTAATGACTAAGCAGTTTACTAACCATTCCCTATCTACAAACATAGGTGCTCCAATATAATTACAACTAATAATATACATTTAGTCATTCAGTCTATGACTAAACTTCAATAGCTAGAATGAAACATTGATTTATAATACATATATTATATGTTACTCAAAGTACCAGCACAAAAAATAAGCATTTATTCACTTTTTATAAAGCCTTGTATGACCCACTGTCGAGCAAAGGCATCCCCATATCCTTCCAGGTATTTTTCTTCTGCACCACCTTAAATCAGCCGTCGTGATGCGCGTCCAGATCGTCTCACTTCTATCTAGGCTGGACTCGGTGGCCCCTCACTATTTTAATTTTTTCGGGAAATTATCAAATAACTTACCCCACTCTGGGTGGAGACACTAATCCGACCGGGGTTAGTATCAGACTATTTTGTGCCCTTTGTGTTTGCCGGGGCCGCGGTATCTCTTTCGACCAACCCGCAACCCCAGGAGGGACTGGTCCTGGCAGGGCCCTCTGATGCGACTGCTCACTTAACTTATTTTAATAAATCTAACTAACTATTATAAAATCAAAATGGGTAGGCACACTTAGTAGAGGTAAGGTTACTTATTGTAGGTACCTACTAAAAGCCTAATGAAATATTTACATCGATCTTCGTTAATTCAACGACTTCTGAAATTCGAGTACTTATTTGTATTCAAAATTAAATTGTTTCAATGGGAGGGTTTTCCAAGCTTATCGCGTTGGTGTTATTTAATCTCTTTGAAGTAATATTATATTAAGATGGGAGCAAGACGACCTTCAGATCTCAAGGAAATCGGTTGCTATTTGCTATGGCGTTCATTAAAGTATTAGGTAATGTTAATCAACTTCCATTTTGTAATGTTAATCAACTTCCATTTTGCAGTTGTCTTATTTATGAAAGGATTCAACTGGTAATTGTATTCAGGAATTAACATCAATTTAAATGTTTACTGGGAATTGACAATGGCAGAATCAACGTCTTTGAAACTGATTAAGAAATGATTTAATAATTAACTTCGCACGTAATCTTATACGGTTTCCACTTTAAACCGATTTTTATTCGTTAAAAGTCTCTGTGAAACGGGTCTGTATTATATATTGGAATACTATGTATAGATAATGAAATATGTTTTTGGACAGTAATATCAGGGTCTGATGCAGTTCTGGTTCTAACCTATAACTTTCCATTGTTCCAGAATGCGTACAACTTGTCCTTCAACCTGAATCCCAACCACAAATGTGCGACAATGTGCCCCGGACACTATAGCGGTGTAGTGGCGACTGTTTCGTGAAATGTTCGCAACACTATGAGCAGAGGCAGCTGGCTGGCGATGGTGGCGGTGGTGGTGGTAGCGGGGGCTGTGCGGGGGTGGGACTGCGTGTGCAACCCCCGGGAGTGCGAGGTGCTGGAGCCCAGTGGGTGTCCCGGGATGGGGATCGTCGTTTGGGACCCGTGCAGGTGAGAATTTTATGTATTTATATATTTATGAATTATTCTAAAATATCTCTCTTTAAGAATAATTCACAACACAGTAACTCTAGTGTGTTTCGCAATAGGGTTGGTGTGGCATATAATGATGTCTAAAATACAACTTTTTTTTTAGCGGATGGGTAATCATTAAATAACTTCCCTCGCCCTGGGGGGAGTGTCAGACTTGTACTGACTAAAACCCACCCATGTTCCTTCTATTGCCCTTAATGTTCCGTGGCAGCGGTATCTCTTTCGAACAACACGCAACCAAAGTCTCTACCATCGTGTTAACGTGTTGAACACTGAAAACTAGCACTGTGCTGTAGGCTCCCATAGCACAGCATCCTGCTGAGTAGTGACCTATTTGTCGCTGTCACAGAGTGTGAGTTATAATTTTTTTTTGTTCCATATGTATTTATAAATACATACTTGTGATGTTTTGTTGTTCAATATATATTTTTGGTAATTTTGAGTGCTCGTCGTCATTGCGACTAATACATATTTTTTCTTTCGAGCCGTTTAGGGTTGAAACTCTGGGAACGTGAGTTCCTTGTGCTCACAGCCTTTTTAAGGATATTTCTAAACGTTTAGTTGACACTTTCAGTGACCCAAGGTCTGGCTTTTACTTTGGCCACAGGCTAAACGTTGCCACACAACGTGGCAATGCGGTCAGTCTTTTGGGGACATTACCAATTGACAGCGTTGAGGACGATATTTAAGTTTATGTATAAGTTCGTTTATTTAAGTTGTTTTAATTAAATTATTCAATAAATGAGTAAGCTAAATATGTTTTCCCAGTATACTCCACAGATTAATTAAAAGTTATTGGTAACCGATAAGTGTATAAACTCCATTAAGTAACCAAGTGAAAGCGGTTTATAACTAACTAGGTAGCTGTTTTACCCGCGTCTTTATATAGTTGCTGCCCCGCTCCCGTGGCTAGAGTGTGATGTTGTATAGCCTATGTTACTTTTTGATAATGTAGCTTCCTTTTAGTGAAAAAATGGTTCATACAGGTCCAGTAGTTTTGAAGCCTATTTGATACAAACAAACAAATCTTACCTCTTCATAATCTTTTAGTGTTTGGCAAAAAATGGTTAAAATCGATGCAGTAGTTTTAGAGCCTATTTGATACAAGCAAATAAATCTTTCTTCTGTATAATATTGGAGTGATTAGTGAAAAAATTGGTCTAGTAGTTTTGGAGTCTACTTGATACAAACAAATCTTTCCCCATTTACAATAGTATTTGGTGAAAAAATTGTTAAAAACTGTCCAGTAGTTTTGGAGTCTATTCAATACAAACAAAAAAATCTTTCCTCGTTATAATATTAGTATAGATAACTTCACCCTTGTAACCTCTTATCGAGTCATGTCCCTTTAACTTTTAACCCTCTTACTTCGCAAGTTCTTAAATTTTTAATTCCAAAGTAAAAAGGAAGTACTTAATAATTATTATAAAAGAAGTTTATTTTATAAGTACGCTTTTAAAGGTTCTTAGTAGGAACTGTTCAAGGATTATGAAAAAGGGCCCGAGATTTTTCGCGAAACAATAGCCTCGAATTTTCTATGGAAATATTAACGGACGGCTTGATTGTGAGCGAAAGTAATTTTTAAGTCCGTTTCTTGATTTGTTGGGCACAATTTGATTGGTTAGAAAATTTTTGCTATATTTCTATCAAAGAAGTTATTATATTGTTCCTGTTATGACTTTCCAAGGGTATCGTATTACCCAGTACTAACTTTGTTGTGGAGGTCAGATCAGCAGTCTCTCCATGTAAAACGACGACATGGTTAGCGCAGTGGCTGATCGATAGACTGCTGCGCTGCGTGTCGCAGGTTCGATCCCCGCACGGAACAAATTTTTGTTAGACCTACAGGTAGTTGTTTCGGGTCTGGCTGTTTGTGTATGTGAGTACGATTTAGCGGACTGAGTCTGTATCACCAATTGCTGGTTCTAAGACTTGAGACTAAGCTACATATCCAAACGCGCTGATGATTGTTGGTAGACTGCCATTTTAATACAGAATAACAAAAGAGTATAAAAATAAACCTATTCTAAATTTAAAGAAACACCAGTTCAAAATATATTAAAAAGTAAATATCTATAAAAAAAAGGTGCGTTGCGCACATTCAAATATTTGTAAACACCCACGATACAGGAGTAATTGAAATGTTTAAAAAAAAAAGCATTCGTTCTCTATCCGGTAAGACTGGGAGTTGACTCCAACATGGTTGGGAAAAGGCTAGGCAGATGATGATTATTTCTATAATAGAGGTGGTCAGTTGTTCTGTGCCTATCTTCATGGGAATGAGCGTGTGTTTAATTAGCTATGTAGTACAGCTACATTAAGGATACATTTGTAAAACGGAACTCCATAAATATCTTATCGAGAATCGTAGGACTCTTTTGTTAATTAGTCCTTTATTAACTCCCGGTGTCCAAGTAATTTATTTTGACGAAAATAGAATCAATTATATTATTTTCGTTTGAACTAGAAGCTTTTGAACCGAGAATGCCTCAAAGAGTTATAAAAATAAGATATTAAAAAGATAAATGAGAATGGCATCGCCAGGAGGACATATACTGACCTTATGGCTTTTTCGGAAAGGTATGGTGTGTAGTATTCGCTACCTGCGTGCGTAATTGACAAGAAGTATAAAAAATGGGGATGAGGCAAAAGGAGGAAGGAAATAGTCATGAATTTATGTATTTAATCATAGAAAGTTAATTTATTTAATAATAGGTGTTATTTTGTGATCTGTGTACTTATCGGGCGAAGCACCGCCGTGCCCTCGTAGAGGCGATCGGCCCTGGTTCAGTCCATAGTCTGGAGCGAGAGGGAATGGGAGGCAGTCGCTTCCTTCTGCGAAGCAGTAATGCTAGCGAAGGAGGTGGCCGGGCGTTTGAGGGAGAGAACCTCAAACCAACCCAGCCGCCGCGGGAGACGCCCCGGGCGACGGGCGCCGCGAGACGGCTCCCGGCCACCGTAGATGCGGGCCTGTGGACGGTGAGCAATGGATAGCTCACCGTCCGTCCCGCGTTCACGCGCGCCTCAAAGAGATGTCAGCAAAGCAGAGGGGTTTGCCAGGGCCTCCGCCTGCCGGGGTTGCGGGTTGTTCGAAAGAGATAACGTGGCCCCGGAACGTAAAGTCACAGAGCGGGGGAAGTAATTTGATGATTTCCCACCCCAAAAAAAAGGCAGTAACTTAAGAGTACTTTGTTCTTAAATGTCTACCTAATGTGTAATAAAAAGAAGTGCTTTATTTAAATTTAAAATGTTATGCTAAGATTGATTTAAATCTAGCGTAGAAGTCTAGTGGTCGCATATACTACTGCTTAGCATTAGGTTGAAATAACCTGCATCCCCAGCAGTGGAATCAATCTCTAGTTAAATAAAGTTTTACTGGGTTATCCCATCATCAATTTTCCAGTAGTACCTGTCGGTTCGTCATAGGCATTAAACATAATTTAAACTAAAACTCAAAGCATTTATTTCAATTAGACTATTACAGGCACTTTTGAATGTCAACAAAAAACAAAAGAATGAAGCTACAGTTCCATACATAATGCATAATTACATGTGAAAGTTATTTAGTTGCATCATGGGCAACAGACGTGAGTGTAGACATACAACTCTGCTTAACCTTTCGAATAAATACAGGCGTGAAGTAATATTGAGTTTTTTAACCATCCATTTAAATGACGATTCTAGTTGACGGCATAAAATCAATTTATCAAAAAGAAAACAATAACAGTGTATTGAATACACTGAACAATAAACAGAACTATCAAAATCAACATGGACTATGACAATCGTGCATTTATTCGGCAAGTTTTGGCTTTGAAAACATTTATTTTATGCTTACTGAGAAGCGCAACAACGAACTGAAATAATAAAGGTAATTTGATTACGCCATGTTGGAAAATCGTGTTCAAACGACGTGTATTATTATTTAGTAGAAATGCATATACATTGTGTTTTCGATAGACTATTTTTGAATACAACCGTCATGCTATATTTTCAGTAACAAGAAATTATTAAAAACTTGTGCGTACTTTGCAATGTAACAAAATATGGAGAGCGAAACCACTGACACGTTTGAAACGTATATTTTATTTAGACATACCCCTTATATCCTTCTTATGTACGAAACAAAATGGTCGAACGTGGGATAGGATTTGTGTGAAAAATGTAAGAGGGAACCGTTCAGAAATACATGAAGAGATAAGCTTTCCAGAACAACTCGTTCAATGTGGAAAACAGAAGTATATATTTTTGAAATAGGAACAGTTTTGTTATTGAAGAATTTTGTTTTATATTCAAAAAAGGAATCCTTACATATGAAATTGGCGTTTTTCGTACTGGCCACTTTAATCACGAATTTCTCCTCTTTGGTAAGGAATTCCAAATTCAAATTTGTACAGCTATTTACTCATGTATTTGTGCTTCGATGACCGTCATTCATTTGGTTTTTTCTTCTGTTTTTTCTGTTTGCGTCACTCATTTTACAAAATGGAAAATTTAAAATATCGCATTATTTACGAGTACGAGTTCCGCCGTGGCACTAGTGCTGCGGAAACGACTCGAAGGGTGAATGATGTGTATGGCGGTCATGTTGCAAAAGAAAACACAGTTCGTTTTTGGTTCCAACGTTTTCGTTCTGGAAATTTCGACCTGCAGAACAAGCCCCGTGGACGGCCTGAGACCCAAGTTGATAATGGAGAATTGAAGGCTATTGTGGAAGCGGACCCATCGCAAACCACGTCCGAGTTAGCTGCAGGCTTCGATGTTAGTGATAAAACTGTTTTAATTCACTTGAAGCAAATTGGGAAGATTAAAAAGCTTGAAAGGTGGGTACCTCACGAATTGACTGAAGCAAACCGGCAAACGCGCGTCGACTGCTGCGTTACATTACTGAACCGGCACAACAATGAAGGTATTTTAAACCGAATCATTATCTGTGATGAAAAATGGATTCTTTACGATAATCGGAAGCGCTCAGCGCAATGGTTGGATCCTGGCCAGCCAGCCAAATCCTGCCCCAAGCGAAAATTAACCCCAAAAAAGTTACTTGTAAGCGTTTGGTGGACTAGTGCCGGTATTGTTCATTACAGTTTTCTCAAATCTGGCCAGACTATTACAGCTGATGTCTATTGTCAGCAATTACAAACCATGATGGAAAAGCTAGCGGCTAAACAACCAAGGCTGGTCAATCGCTCCACGCCACTGCTGCTTCACGACAACGCCAGACCACACACTGCGCAACAGACGGCTACCAAATTAGAAGAGCTTGAATTGGAATGTCTTAGACATCCTCCGTACTCCCCGGACCTTGCTCCAACAGATTACCATTTTTTTCGCAATTTGGATAACTTTTTGCAAGGGAAAAAATTCAACTCCGATGGGGCAGTCCAAATCGCCTTCAAAGATTTTATTGATTCCCGTCCGACTGGTTTTTTTAGTAAAGGGATCAATGAACTACCTATAAGATGGCAAAAGTGCATTGAAAACAATGGTTCATACTTTGATTAATTAAATATATTATATTAAAAAATATTCGACTTTTTGTTCCTTCCATACAAAACGCCAATTTCATATGTAAGGACCTAATATTTGTATAGAAGATCGAAGACCGTAATAGAGGAATACTTAACAAGAAGGTCTTTTAAAAAGTACGAATACGGACGCACTGTGAGTTTAACCGTAGCATGCTCGATTTGTTCGTAACTCTGTTTTGTTATTGATGTATTTGCCTGTACCTGGAAAACTAGGAACTTCTCCTGTATAGTGGGTGGGATTGCAAACATTTAAACTCACATACACAAACAGCCAGACCCGGAACAACTATTTGTTCGTACGTATCTCCGTGCGGGAATCGAACTCGCGACACGCAGCGCAGCAGTCTAGTCTAGTCAATGACGATTCTAGTTGACGGTATAAAATCAATTTTTCAAAAAGAAAAACAATAGCAGTGTATTGAATCCAACAACGTGAGTCTGGCTATAAGACACTATTTTTAAAATTAACTGCTGCTAGTTGGGTGCCTTTCGCTGTAGCGTTGGATATAGGTCAATAGGCTATTTTAATAGGTCATAGGTAAGATCTATAAAGACCCGAAATATCACGTTTATCAGATAATTAAATAACAAAACGAAAGACGTATCTGCAGAGTTTTGGTGCAGTATTTTATGACTGAGATAACTGCCCGACCGATCTAACCATTAGGATTGTCCGTACCAGTCACCATTCATATGTTATCAAGAAAAGACAATCTTTAATTACATTTCCAGGCCAAACCATTTCCAATAAACGATAAAAATGTATTACTTTACCACAAAGATATTATTTCTTGTGCTACCAAATTAGTCTGTGACGCAAAATCTCTATCTTCAGGTAATTACATTGGCTTTTACCGAAAAACTTTCGTGACTTTACCAAGGGATGATCCACTTAGAGGAAAGTTTTCCCGTGATCTTCAAAAATAGGAAGTCGGCCGAACGGCTAATGCAATTACTGAGAGCCGACGGCAAACTTGTTCGCCACGATTTATAAATATAAACAAAAAATCAAAAAGCAATCTTGAAGTTTTGTGTCTGCTATTTTTTGCTTTGAACTTTGAGTACCAATTTTTTAGTTTATTGTTTGCGGATTACGGATTTATGCCGTGTTTTATTGGATGATTTATTGGACTTCGTTTATTACACATGAATTTAAACTCACGCCTTTTTTTTAATCGGGGTGCCACGTGCTACGTTTTTACATACTCTTTTAACCTTGTCCACGTTCAAACGCCCGTCGCCGCCACCGTCCGGGGACAAATTCTTAGTAGTCCAATAAGTACTTATAGCAGTTCGTTACACACGGTTAAAGTTATTATTCCAATCCGCGATATTATTCCAATCGAGAATATTAAAAAGTACATTAATTCACTTTATGTCGAAAATATCACAATACTCGGGTGAGTGAGCTTAAACGCTGAACGGCTGGGAATTTTACAAACTCCGGCAGGCGGAGGCCCTGGCATGCCCCTCTGCTTTACTGACATCTCTTTGAGGCGCGCGTGGAACATTGACGCACCGCGACACTGCCTGTCACTGGAGGAACGGACGGTGAGCTACCCATTGCTCGCCGTCCACAGACCCGCGTCTACGGGAGACGCCCTTCTCCCGCGGCAGCTGGGTTGGTTTGAAGTCCCTCAAACGCCCGGCATTCTACTAGACGCGATGGCTTAGGCCTACATTTAAAAAAAATGTCTTCTAACATTTTTTAAGACATGTTTCTTTTTTCAGATGCTGTAAAGTATGCGCGAGGACGTTAGGGGAAGACTGCGGAGGATTCAGTGGGACGTGTGAGCCAGGACTCAAGTGTGTCGATGGGTCGTGCTCGCCCATCACGTGAACAAAAGTGAACACTTCTGTAATATATGTGTATAGTGATGATAGAAACAATACATATCGCCGACAATGTAGCCAACGAGAGGACCAGGCGGTACTAGGCGCGCCGTACACGCTTCATATTGGGTGACAATAAATGATAAGCTACGTAAGTAAGCAAGAGACATTACGGATGAAGTATTGTTACTCTGTCGATATGTTGTAAAGATTATTTCTTCGAACGAGCGCAAATTTCATTTTAATGCCCCAACCCCAGGGGAGGCGCGATAATATCGACATCTTTGTGCTATACGCCCGTTAGCTATACATCCATTCCGCTACATAAAGGTTTTTAAGTTTAATGTTCGCAGACAGAATACTCGCTTGGAAAATTACGTAACCTTTTTTCAGATTCACATGGATAATTATGTTTGAATGTTCTTTTTTGTGACACGTAGGCACTTTTTATCTGATGATGCTTTCAAAAGTTCCGCCATGTTGCGATAACATTTAACGTGTTGTTACTTATACGGACAATAGCTATTGTGTAACTTTCCCTTTGAAATGTGAACATAAAAATATTTTTTCAAATGCTTAAATGAAATAAGTCAGTCAAAATGTAGAACAAAATTTTCTTTCGGCGTAAACTAAATATTAACTGCGAAGTATTTACTCCTTTTTAATTAACAGTGATTCCAAGCGAAAAATAAGTACTATTATTTAAATATTAATTAATATTAATTTGGCATCGGTAAAATTATATAAATGTAATATTATGGTAATGATACTTTGTAAGTATGTATTAATTAACTTATTAATTTCCAATAGAGCATGTCTGAGTAAACTCGCTAATTAAATATATTTTGTTGAAAGTAAAGATGGGGGCGAGAAAAAAAGAAAAATATTTTTGTAAAAATCTGTGTTTCTTACTTACCATTAAACTTCCTAACGTAAAATTGAGAGTCACAATTATACAATGAAACAAACCTTAATGGGTAATAATATGAAATTTAAATTTAGAACGTTACGGACATGTAACCATGCTGTTACAATTCAGTGAACAACAACCCGTTTCGTCTGCGTAAACACAGATTCCATTTTGAGAGACTTGCTCTAATGGCTACCATAATCAATTGTTTTACGAAATGACGTCTTGTAAATATTAACACATTATACGTGTCTACCGATCAAAATTCATTCAAAACTAGATTATGTAATAAAATAAACAGTTCGACCATAGACATTTTAAACAGCAAAAAGTTTATTTATGAAAAAAAAAATCACATAAAAAAACATGTATGATATTAAACAATTTGTAATAAAAGTGTATCTATCTATATTTCTGTGTGCTTCCAGGTTACATGTAGAGTTAAATGTACGTATAAAATGTTTCTTAGTTCTGTAAATATGGTCTGAATAGCATTTTTATCTTGTATGTATATTTAGACGTATAGGTTCGTATACTGGATTAAACGGTTCTAGAAATAAGTACCCCATCAGTTGTAAGAAAATATAATATTATTTCGTATAGTATTGCTTACCACTCTGCGCTCAATATGTTTCAATTTCGGTTTTTTTGCGGAATTATGTGTACTAATTATTATCATAAGCCTATTGTATCGAAATGATAATAATGGTATCGGTACTGTAGTAAGTATGGAGCCTAAAAAAAATACCTTAATACTTGTTTTTGTGAAAAAAAACAACATTTAATATTTTTTTGCATACCTGTAAAATAATACATACTTCTCAATTTTATTTACTTAAAGTATACCTTAATATTTTCCCATAGATACCTACGAATTTTAATTTTCAAAGATTGTGTTTCTAATGTTCAAGCTTTTTGAGAAAATTGTTTACTAGTGGTATGTCGTTAAGTGTTCACCTTAAAATATTATGTATTACGGCTGATTGGGTTGATGTAGGCTGTATATTAAGTTACAGTAACTTGAGAAGCAATTTTCAGTTTCCAATACCCCAGGCTTTGAAATTAGAACTTTCGCCATCTTGAATTTCCCTGCAGACGGTTCGCGTAATTTATTTTCACGTGGAACGAAAAATCACTTTCGATCAAAATCTAATTTTGCGTTATACTTCTCAGTTACCGATCATTCATAATACTGGAAAATGGTTTTCCTCAAGCTGTTTGTTACTAAAATCAATGTAGATAATTGATGTTTTATGAAAAGTTTTATTTTTATTGTATTTAGAGATTACTTTACTTATTCAAATTTAACAATTAATTCCAAAATTCAAAAGTTTTAATGTTTCATACCCCATGTGCCACACAGAGTAAAACAATAATACCAATATAATAACGTAAATTATGTTGATTTTACCCTCCGCCTGTGCCCTAATTACCCCCGTGACCTTTAGCCGATGCGGCGACGAGAATAATCATCGGAACCCCAGACTCATCGATTTTAGTTTGCTAATTTTAGGCGTCAGCACTAGAGTGTATCCAAACGAAATGTAACCTGAAATATTGAGTAACTATGTAATAAGTTGTATAAATAATTCAGAGCTACTCGTTAACTGTGCACATATTGAATAAATAAGTTAAAAATCTGTTCTATGTTTGTTTTAATTAAACCACTATTCCATTATGATTTTAGTAAGTATGGACTCTTTTGTTACTTAAGTATTTTTCGGTGTAATGAACGATAATAATTGGCCATCCCTAGTTCATTAGTTGTTTGAAAATCGTTAATCATATATATCATGCAGAAAGAAAGCACCGTAAGTTAGTGTCTATAAAATTAAAAATGAGGCAGCGAATGTTTTAAAAAGAAGAGTTGTTGAGCATAATATTGCACTCAAATCTGATTCTTTCTTAAAAAGACCATTTGAGACAATAATCTGCATATAGTCTTCATGTAAGTTGACCAAGAATTTTGTCTGGAGTTTAAAATAAACTGACTTCTGAGTTTGTTTCGGCTGTTTCTTCTCAGAGTAGGCAGGTAGGTAAGGTAAGCAGATACTCTGTCTGTCAAATAAGTTAGTAGAGTGTCTACTCTGTCAGTCAAATAACAAAACGTAGGTATTTGTAAAATACAATGTTCATTTCAACCAACTCTTAGGATTATATCTAACTGTGAACTGACACCCCTGATCATTAAATTCCCCAGCTTCATCGTTACAAAGTGTAAAATCACAATCAATGATGTAAATTATAAACACGTGCAACTCTCTGCGAAATGTATGTATTTCAATGAGAAAATCATATTACATAGAATTCAGAAAGTATTTTTGCATGCTCTTCTTCATAACGATACGTGCACTGCACACCAACGAGACATCGTACTAAAAATATTCTCACCAAATTCGAAATTTGAAATTCAAAACGTATCAGTATTTTTTGATGAGTTGGCATTACTGGGGGTGACATTCTCGAAACGACCGATGACTTATAACCATTTATTAATTTAGTCTACTGTACTATAATAGGTATAATAGTTTAGGTAGGTGTAAAACCACAAATCATACTCGGGTGTTATGCTCCAATAGATATTATTTGCGGCTTTGAGCCCAAGCCAATATTTGAGTCGGCCCGGAATGTCACCTATCCTTGTGACCTTTTTGTGTAATAAAATGATATAAAATTACGAATTCAGTGTGAATCAATGTAGGTAGTTGTCCTATAACTCATGCTTCGATGTTACCGAATGCCGTAGTTTCTTTTAACCATTATTTTCTTCTACATTTTGCAGAGTGTAGATAAAAAGTCAACAACTTTTTCTTGCAATCTGCCTTGCGATAAAACCATTAAATTCCGAAGACACTTTAGATAAGTATATCGTAAAACAAGTCCTCGTAGTTTATGTCTTACGTTGGCGATAAACTATCAACTATTCGTTATTTTTCTATCGCTATCTTCAAACGAGCCATACCATATAAAATCTGTTCACAAATTTTGTCTACCAATAAAAATGTATTTCGTAACAAATTCAATGTTAGTGACACAATGTTAAATATTTTTTTTAATTAGAATTCTTTTAAATAAAATGGCAATCACACATTGTTCTAAAACTTTCTAAGCTACAAAAGTACGAAGATTTTTAGTAAATTATTTCTATGAAAATTAAGGTTCTTCAGATTTTAGACATTAAAAGGTCAAATTCGTCAAGCTAAATTACTGACCCGCTTTTTTTTATCTCAATTTCAGGCAAAAGTCTTTTTTTTTTTTTTTTTTTTTTTTTCGGGTGGGAAATCATCCAATGACTTCCCCCGCTCTGGGTGGAGCGGGGGGGCATGTCAGACTTGTACTGACTAAAACCCACCCATGTTCCTTCTATTGCCCTTTACGTTCCGGGGCCGCGGTATCTCTTTCGAACAACCCGCAACCCCGGCAGGCGGAGGCTCTGGCAAGCCCCTCTGCTTTGCTGACTCTCTTTGAGGCGCGCGTGAAACACGAACGCGCCGTCGACACGGCCTGTCGTCAATCGACGGACGGACGGTGAGCTACCCATTGCTCACCGTCCACAGGCCCGCATCTACGGTGGCCGGAAGTCGTCTCGCGGCGCCCGGCGCCCTGGGCGTCTCCTGCGGCGGCTGGGTTGGGCAGATGTTCTCTCCCTCAATCGCCCGGCCACCTCCTTTGCTAGCATTACTGCTTCGCAGAAGGTGGTGACCGCTTCCCATTCCCTCTCGCTCCGGACCATGGCCTGAACCAGGGCCGGACGCGAGAGATCGCCGCCGCCGATCGCCTCCACGAGGGCACGGCGGTGCTCCGCCCAAGCTGGGCAGACCGCCACTGTGTGCTCCACCGTGTCCTCCGGGCGATCGTCACAATGGTGACACCCGGGCGCTTCCTCCCGCCCGATGATGTGCAGGAACCTCCCGAAACTTCCGTGTCCGGTGAGGACCTGCGTCAGGCCTTGGGTTATATTATTTGCTTAAGAGTTGGTTTGTAATACATTTATACAATTGTGAAAGGATCGCCGCGTAAATAATCGTTATCCATGTTAATTTATATTAAATCTGGTTAAAATAATAAAGGAAGATTTGTTGCCGGGTGATTCTTAACCGAGATTACTTACCTCAACGTACCCCACGGGAGTCGTCGAGGCTATTTACAGATTACAAGGTGGCTGAGTGGTATCCTCTTGTGTACCGGTTAAATCTGATCAAAGTATTGCAGAGAGAAAATCCCATCGCGTATTTTCCCAATTGAAATGCGACAGCGTGACGTAATAACACTGATTGCCTTTTATACAGGACGATGTAAATTAACACAATTAAAATAAAGCACTCATTTTTTAACCCGGGTTAAATTATAATCTTCATTTTCCCGTACTTTCCGACATTGTTTTGACACGAGGTCGCGGTTACGTATCGGCGAGCTGGCAGTTAAAAGCGCTGTAAAATTTTACCGACCCATATTTTAAAGGTAAAGCCGAGCTTGTAGGGTAAAAGCCGTGTTTATTGCTTGGGAAGAATCAACTGGTTGAGCTTTGGGTGCGATCAACAGTCTGAGAAATGTTATGTTCGGTAATATTTTTTACCTAAAGTATTCATTGCTACACGACTAAAGATGACGATCTTTAGTCTTAGTCCTAATGGTTGTTGGCCCTCCAGGGATTTAGTTTTAATGAATGTTTTTACGGCAGCTATTTTGAACCATGAACCGTATTGGAAGTATTATGTGATCATTTCTGATTACACTGATCACTATAAAATATAGTATAATAATAATACTCCGAATAAATAATGTAAAGAAAGTGAATAATTTTAAATGAGTTTACAATTCACAAACACAGACTGTTGAGTTGGCGTTGTAGTAACCTAAATCCGTCAAAAGATTCTACCCGTTATAATATCCTAAACAAGTTTCGCTTTCACTATGAAGCTCATATCCGAACCGTGAAATGATTGTGTATACCTACTGTATAAGTATGTAATAATCGCCGAAAATATACGCCGACTTAAGAATATCCTTGTTTTCTTGAAACGAATCAGTAGATACCTACTTAACTAGAAATGTAAACGAAATTCAGAAAATAATCTGATAATGTAATGAAGACTGAAAGAATTTGGTCGATGTTAGCAAAAGATTTTCTAAACGACACGCTAGGGAATCAATAGCTTATATTAACATTTGTTTTAGAGGGCACGTTACGTGAATTCTCTATAGTACTGTATTTTAAAATAGGTAAGTATATGTACAAGTTATATAGATATTCAGTGTCCCGAAAGTGTGACAACCATTCTTACCGTATTACCCAGTACTAACTGGGTTGTGGAGGTCCTTTAGGCAAGCGCTCCATGTAAAAAACTGGTATTCAGCTGCATTTGGTTAGACTTGAAGTCTACCCCAACATAGCCATCTATGGTAGGGTAGACTTCAAGTCTGCAGTCTGCAAGCAGATGATTTATTTTATTTATTTAATAATTTATGTACACACAGGAGAAAACACAAGAAAACATAAAAAAACATAGAGTACAAAGGGACAGCTTATTTCTAAAGAAATTTCTACCAGCAGGCCTGCGAGAGGAAGTATGAAGAAAAGAAACGTAGTCAGTCGTGTGTGAGAACAGGAAGAGAATAGTAACTAAAATATGAATGTCATAACCTAAATATAAGTACACATATAAGTATAATCATATGACAATGATATTTACCTCCTTTTTGTACATTACAAAAACGTATTTAAAAAATGGAGACAAATAGAAAGAGGCGAGATAAATACTAAGCAACATTTTGTGAGAAAACTGTTGAGATCAGAGACGAGTTTGCAGCGTTAACATTACGAAATACGTCGAACTTTTCATTGAAAATGCAATTATCGTGTAGAATTTTGGTTAATATATTTGCAACAAGGACTCTCCTTTTTACTGACTGCCCTTGTAAGTTGGCCCACCAGAATACCAGCGCTGCAACATCTAATATATAAAATTCTCGTGTCACAATTTTCGTTCCCATACTCCTCCGAAACGGCTGGACCGATTTAAACGAAATTTTATGTACATATCGGGTAGGCCTGAGAATCGGCCAACATCTATTTTTCATACCCCTAAGTGAGCAGCGGGTGAAACCACTGGGCACAGCTAGTTTTTTTATACAATTTGACAGCGCCATGCTGAAAGGGATCTTTTCGGTATAGTACCCGGCTAATTTATTTCAGGACTAAATAAATAATGTGAGACATACATTACAATTTTATTAATTTAGTATTTTTTTTGCGTTTATTTTTTTCTGCTTTGTAAAAGTATTTATTTGACTTATGCCAGAAATAACAATAACTCTTTCTCGTCAGTAATCTTCTTAAAAGATCTTCTTAGTAATAGGGTGTTCTATTTTTATTATAAATGAAATGACAAACGTAATGTGTGTATAAATAGTTCAAAGCTACTTACTACAGCAAGAATGAAAATCCGTCGGAGCGACAAAACGCATTTTCCGGCACGATTTGCTTTCAAGAAAATTCGAGGAATCTTGTTCACGATTAGACCTAGTTAACAACTTGAACCAGTTTTACCAAGGAATTTTGTACTATCAGGTACTAACTAGAATAGTAGTAGCAGTAGGTCTGTCTACCTACATTCCATTGGTAGTCGCTTCATGTAAAATACTGGTTTCCAACGGCATCTTAGGTTAGACTGGAAGCCAACAAAGTTGGGAAAAGGCTGGACAGATGATGATCTCATCCCACTAACATTATAAAAGCGAAAGTTTGTGAGGATGTATGTAAGTATGTTTGTTGCTCTTTCACGCAAAAACTACTGAATGGATTTTGATGAAACTTTACAATAATATAGTTTACATATCAGATTTACTCATAAGTCTATGACCAAGAGCTCTTGATTTAACTCGCCTCAAAATGGGCAAAAGAGAGAGTTTTAACTTCTTATTCAAAAACATTACACAATGAACAGTGCGTGAAAAATCTGAGCACCATTCAACACTGAGTTTCAAAAACGTGAGGATCCCTCAGTTTAATAATAAATGTTGAAGCTTGCAACACTTAAGATGATAGGTAGCAGCACCTGATACGTGAACATGCTTTAATCTTATTAATACTGCATGTAATACGGTGCCTAACCTTGAAATTCCCTTATATAGGATCTACAGAAATGCCTGAAAACGGCTAACGAATTATTCGACAGCAATAGTTATTTATAACTAACATTCAAGTTACAAAGATCAAGTATGGTGTAGGCGCCTTGTAGCTGTTTAGAAATAACTTGCTTCAGAATATTATGAAAAATTTACTTCTATTAACATTAAAAAGGAAAATAAACAGTTATAATAGGGTTTTTGATCAAAACAACATTTTTGTTTTAAATCCTTACTATTAATATTAAAAAAGCGAAAGTAAGTATGTTTGTTTGTTACCTCTTCACGCCTAAATCGCTAAACCGATTTTGATGAATTTTGGTACAGAGATAGTTGGGACCCTGGAGACGGACATAGGCAAATTTCTTTTAAAGTGAGAAATGAGGGAGAAAGGGGGAAGAAAAGGGAACTTAGCATTGTTATTACAATAAAAAGGGCGCAAGGGCAAAAACTACAGGTAGCAGGTACCTGTAAATCAGGAAAGGGGAACTGTTTTACCCCGAATTTAACGCGAACAAAGCCGCGGGCAAAAGCTAGTAACAAAATAAAATAAAACAACATGTAAAAAAGTAGCAATAACATTTAAGGGGCATACTACTAAGGTGATAAGCAGTCTTTCTCAGGTTCTCAAATACTATATTTTTAGAGAAAAACACATTTTACTTTTTTGCACGAAGTCCGTGCGACAACCCTAGAATCAACTGAGAGATTTTTATTTCCAAGTTTGTTTAATTAGGTGGGTATATCTACGTCTAGTAAGTAGTAGGTAAGTTGTTCTAGTAGGTAAGGACTTTTGGAAAAAGTATTTCATGTAATCAGCGCATTGATAATTAATATCTTTAGTACCTACTATCGTCGGCCATTGACCTGAACGCCTACGGTCGTATTAATGAAGTAAAAGGAAAAAAATATATGGAAAGTTTAATCATTGATTTTAATTATCTATCTATTTAATTATCATTGTTTCACAGTGTAATCCATACATCGGCTTCGCCCGCGTGATATCGAAAATAAAGTAACCTATGTGTTATTTCAGACCATAATCTTATGCCAAATACTTTTAAAAATAAAAAATAAAATATCTTATGCAATTACTTTTGTACCAAATTTCATCATGATCCGTTCAGCCGTTTTGACGTGAAAGAGAAACATAATATTAGTAAGATAGCTGGCGCCCGCGGCTTCGGCCGCGTGATATCGAAAAAAAGTATCCTATGTGTTATTCCAGACCATAATCTACCTCTGTGCCAAATTTCATCAAGATCCGTTTAGCCGATTTTTAACATCCACACATCCATCCATCCTCACAAAAATTCGCATTTATAATATTAGTAAGGTACAACGCTTTAGAAAGGGCATCTACAGTACTTTCACAAGTTTCTTGACATTCATGCTTTTTTTGCAGATGGGCAATCATCAAATAGACTTGTACTGACTAAAACCCACCCATGTTCCTTCTATTGCCCTTTACGTTCCAGGGCCGCGGTGTCTCTTCCGAAAAACCCGCAACCCCGGCAGTCCACAGGCCCGCATCTACGGTGGCCGGAAATCGCCTCGCGGCGCCCGAGACGGTTCAAAACTGCCTGTAATGGTGTAATTGAAATAAATGCTTTGAGTTTGGGTTTCATTGTGCCAATAAAATATACAATCCAAAATATACATTCATCCAACGTAAAGAAATAAAGTAATTTAGTAACACAATTTCTATTATTCAAATCATACAGAAAAAAATTACATGATGGCCCCAAACAACATCAAAACGAGGGTAGATGTGTAAACACCCATCGAGATGGGATGGAGCCGAAATCTAATAAACCCATAACCCATAGAGGGAGGTTGTTGAGGCCATTTGCATGATATATCACCTGATTTGATTTGAATCTCGTTTAAAATTTCAATGGCGCTTGTCAAAACGACGACACCATTGGCGCAGTGGCTGAGCGATCGACTGCTGCGCTGCGTGTCGCGAGTCCGATTTCCACGCGGAATAAATATTTGTGTGACCGACAGGTAGTAGTTCCGGGTCTGGCTGTTTGTGTATGTGAGTTTAAATGTTTGTAAACGCACCCACGATACAGGGGAAATTCCTAGTGTGGGGCAAGGTTTTCTTAAAAAAAAAACTATGTATAATACTGTATTAGATATCAATTTAAGGATTATCACAGACCAAATAGTTCAGTGAGTCATAATGATAAATAAAAAAAATTGATATACACCTATAAGATCGAGTAGTAAATGTGACGGAAATAATGTACTCTCCGACTGACCTGAGGTCCAACAGAATCTTTATGGAAACTACGACCCGATTAAATGAAATAGTACCAGATTACAATAACGGTCCAAGGCTATACCTACATTACTTAGCAAGGCTGCACCCATATTATTTCAGAAGGGTATACGCGATATAATAGCGAATCTATCGCAGGTCGGGTTTAATTAAATTATTACTTATTAATTTTGATACAAAGTTGCAATAGTTTCTGTAAGGTAAGGTGAAGGTAAGTATCAAGAATGGTGTCCTAAGCATGCTACCGAACTTTGTTTGCTGGTATATTTTTAAAGGAATCATATAAATCTATCTAATATAATTATTAAATTCTCGTATCGCGATGTTTGCTACAAAACTCTTCCGAAACTGTTGATCCGATGTGTATGAACTTTTATGTGCATATCGGGTGGGTCTGAGAATCGTTCAATATCTATTTTACGCTTAAATGAGAAGGGGACCTGAGCAGCGAGTGAAACCGCTGGGCACAGCTAGTCTTCTAGTATAATTTTTGTCTGCACGAAATTTCGTATTTAAGTGACTGTAACATATCTTGAAGGCCTCGTTGGTCCATACAGTTTTCGCTGTAGCATGGTGCGGATGACATTAGTCAAACGAACCGTTCCTTCTAAATCTGGAGCGTTGCCACGATTTATGATCATGACAATATAGGCTTTTAAATATCGTAGTCGTAAAGGATTGCCCGTCATAGCAATACATCCCATCATTAAAAATGTAATAATTAATAACTAATATCACCCGCACCAGGCTACAGCGATAGTAGTATTGTGATCGCTAGTGTGGCTGCTAAACATGAGGTTCTGGGTTAAATTCCCAACTCGGGCAAACTTTTATTGGGGTTTTTCCATCAGAAATTTCTATTGCTTAAGACCTAACATAAGACTAACATAATTAGTAAAATGTGGGTGTTCTATTAAGGACACCTCTGCCTAACCTTTCGGATATTACAGGCGTAATGTTATGAGTATCGTAACTTCAAACATGGACTTGTTTCTGGGACAGATATTGTTTTCCGATTTCCACGAAGACAAGTGAACTCGTTAGTTGTTCTTTGAAATCTAGAGAGTTTAAGAGTCAAGAGTAAAGAATAAACGAGAAGACTGCTAGAGTTTTTCACGGAAAACCGTAGCTTTTCATGCCAACGCACAGACTGTAACTGAGTCTATATATCAAAAATAGCTATCTTTCATCAAAAATATCTCAAGAAACATCGCAATAACAGACGATATGAGTCTAGAATAAACCGAAAAGCAATATAACCGAAATATTACGAAGAAATAATCAACAAGAAAATGTTTGCCATATTTCCTCCTAGGTCTCGCAAATGTAATCCCAACCTAACATGGCCAATGAATCGAAAGAATTATATCAGATAGATGATATCTTTTCCGATACGCGCTGATTTGTGTAACGGAATCCGACTGTTTGATGATTTGATGTTTCACGGCTACTGTGGTACGGTCTGATAGACCTACGTTATCCATTATACTGTTAATTAGTCGGAATATAAAGTTCTTGTTCATTTAATAAATTTTAAAATGAGTCTTTTCCTTTGTTATACATCAGCAATTGCAGATAAAAGCACTTACTTATTTGTTTATAGGGTTGGAATTTAAAAAAAAAACCTGGCTAAGAGCGAGTCAGACTGCCACCCCGAGGTTTGCGTACAAACTTTCGACATAAACAGCCTTCTCCATGACCCTAGCGGCAAGTTTTATTTAGCTACGAGTACTTTAAAAAAAACTCCTTCCCTAATAAAAGATAATCAGATTTTCAAAGCACCCACCTGCAAATGGCTGCCTACAAGACCCCTTTAACCAATAAACGAACATCGTTATTATCAAAATTTTCTACGACACTTGACATTTTCTTCGGGTATTACGAACTCCTTTTATGTTCACATACTCATTAGTAGGAAATGTTCGAGAAACGAAAATGTTATCCGTAATAACGTCGACTACCTATTTGGGAATCAAGTACCTACAGGCTTATATTTTGCCTTTACAAGGGCTTTTGACAATGACATGATAAGCATCTCTCTATCTATAGTTGGTTCGTTCATTATCGGTGAGGTCAGGTTCTCCTTGTCTGACCTAACCTACAATCTTTCTGAAGATCTTTCGAACTAAACACATTTAGGTGGCAGTTTGCTCTAAATCGCTTTATTATTGCTAAATTATGGTGCGTTTTAGGGTTCCGTTTCTGACTGGCAAAACGGAAAAATATTCATTCCTAATTTGCCCTATCCGTCTCAATCCACGTAATTAATTTAATTTAATTGAGTAATTTTTATTTATTAAATTAATTACTACTTATTAACAAACTATAAAAAGACAACAGACCAATAATAAAAATATGTACAAGTAAATTAAGTTCGGTGGCAGCAGAGGATGCAAAAGAAAACCCGAGTTTATCTAATAAGGTTTAATAATTACCAAAATTACAATTATGGGTTTTAAATCTAGCTAATTACTAATAATGTTACTTAGTCAACGATTGACTTAAGCATTGCGCGGAATCAGGGCGATGCATGCTATAGCGATTTGCCTCGGCTATCCTTGCGTAACAAGTAAGAAATGGTAAATTACAGGGCGTCAAAAAAATCGTCCGCTTCGTAGTCAACAGGAAAAATGCCCAGAAGGCTGGCAGCATTACTACATTGGATGGCAATGCGGTAATAACGGTAACGGTTTAAGAATAACGGTAGGTGAGACATACCGGGGTTGTGGATTGTTCGAAAGAGATACCGCGGCCCCGGAACACAAAGGGCAAAAGAAAGCACATGGATTGATTTTAGTAACTAACGTAAAGTATATCTCAACAGAAAAAAAATGGCGAGACGTAAGAAATATGCCATAACGATTTGTCATTTATTTGCTTTAGGATTCAGTAAAATATTTGATCTGATCCTAGATATTATTTATTTCGATCCATTTTTGGTCCAAACTACACCAAACATGTTGAAAGGGTTCGTCGGCACCAATCTTGACGACATATATTGGTCCAATATGGAAATATATCGTAATACGCCTAAATCTTCGCCTGAACTCTGGTTTAACATGATCTTGGGACCTCTTAATGATGTTTTGGGTTGTCCTAACGTTGTTTAGGTGGGATGCGATAATTCGATGCGATAGGCACCTCATCCATCACGTTTGGTGGGCCAGAATGAAGGGTCACTCCAGTACGCGTTATATTTGGGAAGCACGGGACGCATGATACAGCTTGCTAATGAGCTTGATCCCAAGTAATGATTGGTAAATTGACTTAAGTTTCAAAACTCGACTAGATCTTCAAATACAATGTGGGTGGTTATTCTACATTATTGTCTATTCTATAAATATTTAAGAGTGTCCTTGAAGTTTCATGTTCATTCTTCTCCATAGAGACCAACGCTTTATAACAGCAACTATAGTACTTTCACAAGTTATTATGCATTGTATCTGGGACTGTAGCTTCATTATTTTGTTTCATGATATTCAAAAGTGCCTGTAATGGTCTAACTGAAATAAATGCTTCGAGTTTGAGTTTTGTCAAAATAGGATATAAGTAACGATGACAAAAATAATTAATTAATTAATATAAAAAAAATATTTCAACTTAAATATTGTGTTCGTTATAAAATGTACTTTTTCTTAAAATTAGATCACTAGATAATAAATCAAAAAAACATTTAGAACTTATTCTAAATTTGAAAACGAATCAAACATGGATCTTTGATTCGTTTTCAAATTTAGAATAAGTTCAGGAATTACCAATATCCGACAGTTTAACGTATTTTATATCGTAGGTAAAGCTTTTAGGCGCGTAAATTTTACGCTTTGTGTTTTTTCACCATAAAGATGTAAATGGTAAACGCGAGCGACATATTATGACGATGTCAACTCCAGCCCTAGTGCAGAATAACAAAAAAATCTAGATAAACCTTGTGAACAAAAAGGACGAATCACAGCGTACTATGCCGCTACGCAAGTGCCGCCATGCAGTTTCAGTATTTTATTGAAATATTCTGCTGCAGTTTTATTTGGGAGATAAAACGTGTCAATAGCGTAAAAAAATCCTTGACTCCAAATACTTGATACCAAAACAATTGTGTGAGAAAATTAGCCCTTTCCCTCTCAGAAGTAATCCTTACTAATATGTATTATAAAAGCGAAAGTGGGGTTGTTTGTTTGTTTGTTCGTCTTCACGCCTAAATGGCAAAGCCGATTTTGATGTATTTTGGTACACAGATAGTTGGGTCCCTGGAGACGGACGTAGGCTATTTTTTTTAAAGTGAGAAATGAGGGAGAAAGAGGGAAGAAAAGGGAAAACTTAGCTTTGCTTTTACAATAAATAAGGTGCAAGGGCAAAAACTACAGGTAGCAGATACCTGCAAATAAAAAAAGGGGAACTGTATAACCCCAAATTTAACGCGAGCGAAGCCGCGGGCAAAAGTCTTTAAATAGTTATCAAATATTTAAAGACTTGATTTGGAAATCTGCGTTGTGCGAGAACTACATCAAATCAAATCAATTTATTTACATAACACAGGTTGACTGGATGGTACAAAAGGTTCAAAAGTACACTGTATTAGAATCTACTGAGGTGTGCAAGTATAAGATACACTGTCAATAACATTGTCATTGAAAATAACATACAATAGTCATTTACGTAACATAAACCATTTGATTAAACAATTTCAGGGAGGCGAGAGACTAACGTCTAGCAATAACATAGTTTTTATTTTTTTCACTTCGCCCCACACCAGGAATTTCTCCTGTATCGTGGTGCGTTTACAAACATTTAAACTAACATACACAAACAGCCAGATCCGGAACAACTATCTGTAGGTCATTCAAATATTTGTTCCGTGCGGGAATCGAACCTGCGACTCGCAGAGCAGCAGTCGATCGCTCAGCCACCGCGGCAACCGTGTCGTCAAAAAAAGTTAAGACACAAATACAGCAATGCAGGCAGACGATGGCCAGTTTGCTAAACTCTGTCTATTTGGCGCAGCCGTGAGACACACAATATTAGCATTGTTTATTTTTTATTTAATTTTTATCTTTCTTTGTAGGATTAAGATTTATGTTTTTTTTTATGTTGTGTGTACTTGTGACAAGTACCAAATATACATGTTTTCTTTCATCCTTTCAATGAAGTTTCGGCTGAAACGGTGACGATGATATCCTTACTAAGGATTGTAGTAGGTTGCTTGCTTTACTATTTTAAATTTAATTTTGGACATTTGTAATTAATTTTGATTTTGTTTATTTATTTTTGTTTTGTTTAGATTAGTAGTTTTCGTTCATTGATTTAATTTAATTAATTTATTAAGATTTTAGATTAAGTCTTGTGCCATTTCAGTTGTTGAGATTTGTAGTTTTATTTGTTGACATTTGTAGTTTTATTTGTTGACATTTGTAATTTAATTTGTTGACATTTCTAATTTAATTTGTTGACATTTCTAATTTAATTTGTTGTTATTTTTAATTTTAATTTAAATGTTTGTCTATTAAATGTATATTTAAATAATTTTTGCATGCCGTAAGGCAAAATGTATCGGGACGTTGGAAAACTTACCATCATTATTTGTATACCTACATTTTAGCAAATAAATGATTTCTATTTCTATTTCTAGGTGGGGTTATGTAGCCTATTACCTTTATGAGGAAAGGTGCGTGACGTACCCGTATTACAATCAATTCTGTTCCGTTGGTCATGCGGTCGCAAGTGCGACAGCCGAGCACAGAGTCCTCGGTCCAATTCCTGGGTCGGGAAAACAGTGTTATTGGGTTTTCCCACACACACATTTCACAGTAACATCCCGGGGTTTGGAAGTTGGCGTTAAGATACCCTTGCCTCGGAAAGCACATTGAGCTGTTGGAGCAGCGCCTGATATCCGCCGTCCCATCGGACTATGAGAGTAAGGGAACTGAGAGTACCTACACTTGTGCCTGCGCACACACTTGTGCACTATGTATAATAATATCTCTTGCGCAAATATCTAATCTTCGCCGTGATTGGCCGTTGTGTCTTTCGCCGTAACCGAAAATGGTCGGGTGGACAATATTATCAATTCTAATCATCATATGCCTAGCCTTTTTCCAACTATTTCAGGGTTGGCATCCAGTGAAATCGGCTGCAGTTGAATATCAGTATTTTACAAGGAGCGATTGCCTATCTGACCTCCACAATCCACTTAGTACTGGGTTAGTACCCATACCGTGTTTCACGGATTTCATGTAAGTGAAGTGTAATTGGGTTAACCCATCAGGACGTTCACGCCACGGAGTATAGATTTCTGCTCGGTTAGTGCACACGACGACATATCACCCTATGCAAAACCAGTTTATGTGAAGGCTCTCATCGTGCGAATAATACGGTGTACACACGACGACAGATCAACCTATACAAAACCAGTTTATGCTGATCTTTCAACTACGAATCGTACGCCGTAGATTTCCCGTACGACGAGATATCCGCTTAAACTGGTTTTGTATAGGTTGATCTGTCGTCGTGTGTACGATCCGTAGTTGAGAGATCTTCATAAACTGGTTTTGTATAGCTTGCTAAGTCGTTGGGTGTACCTAAACGTATCTGGCAGCAGAAGGGCCACAGCCTGTCAGGGTTGCGGAACGTAAAGGGCATTTTTAGTCAGTAAAAGTCTGACACTCCCCGCCGCTCCGCCCAGAGCGGGGGAAGTTATTTGATAATTTTCAATCAGCACTCTTTCGAACAACCCGCAACCCCGGAACATTGACGGCATGGTGTTATGTTATGTTTGTTTAAACTCTTTATTATGTACAAAAGTATTTAATGGGAGCACGTAAATAATCGCATGTGTCCCATTATTCGCTTCCCCGAATCGTGATTGATGAAGGCAATAGCGACGTCACAGTTACCCTCAATATCGGTCATCGTCGCTAAAGTTGTGTTGACCAATATAGGGCAATGTCCAGCATATTGTTGTCCTACTTCATTAAGTGATCGTTGTCAGGCAAATACTCCGAATAACAGCACACAAGTTTTTTTTTATTGTGGTGGGTAGGTTGTATATATGAGACAAAGAATTTTCTAAAGCAAGACAGTCATACCTATTTGTCACGGTTGGGAAATCATAAAATAACTTCCCACGCTCTGGGCGAAGCGGAGCGGGGTGAATGTGAGAATTTTACTGACTAAAACCCACTCATGTTCCTTTTTTTGTGTCCAGGTGGCCCTGGCAGACTCTGCTTTGCTGACATCTCTTTGAGGCGCGCTTGAACACTAACGTGGTGACGACACGGCTTGTCGTCACCAGATGGACGGAAGATCTTACATATGTCGTACCTCACTTATGGCTTTTCACGATTCGGATGTTCACTGGACTCACTGAGGCTAGGTGGTCTTTTCTCTGCAGTTCTATGTAAAATTCTGGTATTGAGCTGTACCCGGTTAGACTGAAAGTTAATCCTAATGGGTTATTAGGATTAACTTTCAGTCTAACCGGGTTTCAGTAACATAATTATTACAAGTCTAGGCAAATGATGGTTGAAGATACCTATAATGTCCACTAATTGATAAGTGTAGACTGAAAATGAACTTTATATGTAGACAGTTACGATAAAAAAGACCAAGCTCTGCAAACCTAATATTTTTCTCAAACGTGATGTAATATATGTTAACGGCCGGGCACCGACTACGTCTCTAAGTTTATAAGGAAACATACACAAGAGACGCAAACCACAAATCTTATCAGGGGAACTAATGATAAAATGAATCTTGTTTATCGCGGTTACAGTGATGTAAGCCAGTGTAGTCTCAGCCTTAGAGCTGTATACAAATTAGCCTGGGTTTGTGTTAATCCTTTGAGAAGAGATAACGGGGAAGCAAAACCTTGTTTTCTTGTTCATCGGGGATTTAAATGACGACATTGTGGATCAGCTGATCTGAAAGAAGACTGTTAAGACTAAGTTTTAAAAAAAAATTGAGAGAATCAGGGGGGGGGAAAGGAGTTTTTCAAGAGATATTGTTCTATTACTATCCATCTACTATCATTTTTTCTAGAGTAGAGAAGAACATACTGGCTGTTTTTGTATGTGAGTTTATTTCAACTTCGTAAAGGATCATGTGTAAAGACCTATTAGGGGCATTGATGCAAGTCATAACTAGGTATTAATCTAATTTCATTGCTTGACGATAACATTAATGTGAGTTCATTATAAATAAAAAAAAAAAAAAAAAAAAAAACATCAATAAGAAATATCGCAAAAATACCCTTTGACGGTCCACTGACACAGGTATTAGGTATGTTTAGTTAGTGTTTCCATGTAATTATCTCACACATAGACCTCGGTATCCAATATCGAAGCTTTGATAGAATTTCGCAGTATAATCCAACAGAAAATGTGTCCATGTATTTGAATAACTGAATATTGAAAGCTGTGATCTATGTTTACATCGGTTTTACATTTTCCACGAATTTTATTGGATGGATCAAAATATTGTACACAAACTATCCTGTTATTTTTGGAGTTTACTCCTTAAGAATCGATTTTCTTAAATAAGGCGCCCGGTATGAGAAAAATGTGAGGTGTAAAATCTACTGATGAATGACCTCGTTACGTTTTTGGTGCAACTTTGGTGCAACCGTACCTATGGTGTTTGTCGTACAGTTGAATATTACTAGATGGCGCTTTATGAAATTTGTCGCCGTCAGTGATATTTTTATTATTTATTTTTTATGATATTTTTTTTTATTTTTTTTTGTACTTCAGGAGTAAACTCCAGTCGTGCGTCGGAGCTGACACACACACTTTTTTTTATCAGCACTAGCTATTGTTTGCGACTTTGTCTAATAGATTTTCGTATGAAACGAATCACCACGAAAGATATCGAGTTAGGCGTTTTCATAGCAGTACACAGTGGTACAATGTGGATCTTACTTTATTTATATTATAAATGCGAATGTTTGTGAGGATGGATGGATGTATGGATTTTTGTTACTCTTTCACTTCAAAACGGCTGATCGGATCTTGATGAAATTCGGCACAGAAGTAGATTATGGTCTGGAATAATACATTGGATGCTTTCTTTATCGATATCACCTCAATAAAAATATCATTTCGTATACAAATACCCAAGATAAGCAAAAAAAGTGACTCCGTCAAATTTCAGAATTATTGTTTAAGTCATTTAGACATGAAACGGTAACAAGGAGGCAGTCAAAGTGTAAATTATTACTAGTGTTGATTTCAATCAAAGTATATTTGTATCAAAATTAATTAACTAATAAAACTCAAGAATAAGATGAAACTTGTGTAGCTCTATATCACAATATTAAATTTAAGGCATTATTTCACAACGTCCATTGGCCAACGGTAAGATCAGTTTAAAATAAATGGTTTCAATCACAATCATTAGAAAACCAGGAACTGCACCTTACTGAGCTTTAAATAAAGACAAATAATCAGCCAAAAGAAGCAGAGTTAAATAAACCGAAACGCACCACACTAGGAATTTCTCCTGTATCGTGGGTGTGTTTACAAACATTTAAACTCACATACACAAACAGCCAGACCCGGAACAATACCTATCTGTAGGCCAAACAAATATTTGTTCCCACGGCACGCAACGCAGCAGTCGATCGCTCAGCTAGAACAATTAGTTTTATTTTGTTTAATTTAAAGTGTTTCGGTTGCTTATAAAAAAAAAGTTTCTTTCTTTTTACAAACAGATTTCAGACCGCGACAGCTGCACATCGTCGGTAAGTCTTGGTAGTCACGGTCGCAAAGAGCATGTCGCATGTAGCTCCTAGCCCAGAGGTCTTTACAGCACAACACGTACATGTACACACACCATCAGCAGCGCATCGCACGGTGGGCTGAAAATCGGCTTTCATAGACTTAGGGATTTCAATTTGTAAGTGCTTGTTTTTATGCCGGATATCGCTTCTATTAGTCATTACTATGTACAAAAATGACACCCGAGTTAATTCTACCCAAAAACGAAGGAAATATAATTTTTTTACGAAAAATTTGTATGAAGCTAGTATGAAAAATCGAATTATCTCCTAAACGGCATGTTTAACCGTAATATCCTTGGAGATGGTCATAGTGCTAATTATTTATGATTTTTTGGTTGGCGATTGGACGAAAAATTTAATGCCGTTTTTTTTTTAAAAATCGTCAAAATATTTTTATTTCTTTTTACATGTAAAACGATCCCTTTTAGTGTCTAAGTTAAAAAGTTCGATATGTTATTAACCCAAATATTAAGAACACACGAAACAAGAAAAATAAAATAAAAAAATTGCTGTTTTTGACACATTTATATTAATTTAAATAAAAAAAGATTTATATTGAAGTAACATATGAAGTTATATTTTATACAAAATAAGTTAATTTAAGGAATTAATACTAAGCATTCGTAAAATAAAGTAAAATAAATAAAAAAAATAAAACATATCATTAAATATTACAAAAAAACCCAAACACACTCAAATACAAATTTACAAATATGTACATATATATCTTTTTTACAAATTTTCCTTATCACTCTCGTTGTCAGACTCCAATTCTGAGTCAGCATCCAGATTGGATATATCCAAAAATTCGAACTCAGTTTCCTGAAATTGAATTAAGTCGAGAGTTTCAGCAAAAAAGCTCTGCTTTTTCTTGGCATCTAACTTAGGCCTTTGTGCACTTAGCAAAGGGTCCGAAGAAACAACAAGCATATTTAAAATGTCTTGATTGGAATCCTGCCTGCTTCTTTTCCGCGAATGATGTTCTCGAAACCTCCTAAAATCTTTGTTTCGAGACTCTGAGGCTTCTTCCGAGAGAGTCCCAATCGGCACAATATTATTTTTCTCGATTATGTCAGCCCCATGGATTAGTAACTTATGAACGGTTGACGACATGTAGTACCAGTCGTATAGTAATACGTACTTTTCTGCTGTTTTGCGAGCATAATCTCTAAATTTTATTATATCGATCTGCTCTCCAGATGTAATTGCTTGTAAAATTACAGCAAATCTTTTGATGAGGTCTTCATCCAAACCGGTTATAGCTGCGGTTTTATTAGGAAACTCAAAGAATTTTCTTGCAGTATTCCCGTCATTGGTGGTTCCCGAGCCTTGTTTTACTATATCAATCAACAGATTGAGCTCATCTTTGAATTTATTTTGAATTATTTTCTTTCTTGTCTGTAGCATTTCTTTGTGCTCATCACTTCTCGCTGCCCACCGTTTGAAGTCCAGTCTGTATGCAATGTGTAACAGACATTCCATACAATTTATACGGGCGTGTAGGGATGACAAGCCAAACTCATACAGGTCCGAACACACAATTTTTGATGTTACAGCATCTAAGCGGTTCATTTCTGTAGGCTTTGCTAAGCACAGGTAGCACGATGCATTTGATCTAGCTTCAGAAAGGTAAGTACAGACTTTAGCGTCGATCATCGTCATCATTAGTTGATGAGTCACCCTATTATTATTATTGCACTCTGTGGGGATAAGGGCCTCAATTTCTTCATCCATTTGCCATTTTTTTTTTCAGCCCAAGGACAACTGCTTCACTCTCCTTTACAGAAGTAAACTGAACTGGACGACAATACAAAACTGAGCATGGTTTTGGGTTCGTCCATAAAATGTTGTCTCCATCTGTCAGTTTTAGTGGCACCAAGGAGGTCATGAAAATGCTTGAATCATCTTCCTCACCCTCAATTTTCTGCTTGTATCGGCTTTGGTTAGAAGCACCGTCAAATCCCCACTTGGATATCAGCTTCAACTGCTTGTTATGCTCTTCGTTAGAAAGGCTTTGAAGGATTCTTGTAACCGTGATATCAAGTAAAGCTTGAAGTGTAATCCTAGCCGATGAATCAGTAACTGTCACTGATTGCTTCGGAGGGTAGCAATCAAGCTTAGTTTGTTGCACTTTATAGTAAGATGGATAAATATCTTTAGCACCTTCTCGAATGGCAGCCTCACGCAACGTAATATATTGCCACTTTGAGAGTTTTAGCGAAAGAAGCAATCCAAGCGCCTTTTCTGGCGTAAATATGATTGTTTTCGCTGGTTTCTTAAGCGTTTCATTTAATTTAGCGGCTGCTTCAGGATTTTTCATCATGTATTCGATGACAGAGGCGATATCTCCATGCCCTTCTTCTTTTAAACGTGCTGCAGCTGCATATGCCAATTCACTGGAACCTTCGCCTGTGTGTTCATCAGATCTTCTCTTTTTTTGTTTACTTCCCAGGTCTTCGAATGGTTTACGGGATCTTTTCGTCATTGTTCCAATGGACGTTGATGTCGACGGTTCTGGAGAGACTGAGGGCGCTCTTGGTATCTCATCAACACTTGGTTCTTGATTAACTAAAGTTTGCACAAAACTCGGCCAATCAATATTTGCTCCCAACCAATTCTCGTACTTTCTCCTGAAATTATCAAGGAATCGGTTGGATTTCTTCCACCTTTGTAAAGCGGCTCGCGTAAATCTCCGACAAAATTCTTTGAGAACAACATAATCTTCGTCAGACAGGCAATCGCCTATGCGGGATACAACTGCACTAAACAATACTTCATGATCAAATGAAGTACTCTCACTTCGTAGAAGAACAAACAAGTCTAAATTGGTCATTAAACTTTCCATTTTAAGATTTTATAGTCGCAGATTTAGTGTTAGCAGTTACACAGTTGTGAACAAATTAAATTATAAAACAAAACTTTAGCCCTTTTATTGCAAAACGACAATAATTAGGTAACTACCCTCATTAGTTATCTCCTCATTAGCTAATGAAAATCTATAATTGTCACTAACTATTCTTAGAACTCATAGCACTGCTAATTAACAAATTAGCTTACTTATCAGGAAATGTTAAATATAATCCATTGTCGTGAGATATTGAAAATCATTAAATCACCTATTAAGACTCATTAGAAGACCTAATCAGTGTAGTTACTTAATCACTTCTTTTTGGACTCATTAGAAGACAATTGGTAATTTGGTTGTATGAAAAGTTTTAAAACTCATTTTGTGTTGATAAATATCTAGCTCAAACATAGTTGGCTACGTGTGGGTGTACTATAAACCTCTGCCAACTCCTTCGGAAATATAGGAGTGATGCTATTTTATGTTATGTGTAGTTAAAAGTCCGTGTTCTTCAACATAAACACCAAAAGGAATCGTTTCATACGTAAAAACAAATAAAAATATTTTGACGATTTTTAAAAAAAAAACGGCATTAAAATTTTTGTCCAATCGTCAACCAAAAAATCATAAATAATTAGCACTATGACCATCTCTAAGGATATTACGGTTAAACATGCCGTTTAGGAGATAATTCGATTTTTCATACTAGCTTCATACAAATTTTTCGTAAAAAAATTATATTTCCTTCGGTTTTGAGCAGAATTAACTCGGGTGTCATTTTTGTACATAATAATGACTAATAGAAGCGATATCCGGCATAAAAACAAGCACTTGCAAATTGAAATCCCTAAGTCTATGAAAGCCGATTTTCAGCCCACCGTGCATCGCCACGCTACGTCGTTGCTGGCTAATATGGAAGCAAATTTCATTTTAATGACCGAAGCCGGTCCGTGATACCATCTATGGTCGATTTACTTCGGACAGGGCTGCCGATAAAGTCCGGGTGCCTTGCGCAACTAATGAACACGCTACTTTGGTTTTGTTAAAGTATTTTCTTTCGTATTTTTTTTACAACATATTGAATATGTTATATATTTACGTAAAAAGAATCCTTACTTATATTATAAAAGCGAAAGTGAGTTTGTTTGTTACGTCTTCACGCATACATGGCTAAACCGATTTTGGTACAGAGATAGTTGGGACCCTGGAGACGGAAAAAAGTGAGAATGAGGGAGAAAGAGGGAAGAAAAGGGAAAACTTAGCTTTGCTATTACAATAAATAAGGCGCTAGGGCAAAACTACAAGTAGCAGGTACCTGCAAATCAGCAAAGGGGGAACTGCGTTACCCCGAATTAAACGCGAGCAAAGCCGCGGGCAAAAGCTAGTACATATTTGCGTAAAAAGAATAAAGCTAATAAAAAATGGTTCCATGAATATAATCCGACAAAAAGGCGATGTCGGTGATTATTATGACAGTGAATAACCACTGCAGTGTAGTTTTATTTGCGTGAACGCAACAGTTATTTTAAAAATGATTACAGTGCTTTTACAGTGATTATATTGACAGCGACAACTCAAAACCAACCTTATAGTGACCAGAAAAAGGATCAATGTGTTCTAGACATACTTGTCAAATGCAAACAGGTGTTTTGAAAATATGAATTATCGATATTTTGACGGTGATGTTAAATCAAAGGTTAAAAATTACTGTACTGCACGTAGCAACCCTACATACATAAATAGACGCTTAATTCTACATACATTTTGGAAATACATGCAAGTCAAGCGTGTTATCTGCATATCGCATGACTTTCTATCACGGTTTTACGACAAGTGTATTGGCTGTATCCTCTGTAATAGCCAATTAGTTTTATGGAGCGCCGCTTATGGTAGCCCTCACACCGCGGGGGCTTCGCTTCGTCGACGCTTACAATAGATTCTGTGTGGGACACTTACCTTTTGTTATAGCAACAGAATCATGACAGAAAGCCCCCAGTTGTTGAGATTGTACTGATTTACGACGCAGCCGTTGAAATTGGGCTTTTATTTTATATACCACTGAATCATGGCGAAGTCTTTATCTAAAATATTAACGTTGTTTTATGCCGGTTGTTGTTCTCAAAGGTTTTGCATGACCGATGTTCAGACCGTGGTTCTAAAGGAAAATATATGGAAGGGTTTTCATATTTTATTTCGGTATAACGTTTACCGCTTATTTGGAAAGAGAAGAATTATTATTTAAAAATAAAGCTAAATACGTCAATTGAATTTGAATTAACGTTACTATAATTAGTTAAAGCTAGATAGATCTCAATTCAGAGTTGGTATTTGACAAAACAATATTAAGAATAATTGATTTATTAATAAAAGTTACCAGGAAGTCAGGGCTCCTAAAAAACCTCCTTGCAATGCGAGCCGTGTCCAGATGTACCGCTTGCTGAATCAAGCATTTGATAACCTGCTTAGCGAGAAATTTTCCAGATATCGGTCTTGTCAGTTAAGTCATTGGCTGACACGTCTATCAGCACAATGCTTCACAAGCCAAGTTTATTGCATTGTTTAAGCACTTATTTATTGAGCTTGTTGTTGTTCTGTAAAATATAAAATAATGAAAATGGCGGGTAAAAATAGTTTTTTTTCTCCTAAAAATTCCAAAACACTCTACCAGACTCCACATTACAGAGCAACATCAAACATTTATCTTTGTAAGCCTTATCATACGTTTGTTTTTACGAATAGAAACCTGAATCTAGACTTCATTGCTTCTACAAAAAAAAGAGAACTAGACAAAACGTAGGCTAAGTTCAGTACATATGAATACCCTCCTATAAGGTAGGAAACTATCTCCGGTAAATGCTGAAGCTCGATTGTAGTCTGGAAATTCGAATTCCGTCGGATTCCAATATCTAGGGGTCTTGTTAAATCCGACTAAAATGCGAGAGGAACTTTTCGTTTTTGTACACGAAAGGGGAGGGTCGGAGACGGCACGTGAACTCAGTAATTAATGCGAAACAAGGAGAAATAAAACACATATTCACACCGAAATGTGTAACCGGCGGGGCGTATAATTAAAACATCACTTGGGTAGAATCGGATGAAAGAGTTTCAGATACGTTCAAACACGGCGTGCGCTGTGGTTCGTAGCGTTTTTTGTTGAAAAAATCTTTTTGGATTGTACAATCGCCAACAGAATTGGCAATTTTTATTTACAGCATGCGAAACGAAACCGGTCGAATTTACAAATTGCCTTTTAAATACTTGATTTAATTCTTTTGCGGTAGTTAAGTATCGGATTCGGTTACTTTTTATTGGAAAAGACAAATTAACATGAAATGAATAATGTTTTCAGAATGATATATAACTGTACAGTTAATGGCAGAGGAAACCAATAGTTCTCAAGTTTCTGAAGCGTACACGAACCAACTAAACACTTTCATTAATGCACAGGCATACATTACCCATAGAGAAGAGGTCACTGTCCAGTCATAGAAATCGAAATCTTACTAATATCTATAGTCTCAGCAGTGGCACCAGTATATTCTAGTTATGCTTATAAAACTTTACCTTATAGAAGTCAGACAGATGCGATTATTGTATCCGCGTGAAGTAAACGCGTCAGACATGGGTTATACGGTAATATAAATCAGCAGCTCCGAGATTGAGTGTAGCGTCTTTCTTTTCCCACAAAGCTTGCTCAAAAATTGGTGTAAAACAAAACGATTTTGTGCTACTATGAAGTAAAACATCAAAAACAAATATAAGTAACTAGCTTTTGCCCGCGGCTTCGCTCGCGTTAAATTTGGGGTAACACAGTTCCCCTTGCGCCTTATTGATTTGTAATAGCAACGCTAAGTTTTGCCTTTTCTTCCCTTTTTCTCCCTCACATCCCACTTTTTTTAAACAAAAGTTAGCCAAAAATAGGTACCAAAATTCATCAAAATCGGTTTAGCCATTAAAGCGTGAAGAGGTAACAAACAAACGAACTCACTTTCGCTTTTATAATATTAGTAAGGATAAGGATATTAGTAAGGAAGTAAGAATTACGACTAAAAGGCAGCGTTTTTATTTTCAGAATTCTACTATGAAAGAAACGTAGTTCAAAAAGAAAATCATTTATCAAGTTCCTAGAATTTTGAATTATTATACACGTGTCTGTACCAAACTAAGGTAACATATTTGCTTTTCAACTTATCGTCATATTTCAAGTACTTTTCTGAACCCGAAAAGTAAAGAAGTTACTGAGATGGAATTAAGCATTTGATCAAAATTAATTTCAGTCACAATTACTAGCCTTTTTTGAAAAAAAAAAATGAATAAAGTCAATGATTCCTGAAATTATAACCAAGATATATTTATTAACAATATATTTTATTATATTAACAATATATTTTATTCTGTGAAAGCAGAAAGGAAATAATACAATATATAAGTTGTGTCAACTTTGGTTTTTTAAAAGAAAGTTGCTTGTATTGATTGTACTGCAGAAGAACATTAGTAATATTATCATTTACACTGCATCTATGCATCAATAGATTCTTGTTTCAGTTCTAGTATATATTTTTTGTTATAACTACAGAATACGATTGTACGAAAGCAAACTTATCTTTCAGAGAATTTCTGCTGACTTCCTAAGGGTATCTTAGTGTGGTACCCCTGATAACGCGACCATTTTCTTTTTGTGGGAATCAAACTAATAGTTTCCCGAGGGCTTATAGAACGTAATAAATTTTATTTCATCTTGACGTATCTGCCTTTTTCTATTAGTTGCGATCTATTCGATCGGAATTGATTTTTTTATAGAACAGAAATGCCCGTTTATCTTCATAATCTTTTGGGCTTTTATACACTCCCGACCATAGGTTATGGACCATGAGATTATTAACAGAATAATTGAATTGCTCGTTAATTTTAATAACCTAAATAATCAAGTAATAAATCAAACCTACTTTGATTAATTTGCCAAGCAATACTGTAATTTTCTTATGCATTCATTATGGCCCCTTCGCACCAGTAACAGCTGATTAAAATCTTAAACGAAACTACGCAATTTCCGAATAAATGATTTTCCCTATTTTACGAATCATAGCTGCAAATTAATAAATACTTTTTAAGAAAAAATATATTAATACTTTTTAAGAAACAAATATAAATTCGCAAAACAAATTATTGGGTGTTCCACAGTTGAGCCTGAAGCTTTAAATCTTTAACATAGCTTTAATATCTATACTAACCTGAACTAATATTATAAAGAGGTAAAATTTGTTTGTTTGCTTGCTACGATTTAACTCAAAAACTACTCTTCGAGAAAGCGAAAACATCAGAAAGTGACATAACATCACCCTACGACACTTACGAGCTAAAAAGCGGGTGAAACCGCTGGGCGCAGCTAGTTCTTAATAAATGCATAACAAAATTAGGACGTCATAAAGCTATTGTCCCAGTTCACAACTTTAGCCGGTTAATTTGGCTTCGAAGACAATAAGTAACGCTGACCCGTGGCCCTTTAAAATTGCAGAATCACCAGTTATCAGGGACCTATCTTGTTAATCCGACCTTTGCCGAAAACGAAATGAAATTTAGGGACAAGAGGTCAAGCGCAGCTGGTGGATTGTCTTGTATGTGTGCGTGCGAAATTGTAATTCTAAAACGTGGTCATTATCCATGCAGTGACCCTGGATATGGGACAGGCGGAGACAGGGGTCCCTTGACAAGACCAGCAAGATTAGTCCCACATACAAAGTTTTAAATTAAACGCGAGTGGATGGGGGATAAAATAGTGTGTAATGCGTGGGTACTTATAGGACTTGCCTACTGTTTTATCTTTGTGTTCTCATAATTATTTTACAGGCTCTGTTGTCTCTCTCTGACTGAATGGCTGTAGTTTTGAGTTAGTCTCGTGTTGAATCACGTAGTGTGTTTATCTAAATTATGATTAAGCTAACAGTACTCTGAATACGTAACATTTCAAATTAACGTTTCTGTTTTGAAATACGTTTGTGTTTCTGTAAAGTGAGTTTTATTTGTGTTGTAACGTATTTTTAGTTAGTAAAATGTGGCTATTTAGCTTGTCTAATTGCTGAATAACTTTATCATTGGAACGTATAACGTTTTAATCAATACATTTTAATCCTGTTTACTTTTCATGCGCATTTAGGTTCAATCATAACATTTCAAATCATTTAACAAAATATATTGACCAATTATTATGACAAATGAATATGAATGAAGTAATAATTATAACCTACATATTACAATTCGTATTTATTCTGTAATTACCCAAAAGTTGAGCAGAGGTGTTTGTAATTGTTTATTGTCTTTTCGCCAATAGGTAAGTTTCCAAAAAAATATAAGTCCGTCTTTTACTTTACGTGTGACGTCACACGTAACTTAAATAGGTTATATCTTTGTCATTTTTGGTCTAATTTACAAATAAAAAAAATACACGTCCCTTTTTTGAATAATCTAAAAGACGGTCTAAATAGAATGTAATTAATTTGACCCTGGAAACCCTATTATATTCTTTTATGTCTTATGTAATAGGGGCAAGCCTATAACGATCAAATGGGTATGAATCCAGACTCCATGGTTGTGCGGAGAGATCCGTGATGAAAAAATCTAATAACATCTGGATATCAGGACTCATTCTTAGAAACCGCTGCCCGGAACAGATACCATGGGCCCCGGAACATAAAGGGCAAAAGAACATAAGTGAGTTTTAGAAGATGCGAGTCTGTGAACGGTAAGCAATCGGTAGCTCACCGTCCGTTTGTCTAATGACGACAGGCCGTGTCGAAGGCGCGTTAGTGTTCCACGCGCGCCTCAAAGAGATGTCAGCAAAGCAATGGCCTGCTAAGGTCACCGCCTGCCAGGGTTGCGGGTTGTTCGAAAGAGATACCGCGGCCCCGGAAAATAAAGGGCAAAAGAAGGAACATGGCTGGGTTTTAGTCAATACAAGTCTGAAACTCCCCCCCGCTCCAGAGCGGGGTACGTCATTTAATGTTTTCCCGTCCAAAAAAAAGGTGGACCTCATTCTCAGTAGTCGCTTTTGTGACTAGATTAACGAATGAATTGAGTTGGTATATTAAAGCAGACGAAATTTCAATAAAGCCTTAATTACAGACAATTCTATTGAAAATTGCGGACACTTAAAATATTATATATTATGTTACTACTTAATAAAAATATTCCGTTCAGTCCGCCAGAGAAAATGGCATTAACGACGTAACAAAGTCAACGATGTGAGCACCAAGTACAAATTTTATTACGTAGTAAAATGTGAAATTAAATCAAATAATTTTCGATATAACGCCTGCGTAGACGGCTGGGTGCCGTAAACTGAGATGTGCAAGCACAGGGCTTTTGAAAATCTATTTTCAGGATTCCGTATCTCAAAAAGAAAAAACGGAACCCTTATTAGATCACTTCGTTGTCCGTTTGTCTGTCAAGAAACTTTATCTCGGGACGCGTGGAGGTATCGAGTTGAAATTAAAACCGTATACTCGTACTCAACTCTGTGATTCCTTTGCGATGTCACAACAACAAACAACAACCTTCTAAATATACGCAGTCAAAAGATATGACCGTTTCTGTCACAAGATTGTACGGAAACCTCGGTACGCGAGTCTGACTCGCTCTTGGCCGGATTTTTTTAGTACTGGAAGGCTTGAAAATGATATTTTTTCGCTGATGTGTACCTTGATTTACGGTTACGTAGATAGGTACTTTACTGAAGTTTTTATTATCTTCTCATATTGGCAGTTAGATGGCCATCTACTTTTTGAAATATTTTTTGAATAAAAACGAAAAGGTTGCGTTTTTGTTGTTCCTAAACAGTATTTCTTGTTGTCAGACCATTCAATACTACCTATCTGTTAGATTTTAAGGGCTATTTTGTAGAGAGCGAGGTGTAATATATCTATAACTATATCAATATAAAACGTGTAAAAAAGGAGCAATAATATTTAAGGAGCGTTCTGCTACGGTGATAAGCAAAACTTGTGCTTGTTTCCAGGTTCTCGAATACTATACTTTTAGAGAAAAATACATTTTACTTATGTTTGCACGCGTGAATTCCATGCGACAACTCTAGAATCAGCTGACAGCTTTTCACTTCCAAGTTTCCTAAACATCCTGTAAGTAGTAGGTAGGTTATTGTAGTAGGTAAGTACATTAGAAAAAGTATTTTATGTAATCAGCGCATTGATAATTAACGTGACAAACATTTTAATAATTAACGTAAAAAACAAACTAACTCACTTTCGCTTTTATAATATTATTAAGGATACCGAGAAACACAAATATATAAGTCATGATAAGAATTCTTCAAAATCTGTAAAGATCATGCAGGTGGCGATATCTATGAAGCTTTTACCGAAATCTTCTCTATGACAAAAAAAGGGCAAGTTCGAGTGGGACTCGCAAACACGGGGTTCAGTGGCACCAAACAATTTAAAACCAACATTTTTAGCGCTCATTATTAAGTAAAAATAAATTTAGCTTTGCTGGTTTTATTAGCAAAGCTAAATTATTTTTTTAAGTTAGTGCAGTTTGATGAACAAGTCCAATATCTCAAAAACTAACTATCAGATCTTAATTACACCAATTTAAGTTGAAAGTTTACGTTCTGCAAACTTAATTATTTTCAGAATTTTCCTACTGTTGCTTTAGAAAATAGAGGGGGAAGATATAAGTTTTACGACTTTAGAAGCAAAAATCAACAATCAAACAACTTCTTAAGTCAATGGCCTTAAGAAAAAAAGGAGCGTCTATATTATTTTTTAAAAGCTACCGCTACCCATACCGTATATATTACACGTATGGAGGGCCACATCATTTTGTATGTGTTTCACAATATAACATCATATTATTTATGTAGCGGTACGTAAAAGGCAACAATTTCTTAAATATCAATTGTATAGTGCCGTACGAACAGGCAGACAGACTGACAGGGCGGATGTATAAAAGATCCATTAAAAAAAAATTGCACCTATGTGAAAAGCCTTAAGACTAAAAGAAAACCGTAAAGTATTTATTAAACCAAAGCTAAATATCATGCAGCTATAAAAAGAGAGTTTTAAAAACATATTAAGTTATGTTAATAACTTTTTATCAAGTTGAAGCGTAAATATAAACGTCGCTTGGCATTTACTTTTTTTCCAGTCCTGGCGTAAGAGGATATGACATCGCGCAGGAGAGTACCGTGAAATGTCACATTTGATCTATGCAATAAGAAGACTATTCAGTATACATTATTATAGAACTTTTCTTTTAGTATCTTTCTGTTAAACTGGTGCTATTCAGGGAAGAATGCATGTTTCAAATTTAATTAATACTAAATCTAATGGTAGCTTAAGTTTGGCTTCTAATCTCCCCATTTGTTGAGCACACTCAGATAGATGCAGCAATCCAGAAAAGATGCCTAATAAAACGTATTTGTGGAAACTGAAACTGTTTTTTTCTTTTCTTTCTTTTAATCCTCAAGGATGAAGAAGGCGCGTGGCGATAAGTAACATATACTTATCGCCACGCGCCATCGCGGCATCGCCATAATTATTTACACCAGTTTAAACTTTTCCAAAATGTTGTCATTTTCGAGGGAGTCCTGAACCTTTTTAAGACATAGTTTAAATAACCTGATGCATATGTTATCATGTCGTCATAGTGACCGTTTATTCTTTTTTGATACTAACAGTTTTGTTAGAGATATTGTTTTGATTCGGGAGTACATGTATATTCCCAAAAAAAGTCAACATTTATTAGCTTCTTTATTAGCTTATAATATACACGCTGTTATTGATGGTTTAACTGAGACTAGGTTAAGTGATAAGACAGTATTGTCAAGTTTTTCAAATGAAACTGTTGTAGATTCTTTAAACTATTAGAGCCGACAAAAGAGAAGCCTAACAATAGTATTTCACTTTATCATCAGAATATAAATCGCTTCTCCGGCAAAATTTTAGACGTGGAAATGTTAGTAGATAAATACCACATGGATATTTTATGTTTTTGTGAAACCTGGTTAAAACCCGATAGGATGCTATTTAATGTTAATAATTTTTCAGTTGCCAGTGCGTACAATAGATCCACAGTGGGTGGCGGTACCCTGATACTTTGTAATAGCTGTCTCAGTTATAAGGAAAGGAAGGATATTACCGCCCACTCTGTTGATCGCTTATGTGAGGTAGCATGTGCGGAGGTTGAAGGTCATACTTTCTTATGTGTCTATAGACCACCTGCATCAAACCTGTCATTGTTCTTAATCACTATGGAAGAAATTTTAAGTAAACTTTTTAGAGAAAATAAAATAGTTTTTGTTTGTGGTGACTTAAATATTGATCTGTTAGTTAATTCACCAGAAAAATGTAAGCTTATCTCATTGTTTAAATCATTCAATTTAAAATATTTATTTAATGAAGCGACTAGAATGACAGCTACTAGCGCTTCTTGCATAGATAATATATACACCAACTGTAAAGTAAAAGATTCGTTTTTGATTAGTGGTGTTAGGTCAGATCACATGGGTCAACTTGTATCTTTTGATTTAGACAAAAAGTTAGACTTAGTTAAAACAATTCAATTAAGACGTCTTAATAAAAATAAATTAGATTCTTTTAATAATAATGTTCTTAGCAATCTTTCTAATGCTAGCTTTGATTCAGAAGACCCCAATATAAACTATGGCACATTATTTTCTACAGTCTGCCAAGAATTCAATAAAACGTGCCCTGTAAAAAATGTTGAAGTAAAATCTAAGTCTAAATTTAGTGAATGGGCCACCGCGGGAATAAGAAAAAGCAGAGATATTTTATATAATTTATATCACGAAAAATCTTTGACTTCGGACCAATCTTTTCACGCTTATGTTAGGAACTATTCAAAAATATTTAAAAGAGTCTGCGCTCAAGCAAAGTCTCAAGTAATAAGTAACAAAATTAGTGTTTCTAATAATAAAATAAAAACTGTTTGGCAGGTTATAAACAGAGAAACTGGAAAGACACAACGAGATCAGAATGAATGGTCCTTGAAAATAGATAATAAAACTATTTCTGATAAGCTAGAAGTCGCTGAGACACTAGAAAATTTCTTTACTAACATTCCGTTAGAGGTTACGAAATCTCTCCCCTCTTCCTCTAAATTAGCCGAAACTCTTCTTAAGGAAAACTTTACCAAGGATATACCTAACTTTAATTTTAATCCAATATGTATTGCTACAATTAAAAATGCATTTAAAAGTCTAAACATAAAAAATACTGAAGACTTATGGGGGATATCCGTCAAGGTTCTTGCTAATATTATTGACTCAATTGCTCCTGTCTTAACAGGCATATTCAATCAGTGTTTGGATAGCGGCAAGTTTCCTGACTTAATGAAATACAGTAAAGTAGTACTTACCAATTTTCAAATCGGGTTGCAAGAGTGATCCCTCTAACTATAGACCTATATCTGTGCTTCCAGCATTAAGTAAAATCTATGAAAAAATCATGCTGGACCAGATGCTGTCTCACTTTAACTTAAACGGGATTCTGCATAGTCAACAGTTTGGTTTCACGAAGGGCAGGTCGACAACGGACGCGGGAGTAAAACTCATCAGTCACATTTTGGAATCCTGGGAGCAGTCCCAGGATGCCATTGGCATTTTCTGTGATCTCTCAAAAGCGTTCGACTGCGTCGACCACAACACACTGCTCTGTAAATTACACCACTACGGAATTCGTGGACGAGCTGCTGATCTTGTTTTATCATATTTATCAAACAGGCAGCAAAAAGTAAATGTTAATGGGGCGACGTCCTCTGGGTCTCTAGTCAAGATGGGCGTGCCCCAAGGTTCTATTCTCGGTCCCTTCCTATTTCTTGTTTATATAAATGATCTTCCTTATATGATGGCCAAACTATCGGATATAATTTTATTTGCTGACGACACTTCGCTAATTTTTAAAATAAATAGAAAAAATCCGGATGTTGTTAATGTTAACAAAAGTCTAACCGTTCTATCGAAATGGTTCGCAGCTAACAATCTCCTACTGAATGCGAACAAAACCAAATGTCTAAAGTTTGCCTTACCAAATGTACCACAACGTGATCTAAATTTAAATCTTGACGGCAAAAATCTTGATGTTATAGCAGAAACTGTATTCTTGGGGATGACTATTGATTCTAAACTGCAATGGGGCGCGCACATAAGAACTCTTTCCGGTAGGCTCAGCTCAGCTGCATATGCAGTAAGGAAAATAAGGCAGTTAACTGATGTAGATACAGCTAGGTTAGTATACTATGCTTACTTTCACAGTATTATGTCCTATGGCGTTCTCCTGTGGGGATTAGCAGCAGACGTCGATTCAGTTTTCATATTACAAAAGAGGGCAGTCCGCGCGATCTATAAAATGGGTCCTCGCGAGTCCCTCAGAGAAAAATTTAAAGAGATCGATATACTGACTCTGCCTTCACTTTATATCTTAGAATGTATATTGTATGTCCGTAAAAATCGGGGGCTTTTCAAAATTAGGAGCGACTACCACAATATTAATACACGCAGTAAACACGAAATTGTAATTCCTAAATTTAGATTATCAAAAACTAGCAAGTCATTTCTAATAAACAGTATACGCTTTTATAACAAGTTGCCAAAATCAGTTATAGAACTGACAGATGGAAAGTTTAAAAACTACATAAAACGTGTCCTTATTAAAAACGCATATTACAAAATCAAGGACTACGTTGAAGATAAAGAAGTTTGGCTATAGTTCCTTCTGCGCATGCGGCCTCCCTGGTAGCTATAATCAGCACAAATTTGTGGATGTCTCTAACTATTCTCAATCTTATTTATTTTTGTGATCTCTTTAATCATTTTGTTTTTTTTTGCAATAGTTGTCAAATCACATATTTATATCACCCTTGTTCTGAATAGTTACAGTACTGATAGCAACATCTGTGTGACTCGTCTTTTAGTTATTATTTTGTTTTTGCAATATTGTTTTATTTTATTTTTATTTTATTTTTTACTCTTGTATAGATTCTTTTCTACCTATTCTTGTGAATGAGTGGACATGGTTGGCCTTGTAGATTCTTAGACGCTTGTTAACTTTTGTTAACGTATTATTATTTTATTTTACTTTTTGTAAAGTAAGCAATGACTTATTGTCGGGCCTACGCTGTCCTCTCATACTTAAGTGCTAACGCTGTAACAACAACAACATTGTAAAACTAAATGATTTTAAAAGAGTAACCATGGAGTTTCTTGCCGGTTCTTCTCCATAGGAAACGACCAACCCGAACCGTGCATCTTTTCTCGACGTTTTATAAGTGCCCATGTAGGCCTATGTAAAAAAAAATATTTTGATTTTGATTTTGACATAACATTTTTACTAAAGAAATTTATGTTGAGCAGAATATAAAGATTTTTTTAAATGTTGCCCCACACTTGAATTTCTCCTATATCATGGTTGCGTTTATAAATACTTTAACTCACATTTACAAACAGCTATACTCGAAACAACTAGCCGTAGGTCATACAAATATTTGTTCTGTGCCGGGATCAACACACACACAGCGCAGCAGTCGATCTCTCAGCCACTGCACCAACCGAGCCGTCTAGAGAATCTAACCAAAATCACTAACCTCATCAATAAATCCTCTTCAATTTAATCAATCAACCAGAACAATAACAGCTATTAAATCTACGACACATCAATCTCATGAAAGCAGCAAATGGAGCATGAATGCAGACGATACTGGTAAATACATTGAATATTAGCAACACAATGCTCAATTAATATTCACGATAATTTTGATGAACGTAGCATTTACAATGGAATCTGTTTAGCAATGCAGATCAAGTTTGATAGACAAAAACTAAATTATCGAAATTTGCGAAAATAAAATGGCGCCTATTACATGATATTGATATGAGCTACGATAAAATAAAGACTAGTTACCACTGTGTTAGTTTTTTAAAGTAAATGTGGCGTACATAAAGCCATATCTACGGTAAAAAAATGTTCAATACAACATGGTGGTAATTATCAAATGGATACAGTATTGAACTGTCTTAGTTATAATCTCAAAATCATATATTAAACAAATTACGCAAGTATTATTAAGACTAACATTTCTTTTATATTAATAGCTAAGATTTCGATATTCAAATTTGAAACCAAATTTTATAATAGGTATCTAATTTAATCATTCTTATTATACAGGTACATCAAAATATAATAATAATACTTAGACGTAAGTTCGAAAAGTAACCCTAGACTATCATGAATAAACAAAATTCCCAATATTAGTTGATTTCAACAAAAGAAAAATGCAAAGTAATCTCAAATCCCTATGAACAAATCTCATTATTTTGTTGTACAACAAAAATATTTGCAATATTCAGAACAGGCTCCAATAACTCTTCAAAGTTTTCAATTTATAATGGAAATACATTTCATCAAAGTTAGATTTTATCTTGATATTTTTTTGCAGGTTGAGATTTGAATAGATTTATCAAACTGCTCGATGGTGGATTTGCATAGATTAGAGTTTACCTTTCCACTTAGATAAAAATTTCCTCGAATTATTGACTTCACATATTTAAATATAGTATCAGAGAATACTAAAAAAATACAACATGCTGTTGCTCCCCATGCAACTAACCAGAAAACTGGTGAAGTCGGGATTGCTTGTTAGTAAGAAATAAATATGTTCCAGCACCTAAAAATCCGGGGTTGCGGGTTGTTCAAAAGAGATACCGTGACCCCGGAACATAAAGCGAAAAAGAAGGTAGAATTCTGACACTTCCCCCCACGCCGAGAGCGGGAGAAGTTATTTGATGACTTTCCACCCTAAAAAAAGCACGTTAAAATCTAAACGCTTATAGGTAAAAATCGCAGCAAATAATTGAAGCAAATTAAGATGGCAATGATATAGAACTAGCATGAAGTTTATTGCATTTTTCTACAATTCAGTATCTTGGCATCAGAAAAATATATAACGATTGTTCATATCATCCTCATCTCTTATATGAATGTATGCAACTACATGTTATACATATATACTTATACGGGCTCTAACTAAATAAGCGCCTCGAAGGTTTTTTATTCTCAAACCATCAAATCATCAAAGTAAACAAGTTTAAATGGATAGAAAAAATAAAGTACTTCTAATTTTGCTAAACTGGGCCTATTTGGCACAGCCGTGAGACACACAATGTTAGCTTTGCTTTTTTTTCTTTGTATGGTTAGATTTAAGTTTTTATTTTTGGTAGTGTTAAGACTTAAGTTTTCTTTTCTTTCATGTTTTGTGTAATTACTTGTGGCAAGTGCCAAATAAACTTGTTTTCTTTACTCTGTACCTACACCAATTGCATAAAACATGTTTTTTTTTAACATAGTAAAGTAAAATAATCTTTTAAATGTCATTGCGAGATTTTGAATGAAAAGTAAATTTTTGAAAACCTTGTTCAATGGGAAAGTTATGATTTGATAGTCTTAATCACCGCCTAAAACGTATTTTGTTACTATAGAGATACCGCGGCGCCGGAACGTTATTTCATGGTTTCTAATCCGCAAACAAAAAAAGGTATTGTGTTTATTCTGTGACATCCTGTACATGAGATGGAATAAACACAGATATAATGTACCCTATTATTGTATCATGTTGCGAGACTCACCGACAACGCACGTTGCCTGGGGACACACGTTGAACTCGACGGTCCGTGCATAAGCAATGGACTTGGACACGACTGACTTATTGAACAATTAATTTATGCGGAAATACAAATGGATTGGCGTCTTGATTATTAATAACACGAGTTTAGATGTCACATGTAGATTAGTTCATGTCAATGATAGATGTATAATAATGTATCTGAGATGTACAATAATGATTTACATTTTTTTTTTATTTATTATTCAAAGCACATAATTATACAATACAATTTAGGAACTACAACATACCAACACAAACCATCGCGGGTTTAACAGCGGTATGCCAGACACGGCAACTCGGTGCCATAATATTAAAATAAAAAAACAAATATCCATATACCTTACATTGAAAATACACTTAATAACAATTTAAAAAGTATCTTTTTAGTATCTTCGAACAATTGTTAACACTTAATACTTTGCGAATTACCGGAGGTAAGTCATTCATAATCAATGGTAACATGCATTCCCAGGTCCTTGTCCCATAATGTTATTTGATTTAGGTTTCTTAAATGTGGGTAGGTATGACAGATTACGCAACGACTTCGGCCTTTCATTTTTATATATGTTAATTAGATTGTCATAATTTTCATTTAAAACACGTATCCGTACCTTATCAAAGACATTTACAATTTGACAGTGCTTGAATAAACCCGCGTCATTATCTTGGAATTCTAGTTTTATTTTCCTGGGTACAATGGTTTTTAGAATGCGTAACTGTAATTTGTAAATATCCTCGACGTACGTCTTGTATGTGAGCCCGTAGCTGCTTAGGCCATAATCAATTAAGGAATCAGCAAGTGCCAAGTACAATGTTCTTAGTGTTCTATATGATAGTTTATACTTAAGTATCGATAATTTTGACAAAATAGATCTAAGTTTATTACATACGTGGTTTATGTGCGGCCGCCAATGGAAATGACTATCAATTATCAGACCAAGATACATGTGATGAGTCACCAACTCCAATGTCTGGCAAGTACACGTTTGAACCGGTCGGTGTAGACACATATGCTCATGGGCGACGACAGAGGGCGCATAAGACGCTGTCAGGTCCGGGGTTGCGGGTTGTTCGAAAGAGATACCGCGGCCCCGGAACGTAAAGGGCAATAGAAGGAACATGGGTGGGTTTTAGTCAGTACAAGTCTGACATGCCCCCCCGCTCCACCCAGAGCGGGGGAAGTCATAGGATGATTTCCCACCCGAAAAAAAAAAAAAAAAAAAAAAAAAACGCTGTCAGGTAAGGTGAGTGTATATGCAAGAGTTTCGTTTTATTTGGATTTAAGACTAGACCAACGTCGTGAGCCCATTTACATAAGAGATCGAAATTATCCTGCATCACTCTTTGTGCCTCACGCATGTCTTTGTGTGAAGTAACTAAACAGGTGTCGTCAGCAAACTGGTACACTGAGCCCTCCGTGAAGATGTTACACATGACATTCACGTAAAGTAAGTATTCGGTCGGCCCGAGAATCGAACCTTGTGCTGTGCCTTTATCGGTTTCTATCATGCTACTTAACGAGCCTGCGACACTTACCGTCGTAAAACGGTTTTTGTGGTAGTTTTTAAACCATTCTAAGAAGGGACCCCGTATGCCATTCTGCTGGAATTTATCAAAAAGCGTCTTATATTGTAAACAATCAAAAGCTTTGCTGAAATCAATGAGGACAATAAGTACGTGTTCGCGATGGTTCAGGCACCTGTTGACCTCACTACTAAACCTAGATAATAACTGAGAGGAGGTTTTATTTTTTTGAAATCCATATTGTTTATCGTTAATAACTTCATTTTTTGTTAAGAATTTGTTAATTTGTAATCCAAAATATCTCTCAATTATCTTATCAATACATGATAAAATAGTAATGGGTCTATAATTGTTAACATCTGTGTAAGAACCATTCTTGTAGATAGGTCTTATTATTCCAAACTTCAGCTGATCAGGGTACGAGGACGTGGCAATGCATCTGTTAATGAGATGTGTTATAACAGGGGTAATTTCTTTATAAATGTATATTAGATCTTTGACTCGGATGCCATCGAATCCTGGACACTTCTTGTCATTTAGGTGTTTTATTATAGTGGCAACAACATCGTCATTAGCCTTTTGCAATCTCATCGATGAGCTACTGTTATGAATGTAGGAACTTGCATCTAGAATTGGTGTATTACACTGAAATTTGCATGTATTGTTAACATTGTCTCTAAATTCAGTAGCAAACTTATTAGAAACAGTATAAGGCAATAGTTTAAAATGTTTTATTATTATTTCATCTATAGATTTGTTTATTTTTCCACATAAGTTATTAATAGTAACCCAATTTTTTTTAGAATTATGGAAATTGGATTTTACATTTTTTTCATTCAAAAAATAATTATTTCTTACATTGTTAATATGTTTATTTGTTTTATTTCTATATTTATTGTATAATAGCCGATTTTCCAGATTGCTTTGATCTTTAAGCCAGATATCTAACAGTTGATCTCTTTTAATACACATAAAAAAGTGTGTGTGTCAGCTCCGACGCACGACTGGAGTTTACTCCTTAAGTACGATTGTCTAAACATACGCTTATAAATCGGCGAAAAATATCACTGACGGACGACAAATTTCATAAAGCGCCATCTAGTAATATTCAACTGTACGACAGGTGCGTGTGCACCAAAAACGTAACGAGGTCATTTATCAGTAGATTTTACACCTCACATTTTTCTCATACCGGGCGCCTTATATATGAAAATCGATTCTTAAGGAGTAAACTCCAAAAAATACTTTAATGAAACTGCTAATGTAGAAACTAAATTATCACAATCATAATGAGTAAAATAACATCGTTACGCCTAAGACAATTTACACATAATCTTGATCCAATCTCGACGGTCCCTTTCCCTTTCCTGGAGGGTCGTCATTCGCCCTTTACACAGCTTACAAGCCACAATTTAATTATTCGCAAACACGTCGTCTAATGTAGATGTAGGCAAGGTAAGGTAGCGTGCATAGATGTAACATGTATAGGCGTAGCGTGCTTAGTCTACGTGATTCTACTTGAAGCATAATCAAGCTATAACATTTCCACTATTGGAACATAGTCTCCTCTCTACGTTATAAAGTTGGTCATGATCTACACTATACGGGGCCAGAGCTAATAGGCAATCGGTCTAAACCTAGTTTTAAGTAGACTTATTAGAATAATAGAGTAAGTAGGTTTAAAAGTGAACTCAGGTGTTTGGGTAAGAAAAATGCATTTGCGTTGTTGCGGCAATGATTTTTGCGTAAACAAAATAAACTTATACTTAGGTCAAAAACAAGCTTTTATAACACTTTTAAAAAAGTAATATAAGGTGTCCATGCTTTTAACCATTGAGTATTTTTTTAATGAGTTGACGATTCTGGCTGCAAGATCAAGTAACGTCGATCATAAAAATATATATTGTCACCAAAACCTAAGGTGTGTGCAGGATTTCAGCTCAATCGCTTACGTAGTACTAATTGAAAATTAAGTTGCAAGATTCGACTTATATACAGAGTTCTACATGAAGTCGTCAATCATACATCCTTACTAATATTATAAAAGCTAAAGTGAGTTTGTTTGGTTGTTTGTTTGTTACGTCTTCACGCCTAAATGGCCCAACGGATTTTGATGAATTTTAGTACAGAGATAGTTGGGACTGTGGAGACGGGCATAAGATAAAAAAATAGGAAAAAAGGGAGAAAGAGGGAAAAAAGGGGAGAAAAAGGTTTTTTAAATAAACAATTTTTCAATAAATGTTATAAAAGCTAAAGTGAGTTTGTTTGGTTGTTTGTTTGTTACGTCTTCACGCCTAAATGGTCAAACCGATTTTGATTAATTTTGGTACAGAGATAGATGGGACCCTTGGAGACGGACATAGGCTAAAAAAAAGTGAGAAAGGGGGAGAAAGAGGGAAGAAACCGGGACAGAAAAATATTTTTTTTGATGATCGCGCGGGTTAATGTTAGCGTTAGCCCAAAGTAATTATGCCATGCGGAAGAAGTCGCGAGCGAAAACTAGTGTACCATAAATTCTAGAACAAAAAAATGCAATGATGGGAAGAATGCATGCCTTTCGTTAAGGGTACTTTTGAATTGCTTATACAAACAAATCAAGTTAAACAAAAAACGTCAGTGCCCCATCAGGCAAGGCGCGTTCTCGTGAACTGAACTATCAGCAACAATAACATGAACACTTTTTGCGGATAGGAAATCATTAAATAACTTCCCCCGCTCTGGGTGGAGCGGGGGGGGAGATTCAGACTTGTACTGACTAAAACGCACCCATGTTCCTTCTATTGCCCTTTATGTTCCGAGGCCGCGGTATCTCTTTTGAACAACCCGCAACCCCGGCAGGAGATTCTATAGCTTACATACCGTTTTAAACACGAATACTTGGTCGGTCTCACGTGTTTGTTTACGTTCCGCTACCATTGATGCCTTGCATCCGCTTCATAATTAAACGTAGCCTTACCGATATACAGCAGTAAGTAAGTTTCCTCAATTCGTCCTCGAAATCACTTTGCGCAATACAATAATGTACGGTGAGTAATATGTAAGTTATGTTTCAAGCTTCAGTTTAACGTGATATTACAATTCAACGATATACTTACAACGGCAAGTTTCGGTTGTTTTGCGGATTCCGTAACGTGATATATATATTTGAAATCACATTAATAAAACTAAATAAAAAAAGCCTTATATTTCATGGAAATATTACATACATACATATTTAGATTTTTCAATTTTATACTGAAAACTTATAATAGACGAGATACTAATTCAACCTAGTTTTGCTTTTATTAAATATGTTTTATGTTTTTATACACTTATTGAGTATCTATAAAACGGTGTAGAATCTAAGTTATTTTTACAGAACCTCTCCTCGGGTGAAGGCTTCCCCCTATCACATTACACCATCATAAATAGAATAGGTTGTTCTATTTTCTACTACCCAGCACTATTCTTAATTACAATATACTGGTAATCTTATTCTCCACATCTAAATAGTTATATATATAGTATTTCATTCAAAGATAGTAGGTATGTTAGTAGAGCTTAATTAATATCAACGAAAATAAATAACTTAAATGTCACTCAACCACATATCCGGTTCAAGGTTGTCGCCGCTGACTTTTGTATTAAATTTTGATAAGATACGAACCATTTCATATTCATATTACCCAATACTAGAAGATAGAAGTCAATAAGCAGTTGTTCCATGTAAAATACTTAAATCATATTTTGATCACGACGTCCACATATGCAAAGCCGCGGGCAATAGCTAGTTCACAATAAACATGCAAAAGTAATCCATATCCATGTTGCTTGCTACTTTAACAGATAAAAATAAAGTGTTCTCTTTACAAATCCTTTTTTCCAATTTCCAATTTTAAAAACGTGGATCGTAACAAAACAGAAATACGAACAGGTTTTATTTCAGCCAGTTCCTAAATAAAAATAAAACATATATTGAACATACGCGTACCGGAAAATAAAAGGCTAGCAAGTTTTATTCAGATTTATAACAATAAATGTGGTAAATTTAATCTTAAAACTTTAGATAGTTTTCGAATGCTATTTTACATGCAATAATAAGCATAAAAGTCATCGCCATCATCTGCTAAGACTTTTCCCTGTTATATTGGGGTAGGATTCCAGTTTAATCGGATGCAGCTGAATACCAGTTGGTATTTTACTTGGACACTGCCTCTCTGCCCTCCACAAGTGAAAATGATACCCCATAATAAAACTGTTTGCCAGAGTTTACGGGTACGGGTTCCGCATCAATAAAGTCTATCATGATACAAAGATATCCAAAGTCTGTCGTTACCTTTTTCAAATAGTTACCGGTATTTGCGTAACAGACTTTATAATTGATGATAAATTAAGGATGTTTTTAATATCGTGCAGATATTCATGTATATGAGATGCCAGCATGATTTAAAAAAAAATAGGGTTGTGTTGTTAATTCTACATATGTTTGCGCTCGATAAGGTAAACAATGTCAGTTGAAAAAAAAACATTAACTGCATCAAAAAAAGAACAAAATTTGAAGCACTACTAAAAGCCTTTTACTATCGGTTTGTTCTGAGAACTGGGTTTTTTGCTAGATAAAACGCAAAAATATTTAAATGTAATAAATGTCTACCCTATATTTGCGCCACCCCTAAACTTATTGGCACGCCATAGCAACAGATTGTTATCGTTAAATGGAATGGAATTGATACCGTTGACGACTCATTTAACTAACAACCTCCTTCATTATTACTATGGAGGTTTATATTTTCCTTCCACGTTACGTATAAACCTCTTATTTGGTAAATTATAATGACATAAGCTTGGCTTTATAAGGCGTTTATGTCATTTACCTTTTTGAGAAATACTTGTGGAAATAAAACCTTTATAACTGTGCAGATATTTTATAAGGCGTATTCTTAATTTGACACTTAATAAATATAACTAATCTAATAAACCCTAACTTACACAGTATTTTTTATAAGTAAACAGAAAATATAAATTTAAACATCTTTCTTTTTTTTTAATAAAAAGGATTTTTATTATGAGAGTCCAAAAAATACAACAAACTATAAATCATACAACTCATCCTCATTACTATCAGCTGCTAATGTGGCCAAGAGTCTGGCCGCGTTACAACGTTTAAGGCATCACTTAGACTGGCCAAGGTAAAAACTAGCCCTTGGGTCACAGGAAGCATCAAATCAGCGAAACAATAATTTCTTAAAAAAGCTATGAGCATTGGAACCCCACAGTTTCTAGGCAAAGCGGTTTGAAAATGTAGGTACTACGAAGTTTACACTACTTTCGCCCTTGACGTTGTCTGCAACGGCAGCTGCAGCAAAAGCACGATAAGCTTGGAATATAAGATAGCGCAAGAATATCGACAGATGTTGCGGCATACACTAAAAGTTTAGCCATTATTAAAGTCCATGGAAAATAAAACAATTTGTCAGGATATAACTCACAATGTTTACTAAATTATTATACAAAATGGATTTACACTTGTGTACACTTCAACTGTTCGACCTCGACTGACTAACGATCGTGCGCACTACTTCCCACCACGTGTTATCTTTTATCGGAAACAGCCAAGTTTGACATTTATAATAAAATGTGGGGGTACAACCGGAAGTAGTGCGTGCGATAACATTTAATTTTAATATTAATGTAACAGTATTTAAATATTGTTATTTAATTTTATACAAATAATATTTTAGACATAATAAATGTCTATGATAAGTTAAATCAAAAATCTAAAAATTATTCAGTAATTCCGGAAATCCGATTACTGAATAAAGAGTTTCTAACAGTCGGCCTTTCCTGATACACTTCCCGTCCCGGGAAAATTAATTCTCGCTCATAAAAAAAAGAGAAAAAAAAAACAAATACCTATATTAACTGATTCTTATTCTAAGATAAGCTAGTTAACTTAAGATGTTAAGGCCTCAAACATATTCTTAACACCTGTCTTAGCTGAGACCTCAGACATATTCTCAGATAAGCCACTTAACTTAAGATGTTAAGGCCTCAAACATATCCTTAACACCTGTCTTAGCTGAGACCTCAGACATATTCTCAGATAAGCCACTTAACTTAAGATGTTAAGGCCTCAAACATATCCTTAACACCTGTCTTAGCTGAGACCTCAGACATATTCTCAGATAAGCCACTTAACTTAAGATGTTAAGGCCTCAAACATATCCTTAACACCTGTCTTAGCTGAGACCTCAGACATATTCTCAGATAAGCCACTTAACTAAACTTAGATGTCAAGACCTCAAACATATTCTTAACACCCGTCTTAGCTGAGAGTTCAGACACATTCTCAGATAAGTCACTGACACCATATACGTACTTAACATTAATATAATGGCAAAATTAACAAACAATCTAAAATTAGTCTGTGTTGCCGTTTTCCTCAGACTCTGAATCCGATCTATTAAAAACTACCCAGGGGTGAATTTTGTCTACTGAAAAGATTCCACTAAATTTTCTATTTCCCTTTTTAGATAGTGGTGTATCTTCAATTACGTATCGGTCGTTATCAAGAACTTCTGCAATACGATACGGGCCCCTAAGTTTAGGAACTAACTTCCTGCTTTTACCTACTGATGGAACATCTCTTTCTACCCTTACAAGTTCTCCTAACTTATAATTGACTTCTTTCCTAGCTTTATTGAAACGTTCTTTTTGTTTGTCTTGATTTTCTTTAATATATTCTGAAATTTCTTTTCTAGTGTCATCTAACGAAATGGCTGAACTTTCTGTATCGTCTGTAACGTTATGCTGTAATAACGCATTTGAGGTACCCACTAAATTAAGACCAAACAGAGCCTGAGCAGGGCTTTTCCCGGTACCTTTGTTTAGTGTGTTATTAAGTCCCCACTGAATTTCTGAAATATGTTCATCCCATTTATTTTCGGCTTTACCATAATTAGCAGCTGTCAATGCTGTTAGTACAGTTCGATTGTATCGCTCGACTTGGCCATTGGCCCGCGGAGTCGCTACTGCGTTCATTATATGTTTAATACCTAATGAACCTAAGTAATCTTGAAAACTTTTAGAAGTGAATGATGTACCTCTATCGGAAATAACACGTTTTGGAACACTAAATGTGTGGAAATAGTTTTTAATAGCTTTTATGGAATGGACAGACTTAGTGCTTTTAACGGGAACAATAATAACAAACTTCGTAAAAGCGTCAATAATTAATAATAGGTATGCATTTTTGTGCTTACTTCGAACAAAGGGACCTAAATGATCGATATGCACAGTATGGAATGGTTGTTCAACCTTCTCAATGGGATGCAATTTGCCGGACTTTTTCCCAGTTGGTATTTTAGAGTGGGCACATTCTAAACACGACTGAACATACTTTTTAGTGAAACGTCTCATCTTAGCAAACCAGTAATTATGTTTAATTAGTTCTAATGTTTTATCAAGACCGAAATGTCCAATTTCATCATGATTTGACTTCAAAATTTGCCATCTAACGCCTTTCGGTCCAATTATAAATTTGAGCACATTCGTTAACTTTACTTATCCATGTTTCTATTGTTTGAGTTCGTTTACTGGGATCAAATTCTGGTATCACATTCAAAACCGGGAAACGTTCACTACCCCCATCCGCTTTTATGGTCTGCATGAGCTCTTTAACACGTTAAGTGCGAAGCGAGGCCTAAATCACCCCTGATGCAACTTCCCTGTGGTGCGGCAAGCAAAAAAGTGAATTTCTCTGTCGTGCGAATGGCATAGCTTTGGTTTGGTCCAGTGTAGGAAAGAGATAAATATATATTTGAGATCACTAATGGTTCCGGACTCGGTGGTGTACCTACCTTGGTACCGGATGTCTTAGGCCTCGTGCCGCACTGAATTAATATAATTTTAATGCAGTGCGGAACGAGGCTAAAACGTCCCATATCCCCCCTGACCTCGTACCGCACTCAACGCGAGCTTCCCGCGACCAGTGTTGTGCATCACGTCGATTGGAGAGCAAATAATTGTATTTTTAAAGCCCGAGGCAGAATAAATAGGACAGTTTCTTTTCTACTTCTGGTTGCCTTTTTTTTCTATTCTGTGAACCGCATTAAGATTTTCATATACAAATAGAAAGATAAACCTTATGCATAAACCGTAATCCATTATTTTCCAATAATAAGTCTGTAATAGGTGCCTCTTAATGGTATAGAATGGAACGCTTCGTGCGCGAGTCCGACTCGCACTTGGCCGGTTTTTTTTTCTTTATGGCGCCTTCAAGCACGATCTAATGAGATATAATTGATCAAAATCGGTCAAGTCTTGCGTAGTTAAGACAGTTTAAAAACGTCGATATTATTTTTCCCATCACTAATCGCAGCGAAAATTTGCCCTATTTCAGTGCGTTACGAGGTGTATAAGATCCCATATTTTGTTTTGCTAATAATTCCTAAACTAGCCATCAGATCCCGGGGCGACGGTGGATTAGGGTTCATCAATTCACTGTCTATATCAATAAGGACCAAAATTCTCATTTATCTTTGATTTCGCGCCAGAAAATGGATTTTAGTCTGTAAAAGGAGGTGGGGTCTAATAGACCGCGTGTCGCCCTAACGTCTGGTCACGGTACGGGCCGATTATACCTCGTGCCGCAGGAACGGAAAGTATGCAAAAATTGGTGCCGCAGCTAACGTGTTAAAAACCGAAACAAAACTGTTTGTATTAGTATCTGCGTCTTTGATAGAATCAAAAGGACTCACCACTGCTGCTGGTGTATTGTCCAACCGCGACGCTCTTGCTATATCTTGACTATGTCTCCGCGGCATGTCGCGATCGCACGCTTCGTCGCGATCAGGAACCACCTCCCGACTAGGTGACACGTCGCACAACCGCGACGCATCACGCATCCGTGAAACATCACGCGATCGCGACGCGCCATGCGTCCCATCACGCAACGCATCCCGCGTCACATCACGCACCCGCGACGCATCACGAGATCGCGACACGCCATGCGCTCCAGCAGGCGTCCCTTCACGTGACGCATCAAGCGCCGCAGCCCGCTCAGCAACACGCATCCGCGAAGCAAGGCGCGATCGCGACGCGTCACGCCTCCCGTCAGGTGATGCATCACGCGTTGCAACACGCATCCGCGAAGCATGGCGGGATCGCGACGCGTCACGCCTTCTGTCAGGTGACGCATCAAGCGTCGCAACACGCATCCGCGAAGCATGGCGGGATCGCGACGCGTCACGCCTTCCGTCAGGTGACGCATCAAGCGTCGCAACACGCATCCGCGAAGCATGGCGCAATCGCGACGCGTCACGCCTCCCGTCAGGTGATGCATCACGCGTTGCAACACGTGTAGTACCACGGTGCCTTGAACCAGTACTGCTGCGAGATGCATTCCGATCTCTTGACTCGCTCGTTCTCGATTCACTCGATTCGTCACGGTTGCGGCGAGTTTTGCGACGTCTCCGCACAGCAGGCTCAGAGCCACTTGGTGAAGAGTCGTACGACTCTTTTGTATGTTGCCGAGACTTTCTTTTGCGAGTCATGATCGCTAGAAATAAATTATTTACGAAAAGTCAATGTTCTTTAATTTTATATTTATCCTAGATAATCCGACCAATATTTTAACTATTTTTAAGTATTAGACAAAAGCAGACAGAGCACAAAAAAAAATTTTTTTGCTAGTATACTATTAATCATTCGTTTACCAGCCATTTAGCCATTTTAAGTAAATAAAGCATTTCCATTACCTTTTATGGGCGTTCAGTCCTTCACCGAGGGCGATTATTGATCGCTATCCCGATTATATCCCACTTCTGAACTATTAAAGTCCATGGAAAATAAAACAATTTGTCAGGATATAACTCACAATGTTTACTAAATTATTATACAAAATGGATTTACACTTGTGTACACTTCAACTGTTCGACCTCGACTGACTAACGATCGTGCGCACTACTTCCCACCACGTGTTATCTTTTATCGGAAACAGCCAAGTTTGACATTTATAATAAAATGTGGGGGTACAACCGGAAGTAGTGCGTGCGATAACATTTAATTTTAATATTAATGTAACAGTATTTAAATATTGTTATTTAATTTTATACAAATAATATTTTAGACATAATAAATGTCTATGATAAGTTAAATCAAAAATCTAAAAATTATTCAGTAATTCCGGAAATCCGATTACTGAATAAAGAGTTTCTAACACCATTTTCCAAGGAAACAAATGCCGAGTAGTCTATTGCCATCGTTGCGTGCCAAGCCATTGGGTTCTAGGACAGCTGGAACACCAACGGTAATAAGAGTCAGTCGAATCACGTCGTCAATGTTCGCGGGCCGAGGAAAACGGCCCGCATTTCGGCTGCACAACAGATCGTGGTGTCCGAGGCTGTGGACAGCTTCACCACACTGAAAGCGATGAGGAGAACAGGCGTCTCCAAGGCATAAAGATGCAAAAGATTATAATCCTTTCTTTATCTATTTTCACATTTTATACATTACATTTAAAAAAAGTAAAATAAATAGCTGTCTTGCGCGGTTTCATCCGCGTCATTAGCTACTGCCCCGCTCCCAAATGTAGTAGCGTGGGATTGTAAAGCCTATGTTACTTGCTGTTAATGTAGCTTTCTATTAGTGAAAAAAGGTTAAAATCGGTCTAGTAGTTTTGGAACTTATTCGATACAAACAAACAAAATGAGCGCCGTATTGAGAAGTACCGTCTTCGAGGACACGGTGGTGATCCGAAAAAACCGCCCAAAAGAGATCCAGACTCGCACACCGAGGGTTCCATACAAACTTGCGACATAAACGTCCATATCTTTTGACTGCGTAGACTTACGCCCGGTTCCGATAAACAAAAACGAGTCGTTTTACTTACGGATAGTAGGATTTTGACATGACGTTTCATAGAACTTATGTCAAAATACTACCATCCGTAAGCAAAACGAGTCATTTTTTACAACACAAAGAGACCACAGACTTGAGTATATGGCTTTTTTTTGGGGTGGAAAATTATCAAATAACTTCCCCCGCTCTGGGCGGAGCGGGGGGGCGTATTAGACTTTTACTGACTAAAACCTACCCATGTTCCTTCTGTTGCCCTTTATGTTTCGGGGCCGCGGTATCTCTTTCTTACTACAGTACTTTCACAGTTATTATGCCTTGTGACTGGGACTGTAGCTTCATTATTATTGTTGTCAATGTTTCGACAGTTCAAAAGTGCCTGTAACTGGCCTACTTGCAATAAATGATTCTGATTTTGATATATGGCTTTGATTTCAACTCAACACCTTCACGCATTACCGAGATAACAGATACCGACAAACAGACGGATAACAAAGTAATCCAATAAGGGTTCCGTTTTTTCCTTTTGAAGTACGGAACCTGATGTACCTCCATAACCCTAAAAACTAAAAAAAACTTACTCCATAACCCTAAAAACTAAAAAACAAAAGTTTAAATAAAGTTCTAAATTATAAATCAGATAAAAACCTTCATGAACACAGATTAAAATTTATTAATTTTCTAGAAATCTAACAGGGCAATCTTATATTGTAAGATTGCCCTGTTAGATTTCTAGAAAATGAATAAATACTGGCATTATTAGAAAATCTTCATATTCTCTGAGTATTTTAAAGGTATTGTGATATTAAAAATGGCGACTCAATAATCTAGGAGATTAAACTCATTGTGTTTCAAATTCAAGTTATATATTTAATTTAATAAACAAAATGTCCCATAATTATAAAAAAGCGCTATTTGAGTATCTGTATCAAGAAACTTGTAATCACATTTTATTTTCAAAATAACAAGCAAAGTTCATCAGACACTTAAAAACGATCAGCAATATCTCATTTCACTCAATGTAACTTTTCTCGTTATAGACCTAAAATCGAAAAGTAAAAACAATTTCAGTTTCACCGAAAAATTCAAGACTGAAATTATCGTTCACGAGCTACAACCGAAGTTAAAAAGCATTTAACAAGATCGATTGGAAAATAAAAAAAAACACCAGTCCATCGGTCCTCTAACAGCGATTCCCAATATCTTATTTTGAAACTCAACCAACTCAGACACTGCGGGAGACTCATCGGCATCAAATGCCGCGAAACGACTCTCGGCCACCGTACACGCGTCTCTGTGGACGAGATAAGCAATGGGTAACCGCCGCGCCGGTCCGTCTAGTGACGATAGGCGCGTTTGTGTTTCACGCGTGCCTCAATGAGATGTCAGCAAAGCATAGGGGCCTGCTAGGGATACTGCCTGCCAGGGTTGCGGGTTATTCGAAAGAGATACCGCAGCCCCAGAAAATAAAGGAAAATAGCTGGATTTTAGTCAGTAATAGTCTGACACTCGCTCCCATTCAGCCAAGAATGGGAGAAGTTATTTAATCCTTATACTTACTTAATATTTTAAAAGCGAAAGTGAGTTTGTTTGTTACGTCTTCACGCCTAAATGACCATCCCGATTTTGATAAATTTTGGTACAGAGATAGTTGAGACCCTGGATTACATAGGCTATTTTTTTTTTCTTAAAAAGCGGGCTATATGCGAAATAGGGCAGAAAAGGGTAGAGAAAGATTTTTTTTTCGATCTTCACGTGGGATAATCATAACTATGCCACGCGAACGAAGCTAACAATTTATATAAATATCTGATTTTGTCCAAAAATACTTTTAGCATGAAAAACAAAACTGTAACAATAAACAAAACAATTTCAACCAAAAATTCGACAGTGAAATTCTTCAGTACAATCGTCCACAAACTTCAACAAAAGTTACAAAGCATTTATCTACATAAAGCAGAAAATAAAACATCCTGTTTACCAAACACTCTGTCGTACAACGGTCTCTCTTTAATCAGGAGAGTATAAATAAGCTCGACTAGCTCCCGTGAGATACTTGAAAACTCACGTGCTGTAGTGGACTTAAGTTTAGCGTTTCATATGAGAGATAATACAAGTGAAACTCTTACAATGAGATACTGTTTTAAAAGAGATAAATGCCTGGAATATACATACCCTACCTATAGTTGATTTCCAAAATCGGCCATAACCGGAAATAGCTCCATCCACCATCTGCTTTTACAATTTTGTGAAATACGGTCACAAATGCTTACCTATATTCCCCACCCCTATCATATCGTTTCAACGCTGTGTAAATTTTATTGTACAGGCACAAGCAATAATATCACATACAGTAAATCAGCATACACGAAGTAACTTTTTTTCTCCTTTATATTTAACTAGCTTTTGCCCGTGACTTCGCTCGTCGTTAAATTCAAGGTAACACAGTTCTTTGTTCGTCTTTTTAAAAAAAAGGGTCCAGGGTCCCAACTATCTCTGTACCAAAATTCATCAAAATCGGTTTAGCCATTTAGATGTGAAGACGTAACAAACAAACAAACTCACTTTTGCTTGTATAATATTAAGTAAGGATAAGGATAACGTTTTACGTTCATCAAACCTACCAGACAGTTGTGTTGGTGGGGAGTTTGTTCCGCCACTTCTTCTTCCCAGCTAAAACACTAGAAAGTGGCGAAAGGTGGGCATTTTGGGGGACTATCTCGTGTATTGACGTTCAAAAAGTGCTGCTCATCAGCCTAGTTTGTATAAATTACTTTTGATTTTGACGTGTATACGAACAGAATATTTTGAAGTCATTTTATTACGAAATAAGCCTCATGTCAAAGTAAAAACTATTATATCACGATAAAATATCTTTTCAAATTTTGCTAAGTGTATACCTACAACTACATATCATAGTGCTCGTGATTATACCAAAATAGCGTTCTCCCGCGGCTTCGCTCGCGTTAAATTCGGTATAACACACCAAGCAGACCTGCAGTTTTTGCTCTTGCGCCTGATTGATTTGTAATAGCAACGCTAAGTTTTCCCTTTTCTTCCCTCATATCTCACTTTTTTAAAAATTAGCCTATGTCCGTCTCCTGGTTCCCAACTATATCTGTATCAAAATTCATCAAAATCGGTTTAGCCATTAAAGCGTGAAGAGGTAACAAACAAACTAACAAACTCACTTTCGCTTTTATAATATTACTAGCTTTCGCCCGCGGCTTCGCTCGCGTTAAATTCAGTATAAAAAAACCAAGCAGACCTGCAGTTTTTGCTCTTGCACCTGATTGATTTGTAATAGCAACGCTAAGTTCTCCCTTTTCTTCCCCCGTTCTCCCTCATATCCCACTTTTTTTTAAATACCAGGAGACGGACATGGGCTAATTTTGCCCAAGTCCGTCTCCTGGTTCCCAACTATCTCTGTACCAAAATTCATCATAATCGGTTTAGCCATTAAAGCGTGAAGAGGTAACAAACAAACAAACAAACTCACTATCGCTTTTATAATATTAGTAAGGATACCAAATTTTACACAGGGGGTCTTAAATGGTCACTTTAGCAGAAACAAAATAAGAAAATAACATAAAGACTCAGTTAATATTGTGAATTGTTACACTGTGACCATTTTACGGATACAATTAACGTAATTCATATTAATAGATAATCAAATAGTAGATTTTTAGCTGGGGGTCTAAAACGGCCATTTTAGACCCCCAAGATATAAACAGATTTCACTACTTTTAAGGACCTCTCGCCCTCTTAATTTAAAGTTGTAAACTGGTACTCCTGGATAATTTCCTGTTTACCCAATATTGGCAAATAAATCGTAAAGGTGTAGGCTACATAAGTGTCGACCTCATCCGATACATTTTACACCTTAAATACTCTTTTGAAAAACCCTACTTCAAAAGAAATGATTCTTTATAAAAGATCCTAAGCAAATAAAAGTGATTTTTCTGTATCAGTTTAGGGCCGTTCGAGAAGTATCTCTGGGAGAAGCCAGAAGAAACTCAGACCAAAAAAGTCTTGACGAAAGTGCTTATCAGTCGGGCCTCAGGAAAAGGACCCTCTTCTCCTGATGCCGCTATAAAATGTATGTCTTATCACAATATTGGTATTAGCCTTGTGTGTAAAGTATTGGAATGTGTGGAATCGATTCTGGTGTTTTTTGGTATTGCGGTAGGTAGAACATCCTTAAAAAAAGATTAGAAGATACACGCATACAAGACAAGTAATATTCAGGTCTGGAAGCAGGTTGTTGGTGCAGTGGCTGGGCGATCGATTGCTGCGCTGCGTGTCACGGGTTTGATCCCCGAACGGAACAAATATTTGTATGACCATGACCATAACATGTCAACATTTATCATGTAATAATGTTTAGTGCAAGTTAAGCTATGTCTGGTCATAAAAACCTAGTAACGCAAGCTGACTTTAAAAGAATAAAATACCAAAAGTTCGATGTAAGGTATATTAAAAGTCAACCATTTTTAAAAGACTCATCCTGTGTGCACTGACTTCAGATATAAAATGCGTCCATCCTGAAAGAAATGAAGTTTATTTTATATTCCATTCTAAATTTGATAGAATTTTAAATTGATGTCTTAAAAGAATATTGCGGCTATCCATTTTACGTGATCTAAACAGGATTTTGAATAAAATTAAAAACAAAACCATAGTTTGCATAATATCCACAGGATAGGTAAGGAGGAGTCTAAAAACCTTAGGAGAATACACAGTTTGCTTGCAACCAGATATCTAGCATCAATGAACACAATTTTTTATTAAAAAGGTCTTTTCAAATTCACATTTTAATACCGTATATGTGGCAGGACTTAGGACTTTTTATATTAAATGTTTAGACTAAAATACCGTGTTTTAGTATCTAAAAAATGAATGAAACTCACCAAGACTCACGATCAAGATGATGAACATCCACATCAACGCAATCGCGACTGGATAGTGACCTTCCACTATTAAAACTAACGGTATGACAATAGCAAGTAATAGCTGCACACACAGGTACACTATACTGAGCCATATGTAATAAGCCATTAGGTCTGGATTCTCCTGTAAATTGTAATTATAGTAAAAACAATAGAAATGTGTTATTATATTTAGTGGACGTACTGAAATAAACTCCATACCCGTATCTATAGTCAAGTTAAAGTAATTACTTGAGTTATTCATGCAAACATTTTTTATATGTAATATATGTGATGCGAAAAAAAATGATAATGGCAAAGTTTTGAATATGAATGTGGATGTGGTATATGAGTAGAGGAAGACCAAAACAACGATGGCTGGACTGTTTGAAGGAATGTGCCATTTCATTTAGCGGAAATGAGAATGTTGAGATGGATGTGTGGAGTGCCAAGAATGTATAAAGTAAGGAATGAATATTTTCGAGGAAGTTTGAAAGTTGCGCCTGTTACAGAAAAATTTAAAGGGAGTCGTTTGTCTTGGTATGGACATGTAATGAGAAGGGATGAAGCACATGTCACTAAAAGAGTGATGGATCTGAATGTTGATGGACGGAGAGCGAGAGAAAAGCCAAAGAAAAGATGGATGGATTGTGTAAGGAATATTATAAAGGAGAAAGGAGTGAATGATGTCGTGACGTCTGATAGGGGAGAATGGAAGAAGAAAACGTGTTGCGCCGACCGCAAATAGAATGGGACAAGGGTAGGGAAGTGAAGAATGATGGACTGTGTGAAAGATGATATAGCGAGAAAGGAGGTGTCAACAAAAAGTATGGAAGAAGAAGAAGACATCAACGACGACCCCAAATAATTTTGGATAAGAAGAAAATGATGACGATGATGAGAAGAATTTTTTGCATAACTTGCTTAAAATTCTTGCCGTCAAAGAAAACAAACTTAAGAATTCTAATAACCAAAAGAAACTACAGAATAAAAATCGTATCTAAATAATGACTTTTACTGAAGTTATACTTTGACTTGTTATAGATACAGGCGTAAGAATAATTTGATTTCTCTAAGAGCTACTTTCATAGAACAGTATCTTTAATATTTTAGGTATAAAGTGTATTGGTTTCTTTAGAGAATGTAATTCACCAAGTTCCATTAGACAAAATTATTAGAAATCAAATAATTTCGCAAGTACACAGTTATTTGAACTACTTACTTATTTAGAGTAGGATAAGCATTTCATCATAATTGTTCAAGCCTTTTCAGAAAGCCCTTTGGGATCGGCATCCAGTCTAACCAGATGCAGCTGAATACCAGTACTTTTACTGAAAGACTGCTCATCTGATCTTCACAGCCAAAAGATCCTAGCTATATTCTATACTAGCTAAGTCTTTAGTGTGGTAGCAAGGTGTTATATAGTCAAATTTTGCGAAAGTTATCTTGTCTATGCATAATTTCAAGTCTATTCGGCAAAAATACGTACTTCTAAATAAACTTACCACCCTGTTTCACCTTCTTAGGAGTTGAATTTTGCAAAATCCCGTCTTAATAAACACGTACCTACGTCTCTATAGGATCCCACATACAAAAATTGACTCCTAACACTTCTAGTTTCTTAGATTTCGTAATAAGTGAGTCAGTGATTTTCGCTTTAGTGTAGATATATGGATTAAGCGTTTTAAATATTTATGAATTGATCAAGGTTGGATCAAGGGCCTGATTCAGAAGGCAGTACTCGTCGATACGGCCCGCATTGTGAGGAGGTGCCTGTCTCTGGAGCCCTAACCACCGGTAGCTTGGACCCTGCTCCCGTTACTTCTTTATCTAATTTTCCCACAAATCTTGTCGATTATTAAGGAACTTTTATTGAACTAGCATTATGCTCTCATAATATTATTAACTATTTATTAAAGACAGCGTGGATTGCCGTTTGATGCCGATAATAGGAATCTGAAACCGCATTTAGCGGATCAAAGGGGTCAATAAACCCAATCAAATGTGGTTACGGATCCTGTTTTAGCTTATTGCGGTGAAGGGATAATTTAAGCAAGGAATTGTTAATTGGTATTTGGGAACAAAAAGTTTGATTATACCTTGGAGTTTCAGGACTGTAAGTAAACGATACTGAAATATACAATGCGACGTTCAGCTGACGGATTTTATTTCCTAGTAGCAAGTTGCTTCATTTAGATATAAGCATCAGAACCAGCCGGGCTTGCAGGTTGTACGAAAGAGATACCGCAGTCCCGAAACACAAAAGGCAAAAGAAGGAACAAAGATTAAGTTTGGAGTCAGTAAAAGCCCGACACTTCCTGGAAGTCGGAGACTGAGTTTGAGTGGAAGTTATTTCATAATTTCTCATTCCTAGAAAAAAAAAGCATCAGTCATCAGCATGCGATTTCCAATATCGAAACTCTTCTATATCTAAATCTTCTTAATCGAAAACCTAGTCTTTAGATTTCGACATTAGAAACTTGATCCACCAGCTTTATGTCGAGCATGTAATGCTTAATGGATCTTTGTATCTCTCAGTCTGTACACAGTTTCCTGCGTGAGCAACATGGTCTCAGTTAATTGCTCATACTACGATCTTATCCATCTCCTGCAAGCCTCCACTCTCCGTAAAACTTTTTTTTTTGGATTAAGATGGGAAATCATCTAACAACTTCCTCCGCTCTAGGTGGAGCGAGGGAATCAGGGTTTGACTCACTAAAACACATCCATGTTCCTTCTTTTGGCCTTAGTGTTCCCGGGCCGCAGCATTATTTTCGAACAACTCGCAACCCTGAAAAGTAGTAGTCCTGACAGACCCTAGAGGGGTCTGTCAGGGCTACTACTTTTCAGGGTTATACGCTTAAGTGCACTATGTCAAGATATTTACCTTTATGATGATTACAGTAGTTCATTTCCAAAGACATACCTGTTATGAGAACGTCACTAGTGTTGTGGTACATCACTAGTAACTAAAATGATCGTCGTGACACGCATTATAAAAATGGCGTCTGTCGGCAAGTCTTGGTTAGATACTGTACTCATTATGTCTGTCTATAATTGTATTTAATAAACAAAGCCAGTATAATTGCCCAAGGCATTAAGTCCGCCTTTGTACAATGTTTTTGTTACTTGTGCATGAAGTTTTAATAAATAAATAAAATAAATAATTAAAGTCTTATTAATATAACTACCAAGACCACTACAATAACCTTGTTTGATAAATTTGACGGGCCTGTTGGTCTAGTGGTTAGTGGCCCTGACTGCTGAGCCGGAGGTCGTGGGTTCGATTCCCACCCACTTTGTGTGATGAGCATGATTGTCTGTTCTGTGTCTGGGTGTGATTTATCTATAATATGTATGTATTTATAAATTATATAAGTATGTATATCAGTTGTCTGGTTACCATAACACAAGCTCTGCTTAGCTTGGGATCAGATAGCCGTGTGTGAGTTGTCCCAAGAAAAAGAAAAAAAAAAAAAAAAAAAAAAAATTGAAACCGACCCCTACATACTTAGGAAAAAGCTAGACTAATGATGATGACAATAGACTGCTTTCCCAAAATCAACGCTCAAAGCGCGAACTTTGAATAAAAGATACAGGATATTTTTAACTTCTGACACTCACATCCAACGCAGCCATAAGCAGCAGTACAGACGCTAACACAAACATGACGGTGACAATAACGAATATTGATAGAAATACAACCAATATTAATGTCGTGATGTTCAAGTTCTTTCTGTCCTTTATAAGTAACATCGCTGCGCATGTGAAGCCGAATAACTGAAACAAACAACATTAAAATGTAGCAGTTGCGCCATTTTTATCTGCTCATAGCACTTTTTAAAAAAAAACAAATCCTAAATGGCATCTCGCAGTTCAACCTTGGAGGTTGTCGTCTGTTTAACTGGGCAGTTCCTGTGGATGCCTCGAGATTAAGGCCTCCAGCCAGAACAATTTGATTTCGTTCTTACTATTCTTTAATAGGTAAATGTGCACTGCCGTATGGAAATGAAAATATGGAAAGATTTAAAATACAATTTAAAAAATAACTTATTTTTATATTATGTAAGACTAGCTGGCGCCCGCTTCGATATCACGCGGGTGAAGCCTATAATCCAAGCCAGACTATAATCTACCTCTGTGCGAATTTTATCAAGATCCGTTCAGCCGTTTTGACGTGAAAGAGTAACAAAACATCCATACATCTATCCATCCTCACAAACATTCGCATTTATAATATTAGTAGGATACTGATTGTGTATGTTGCTAATAATTCAACTAGTATAATATTATAGTACAATATTAAAATATAAATCATATTATGATTTATATTTTTAATTCTAAAATCGACCTATCGTCAAACTCGTGCCTCTGGGTCCACTGTCTGAACTACAGTTGGTTAAGTCACAAGAAATTAATGAGTTTCATAGCTTTTTTTCTTTACCATCACAAGCCATCGACCCTTTTGAAGCCTTTTGAATTGACCATATAAATAAAGATTCAGATTTGTCATAGCAATCAAGTTTCAAAGTCTAGCTAAGCAAAATAAATAATATTTTTTCTTTTAACACCACAATGCTGGTTTGAGCAAACTTATGAGTCTGCCTAACTTTGAAAAACTTGAAACGTATACATAAGCTGAAGTTCAAGCTGGGTCGTTGCCACCAAAGTTAAAGATGGCGAAACTATTATTTGAAATAAATATTATAGTTAAGAGTTGGAATTTTAATTTTCTTTGCAGTTGATTTTGAAAACACACAAAGTTCGTTTTGAAAGAAATGCCTTCGTGTTATTTAATTGCCTGTCGTTTTGAATTATAATCACTGTCAAACGTCAAAGGGAGAACGTGTTATTATTTACCAAGAAGTTAGTGCTCTAACAATGTTAATAGTTCACTGAACCATACCATTTAATTATTGTATTTGATCTCAAAATATTCATTATGAGTATGCAGTGGTTGGAGATCATTTTATTAAAAAAATATGGTTTGTTGTGATTTTTGTGCACTACCTACAAGTTTTTTTTTAACTTAACGGGTTCGATTCCCGCACGGAACAAATATTTGTATGGCCTACAGATAGTTATTCCGGGTCTGGCTGTTCGTGTATGTGAGTTTAAATGTTTGTAAACGCACCCACCATACAGGAGAAATTCCTAGTGGGGCAACGTTTAAAAAAAAAAAATTCTCAAAAATTGGTTTCTCATGTAATTAATTTTATAGTTTTGAGCGCTATTTCATAAAATCAGACTACTATTATGTATCATAAAATAGAATGTATTACGTCTACCCATAATTTATTAAGCTAGGTACAAACCGTAGGTAACGGCAGGCCGTCAAATCCAATTAATATTTTAGGAACATTACCTACATAATTAAATTGGGGATCAATCTGTGTGTGCTAAGGCTAATCTTAAGTAAATATAAGCTTAAAGTAATAGGCACGTCATGTCATTGTTACTATGTTAGCTAGATACTTGCTATTTGCTCCTGCTGATCTGAAGAGATTTAATTATATATATTACATTATACCAGCAAACCGTTTCGTCCTCAAAAATAATATTATTATAATACTTAATAAGTTGTGAAAACCGCACCAAAGTCTGTATCAGAAATAAGCATTAACATCCTACGCCTGTAATCCAGGAGTCAAGGAAGAAGGCCAAAGTAAATTATTGTGTAAGGAATGATATGAAGGAGAAAGGAGTAAATGATGCCGAGACGTCTGACTGGGGGGAAAGGGAAAAAAACGTGTTGCCGACCACTAACAGAATGGGACAAGGGCAGGAAGATTAGCGAAGGAAGTGGCCGGGCGTTTGAAGGAGAGAACCTCAAACCAACCCATGACGCGGGAGACGCCCCGGGCGTCGGGCGCCGCGAGACGACTTTCAGCCATCGGAGATGCGGGCCTGTGGATGGTGAGCAATAGTTACTTTACCGTCCGACCGTATATTGACGACAGGCCACGTCGACAGCGCGTTAGTGTTCCACGCGCGCCTCAAAGAGATGTCAGCAAAGCAGAGGGGCCTACCAGGGCCACCGCCTGCGGGGATTGCGGGTTGTTCGAAAGAGATACCGCGGCTCCGGAACATAAAGGGCAATAGAAGGAACATGGGTGGGTTTTAGCCAGTACAAGTCTAACACTCCCCCCCGCTCCGCCCAGAGCGGGGGAAGTTATTTGATAATTTCCCATCCACAAAAAAAGGCAGGAAGATGATGATCCTAAGCCTGTAATCCCCGAAAGCTTAGCCAGGGCCTTATAGTACAACTATATTTCGAAAATTGACGGGCCTGTTGGTCTAGTGGTTAGTGGCACTGACTGCTGAGCCGGAGGTCGTGGGTTCGATTCCCACCCAGGACAAACTTTGTGTGATGAGCATGATTGTTTGTTCTGTGTCTGGGTGTGATTTATCTATAATATGTATGTATTTATAAATTATATAAGTATGTATATCAGTTGTCTGGTTACCATAACACAAGCTCTGCTTAGCTTGGGATCAGATAGCCGTGTGTGAGTTGTCCCAAGATATATTTATTTATTTATTTATTTATAAATTGAGTTTTTTAAGTCCCGTGTAATAGGGGGCGAGGCTATTGACATTAACCGGCACATTTTCAGACTCCGTAGCTGATACTAAGAAATTCCTGATCGAAAAACCCAATAACACTTTGCCAGACCCGGAAAAAGAATGCAGAAATACGTGTTCGTATTAATTATGGATGTGGTAGAAACCATAAACTAGTAAATTTTCTCCTTTTTTGCGGATGGAAAATTTTCAAATAACTTCCACCGCTCTTGGCGGAGCTGGGGGAGGGTCAGACTTGAACTGACTAAAACCCACCCATGTTCCTTCTATTGCCCTTTATGTTCCGCGGCCGCGGTACCTCTTTCGAACAACCCGCAACCCCGGACAACCTGCAACCCCCGATAACTTTTCTCCTTGAAATCAACATCGCAATATCGAAAAATATTATCCTGACATCCACTTTATAACAGTGATGTTAGATAACAAGTAGGTACTCTAAGAGTTACACAGCTTTAGAAATATATCTCATTCTCATCAGTAAAACTTTTAATTGGTGCTCTTCTGCCTACCGTTACATTTCAATGTTCTGTAGGTATGTGGCTTAAAATGAACGACAAGGAAATTATTACAAAATAACTGAATTTCTCTTGAAAACCCTCCAGGCTACTTTTTGTTAAATTAGGTTGGAATAGGCTACAAACTAGAGCAAAAGGAACGCAGAATCAGCAATACGCACAAAACGTTTACATTTCTACCTTCGACTACGAGCCACTCCTCACGTCAGCCACGCCTAGCTATTATCCTAGATTCCAGTCTAAGGACGCTATAAAACGGGCCTTTTGTTCTACTAACGACGTTTACGTTTCAAGATAAGACGAAATTATCAAAGAAGAATCTGATGTTCTTACAATTCCCAGTATAGCGATGAGTCTGGTCCCACATCGCACATTCACGCCGGGAAAACATGGTGCAGACTGAGGTATTTCCTCAACAAGCAAAGTTTCGTAATCCACATTCATTTTATAGAAAACTTGTTAAAATATTGCTATAAAAATATAAAATGTTAATAAAAAAATGTAAACTCCATATAAAGGTAAGAAGTATAAAATGTCAATATAAAATGAAATGACAGGCATTAACATTTTTTGAAAGCATAGAGAAAAATCACGCGTTCAAAGACAAGTTCCTTCTTAGATTAATAACATGAATACTTATTTGATTGTAAAAAATCCAATAACATTGTCACTCAAATAAAAAATGTCCCAACTTTAATAGAATTCCCAAATCAATAACAAGTTGATAAGTAGCCCTATAAACTTTACACATCATCATGCCGGTAATTACCAAAAGGTAGGGGGCAGAGATTGCTGACAAAACGTACATCCACATTTTACCAGTCATCATCTCCCTAACCTTTTCCCAACTATATTGGGGTCGGCTTCCCCTGGTAAGACTGATTGTCAGACTTTCAGGACACTGACTATGTGTAACGATTGTCAAAAATCTTCAAATGACAGCCGGGACCAACAGCTTAACGTGCTTTCCGAGGCACGGAGGAAATTCTTTGTAAACGGGTGGTCACCCATCCACAGACTAACCTAGGCAAGCGCGGCTTACCTTAAATCTTCTATTATATCGACCCGCACGGCCGCTATTATTTAACATAAACAAAATTAATTCTAAGCCTACAAAAACAATAACTTCTCTTCTGAAAGTCTGCTCAGAAATCCTACAAGAAATTGTGCAAAAAAAGGTTTAGACACCTGTGTCACAAAACTCATGAGAGCGAATTTTTCCGCACAAGTTGGAGTTGTTTGCCGAGACTTGCGGCAGTGGCGTATGGCGGTAAATCAAATGAGCGGCAAAGTACGGCTTATCGCTGAGACACGGTGCACGAGTTTACTTGCGCTTTAAGCGACATTTTTCGGTACTTAATGTATGCATGAGGAGGTTGGGTTTTAGACTATAAAAAAAACGCAAATTCGACGTTTTACTTGGCTATCGATCGTACGATGACACGATGCATTTTTGTCGCACGATGAGTTCAAACATTTAGATTTCGTCAGAGTGTCCTTATTGAAGCTTGCTAGCCAGTTCAGGTAAGGTTTCATTGACCATTGTCATGACTTGGCGAGACCGCTTCCCTGCCAATTAAGATCGCAAATAAGTATAGAACGAGCCAAGGCTTATCTGATAAGATCTCATGTTTTTTTAAGGGATCATCAAATACCTCCCCTATTTCGGGTGGTGCGAAAAGGAGTGTCAGAATTTTACTGACTAAAGCCCATCCATGTTCCTTCTTTTGCTCTTTGTGTTCCGAGGCCGCGGTATCTTTCAAACAACCCGCAACCAGAGCAGAAAGATCTCATTTCTAAGTCAAAACACCTGCCAAGGCAGACTTATACGATATTGGTATTAATGATTATGTTTAATCTATTCATTTATAGTAACAGTTTAAAAAAGATGCTTTTCAATAAAAAAATATATACAGAAATCTGCGTTTGCATGGCTTACATAAATTAGGGATTATTTGTATGATAATCTTTGGGAGCGATTTGTATATCAGACTTGACCTTTTTTCTCAACGACTTCTAGCTAGAATCAACTAACAATAAACCGATTGTTTAATCACTTAAGTTCGACGAACAAAATAGCGATGGTCTAGTTCTATTGTTAGTATTTCATAGACTAAAAGTTTTTGTTTATAATTCCTAACGAATAAAGTTTTTGTGCTAGGCTGTTAGGATAACAACGTGCTAGTTAGAGCCTTTTTTGCTGAGCAAACGTATCCGTTAGAACGAGTTTGGTCTAGAAATGAGGTTTTTCGTAACTTTGTTACGTAATGCCTTTCCTGTACTAGTACAATAATGTAGGTATGTTCGTAATTATTTCCTAAGCACTTAAACCCTTGTATTTCACGTTAAGCGTAAATCAGTGTAAAATATTGTGGCTTACACTTTATAACGCAATTAAGGCTAGAATGAGACAAACCTCGGCGTCGCTATACATCAATGTAAATTGTGTGAAAACGCCCTTAAATCTAAGGTAAGCGTTTAGACTGAATCACTGACATTGCAATTAAGGTATAATTGAAACATGCTAAGCAAATTTTGTACAGCTTTTTATGTTAATTAAATTCGTTTTTTACACCGATAAATGTGATTAATTATGTTTGCATTTTACATTGTGGTCGTTCGGTTAATTGCGTTTTTGGATTTATTTCTTATTCGCTACAACGAATAACATTGCAATAATTGTTCGGGCTTTTTGCATCAAATGAGTTTCAGACAACGGCTTTTATCGTGTTAATGATATAATCCTTACTAATACTATAAAAGCGAAAGTGACTTTGTTTGAATGTATGTTTGTTACTCCTTACCGCTCAAACTTCATAACAAATTTGAATAAATTGTATAAATAGTAGATAGCTTAATATAGATATATACCTATATCTGTTTTGTTTTTTTTTTGAATGAGAACTCATCAAATGATTTCTCCCGCTCTTGGCTGACCGGTAGGGAGTTTCAGATTTGTACTTAAAACCCATCTATGTTCATTCTTTAGCGCTTTTTGTTTCGGAGCCCAGGTATCTCTTTCGAACAACCTGCAACCCCCGCAGGCATTGCCTCTGGCGGGCCCCTCTGCTTATTACTACCCTGAATAAACACAAAGGCTACGTTTTTTTATTACAGTCAACACATATGAAACCGCTGCAGCTAGTATAATAAGAAACTGTAACGGAAAAGTTATATTTATTTAAAAAAAAAACGTTGACCCACACTAGGAATGTCTCCTGTATCGTGGGTGCGTTTACAAACATTTAAACTCACATACACAAACAGCCCGACTCGGAACAACTATCTGTAGGTCATACAAAAATTTGTTCCGTGCGGTGATCAAACCCGCGACATGCAGCGCCGCAAACGATTGCGCAGCTACTGCGCCAACAATGTCGTCAAATTGTTAGTTATAACAGATCAGAAGGGTTACCATGACATCTTATAGCAGTTTTTATTCCTGTGTGAGAAAGAGATGGTGCTAGACACCCTGTATAGCTCTGTCTATTTCCCTCAGTGGAATAAGTTCTGTTTTAAGACGTCATGGTAGGGCAGCAGGATGCCCTATACAAAAACACTTTTAGTAGAGTACTTATATTACAACCAAAAGGGAGTTAATAAATTACTCGGTCCAGTGCTGATATGCTCCGTACTCCGTGACCATCTCGGCAGGATGCCAACCGGGTGCATGCCAAAATAAGTGCAATGCTGCTCTTGCTGAGTAAATAATAAAGACGACCGAAATTATTGTTGTTTATACAGGCTTGTAGTATTGTTTTATACTGATGTGCAAGTCGGATTTCTAAAACTGATTTTAAAGGAAAAACAAAATGATTTGACTCGAACTTGAAATAATTGAGGTCTGCCGAGCTTCGCCAGTCAATTTAACTTGGCCTTGTATGTAGTAATTTTAACATAACACGAGCCTAAAGAGAGGGCTGGTTTTTAGGGTTCTTAATAACTTTCCCCGCTCTGGGCGGAGCGGAGGGGCGTGTCAGACTTTTACTGGCTAAAACCCACCCATGTTCCTTTTATTGCCCTTTACGTTCCGGGGCCGCGGTATCTCTTTCGAACAACCCGCAACCCCGGCAGGCGGAGGCTCTGGCAAGCCCCTCTGCTTTGCTGACTCTCTTTGAGGCGCGCGTGAAACACGAACGCGCCGTCGACACGGCCTGTCGTCAATAGACGGACGGACGGTGAGCTAGGGTTCTGTACCTCAAAAAGAAAAAACGGAACCCTTATTGGATCAGATTGTTGTTCGTCTGTCTGTCTGTCAAGACCACTTATCTCAGAAACGCGTGGAAGTATTGAGTTGAAATTAAAATCAAATACTCAAATTTGTGGTCCCTTTATGCTTTGAAAAAATCAACCTTCTAAGTCTACGCAGTCAAAAGATATGGCCATTTATGTCGCAAGTTTGTACAGAACCTTTTTTTTGCTTTAAGCACAAATTAGCATTACCATTCCACGTGGTTTTGCAGTCACCCTTCTGAACATTTTTTCAAATGACAACGATGTGAACAAAGTTTTTGTCGCTCTGTAGTTCTTTATCTTATTTTAAAACTTGCATATTTTATTGTTATTTAACCTTAGTTTGGACTTCGTAAATAATTAACGTATCGATTACTTGAAATAATAGACTTAAAATACTAGCTAGCATTTACCTTTTGGTTTTAGTTTGACGCTTGGATCTAGTAAATTCTTAGAGTTTTAGAACTTTCTTAGTAAAAGCCCGAAGCCCGAGTTTAATTAGACTTAAAGCATATCTGACGAAATATAGACTTACTACATTGCTAGTCTGGTACTTTTAGGTAATGTTAAACATAAAGGCATATTGCGTTATAACCAAAGCAATCATGGCACGAACATGCGACTGTCGTACGTATTGTTCTGTTCGAAAGCACCTTCCTATTTTCCGGACAAATGAGTACCTACGACCGGTGAATGCGATGATCGCATATTTGCGAGACCGTGATCGATGCGTTTGGTTAGGACGTGGGGGTCATACACTGCTCCCAGAATTCAGCATAATTATTATTACCTAAGCAGATACACATCCGAGCAATATAATTTATTCAGTCTTTTTCAGAAAACAGTCTACATAGCTCTGGAAGGCGGCCCAGCTTTAGTTGTTTTTAATTAATTACTCTTCAGGGCGAGGCACTTTACGAAGACTCGCTACATTTAAGGTCAAAGACTCGACTGTTTGTTCAAATTTTACCATTTTTTTTGTTAGTTTCTGTAAAATATTTAGAATAGGAAGTTGTTTTGTTATAAAACATACTTTAATTTACCATCTATCGGGCTTTTTGGGGTTGGCTTCCAGTAGCTGAAAACCAGCATTTTACATGGAGCGACAGCGTATCTTCTTTTTTTTGCGGATGGGAAATTATCAAATAACTTCCCCCGCTCTGGGTGGAGCGGGGGGAGTTTCAGACTTTACTGACTAAAGCCCACTTATGTTCCTTCTATTGTCCTTTATGTTCCAGTGCCGCGGTATCACGTTCGAACAACCCGAAACCCCGGTAGGCTGTGGCCCTGGCAGGCCCCTCTGCTTTGCTTCATAGACATCTCTTTGAGGTGCGCGTGGAACACAGACGCGCCGTTGACACAGCCTGTCGTCAAGAGACGGACGGACGCATTACTTACCGTCCAGCGTTCACCGTCCGTGGCCCTGGCAGGCCCCTCTGTTTAGCGACTGCGTATCTGACTTTCTTAACCCAGTTGGTAGGTACTAGGTTATACGATACCGCTTGATACAATAGAACTGATCAGCGAATCAACGGGTAGAGGTTTCGTATCCGGTGCCATTATTCATGTCCCTTGTCCATATGTACCGGTTTGGCAGTAGCCAAAGAACTTATAATTACGCAAATAATAGTATATTATCCTGGAAAACAAATTGAGATTTACCTTTAAGAAGGAAGTACGAATGAAATCGCGCACCTAATCTTTGACCTGAGACTTTGTACCTGAGTCTTCCCAACGCTATTTGAAACCGACTTTCAAAAAAGGAGGACGTATCAATTTGTATGTTTATAAATATCTTTGAAACCCTTATAAAATCAATGTGTTATCCGTCTGTCTGTCTGTCTATGAAGACACTCAAGACCCTTTTATCTCCGGGGTTGCGGGTTGTTCGAAATAGATACCGCGGCCCCGGAACGTAAAGGGCAATAGAAGGAACATGGGTGGGTTTCAGTCAGTAAAGTCTGGGTGGGGAAATTATTTGATAATTACCCACCCGAAAAAAAAAAGACCCTTTTACCTCGGAAACGCGTGGAGGTATCGAGTTAAAATGAAAACCAAATACTCAAGTTAGTGGTCCCTTGGAACTGTGTAAAAATCATTGAATCAAATCCCTGAGTCTACGCTGTCAAAAAATATTGCTATGTTGTACTGCAAATTTGTACGGAATCCTCGGTATGCGGGTCGGACTCGCACTTGGCCGGTATTTTGATGTTAAGCTCTAAGCACGACTTTTGTTTCTATGTCATCGTAATACAACAATACTAAAATTATACCTACCTTTCAACCTTATCAACTTTTTTACATTGCCTCCTACATGATCATCTCTAACATAAAAACTCCTTACAAAAACTTTGCTCAGTGATTCAAGGAATTCTACTAAACGTTCTGACTTGAAATCCCAAGCTTTAGTACTTGAAAAGTGTCGGTTATCTGAACAATTAGGCCAACACATCCCCTACGGGAGTCATACTCACGTAACAAAGAAATAAGGTTCTTGTTCGTTTGTACTTCGCAGAATATCTAGGTTTCTATTCTCTTGCGTTTTTGTTAAGAATTTTTATTACGCTAGAGACTGTTTGTTGCTTAAATTGTAGATGGATACTTAAGTAAGACAAACTTTATTTTTTGTTTTGTTGTCTATAGGTTTTGTTTGGGTATGTCGAAACATGCCGCCGATTCTTGAACTTTAGAAATCGGAACTTCACAAACTCATAATATTCTGCCGACCATTTTTAGTAAACTACAAATTAAAACGTGTACACTCACGAACAGTTACTTTCCTAAATTTTAGAACGATTTTTTTTTGTGAGAAAAATGTGTCTTCGAGATACGATTTATTTCATCATATTAATCCTTACTTATGAATATTATAAAAGCGAAAGTGAGTTTGTTTGTTTGTTACCTCTTCACGCTTTTTTTTTTCGGGTGGGAATTCATCCAATGACTTCCCCCGCTCTGGGCGGAGCGAGGGGGCATATCAGACTTGTACTGACTAAAACCCACCCATGTTCCTTCTATTGCCCTTTACGTTCCGAGGCCGCGGTATCTCTTTCGAACAACCCGCAACCCCGGCAGGCGGAGGCCCTGGCAAGCCCCTCTGCTTTGCTGACTCTCTTTGAGGCGCGCGTGAAACACGAACGCGCCGTCGACACGGCCTGTCGTCAATAGACGGGCAGACGGTGAGCTACTCATTGCTCACCGTCCACAGGCCCGCATCTACGGTGGCCGGGAGTCGTCTCGCGGCGCCCGGCGCCCTGGGCGTCTCCCGCGGCGGCTGGGTTGGCCAGATGTTCTCTCCCTCAAACGCCCGGCCTCCTCCTTTGCTAGCATTACTGCTTCGCAGAAGGAGGTGACCGCTTCCCATTCCCTCTCGCTCCGGACCATGGCCTGAACCAGGGCCGGACGCGAGATATCGCCGCCGCCGATCGCCTCCACGAGGGCACGGCAGTGCTCCGCCCAAGCTGGGCAGATCGCCACTGTGTGCTCCACTGTGTCCTCCGGGCGATCGTCACAATGGTGACACCCGGGCGTTTCCTCCCGCCTGATGATGTGCAGGAACCTCCCGAAACTTCCGTGTCCGGTGAGGACCTGCGTCAGGCGGTAGGTGAGGACGCCATGACGCCTCTCCAGCCACTCCTCAAAGAGGGGACTTACCGCCACTATTGTGGCGTGCCCTACCTCTTCACGCTTTAATGGCTAAACCGATTTTGATGAATTTTGGTACAGAGATAGTTGGGAACCAGGAGACGGACATAGGCTATTTTTTTTTAAGTGGGATGTGAGTGAGAAAGTGTGAGGGAAAACTTAGCGTTGCTATTACAAATCAATAAGGCGCATGGGTAAAAACTGCAGGTAGCAGGTACCTGCAAATCAGGAAAGGGGAACTGTGTTACCCCGAATTTAACGCGAGCGAAGCCGCGGGCAAAAGCTAGTAGAACAATAATCTCCATTTTAACAAAATACTTTGTTTGTATTGAAACTTCATGCACATGTAAAAAGAACAGTACAAAGGCGGACTTAATGTCTTGGGCTTGGTTGGGTGGTTCGCATTAACATTAATTGTAATCAATCAATATTAAGAGTTTTCAAGTGACACATGTGACTGTACGTCATGGTGAGCGTTACAATTGATAACTTCAGGAATCCTCTCGTACTTTTAACACCCCCAAAGAAACATAAATGTAGTTTAATCCATCCTTACTAATATTATAAAAGCGAAAGTGAGTTAGTTTGTTTGTTTGTTACCTCTTCACGCTTTAATGGCTAAACCGATTTTGATGAATTTTGGTACAGAGATAGTTGGGAACCAGGAGACGCATTTTTTTTATTTTTTTTTTATTTAAAAAAAAAAGTGGGATGTGAGGCAGAAAGAGGGAAGAAAAGGGAAAACTTAGCGTTGCTATTACAAATCAATAAGGCGCAAGGGGAACTGTGTTAGCCCGAATTTAACGCGAGCGAAGCCGCGGGCAAAAGCTAGTTACTTATACAAAGCAAAATCATTCACAGAAACCCACTATTTACTTAGCCATCAAGATCCCCAAAACCCCAAGAAGCCCCAAGACCCATATACCCCACTTAGAAGTATTTGTTGAGACCGTCTCCTAATAAATACATGATAATGGACAAACGGTGTCTATTACCTTCACCAAGTTTATCTTGGAAACTGAATTTACCGAAAAAATGTCTGCCTTTTATTTCCTTTTATCGGGATATATTTTTTTGGATAGAAACCGGGACCGTTTGATTTACCGCACTCGTGTCAAAAGTGACCATAATGGGTAGGACTCATATGTCCCGACTTACGTATTAAAATGGGTACCAAATGTGATTGACATTATTTCGGGAAAATTACTTTAACTTATTCAAAAAGTTTGGTCTCAGGAGGAACAACTTCTCTTACACGACATACTTTTAAGGGATCGAATTGAGTCCATTAATATTATAGTTTACATAAAAACACGCTTAAGTAAGAGTATATTAAACTAGCTTTTGCCCGCGGCTTCGCTTGTGTTAAATTCGGATAACACAGTTCCCCTTTCCTGATTTGCAGGTACCTGCTACCTGCAGTTTTTGCCCTAGCGCCTTGTTGATTTGTTATAGCAAAGCTAAGATTTCCCTTTTCTTCCCTCTTTCTCCCTCATATCGCAATCTTTTTTTAAAAAAAAATATGCCTATGTCCGTCTCCTGGGTCCCAACTATCTCTGTACCAAAATTCATCAAAATCGGTTCAGCCATTAAGGCGTGAAGAGGTAACAAACAAACAAACAAACTCACTTTCGCTTTTATAATATTAGTAAGGATAAGGATTATGCTGGTAATTAAATTAAATTTATTTCATAGTCAATGGGAATTTGATGGATATAATGGTTTTTTTCTTCTTTGTCATCTGAGCTGACGTCGACTATTCTGCCAGCATCATGTGATGACGACTATATAGATTGGTGAGCAGTCGAAACATTTTTACTTTTGGTAGAATGTTAATAGCAGATTACGACATTAATGTTGTTATGTTTAAAAGTTTAGAATTGTCTGTGTTTTAGTTAGTGGGTGCATTTAGAAACATTTAAACTCACATGCACAATCCCAGACCTGGAACAACTATCTGTAGGTCATACAAATATTTGTTCCGTGCGAGGATCGAACCCGCGCCATAAAGTGCAGCAATCAATCGCTTAGCCACAGCGTCAACCGTGCCGTTAATTATTCTACTCATAAAAATCTTTTCATATTACGTCCTCAGCTGCTTTGTACCTCAGGTAACACATCCTAGTATCGATATCTTTCTTATTTAGGGTCCGATTTTGAAGCTGTTTTCAGCTATTTTAGACAAAACTAGGCATCCGCTTAGTAACTGACCAGTTTGCACCCTCTTGCACGAGCCCTGATAAACTTCCCTAAGACAACCCCATTTTTTAATAATTTTTGGAGAAAAACATCAAAATCTACTGTTTTCAAAATTTCTGTTATTGTTTCACGAGATAATAGTGTCAATAGTACTCATCCTTCATCCCTGAAATTTGGTCCGCGTTCCGTGTACCCAAACTCAGGTTAGGAGTTGAAAATCGTATTTTTTTGCTTAAAAACTTGGTTTTTTGACTAAAACTCAAAGTTTTTGTTTACCCCATAGCAAGTTTTATTTTATTTTATTTCATAACACATCCTAGTAACTAAAGAGAGTTGCGTCGGCAACCACGTAAAAAAACCGCAAGCTAATTTAATTGTTGCCAAACAAGCCATTACGTATATACGGAGGCTACAAACATGGCAGCTCCCAACAAAAGAGAATACTAAAAATACAATCCAGCCGTTATACCTAATAATGTGAAACATTCCCATGACGTTTACCCTCTCATATACAAGTAAACAAGAGCCAGAATGAAAACAAAGCAAACTCAAACGGATCCCTCCAGTTATATTATGTTATTCTGTTCTGGAGTGCGCTTATATTGTCTAACTTTTACGTTCTCAACGCAAAAAAATATTATACGGGAACGTTTTACAGGAGGAATTTCAGGAATTGTACAGTGCAACCTTTACATATTTTCCAATGATATTTTTGTGTAAAAAAAATTAAGCTCTCTGTGTAGGGCTTCGTTTTTTTGTTTAGCTTCAAGGCACACCTTTCTACCGCGGTTCATTCCATGAAAAATATTTTTAATTACAGACGCAGTATGTTTATACGTTGGATCGGTGTTTAAGCTACCTTTTGAGGCGAATAAAATAGAATTTCCACTTTAATCTCAGCTACGTGTTTTGTTTTAAAATGGAAATGCAGGATAATGCGCGGATGAGAACGGCTTACTTGGCAGCACCCTGGCAAAAAGTTAAATAAGGAAAACCGAAAAGAATATTATTTCAATTACCTTTGGAAGCTCTGCTGGGATATAATTGTAGAAGATGGAGTCTCCTTGCTCCAGAAAATTTGGAAGTCTCTGTAATTTTACAAGCGAAACGCTTTTGGGGTAGGTTCGTGCTCATATAGTTAAATTGAGGGGACAAAGGGCTATTATTTTGTGAAGGACGAACTAAGATTAGCATAACATAATTATTTAATTAAGAAAAACAGGAGGGTAAAATGTTAAAAAAGATATCCAAAGCGAGTGTAGTCCGGGCAAAACAAAAGCTAACCACGGCTAATGAGAGCTCGTTAAGATAATAATTTCCTTGTGGAAGGGAATTTCTGTATAATAAATCATTCGGTTTTTACGAATCTTTGCGTTGTCATACTTTGTGAAGTATATCATGGTTATAATAATTCGGGGTTATTAGGATTCATTAGCTTAATCGTCATTTTGGTTCGTTTATTCCCAAATAATTTTTTGGTTAAGGTGTTAGATTATGTAAATCATAATTATCATGAGAGAAAAGCTGGCGCCCGCGGCTTCACCCGCTTGATATCGAAAAAAAAGTATCCTATGTGTTATATATATATATTGACCATAATCTATCTTTGAGCTAAATTTCATCAAGATTCGTTCAGCCATTTTGACGTGAAAGAGTAACAAATATCCATACATCCATCCATCTTCAAAAACATTTGCATTTATAATATTAGTAAGAAGTAAGATTAAAGTGAGAGTATCAGGATGGAAATCAGTCCGTTTACTTTTAAAAGAAAAGTTCGTGAACATATCTACAAGAAGTTGGTAGATTCGTCTCGTAAATAACCTGTGGTTGTTGTCTTGTTACGATCTCTAAACTTTATATAATTTTGTTTTATGTATACATATATATAAGTATTTATAGTTATTAATATTTATGTATGTATATTTGTTATATATATATATTTTAATATTCATTTCCTAATATCCTTTTTTTTCTGTTATCGCACCTACCGTTTTTGTCTCTGCATCACCCTAAGGTAGACTGGTAGAAAATGCCTAAGGCATTAAGTCCGCCTTTGTACAGTTTTTTTACTTGTGCATAAAGTTTTAATAAATAAATAAATAAAATAAAGTCGTTTCTATGTCGTCTTCATTTTTTTCCGGGATTTTAACTGCTTAACTTTTGAATCCAACTTCTCATTTTATTCGAAGAATTATAGTCGAATTCATGCAATCCCAAAGCTGCATGCACTTTACAAGTCCACCGGTGGGTCACAAGATATTTCCACTCAAAAATCGAATAAATCGAATCCATCAGTCCGTCAAACATTTAGCTACAATACGTCGATGCTTCGAATAAGCTACATTCATATTTAAATGTATTCAACATCCTTTATTATTCATCCAACGAAGAGTTTCCGGTACAACGAATCGCTTTTTCCTACGTCCTACCCGTTATTGTATGAGAATGCGTCGGAAGATAAATCTTTTTCAAGTTTAATGCAAAAATTGTGTTTATGCGTCGGTACAAAGTAAGTTGAGGTTCACATATTTATTTAGGTAATGTTTCTATTTTCATCTTAACAAGAGTTGTTGTAGTATTCCTTTTTGAATTTACTCCATTCATTCATTGTTAAGATGCTCTTCCAAAGATGAACGTGGCCTCATTCTTCGGCTGCAACTTTGTTAAATCACGATGCAAGGCCACAAAGGGCGGGAAGCGGTCACCTCCTTCTGCGAAGCAGTAATGCTAGCAAAGGAGGTGGCCGGGCGTTTGAGGGAGAGAACATCTACCCAACCCAGCCGCCGCGGGAGACGCCCGAATTTTCGATCGAGTACCTTTTCATCTGACACTGAACCTTAAACAAGCCGAAAGTTGTATAAAGGTGAATAGAAAACCGTGTTACTGGACTCAAAGTTTTGCGGTCAACTAACCTAACTGACCTGAAAACCTCTCCACAACAATTACAGCTAAGGAAGTTCTCTAGACCGGAAAAATAAATTGTTAGCCTCACCCTAACCCAACCTTTACAGCCTACATTTCCTATTTCCTAACGACTTAACATATTGTAGGCTTTAAGAATAAGTCGTGAGATAGTTTTGTCCCCTTACTAAGTCGACTATAATCCCTTGCCTTACAAAGTCTTATAACCTCTTTTAGGGTATTTCACGGATCATGCGACTTGCGACAAGATACGCTTGCGTACTTGCGTCATATGTTGTTTCGCGTCAAAGAGGCTGATATATTTTTTTTAATTGTCTCTGGATATGCAAAATGGCCGCTTTAATTCCTATTGAGGCCCTAGGTGTTGGGACCTGTAGGGCAGTACTAACAGTTGTTCCGTCAATCCGTAAGTGGTGTCATGTTGGGTCATGTGGCAAGCTCTAGAAAGCCCTGAATAGTATTCCTAATAGTTTTAATCAATAGTATAATAGGTATTAAAATGGAAGGAGTTCCTTGAGAAACTTCCTTCATTTATTATAACTTATACTCAGTCGTAAGTCGCTTGAACGTTTTACTCAAGGCCAAGAAGTAAGACTATTGTTGGCTTCCAGGCAATCAATCTCTTCCCCCTATGAGGTCACAGGTGTCAAGGTTACTCATGAACTGTTGCTCCCTTTATAAATAACGTGTTCATCAATCATTGCCTATTTACGTGTGAAGAATATAAGGCAATATTTTATTCGCTTGTTAAGAATTTGATTTTTTTCTTGGGTATATATTGTGGATAGATGAGCTATGAATTTGGTTTGGCGGGTCATTTATCTGAGCCGTAGGCCTTTGGATTAAAATATAAATATAAATCATCATAAGTATTTAGACGGCATCTACTGAATATAGGCGTTGTAAATCGCACGCTATATTACCCGAATGGTACCAGCAACTCTACCAATGTCGCCGTTCTACATTGCCTCAGCCTGATGGTGACCTATCGTGTGACTACCAATTGTTGGCTACAACATCAATCAACTTACTCCGCCTATTCTAGCTACGGTACCGCAATAGGCGGAGCCACTGCCAAGCTGCCCCATGACATAAATACTAATATTATAATTTAGCGAAAGTGAGTTTGTTTGTCTGTTTGTTGGTTGCGTCTTCACGTATTAACGGCTGAACCCATTTTGATGAATTTTGGTACAGTCATAGTTGGAACTATGGAGACGAGCATAGGCTATTTTTTTTTAATGTGGGAAGTGAGGGAGAGAGAGGGTAGAAAGGGAAAACTTAATTTCGCTATTACAATAAATAAGGCGCAAGGGCAAAAACTACAGGTAGCAGGTACCTGCAAATCAGGAAAGAGGATTTGTGTTACCCCGAAATTAACGCGAGCGAAGCCGCGGGCAAAAGCTAGTATTCTATAATTAAAAAACCATTTTGCCAAAACGACTTCCAAAAAAACAATTAAAAGAAATAAAATATTACTTCCATTAACAGATGATTTTTGTTTAATTGATCGATTTTTTTGCCACCGACTTCCGGAAGTAAATGTATTTAAGAATTTTGAAAATAGGTCACAATCGACAGCGAAATCGAAAACAAAAAATAAAAAAAGTCTAATTAAGAACCTTCTCCTTTTTTTTGAAGTCGCTGAAAAAGTACGTCTGATCAAAAATATTAACTAATATTTTCTCCGTAAAATAAATCAAAGGACTACTCTATTAAAATATCAACATTGTACAGAATAAAATATAAACTCAACTAAAAGCCTGAAGATAAAAATATCGAACGTAATGTAACGTTAGAATGTCATGCGTTCACTCAGATGATAGATGCCCCTAATAGCCTCTGATTACGTCAAAGTGTCCTCTGGGCCACTATTATAAGATATTTTTGTATTCAACAAAATAGAAGCATAAATCAAGACTATTCTTTGAAAATAAATCTGAAGTTTTTTGTTCGAAAATATATGTAATATGACGTTTACTAAAAACGTCTAGTGGCCCCAATGTGATTAAGTTCAAGGGAGATAATAATGGAGGATGAAGCGTTTAATTTACGATTTTATTTTGAGTGTTCTTTCACAGGCAATTAACTTGAATTTGACGTCGAACTAAGAAATCATATTATTTCTTTGTTTGACAGTAAAATTAACCGAAAATTGCCTCCAGATAATACCCATTATTCCTTATCCTAATTCAAGACTGCGTTGAGTAGATTACTCAATGGAGGAGGGTATCCTCACTAATATAATAAAAGCGAAAGTGAGTTTGTTTGTTTGTTACGTCTTCACGCCTAAATGGCTAAACCGATTTTGATGAATTTTGGTACAGAGATAGTTGGAACCTTGGAGACGGACATACGCTAAAAAAAAGTGAGAAAGGTGGAGAAAAAAGGAAGAAAGGGGAGAAAAAGATATATTTTTTTCGATCATCACGCGGGTTAAAGTTAGCGTTAGCCCGAAGTAACTATGCCACGCGGACGAAGTCGCGGGCGAAAGCTAGTAAATTAAGAATTATTTCATCGTCTGCTCAGCCATTTCTCAAATACGTTTGGGTCGGCTTCTTGTCTAACTGGATGCAGCTGGAAAGCAATATTTTACTGAGTGGCTGCCTTTAAGACCTCCACAACCCAGTTAGTACTAACTAATTCCATACAAAAGACTGATTGTCAGACTTTCGGCCCACTGACTATCTGCATAAGGCACGGAAGAAACTCAGTATGTATCGGGTGGTCACCCATTCATAGATCAACCTAGTCAAGCGCGGCTTAACTTTTTGATAAACCCCAGCGGCTGTTATTATTTTGCCACGAGCTTTTTTTATTTTTAAAAATAATTATTAGTAAACTGGTTTTAAAATTATTTTTTTCTTTTAGTCCAACAAAATATTCTACTGATGATAAGCCAATAATATTACAGCACAAAGAAAGAATAATAAATTGCTTCTAATTATGCTGATTAGTTCAAAATTGGAATCCAAATAATAGCAGCTACTGTTACATTCGATGAAATTGCTTTAATTAAAACAATTTTGATAAAACGATAGCCAATGAATTATTCAGCCGCCTGAACAATTTTGAAAGTATTTTACAAATTGTTGAAGTATCCAGTAATTAGTTTGACATCAATCAAAGTGGATTAAAGATTTTATCGGTGTCCAATGCCATTGGGACAGTTTAGGGTTATGACAAAACTATTATTAGTATTTCCTTTGAAAATGATGCCATAGACCATTCGATTTCGGCCAAACCATGTGGTTTAACGTGTTACCAAAGTCAAAAATTAGTGCGAATACCAATTCAAAAGTTACTTCCGTTAACGTCCAACCGCCTCAACGAAATAATTTTGTTCCGAAGATAACAGTTTTCTCGATACAGACAGTAAAATATCAAATATGTGCGGCATTAATATTTGCGATCAACAGATTATATCTGCTAAAACCCAACCGATTCTTTCTGCTATTAAGTTACGTCCACACAGTATTTATGCCGATTTTGGTCTGGTACATAATGTTCAATGCTGACGAATTGTCTGCAACCTACTTTGTCTTCAAGTATACGTGTTGTATTGAATACCTTCTTCTTATAACGATCACTGTTTTCGCGGGCAAGACTAAGTTAATCAACCTCTTTCGTGATCTCGACAAGTTTGATGAACTTTTGAACATCAGTAAAGACTTAAACGTCATCGATTCTGGATATACAAGTATCTACTGGCTGTCAGGGTGTTTCTTTTACAGTTTGTGTGAATACATCGGATGCTATTTCTATCTCTCTTTCTTCATCGACAGGACCGTTTACTGCTTCTATGTGATGATGTTGGCACATGACTGCGAACAGATCTTATTCTTCGTTCTTCTCAGAAGTATTTATTCCAGACTTCGCGTAATTAAAGCCCATGTTTTGAAGGCGTTTTCTGTGGAGAACAGAGAGAATAATCATAGAAGGAAGTTGAATAAAGTTGAAGCGCTGTCGAACAATGCGCAGCTTGATATTAGTTCCTTGCACCGGGTCTACGATTTGCTTCACAAGTGTTCCGAACAACTCAATTCTATAATGACTTTGCCGGTAAGTTTTATGAAGAATTGTTTGCGAGTTTAAGTTTCGAATGCACGTTCTATAATGTTATAGGATTTTTGGAACTATTTACATGAATCTTAAGAAACCATAAAGCGTTTATGTAATATTGCAGATGATAGTAATACTGTTGACTGCAGGATTATCCACGACCATGCTACTGAAAATGATGGTCAAAGTGATACAAACAGTGACTGTTAGCAATACTGTAAGTAAAGTTTTCTATTCAAATATTGAAAATGAGCAGTTTTAAGTAGGTACGAGTCTCCAACGTGTTTGGCTCGTATAAAAAGTTATGATGTTATCAATGCAAAATAGTGTATTTCCCGTGAAAACTCTTTATTATTCACGGGAAATACCTTTTGACAGTATAGTTCTTTAACTATACTGTCAAAAGGTGTTTCCCGTCACATTGTCCCCGTTATATATATTCTATTTTCCCATCTCTATATACCTACTTACTTTAACTCGCAATGTGCCAGTAAAAATAATAATCGTTTATTGGACTCATAAAACAAAAATCTATTATTTCAGGCAAAGTTCATAGTACCCAGTAGAAACAAATGACATAATCAAAATTAAAACCAGAATTTAAATTACTACTAGAATCAAATGAGGGTTAAAGTTATAAAGCGGTTGTCACAAAAAAAAACATTAAAATCATAATAAAAATCAATTAAAAATACAAAATTAGATACAAAATAATGCTAAAACCACATCAGCACAATTATACACACCACGCTCTTCCACTAACTTTATCAAGAACAATCGTTCAGATGGAACTAACACAGAAAGCGAAAGGTTGGATTGTCAATATTTGCTCGCAAATTCTCTAAGGGATTACTGACGAGTGGTTTTAGGTTAAATAGAAACCCCGTGAGCTATCATCATCACTTCAAAATAAAAGTGATAGCGGTGTAAGCGTGTGACCTTTCTACCTTATCTGGGTCAGCAGAAGGCTTGGCAACTGCACTAATAAATGAAAGTAGCTATACAAACATTGTTAAGTTAACTGGGGCCAGTTCTGTATGTATTTATCATGGGCGTATTCTTGAGTGGAGACATCGAGTCAGGATCTTTGTAGGGTAACTGGTAGTTGAATCAAATTAGATGATTTGAGTTATGGGAGACGCCTGTGTTTAGCGGTGGACTGCTGTAAGCTGTATGGTGGTAAATAATAATTCATCTTACTAATATTATGAATGCAAATGTTTGTGAGGATGAATGGATGTATGGATGTTTGTTACTCTTTCACGTCAAAACGGATCTTGATGAAATTTGACACAGTTTTTTTTCGATATCACGCGGGCGAAGCCGCGTTCGCCAGCGAGTATGTTATGGGTGAATATCCCAGGCGCTAATTTTACGTGTCCACGTTGAGAATCATGGTGTAAAATTATGGGATGTTTCTTAATTTTTTTTCTAGTGAACTACTTAACTTATTCCACTTAGGGCCACAATTTTTTTTTAAATAGGCTTACCTATGGAGGCTAGGAAAAATAAATAACTTTAAAATTCAAGTTTGGTGGCTTGTCCTAGCTCCATTTTTTGATATAAATGTATTTACCAAAGGAACAATTTAAAGTGAAGTAAAAAACAAATTATTTCATTGGTAAATGCATATGACACACTATCTAAAAACATCTAAATCATATTATAAAATTGATGTTAAAAGCACAGGATACTCGATTCAAGTTTGTCCTAGCAAAAATCATAATTTTGGTAGCACTTTTTCAATTTACATTATCATGAAGATTCGTGCGTGTGCGATCAATCGCTTTTTATGTTCTGTATTTCTCAGTCGTGCGCGGGAAGTGGCGCGTAACAGGTCTGTGCTTAGTGCTGTAATTGCTCGCCAAAAACGAAGTATTCATCTTGGGTCGAACAGGGGACAAGAATTTGTCAATTTTGGTGGATCGATTTGCTGATGATTTTTTAGTGTTTTAATAGTAAGCTACGTATTGTAGGTAGTGATTTGGGTAACTTATTTATCAGTGATATTTATTCTTTTGTATCTTAATAACTGAATTTTTTAAGATTTTTTTTATGCCTGGTTTCAATTTTGGTGGCTTTGGTGGCGATTTTCACCACCAAAATTGAAAATAAGCCACCAAAATTTAAGTATGTACTGTTTATATATTATTTGTACATATACAGACAGTTTTTCACTACACATTGTTCATTTATATGTAAACGTTACTATTCTATTTGTTTCTGTTCTGTTTGTTCTATTTATTAAAGTGCACATGCCATGCTATTTTTCTGCACTACTCTAAGGTCGACTGGCAATGGCTACTGAGACTGCACACCTCTCGGTTATGCAAGGTCTTCGCGTTAAATAGGCCTCGACCCCCGCGTTTCCGAGGGATGTACAGTCTGATTACCGATGATCTTAGGTGATGCATCCGGTTTGCGTTTAGCAGTGTATGGACTCTCCTATCCAGGGCATCAAGTTCAGTCTGAGTCCATTTAAGTATGCCGAAAGAGTAGGAACATTAAAACCGTATTATAATTAGTATTATTATCGTTTATTTATTTGTATACATATTTTTTATATTTTTATATATTTCTTATCAAAAACATATAAAAATAGTAGCCCACCGGTATCGGGAACAGTGTCCAAGCTACCGGCAGTCAAGGCTCCAGAGAAAGGAACCTCCTACCAATACGAGCCCTGTCCAGGAGTACCGCTTTCTGTATCAAGCCCTTGATCCAGCTGCCTAACGAGAGCCTTCTCAGGTGTTGGTCGAGGCTCTTGGCAATTAAGCCATTGGCTGTAACGACTATCGGCACAATGATCGCTGAGTCCACGTCCCACATGTTGACAACCTCGCGAGCCAAGTCAATATACTTGATTTGTTTATCTTTTTCGGCTTCCACAAGGTTCTCGTCATGTGGGACCGTTATGTCAACAATCATTGCGCGCCGCTGTGATCGATCCACTACCAAATCAGGTTTATTTGCTACAATAGTCCTGTCAGTGATGATGGATCGATCCCTATACAATTACGTGTACAATTATAAATACTTAAGTATTAATTATTTATATATTACATGTTTTTTTGTAATAAAGACGAGACAAGGTTCATGTTTAAAAACTATAACATCTTTTCTTTATATATTTTACGGTTTAATATTGTTATTTCATGTTTTATTTTAGAGTTTATTATGTTTTAGTTTCTTAGTTTTGCTGAGAAAAATTTTGTAGTATGGCAGGTAATTTTGTTCAAAATAAAAAGTTTTTTTTTTAAGTCTACCCTCATAGTTCTCATTACGAGTTCATCAGATAAATAATAAATATTGTGGTACTTACTACCGATGACCGCAAGAAAGTATGGCAAGGCAAGGAGCTTCACGGGCGCTTTTACCGGGCTCTTCATGGGCCCGATGTAAATTTTTTAGCATCCGTATCCTGGCTACGATTCAGCGACCTTTTTGGGGAAACTGTAGATTTTGTCTGTGCGATTATGGACGAAGTTATGTTGACGAACAACTACCGGAAATATATTATGAAGGATGGGACGGTTGATGAGTGTCGGGCATGCCACCATGTCACCCATCCGGGTGAGTCCATCGGACATATTATTTCTGGTTGTTCTCGTCTAGCTAACGGCGAGTACTTGCATAGGCACAACCAAGTAGCTAGGATTATTCATCAGCAACTTGCCTTGAAATATAATCTTGTGGAATCTGAGGTACCGTACTACAAGTATGTGCCCGACCCAGTTCTCGAGAAAGACCATGTCACGCTGTACTGGGATCGGTCTATCATTACTGACAGGACTATTGTCGCCAATAAGCCTGACATAGTGGTGATAAGATGTAATCACCCCGCATGACAAGAACCTCGTGAAAGCTGAGAAAGAAAAACAGCTAAAATATCTCGACTTGGCACACGAGGTTGTTGACATGTGGAATGTGAACTCGGCTATCATTGTGCCGATTGTCGTAACGGCCAATGGCTTGATTGCCAAGAGCCTCGACGAACATCTGTCGAAGCTCTCCTTAGGCGGTTGGATCAAGGGCCTGATTCTGAAGGCAGTTCACCTCGATACGGCTTGTATTGTGAGGAGGTTCCTGTCTCTGGAACTCTAACCACCGGTAGCTTCAACCCTGTTCCCGATACCGGTGGGCTACTATTTTTTGTATTTTTAAATGTTTCTTTTTTATTTTCTGTTTTTATTTAGAAATATTTTAAAAAAATATTAAAATGTATTTAACTGAATAAACGAAATATTATTATAACAAGACTGAGTTTTATTAACTGATGGAGTTTTTTGGTCATTGAGCTTTATTAGTGAGATTTAAGTTTGTGACAAAAACTGATTTTTAATGTATTGTTTTAAGCACTTTCAATTTTGGTGGACCAATATCAATTTTGGTGGTCAACTTTCAATTTTGGTGGACAATTTTCAATTTTGGTGGCTACACTAATCTTTGAACTCAAATATCTCAAAAAGTTACCAAGATATTTTCGGACCTCATGAAGATTCCTAAAGCTTGAACCTTCTATTTTTGTCCTAGGTCAATAGTTTCACGAAAACTTAAGAAAAAATTTTGCCACCAAAATTGACAAAAATATGGACTTGTTGATATTCACCCTTATAATCATGTGATTAGTTATTTTATTTCCTACTTTACAAAGAGATTTAAGACTTATAGAGCGGACATTGAGAATATTTTCATTAAAAATGTTGTTTGTTAAACATTTTCGAATTTGTCACAGGGATGCTATCTGACCAACGGGCGTGTGACACTAAACAAAACGATTTATTACTAAGTGGTAATGAGTATTTGATCACCTCTTTTATGACTCATAAATATACACTCTTTCGCAAAAAAAAACGGGCACCTAAGGAAATTTACGTTCTAAGGTCGATTTGAGTTAATTAAATGAAATTTATTTCTTTGACGTAGTTTGTATACTTACAATCGTGTAAATTAATGCGCGTAGAGTGAATTCGGGCAATTAAAAGAAAAAAAAAACGATGGATTCTTTAAAACCGATGTGCAAGCCCAAACAACAACGAAGTGGTCGGCAATAAAGACAAGTTTTTTTTTTACTTTTTTTAATTAAATAAAGTTACAAATGTAAAAACCTAATAACGAGTGTGACCTCCTCTTGCCAAAATCACAGCTTGAATCCTTCTGGGCATGCTTTCCACGATGTTTTTAATAACGTTTTGAGGAATACGTTCCCACTCTTCTGCAATGACTCTTTTTAGCTCACTGATGTTTTGTGGAGCAGGTTGCACTGATCTTACCCGTCTCTTTAGAACATCCCAGACATGCTCAATTGGATTGAGGTCAGGTGTTCGAGCTTGCCAATCTAAACGATGGATCCCAACTTCTTGCATGTACGCTTCCACGTCGCCAGAACGGTGCGGGCGAGCATTGCCGTCCATAAAAATGGAATCTTCCCCAAGTGCAGTCAATGTGGGTTGTGCATATGGAATTAGGACTTCCATTATGTACCGGTGTGCATTTAATGTTCCATTTTCTATGAAAACGAACTCCGTACGCTCCGTCAAATTAATTGCTGCCCAAAACATAACGGAGCCTCTGCCATAAGGAGTGATTTCTTCGAAACACACTTCCGCATAGCGTTCCCGTGGTCTTCGCAGCACTCGCCGGCGTCGGTCCTCTCCACACAAAGAGATTCTAGCTTCATCAGAAAACAATACTTTATTCCAGTCCTCCAGAGTCCATGAAGCACAGTTCCGAGTAAACTGAAGTCGAGCAACACGGTGCTCACGGAGTAATTTAGGGCCCCCAGCTGGGCGGTAACTCCTGATATTGGCAGCCAAAAGCCTCCTCCTGACCGTCCACAAGCTAACTTCTACTCCTCTTACTTCTTCAGGTCCACCCTTCACGCCTTACGATTCCGCAACGCCTGACTCACCAAAAAGCGGTCATCTCTTGGTTCTGTGCATCGTTTTCTTCCCGAACCGGGTCTTCTTTTGACCGAACCGGTCTCTTGATACCGTTGCCAAGTCCTCTGGACAGTTGAACGACTCACATTTAGCCGCTGAAACACGTAAGTTTGCGAACAACCTTCTTCAAGTAGGGCTATAATTTTACCGGCCCTTATCACTTTATCACTCATATCAAAAAGTGGTATTTAATGTAAAAAGAAAGATTAAATTGTTTAATTTACAGAAAATATCCAAAAAGTTTTAAAATATCGTAATCAGTTAAAAATCGTTTCAGCTTCTTCGCGCCATTAGTAAAGCATTTTTAGAATAATCCATAATAATCATTATTTTTCTTTTATTAATTTCAAATTTTAATTTTGGAAGGTAAAGAATCATGCCAGGATGCTTTAAATAACATGCCAATATTTAAATCGTCAAATTAATAAAACCTTGACGGGCCTGTTGGTCTAGTGGTTAGTGGCCCTGACTGCTGAGCCGGAGGTCGTGGGTTCGATTCCCACCCAGGACAAACTTTGTGTGATGAGCATGATTGTTTGTTCTGTGTCTGGGTGTGATTTATCTATAATATGTATGTATTTATAAATTATATAAGTATGTATATCAGTTGTCTGGTTACCATAACACAAGCTCTGCTTAGCTTGGGATCAGATAGCCGTGTGTGAGTTGGCCCAAGATATTTATTATTTATTATTATTTCTTGTTCTTCTTCATTGAAGTAGAGAAAAAAAAACTAAAGTGCCCGTTTTTTATGCAAAAGAGTTTATTTGAATGTCTTTGGTACTATACGATTCTTCCACTTTGTAACCCATCGGATAAATTCCACGGCTCAGCGCCTAAAGTTTTGTTTCAGGGACTTTATTATAACTCCCTGAAAAGAAAATCCAGGGGGTTATTTTGAGTAGTGCGGAGACGAAGGCACTACATTGGGGGGGAAACTCCGCTGCCGCGGCAAATCGCCGCTCAGTGGACAGATGACCACTACCACCAAAAAAAGGGGTTATTGTGTAACATACTCAAAACTCCAATTCGACTTATTTAGTTTTTTTGTATTTAATTATTTACGTAGTCGAGCAGACAATTTTTTTGAACATACAATTCGAAGGATTGCGAATTTCCTACAAAATGGTCCAGAATGTGATTTGGAGTGAATGATTACTAAGACAAACTGTTCTGTTGTAGTTCGGTAAGTCGACGATCATATACCTGTTCGGTCGTGGTATGAAGTACACTGGGCTGGTGGTGGTTCCTTGCTACTACTCCAGGGTGACGTCTTCACAAGTTGCTGCGATTCGTACTTGTCTACACGATGCTGTGAATTCATTTCCTTTGGGTGAGTTCAAACGTATTTATTAATACACCTGCTTGATAGTTTTAAAACCACAACGTGGATATTACTATGACGAGGAATATACGGTCTTAAAAAAGACAGCAGCCCTAAAAATGATATAGGCCGTGTCGATGCGCGCCTCACAGTAATGTCAGGAAAACAGAGGGGCCTGCCAGGGCCACTATCAGCTGTGGATGCGGGTTTTTCGAAAGAGATACCGCGGCTCCCGAACGCAAAGGGCAAAAAAAGGAACATGGATGGGTTTTAGTCAGTAAGAGTCTGACGCTCCTCCTTCTCCGCAGGGGGAAGTTATTTGACAATTTTCCAAACGTCAGTAATAAAAAAGTATTCAGCAATAATCAGTAATAGGCTACGCTACGGCAACTTGTAATCAAACAGCCTCGACAAAATATGTGACTAGACAGAAAACTTAGTTGCTTCGCACAAAATTTTGTTCCTAAAAAAATAAATGCTCAGCGAGATCCACGCCTGTAAAAGGCCTAATAAAACCTAGATCTTGCGCCCCACCTGTTCAAATCTTCCTATATAAAAGAGGAAAGTCTAAAGTCTTTACAAAATACTTTTACAAATCAATGAAGTTATTTCTTTTCAGATAAAATCGAGCGGCGTAAGGTAAAAGCCTTCTTCCAGCTGACTCGGGAAAACGAATTCACTTACGCGCTAGGCGGGGTGATTAGACTCAATATGTCTTTGCCTCTAAGCTACATGAGTTTATGTACTACGTATCTAGTTATATCTATACAGTTCTCTAAGTTTTTCGACTAAGGATTTTGAATTGCAAGAACAGTAGTTAGTTTTAGAACGTAAAGAAAATTTTTGGAGTAGATTGAACACGGTTTGAGGTTTGAAAATTGAGTGGTTTTTTTGAATTGAAATGGAATTGTAGTCTAGTGTTACCAAAAAAAGACTTATTTTATAGAATCTAAGAATTATCAAGTGACACTAATGTATATAATATTATTATTTTAATAATTTTTCACGTTTACGTAAGTAGCAATGTTGTTATTTAGAGAATTTACTCGTATAATATTCACTTTTTTTGAAAAGTTTCTGCGCGCAACGGCGTAGCAGCTACGTAGTTTTATTTTTTAGTTTACGACCAATATACGAATTAATAAAACTTTAATCATCATTTTACATGACGTAACAAAGCTACCATTGATACATTACTTGCTAAAGTAACTTAAAATTCGTAGCAATTAGTTCAAACGTTGGCCGTCGCATGTTTGACTCAAATATTTAGTTAGTCCGAGCTCGTTTTTAAAACGAAAGCGTCATTAAGGACCCTGTTGACTGTTATGAAGGGTCGAATTGCCCTACAAATTGCACGAAACACGTTCCCTCTTGATTAACTTTCACAAGTACCCGCACTTGGAAAGCTAATAAAATAAAATTGCCTGCCATCGATACAGTTCGAACTGTAAAACTAAAAATGTTTTAAATCTATAAAATTTAAAGAGCTAACCGCCTTTGTTAGGGTTATGTCCAATCAGCTATCGATACCGTTTCTCTCTCTCATCACGTTCGATTGATGAGAATGTGACGTTGCGAATTTTCGATTTTCGTCTGCGAATTTTCGTTAACCTGCGCCATAATCGTTGAAGCTCGAGAGATTTCGGCTATAGCGAACGAATGGCGGGTTTTGGAGCAGGGGAAAAAATTAGTGAGATAACATTCAGCTTTATTGCCTACCGTCCGTCTCCGGCAAAATTCAGGGGTGACGTAAATGGCCCAAGAGACTTGCTTTTTTATCTCCCGGAGTGGGCAACTTGAACATTGAAGGGGTTTTCGGGCACAACAAAATATTATTTAACCTTTTCATTTGGGTCAGCAGCTCGGGCAGTATTTAGAGAACTATGCTCCGAAAAATGTATCAGAATAGCTCTATTTATACATTTTAGAACAGGTTTTGTTTCGAATTCTTGTGTGGGAGCAAACAATTATTATTGAATTCATATTAAAGACCACGCTATAAATAATTGGCTGTCTGGAATTGAGCGGTTTCTGATAACTACCTACGTTATAGGCGTATTCTGCTAAAAATGTTTCTCAAATGAGCAAAGTTCAATTTAATTGGCAACATTTGCGATAGACACCCAAAGTAAAACTCGTTCAACTACATTGTTATAAAGTTTATGTTCTGGACAAGTGCCTATGATTAACTGAACAGAAGTGAACATTAACTTGGAAAATTAAACTTGGTTGTACTTTATTGAAACGTTGTGATGTGGTCGTTCTCCATTATTGTACTATTTTTTGACTCGTACCAAATGTTCATTATTTGTACTATCATTAACCAGATACACAGTCTACAGACGTGATGATCAAGAAAAAGAAAAAGGAAGTGTAAATAAAGGATATTTAGTTTAAGTAAACGACCCTTCCCGCGTTATCAGCCTTTGCTAGCTATTGTAAGTACTATCAGTGATAGCCTAGTAGTTTGACTGTCGGAATGCGTACTCATAAGGTCTCGATTTCGAACCCAAGGCCACCACTGATTTTCTGATTCACGTACTTACGTATTTTTTTTATAATTATCACTTGCTTTCGGTAAAGGAAATTATGGTGAGGTAGCCAGCAAGCCAACAAGCCTGAGAGATATTTTTCGACGACCTGTTAAGCCAAGACAGAGGCCCATGGGCGGCATATAATCTCTTATTTTTTTGCGGATGGCGATTAAACAGAGAACAGTATGTGATGTTGAGAATTTTCGTAGAAAAAAAATTAACATTTTCCAGCAAGTAATACCACAGAGAATGCTCTAACAGTAAATAATTCGATCGAAACTCATTCCAATACCTCCATCTCGATTCATTACATCTGCATAAGAATCAGATAAAGGGGGATACAAATGTTTATAGCCTTAAAAACATCAAAGCACCGGACCACAAAGTTAGATTCAAGGACATTCAACCCTTTTGCTCACAAAAAGGTATCTTAATTCTGAAATAAAAATGTTAAAGAAATTATAGAACGTCGAGTTCAGTTCGGAACGATTACTATGCATTGGGTGTATAAATAATTGGTTTTGTAAATATTTTTTTAAAGGTTGGTTCTGAAACGCGGGTGGGCTTGGCTGCGTAAGTAGTTTGTTTATGTATTCGTACTTACTTTTAGTAATCTTGATATTAGGTAACTGTACGAAAAACTCTACATTGAAAGATGACACAGACTTCTAGATAAAAAATAGTTTTGTGATGTTCAACTTAATCATTGTCATTTTCCATGAATATGATGTACATATTAAAACTTGCTTCTAAAATTGAGATATCTTCGTGATAATTCTATACATTTTTTCTTCTGTTCCTGAAAAAAAACTGGAATTGTCATTAAGGGTGCAAGGGACATAGGGCGGAAAAACAATTACTGAAATCATTGTGAATCCTTCCACAAAAAAATTTTTCATCATAAATTTAAAAAAAAAACATCCCATCCATACATTTTGACCGTGTTGGTATTGCACTTTTGTAGAAAAGACCTGTTTTAATTTTCAATTGACTTCCTTGAAAACTACCTCTTATTGCACTACGATTCACGAGAGAATTTTTAATTTTTCACAGTTGTATATACAGCGTGTTGTTTTGCATCCTCGTCAAATTCAAGGACGTAACTATGCTAATGATTCTCGACCCGAATCGATAATAAAATAAGTAGGTTTTTTTTTTTACTTTTTTCGTATTTTCAGAAATCGGTAAGTGCACACAGGTGCGTGCATGCCGCTGTATGATACGTATGCGCCGACGCTCACGTACACTGTTCTGTGTGTTCTGTAGGTGATTCTCTACTTTTGATGTGAAATATTCTGTAATACTGTTAAATTTAAACACACAGAGACAGATCATAAAAGCGCCGTATATTATTATTGATCAGGTACCGTAATTTTCATTGATTATTTATGACTTTTACTAGCACCTCCTAAATTTTGACGAGGATGCAAATCAACATATTGTATATAACACCCTAGCCTAACAGCTCGGGCGTTAGATCCGCCCCAGCCGCAATGACAAAGTTTAATCAAACTTTAATCAAATTGTAATATTAGTAACCGATAAAAAAATGATGTGGTGTGGTGGGATTTGAAAACATTTAGACGTACTGAATACGCGTTTATCGTTCGTGAGTCGATGTCCTTTATCAATTTATTTTATACTTTAACTTAAGAATTGCGTACCTATATCAAGATTATTTCATGTCAGAACGATTTGGCAATATTGGTTTAAAACCCCTATCAAATTTATTTTTAACGGATATTATTAGACTTCCCATCACCATTATCTCGATAGAAATTTGATCATCATGGAACATGCATTCTCGGATATGTCTGGACTGTCCATAGCATTGGGTTCATGGGAACGATTTGTAAATTGTCTGAAAACAGCTCGTAGTTTGGGTAAACGGTGTATTTATTATCTTGAACAAACATTAAATCTCCCATATGGTCCGGAGCACTGATACTGTTACGGCAATATAATGTGATTTTTGCTCAAAAAATTCTTGTCCACAGCAATTGTAACTGTATTACTCTTAGTATAAGATTATTTTTCATAAATAATCATTGTCTATTGTTGTTATTTTTAGTGTTATACACAGTGGTGTGCTGACGGCGTTTTGTGTTAGATTATCACAACATTCTGTTGAACGGGTTGTGATGAAACTTTGCAAACAGATAACCACAGAACAAATTTACTCCTAGCCGAGCAGATAACTGATTGACAACACGGTTGGTGCAGTGGCTGAGCGATCGACTGCTACGCTGCGTGTCGCGGATTTGATCCCGGAACAAATATTTGTGTGGCCTACAAATATTTGTTCCGGGTCTGGCTGTTTGTGTATGTGATTTAAAATATTTGTAAACGCACCCAAGATACAGGAGAAATTCCCAGTGTGGGGCAACGTTTTTTTTTTAAAAAAAAAAGATAAGACCTTGTCTGATGTAATGTACTTACGCTACATGAAGAAGTTCTCTAGTACCTGAGAAAAAGCAAACATTTGTACAAAATAATAGCTTTTTTATTACCTTTAACTACTCCGGTGAATAGAACATGCGGTTTGTTGGAATTCCCGTAACTATTACAAGATCTTCAATTAAATACATCTTGGAGTACGGCTTCTCCTTCCTTTCATTGTATACGGTTTCTATTCAATAATTGGAAGAGTTTGAATGGTCTTCCATTTTGTACTATTGAAACAGAACAGTATTTATAAATGGCTCGATTTGGTTTACGCGGAAAAGAGTGTTTTTTCTAGTTTTATGCAAACAGTTTATAAAAAGGCAGTAAAATGATTGTAGAGACCTTTTGTTTTGGTCCAAAAAACTAAGGTATTTTGGCATGGTTGAAGTAGAATATTTCACTTGATTTACTATACATGTTATTGTAAGAGTTAGTGGTTTTGAGTGTCGTCTCTGAGCATAAAAATTGGGAGAACATTTGGTTTCTGACCTTTTAAAACGATGTAAGTAGAATAACAGTAAAAAAATAAATGGTAAAGTATCTCTGTTGGTTTTTCTCACTGTCTTGTTATTAGATTAAAACTATTTAATTACAAAGAAACCGCTGTCTTATTTTTTTTTATATTTCACCTTATATACCCACACATCAAACAGCCCAGATACTTCTCGACGGCATGTTATGCCAAGTCGGAAGCATGGACGGCATATAACTAGCCACAGTTTTACTAAGCACCAACTACCCGATAGATTCATACCAAAACTTTTTATTTTTTTCATTTAGTAAACCATTCTGAAAATTTAGGATTTTAAAAAATTAATAGACAATCATAGTAATCTGGAGTTCATACAGTACTAAAAACAAAATCGTTAAAGTTTAAACACAGAGCGCGGTCTGTGATGTGGCCGAAGCCACATATAAATACATATATCGCAGATCAAGGCTTGATCAAGGCATAAAATCGCTATAGCCGGTTCGAGTCCGGCACTACATCGACTGTCTCACAACCTGAGAGATAGTCGAGGTGTCCGCGGGGATTTACCACTCCTGCCAAATCAAAAAAAAAAACCCACACGATAGAGAAAGAAAGAATTCAGCCCCCCAAACAAACACTAACGACCACAGACACTCACTTAATAATTCCTTATCGTCAAACTGATCCGATATCTTCGCTCTCTCCATCTGTTTTCGGCACGTCCGAACCTTTGTCCGGAATTATGTGAGCTATTATCATTAGTCGCAGATGACGATCCTTCCAACTTACGTCTTATCTTTTATACGGAACTCCTTTGTGCCGTAATGGGCTTAGTGTCGGCTTCAAGAAAGGCATGAGGATAAAAATCTTATATCGTGTTAAGCCGCGTAGGTTCGCACTTTCCCGTACGAGTTTCTCTCAATTGTTTCCGCATTTCGGTAAGTTAATAGAAATCCAATGTTTATTCGGAAACACATTTCTTTATTTACTTTAGTGATTTACCAAATTTTAAGATACAAAGTAACTACTCAGTATCCTAATTTTCTTTTCTAATCTCAAATTAAATATTCATATCTCTTAATTCCAGCCTTATCAAAATTAATTATAATTAAGATAACTGTTGGTTGTTCTCAAAGAAACATTACTGGCCTGATTTTGCTCTAATTAAAAGTAAACACACCGAGTCTACCGAACCGTTTCTTAAAACAATCTGGGCCCTTTGATTGTAGGTATTCCACTCTTACTGGGGACCAAATGGTACCTTCATTCATGTCACCGTAATTGGCAATTAGTGCGGTCGATTCTGTTTATCAATGCAAGAGCCCTGTTTAGTAAACCAGGTCTGAGCTGAATTCCAATGAGGTTAAAAATTAATCCCAATTTTAATGATACTTAAAACCAGATTGCCGTGTTAGGGGTTATTTTCGGTAAAATATATTTAAGATCCAATCGGATGGAGAAAGAAATTGGAGTAGGAAGATTTTTTTCGTAATTTGCTAACAAGTTTACCAGATTACGTTGAAAGAATTTGAAATTCGAAAACGTAATTTAGTCATTGGAAAAACTTCGTTATGGCGAAACTCTTCAGAAAATCGTTAAAATGTATAGCAGCAATCTAAGCAACCTTGAAAATGAACAACAATATAAATAAGTAGGTGAGGTCGTATTAATATTCTAACTTTTACTTGTGCCTACCCAAACACCAATTGTAGTCGAATAAATAACCCTAAAATATGTGGGCCGCTTTGCTCCATTTGAGATTCCAATCTCAGCCGTACTCACAAACTTCAACAACGCTAGTAGGTACGCAAAAATATAACATTTACGAACTTCACGTATTTCAAGAGACGGGCGGCCATTTCTCAGGGTAACTGTTGGAAAAAAATCTCCAATGCGTCATACATTCAGTTTGAATATGCGGACAAAATATAAACGGGCAGTACGCGTGGCGACGTGTCCCACCGCTGGGACACTTGCAATGAAATATGCAGAAGGGGTTTCAAGTAGACGCTACACAGAATCTGTACAGTTGTCGCAAGCAGGTTCTCTGGAGTAGCCACTCACACAGTGAAACAGAGTAAGACCGCGTCCAGATTTGTGTTATTAGCATTGTATTTGTAAGACAAGAGGATGACTGGCCAATCTCTAGGGTTTAGAGGAGCGGAGTAAACGAATTTTGTTTCGTAATAGCTTTTGCTCTACCAACCTTTTTTTCTGGATTGAAGTGAGGTTAAACGTCTGCTGCTTGTTCCACTTTATTCCAATTTAATATTGTATGCTGATATGGTAAAACCATGCATTCGCATTCATACTAAGGATTGTTATGATTTGATACACAACTAAAGGTTTAATTTCTCAGAAAAATAAAGCAATTTTAAATATGAGTATTAAACAAAGTTATCGAAGCTTCAGATTACGACAGCTCATAGTATAATAAAAGAAAGAGAAACAGGAAACGTTCCCTACATTTCCATTCCAAACTCAGTATAAGAATAACAGAATCCCATACTAATAAAGACAATGTACACATTTGGCAAATGTAGAGGCACCCTCCCTCACACATTTAAGCCGCACCAGATGTACGTGTGGAGATTATATATACCCTATTTTTATTCAAAAAACGAAGAATCTATGAATTGGATTGAGTGCGATGATAGTAAGAACAGTGCAGTTGTTTTATACCATGTCTTATTTGGGAGAGATTTTAAAGGAAAAAGATTTTTAATTGCCTAAACTTAAGTGTTTTATAACAATAATAATAAGAAAGGCAGAAAGAGATTACCTACCTAATGGTTCCGATTATAATCAACGACCGGGTCAAACTAGACTAAGATTAAAATTACACACCTAATCACATCTTGCTCGCAAGTAATCGCAGCTTGACAGCCACTATTTTTGTTGAAAACCGTCAATTTCAGGATAGTGAGATTGCGATTTTCTCAAAATGAGTAACTAAACTATCATTAACGCTGTCAAACTATAATATCTATAATTAAGTTTAAAAAATTTTTGCCCCACACTAGGAATTATTCCGGTATCGTTAAAAATTTAAATACACAAACAGCCAGAACCGGAACCACTACCTGTAGATCATACACATGGTGTTCCGTGCGGGGATGGAACCCGCGACACGCGGCGCAGCAGTCAATCGCTCAGCCACTGCGCCAACCGTCAAGTTGAGTTGTGTCACTTCAATCAATTTCAGAATAGGAAACGTCGTTTGACAGAAATAAACGACGCTTTAGTGATGTTTAGAGTAGTTTTAGTTTAGTTTGTGATAGTAGAATCGACACCATTATTGGGTTTGTTATGGATTATGATATGTAAAGAAAAACACGCCATAACGAAGACCGTCTGTAATTTACCAAACGATAATAGGATGTTTAAAAGGGTCGTTTCCCAAGAATTTGTTTTAGGCTCGCGTACATAGGTACACGTGTTTTGTGATTAAAGTTTTTTTTTTCTTTTTTGCAAGCCTTCCTTGTTTTCATATGGTCTGTATTATTGCAAATAATAAGCAAATGTTTAGACAAGGTTTTGCTTCAATATATGTCATATAGATTAATACGTTTTTCTTCGTCACACGACGACGACGTTCGACGGCACGGTTGGCGCAGTGGCTGTACAAGCGACTGGTGCGCTGGGTGACGCGGTTTCTATCTCCGTACGGAACAAATATTTGTATGACCTACAGGTAGTTGTTTTAGGCCTGGCTGTTTGTGTATGTGAGTTCAAATGTTTGTAAACGCACCCACGATACAGGAGAAATTCCTAGTGTGGGGCAACGTTTTAAAAAAAAAGTTATCTATGGAAAATGGACAACGTCCCGTAAAGACGAGAAACCTTACAAACGAAACAATCAAACAGATTTTGAAAAATCTGTTAAAATTTAATTAAAATTATCTGTCATACGTATCCTTATATTTTAACAGCTATTTTTTAAATAAAAATGAAGAAATGACTTGTACTGACTAAAACCCACCCATGTTCCTTCTATTGCCCTTTACATTCCGGGGCCGCGGTATCTCTTTCGAACAACCCGCAACCCCGGCAGGCGGAGGCCCTGGCAGGCCCCTCTGCTTTGCTGACATCTCTTTGAGGCGCTCGTGAAACACTAACGCGCCGTCGACACGGCCTGACGTCAATAGACGGACGAACGGTCAGCTACCCATTGCTCACCATCCACAGGCACCGTGGACATTTCCGTCCACATTTACTTCCCTGTAGATTTTCTATACACACGAATAAGATATACAAAAAAAAGTAACGAATCCAGCGAAAACAAAACTACCTCAATCTTAATCTACTTCTACAAATAAAATAAATAAATATCTTGGGACAACTCACACACGGCTATCTGATCCCAAGCTAAGCAGAGCTTGTGTTATGGTAACCAGACAACTGATATACATACTTATATAATTTATAAATACATACATATTATAGATAAATCACACCCAGACACAGAACAAACAATCATGCTCATCACACAAAGTTTGTCCTGGGTGGGAATCGAACCCACGACCTCCGGCTCAGCAGTCAGGGCCACTAACCACTAGACCAACAGGCCCGTCAAATGGCAGTCGTTAACTCATTTGGAAGCTACCACCTACTAAAATTGCTCTCTAAGAACATTTGCAATCTCTTAAACCTAGATTACAAATAGCTAATAACTTAGCTTTGGATTACGTCAAGGAGAACAGAGCAATATGGAACAATTTTGGCTAACCTCACAAGCGTCGCCTGGCTCAAAGGCTAGTCGTAAATAAAGGATAATTAGTGTCACACTGAAGCCATCGCTGTGTTAATTACGAAACAGAATCGTGTTATATTCCAGTATTGCTTTTCATTGCATGTAGTTGTAGTGATGATATAAAAGATTTGGTGGTGATTTGATTTTGTGAACAAATTCAGAAACACGTTAGTATACACTTCTATCGAATAGAAGTGTATACTAACGTGTTTCTGAATTTGTTTCTGAAGAGTACTTTTGGCCAGAGGGAACTCCCTCCATATTCCATCGCTACCACAGGCACATTGCCACATGCAACATCGTGTCACATGAACGCACAGTGACATAGTGCACAAGTGAAAAGATACTAACATAACTAGTAAACAAAAGTTAACAAGCGTCTTAAAATCTACAAGGCCCATATTGCCCACTCATTCACAAAGAATTGGTAAAAAGAATCTCTACAAGAATTGGGAAAAATAATACAAAAAATAACTATAATATGAAATAAGTGATTGCCATCAGTACTGTAACTATTCAGAACAAATGTTGTAAAAATATGTGATTTGACAGCTGACAGCCAAACTTATACTCATCATTCTCCTACCCTTATCCAAAATTATTTAGGGTCGGCGCAGTGTGTCTTCTTCCATACTTTCTTTCTTGTTGGCGCAGTGGCTGAGCGATTGACTGCTGCGCTGGTTGTCGCGGGTTCGATCCCCGCACGGAACAAATATTTGTATGACCTACAGGTAGTTGTTTCTGGTCTGGCTGTTTGTGTATGTGATTTGATTGTTTGTAAACGCACCCACGATACAGAAGAAATTCCTATTGAAGGGCAACGTTTTTTTTTAAAAGACAGAAAGATACTTTTCTATATCTCGTCATTTCATCAGTTTCTTGCCATATAATTCTTCACACATTCTATGTTACTCGAACTAAGTGTCAATATTTCCCTACAGAATCACTAAATCAGGCACAATACACTTGCAAATTGAACAAAATTGTCGCTGGCGTGCGCACAAAGGATATTCCATCGGGCACGGCGCGGGCGGTAGGAATTCTTATGAAATCACATTCCGCCTAATAACTAGAGCACTTGTAGTTTATTTGAAACTGAACTTGTGACGTGGAATTTTATTTGACAAATCGTACTGAAAATGAACCATACCTTTATCAACTACCTATCATAGGCAAGAGGTGCGGAGGTATGCTCAAGAAACGCCTGTGATTATAAAGTGATGAATATTAACTTTACTAGCTTCCGCCCGCGGCTTCGCCCGCGTGGTGTGTTGATAAAAAGCAGCCTATAGCAAAAATAACAAAATCGAAGTATAAATAAAATTAGGTACGTCTCATTTTTAAGGTTACTTCCCCAATGGGTAAAAACTCTATTACTAAGTCTTCGCTGTCCGTCCGTCCATAGGTAATGGTACGAATCTAACTAATAGGTATGTATTATGAAACTTCATAAAACCTATGTTTTATTACATTTTATGTAATTAGATCTTATTGTAACTATATGTTCACAAATAAAGCATTTGAATTTAGTTTGTAAGGAACGTGTCAACTCAACGTACTCTGTGCTCACGCGTCTGCCCGTGTTCGGGTCGCGCACTCAGCGATGAGCGACTTGTTCCCTACACCGCGCCCGAGCGGGCCAGCCTAGTTACGGCGACATGAAATTACTTTTGTTGCGCGTTATTTTGATTTTGCTATATCTCCTAAAGTATTTATTTAATCTGCATGATGTAAAAGGAAAAAATAATCTTCATGAAATGTTCATGCCAACCAACCTATTTAAAATGATAAGGATTAATACTGTATTTGTGTAAATAGCTTTCCAAGTTAGCGATTTATAATTGCCCATTTGTTAAAGTATTAAAATGGATATAGTATGTTATCCTTAAGAAATAGACATATGTCACCGCTGACTTTTCTGTGGACCTATATAAGATACACAATTACACCATACATTATTTTGTTATATCTTAAAGGGTTTAGGCAGCGTTTTCGTTGAAAGCTCCCAGACAGCATACTTTTTGCCGACATCTTCAACAAATATAGTTAATGAACACAGAAATAAATAAAAAAACTTAACAAATTATATACTAAAACCTTCCTTAAGAATCACTCTATATATTACTAAAAACCGCATCAAAATCCGTTGCGTAGTTTTAAAGATTTAAGCATACAAAGGGACATAGGGACAGAGAAAGCGACTTTGTTTTATACTATGTAGTGAAGTTGACGGATGGCTAAGAGGCAGAGTAAGGTCAAAGATAAGAAGAATGGATTGTGTGGTTATCGCTTTACATAAAACCGAAGAATGAGACCATGAGGATAGAAAGAAATGAAATGAGAATGAAAGAAGAAAACGTTTTGTGTCGACGACAAGTATGAATTTAAACAATAGTAGCAATTCTCTGGTGCTGATAGGATAGGTCCCTAGTTCATGCAAGATCTTCAGCTGTCCTAAGACTGTGTGCGAGACAAACGCCGCAGTACTGAAGCGGTTGGGGTCGGCCTCCAGTGCAACCAGATGCAGCTGGCTTGATTACCACGTTTGCTCAAGACGGATTGGCGATTTCAAACTTCTATTAATTACTAGCTTCCGCCCGCGACTTCGTCCGCGTGACACAGTTACTTTGGGCTAACGCTAACTTTAACCCACATGATCGAAAAAAAAAATCTCTCCGATTTTCTTCCCTTTTACTCCCCCTTATCTCACTTTTTTTAATTATCCTATTTCCGTCTCCAGGGTCCCAATTATCTCTGCACCAAAATTCATCAAAATCGGTTAGGCCATTTAGGCGTGAAGACATAACAAACAGACTCACTTTCGCCTTTATAATATTAGTAAATTATTAATATATATTAATTACTTAGATACAATGGAGACAATTATATAATCATTGACCCGGGAGATATTTTAATAGACAAGATTGTGCGCATACATATTTGCTCTTAATAAGATAATTAAACCTCCTGATAATTGAACTCAAAATCCCATGGTTGGTGTTGGCGCAAGCAGTAGGAACTGTAATCACAAAACGAACAAACCAGAAATAATCCTTTCAAGTGACCCATTTTTCAAGTAACATATAAACGAGAAACTGACAAAAAGTTATACGTATCTGTCATTCCCACATCAAAAGCAAAATAAAACCGTGTATTCATACAAATGCGTGATATCCCTCATGTTTAAAACATTATGTGCTAAGAGATTCTATTATGCAGGTTTCTCTTTTACCAGATATTACGATTCTTGAAAAGCATGAAATAATAGACGGGCGATTCAGTGGAGCCTATAAGAGTATTTCTCGCTGAATCTCAATGATTCCGTTTGAATCTGACTACTGGCCTAACGTTTTCACGGCTTGTTAAGTTTATTCAAATCTACAATTTGGTTTTTTGTGATTAGTTTTGGTATTTAAGATTAACAGGAATTATTTTTGCAAAGTAGATTATATCTTACAGAACCAGATTTATCCTTATTTATTTATTTATGCACACACAAAATTCATGACAGGACATTACATTATGACAGAAGAGCACAAAGGTACAGCTTATTTCATTAGAAATTTCTTCCAGCAGACCTGCGAGAGGAAAGTTGGATAAGATATGTAGACACAGTGTGTGGAAAAGATAAAACAGAAAATTTTAAATTATCAATCAACTATATAATAAACTTACGTACAAATAATACACATATAAAAATAAATACTAAGACAGTAAATATATGCCTAAAATATATAATTATGCAGAATATTACAGTAAAGAGGACAGGTAATGCTATTTGACTTGCTTTTTAAAAATAAATATAGTTTTAGAGTCTCGTATGTTAGGAGGAAGTGAGTTCCACAAACGTACTGCGTGAACAGAGAAGGAGTAGGAAAAAAAACAGTTTTATGGGATGGGAAATTAAGATGATACTTAAGGTGGGATCTACACAGAGCATCAGGAGGGCGGGTAAACGAGAATCGATCACGCAGGTAGCTGGGATAGGCAGGATTGAACAGTATATTATAGTGGAGACATAATATCCGAGTGTTTCTGCGAATACGAATAGGGAGCCACTTGAGCTCCTTGCGGAAGGAAGAAACGTGGTCATATTTCCTCAAACCATACACAATTACTTACTTAATATTATAAAAGCTCAAGTGAGTCTGTTTGTTTGTTACGTACTTACGTCTTCACGCCTAAATGGCTTAACCCATTTTGATGAATTTTGGTACAGAGATAGTTTGGACCCTGAAGACGGACATAGGCATTTTTTAAAAAAAGATTGAGAAATGAGGGAGAAAGATGGAAGAAAAGGGAACACTTAGCTTTGCTATTACAATAAATAAGGCGCAAGGGCAAAAACTACAGGTAGCCAATCAAAAACTGTGATACCCCGAATTTAACGCGAGTGAAGCCGTGGGCAAAAGCTAGTATAATATAATTATTTACTTAGCGTTAGGCTTATATAATCTCTAGCTATTTTAGCAGCAAGCCATAAGGGGCACTATGTGAATTAATGCATAGATTATTAGGCTGCCTAAATATCCTTGTCTCAAGCAAATAACATACTGAATAAACATAGGTATTACATAAATGTTAAATCGAACTGATCTGGAACTTCATAGAGCAGAGGAGTGAAAGGGTTTCATGGGAAAGTTCGGAGTAGCAACCCCGATTGGCTCTTTAACTTGAGGAAATATAAAAATTAAATTTAAAAAAATAAATTTATTTATTTCAGGTGTGGCCCACATTCAAATATAATCACATATAAATAAATACAATAGAATTACATACAAACTACATTAACTCAGGTTACAAATATATTTATCATACATCATTACGAATCTGAAGGTAGTGTGACATTTATGGATGCTCGCGATAGTGAATGCGCACTTTTAAAAACGGTGGATGAAGTGGTGTTTACAACTCAATCGCCTAGAATTCAACAAAGTGCAAGCAAATCTAAATCATTGAACAAGCAAGTCATTAAACAAAGTGAGAATACAGGGATAAATGATCCGATAATTGAAGGTAGCTTAAAAACTAAGTCTATCATCAACGTTGGGTCACCGAAACCCGTTGCGGCGCCATCGCAGGTGCGAGCTATGTCTTCTAGCGGTGGAGGGGATCACATTAACAACGTAGTCCTCCATCCTGAGATAAAATCCTTTGCTCAAATAGCGAGTGAAGAAGGTGAATGGAAATTAGGAAATGAGGAAGGAGAATGGAAAATAAAGCAGAGGAGAAGATATAGAAATAAATTTCTTAGTTCCAGAGGAGAGGCAAGCCTACAGCCAGAAGAAAAATTTAGGGCAGCGGATATTAAAGTTCCGTTATTTATTAATAATGTTGCCAAAGACGTGTCTTCAGAAGATATTTCTACTTACATTCGGCAGAAAACTGGTATACAGATCTCTTTAGAGAGGATAAATTTCGAGAGACAGAGGGATTATAACGCTTATAAAGTATTTGTTCCTAGACTTAAGTTAAATGTCTTCATGGATGCTAAACTATGGCCTGATGGAATTTCATTCCGTCGCTTTGTAAACATTGCAAACAAAAGGATTAGCGATAACGAACCTACAAAATGAGTGCAACGCAAAATAAACAGTGTGTCATGGTTAGTTTTAACTGTAAATCGGTTAAACGATCTATAGATAGCGTGAGGACATTATGTGGATCAGCAGATATTATAGCGCTGCAGGAAACTTGGCTTATGCCACATGACCTAAATTGTCTTGGAGGAATTGATGCTGGTTTTAGTTACACCGGCACATCGGCAGTGGACACGTCTGCGGGCTTGCTACATGGCAGGCCTTATGGTGGGGTCGCACTATTATGGAAGAGAAGTGCCTTTTCGAATGTTTCTGTGATTGATTGTAGTTCAGTGCGTATAACAGCGATCAAAATAGTGTTATGCGATAGATCAATCTTAGTGTTCAGTGTCTATATGCCGACTAACTGTGCAGAGAACCTGAGTGATTTCACAGACTGTCTGAGTCGGATTCACGCAATTATTGAGGAACAGCAGGTAGGATCTGCATATATTCTTGGTGACTTTAATTCCCATCCTAATGAACTTTTTGGTTACGAATTGCACAGTTTTTGTGTAGAACAAAAATGGTTGTGTGCGGACATGAATATGCTAGGTATTGACTCTGGGACGTATACTTTCGTAAGCGAGGCTCATGGTTGTCAAAGATGGCTCGACCACTGTGTGGTGACGGAGTCAGCCTCTCAGTCAATTACTAGTGTCAGTGTAAAATATGACGTAACATGGTCGGACCACTTTCCTTTATTTGTAAATTGTAATTTAAATTATATAAATCCAATTCTTAATTCTGTGAATAATAGTTATAGTAAATTAAACAAAATATTATGGGGTAATAAACATTTGCAACAGTTGACTTTATATAATGAACTATGTAGTAATAATTTAAAATTAATTGATTTCCCTGATGACTTCCGTAATTGTTGTGACATGCATTGTGATATATTAGAACATCGTTTAGTTATTGACAAATTATATAATGATTTAGTTATGATTTTGAGTAGTGCTGCTATTGCTTCTTTTGATGGACCACCTTGTAAGAGAAAAGGAGGCTATATTAAAGGTTGGAATCAGCATGTAAGCGGGGCTCATCGAGAGGCCAGACTTAGTTTTCTAGTATGGGTATCAGCGGGTAAACCTTCACACGGTGAAGTTTACAATAATATGATTAAAACAAGGAATGTGTTCAAGGGTAAAATTAAATGGTGCCAAGACCACCAGGACCAAATTGTTATGGATCGGATGGCCTCACATCACGACAAAAATAATTTTCGGGATTTTTGGAAGTGTACTAAAAACATGAACTATGCAACTGTCCTCCCCGTGAGTGTAGATGGACTGTCTGACGCCACTGATATATCAAACTTGTTTAAAAATGTTTTTGTAATTGATTCGCCGCTGGGTCCGTCGTCGTTGTCGGATGACTTAGACATAAGTACTACGTCACCACAATTGACAAATCTTACCATAAGATTCACAACTAAAGAGGTCAAAACTGCAATTAGTCAGATGAAACGTGGTAAGTCACCCGGGCACGACGGGCTCAGTGTTGAACATTTAAGACACGCTGGTAAGCATCTGCCTCGAGTCTTAGCGTTGTTGTTTAATTTTTGTATCTCGCATTCTTATCTGCCTAGTGACATGATGAAAACTGTAGTAGTGCCTATTATTAAAAATAGAACTGGTGACATGTCGGATAAGTTAAACTACAGACCGATCTCCCTAGCGACGACTATCGCAAAGGTTTTTGACAGTCTATTGAACACCATTTTGAGGAAAAATATTAAATTGCATGACGCTCAGCACGGGTTTCGCCAGGGGCTGTCAACAGAAACGGCCATCTTGTGTCTAAAAAAGACTGTAAGCTATTATGTAGAAAATCAGAGTCCTGTTTTTTCTTGTTTTCTTGATATGTCAAGGGCCTTTGATATGGTTAATTATGACTTGTTATGGAGTAAACTACGCAAAGCAAATGTACCACTTGAACTTGTCAATATCTTTAGGTACTGGTATGGTCACCAAGTGAACTGTGTGCGTTGGGCTGATGCTACTTCTGATGAGTATAGGTTGCAATGTGGGGTTAGGCAGGGCGGTTTGACCTCTCCGATTTTGTTTAACTTGTACATAGATGCCCTCATTGGTGAGCTCAGTGGCTTGCAAGCTGGTTGCTATTTAGATGGTGTGGCTTTTAATAATATCAGTTACGCCGATGATATGGCATTATTGAGCCCATCAGTGTCAGGTTTGAGAAAACTGTTGGATGTTTGTGAGAGGTATGCGGTGGAGCACGGTTTAAGATACAATGCCAAGAAGAGTGAAATTCTTATTTTTGGAGCAAAATCCACAGAAAGTTTTCCATCTATTACACTAGCAGGTAATATCTTGAATCGTGTTCAGCAATTTAAATATCTCGGCCATATTGTTACCGCGGACATGAAAGATGATCTGGATATAGAAAGGGAGCGAAGAGCATTGGCGGTTCGTTGCAACATGCTTGTCCGTAGGTTTGCTCGTTGTACGTGTGAAGTGAAACTGACGCTTTTTAAAGCATTTTGTCAGACATTCTACGCGTGTAACCTATGGACAAGATGTACGCGGAAAGCCGTCAATGCTCTTCGAGTTCAATACAACAATGCATTCAGGATGCTGCTGGGGCTGCCACGCTTCTGCAGTGCATCGGGAATGTTTGCTGATGCGCACACTGATGATTTTGCAGCGATCAGACGTAAGCGTGCCGCGTCGCTGCTGCAGAGGGTCCGGGGCAGCTCGAACAGTCTCCTGCATGTCATTGCGGGGAAATTCGATTGCCCGCTTATTCGTGTCTTGTCGAACTTACATGTTTTACTAACATAGTTTTTAAGTTACAGTGTACTAATAAAATATGGATGTAGCTATAATTATCCGAAATAAAATGATTATTATTTTCATTTATTTATTTACATACATATTTTTTATATTTTTACATATTTTTTTTATCAAAAACAAAAAAAAAAAACATTTAAAAATATAAAAATAGTAGCCCACCGGTATCGGGAACAGGGTCCAAGCTACCGGCGGTCAGGGCTCCAGAGAAAGGAACCTCCTAACAATACGAGCCGTGTCCAGGAGTACCGCTTTCTGTATCAAGCCCTTGATCCAGCTGCCTAACGAGAGCCTCCTCAGGTATTGGTCGAGGCTCTTGGCAATTAAGCCATTGGCAGATACGACTATCGGCACAATGATCGCTGAGTCCACATCCCACATGTCGACAACCTCGCGAGCCAAGTCAATATACTTGATTTGCTTATCTTTCTCGGCTTTCACGAGGTTCTCATCATGCGGGACTGTTATGTCAACAATCATTGCGCGCCGCTCTGATCGATCCACCACCACTATATCAGGCTTGTTGGCAACAACAGTCCTGTCAGTGATGATGGATCGATCCCAGTACAATGTGATATAGCCATGTTCGAGAACTGGGTCGGGCTCATACCTGTAGTACGGCACTTCCACTTCCACAAGGTTATATTTTAGAGCAAGTTGTTGATGGATAATCCTGGCTACAAGGTTGTGTCTATGCAAGTACTCTCCGTTAGCTAGACGAGAACAACCGGAGATAATGTGTCGAATTGATTCACCCGGACGGTGGCATGCCCGACATATGTCAACCGTGCCGTCCTTCACAATAAATCTCCGGTAGTTATTTGTCATCATAACTTCATCCATAATTGCACAGACAAAACCCTCGGTTTCTCCAAAGAGATCCCCGGAACGTAGCCAGGCTACGGACGCTGATTGATCTACATCGGGACCATGTAGGGCCCGGAAAAAGCGTCCGTGAAGCTCCTTACTCTGCCATACCTCCCTGCGGTCGTTAGTGTCAAGCACTACAGGTTTGCGCCAATTCTCTTTAGCCAAGGAGAGCGGGGTGAGGCCTTTGTCCACTGCAACCACATCCCGATGCATTCCCACGTCGGTTTCTAGGAAATATTCCCTCAGACTGCATATCTCGCGATTGTGGAGAGTCTTAGCGTTTAAAAAGCCTCGACCTCCACAACTTCGCGGGATATACAGTCTCATAACCGAAGAACGTGGGTGATGCATACGAAATGCCGTTAACAATGTACGGACCTTCCTATCCAGGGCGTCCAGTTCTGTTTGAGTCCATTTGAGTATGCTGATTATTATTATTATTATATTATTATTACAATGGTATGTCAAGACGATAAATAAATTTAAAAAAAAACATTGTTTTACAATAATGCCTGTCGCAACAATGTCGAATGTCATCATTTTCCTGGCCCTTGTCCCATTCTATTGGGGTTGGCGCAACACGTTTTCTTCTACCATTCTCCCCAATCACACGCCACGGCATCATTTACTCCTTTCTCCTTCATATCATTCCTTACACCATCTTTTCTTTGGCCTTCCTCTCGCTCTCCGTCTTTCAACATTCAGATCCATCACTCAACAATGTCGAATGTACGAGCAGTAAAGTCAATCAGCGATCATTGCCAGGACAGCATTGGAGCTGGCCCTAAACCTGCGCAGGTGCGCAGGTACGACGCTTGCGCATGGGATTTGGGTTGCTTAAATTTCAACTCTCTGGAGGTAAGACGGCCGCGCGATCAGATGATTGTAGTATTTAAAATTCTCAGGGGGATTATTGATGATCCTGATCTTCACAACCAAATCTGCAAGCTATTTTTCCCAGACAATTACTACTGCTCTCCTGAACTCTGACACAGGTATGTTTACGGATGAATGGAAGGTGATACTTTTATAATGTTTGAATTTCTGTGAGAAGAACGAATAACTGAATTTAGTCAATTATATTTATGTTTTAATTGACCTCGGCCGTTCCATTTTTAATAAATAAATGGTAGCATATAAAGAAAATGGCAAAAATCCTCAAAATACTCGGTTGTTAGCGATCTGTTCGCTTCCATTTTAACCGGATGTAGCTAAATACCAGTATTTTACATGGAGCGATTTCAGACCACCGCATCTCGGAAAGTACTGGGTAAAATCCCTTGGTAAGACTCACCCCCTAAACCATGGGACTTAAATAGTAGATTATTAACCAAGGGGATAAAGCAGTGTCTTCTGTCGCGGGTGACGATTTAAATCGTGAGTGTAACGAAGGACTCGAGGTTTACTCCCGAGCGTAGCGAGGGTGTTAAAAACTTAAATCACGAGCGAAGCGAGGGATTTAAGACGAGTCCTGAGTGTAGCGAGGGATTTAAGTTCACCCAAGACTAAGACAGCTTTATCACCGAGGAAAATACTCTACTTTTCGTACCATTTGCGAAAAAATTAACACAATAATAATATGAGATAAGCATTTATTAAAAATAATGACAATTAAAAGTAAAAGTTAACATTCGAAACATTGGTCCAATTATTGATAGAGAGAGTTACATTTTTGTTTGGTACATTTATTGTTGATGAGTTGATTTGAGTATTTCTCTGTTCTCGCTTCTGAGGAACTTGCGATTCGTTGTAGAAATATTGCTTCTCCACGTTGAAAATTCTTCATAAGTTTTTAAATAATTTTCCTTGGAATTTGTTGGAAGCAAATTATTTATAATTGCGGCAGCATTTGCACTGATGCAATCCGACAATTCACTATCACTGTCGCTTTGATTTAACATCGTAACATGTTTTTAGAACATTAACTTATTTATAAAAATAAATTAAAATAGACACGTTTATGTATGTATTTGAAGAAAACAAAAACGCGGCAAATTTCTAGACTAATATTTTTTTGTCGGAAAAGCAAAGGCATCAAGCTCATACGGCCTCGTCGTTCGTAATTTTATTTAATAATCATAACAGCATAATAAATGCGTATTCATTTTTCAAAAAGATGTATATTGCTTTATATACAAACTCATTGGTGTAAACACAAATGTAGTTTAGTATAAATTTCGGTAAGTATTCCAAATTTAAATCACATTCTCCCCCTAGAGGATGAATGAAATTCAGTACAATTTTCTTTCCCTGTTTTTAACAGATTAAAAATGACTATTGTTATGTTCGCTTTTTGTGGCATAGAATGTCACTTTTTTGAGCAAGTGGTATGAAAATAAACATAACTGACGAAATTTTGGTAAATGATTAATGAAACCCCTGCCTAACCCTACGGTGAATACAGGCGTGATATTATATTTATGCGATTACTATCTGGCGCCCGCGGCTTCGCCCGCGTGATATCGAAAAAAAAGTATCCTATGTGTTATTCCAGACTATAATCTACCTCTGTACCAAATTTAATCAAGATCCGTTCAGTAGTTTTTTCGTGAAAGAGGATCAAACATACATCCATACTCACAAACTTTCGCATTTATAATATTAGAAGGAAGGATAGTAGGATTGACAATCTAACCAAATATCGAGACACAATGACGTCAAATTCACAGTTCGGCCTGTGAGCTACATTTATCTATTTAATAACCCTATAGCAAGTTAATTGTCGTTCATTCACGTTAGGTGGTAAATAATATGATGAATGATAATAATGACCATTAATCTTTGAGCTAAGCTTCGTTGGCCCGATCCGTTCATTGCGACCAAGAGCACGTTACTTCGTTATTAAGCTAATATAATTAGGTGATATTAAACGCTTATTTGAAACAAATATGACATTATGTTATTTCAAATCCAATATCATATTAACGAAATTAACTAAGAACATCGCCTCTCTAACAAATGCTTTCATGTTTACAATATGTTTCTATGTAAAAAAATTGGCAATAATCCTCATCTTCCTGCCCTTGCCCCATTCTATTTGGGTCGGTGCAACTCGTTTTCTTTTTCCATTCTCCCCGCCAGACGTTACAAATGGCACGTTCGTATTCCACGCGCGACTCAAAGTGATGTCAGCAAATCAGAAGGGCCTGCCAGGGCCTCTGCCCGCCAGGGTTGCGGGTTGTTCAAAAGAGGGTGAAAGAAGGAACATGGGTGGGTTTTAGTCAGTAAAAGTCTGACTTTGCCCGCTCTGAATTTGCTAAGAGATATTAGCAAATCGTCCTTATCCATTAGAAAGAAAATGTTCTACAGAAGATAACTGATAAATTACCCAAGCAATATAAGTAGTTTAGTACCCTTTCGCTTAAAAATAGGATTTTGAAAATTGGCCCACAATCGACGCATAAATCGTGAAACATATATGCTAAAAAACGAAATGAGAACCTCCTCCTTTTTCGAAGTTGTTTGAAAATACATATAACCTGAGCAACTATTTTTGTAATATTACAAAATCAACTCTACTCTGCTCGGCTATCCTCGTAATAAATACGACCACTGTTCGAATAAGTTGTTTCACAAAGAGCACTGCAGATATTCTTAGAAAGTCGACAGTTTTAATGTTGGAAAAATCCCGAGATGTCGAAAGATATCTTCTACTCGAGAGAGCAATAATAAACGAGAGAGTTGTACAACCGCACACTTATCGTCTGACCGAGTATACGAGAAGAGATAGATCGTTCGATGACGTCTTTATCGACGCTATCTATCGCTGCCTCATCGCCAAGTCCGTCGTTTGCAGGACATAAAACGTGACTATGTTTAATGGCTCATAAACTATGAGTATGACTTAGCCTTAACGACTCGACGTTCATGTAGCCTGTGGTAGATATTTATGAAGTACTGGTTATACGAGTTGCAACGAATGAAGTGCACTGCATATAAGTACCAATAAAGTAAGTACTTCTGGATGTACTAATAAATTAGACATAAAATCTCGCCTGTATCCACGAAGGATTTGACAGATGTGTTCCTAAGAGTATATTCACAATTCGCCGGTTATGTTAAAGTCCCATATGATAGGGGGCAAGTCTAACTGAGAAATACCTTAATAATAATTTTTCCGACCGAAAATTTAACGCAGAAACACATTTATTTTATACAATTTCTGCTAGGCTAGCGAAATTCAGGCTAGGTTTATCAGGGAACTTAATCGTCAAACTCCAATTTCATTCCAACTTTTGCCCTGATCATGGAATCCTACTTAGAGTGTTTTTAATATCCGGGGTTGCAGGTTGTTCGAAAGATATACCGTGGCCCCGGAAAATAAAGGGCAAAAGTATGAACATGGTTATGTTTTAGTCAGGAAAAGTCTGACACTCCTTCCCCCCCCCCCCACTCCGCCCAGAGCGGCGGAACTAACTTGATGATTTCCCATCCGCAAAAGGGTTTTTTTTTAATATAGTGCGGGATTGCCCTGCATGCAGAAATTTCTCGCAGCATTAAATATCCCCGTCCCCGCGTCCTGCGTGCGTATTCTATGCATCACAATAAATACTTGTATGAAAATTACATTTGCGGGAGTTACGGGGCAATCCCGCATGCTTGATGAAATCCGCACGATATCCATAATACGCTCTTCTATTAAATAAATGTACGGCCACACAGGGAAAAAAACAAAAAATAGTTGTGCTCAAAGTGCATTCATTTTTTATTAATAGAATATATAACTTGCTTCGTCACGCTTAACCCAACAACACTGGCTATATATTCACGCAAACAAACCCAGTCGCTTTTATTTTCAAGGTCTTTTCTCATGAAATCTGATATGAAATATGCAAAAAGCGTTTCTGGCTGCCTTCGGTACAGGCCGTAGTCTCCGATATTATGTAATACCGGAGATACTAAGGTGACTTTATTGAATTAAGTCACCTACGATTTGTGTTACTGGTCTATTTTGTGGGGTTAGCGATCCTGGAGGGTTTCCGGACCGCGTAGTTTTGATTATTGAGGTTGTGGGTAAGGTATAAACGTAGTCGCTAGTGTTAACTAAGACCTGAGGGTAGCTTTTCATTTAAAGGAAAATTAAAGGTTATCATTGGAGTAGGGGATTATGTAAATGTGGACGCAAAGTAAGTCTATGATGTTGATTATATCGTGCCTAACCGCTTTGGCTGCAGTAACTAAAGTAGTAAAAGTTTTTAGTTTAAGTGAAAAACTTTATTAACCCAAATTACATTTTGCCCAGCGTAATTTGCATCGTTATTGCGTCCACTAAAAAACCAGGTTTCTCCAACGCAAAATAAAAAACCTCACCACGTTGTATCGTACATATTAGTTTAGGAACTCCAGAATTCCGGACACAGCTACCCTACTTTTTATTATGGCTAATTTAAAAACGTCCAGCTTATTAGGTAAAATGTTTTGTGTAATCAAGTGTTTCGTTTCAGCAGTTAGTTCATATTCTAGACACGAGGGGCGCTAGGTATGCATTATTAGCCGGTTGGACTGCTTACTTTATTATGCATGCCGTGTCCTGCGACCGGCTTTTGTCTCGTCTACCAGCATGCGGTCTTTGTCAATTAATCTTGTTTCATGGAAAAGAAAATTACTGCTGTTTCTGTTTTTAAATTAAAGAAGCATGCATTCTATTATTGGATGACACATAAGAAAGAAATAAGCTAGCAGTCTTGTATGGCTTTATTTGTGTTAGTGAATTGAAATATAGACTTTAGTTATAAAAGAAAGATCAGAAGTTACCTTACAAGGCACTCTGATGAAGGATCTGTCGAATATAAACCATACTGGGACTTCGATGGCCACCTCTTGGTCAATCGCTCTCTAGATGGTTCATCATCTACCTAGCTCTTTCCAACTATGTTTAAGGTCGGCTTCCAGTCTTACCGGGTATCGCTGTAAACCTAGCTGCTTAGGTAGGTCATCAATGAGAGATTCCATACTCCAAAGAATAAAAAGCTTTAATTTAAATAAAAACTACGCTGCTTTGTTAAATACAAACATCACATAAACAACTAGAACGCAATCAAATCAAACCGATTGCAAACAAAACGCAGTTTTTGTGTTCGGGGTACTATTTGAACAATCGTGCGAGGTAGAATTAATTCAACAGGATATCTGTATGCCTCGATGAAAAACAAAAGCGCCAATGGACGCCAAATTATAAAAAAAAACACCGAACTAAAGTGGGTCTGATTCGCGCACCGGGGCTTCCGTACAAACTTGCAACATAAACGGCCGTATCTTTTGACTGCGACTTCTGGTTTCGGGGGTTGTTTTTTTCACAACACAAAAGGACCACGTTTTTTTTATTTCAACTCGATATCTACCCGTTCCTAGGATAAAGGGTCTTGACAGATACCTAGACAGACAGACAGACAGACGGACAACATAGTGATCCATTAAGGGTTCCATTTTTTGTTTTTGAGGTACGGAACGTTAATAAAAGAACCGATCAACGATGGCAAAGCAATCATGATTGGGCGCGCAGATGGAAGGGGAGACAATCTCAAAGTGATTATGATGATACATAATTGCGTTACACGATTTCAATTCGTTCGCTTCATAATAAAAGCGAAGACCGGATTTCAAAGTTATTTTTACCACTAAATTGAAAGCTTTAATTTTTGTGTAAAAATATATTTTGACAGCTTCTTCTTTTTACGTCGTGTCGATGGTATTTCCAATGTAACTATTACATATTTAGGTGAATTGCTACAAAAACCTTTATGACCTACCCTACCCCGCGGTTTTGCCTACTTAGGCCGGAGTGAAAGGTGTCCTACCTGTGTTAATGTTGACCGATGATATGATATGATGATATGACATTATTTAATGATTTGACATTTACTTTGTTTTATATTTTATTATTTTTTTTATTTAATTTTACATTTTTTTTATTATGACATTTTATGAGATCATTATGATCTCATTAATTTATTTTGTAAATATTTTCTAGTCTGTAGTTGTTTATTGTGAATGTGAGGACCATGTGGATCATAACTTTCATTTACTTTGTTTTTGACGATTGTGTGGCAGTTGAGTACTATTAGGGACCTTCACCAATGTCCTTTTTTTGGTATTGTTCGTCGTTTCGTTGAGCTTCTTGGGTTATGAGTCGAGCTACACGATAACTGACAAATGCTTGCACTGACTGGACAGGTCTACTCAATCTGTGTGGTGCTTTCTTAAAAAGACCACTTCAGACACTAATCTGCATAGTCCTCATGTAAGTTGACCAAGATTTTTTGTCTGGACTTTGTTTCGGCTGTTTCTTCTCAGAGTAGTCGGGTACGAAACACCGGACTCATCTAGTTTTTAAAAAAAGACGTGTAAAAGTGTTTGTGAAAACCTACTTGCAAAATAAACATCATTTATCATTTATGATGTCCTGACATAAGCTGTTTCCGTACCAAATTTCATCCAAATCGATCCGGACGCTTACGTTTGAAGAACTTACAAACAAACACCGCCTTATAATATTAGTGTGATAATTATAATGCTTTGAGCAATACACATCGAGTCACTTATTAACTGTGAAACTTAACACTTCTCAAAAGAAAGAATCGCTAATATTTAAGATTTGTTAACCCTTTTAATGTAACTTTACACTCAACATGTCGTTATTTTAACAAATAAAGTAATAATGTGTGCGATGCTTCCTGTAATGTGTTGTTTATGCCTTGTCCTTTTGGCGAGTGTGACAGGAGAACAGCTGTCAGGCCTGTTCCCATTTAAGCGAACTAAGCTAATGATGTCGTTTTTTTTTATACATCTAGAAAGAAGAAAATAATTATATTTAGCACATGCCACAAGTGCACACAATATTGAACAAAGAAAGTAAAAATGTGTGTGTCAGCTCCAACGCACGACTGGAGTTTACTCGTTAAGTACGAGTATCTAACCATACGCAAAAAGAGTTTATTCAACTGAAAAAAGATTAATATCATATGAAAGGGTAAATTCACAAATTAATGAAATAACATATAGTATATAGGTATAGTCGCCTATACAGCAAACCATATGGTTTGCTACCATACGTACGTACGTATGGTAGACGTACCATATGGTACGTCTTAATAATACACTCACAGCCAAATTAGAAAGTTGCGCACTAAAGGTGCGCACCAAAAACGTGACACATTTTCGTTACTTTAGTAGGTTTTACCCCTCGGATTTTTCTCATACCGGGCGCCTTATATATGAAAATCGATTCTTAAGGAGTAAACTCCAAAAAAAAACATTAAAGTAAAATCTAAGAAAAAAACTAAACACAAAAAGGAAATAAATATAGTGGGTCTTACGGCTGCAAAAAGGAGTTAGTAGTTAGAGTACTGAGGAGCTCGTGGCTAAATAAATAGTAGCCGCCCGGGTCGATCTTTAGGTTAAGCCCGCTTGCCTAGGTTGGTCTGTGGATGGGTGACCACCCGTTACATACCGAGTTTTCTCCGTGCCTCGGAAAGCACGTAAAGCCGTTGGTCCCGGCTGTCATTTGTAGATCTTTGACAGTCGTTACAGGTAGTCAGTGTTCCGAAAGTCTGACAACCAGTCTTACCAAGGGGTATCGTATTACCCAGTATTAACTGGGTTGTGGTGGTCAGATAGGCAGTCGCTCCATGTAAAATACTGATATTCAGCTGCATCCGGTTAGACTGGAAGCCGACCCCAACATAGTTGGGAAAAGGCTAGGCAGATGATGATGTCTTACGGCTGCAAAAAATAGGCTCAGTCACGTCAGTCAGATAATCACATCTTTCTTTTACCACTTTCCTACACCAGCAAATGAACCACAGCAAGTGTGGTTTTGACAACAGCAAAACATAGCGACATCTACCAAAAACTTCATAACCTACAAATCAAAATGGCCCCCAAACTTAGTACCACTAACGACGCGACGCTTCTGAACTGTAACCCCTAGACAAAAGTTCATAATGGTAGGTAATTTATAAAGTCTTTTAACCCTCGAGTGCAGCGTACCGTTTCAAGTTAACCTATTTAAAAACTAGCTTAAGACGGTTATTGTGAAAGAGGTTAAGTGGGCTACCATTCTCCGCCAGATCATAAGGGTGCTTGGCTGGTGTCACAAAAGCGGCCAAGCTTTTTAGCTGAACGTTTGCTAGATGTTCTGACGAATACAAGGCAATTACTCGTATTTAATTTGCTCGCCGAAATTAAAAGTAAAATAAGAGTTCAATTTTATCTACTTGTCAACCACCTTATATCTACGCAAATAAATGATTTTGATTTGATTTTTGATTTAGGTTACTTGGGAAATAATTAAATACCGTCTCCCGCTCTTAAAGCACATGGAAGGAGTAGACTTTTACTGACTATAACCCAGCCACCCACCATGTTCCTTATTTTGGCTTCCGTGTTCCCGCAACCCCAGATGTAAATGACAGCCGGGACCAACGGCTTAACATGCTTTCTGAGGCACGAAGGAACTCGGTATATAACAGATCATCCATCCACAGACCAACCGCAGGTGCGGCTTAACCTAAAAATCGACCGCAGCGGCTGTTTTTATTTAACCACGCGCTCCTCCGTAATGATAACTGTACATTGATAACGACTACAACTTCATGTATCCGAACGCGATTGGCGTTTCTTTGCGAATAAGAGCATAAGAAAAAAACTGAAAATTAAATTGCAAGCAAAAAGCCAACGTCACGCGGTGTTCCCAGGCGGTCACCCATCCAAGCACTGACCGCGCCCGATGTTGCTTTACTTCGGTGATCGGACGAGAACCGGTGTATTCAACGTAGTATGGACGTTGGCGGTAGCGAGAACCAAATTATCATAGAGTATCAATAGCATACGAAACCACTAATAATATTTCTAAAACAAGAAATGACATCATTTTTATCAACAAATGGGTGATGATAGCGTTTCTGCGTCGTTGGCATTATAAACAATTCGGTAGCAGATCTATAATTTTATAATCACGATCACTTTTTGCACACTGGCGTATTGTGTTGTGCTTTTTATTTACCTTTCATTTATTATGCCTAATACCAAACACTAAACCTATTAAAAAATATATTGAAATAATTTAAGAAACACTAAGATATAAATAAACTAAAAAAAATCGTCAAAAAAATCCAAGTTAGATTTCATTTTAATAAAACATTATCAATGCAGGATACATATATTTTTATAAAGGAAACTGAAATTGCAAGCAAAAAGCCAACGTCACGCGGTGTTCCCAGGCGGTCACCCATCCAAGTACTGACCGCGCCCGATGTTGCTTAACTTCGGTGATCGGACGAGAACCGGTGTATTCAACGTAGTATGGACGTTGGCGACAACCAAATCAAAATTATCAAACTGTATAACTGTGTGACGCCAGTTTCGTAAGTAAATATATAAAAAAACTAACAACAGTGATTAGGCATAGTACACAATCTTATTTATTTACGTTAGTATCTGTTTCACACACCTCAACTCAAGTATGAGAATGTTTTGTCGGTCACATCACACTATCAGAACAGTTAAAAACCAACGTCGGACACTATTTTCCCGGCAGTTTGCTGAACTGGGCCTATTTAGCGCAGCCGGGAGACACACAATATTTATCTTCTGTTTTACGTTTTTTTATATATATATTTAAAAACGTTGCCCCTCCCCCCCAACCAGGAATTTTTCCTGGATCGTGGGTGCGTTTACAAACATTTAAACTTACATACACATGCAGCCAGACCCGAAACAACTATCTGAAAGTCATACAATTTTTTTTTTCCGTGCCGGAATCGAACCCGCGATACGCAGCGCAGCAGTGGATCGCTCAGCCACTGCGCCACCCGCGCCGTCACTATCGTTACCGTCGTCATTAGTTTTTTTTTATGTTTTTTTTTTCTTTTTTAATGATGATATGTGCACTTGTGGCATGTGGCAAATAAACGAAATAAATTTTTCTTTATTTATTTATTTAACGATTTATGTACATACACACTGAATACAGAAAAAAAGATAGGAATAGAAAACAGGTACAAAGGTAATGCTTATTTCTATAGATTTTTTTTTTTCCTTTCTTTCTTTACCATGATTATAACCGTTGTAACAAGTTTTTTGCGTATCAACTTTTATAAAGCTTGTTGATGTTATTTATTTTATGACTACTTCATTTTTATACGTATATTATACTACTACATCTGCCTAACTTTTCAAGAATTAAAGGTTTGAAGTTATGTGTTATTTTTGCAACAAGACATTTCCGTAAGTATTGACCCAATTAACTCTGAATGATGAGGAAGTGTTCACTATCCATAGGTATATCACACATATTATTTCCAACATTAAAAATGGCCGTCAATAAATCTATAGAACGCTGTAAAAGGAATTTATTGAGCAATTTTAGCCACAAAATATCGTAAAATCTAGCCATATAGAACTATTGTAGAGAAAATATGCAGAGTTATGGACGAGGATAACATAAATTGTGAATGGTATGTGGATCATTATAACGTCAGTGAATTTTGAACATGATCCATGCATACTGGGTATACAATCAGTAGGTCGGCTTCCAGTCTTACCGGATGCAGCTGAATACCAGTATTTTACATGGAACAACTGCCTTCAGATAGGCAGCAGCCTCCATAATCCAGGTAGTACTAGGTAATACGATACTCCTTGGTACGTCTGGTTGTCAGACTTTCGGGACACTGATACCAAGACCCAAGATAGATAGAAAGAATATTCTTAATTATGTACACCATACAAATAACAATAATAACATTAAACAACTTTTAAATAGGCTGACATAATAAGTGGTCTTATCGCTAAAAGCGATCTTTTCAGGACGACCAACAACGGACACCAAAAACTTAGAAATTTAAACTATGTTACATATTATGAACAGGACAAAACCTACGGCTTCTTGTAAAACATATTTATATCAGTGGCGAAGTTTTAGAAAATTCCACACAAACCATATTTCACGTCGGTTCCAGACCATACTTTCGTTCAATGGGCAACATCCTTTTAAAAGCGGACAAAATCGCATTTCATATTATAAAACTTCTTAAAATTTGTGGTTGTGACTTGTAATAAATTGTCCAGCTTTGGTCATTTGTTTATTTACAATTTTCAGACCGTGTTATTATTGATTATCACGGGAACGCTGACCGTTATAAATAATAATGAACTTTATTGCATAAAAGGTGTTGCAGTTAATACAATAAAACAGTGACACTTTACAAATAAACACTGGTATCCTTACCAATATTATAAAAGCGAAAGTGAGTTTGTTTGTTTGTTACGTCTTCACGTCTTAATGGCTAAACCGATTTTGATGAATTTTGGTACAGAGATAGTTGGGACCCTGAAGACGAACATAGTTTTTTTTTTAAAGTAAGAAATAAGGGAGAAAGACGGAAGAAAAGGGAAAACTTAGCATTGCTATTACAATAAATAAGGCGCAAGGGCAAAAACTAAAGGTAACAGGTTTGTACCTGCAAATCAGGAAAGGGGAACTGTGTTACCCCGTATTTAAAGCGAGCGAAGCCGCAGGCAAAAGTTAGTGTTACAACAAACGGTTGGGGTTCCTGTCCTCTTAGATAGGCTACTACTACTAGGTGCTACAGGACTGTAGTAAAGAGAAACAGTGCCATATCCCTCTAGAGTGAAGAATTCAATTACTTAGTGCTTTTAATAACTAATGATTTTAATAAAAAAATAAAAAAGTGTTTGAGTATAAATAAGTAAGAGGAAATGTTTAAGAGTAATGTGCGTTTGTGGGTGTATATATTATTATGATAATCATAACAGTTGCATATTTTCACTCTGCGTCACATGTTTTCTGGAAACTACAAGCGGCCGACAACTTAAAAATATTCGGAAACTATTTATATATGCTTTCTGTAAGGACACCTAGGAATGTGTATAAAAACTATGCAAGACATGTCATTAAGACCTTTAAATAATTTAGTACGATTTAATTTAGTAAAAAGAAGTACTTGTTGGTAACATCATATTATATCAACCTTAAAATTTAATTTAAAATTCCTATCCTCTTCTTCTCTTCTTCACTCTGTTTTATCCGTTAGGATAATGATGTGTAAATAGTGCACAAAATCAAATACGTCTGCCTACAGAATAAACAATTCTGATTATATTTTCGTGTTTTTTCTTATTCTAGAAAATAACTAGCTCTCAGAAATATAAACATTGGTAATTAATTACAGATCATGTTCAAGGTTTCTCCTCACTACTAGTAAATATTAAGCAAACACACGATCTACACTTACTAATTGCCTGCAAACATTGGCTTCTATCATTCATTATACCTATTTCACTTCGGAGTAAGTAAGAAATGGATTGCCAACCTCGTGCGTATGTTGCACCTCAAAAAGCACAGAAAATGCCCCACGACCATCCCCAAAAACAATAAAAGCTCGGTTTTTTCACATATTGGTTATTATATTATTTTTTGTGGATAGGAAATCTATCTGGGCGTAACGGAAGGGAGTGACAGGCTAAAACTGAAACTGAACCATTTTCTTTTTTTCGACCTTTGTGTTCCGAGGCTACGGTATCTTTTTCGAATAACCCACAGCCCCGACAAAGGCCCTAACGGGCCCCTCAAATTTGCTGACATCTCTTTGAGGCACGCGTGGAACACAAATGCGCCGTCGACATGGCCTGTCATAGACAGACGGGCGTACGGATGTTGCGTTGGTTATCCATTGGTCACCGTCCACAAGCCCGTGCCTACGGTGGCTGGGAACCGCCTTGCGGCTCCCAATACCCGGACCGTCTCCCGTGGAGCTAGGACGGTTTGTAGCTCTCTCCCTCAAACGTCCAGTCACCTGCTAAGCATAACTGCTTTGCAGAAGGTGACTGCTGCCCATTCCCTCTCGCTAAATTTGTAGAGTTGCAATTAAGTATCTAGGTACCTACCTTAAACTTAAAGACGTTGATTATTCCATTGTTACTTAAATACTACTCTGTGAGCCTATTTATTACGTTTTTCATACAGAGTTGGTCTGTCGCACGTCATTACCAACTGAAGAATGTCTTGCAAACACAATGCGTGTGAGTAATTGAGCCACCTCACTCAGCTCATAACGAGACTATTCCATGTTCAAGTACTGCAAACGTTATTCATGTAATATTATTATGAAAAAAGTAAATTAGATGCCTTGAAGTAATGGAAAGAAGGTACTTACTTTTTAAGTGAGAAAGTCTCTTAAAATAAGTAATAAGCCTGTGTTGACTCAGTGTTGGCTAACATATTCAAATTATTGCAGAAGTAGGTATATATTATATACCTACTTCTATTTTGTGGAGTTGCATCAAGGTAGCATTTTGTTCGAAAGTGATACCGCGGCCCCGGAACATAAAGGGCAAAAGAAGTAATATGGGCTGGTTTTAGTCAGTACAAATCTGACACTCCCCTCGCTCCGCCCAGAGGGGGAAGGTATTTGATGATTTCCAATCCTTAAAAAAGGCGTTAAATAAAAACCAAAAGTTAAAGAAGCTGCGGGCGTCAGCTATCTTTCTATTATTGTGTTACTCTTTCAAGTCAAAACGGCTGAAAGGATCTTCATGAAATTTGGCACAGTGGTAGATTATGGTCTGAAATAACACATAGGATATTTATTTTTCGATTTCACGCGGGCAAAGCCGCGGGCGCTAGCTAGTTTATTATAATTCACTCTTTACTTATTATAATTATAATTCACTCTTTACTTATCTTGTGTTTTCCTTCTAGTGCCTAAAAAGTAATGAATTGCCAGAGTATACTCGTACTTGACAAGCTAAATCATAACACACGACTGCTTATCATTCTTGGATTTAACCTAATATACGATCATTTGCCTGACGTCATAACGCTTTTTACGATGCCACAATGTATTGCGCACTCATATTTCTCTAAGATGAAAAAATACCTACATTTCTCTTACTTTAGCGCCGTTTCCAAGCGGAAATAGACTTTATTGAATGTAATTGAATAAGGAAATTAAGATCTTATTTGAATAATGTTTTTAGTCAAATGAGTATCTTTTACTACCTTTATATTTAAGAAATTCTCGTAATATTTTATGTTTAATGAAATATACAAGGACATTATTTTATTTTTGGAGTGTTTTATTATTTTACATAAAATATTGTTTAATTATTTAGCTTTAGATACGATGATAACAGCGTAATTATTTCATTCATATTAATATTTCAACACAATCATGAATTATTTTCCTTATACACAAAAGATGGATGAAACACGGTTATATTTATTACAATGAATGAGTATCTCCCATATATTGTGTTGAGGTAATAAATTCATTTCAAATTCCATTACCATACCTCGCTGGTGGAAGAAAATTGAACCAAATCTGCTCATTATTTTTGTTATAAATGTTTTGATCCCTAGTAAATAACTGCCTATCTTTTCTGTGCCTAAATTTTTAGCAAAAACAGAAACAAAGTTTTATTTACAGCCTCCATATTTTACTAGATCCTCCAAAAATCCGAGCGAATAAAGGCGTAAGATAAGAACAATGTTATTTTTACAGTACGTCATTTGGCATGAGACAACTTCGTAGACGGAATTATTTCCCTAATCCAAAATGTTTTAAACTCCTGCAACCTTCTGTTTCCCTGGTACTTTCGGCCGTCCCTTATCATTATTTAGTTTTTATTACTGCGTTGTGCTTTTTTACGACGAAAGTGACCAGAGTATCCCACATATTTTTTGTTTCAAAACATTACTCTTTTTGTCGCTCGACAAAAATATTTTTATCTCACGAGTACTTAAACTTTGTGCTTAATAATCTTGACAAAGTACTGAAATAAAAGATTTTCCAGTAATTTTAGAAAAATGATAACATTCTGACTGAAAATAGTAACTAAATATTCGGGAAATGTCGTTTGTGTTTTACTGTATCCTGACATCCTGGAGTTTCCCCAAGCACTAATGATTCATGTTCATTTTATTATTATGTATCTAGAATTTGTGCAACAAAATTTTATTTAAAAAGTCTATTCAGAACGATATTTCATCTAATGATGCCATACAACAGCATCTGTACGTCAATTGATCACTAGATGAACTGCTACCATGGCGTCTTAAAACAGAACTTATTTCACCGAGGAAAAGACAGAGCTATACAGGGTGTCTAGCACCATCTCTTTTTCACTCAGGAATAAGAACTGCTATAAGATGTCATGGTAACCCTTCTGATCATTGAACTGTAGTAAATAAGACAAAATTTCATTTTTAGAATAGGACAATTTCCGTTTGAATGTGTAGAAAGTGTGGGTGGTCCCTAAGGCCAAATAAATACTTTTAATACACAACCAAGTAAGGTCTATTTACAAAAGCCCAAAGTTCACTCTTGCGGAAATCCTTAATCTTAAATGAGACGTTAAAGTTGCCAAATATTAGGTTAAAACCTAGAACCTATTTGGCATTCCCTTGCCTAACGAGACGATCTGTTAAGATAGTTGTTGGAAAAGTAAAGTTTAAGTTGTAAAAAGGTGCCCATTCGTGTGGCCAAAATAGGAACTAACGCTCATTTTTTTTTAAATCAATTTCACGAAAAATAGCTTGAAATTTTCACCAGAAATGCTTTTAATAACTAAATATCTTTTTAACACTGTAACTATCGCTGAAACCATAAAGCCAAAACAAATGCAAGCCAATCTATAATACTTATGAGCAGACGACAATCTCCCAAAGAAATAGGTCACGCTGACTAAGCCTTCTAGCTGACCGACGAAGGCCTAATTAATGAGCCATTATTGATTTATCGAGTAACAAGGCTTTAGCCAAAGCTGAATTACTAACCGAAAATCACAGGGCAGCTAGATAATCTGACAAGTAATGGCTACCTTCGTTCGTTAGCTGTCAGAACCAAATCAAGGTCGAAAAGGTGTTCATTAATATTTATTAAAAATTAAAAGACAGTCGTTTTTTTTTTAAGTTTCTCTGGAAATATTATTAGGACAGTAGACTAAGTTAGGTACTTGTATTAAATGAAGACTACTTTTTTTGGGAGATACGAAGATTTTTATTACTTATCTTTATTAAAAAGTATTCAATACTTGGAGAAATGGATTCTTGGAAGAACTTTAGTATTTTATTTTTGTTGAATCTATATGTAGTTTTGAGGAACAACGATAAAAGTACAACGATTTTTACAATGGATTACAATATGTAATATTTTCATATCATTTAAAAATCAATTCACCACCGTCTTTACCTATGTTTTGTTAGTCTAAAAATTCTTCTATACCATAACGATCATCATCATCATTTTCCTGCCCTTGTCCCATTCTATTTGGGGTCGGCGCAACACGTTTTCTTCTTCCAGTCTCCCCTATCAGATGTCATTACACAATCCATCCATCTTTTCTTTAGCCTTCCTCTCGCTCTCCATCCATCAATATTCAGATCCACAACTCTTTTCGTCACATGTCCTTCATGCCTCCTATTTACATGTCCATACCAAGACAAACGACTCCCTTTCAATTTTTCCGTAACAGGTGCAACTTTCAAACTTCCTCGAATATATTCATTCCTTACTTTATCTATTCTTGTCTTTCCACACATCCATCTCAACATTCTCATCTCCGCTACATGCAATTAATTAAACTCCAATCAATATTTGCCTTTAGATACTTGTCAATAGTTCTTCAACAATTAAGAACATAATAACGTCACATACACAACTAAAACCAGCAACAAAACACTTGAGCTCAACTACTTTGAAACAGGTCAGAAAACCGGCCCTTTCTCGCGTGTCTTTGTTCAGTCAAAGGTGAAGAGACTGAAACAATACAGACACTGCCACAATAAACGTGTGAAGATACCCTTTGAGTACACGGCGAGATTCTAACAAAAACAACGTTTATGTACAGCCGGGCCTCTAGAGTCGGGTGACAGTCACCCTTTCTACGTATACTGAATGTTACAGTTGAATAATTACGTGACTAGTTTTATTGTCAGTTTGAATATTAATAAAATAGCTTTTGCCCGCGGCTTCGCTCGCGTTACATTCGGGGTAACACAGTTCCCCTTTCTTGATTTGTAGGAACCTGCTACCTGTAGTTTTTGCCCTTGCGCTTTTTTTATTGTAATAGCAATGCTAGGTTTTCTCCTTTCTTCCCTCTTTCTCCCTCATTTCTCACTTTTAAAAAAAATTCCATGTCCGTCTCCAGGATCCCAACTATCTCTATACCTAAATTCATCAAAATCGGTTTTACATTAAGGCGTGAAGTCGTAACAAACAAACTCACTTTCGCTTTTATAATATTAGTAAGGATTTTCAATACTAAAGGATGGAAATAGAAGAATCTAAATTTACCATAATCAGTCTTCCTAGCCCAATCCTATTATGTGGTCGGCGTCCAGTCAAGCTAGTTTCAGCTGAATATATCCCGCCCATCTGACCTCTACAACCCAGTTTGTACAAGGTAATGCGATAACCCCGTGGTAAGACTAGAATAAATTCAGTTATATATAACACTAGCTGTGCCAAGACCATCCAGAACTTGTATGTATTCGTGATGTATCAATCAGTTTTTTTTTATATATTAGTTATTGTAAACCGTCGTCTCACAATATTAAATTGCAGAACAATATTGCAAGCCGCGGTTGTAATAAACTGTCAACAAGAAGATGCACACGACTTAACCACTCCTACATTAGACGACACTACTCCTGGCATCAAACATTTAATATCGCCCCTTTTTCCCTAAATTATGTTCAAATAAGATTTACAGGTTAACATTCTAAACAAACGACGAAGCACCCCCTTAACTTAACCAAAAGATTAAGCACCTCTGCTTCCCTCTAAAGATTAATAAAATCTTAATCTAGGACAGCATGATAAACGCAATGTTGAGGTTATTCGATTAAATGAATGGTCCCCTAGGTGCTGGTTACCACAGAGTAGCAGTCGCAATAAAACAGAATGGATCCTGGACTCATCCAGTTATCCCGTTTTGTTTCACGATAAAAGTCCTGAAGTTAATTCAACAGGACGCTTGTTTAGAGATGGCGAGCACTGTGATAGTAAGTCAATTTATTTTTCATGGAAGGGAAAATCTTGAGTTTTCTTGAAGCTCCGTTTGTAAAGAAACTGGGTCGGGATCGAAGAGTTTTGTGTATTCATCGTTTAAGAGCTTGTATGATTCTGAGAATTTTGATCGTCTTAATTGTATTGGACCCAATCATAACATAAAAGTACTTGACAGTATTTTGTAGTTTCTTGAAAAATCCAAGGTATTTTAAAAATGTTCTATGCAAACAAAGGCTAGAAGATTTAACCTGCTGTCCAAATTCTTATTTATACAAGTTGAATCAGTATTTCAGTATTTGATTCTCAAATACTCCACAAAGCTTCTAAAACCAGTGAAAACTCAAACTGGGGGATTATTAGCCATTTAAAAAAATGCTTCTAGACTTTTTAGGGGCTAAGTACAGCTAAGTACGTTTATGACGCGTGGCTAGAGATGTGTATACATATTATGTGGTATAGCGATCCGGGAAGCCGACAATCCTCTTATTTCCCGACCGTCGTCCGCAGTGACCGCACTTACACTAGTGCAGTGCAAAGTGGACTCGATGCACTCGAATTCATCGACATTATTAGGGCTGCTGTCGATGAAATGTATTTGGATTTTAATATTTTGGAGTAGAATTTTGTTCAGTAAAACGTTTTCCAAACTTAAAAGAAAAAAAAACAAATTATGGTTAAGGACTGAAAGAGGGTAAATATAATCATAGTGCCTCTGATTTTACCCTCTTTCAATGCCAGAATTTCAGATATTTACGTAAAACCATGAAAATACTAAGAGATCTATGGGTAAAAAATTTGATCGTCACAAACAACGATTTAAATGGCAAGTCCCTACACTATTTGGCAAAAAAAAACGCCGAGCAATAATCAGCTAAACGGTAAAAACAAGAAAAAAAACACTCCAAAACATTTTTATTTTCTTAGATTCCTTCCGAATATTTTCGTGCCAACAGAAATGAATTGCCGAAAACAAGCAATTGATTCGGCTAAACGGCGTACAGTATCCGTAAACAGGATATGTGAGACAACCCTAGCTGTTACAGCGGCTACTTTTCTCGTGACCACGTGAAATCGAGCGAGACGCATTAGTATCGATAAAACCGTACAATGATGTATGTACCTACATTGATTTTATTTAATCGAGAGAGAAGCACTGCGATTGACCTATATGGTTGTTATGTAACTATTTATTTATAGAAAACTATTTACTCACTGCTACTACTGCTGTATACGGTTCTGCTCTTTTTTCTGGTACTTTTAGAGCCTTTGTAGGAAATACGTATATACGTATGAAGCGAAAGGAATAATTATGTAGGATCGTAGCAGGAAGCACTCTATAATTTCTACTTACTTGCCTTATTGAAATACGTGAGTTTATCTATGTAGGTATGTGAAGTTATTTACCAATACACTATGCCCAGATTTTCACATCGATTTTAATTATTTTACGAACATCGTCAAGATGCGTCGCCGACGACAAGTTTTAAGGCAGATACAGATAGGCATTGCAAGGCACGCTGCGAACAGCGCACAACGCATGCCTCTGCATGAGGCGTGCGGGTTGAAAAAATATAACAACATATACTCGGGTCGAGCAATCGCATGGCGGCGGCTGAGGAGCTTTGATCTTGAAGCTTTTACAGACATACGCTGGCTCACCTCGCACGGGTGTCGCATATGCCTCGCCACAAATATGAAGGAACACCTTGCGAGACATTCGTTGTGCGCCGTTCGCAGCGTTTGCCTCGCAAGTCTGTATCCGCCTTTAGAATGACAACTAATAGACAAGCACTGCAATTTTAAGCACAGATACCTACATTACCTGCCATCGATAACCAAGAAGGTGGACCAAAACTAAATAAAACGTGAGCTCTGAGTTTTATTTTACAAGTCCTAGAAATTACAAAAATCCCCTTGACACGTCTTGATCACAAGTTCATAAGACGTCCCTTTAAAATCCTCATGCTATAAAAACTTGTAACTATTCAAGACTTTACTGGTAGTCACCCAGTTTGTCTGACGTAGATAACCTAGTATAGAACATTTTCAACTAAGATTAGAATTAATCCGGGTTTAGTACGCTCCTCTCACCCGGTTTTTCTTTTAAGCTTTAAAGATTAGCCCCATTCCCACTGACGCTGATTAAGATTTATGTTAGGGACATATCTAACACCTACATCCATTTATTTTGTCGCTGTAATATTTTTTGTTCGAGTTAAAGTACTCAGTGTCCTTGAAAATTTAAGTAGAATGTATGAAAACCAATTTTTTTAAATGCTTTCTGCGAGGACGGCCAAAACGAGTATGTAAAGATTTCTGGTTAATCCCAGGCGTAAGAAAAGGGAAAAAAGGCGTTAGATTGTATACCACCGCGTTCACCGACGGTCGATCATTTTTTAACTTTATTTATCAGTAGATAAGAGTGAAAACCGATCGATCGAAGAGTGAAATGCATTGATTTTTTTGCTCCTTATACAAACCAGACGGTTGCTTTTTGTTTGTTTCATTGTATTTTTTTGCAATCGACTTCCGGAAGTAAACTTATTTTCCACTTTTTAATATTTTTAAAAGCTAGTTTTTATTTAGACAAAAAAGATTTTTGTTTCAGCCTTTTTAGTTATGGTTTGATAGTATTACACATAAAATATTATCAAGTATTTATTTTCCATTGTTAATCCAAGCAGTTCTTCCACATACAGTTGAAGAAAAATATGTATTATACAATATGTTAGTTTAAACGAGGGACGTATTCAAACCCACAATAGTGCATACTTACATGATACTAATAAAAATATGAACAAAAAAAAAACACTAATAAATAAAAAACCATACCAAAAATTTCGCATAAGTCTCGCAACGTGTATATACCCTTGCGCTAGCGTATTAATACTATCGCAGAACATGTGTGCATGTCAATGACCGTTAGGTATAATCCATTTTCCCTTCATACTTTAAACCTGGCTTAGGACGCCTTTTCGGTAGAATCGGCGCGTAGGTATTTTGCCGCGTGATTTACTTCACTGTTTACAAGTTTACTTCTCTCGCGCTCAGTGTTCATGAATAATGTATTTTATTGGACAATTACGTCAGAAATTAAGGTTAAAGGTTTTTTACATATTTGGGACGAGAATCGAATACTGAATACCCTCCCTCAATAAGTCCCTCGTTTAACTTAACACACTGTATAAGATAACTCATAAACTACCCAGTCAATATTTATAAAATAGATATAAAAACGATAATGAATATTTTTACGATTGTAAAAAGATTTTGAAAATAGGCCAAAATTGACGGAGAAATCGCGTATATAAAAGAGTTAAAATAATAATAGTATTTTTTTTATGAAATATTTAAAAATGTAAAAAATTGTGTTTAGATAAATACAGAATATGAAAATAATAATTATACAGTCAAATTGATAACTTTCTCCTTTTTTAAGTCAGTTAAAAACGCGACCACTGTGTCTATGGTATAAAATATGGTTTAAAAATTCCGATGTAAATGTTTATTTTTAATTGCAATTCCTCTCTAAAAATACACTTTCTCCCACAAAAACCGATACACTTCCTCATCCTGCCACGAACACACTCTCAAATCCTCTCAAAACAATAGTGATTACTTTCTGGAACAGCCACTACACATCTAATCAAACACATGCGGTACTTAAGTGCCTCTCCGATACAATGATCCGCACTTACTGCGACCCACCCACCTTCGATTGGTCCTGTGCTGTGGACCCGAGGATTAGGTCCTTTTTTCTGCATCTAAGTGTAAGCGAAAAGAAGGTTAGAGATTTCTTCAAATAGTTCTATTTTTTTAAAGTGATATAAAATGAAGTAATATAAAAAAATAGGTAGGTAAGAACAATTAAAGTTAGGTTATAATTGAGCTAAGTTTTTTTTATTTATTATGTGCAAATTATTTTTGTTTTTTTTTAACTTATCCGTCGTACTAACCTCAGATAAATTGATTGTTCAGCAAATTGAATGCACACTTTGTTTTTTATTCATGTATTATAAAGCGTTACCGCACACCAGGAATTTACCGGTGGAGACGCTCTGGGCGTCGGGCGCCGCGAGACGACTCCCGGCCACCGTAGATCTGTGAACGGTGAGCAATGGGTAGCGGGTGATTATTGGCAGTGGCGACATGCTGGGTCGGCGGCGCTTTCGTGTTTCACGCGCGCCTCAAAGAGATGTCAGCAAAGTAGAGGGGCCTGCCCACCGCCTGCCGGGGTTGCGGGATATTCGAAAGATACCACGGCTGATGGATAGAAATGGAACATGGGTGAGTTCTTTTTGCATATAACGAATAAATCCGAAAACTACCGATTTAAAAAAATCTTTTGCCGTTTGAAAACTACATTACCACTGAGTAACATATGACTAACATATACTCATATTTATGCTACTACTCGCTACATATACCATCAAACGCAATCCACGGACCGAGACAGTAACCTAAGATGCGAGTGAAACCGCGTAGGATAGCTAGTCTAAATGATTAAATAAATAAGCATGGTATTCAATAAAACTATAGTCATAACAAAAAAGAATACTAACAAAATGACTTTCTGTCCGAATATCCAATATGTTGAAAAGGAAAAGCGGGTCTCATTACCGATTCTCTCAGGCCAAACGTAGTCGGTTCGTGTCAACATTGCTTTAGGGATACGAAAATTTATAAAAAAGATTAAGGCCCTTAGGAAGCGATGCCGCTGACGGGACTAGCCAGGCGGAAAATTTATCGATTTATATTTTCCGGTCTTATATTTAATCTGGCATTATAATGTACTGGCTTGTTCTTCTGAATTAAAGTACCCTCTGTTTTTTTTTTTTGTTATTTTGATAAAAGATTTTAGTGGCAAAACGCTTCTGTAGAATACTTGTCGTGAAGCATACGTTGCTTTTAAGGTATTTAATGGCAGGAGTAAAACCATTCAATAAAAGAAAGGAAACATAATATTACTGTTCACTGGCCGCTGTTTCGCGCGGTTTTCATGACTTGCCGCACAAAACATCAAGATTTCTTTATTAAATGTAAGTTAAATTTTAATTATGTAACATAATACACGTGACATTACAAATAATACTAAAAAAAAACCAAATGATGACGTCAACCACAACCTTATAATCCCTTGTGTAGTTTCTTAGAACGACCCCAAATGGATATTATGGCATAAGGTCAAGGGAATCTCGATGAGTTTAGAAGGCCAAGACCACACCGACAGACCCGAATTATTTGATTAAAAAAAGAACTGAACTGATAAACAAAGTGAGAGATTGAGAATTATGCAAGGATATCGATTTGCTTTAGACTACCTCGTTGGTCTTGTAGTCTCTGGATTCGATTCCCAAGTCAGGCAAAGTATTGTAGCGGATATAGCTACACCGGTAGATTCAGAACATTAAAACTCCTAGTCTAAATTGTAAACACTCCACCATTCATTCATATACCAACATTCACGAAACGTCAAAAACAAAAACGGAAGGAATATGGGTGGGTTTTAGTCAGTATAAGTCTGAACCATAACCTCCATGATCAAATAACTTCCCCACCGCTCCAGAGCTCCAGCGCCCAGAGCGGGGGAAGTTATTTGATGATATACTATCTGTAAAAAAACTTGAGAGGTGTCAGGGGACACCCGGATGGAACGAAGTTATTATTTATTATGTGCAAAAAACCTGTATACACTCAACAAAAATAATCGTCGCGACACCACACTGTTCAATCCGAAATAGAAAGACGAAACGAAAATAACTGGCTTGTTTTCTATGAGAGAGAGAGAGAGAGACTGACAGACAGAGAAACACGCGCACGCCGCATGGCTTACAACTACAGCAAAAAGTGTCCTTACAACTTTTGGTCTGAATTTTTTCCGTCTAGCCCCCTTTCGCAACGCGCGACAAGGAACTTCGTTCCAAAAACCGCATTAAGCTCCCACAAACAGACATTAGACCACTGAACACACACGTATACACAATTATTGTCTACCTAGTATTCAATCGTTCACCACATACAGAACAGCCCATTCATCTCACAACCACACGAGTGGTCATTGAATGTGCATTGTCTGTCACAGCTAATAAGCCTGACAATGTACTGAATTCTCGTCCAGATGTCTCTCTTGACCTCTTGGGTATATTGAGGTTATCAGTAATTACACTGATGACTAGTTGTGTGGCATTGGGTTGAAATTAGTATAGTCTGTGGTTGGTTCAGTCTAAGGCCAATATTTAAAGTTATGAAAAAAAAATCTACTGATGTGATTGTGCTTGATGCAAACAATTGGATTTCGAACTAAAATATTACATGATAAATTGTATTTTCGATTCTATATCGCGAACTTTGAAGTTACTTATTAAAATGACAGGGTGTGTGTTACCAATAAAATTGGCCGAAAAAACAATTGAAAGCTTTCTTCATGCATGACGATTACCTAGCATGTGGTTTGACACATTATCACGGTGAAACAAAATGTTATAATAATAATACCAGCCTTTACCTGACCCACTGCTTGGCGAAGGCCTCTTCACATAGAGAAAAGATTGATCACACGCTTGTTGAAGATGGTGATTTCAGACTTCTATCCTACTAATATTATAAATGAGAATGTTTGTGAGTATGGATGGATGTATGGATAGTATGGATGTGATGTGTGTTACTCTTTCACGTCAAAACGGCTGAACGGATCTTTATTAAATTTGGCACAGAGGTTGATTATAGTCTAAAATAACACATAGGATAGTTTTTTTTCGATATCACGTGGGCGAAGCCGTGGGCGCCAGCTAGTTAATGTATAAGTGTAGGTTTACTCACAATATGCCAAACCTTTGGGCCATCACGACATTTCAAAATGTAATTACAACCAGAAATAAAATCTCATATTTTATCCAAATTATTTTATAAAAAAAGGTACTTCAAGTTACAACCGCAGAGAGATCTCAATTAACTTTAACGAAGCTGCCCTTAAAGACCCACTCAACGATTAATCCATTGTACGCCAAGGAACTCATTTCAATGATAATTTTAATTATTATCACCATTCAAATTTAATTCAACGAAGATTAATACGAAATTCCTTTTGAAATACTCGACCATTCGGGGACTCGAAGTCCAATTTGTGATCTTATTTGACCGAAATCAACAAAACGAAAAGTATTCAAAGGTAAAAATTTAGAAAAGAGAAAAACCGGAATAAAAACTGGCGACGACTTTCAATCTAAATTAAATGGCCTCTGTATTCCTACTTTGACTTTATATTAAGAGTTGGGCAATAGATTTTTCTAATTTCTTTATAGGAAAGTTATTGCTTTATTTTTAAGGCATCACTGAGTTTTTCAACAGGTCAACACATAAATCAAAGTAAGTAAGAGCAAATCACACGAAAAAATAAATTAGTTGGTATTCGGATAATTTTGTAGGTAAATTGGTGTGGTTAAACCAAGGAGCTAGACTAACAGCAGTTTTTTTCGAACAACTCGCAACCTCGGCCGGCAGTGGCCCTGGCAGGCCCCTCACATTTCTTTGAGTCGCGCGTTGAACACGAACGCGCCATCGACACGGCCTGTCATCACAGACACGGGTCTGTGGACGACAGACCCTGAGCGAATGGCTGAGCGATCGACTGCTGCGCTGTGTGTCGTGGGTTCGATCCCCGCACAGAACAAATTTTTGTTTGACCCACAAGTAGTTGTCTCGGGTCTGGCTGTTTGTGAGTTTAAATGTTTGTAAACGCACCCACGATACAGGAGAAATTCCTAGTGTGGGGCAACGTTTTTAAAAAAAAAGGTGGGCAGTGTATTAGCTGCACCACTACTTATTATTCGTATCCATTGCTTATTCTGTTATTAGTATTTTGTAACTTTAATACAACGTGACATTTTTTTCTAGCCTGCTCTGTCCCACTCTCGGGCAAATTGAAATTGAAAATATTTATTTCAGACCAGGCACATAATTATGTTACAAATTCATAATGATGTAAATAGAAGAAACTTAAAAACTATGTTAGTGAAATTTAAAACAAACATTGTGTTGCAGATGCATGAGCGACCACTGCCTCAGGATTTAGCTGACCACTCTGTCCGAAAACACACTCAGAAGCCTGTTGGTGCTATCCTTTAGCCGAGACCACAGGGAGGCCGTCCTTTTGCGAAGTGATAAATGATAAATGATGTTTATTTTGCAAGTAGGTTTTCACAAACACTTTTACACGTCTTTTTTTAAAAACTAGATGAGGCCGGTGTTTCGTACCCGACTACTCTGAGAAGAAACAGCCGAAACAAACTCAGAGGTCATAGTCTCTTTTAAAGTCCAGACAAAAATCTTGGTCAACTTACATGAGGACTATGCAGATTAGTGTCTGAAGTGGTCTTTTTAAGAAAGCACCACACAGATTGAGTAGACCTGTCCAGTCAGTGCAAGCATTTGTCAGTTATCGTGTAGCTCGACTCATAACCCAAGGAGCTCAACGAAACGACGAACAATACCAAAAAAAGGACATTAGTGAAGGTCCCTAATAGTACTCAACTGCCAGACAATCGTCAAAAACAAACAAAGTAAGTAAAAGTTATGATCCACATGGTCCTGAAGCAAAGGTATCCCTCCAATTATTCCACCTCTTCCGAACCCGGAGGTCCCCTTCCAGCTTTGATAGTACGATGAAATATAATTACTTATAATTTTAGTTACCTTAGACTGATTACATGATTTAATTAGCCTTAGCGTTTCATCTTAACCGATTATTAAATCATTTTTACCTAGAACAAAAAAAATAGCAAAACATTTAGGGCTGCTACTATTGTAGCAGTTTGTGACACGGTTTCTTGAATGGGGTTAAATATAAGGACCACCATAAAATGCTTTGATACCCTTAGTTATGTAACTAAAAATATATACTTAACACCAGAAAAATAATGTCTAAAATTACAATAGTACCAGCTATTTTAGTCACGACTGCACTTTAAATTGTATTCGACCACCAAATGTAGTAAATGATCACCGAATCTAATCGAATTATAACCTCATTATGGTTAACACCACGACTTAGAGTACCCCGACTCGGATAGGTTAGGTTAGAAGGCTAAGGCTAGCGTAGCGGAGCGGAGCTCCCGCTTTAGCCTTCGTGGTTTTTTTAAACCACCCAGAAATAAAAACTTTGGTTATAATTTTACTTTAAAATGCTGGTTTAATTTTGGTGATCATTTACTATTTTTGGGTTAACCACGATTTATTTGGAGTCATTTTGCTTAAATAGGATAGCAAAGTGTTAAAACTTTGATTATAATTTTACACTAAAATGCGGGTTTCATTTTGGTGATCATTTACTATTTTGTCTGCTATTTGTTACTATATCTGGTGGTAAGTTAAACAAAAGCCTTCTTGAATCTAGATAAAGTGGGTTACCTCCATTTTTTTTTTATTTTATGTAATAATATTTTTTTATCCCGGATTCGGAAACGGAACTTGTTTAACGGTATTTTAAATTTATGCAGGGTAAACATTTTAGTGTTTTTAAACTGTTGTTTTGCCTTGCGGAAAGGGTGAAATAAAATGTTTTTAAATTAATGTATTGGTCGATTTCTAGTTGTACCGTATTTAACTGAATACCATTACCTGTTTTACATTAAGCGACAGCCTATCTGACCTCCACAACCAGTAGTAATAGGTAAAACGACACTCTTTGGTAAGACTAGTAAAGTTGTCTGTGACTTTCAGGCCACAGAATACCCGTAACGACTGTCAAAGAACTTTAAACTAGCTGGCGCCCGCGGCTTTTCCCGCGTGATGATAAAAAAAGTATCCCATGTGTTATTCCAGACTATAATCTACCTTTGTGCCAAATTTCATAAAGATCCGTTCAGCAGTTTTGACATGAAAGAGTATCAAATATCCATACATCCACCCATCCATCCATCCTTATAAACATTCGCATTTATAATATTATAGTAGGATATTAACCGAGACCAAAGGCTTAACGTGCTTTTCAAGGCTCATCCACGGACCAACCTAGGCAAACACGGCAAAACCTGAAATTTAACCAGAACGGTAAGTATATTCATGACTAAATACGAAGTACCTACATGGAATTTTGTACCTGATTTCTGCCTTGCCGTTTTGATAAAGACAAGGCATGCTTTAATGTAAATAGATGTGTTTGAAGAAAATTTTCAATTAACATTCATCCTACGTCCCAACCCTACCATTGGCTGAATCCTGGAATGTTGGCCCTGGAGAGAGCGACCTCTCATTACATTCAGTGGTACCTGCATTCCCTCGAAAAGAAACTCATTAAAACTTTTTCTCGGAGATAGAACGAATCTACCTTCAAATATAAATAAAATTGAGTCGTTTCTACATTAATTTTCTTCAATTTTATAATTTGACGGATTTATTTTTGCAGGGAAATGGATGTATTGAAGTGTTTCCAAAAAAAAGTGGAAACAGGTAATTACCGGTTGGATGATTGATTTATTGCATAAACTATCTTATAAGCATTTGATTGTTTGCTTTGTGAATCGTTGCATAATAATTCTGTGCAATTTGATTGTTTTTTTTATAAATCTTATAAAAACGATGTCCCACACTTTTCTCTTGTATCGCGTTTACAAACATTTAAACTCACTTACACAGACAGCCAGACCCAGTACAACTAACAGTAGGTCATACAAATATTTGTTCCGTGCGGGAATCGAACCCGTGTCACACAGCGCAGCAGTCGTTCGCTCAGCTACTGCGCCAACCGTGTGCTCAATTACACATAAAAAATAAATAAAAATATTTATTGCCAGAAAAAAAAACTTGTAAGCACATTACCACTTACAAACTAACAATATCTTTAAAATTTTATTATAAGGAACTCTTATTTGGTAAGTAGTACAATGAACTCTGGTACCCAAGGTAAGATTTAACTTGTGTTAGGGTACCAGTGCTCTCTCGTGTTTTATATACTTGTTTACATTTTATTCGAATTAGATGAAGACGTGGTTTTAATGGAACAACACATTACATGTTCAGTAGTTTTATGTATTGCGGGATATAGCCAGTACTAGTTATTTGTTTCTACCACAGCAGTTCAAGCATGGAGGCTTTGTGACTGACCATTAGTAACGTTTGTCAGAGATCTTCAAATGACTGCCGGGACGAACGGCTTATTAGCTTTTCGAGACACGCACACTCAGTACGTAATGGATGGTCACCCATCTATGGACCGACCCTTGCAAGTGCAGTTTTACTTCAAAGATAGACCTATACAGCTATTTCTATTTAGTCACGCTCCTCTAACAATTACAAGATAAAAAAAAAACAGAAATTGTGGTACTAAACCATGTATTTGACATTATTATAATCACGAATTGATTTGTTAACACGTATTAATTTTGCGAAAGAATACTATGCCTTTTTTCCAACATCCTTTATTTAATTCACGAACGGAAACGGTCAAACAGTAATCGATCGAATCACTTTGCGAAACACATTCGGGATTACAAAACCCGGCCAAACCTGCTTAGTTAACTATATCAAAGGACACGGTTAAGTCGTCCGGTAGAAAATGTATTATTTATTTAATATATTGATTTTTACCGCGATTTGTCGAGTGGACTCTGGACATTTTGATAGGTATTCAGGGAAGAAAGTTGAAGTTGCACAGGCGAATGAACTTCGATTGAAGAATGCTACTGAGTAAGAAATTTTGCTCTTTCGCGACATATTATGCACATTATTTCCTACTTAAAAAAAACAAGTGCTAATCGAACTCGCGCACCGAGGGTTTCCTACATACTTGTGACATGAACGGACATATCCTTTGATTGCGTAGACTAAGGCGCGTCGCTCACTGGTAAGTCGAGGCGGCGTCGCGTCAGTGGCGGTGCGGCGTCGAAGCACGGGCGAGGATAGGTCTCTGCGTAGGAGTCGAGGCGCAGGCGGCTATGCTTCCTTCACATTATTAATTCATTCACCATGTCGTCGGCAGTCGTCAGAAGACAAAGACGTACTAGCACTTATACAAGTTTTTAATTTAAATAGGAGAAGATTTTGGGTGCATACATATGTTGCGACAGTGTGACCAAAGAGGGTTATTCAGAGCTACACGTGACTTAAAAAGTTATCCCGACAAGTTCAAAAAGTTTTATGAAATGTCACCAAAAACATTCCATTTACTGTTTGAAAAAACGAAGAATAGTTTACAGAAGAAGGACACTAACTGGAGGAAATCAATTTGCCCTGAAGAAAGGTCATAAATACAAGGATTTAATTGAACAATTTCAATGAGTTTTGCGTTGGTATCAAAATTGTCGCGCATTTTAAAACGTCTAAACGCAGCTCCGCATGAAACCAAATGACAAAATGGCGGCGGCGTCGTGGCTTGGGCTCACTTGAGCGCCCCACCTGCGCCTGCACCTGGCCTCCGCCTCGCCTTCACCTCGCCTCCGCCCCGACGTCACCTCGCCCGCGCCGCGATTCTTGTCTATGAGCGCACTGCCATTCATTTGTAAAGAAAACTTTGTTGCGGCGCGCCACTCCTGCGCCCGTGCCTCGACTGCGCCTCGACTGTTGGTCGTGTGGGCGACGCGCTTTAGAGAGTTATTTTTTACAGCTTCAAGGGACCACAGACTTGGATTTAATTTCAAGTCGATACCTCCATACTAGAGATACACAGACAAAGTGATTCTATAAAGAGTTCAGTTTTTTTTTCTTTTAGACGGAATCCTCAAACATTTCTGTTCCTAATCTCTATGTAAAATTCTTAGAGGATCAGTCAAACTGGTACGCATTAATTGCATTGGACATTAACAGATCGTTCAGTCAGTTTTTGTCTGTGTTGATTTTGGAAAGTTTCAACAAAAAAAAACTTTAGTGTGACTGTTTTAATCTTTCACGGTTTTTAACTATATTAACACTCCGGATATCTTTGGTTTTATTCTATTACTAGCTTTTGCCCGCGGTTTCGCTCGCGTTAAATTCGGGATAACACAGTTCCCTTTCCTGATTTGCAGGTACCTGTAGTTTTTGCCCTTGCGCCTTATTTATTCTAATAGCAATGCTAAGTTTTCCTTTTTTCTTCCCTCTATCTCCCTCATATCATTTAAAAAAAATAGCCTATGTCCGTCTCCAGAGTCCCAACTATCTCTGTACCAAAATTCATCAAAATCGGTTTAACCATTTAAGCGTGAAGACGTACCAAACAAACAAATAAACTCACTTTCGCTTTTATAATATTAGTAAGGATTTTGAAGACAAGCTCAATACAAGAACGATATACCGTGGGTGACATGGTAAATTGTTATTTTTGTTGTGTTTCTAGACGATGTACAATAGACATAAAGGCGTGCACACCCCACGAAGGCAGCCGGATTGATGGTACCTGTAACAACTACAAGTACCCAACGAGAGGGTCGGCTAAAGGGCCTTATCTCAGGCTCCTGAAGCCAGACTATGCCAACGGTAAGTGGTACTTGTGGTAACAATCAGATTGTTGCTGTAATTTAAATATTTTTTGGTTTAAACAAAAAACAGTTTAATTGTACGCTTAGCGAGGTATTTAAGAATATTATCTTTCTTTTCATCATATAACTTTTGCTGCTCTGGGCGGAGCGGAAGGGAATGGAAGATTTCTACTGACTAAGACCCATCCATCTTCCTTCTTTTACCCTTTGTGTTCCGGGGCCCCGGTACCACAGACCCTTGCCTACAGTGAACGGGAGTTGTCTTACGGAATATTACATCCTTAAATAACTTTTATAACAGATATAATAGGTACTAAGAATGACATACAACATATATTTCCTTATGTAGTGTAATATTAAAAAAAAAACATATGATGTATTCTTAGTGAAATTCTAGGTCTTTGAATTGTTGACTTCAGGATATACAAATTTTATAATATATTACCTACACGGATTGGTTGTAGTCACTAAAAGTCTGACACTTCCCTCCTTTCCACCTACAACGGGAGGAGTCTCTTGATGATTTCCCATCAAGTGCCTCCTCCCTAGGGCACGCCACAATAGTGGCGGTAAGTCCCGTCTTTGAGGAGTGGCTGGAGAGGCGTCATGGAATCCTCACCTACCGCCTGACGCAGGTCCTCACCGGACACGAAAGTTTCGGGAGGTTCCTGCACATAATCTGGCGGGAGGAAACGCCCGGGTGTCACCATTGTGACGATTGCCAGGAGATGTCAGCAAAGCAGAGGGGCTTGCCAGAGCCTCCACCTGCCGGGGTTGCGGGTTGTTCGAAAGAGATACCGCGGCCCCGGAACGTAAAGGGCAATAGAAGGAACATGGGTGGGTTTTAGTCAGTAAAAGTCTGACACGCCCCCCCCGCTCCGCCCAGAGCGGGGGAAGTTATTTGAAGATTTCCCACCCCAAAAAAAAACTCCTCCCTCCCAAAAGGACATACTGGTTTCCTCAGTTCGGTTTCCTTAACTAACTTCATCAGGAAAAGAAATACTTAATGATTGATGCTACAAATTATAGCCATATTTTTATACCTCGTCATAATTGCGGCACGTTCACGCATCGTATTCAATAAAGGCGGATGCGCATTTCCTGGCTGTACACATGAACGCCTTTTACGACACTACACACTTCCTACAGGGAAATAAAGAAAAACGAATAACTGAAAATGATTCTGACAATTTCAAGACAGAAAATAAATGTCCATTATTTTGGGTATGCGAAATCCGTTGCGAGAAAATTCATTGTTATATTGCCTGCTAAGTTAACGCAGAGTACAGAGATACGATAGGAATTACGATTCGTTTATTCATTTCCATACTAATTTTGTTTTATAACTCTTACTCTTAAATCAATCAAATTATATGTATTTCAATCAGGAGAAATGAGAATATGTCAATCAGGAGAAATCCTAGTGTGGGGAAACGCTTAGAAAAAAAAAATAAAAAATCCATCTGTGACAAATGTTACATTAATTTCCTTTTTTAGGGTTCCGTAGTCAACTAGGAACCCTTATAGTTTCGCCATGTCTGTCTGTCCGTCCGTCCGTCCGTCCGTCCTCGTTTAATCTCTGTGACCGTTAGCACTACAAAGCTGAAATTTGGTACCAATATGTATATCAATCACGCCGACAAAGTGGTAAAATAAAAATTGGAAAAAATGTTTTATTAGGGTAGCCACCCTATATGTAAAGGGGGAAGTGATTTTTTTTTTAATTTCAACCCTCACGTGTGATATATTGTTGGAAAGGTATTTAAAAATGAATAGGGGTTTACTAAAATCATTTTTTGATAATGTCAATAATTTCGGAAATAATCGCTCCAAAAGTAAAAAACAATGTGTCCCTCTAACTTTTGAACCATAAGTTTAGAAAATATGAAAAAAATCTGAAAAGTAGAACTTTATAAGGACTTTCTAGGAAAATTATTTTGAACTTGATTGACACAACAGTTTTTGTACAAAAAAGACAAAGTTGTACAAAATAATTTCTGGACTAAGTTTGTAGTATAATCTTATATGCAACCATTTTTTTTAACTTCGTTTACATATTTTATTATCCTGAACGTATCTTTTTTTAAACAAAAAAGAATTATTGAAATCGGTTCTCGCAATCCAAAATTACCACCGAAAACTACTTGCACGTATTTGTATTAATTAGTAACCCAATTCCCCGAGAGATGGCGCTGTAGGTACTTATTACATTGGATCGGGTATTACCGAATTGTTCGGTTGGTCTCTCCTTGGCATTGGCGGTATCTTATAACTACATAAAACTTCTATCAAGAACATGCTAAGGCAATTTAGAACAAAACTAAAATTCATTTTTTTAACACCATCAAAATGTTAAGGTAAAAACCAGTTCATAAATGGTTCGATAGATGGCGTTGCGCAATGACGTCATTTTTTTAAAAGTCGATGTTAAGATTTTCCGTGCTTTCATGACCTACCGTGGTAAAGAACACTTATTATGACGGACGGGAAACTACGGAACCCTACACTGAGCGTGGCCTGACACGCTCTTGGCCGGTTTTTTTAGTTCAAACCAGTTGAGTAACACAAGCATATAGTATAGATTTTGCCAGTATACATACATACCGGTTTTTTTGACAAGGAATGACAGTTTATAACAAACATTGTACTTACAGGATATTAAACAAGTTCGAACACTCTGGAATCTTGAACAATCTATCTAACAATGTGCCTTCATTCCCAGATCGCGATATCCGCATGAACAGACACGGTGAGAAACTGCCCTCAGCCCGGAAAGTCAGAACGGAACTGCACTCCACCGGCCGGGTCGAAGATAGGCACACGTTCAATGTGGCTGCAGTCCATATGTTGGAGTTCATACATAGAGATATCAGTATCATGGATGGACCACGTAAGTAATGTATTAATATGGGGATGAAATGGAAATGACGTAGGTTTCCGTTCATTTATTGATTTACTAGCTTTTGCCCGCGGCTTCGCTCGCGTTAAATTCGGGCTAACACAGTTCCCCTTGCGCCTTATTGATTTGTAATAGCAACGCTAAGTTTTCCCTTTTCTTCCCTCTTTCTCCCTCACATCCCACTTTTTATAAAAAAAAAAATTGCCTATGTCCGTCTCCTGGTTCCCAACTATCTCTGTACCAAAATTCATCAAAATGGGTTTAGCCATTAAAGCGTGAAGAGGTAACAAACAAACAAACTCACTTTCGCTTTTATAATATTAGTAAGGATTTACATATAGTAGGTATACATTAATGAATATTTCTTAAAAAAAACATGTTTTTACAAGAATGTTTTAATTTAAGATTTAATCAATGGCGCATTTCCCAGTCCTCCAAAACACAAGACTGAGATCTAGCAATTCTCCAGTGATTAAAACAAAACGTCATCCACAATTTCCTAATAAGTAGGTACCTACAATGCAATCCAAATGAAACTTTACTTCCACGCACTTGACCTGGGGGTCTAAAATGGCTGCTTGAGCAGAATCATAACAGGTTAATAATATAACTTACGTTACCATTCGTTAAATGGTCACAAAGTAACAATTCACAATATTAACTACGTCTGTGACCATTTTAAGAATTTTAACGTACCTATTCATATTATTTTCCTATTATGATTCCGCTAAAGTGACCATTTCATACCCCCAAAACCTAAATCCCCACTATGTGTATTCACAGTATAGCTTCTATTCATCTTTAGAACCAAATACAGGTATCTCCAAAGATAATAATAATTGGACTTCAATATCAATCACCAAGTTGCTTTTCAGTCGACTACCTCAAACGAAGGCAGTATTGCTGTTCGCCGATAGGTCATAAAGACCCGAAGTGTATACCGATATATGTTCCCAAAGACGACCCGTATCTCAAAGTCACTGATATACGCTGTCTTAACTTCTCTCGAGCGGAAACTTTCCAAGACTCCGGTTGTACTCCCGAAATAATACTTCCCGAACAGGTTAGTACTTACTCTAAGTCTTGTACACACCGCGACACTGCAAGCTAGACGTGTCCAGAATAAGCTGACGTCGGGCTCCATAGCTTTCATTAACAATAAGAGGTCATGTTATACTGGCATGTGGCTCAGCTTGATGTGTCGTCGTGTGAACAACTCCCAAAGTTATGTATAAGTTTTGTGAATTCTGTGATACGTGTGAAAATGATCTCACTTTGAAGTCCCGTTTAATTCTAACGTTTCAATGTTAAGTGACTTAAATTGTGACTTTATCCTTCTTGGAGAATGAGGACGGAATGCTAATATGTAGTAGCGGGGTGGAAATGTTAAAGGCGATTTGCCTACCTCAATGTTTACTTAATCGTATTGCGGAAAAATCTCGGTGAAACATAAAAAAGGTTAAAGAGTTTTTCAAACGCTGAAACAGAATATTGCAACGAACTGTTATAGGCTGACTGCTTAACTGAGACCAACGCGCGGTGCAAGAGGGGTGTGGTGACGTGATGCGGATACTCAGTCACTGGCCGATTGGTGGGCGTCAACACATTTCCCGTAACGCGCAGCTACCTCAGGCACGGTCTCAGTTAAGCGGTCGGCCTATAGATAATTTTGTGTGTACAGGTACACAAAAAAAAATGAATGATTTCGATTCCTATAGCCGACTAACCGAAGACCACAGTTTTTGAAAACTTTTCCGGTTAATACACTGATTGTGACATTATGTGAGTTCTTCGTGCTCCTAAGTATTGATTAAATCATGAAACCATTTGATAAAAGGCAGCTAGGGTGAGGCTGGACGTTTGAGGGCGAGAACCTCAAACCGTCTCAGCCGCTGCGGGAGACGCTCCGTACGCTCCGGCTCGGGCGCTGCGAGATGACTCCTTTCGAATGAGATACCGCGGCCCCGCCCCCGGGGCAAAAGAAGGAAGACGCGTGGTTTTTAGTCAGTAAAAGTCTGACACTCCCCCCCTCTGCTCCACCCAGAGCGGGGAAAGTTATTTGATGATTCCACAAAAAAGATAAAAATACTATTTATTTAAACAAAATACTTACGTTTCACGTTAAAATTTTATATTCACATTGCCTAATGATGTTATTAGAAGAAACGGAAATAACGAAATCGAAAGCAAACGCCCAAACAGTAAAAATTAATATCTTTTCCTTGTCTTTTATTATATTATTCGTCGTCATATTTTATTATGCCTATTAAAGGAAATAAAGACATTTTAAAAATAAAATTTAGCTGTTTTTGCTTCAATAATAAATCCGTGAAACGATTCTTTAAACAGAGGCTTGTAGTTAAATAATAATAGCTGCTCGGTTCGATCTTTAAGCTAAGCCGCACTTCCCAAGGTTGGTTTTTGGATGGGTGACCATCTATTACATCCAGAGTAACGTCACACACACACACATATTTATTCTATATTAGGGTAGTTTCCAAAAAAAAAATTGACAGTCTCGTCTTTTAGATTTTTCAAAAATGAGAGACACGAATTTTTTTATTTGTAAATTAGAATAAAATGACAAAGACATATACCATTAAAGTTATGTACAACGTCACGCGTTGCTGCATTTTTTTCGCAACGAGTGACGTCACACGTAACTTTAAAGGTCTATAGGTATATAATTGTCACTTTTGGTCTAATTTCTAAATAGAAATACGTGTCCCTTGTTTTTGAATTGTCTAAAACATTGACTAAACAGAATGTAATTACTTTGACCCTGGAAACTACCCCTATTTCTGCCACGCTGATGGTTAATCTCCACTGAGGGTTGCCGTCCTGGCTGAAAACTGTCAGAAGGACTAATCTCATATTAAAAAGAGTTAAGTTTTTATTTAACACTAGCTTTTGCCCGCGGCTTCGCTCGCGTTAAGTTCCTGGTAACACAGTTCCCCTTTCCTGATTTACAGGTACCTGCTACCTGTAGTTTTTGCCCTAGCGTCTTATTTATTGTAATAGCAATGCTAAGTTTTCCCTTTTCTTTCCTCTTTCTCCCTCATATCTCAATATTTAAAAAAAACCTATGTCCGTCTCCAGAGTTCCAACTATCTCTGTACCAAAATTCATCAAAATCGGTTTAGCCATTTAGGCGTGAAGACGTAACAAACAAACTCACTTTCGCTTTTATAATGTTAGTAAGGATAAAAAAGCAAGGATTTGGTCGCCATTGTCATAATTCTACCCTAATCTCAGTTAGATGGGGTCTTGTTCTATTCATCTTTATCCCGACTCAAACCCGATTCACAACCAAAGGGGGTGACTCCGAATATAATACCGAGGTGACACTGGGTATTCACCCCCTTTTAGTTGTATGGTCTTTCACGTCTTCCATCCACCGCTTCTTTAACAAACACAAACGATCAAATCATGCATAAAGGACACTTATTCAACTTTTGTCCATAGAAAATTTCCATTTTTAACGCGTACGCAAACTCACGCTACATAGCTAAATTGAGATGAATAAGTGTAGATATTCCCTAACTCAAAACCATTGTAATATCTCACACAGTAGAAAACTGACAGACACCCATTTTTTTCCGATGGGAAATCATCAAATCTTCTGCCGCTCTGAGTGGATTGGAAGGGAGTATCAGACTTGTATTGACCAAACCGATCCATGTTCATTCTTTTGCCCTTTATGTTCCGGGGCCGCGGTATCTCTCTTGAACAACCTACAACCCCGGCAACCACAGCCTTGCTGACATCTGTGAAGGCGCGTGGAACACAATAGCGACGTTGGCACGGCGACTGACACCGTCCCAACTATTTCATCTTTTGATAAAATTTAAAAAAAAAGTTGTGTTTAAAGCTGTTTCCGTTATCGTGACCCTTTTGTTAAACCATTTCATTTACATTGAAAAAATAATTAATGTGATGAGAAAATTAATTAATTAAAATAATATTAAAAATAAAATCATTTTTTTCCGTGACCCCTGATCTACAATGAGGATAAAAATAACAAATTTTCTTAATAACGAACCGGGTGAAACACTGTTCTAACTTCAAAGCAGTTTTGACTGTAAAAATTATAATGTACCTTTGATTAGCAACCTTAACATCAACCCAGCCAGACTATATACTATACTTATAAACGAGTTACTGTTACATGCGGTTCGTCATCACTAGCGATGTGTTTTTCAAATAGATTATTAACAAGGTTGCAAAATAGCCACTGAAACAGCGTCAGCACTTAACTACTCCTTTGATTGATATATGCCTTGAGTTCTTCGAAACCGATCGATTTTGAACTTTTCGACTCGTTAAATAATAAAGTGTTAAAAAAGCCACTCAGACAGCGACAGCACCCCACGCTCCCCTCTTTCGAAGGGAGTGAACGATCATCGAGGGCTGATGGTAGGTCTACCATCGCCCGCCTCACGCTCAGGGTACCGCGCCACGTCTCATCAACGTGACTTGTGAGGACTCACATAGTGTGAAAGTCTCGAGAAGAGCTTACTATAGAAATGATCCTATGAAGTAAGGTCTTGATTTAAAACACGAAGCCGAGGGGCGTCATTCACTCGCGGAGAATCTTAACACCGCGATTCAGAAAGGCGCGTCACCGGTACAGCGCCATCTAGTGAAAATTATATTATTTAAAAATTTAGGTATTGCTCAATGATCGAAATAATAAACGTTTACTTTTTTGTACTACAAACTTTCAGTACGAAATAATATATAACTACAGTACTGTCAAATTATTTTTGTCGCAATTTAGCGTTCAATCGCTCTTCACTTGCTAAGAGAGTTACAAGAATTCATCATCGAGAGTCTTTCTCTTTGCAGTTTTCATTGTAAGTGTATTTGAAAGAATTCTGATGTTCAGAGTTCCATAAGAGGGTTTTCTATCAAACCACTTGAGAGGAATTCCATACCTTATTTTAAACAAACGTAGTTTTTATTTGTCTTTTCTGATTTATTTATTTGGAGGGGTAAAATAATTTGATTGCAAATAAATCAACGAAAAATTATTCTTTTGGTGAAATGGTTAAACATACAAAAAATAATGCTATTTCATTCATTATTTTTTAATATATCGACGCCCCCAAGGAATAAACCTGTATTATACTATTACTGACTTTTTACTGTTATACCATTTTCGGTATCTATGGGTCGGGATACACTTATGCAATTTTTTTAATTTTTTTTCTGCGGTAATTTCCAACGGTTTTCCTTATAACACTTTTGTTCTTTGGAAATTTTCCATTTCTTATTTACTAGAACAATCACGAAATACATTATTACAAATTAAATTCCGTGGCTACATTTCGGTAAAGTAATATTGCTGTAAAAAAATTCAAAAAAAAATCCGGTTAACGCGATTACAGGTTTATTATCGTAAATTTTGTGGTAGACATTTTCGGTGATGCACTGTTACAGTTATCATCCGGGACATAAATTTATACCTACTATACGTATTGGCGCCATTGGCGGTAACTTGCTCGCGCTCGGCGACTCAAGAACGCGTTTCTATATGTAATACACATTACGCACACTAAGTTTGCATTTGCTGTTCTAAAGTGACATGACGTTATTAATGTAATAGCTATTGCGCGTGATTTTTGTTGCAAAGTTAAGCGTAATTTTTTTTTGAGGTAGGATATCATCAAATAACTTCCCCCGCTCTGGGCGGAGCAGGAGGGAGTGTCAGACTTGTACTGGCTAAAACCCACCCATGTTCCTTCTTTTGCCCTTTACGTTCCGGGGCCGCGGTATCTCTTTCGTACAACCCGCAACCCCGGCAGGCGGAGGCCCTGGCAGACCCCTCTGCTTTGCTGACATCTCTTTGAGGCGCGCGTGAAACACTAAAGCGCCGTCGACACGGCCTGTCGTCAATACGGACGGACGGTGAGCTACCCATTGCTCACCGTCCACAGGCCCGCATCTACGGTGGCCGGGAGTAGTCTCGCGGCGCGCAAACCCGGGGCGTCTCCCGCGGCGGCTGGGTTGGTCTGAGGTTCTCTCCCTCAAACGCCCGGCCACCTCCTTCGCTAGCATGACTGCTTCGCAGAAGGAGGTGACCGCTTCCCATTCCCTCTCGCTCCGGGCATGGTGCGGACGCGAGAGATCGCCGCCGCCGATCGCCCCTACGAGGGCACGGCGGTGCTCCGCCCCGCGGTGGGCAGACCGCCACTGTGTGCTCCACCGTGTCCTCTGGGTGATCGTCACAATGGTGACACCCGGGCGTTTCCTCCCGCCCGATTATGTGCAGGAAACTCCCGAAACTTATGGGTCCGGTGAGGACCTGCGTCAGGCGGTAGGTGAGGACGCCATGACGCCTCTCCTCAAAGAGGGGACTTACCACCACTATTGTGGCGTGCCCTGCACGGGGTTGCGACAGTCGCTCTCTCCATGCCACCATGAGATCGCACCGGAGGTTCGCGGATTCCCCCTGGTGTAGTGCCTCCGCGCGCCACTCGTACAGGCGCGCGAGGACTATCGCCTCCAGATCCCACGGTGGCAATCCGGCAAGGAGGCTCGCCGCCTCGCCGGAGATCGTGCGGTAGCCCCGGATCAGCCTTATGGCTACAACCTTTTGGGGCGCGTTCAGGTAGTGGGCGGCACGCCGCCCTAAAGAACGCGCCCATACCGGGGCCCCGTAAAGGGCCATGGACCGCACGACTCCGGCATAGAGCCTACGGCAGGAAGCGTTTGGCCCCCTCAGATTGGGCAGGAGCCGCTTGAAAGCAGCCCCGGCCCGAAGTTTAGCGTCTTACATCGTGTTGATATTAAAATTATTTTATTAACTAAAGAAAATAAGTGATATGGCATCGAATCAAGATCGTACTTTAAAAAAACCCTCGTGTTAGAAGAATGTTGATGATGATTGACGATACTGACGATCAGTTTGCAACAAGTAAAGTATCAAAATGTTATGTAATTGTATTTAGTTTATAATTATGTACATTCGTTGGCATTAGTAGAGGTATTTATTTTGATGAAAGAATAGATTGGTATCTATTATATTTTGATGAACATTTGAGCCCACTAAATAAGTTATTTGACTGCTGCCCTGCGTGTTGAAAAATATACTATGAAAGAATTGGAGCAAACAGATATATTAGACATAAAAAAAATTGTAAACCCTTTGAATTGACGTCGCGATATAGATGGGAATACGATACGCTGGTCTGACGTAATGGAAATTCATGTATCATCATTCCAACAGGACAAGGTTTTCTTTAAATATGGTTTTGATGAGGCATATTCTGAATTAAATATTTCAAATTCATTTCAAACCAAACGACGTAGGCGAAACCCTAAGACAAATGCTCTGATAGAAGATACTGTATTGGCACGTGCTTATCATCAACCTCTTCCTATAAGCAAGGCGTTGCATACAGATTTATTGACTTTGTGCAATAGTGGAGCGATTCCACGGTATAACCACGCATTTTATGAATCCTTAATTTCGGTAGAAAATAGTGATGATCGCGATGATACTGATGATGCCACTGATAATACCGATTAGTTATTAAGATTACATATTAGTGTTTTTACTTGGCTACTTTTGTTATACTTTTACTGATTGTAATTTGTGATCTCTATGAGAACTTTGTTCCCAATAAACGTTATAATTTTAATAAGTTTTGTGAGTATTCTTTAATTATTCTTTTAAAGATACCAACAACAAATTCATTTTATATAATCGTTTTCAATGATTACCATAATATGACCACCAAAAATTTTCTACAAAATACGGGTTACACTACTTTACCCTTTTATGGTTATTTAAAATTTTACCACAATAAGTCGGTAACTGAACATTACAATCTAACTCTGAAATGAAAAAACACGTTTAATAATCCAGTAAGGCAATATTATGCCTATGCTTTCTAAGAATATTACAAGAATAATTCGGTAAGTAAACATTACTGGAATAATATTGATAAGTCATGATGGTAAGATATCAATACCCTAAAAGTTATTTGAAACTATTTTCGGCAATATGTATTTTGGTGAATAACTAATTCTGTGTATATTTAATAATTACACTTAATACTATAAACTATTAGAATAAAAATTAGCTTTTCCGTCATATAACAATGTTGCCAAGATTACCTTTTGTTGAAGAGATATACCCCAAAAACACTAAATCATTTTTCCTGTAAAATTTGATTTTTTTGCGATTACCGGTTTATTCCCCGGGGACGTCGATATATTCTATGAAAAATAGCTTTGATAAACAATATTAAACAAAACGGAGTATATAAATTTTAATAATTATAACACTGAACGCCCTCAATACTACACTATTACTATTACCGATACCAGTAGCGACATCTAGTAAAATATTCCAAAACTTTTAGTTCCTATAGATCCCGTTTTATCATGGCGGCCAGGAGTGTGTTGGCATTCGTCATAAGTTCAAAGCGGTACCTAATGGAATGTGGATACTGTTAGTTTAGGGCCTCTTGTTTTCTTTACGTTAACTGTTAAAATATTATGAAGATATACATACATATAAAGTGATTAAGGATTACACTGTAACTGTTTTGGATATTATTGTACGATATTTGCCATGACACTTTGTCCTGATGCTTTTGTATAGTTTTATTTTATTTTGGCTAGTTTCACGTAACTTAACCCTTTTTGTTAATCTTTAACTTGAATATGTGAATCGTAATCATATAAATGTTGGTTTTGGCTAATAAACAATCACATGGCCTAAGCCATGTTTTGTTTATTAGCCAAATCAAATCTTTTTATTTGTAGAGCATAGGTAAACATAAGTACAGATGTCAATAATCATAAATAGAACGCTATGTCTTGCCATCAATGGCGTACAAATATTATCATCATCTGCCTAGCCTTTTCCCAACTATGTTGGGGTCGGCTTCCAGTCTAACCGGATGCAGCTGAATATCAGTATTTTACATGGAGCGACTGCCTATCTGACCTCCACAACCCAGTTAGTACTGGGTAATACGATACCCCTTGGCAAGACTGGTTGTCAGACTTTCGGGACACTGACTACCTGTAACGACTGTCAAAGATCTACAAATGACAGCCGGGACCAACGGCTTAACGTGCTTTCCGAGGCACGGAGGAAACTCGGTATGTAACGGGTGGTCACCCATCCACAGACCAACCTAGGCAAGCGCGGCTTAACCTAAAGATCGACCCGAGCGGCTACTATTATTTAGCCACGAGCTCCTCGAGCTCCTCGAGCGTACAAATATTATATAAACATTAATTACGATAAAGAGACATTCACAATTTATTATTAAAACTCCAGTAAAACAAATAAAAATGCATAAGTCCCACATTTAACTAAATAAATTAAATTAAAATAGAATAAAACAAATAGGATTAATAAATTACATTACCACATATTTAAGTTAGATTATTTTTATCAAGTTTTATTCAGTGTCACGGCCGTAGGTATTAATGATACTATCGAGGTCAAGATCAATTTTAGAAACTAAACAAAAGCATCACTAGATGGCGCTGTACCGATGACGCGCTTTTCTGAATCGCGGTGTTAAGGTTCTCCGTGAGTGAATGACGCCCCTCGGTTTCGTGTTTCGAGTCAAGACCTTACTTCATAGGATCATTTCTATAGTAAGCTCTTCTCGAGACTTTAACACTAAGTGAGTCCTCACAAGTCACGTTGATGAGACGTGGCGCGGTACCCTGAGCGTGAGGCGGGCGATGGTAGACCTACCATTAGCCCTCGATGATCGTTCACTCCCCCTTCGAAAGAGGGGAGCGTGGGGTGCTGTCGCTGTCTGAGTGGCTTTTTAACAACCTATTAAATAAAATCACTAACGATGTGGAAACGTACCTATTTACTTCGTTATTCTTTGTTTTCTAAATTCTTGAAAAATTATTACTTAACGTAAACCAAAGCTTCTGACAAACATTATAAAGTATATTACTTTGAAAACAATATTTTTTATTAAAATTTGAAACGATTCACTAGACGGCTTTCAAAATTGAACTATAGGTAGGCACTTATTGTTGTTTTTAGGACTATGACGATTAATTTTTACTGACAGACAATTAACAGCTATAACATACAGTTTTAACATAAAAAATAAATGTTTATATGTAGTATTCAAACAATTACAGCCCACTACATTATTTCATTAATTCATAATTAAAATGCAATTATCAATTTCAACACAATACTCATATAATAACTATTTAATAATGCTTTAGAAAATCAAAAAATCAACCAGCTAAATAGCTAACAATAACACAGAAAAGAATTAAAATTATAAGGCGCATTTCACCCTATAAATATTTTTTTTTAAAGTTGAAAATACATTAAATTAAGAATTAATAAATTTAAAATAATATTATACTTTTAAAACTATGGGTACTAAACTAAGTCAATAAAAAAAATAAGCGAGACTATATATTTATCACGAACATAAATTTAACACGTGGTTTTCATGACAATATCGATAGATAGTAGGCAAGATCTTTAAAGCGTTTGTGCAAATACTATAATATAATTTTAAAGCGATAGTGGGTGGATGGTAATTGTTTTTTTTCACGTAAGGTAATAACAATTATCGTCTTTATAATTACAGTTATGATAGATAATAGTGAAAACGGATTATTTAATTTATCAGACTATTATTAATAGGTAAATACTTACTATTTAAAAACCACGAGCAAAAATAAAAATGATAATTTAGGTCAAACGTGGTTGTCGTGACTCGTGGCCATTTTGATGGAACGAGGTCAAGATCTACATTAAAAAAAAACAAATGTGTCGCTAGATGGCGCTGTACCGGTGACGCGCCTTTCTGAATCGCGGTGTTAAGATTCTCCGCGAGTGAATGACCCTCCTCGACTTCGTGTTTTAAATCAAGACCTTACTTCATAGGATCATTTCTATAGTAAGCTCTTCTCGAGACTTTCACACTATGTGAGTCCTCACAAGTCACGTTGATGAGACGTGGCGCGGTACCCTGAGCGTGAGGCGGGCGATGGTAGACCTACCATCAGCCCTCGATGATCGTTCACTCCCTTTGAAAGAAGGGAGCGTGGGGTGCTGTCGCTGTCTGAGTGGCTTTTTTTAACACTTTATAATTAAACGAGTCGAAAAAAGCATGATCGGTATCAATGATCTCAAGGCAGAGATTATTACGTTTAGGTTCATAATGTCCAAATCTCAAAATGTCCAGGAGGTGCAAAAAGTCCATATCCCAGAATGTACATATCCCAAAATGTCCATATCCCTGAATGTCCATGTCCCAAAAAGTCCATATCCCTGAACGTCCATGTCCCAAAAAGTCCATATCCTAAAATGTCCATTCCCAGAATGTCCATGTCCCGGAATGTCCACAATACATACCAAAGTGTCTATTCTACTTAATGGCTAACAAAATTATGGGTGTGTAATGTTTGGCATAATAACAAATGCTCTAATTTCACTTGAACTAACGTTCATAAGACATAAATTCATATGACCTAATGTTTCATATCATATAATATTCATTTAACATAATAACATTTAGTATAACGTTCATTTTATATAATTTTCAATATGTATAATATTCTTTTAATATAACGTTCATTTGACCTAAAATTCATGTTTAATGGGCACAGTTCTAGCCTAACTCAAATGGCACTTAACCAAACCTTAAAATATTCTATTCTATTCTATGCATGGTCGAGGGTGGGCTTGGTCGACGGAGCCCCGCTTCGCGGAGCTCCTTCTTCTGGGTGGTTTATAAAAAAATAACCACGAAGGGGATGGCGGGGTCTATTCGCTCGCTTCGCTCGCTCACACGACCCCGCCATCCCCTTCTAACCTAAACTATCCGAGTCGGGGTGCCCTAAAGTCCAGATTGCATCCAGTTTCTCCTGGTGTATAGGGTATAAAGTGAAGAAAAAAAAAACTTAATACAATATTTAGTTAATCATAACATAAATATTACATCTTAATTTAGTTTTAAAGTAGAGGCCAAAGCCCCAAAAAAGAATATTATCGATTCGCTCCTTTTTGTTTAAACATTTCTTCGTCTTTTTTATTAGAATATTAATGGACATTTTAGGATATGGACTTTTTGGGACATGGACATTTAGGGATATGGACTTTTTGGGACATGGACATTCAGGGATATGGACTTTTTGGGACATGGTCATTCAGGGATATGGACATTTTGGGATATGTACATTCTGGGATATGGACTTTTTGCACCTCCTGGACATTTTGAGATTTGGACATTATGAACCTAAACGACCACTAAGTATATAATTATAATACTCTATCATTATCATAGTTCAAATTTATTTGACTTAGAGAATTAAGATGTTGCATTATATTGGTGTAGGTTTAAAGAATTCTTGTCATTGTGATGAAATCTTTCACTAACAACAAGAAATTAAATTAAGTAGGTAAAATACTACTACTAAACAACAAGAAATTAAATTAAGTAGGTAAAATACTACTACTAAACAACAAGAAATTAAATTAAGCAGGTAAAATACTACTAAACTTGAGTGTTATAATGTTCTAGATAAATCTCCAAACCCCGGTGATTGACCTTTCAACGATATACGGCGTGGATTATCATGGACTAGATAAAGTAAGAAAATATGAAGACGGACTCTTGATACTCGAGAAAAGGGGAAACCGATATTTACCTGCAAACATAACTTATAATAAACCGTATTTATCATCCGAAATGTTAGAAGATATGAAAAACATTATTATATCGAACATAAAAGACGACACGATAATAAAACTAACAATGGCGATGATAAACAAAAACTACACAGTAGCGAATATGACGGCCGACTTATTGACCAACTTGTCGTCCGATAAGTTGGGCAAAATGGCTCCTAACATGCTAAATATGATGCCTGAAATAATGCCTCATAAGTATAACGATATGATGCATGATGTTATGCCGAAAATAATGTCTAATTTTACTAACACTATGAAGAAGACTATGGACAGAAACAAATTGAGTAATATGACAGCAGATATGATGATCAATGCTATTGCAAATGCAGTTGCAAATTCGATGATCGGTATCGTATCAGATATGGTGATGAAGTTAGCACCGAATGAATCAGAGAAGATTTGTATCCAAAACAATAATACGGAAACTATATGTTATCAATTTGGTGAGTTGCATTAATCGTATGAGTCATAATTTTCCTGCCCTTGTCCTTTTCTATTTGGGGTCGGCGTAACACGTTTTCCTCTTCCATTCTCCCCTATCAGACGTCATGGCATCATTTACTCCTTTCTTCTTCATATCATTCCTTACACTGTCCATCCATTTTTTCTTTGGCCTTCGTCTCACTCTCTGTCCTTCAACATTCAGATCTTATAATTACATGTGCTTCGTCCCGCCTCATTACATGTCCATACCAAGACAAATTACTCCCCTTCAATGTTTCTGTAACTCTACAACATTCTCATCTCCGCTACATGCAATCGTTTTTCATACACTTTTTTTGAAATAATATTGTGACTGTTGTTGACTGTCTCTTACCAGAAGAAGACACTCGAAATTATTACTCCATGAGAAAATCTAATTTGTTTATTAGAATCACTTAAGATAAAGTAACAAATAATTATTTTTATAGCACACATCACTGACTAATTTATTTCTTATACAGGATTTCCAGAAGTAGGAAACTATGACCTCAGAACCACGGCATTGACCATATTTTTCATGAGAGAACACAATAGGTTAGCTAAAGCCCTTCAGAAGATCAATCCATGCTGGAAAGACGACCGCCTGTTCATGGTAGCTCGACAGATCAACATTGCAACTGCTTCCAACATCTTTATGTATGAATTGCTACCTGCTTTGCTGGGTAAGTCTAATGTTCATCCTACTTAATATTATAAATTCGAATGTTTGTGAGGATGGATGGATGTATGAATATTTGTTACTCTTTAACGTCAAAACGGCTGAACGGGTCTTCATAAATTGTGGCACAGAGGTAGATTATAGTCACGCGGGTGAAGCCGCGGGCGCCACCTAGTAGCACATAAAAGCACTGGATAGGCATCAATCGCTACAGTTAATTTGTACTAGGTAAGTAAGTAAGAAATACTTATATTTATTTGCATAAATGTTGTATAAAACGATCTTAAAAAAGAATTTTCATGCAGGACATATTCTGCCACAATTATAGCATGCAAATTCAGTAAGTACTAAAACTCCATCAACACATCCAAACAACCATTGAAATTATCTAAATCAAACAATCTAATAGGATTATTAAATACATAGATAAGTACCTAATAACATGAGATTTTGATGATTCAAGGCGATGCAGTGTACGTTACAGTGTGGACATTCACAGAGAGAATAGTAATCTGTTTCATGCAATGCTGCTCCGGTTAATTGTTTATACGTGTGCGTTGAGCTTAACTTTGCTAAAGTTTTCTCAACTTCCTGAATACTGTCTCGAGATAAACTTCCAATGAATTGAATTCCTCAACTTCAACTTCCTGAATACTGTCTCGAGATAAACTTCCAATGAATTGAATTCCTCAAATTCAACTTTTGTTAATTACATCTTGTCATCAAAACTTTAACCGTGCTACAGAAAATAAACGAAACACTCGGTATGAAAATCTGTTCCTGATGATATCATTATTAACATGAATTTATCAGGAACAATAATGTATTTGTTATCATATTTTATATTTAATTAATCATATTTTCAGGCAGCAACGAACGGGGTTGCGGGTTGTTCGAAAGAGATACCGCGGCCCCGGAACGTAAAGGGCAATAGGAGGAACATGGGTGGGTTTTAGTCAGTTAAAGTCTGACACACACCCCCGCTCCGCCCAGAGCGGGGGAAGTTATTTGGTGATTTCCCACCCCAAAAAAAGGCAGCAACGAACATACGTATCCAGGCTCGTCAGATATAGATACAATTTAAAAAAAAAAAAAATGTTTTCGAATACATTTAAATTCATTTTATAGTTATCAAATAGTTCAATAAATAAATTGAATTAAGTAGAAGAAGTCCATAGGTTTTTGAGAAAAATAATCGACTATCAATGACACAAAAAAAATTATTAACTATCCATCCTGACGAGGCTGGTTATATTATTACTCTGCTGACTGTGCTAACAACGAAGTTGTTGTTAATGTTTTATGAGAAAATTTAAACTGATATAAATCTGTTATTCATTAAATTACCCTATACAACATTAATTTTAGTTTATGCGATAGCCGAAACACCTGTCCAGTATTTTTATATAAAGAATCTATGTACAAAATTTCAGAACTGTATCATGAAAAACCACAAAGTTATAAAGCTTGTTATGTTACCTGGATAACCGTACAAATTCACTGTCACCAACGGCGCGCGGCCGGCGCGGCGCGCCTTGTTTTCTTTGATAATAATTATTTCTCAGTTTGTATTGTAAATAACTGGTGATAACATTTTCCATCACACTGTCTTGCAGGCTTTGGACTGTCGTAATGGTCAAGTGTAGGTAGATATTTTGTGCGCTTGCGAATAGGTACTAAGTGTCGCATGGTGTCCATATTATAAACGTTTTTAAATATTTTTGGGAAAAAATATAACATGGTGTAAAAATGATTGGAATCGATTCAGTTACTTATTCTGAACAAACTATATTCAGGTTTCGCATATACTAAAAATAATGTTGTATACAAAAAAAACAATTTGCGCACGAAGAAAGCTTTTAGCCATTTTTTTATAGTGAATGAAAACTAGCTGGTTGTACTTAAGGTGAAAGCTCCAACCTACCCGCGAAATTCAAATTTTCTTACGTTTTTTGCAATTTTCAGGCCAGTGCTAGGTTGTATGTTGATTAAAATATTATTCGCGGCTGTAAGACGTATGTAATTATAGAATTATAATCATCAAAATCACCAATACAACCCTCCAAGTTCATAAAGGCGTAGGAACAAAAAAAAAACAGAAAAAGTCTTTCCTACGCCTTTATGAACTTGGAGGGTTGTATTGGTGATTTTGATGATTATAATTCTATAATTACATACGTCTTACAGCCGCGAATAATATTTTAATCAACATACAACCTAGCACTGGCCTGAAAATTGCAAAAAACGTAAGAAAATTTGAATTTCGCGGGTAGGTTGGAGCTTTCACCTTAAACTCTTTTGTAGCAACGTAAAATCATAAATAAAATCTTTATTTCAACTTTCGGATTTGGTTAATTGATAAATTATGCTATACTAGCTGCGCCCTGCGATTTCACTCGCGTGGTCATAGAATATATACAATATATCTTTATGAATTGTAGCCTGCATATTATTCTAATATGTTAGCTATATTATTGTGAAATCCATTCGGTAGTTTTTTGCGTGAAAGAGCAACAAACATACATACATCCTTACAAACTTTCGCTTTTATAATTTTAGTAGGATATCTGTTGAGGCTTTTTATTAGCAACTTATCTACTTATATTTTGTCTGTAAGCCTTCTTAAATGATGCGCCTCAAAGAGATGTCAGCAAAGCAGAGGGGCCTGCCAGGGTTGTGGGTTGTTCAAAAGAGGTACCGCGACCTCGGAACATAAAGGGCGGTAGAAGGATCATGGGTGGGTTTTAGTCAATACAAGTCTGATATTTGATGATTTCTCACCTCAAAAAAAGCGTGTTAAAAAAAAGAAAAGTGTTCTTAAAACAATTAAAATAAATGTTATACATAACCTGCTCGTTATTCCAGGTTATAAGAACATGGTAAACTATGGGCTGCTATCAGAAAATGTGGAGCTTGTGAGCACGTATGATGCTGGAGCGGTGCCTCTTGTGTACGCAGAGTACGACATCGCTGTCAGATACTTCCATACTTTTTTGGATGGCAGAATAAAGTAAGAACACCTTCGTATTAGAATAAGGGCTTTTTCAATTATTATATGACTTTTATCTAAAGAGTAATGTGAAGAGTGTACATAATTTTATTACCCTTTTTTATTTTACATTGCCCCACACAAGGAATTTCTCCTGTATCGTAGGCGTGCTTACAAACATTCAAACTCACACACACAAGCATCCAGACCCGGAAATACACCGGAACCCACCCATGTTCCTTAACATGGGTGGGTTTTAGTCAGTACAAGTCTGACAGTCCCCCCCCCGCTCTGCCTAGAGCGGGGAAAGTTATTTGATGACTTCTTGTCCGCAAAAAAAGGGGCGATCGAGCTCAAACGCGCGACACACAACACCGCAGTCCTCAACCAAATTTATCCGTTACTTCGGCTATTAATAACCCATGACAAATTGGTGGTTCAATTCATGGCAAGTGGAGTAAGGTTATTACAATCAGTTGCAAGAATTCAAAAACTTAACAAAATAAAACAAAAACAGCGGTCTACGTAAAACTCATTACATTCCATTCCCTTTAATCTAAGATTCGCCCTATTTACTTATATCATGTATTGCGGCGCGCGAAAAGTGAAATATACAATTTTTAAAAGTAATTTTTTCAAGGTTGCTCTGATGATCTAATAAGAGTATTAATTTCAGGACATATACCGAAAGTTATCACTATAAAGACGAGTTTTCGTACAGTGAAACATTGTTTAGATCTGGTCTTCTGGAGAAAGGCAAAATTTTGGAGGAAATGAACCGTGGTACTTTCCATCAGTATGCTGCCAAAATTGACGATATTCAAGATCCTGACGTAAGTTGTTGCAATTAAAGTTCTCTTTTCATGATCACTTTCACTGGCTCTCAGTAAATTCGTAAAGTCGTTGGTCGGGATTTGTACACTACCTCTTAGTTCGCGAAAAATCAACCCTCCAAGTCAAAAGATATGGCTGTATTAGTGGCAAGCTTGTACGGAACCATCGGTGCTCGAGTCCGACTCGCACTTAGCTGTTTTTTTTCACTTAAATCTTTTTTTTTAAAAAAAACGTTGCCCCACACTAGGAATTTCTCCTGTATCGTGGGTGCGTTTACAAACATTTAAACTCACATACACAAACAGCCAGACCCGGAACAACTATCTGTAGGCCATTCAAATATTTGTTCCGTGCGGGGATCGAACCCGCGACACGCAGCGCAGCAGTCGATCGCTCAGCCACTGCGCCAATCGTATCGCCAAATGATTATATGATGATGATTTTGTACATTTATATCATTAATGTTTTTAATTCTAGATTTCTGAAAACTACTATGGCAAGAAACTTCAAAAAGCTCATGATTTACCGGCCATAGACATACAAAGGAGCAGGGACATGGGAGTTCGAGGTTACAATGACTATAGACACATATGCGGCCTGAAACCAGCCAAGAAATTCCGCGACTTTATGGATGTTATGGAAATTGAGGTACAAGCTTTCATTTGCTTAATAATCTCTTTTTTTTGTATGGTAAATCATCAAATAACTTCCCCTGCTTTGGGCGGAGCGGTGTCAAACTTTTACTGACTAAAACCCATTCATGTTCTTTCTTTTTTATATTTTGTTTCGATCAATAATGTACTAGATAAAGGATCAAGAACAAAATGATATCGCATAAGTGGCCGAGAATGCTAAACGTAAACATTTGTAGATCCTCTATTTGTCGGGCTGTTTTTGAAGCGTTGATCGGGATTCCAGTACATTTTTGATTGAAGATATTTTGTCATATATTTATGTCAGTGGCATCCACGGCACGCGCTTGCTTGTCACATATACATGACACAATGGCGTTCAGAATGTTAACTCGTGGTCAAACTAGTTCATCAAAATTATCAATACCAATAGCTTTGGATGCAATAGTTTAGGTCAGCTACATAACATTGGCCAAACCAAATAATTATAATGTTGAAGAAGTACACTTCTACCCGAAATTGGCAGAAAGATACAATGCCACACTATAGAGAAAAGAACTCTTCTCTAAAACCAAATCGCCATATCTACTGATGATTCGCTAAGCCCGCGTTTGCTTCGTTGCTTTAGTGGTCTCAAGCACGACTGTTAAGTACGATGGCCCGGGTTCGATTGCCGGGCCGGGCTATGTGATATTACGATATTGAGTCTGGATTTGTGTCCAATTTTATTGATAGCAATAAGGTCGCTCCCTATTAAATTGTCACAAGTGGCGAAATTTGGTATACTAATAGTACACCTCTACCTTATTTTTTACTAGCTTCCGCCCGCGACTTCGTCCGCGTGGCATAGTTACTTTGGGCTAACGCTAACTTTAACCCGCGTGATGATCGAAAAAAATCTTTTCTCCCCTTTTCTTCTCTCTTTCTCCCCTTTATCACTTTTTTTAGCCTATGTCCATCTACACTATGTATACCAAAATTCATCAAAATCGGCTGGGCCATTTAGGCGTGAAGACGTAACAAACAAACGAACTCTCTTTCGCTTTTATAATATTAGTAGGTATGGATGTTACGTTATGTTATGTGTTTATTCACCAATCAAGTATCAAACTGTTCAACCGGTTGTAAACCACAGATAGGTTAATACAGCCCGCCACTCAATAAACGATACGTCGATTAGGCTTGGTTTACAAGTACATACGAGGGCACATCAACCTACACAAAACCATTTCACTTGATCTCTCTACTACGGTGTGCGATCCGTAGTAGAGAGATCAGGTTATAATAGTTTAGTATAGGTTGACCTGCCGTCGTGTGTACATGCAATAGATGAACTTGAGAGGAGTGTACACGTAGAGTAGGGTTGTGGAGGTCGGATAGTCAGCCGCTCCATGTTAACTACTGGTATCCAGCTACAGTCGGTAAGACTGGAAGTCGACCACAATATAGTTGGGAATAGGCTAGGCTAGGATGATTCGGGTTAGGTTTATTGACTCTGGTAAAAATAGTTTAATAAACGTATTTTTTTCCTATGCTATTGGAGCATGCACCCGGATCTACAAATACCTTGAAAGTATCGGGTATAACCCAACATGCTGTATAGTTTATACGTAAGAGACATGCAACATAAAGTTTACTATTTACCAGGCTCGACAAATACAGTTGCATTTTTCTCCATGAATGAATGAAACTTGAATTCCATGATTTTTTTTTAAATAAAGTTATATATTTAGTAGGAAACATACATTTTATGAAATGTATTTAATTTTAACCACCAGAACCATATATGACGAGGCTGGTTACTGACCTCTTTTACTGACTGTTCATGACTAACTGCTCTAGTACTCCGTACAAAGAAAGGCTACTCTAACCAAGGGGTATCGTATTACCCAGTACTAACCGGGATGTGGAGATCAGATAGACAGTGACTCCATCTAAAATACTGGTATTCAGCTGCATCCGGTTAGACTGGAAGCCGACCCCAATACCTACAGTAGGAAAAAAGGTTAAGCGGATAATGGCAAAGGAAGTTTTTTTTTCTTTTAAATTCAGTTCTCACTTTGCATCTCATAAAGTTAACAAACTAAAGTTGGACGATTCAGTTTTTCTAAAGGACTAACTCTCCAGATTACCGTCTTGTTACTTAGTCTACGCCAAGCTCGTCTTAAGCTTCCTCTTTAATTAAATTGCATTCCCTTATATCAAGTTGGTTATCAAGTCTGCAGTAATATCTTATTACTAAGACTAAACATTAACTAAAGCTGCCTCAGTCTTAGATGAACGTTTTGAGACTGTTTATGTCACATTATACGTAGCTTCTGAGGAAATTGTTTCCGTATTACTTAACTACAAATTATGTTAGAGGGGTAAAATTTTGATATTATGAAAGCCACTAACTTGCTTGCTTTATTTTTGTTTATTTAAAAGATAATATGCTAAACCAAAGATGGCAGAAGCTCCGATTTATGTACGTCTTTTATAATAATTTTTTTACAAAATTTTACTTTTGTGGTAGCTGTTGCATGCTTATTTATTTATTTATTTATTTATGCACACACAAAATACATGACAGGACATTACATTAAGACAGAAGAGCACAAAGGTACAGCTTATTTCATAAGAAATTTCTTCCAGCAGACCTGCGAGAGGAAAGTTGGATAAGATATGTAGACACAGTGTGTGGAAAAGATAAAACAGAAAGTTTTAAATTATCAATCATATAATAAACTTACATACAAATAATACACATATAAAAATAAATACTGAGATAGTAATATATACCTAAAATATATAATTATGCAGAGTATTACAGTAAAGAGGACAGGTAATGCTCTTTGACTTGCTTTTTAAAAATAAATATAGTTTTAGAGTCACGTATGTTAGGCGGAAGTGAGTTCCACAAACGTACTGCGTGAACAGAGAAGGAGTAGGAGAAAAATTCAGTTTTATGTGATGGGAAATTAAGATGATACTTAAGGTGGGATCTACACAGAGCATCAGGAGGGCGGGTAAACGAGAATCGATCACGCAGGTAGCTGGGATAGGCAGGATTGAACAGTATGTTATAGAGGAGACATAAAATCCGAGTGTTTCTGCGAAGACGAATAGGGAGCCACTTGAGCTCCTTGCGGAAGGAAGAAACGTGGTCATATTTCCTCAAACCATACACAAAACGAATGCAAAGGTGCTTACATCTTTTTGTGGAATTAAATCTTAAAATTTTGCATAACATAAGATTTTATGTTATGGATTTCCTTAAAAAAACACCCGATTGTTTAACTTAGTTTTAGCAATCTCAAATAGCAGTGATAGTCTAGTTGTACGCCGTGAGTCTCGAGTTCGAATCCCAGATACGCACCTCTGATTTCTTGGATTCATTTGCGTTTTGTGTAATTATAACTGGTTTCGATGAAGGGAAACATCGTGAACAAACCAGCATGTCTGAGCGATATTTGCGATGGCATGTTTATCAAAGCCAGAGTCCCATGGGTGACACAAAAACTTAGACACCAGGTTAGGTGCCTCTAACCACACAATACCTACTAATATTATAAATGCGAATGTTTGTTAAGATGTATGGATGTTTGTTACTCTTTCACGTCAAAACGGCTGAACAGATCTTGATAAAATTTGGCACAGAGGTAGATTATAGTCTGGAATAAAACAAAGGATACTTTTGTTTTCAATAACACGCGGGCGAAGCCGCGGGCGCCAGCTAGTAACACAATAATTCTCCTACTCCCGACCTTCTGATGCTCCTTGTAGATCGCATCTTAGGAATCCCCATAAACCCCCTCCCCACTCTACCTACTTCTACTCCTACTCCTTTACTGTTCACGCTGTGCGGTTGTGAAATTCGCTTCCACCTGCCATTAGGGATTGCCAAACGGTTTCAGTTTTTAAGAGAAGAGTGAAAGAACATTATCTTTCCATTTCACCATATTTACATAGGTATTCATAATATCTTATATTGTATTTATGTTATATATTTGTCTTTGTACTTTTATGTATGTTAGTATCTTCTAATATTGTATTTAGTCATTATTATCTTATGTTTTATGTATTTTTTTTACGCACTGTGTCTATCACTTTTTATTTATTCTCCTTTCGCATGTATGCTGAAAGAGATTTCTTTAGAAATAAGCATTACCTTTGTACCTATTTGCTGTTCCTTTTTCTATTTTTCTGTATGCAGTGCTTAAATTAAGAAGTCACTCTCATTATCGACTTCCAAAAGTAATTCCACAAATCATCACCTTGTTTATAGAAAGTGGAAGCCCTCAAGAAACTGTACGAGAAGGTGGACGATGTAGACCTGTTAGCAGGTATCATGTCTGAGAACAAAATCCGGGGCATCCACGTGGGCCCCACGCTGTTCTGCATCATGACCAAGCAGCTCCAGATCTTCAGGTACTCTGACAGGTTCTGGTTTGAGCGGGGCGACCAGTTACACAGCTTCACTTTGGGTAAGTTTGAGATGTTCTTGTCTATTTAGCATTCATTTTATCCAAATATAATTAATGCGTTAGTTGGTTAACATTGTTTAAAAAAAACGGTCAAGAGCGAGTCAGACTCGCGCACTAAAACTTCCGGACAAACTTCAACAGTTAACATATCTTTTGACTGCGTAAACTTAGAGGGATGATTTTTTCACAACACAAAGGGACCACAGAGTTTAGTATATGGCTTAATTTCAACTCGATACCTCCACGCGTTTCAGAGATAAAGGGTCTTGACAGACAGACGGAGGGAAAATGGAACCCTTATTGGATCAATACAATCACAATTGGACCAATAAAAGCAATAAAGCTGCAATGCTTTCTACACAATTTTAGATTATAAAAGCTTTTCAAGTTTTTTTTGAGTTTTTGGGATTCTACTGAGAATCGTGTTATTATGCATCATAATACAAATTTTAAAATGGTCAATGAGACACCAGGTTTTAAATAACTGATTCTGCCAATACCTACCCCATATTAAGCTGAAAAAGGAGGCCACATTAATATTACTGTAATCAAATTTAGCAAAGAAATATCTCCACAGGGCAACTACATGAAATCAGAAGAACCAGCATGGCACGTTTGGCATGCGACAACGCTGAGGGAATTAAATACATTCAACCGGATGCCTTCATGACTGTTACACCTGGGTATGTTATAATTTAATGCATTTAAATTAGTCCTTATTTTACTTGAAGCTCAAACAACAACAACTTAGAGCTACAACGATAAGATCCTGTGGAAGTTGTAATTGTAATAGGCTACTAGTGAATTTCTTCACAAGTAATTTAGAAAACTGCACCGTTCTTGGCTGGCATGAGCTACAACGAAAAGATCCTGTGGAAGTTATAATAGGCCATTAGGGGATTTCTTTACAAGTAATTTAGAGAGCTGCAACTTTATTGGCTGGCATCAATCTATTTGAATCAGTTTCTTTGACTGCTTGGCTGGTCCGAGTCCGAGTCTGGGTCCGGGTCCGGATTTAAATCCCAGGTCGGGCAAAGTGCTATTGGGTGCTTCCATATAGAATTTCTCAGTAGCAGCCATGGAGTCTGATTTCATGCCCGATTGATGGCAATAGGTTCGCCCCTATTACATGGGGCTTAAACATAACTGGCGAAATGTGGGTACATTATTAGTTACACCTCTGCCTATACCTACAAGAATAACAGGCGTGATGCTATGATATATATTTGTTCAGCGATCACGCATTTGTTTTATTATTATTTATTTAACACTTCAAGCACACAGGTCAGAGGCGGACTTATTTATGCCATAGGCATTTTCTACCAGTCAACCTTTGGGTGATGCAGAGACAAACAGTGGTAGGTGTATAATAGAAAAAAATATTAATTGTCAATTTATAGTACATGGATATATAAAATACTATAAATATAAAACAAAATACTATAAATATTTTTCAAAGCATAGATACACTAAATAAAAATACAAACAATGGGGAAAACTTTAACGATGTGACGAAACTGCCTACTTTTTACGAAGAAACTCACGAACTTTATGTTTAAAAGATAAACAGTTGGTTGCCATCCTGATTTCCTGGGGAAGCGCATTCCATTATGAAATAGCCTGGAGTGTATTATCCAAAGTATGAAGAATGACATAAGTATTTCTTACAGGAACATGCCAGTCCCGTGCACCCACATTGAAGGTCCAGACCTGACTAAGTGGAGAGACAGTTACTGTCATAAACAACAGAAATACAGCCATAAAGCGACCCACGTGCCAATGGATTACAAACATAAGGATGCATACTATGAAGCTAAAAAGGAAATTGTTTCTGGCTTCTCTTCCTTCTTTGATGATTTTCTTTCATACAAATCGTCTTCGGACGATCAAGGCTATGTATCAATGTAGCCTATAGAATAGTTTAGTTGTATTAGAATTACAACGGAAGATGTATTTTCTAAGGTGATTAAATACAGTTATTTGTGTTACCAGAATCTAGGTCATCATCATCATTTTCCTGCCTTTGTCTCATTCTATTTGGGGTCGGCGCAACACGTTTTCTTCTTCCATTCTCCCCTATCAGTCGTCACGGCATCATTTACTCCTTTCTCCTTCATATCATTCCTTACACAATCCATCCATATTTTCTTTGGCCTTCCTCTCGCTCTCCGTCCATCAATATTCAGATCCATAACTCTTTTAGTCACATGTCCTTCATCCCTCCTCATTACATGTCCATACCAAGACAAACGACTCCCTTTCAATTTTTCTGTAACAGGCGCAACTTTCAGACTTCCTCGAATATATTCATTCCTTACTTTATCCATTCTTGTCACTCCACACATCCATATCAACATTCTCATATCCGCTACATGCAATCGTTTTTCATCCACCTTTTTTACAGCCCAGCATTACCATGGCCCAGCATTAGCATAACAGAATCTAGGTCATAGACAAATTATATTTACTTTTAAATTGTTTCGTTTTTCTTTTACTACTTCCAAGACTTTCAATATAATTACACAGTAACTAGTATAGTAATTATACAGTAACGTTTTACGATATGTGAATCACGTTGCATATCTCGACGACAATTTTGAATAAAAACTAAGGAGTGTTTGGAGACAAAGAAACATTGAAAGGCATTTAGATAACGTTGAATTAAAATGGTATGTTGCCAACAAAGTGTTTAAATAATATGAAGTACTAGCTGCGCCCCGCGGTTTCACTCGCGTGGTGATAGAATATACAATACTAGCTTCCGCCCGCGAATTCGTCTGCGTGGCATAGTTACTTTCGGCTAACGCTAACTTGAACCCGAAAATGATCGAAAAAAAGTTATCTTCCCTCTTTCTCCACCTTATCTCACATTTTTTATCCTATGTCCGTCTCCAGGGTCCCAACTATCTAATGTATAAGCTATATTATTGTAAAGTATCATTGAAATCCTTTCAGTACTTTTGCATGAAAGAGTAACAAACATCCATACAAACTTTTGCGTTTATAATATTAAAGTAGCATACATCCTATACTATTAAATGAGCGAATAATAAGTATATAAAATAACGTTTTCGAAAACTGCTTTGAAGATTTATATGAATGTTGCAGTACACGGGTTTATCGATCAACCTAGGTCTCATTTCTTGAAAATAGGTTTTTTTTTTAATTTTCACCAAAGCAGAGGTCAATCGGCCATATACATAGTTAGTTAATAAAATAGAGCACTCAAAACACACACATAGATGAGACTGTTCATTCAACTTTGAAATCCCATTTAAAGTTATGTTTCCATTCACCCCTTCTTTTCTTTTTTCCTAGTTTACCTACCCGGTAAGCTTTTTAGTAGACAGATATAACAACGTCTTTTAAAGAAGAATGGCAGAGTGTCAAATGTCAATGCAATCTACAACCACGTTCAGACTTCTCTCTAAAGATAGATCTCGGAGAAATGAAGTCATAATTTAATCACAGTATATTTTTTCATCGCTGATAGAACGCAAACTTATTCTAGGGCCTAGAAAAAGTTCTGTTCTACTAGCCTTTGTTTTGAAAAGCAATTTTTTTCGAATGTAGAACATTTTCTCTTGTACCTTACATTTTTTTTGTTGATCAAGTTGTAAATAAATATACCAACTTCCTATTGTTATTGAGGTTGCGTTTGAGAAACCCATTCCATTGAACTCCATTGAACGAGGTAACAAAGGTTTTCCTCTTAGCTTTCAAAGTACAGTCTATAAGATATGTAGATTTTATTTTGTGAGGTTTTATTTTCTTAAGTTACTAGTTCGGTGGTCTGTTAAAAGCAGACTGGCCTTCCAGGGAATATAAACCCAATTGAGTTTTTATCAATTGATTACCTAGGACCGCCTTGATTCAAAAGAATCTCACTGCTACGGAAAAAATAATCATTTTGAAGTACAAATGCATTATGAATGTTTGCAACGTTTTGATGAAATTCATAGTATAGGTGGTCTAAACTGCGAGTAGCCAGTCGAGTCACAGTTCTTACTGTTCATTACATACTCAGTGGTCAGAATCTCAAGAAAATTCCCCGTAACATAAATACTAAACAAAAATAAGCGGGAAAAATGTTTATGAAAGCTAGGTACTATTATTGCAATAAAAATCCGTCGCTGTAACTACACAAAAATTGTATTTTCCGTAGAAGCGTTTTTGATGCGCTTTTGCTCCGAAGTGGCTTGATGTAGCCTGGATATCTGCCAACCTTGTGTGATGCAAAAAGAAGCACACGTGTAGAAGATTATTCTGCAAATGCAGTAAAATAACTGTCTGTTCTAAACTCAAATATTTTTAGTTTTAGTGTGTTATAGTGGTGAAAAATAGCTTAATTCAAGAGAGGTCTATGTATCAACTACTATTTTCATCATTGATATCTATCAGTATTTGTGGAATGTGGCTGATAATGGTAAAAGTTATCCATCAATAAAAATCCTATTCAAGTGGTGATCATCTCAGCCCTGGTGAGGTATTGCCCTTTTTTACGGATGGGAAAATAACTTCCCCGGGAGAAAGGGAGAGTGTCAAACTTATACTGACTAAAACCCAACCATGTTCCTTCTTTTGCACTTTATGTTCCGGGGCCTCGGTAATTTTTCGATCAACCCGCATCTCCTGCAGGCAGTAGCCCTGGCAGGCCCCTCTGCTTTGCTGACATCATTTTGAGGCGCGCGCATAACATGAATGCGCCGTCGAGTTTCGCCGGGCCATGGACTAAACCAGGACCTGACTCGAGAGATCATCGCCGCCGATCGCCTTTACGAGTAGTGTTGCACTGCCTGGTGTGGTGTTACCCCACAAACGTTTGGCCACTTGATATTGTGTACTGCTTGACCTGTTGCTTACACAACTGGAGCATGAAGAACGCTTCTGAAAAGCTCAAACTCGTCGCCATATTTTGGACTGACTCAATGGAGCTTATCATCGACTCTTAAAAGAATGTCAGAGAAAAACTTTAAACTTTCTATTTAAAAATATGCCATATTAGATACGTAAATGAGGAATAAGTGGTCGTTGTCCGGTGCAGTGTACTTCCATTAGACGGTACGGTTGCTGCAGTGGCTGAGCAATTGACTGCTGCGTTGCGTGTCGTGGGTCTTTGCACGGAACAAATTGTGGCCAACATATTTTTTTTCGGGTCTGGCTGTTTGTGTCCGTGTGTTTAAATGCTTGTAAATGCACACACTACAGGAAAAAATCCTAGTGAGGTATTTTTTAAAATGTGGTATGCTTTGTAATCGTAACAGTAAAGCTGTAGCGCTATGCTATAGTATATTTTATCTAGAATGTTTTGCATTTTTCTTTTTTAATAAAAAAAACGATATCGCACCAAAATTGTTTGCAGTGCACCATTTGTATGTTTGTACATACAGACCTATTTACCTGTACATAAAAGTGCTAAAGTATAAAAGTGTTTGTAAAAATAAAAAACGAATATTTCTGTAACATTTGGTCTTTACATTTCAATTTGTAAGAGAATATTAATGAAAAACAGACGGCAAATACCGCAGGTGTTGCTTTTTGCTCCAATGAGAATCAATTTAAAATATTGAAAACAAACGATGTTTGAAGAGAAACGAAGAACTGTTATGATTTGTTGCTTTTATTATTTCATTGAGAATGTAGGCAATTAAGTTATGACTTATTAATCGTTTAAATTTATTTTTAACACCCTTGCTCGTAAAGCTGATGTAATTCCACCGGTTTTAAATATGTAAAGAGGGTCATAAAAAACGCGTGTGTTATCAAAGCAAATAGTTAAGTTATAGTCCATACAAATTCCATAACAGTATTATTTGCCATTTCAAATTTGGAACTGATCGCCCCGCCGCGCCGCCGCCGCACGACTCCAGCTAGTGAGCAGCGCGCTGTTGCTATTCTTTTTCTTTTTTTTAAATTTATATAAAGGGTTTTGTCGCTTAGCGCTGTTGCTATTCAAATTTCGAACTAATTCGAAAGTAGGCAGCGCTAGCTCGCTGTTAAAATGGCGGGAAGCAACAATGTGCATTCACAGATTGAGTTTATTTAAAATGTTTTTTTTTCTGTTTCCTCGCAAATGTGTTAAAAAACGTCGTACGATATACGTGCGTATTGGTTATAACATGCTCGGCTCAATTACGCCCTCGCCCACGGCTCGGGCTGAAATTCCGACTCGCATGTTATAACCATCTTAACGCACTAATATCGTAATGTACTATTAAGCAACCGCTCAAGAGAGATTTAACTTGCGACAAAAAGCAAATTTAAGGAATTTGTTTTAATATTCTACGAGCATTGATCAAAATAAAAAAAAACTCGAGGTACACACTCAACCTCTTAATATAGCCCCCAGAAAAAAATTGCGTGATTTTAAATTGTGCGGACTTCGGATAAAGTCCAGAAAAACAATGGTTGCCAAGCCGTGACACATAACACACAAGTGCTTGGGTTTAAAACACTACTTTATGAGGTTGACATAAGTGCGAATTTGTATTTAGTAGGTACCGGAACTATGATTTTTTTATTTCCATTTTAGTTTGCAAGGAACTGTGCATCTAGGTTTTTATATTATGTATTTAATAAAATAATGGTTTTTTTTCGTATGGAAAATCCTTACTAATATTATAAAAGCGAAAATGAGTTTCTTTGTTTGTTATGTCTTCACGCCTAAATGGCCAAACCGATTTTAATGAATTTTGGTACAAAGATAGTTGGGACCATGGAGACAGATACAGACTAATTAAAAAAAATATAAGAATATAGGGATAAAGAGGGAAGAAAAGGGGAGAGAAAGATACATTTTTTTCAATCATCACGCTAGTTTAAGTTAGCGTTAGCCCAAAGTAAGCCACGCGGACGTAGTCGCGGGTCATGCAAATGTGTAGTAGTGCTAGAATTTAAAAACAAGCCTGTCTCAAGTAGCATTGCCGGCGTTTGTGAACACGATCTAAAGTTTCTAATATAGGTCGACTGCTAGGTAAGTAGTTGTCTTGTCTTATCAAAGCAAAGCCAGTTCTAAAAACAAATATAAAATCTCGAACGCCTGGAGCACCTTTAAAAAAAACAAAGTTCATGTTCAAAAAGAAAAATATAAAACAGCCGTCACCTCCTTTGTTTGCTCATACATTTGAGGAAGGAGCTACTTTACTTTAACCAATTCTGTTTCACAATGACAGATAGCGGCTTTGCGAATTGTTTTACGAAACATTTTTTTTAATGATCATGTTTATCATACATCTGCTTGGATATATAGAACGACAGGTTAATTAAGAAACTGTTATTCATTAAAATCTTCATTAGTTATCACACAGGTAGTTAGTTGCCCAAAATCTGTGAACCAGTCTTACTAAGGGCTTTACCCCGTCAAACTGTGGCTGTGGAGGCCAGATTGGCAGTCGCTTCATGGAAAATACATAGTCTAGTAGGTTTGTTAAATGGTTAGGTAGATGATGATTAGAAATAACACAACATTAGCATACATAGCAAATGTATTTCATACGTTTTAATGGCTTTTTTCAAGTGTACCCGAACAGTTTCGTCTTCGAATGAAGATTTCGGTCTAGCTTCACAGTAAAAATTTGCCAGTCAATTTTACAAAAACTGACACTAAAACGTCTTAATAACATTCACATTGGCAACAGGGATTCGCAAAAGGAGAGCACTAACAAAAAGCATAACTTAAATCCAATCTGCTCTAAAAACTCCCTTGTATAAACACGATCCACGGTCGCACTCAGTAAGTTTTCATCTCAACCATCTGAAAGCTAGTTAATCAAACCTCTAAATAAAAGCTTGAGAACTTTTTACCGGGATCTCTTACGCGGTAACAAAATAAATTAAGAAAAAAACGTTCAAAGTAGGTAGTGCAGTCTTCATTTATTCAACGGGGGAATTGAAGTAATTTCCAGAAGGAAAATTAAAAAGAAACGAGCTTATCTTGGCAGGCCCTCGCAATTACAGCATTGCTAAACAAGTTAGGTTTTTGCTCGCACTTCGTTCAGGTTTTTAGGGGTCCATACACAAGGTGTGAAAGTAGGATGCTATTTCTAAAGGTTAGGACATACTGTTACAGAAAAAATGTTCGACTGCGGACAGGATACGTCAGTTGCATTTTATGGTATTTCATTTAATGTCCATGACTAGAGTCGCATCCACAATCTGTCAGTCCCGGATTTTATTATTTACAAGCTTTTGCCCGTGGCTTCGCTCGCGTCCGCGAGGTTAAAATTTAGACAAAAAGTAGCCTATGTCACTCTCCATTCCTAAAATCACGTCATTTCGTCGCTCCGCTTTGCCGTGAAAGACGGACAAACAAACAAACACTCACACACACTTTCCCATTTATAATATTAGTATGGATGGAGGAGCTCGTGGCTAAATAATAGCAGCTGCTCGGGTCGATCTTTAGGTTAAGCCGCGCTTGCCTAGGTTGGTCTGTGGATGGGTGACCACCCGTTACATACCGAGTTTCCTCCGTGCCTCGGAAAGCACGTTAAGCCGTTGGTCCCGGCTGTCATTTGTAGATCTTTGACAGTCGTTACAGGTAGTCAGTGTTCCGAAAGTCTGACAACCAGTCTTACCAAGGGGTATCGTATTACCCAGTACTAACTGGGTTGTGGAGGTTAGATAGGCAGTCGCTCCATATAAAATACTGATATTCAGCTGCATCCAGTTAGACTGGAAGCCGACCCCAACATAGTTGGGAAAAGGCTAGGCAAATGATGATGGCTGTTCTCGGCGTTAATCGAATGATTTTTTTACCCGCACGAAAAAACGCGTTTTGGACATGGAAATGCGGTCTATACAATCCCGGATTTACCGAACCTTACCCATTTTTCCGAGCGTCAGACAATCACAGAACTAGTTGCCCAGTTTATTTTATGACTATCTAGAAATGTTACAAGAAATTCAAAGAAGACTTATAATACAAGTTTTGGTGGTACGGAACCCACAGTATGCCAATTCACTTGGCAAGTTTATTTTTTAAAAGGGCAACGTCCTATCAAGGTAATCCTTTACATTCCGTACCACCAGACTTACTTAATTTCAAAGATAGTGTCGTTCTAGAAATTTTAATCAGCGACTACGCCGCGCTACCCACGTTAGTAAGTAAAAATTAGGTACTTACTGAAAAAGAAATCTCTGGACAAAGCCTACAAATGTAATTAAATGTGAACTTTTACCTTCCTATTTTATCTTATCTTACATTCATTCGTGTAGACATGATTCGGAAAATATAATAAAAAACACGAAAATCGTAAAAATAACTACCGTTACAAGTCGGCTGTTCGTTTCGACTTTGCTCCCTCTAACAATTGATGAAAAACACAAATTAAAAAAAGTAATCACGGTGTCCATTTATGATATGAAAAAAAACAAGTAAAATATCCTCGTCCCTTTACAATTGAATTGAACTGTGCTGTGTCGACAAAAATCCGACTTGAGTTTCTCAATCGTCACGAGCCGATAAAACTAAATAAATGTAGGTATTGTCTTCTTAGTTTAACGATTGCAAAAAGAAGGTCCGACCATCAAGTGCACAGGTGTTAAATCATATCATGCAGCCCAACATGATACAGTGGCGTGGGTAGTGGATACATTTATGGAAAGCCCATACACGCAGTCTGGGGCCTTAGTCTGCTATTACAATAGTGTCAGAATGGTCGATCACTGATCGCATAATGCTTGATTTTGACATCTACTACATACTAAACTTGTCAAAATCAACTGTTCAGAAACCCTAACATCATGAAGTGTGGTGGTGGCCCACCACTCTGGACAAACCAAGCTTTGAGGCTTGTATGAAAGTACGGCGACTACGGGTGCGTCTCATAACGTATAAACTCATTTGGTCTAATTTCATTTTATTATCGTTCATAAGATACAATCAACATGAGATATACCAACTGTTGATATAATTTCTTTACATATAACATTTATTTATTCTAAGACTTAATTAGTATAACGTTGTTTGGTAAAACGTTTATGTTATCGAAAATCATTAGGTCTAACGATTAATATGTATATTGATTATTTAATCGAAAATCATTAGGTCTAACGATTAATATGTATATTGATTATTTAATCGAAAATCATTAGGTCTAACGATTAATATGTATATTTTTTATTTAATCGAAAAACATTAATCAGTTACTAGTTATATTAGACCAAATAAGTTTTATACCTTTTGAGTGGTATGTCAAACGATTTTATGTAATTTATTGTTTTTTATGTCAAACGATGTTAAATTTAATGTATGTTATGCTTTTAAAAATCGTTTATTATATCAACTAATCGCCATCCTTACTAATATTATAAAAGCAAAACTGAGTTTGTTACGTCTTTACGCCTAAATGGCTAAACCGATTTTGATGAATTTTGGCACAGAGATAGCTGGGACCCTGGAGAAGGACATAGGCTATATTTTTTCAAGATTTAGATATGAGGGAGAAAGAGAGAAGAAAAGGGACAACTTAGCATTGCTATTATAACAATAAACAAGGCGCAAGGGCAAAAACTACAGGTAGCAGATACCTATAAATCAGGAAAGGTGAACTGTGCTAAACCGAATTTAACGCGAGCGAAGCTGCGGGCAAAAGCTAGTAATAAATAAAATTATAGGTTCAGTTATATGTTGTAAATATTAGAGATTTTGTTGATATATCATCCATTACTTATCCGGCGACCACATGAAAGGTGGGCCATTATACATATATGAAGATACGCCACATACACACTTGAGATGTAAACCTCATCTGTAGAGCCATATAAGATTTTTTGGGTAACTAATCCTGTCGAAACAAAAATGAATAATCAAGTAGTACCGCTAAGCATTTCGAACTGAAAAAATGAAGTTTTCCAGGAATTGTTTTCTGTCTCAAAGGAAAGGTTATTCTGGCGAATATTGAAGATTTTAATTTGTAAACCGGTAGGTACCTACAGACGCCTGCACATCAAGCTACTACAATCTGTCAGATTTCTTTGATAGATTTTCGACTTTATTTTCAAGGTTCAAGGTTCATTGGGAAAAAATTACAGTTTCGGGTAGCTTGACCTGCTGGCATCTGTACGTTAGTATAAACTCCAGTTATATAAATAAGTAAAACATTTTTAACACACTACCAAATAAATTACAGTATGCATAGTCTTCTATTGCAAATTAAAAATAATCATGAAAACAAGGATCCAATTCACTCCCTTACTTTGTTTTGTTAAGCTTTAAAGTCCCTAAAAACAAATACATTTTAAAGCACAAGTATCTTTTAGTTTTACTAACGTTGTATGTATAGAATATAAAATTTTCCAGCAACAGATGGTACGAATGTCGGGTCGCTGTTTTCAAAATAATATTCATATGAAGAAAGCTGAAAGACTAACAACAGAGAACGGCTGTACTTTACACAATGTTCAAAATACATTGAAGTTACACCAAAGTACCTGTTTTTGTTTGACTTAGTCTCGCCCGCAATGTATTAGGGTAGCCGAGACAAAATGTGTGTTTTTCGATAGTTAGTGATGTAGTTTCGCGTAAATGGTATGCAAAGCCGTTCTGAGTAGGTTGGTAAAGTGACCCTGGCAGGCTTTTAGTCGCACCCGGCGAGGGTCCAGCAACCCTTGCTGTATACCATTTAATTTTAGACAGTAATATCGTGTTTTGTTATTAAATATTTCTATTAACCGTGATTTTGAGCGTGGGAAGTTAACTAACATCGTTTATATTGAACTTTCTTTCAGTGTCGGCTGTAAGTGTAAATATTTGATGGTAATACCGACTGTATTATATAAAAGTTTGCTTTGGTTCTAAAAATAAACTTCTTAAGTGGTTAATGAACAAAATCTTTAATTAAAATGATGTTTGAAGTGAAGAAAAGTTTACTGCCAGAGCTTACTTTAGAGATCGCAGAACAAACGAAATTCCCGATTCTTCCCACACCACCCCACCAAATCTATCTATATATAATTCCGCATAACGTTACACATAACGGTCTCCATAACATAACCATAATCCAATGGCTATTGCGTAATGAAACCTCGGCGCTGTCACACCGTACCTGAAAATAAAGATGCGGGCGTCATCTAAGCATTTCATTTAAAATAACGCGATCCTTCCGGTGTACTGGAGATTGAATGGCCTCTTTTACCCGGAGATACCCGGGCCGGGCCACTGGAAGGGTAAATTGGTACATTCAGAGGCCACATTTTGGACGTACAAGCCATTATGGATTATTCCACTATGTCCCATAAAATTGTCCCACCCAACAGTGGAGTTGTTCAAAATGTATGCTTCGTCCTATTTATTGATCAGGTAAGCAGTTTCTGATAAAAAAAAAACATTGTAATACCTATAGTGAATCTCAAATTAAATAACCAAAAAAAAAAAATTAGCTATTGACTAAAATGACTTTTATTGAATTTCAACGATTTACTCCTACTCACTACACTTTGTTCGGTGAATGTACAACTTGGTGGGGCAGTAAGGAATAATCCGCCATAACCATTATTGGGGTCTCGGACGGGAGAGGAAGACGCCGATTTTGTGCGGACTCTCGTTCAAACGCCTATTTACCTGCGCGGCCGGTGTGAAGCCTTCTTTGTGCCATCTAATGGAAAATTTATCTTTGAATGTGTAATGGACCAAAAGATAGAGGTGCGCATTTTAAATATTTTCTCGGAATGGACACACGAGTAAATAATATATTGGTTAGGAAAACAGTTCTTATACTTTGTTTGTGCGTGGAGGAATGGGTATCTTTTTTTTGCGGATAGGAAATCATCAAATAACTTCCCCCGCTCTGGGTGAAGCGGGAGAGAGGTTACAAATTCAATTTTCTCTCGGAATGATAAACTGAATGATGTCACTATATAATAGGTTCTAGTATTTCAACTTGATTTGAAATATCATTCAGAAAGGTACCCCAAGATACCGCAGCCCCGGAACATAAAGTGCAAAAAAAGGAACGTGGGTGGGTTACTAAGTCTGAAACTCCGCCTCCGCTGAAGATCATCAGTCTGTACATCCCACGTTACAGAATAGTTTCTCAGTAACATTTCCTTTATCAAAATAAGTATATCTTATTTGTCATGTAACATGGACAACGAATGTAAATAATATGAGACAGGCGACGAAGATTATACCTGTCATGTTTGTAATTAGGACGCCTTAATAATTAATTACGAAGCCATGGGCTCTTGTGTCTTCTCTCATTTAATGATCATAAATGTAATTGTATTTCTTGACAAGTCTAGGTCTGTATTAATAAAGCTCTTTTCATTTGATCTCTAATTGCTTTTATTAGGTTTATCTTATGTATTATTTTGCTGAAAATCCTTACTAATATTATAAAAGCGAAAATGAGTTTGTTTGTTACGTCTTCGCGCCTAAATGCCTAAACTGATTTTGATGAATTTTGGTACAGAGATAGTTGGGACCCTGGAGACGGACATAAATATTTAAAAAAAAGATTGAGACATGAGGGAGAAAGAGGGAAGAAAAGGGAAAACTTAGTATTGCTATTACAATAAATAAGGCGCAAGGGCAAAAACTACTGGTAGCAGGTAAATCAAGAAAGGGGAACTGTGTTACCCCGAATTTAACGCGAGCGAAGCCGCGGGCAAAAGCTAGTAAGAAATAAAATACCTTTTAAACGACTTTTTTTTCTTGTGTTCATCAATTTGATCAATTTAAATAGACGAGCTGCCAAAGTAGGTATGTTTAAATTGATCTAGTCTATAACATGACTAATCAGAAGTAGATTTAACTCATATGTGTGTGGTCCACGTATATTGGTACATGTTACATTATGGTATCAGTTGAATCGCCTTGTCGACGAAGTTCGTGAAATCTAATGGAGAAAATTGGGTGAAGATATACATATATTTAATGCCGAGAACAGCAGTGACAAATTCTCACGTGTATTAAACGACGTTTTTAATACACTTCGGAGAAATTAAATAACAGACCAAAAAGTACTTTTTTCATTAATCAATATGAAACTATGATTTCATTTGTTTTTTATCCGCGCTCTTATACTGAAGAAGAAACAAGGGCATGGCATCGCTACACAGCATAATATTAAAAAGAAGAAATTCAAATATTTTTTCGAACTCAAACAAATGTGAATTTGTTGTTATAAGCAAATTATTTTTTTATATGATCATGTTTATTTGTGAAATTCTGTTGATAAACACAATATAATTTCTTTAATTATATGAAGGCCTTAAAAACAAGCGCCTCTTTGCTCTATAAATAACCCACTGCCGGCTATAAGGATTTGAGCAGTTGTTTGAGTAGTTATCCGTGATAAAACAGAAAAAATGAAAGCCCTTGTTGCGATAAATGAGAAAAAAAACGCATGTGTGAAATACATCGCAAATCAAACCTAATCATAGGGTAATAAGAGCCAATTTCGAGGAAGAGAATGGAAAAAAATTACTACACTATATCTTTTTCCCCATATTAAGCACTGCCACAGATGCACATCTTCTGTCCCACAGTTTTACTAGCCCCTCACTGACACACTACCATTAGTGTGCGTTGCAGTATGGATTTCCTCGGAAAAAATGGCGAACGAAATGAGTGAAGGTCATGCTGATCAGGTTTACCATGAAGTGTTGAAGTAGGGTTATTTTAGTATCATTCCAGCAGTGTGGAAAAGAGACAGAGCAATACAGGATGCCTTCTCTTTCCCACACAAAAGGAGACTGCTTTAATACCTTATCGACAAATTGAAAATGAAAATATCGTTTCAGAATTTTCCCATATCTTGCCCGAAAAAGAGCAAGTAAATGGAACAATTTAATTTTACGTTTGAAGATCAAAATATCTGAAACCAAATTAAGATCTATTTATTATCATAAAAGCCTAGTTATTCGCCTAACAGCACAAAGCGAAACCAAATCGCAATAAAATTAACTTAATTTAGGTAATTTAGACATTCCTTTGATTTCGATAGGTTTATCAGATTTGCGAAATATTAAATCATAGTTAGTATTTCATTTCAAAAGATTTGGCTGGAGTATAATTTAGTAAACTGAGAGGATTATTTTCCTTCATAATAATGTTGCTATGATCTTGATTATTATGTAGTACTACAAATAAATTGATGAAATGATAACGATGAAATATAAACCTTACGTACAGGGTGGAAGGAACACCGATTTTTAATTACCGTTGAAAATATATGTAGGGGTAGTATTCGTTGTAAATGAAATAAGGCAGGATACCCAGCAAGGCGTGATGATGACAGCTAGAGTAAACAGTACTGAGTGGTGTCCTAGGACTAGCAATAGAAGTGTTGAACACCCGGCGGCGAGATGGGCATACGAAATTTCTGACATCGCGGGAATACCCTGGACGAGGCTAACACAAGAACGTGGAGTTTAGCTCTAGCAATGAGAGTCCTATACCTGGCAGTAGGTGAAGTCGGGCTGTAGGTGTTTCAGAACGAAGTACTGAGACGTGGTAACAGCTGCCCCATCTACCCTTTTTTTTCGTGTGGAAATCCTCGATGGATGTCGTCCGCCACGGGACGGCGGAGAGGTCTATCAAACTCCTACTCACTAAAACTACACGGTGTTCCTTCTCATCACTTCTGGCTGGTGTGTGGGGACACAGTTGCATTCTACAAAAACATCCCAGTAGTGACAGTTTGCTTGCGGTGAACCTGTTTCAGGTGAAGGGGAGGAGCGAGCTGCTGCTCGCCCTGTCTTATGAGAGGCGAGCGGAAACACCACATGGCGCCAGCTCGGGCCCTTTTTGCTAGGACAACAGACTTCCCCAAATCCATTGCCAGCAGGACATTTTATAGGGGGCAGAAAAGGCCCTCCTCCTGCGTCCAGTTCTTCGTGTAGAGAGGCAGAGTAGAAGTCATCTCCTTTCCCTTTCTGTTGTCTCTTTCGTTGCCATAACTTCTTTCCCGCCTCATGTACGCTGTATTTCCGGATACTAAACATACCACGTAGTAGATAAAGAATAATCCACAAACATTACCCGGGTGAGCCCGAGTTATATTAATTATATAATTGCCACTGCCCGTATAGTCATTTCCCAACTACGTCAGGCTTGGCCTACAGAGTAACTGGATTCAAATGAGTACCAGTATTTACATGGAACGATTGCCTATCTAACCTTCATAATCTAGTTAGTACTGGGTAATACGAAATCCCTCGGTAAGTCTGGTTGTTGGACTTTCGGGCTACTTACTAACTGTCAAAGATCTACACATGTCAGCTGGGAGCAAGGTACGTATCGGTATGTAATGGACCCATCCGTGGACAGTCATTGGCTAGCAAGGCTAAAAGATAGATAGATAAATCAATTATTTGATGCAGCAAAAGACACAATACAAAAAAAAACATCACACAGAAAAAAGGTACACATTAAAAAAAGTAAGGTTAACAAAGTTAGATTGACCCATAGGCATTTAGACACATCACGAGATCACAAGATCGACCCGGCTATTATTATTTAGCCACTAGTTCCACCGTCTTTCATAAATTCTTGTGGAATATTAAATAGCTGCCACCACTTCAATCAAGCTACAACATTAATGTCGGAAATTTGAAGTACCGTAAAACAAGGCGACGTATGCGCCGAATGGGTACTTCGTTTGACTAGTGGCATCTGTATAGGACATAAAATTTGAGGCTATGCTTAATGTTCTACGAGAAGGACGGAGGGATAACTTTAATGTCTCTAGCAAGTTGTCACTTGCCTACTTATGCGTGAGACGTTAAAATCTGGGTTGATGTTGATTCGCTGGGTTTTGCTTTGTTTTATTGTTTTTAATGCTCCAACCGCAATCCAATTTATTTAGATACCCAGGTTATTAATTTAATACTTGGATTGTTTTACAGTTGCTGCCATGCTGAAACTTAATTTATCCTGATTTTAAATTTTATTTTTTGTTTATACTCCCACTTCTTTAAGTAAGAGTTTAGACTATCAGTTCCTAAATTTAAATATCCTTTATGATTAAAATACAGTGTGTTAGGTTAAACGAGGGACTTATTGAGGGAGGGTATTCAGTATTCGATTCTCGTCCCAAATATGTAAAAAACCTATAACCTTAATTTCTGACGTAATTGTCTAATAAAATACATTATTCATGAACACTGAGCGCGAGAGAAGTAAACTTGTAAACAGTGAAGTAAATCACGCGGCAAAATACCTACTTGCCGATTCTACCGAAAAGGCGTCCTAAGCCAGGTTTAAAGTATGAAGGGAAAATGGATTATACCTAACGGTCATTGACATGCACACATGTTCTGCGATAGTATTAAATCGCTAGCGCAAGGGTATATACACGTTGCGAGACTTATGCGAAATTTTTGGTATGGTTCTGTCTTTTTTTTATTAGTGTTTTTTTTTGTTTATATTTTTATTAGTATCATGTAAGTATGCACTATTGTGGGTTTGAATACGTCCCTCGTTTAAACTAACATACTGAATATTGTGCCTGATTATGAAAATTGTTTAATTATTACGTAACGTTACATTATTGACAAGTATTGAGGAAAAAAATGACTTTTAATTATAACTTCAGTAGTGACGTTTTCACCGCTAGAACAACGTTTGTAGACGTCAAATAGAGCGGTTAAAACAGTGATTTGGGTGTTGTGATCGCCCAGTGGAATGCGCTCTTGTTTTTATAGTTCCAAATTCAAATCACATTATTGCCTAGCGGGCGGTAATTATTAATTGCTTCACTTGATTTATCCTACTAATATTATAAATGCGAATGTTTGTGAGGATGGATGGTGTTTGTTACTCTTTCACGTCAAAACAGCTAAACAGATCTTGATGAAATTTGGCACAGAGGTAGATTATAGTCTGTTATAACACATATCACGGGCGATGCCGCGGGCGCCAGCTAGTGTAAAATATTAATCTACAAATTTTACTATTGACTATTCTACACGAAGCGTCAAGCTATGAAAAAGAGGAGGGATAGATAGAAAAAAAACAAATTGAAATATTGGAAAAATATGCTAAGACGTTACATAGATCTAATATTAAGTATAATAATCCCATCTTCTCGATTATGGCTCCAGAACTAGGTGCCAAGATGGGATCAATGGCTTTGTACACGTCATTTAGAAAATACAACACAAATCACCAGCATACAATTTGGAAGAACCTCAGTATAAAACACCAGATAATATATCAGATGCCAGTTACAGCTCAATAATTTCAACCCCAGCTGTAATTTCTTCCAAAGATGAAAACGAAATCTCTAGTGGGGGAAGTAAAATATTTTCCTTTGATAAAAATGTCTATGATCAGAAAAAAATTACACCCTTGATCGCACACAGGGAAAAACAAGATGGAACCTTACAAACATATAAACGTAACCAAAATATAAATGGTCTGACATGATAAAAACAAAAATCTGAGCCATTAAAAAACAAAGATGACACCGTACACAAGACGTCAAATAGCCAAAGACTTAAAATTTAAACCAGCCATTTTAATTCGCCATAAAATGGCTCTCAATCTGATTATCACTGATGTACACGAGAATATAGAGATGCCAGTATTGCCGTCTAATTCCATCATCATTTTCCTGCCCTTGTCCCATTCTATTTGGGGTCCATCCTCCCCTATCAGACGTCACAGCATCATTAAATGTCCATAAATATATTACATAAATCAATTACCCATAAATTCCTAATAAAGGGACACACACAAAATGAAGGAGACGCGGTTCACTCCACAATAGAAAGAGAAGTAAAGAAAATGTTGAAATCGGGACCAATCTATGTACCAGCTCATTACATAGCTGCCATGAGAAGTGCCAAAAAACGAGGACAACCTTATATTGTAAATGAAATGAGTCACACGGAATTTTATGATATTAAAGCAGTAACTGACAAAGCTATTACGAAAAATATGGATGGAGAAAAGGTGAAAATTGCAGATATAAAGATAATCAAAATCATTAAAAATTAAAAAGAAGCAGGTAAAATACAGTTTTTTTTTTATAAAACCTCTTATGCCGACACTGATTTTAAGGAGATTAAGTTAGAAACCACTAAAGTCGCAACACGCAGACAAGGGACAACTGCTACAATATCTGATCTGAAACCACTTTACACGGCTAAATTACCATTAGCTGAAAGGAAAAAAAATTATTTGAAGTCTCTTGTTGATCATAATTATATTCCTAAATACTACCTCATCTTATTTTGACCATATTCTTTAAAAAATTTTTTTGTTGTTTTAGTGTGGCGTACTATTCTGGAATATGATTTACAGCCCTTAGAAACTAGAATATTGTTATATTTTTCATACTTAAGTTAATTTTTGATCTCAAACATTGTGTATTTTAATTAATAGTTACTCATTGCCTACCAAAGTATTATTCTAATAATAATTATAGTACATAAATATGACAGAACTGATTTTTAAATACTATTTTTAGTAGAATTAAGGTAAAATTGTTACTATTTAAGTCATTATTGCTTTATAAAAGCTTATAAAAGGGCCTGTGCATCGCGCAGAATAGTGACACTATATTAGTTTTTCAGTTTTTTGTTACCAATAAAAGGTTTTTTAGTTTTTCAGATTTTTGTAATAAGTACTGCTACTTTTATTCCATAATAAAAACAAAAGATATGACCGACATAATAACTCTACTTTTATTTATACCCTTTCCAATATTATCAAAACTTTAAACGCTTGTACTGAAAATGTGTATATTTTGTTTAGTGACGTTAAGGAAATTAGAGTGCGATTTACTCCTTTCTCCGTCATATCATTCCTTACACAATCCATCCATCTTTTTTTTTGGCCTTCTCTCTCTCTTTTAGTAACATGTGCTTTCTTATTCCGATCTACGACAAACCAAATCGGAAGGTTAATTTGGAGATTTGTTTGATGCAGATCTTTCGATATAGTTAATAACTAAAGTTAAAACTACAAATTGTGCAAGCCTTATTCGTGAAATTAATATTCATCCACTTTTTCTACTGGACAGATAAAGAAATCGAATACTATAAAACGTATTACAATAAATTCGGCAAAGTCACTATTACATTTGATGAAACGGGGTCTTTTTTCGATACAACACAATCGGGCGGGAGGGTGTCACCACTGTGACGATCGTCCGGAGGACACGGTGGAACACTCTGTGGCGGTCTGTCCAGCTTCGGTAAAGCACCGCTGCATCCTTGCGGAAAATAAGATCTTGTACGAAAATCGAACTGGCTTCAAACAGCAAACACAAACAAAAAATTTCACACATTTACACTTACACATGGTTACACATGGTTTTAGGTAACCACATAAACCATAATCCTTCCTAATATTATAAAAGTGAAAGTGAGTTTGTTTGTTTATTTGTTACGTCTTCACGCCTACATGGCTAAACCGATTTTGATGAATTTTGGTACAGAGATAGTTAAGACTCTGGAGAAGGACATAGGCTATTTTTTAGAGGGAAGAAAAGGGAAAAGATAGCTTTGCTATTACAATAAATAAGGCGCAAGGGCAAAAACTACAGGTAGCATACTTGTAAATCAGAAAAGGGAACTGTGTTATGTTACCCCGAATTTAAAGGGAGCGAAGCCGCGGGCAAAAGCTAGTACGTGATAAATTATTGATGACTTATTACTTTTTACTAAAAAATCATACATACTCTAAAAAAACTATTCATTAATACATAATTCACAACACTCAATATAACTACAATACATTAACATTGTGACGTCATAAGCATGAAATGCACAATTACTATCTCTATTCCACCCGTCGTGGTCAGATATCCCCTGCTGATGACCGTATACAGAAGACATCTGCATAGCGTTTGACTATCAAAGATGACTATTAGCATATCTTGATTACTCCTAAGAATACTCTGTTTGTAACTAATTTATCGATATAGAGATATTATAACACACAAACACCAACATTTTATGCTGTGAAAAAATCCACAGCGACATAGAATCCATCTCTTTTTTTGGAAGTCAGTGGAGGTAGTCCGTTCTTTTAGTCCATTCATGCAGTAACATTAATCATGCTTTAAGTTTATTTTTGTTTTTAAACATTGAATCAAATGAAATTAAAAAAAAAACAAATCTATGTTTTTTTTTTATTTCGATATCTCCTCTGCCAGTTAAACTCAAAGAGGTTTAGCACTGCTTAACGGAACTGTCCTATGGTAACCTGAAATGTATTTAAGGCCCCAGGGCTGCCAACTACTTCTTAATATCGAATACCGCGCGCTAAGGGCACCCCCTAGGTAGGGACTCGGGCTTAGGGCGTCATTGAGAGAGGAAAAATATAGGCCTTATTTGGTAACTTTTAAACCTACTAGCTCAGCTCGCGGGCTGGTTCCAATAGCAAAGGTTGGGCCTTAACAGATTGAATCCCGGAACAAGATAAAATGGTATCGACATATGCATATGAGTGGGAGTAAAATATTTCTTAAACATATTAATATCATTGACAAGCAAAAAGTCAACTACTAACAACTAATCCACAGAAACGTTTGTAAATTACTGAAATTAGAGGTCAATAAGATTGACTCGCAAAAATTCTTTGCCGGTTTCTTGCTCACGAACTAAGTATAAACAATATCAAAGACTGTTTATTTTACAACTCATACCATAAACAATGTTTCATATGCTCAAAACTAAGTCCATAAAAAACCATTTACGTGTTTATAGCAACAATTATTCCGGGCACGTCGGAACTTTAGTTCCGCAATAGTTCGCAACCCGCCCGCACCCGTCGGACCACGTCGCCATACACTACGAATTTTGCAAAGTCTACATTTACAAAAGCCTTTTTACACGTCAGCCTTTTGCTTGCCTACTCTAATATACATATTTTTGTAAACTTTCTAGATAACTTTTATTATGCCCAAGTGGTACTAAGTAAGAGGTTTTATACCCTAACCAAAGCTGGCTGGGTAATCATAATGTTCAAATACTCAGGTCGTTTTAAAGAGAGAACTTAGGCAAAAACATAAGATAGGTTTGATACAAAAAGTGTGACATGTAACTTAAATTATAATCTTAAAAGGATATATGGGCTTAATATAGTACCTTGATAAATCATTATAGTACCTTGGCAGCGTATTTTTGAAGCCAATCATGAAGTTAGTTTGTTTAATGATACTTTGTGTTACTGAAGAGGTTTTAATACTTTAAAAAAAAGACTTTAAAGGGTTGGTTATAAAAAGAAGTGCTACCGAGTATCCTCTTTACCATCTTAGCTAAGCTAAGGAAGAGACAAATGTAGCGACATACTGTGTTGCCTCGCAATTATAATCCTGTTTAGAGAATAAGGTATTGTAATATATATTTTTCAATGATAAAACAACAGCTGTGTTTATTTGTATCCCATCCATTGACCCTATTACTAACAGATCATAATTAAATGCAACAGTAACTCACTTCCGTTAAAGTGTTCTGAAAGTAAGAAGGCATTATGCTAAAAATCTATTAAAAGTAGTTTGACCGAAAACACAAATAAATTTATACAGCAACTAAAAGTAAAATCACAAGGCATTCACAGCTCTACACAAATACTTTGACCACTAAACGCGCTATTTAGCATACAAACAAACTTGATATAGATATCAATCTCTTGATTGCTCTCGGTACCATTATCATATGTTGCTCCATGGGTTAACGATGATGGCGGCGTTAGAGGTCGATCACACTTGCAAGATTGTGTGGAAGAGCCCTTTAACACGTCATATAGGTATGTTATATTCATTGATGAGTCCTTAGCCACTATTTTAGTTGGAGATAAGGGTTTATGTCGAGTCAGTGGTGAATGTCTGTACTCACTTGTAACGAAAAGGTAGATACTATCCAGATAGGCAGAAGGATCGGACAGACAAATCATATTTCAATTTTTTTTTATTGTTGCTATATAAATATAACAGTGTGCTCTGCCGTGTCCTCCAGGCGGAACTACGTATCTTCCTGCTACCAAAACGTTTTTGAGTTGACGCATAAATAAGACAGGCATGTAACTAGACCTTGACGAAAGCTCTCTTCTGGTCGTATCGACGGTGTGTTCGTGTCCTACGCGCACAAAAAAGAGATGTCAGCCACCACCTGCCGGGCAAAGGGCATAATATAAAACTAGTCTGCTGGAGCAGCGGGTTGCTTTAAAAGAGATATCGTGACACCAGAACACGAAGTTCAAAAGAAGGAACACGGTTGGGTTTTAGTCAGTACAAGCCTTACACTTGTCTCCGCTCCGCCCGCAATGGGAGAAGACAATAGGTAATTTCTCACCCGAAAATAAAAGTCTCTCACTCAGTTTTGCGATAAAGCATAGTAAAACACACACCACGCTTTTAAACTTTTCCTTTACATTTTCTATTTGAAAGCAGATTTATACGGTATCATGAACAATGACGCAATTAGCAACAAACTGAAACAATGAGTTCAATCCACTTCCTAAAACCACAACGTAATCAGTCCGTACAAATAGAATTTAATTAGTAAATCTAATAAATCTGAAACGATTGTTCAGCTGTGGCTGTCGCAATTACATTTGATAATTAACATAGGCAGTGAATGAGGTTGGTTGGTTAGAGCTAATTCGCGTCCTGGGTTGGTTGATTTTTGCGGTTTGCGATAGTTTTGATACAAACCATCCTGTTTTGCGGTTGCCGAATTGATAGTTTTTGTGTTCCATCGGCATTAAGGTGGGATTTGTTTGTTTGTACATACAACATATTCGATTACGACTAAGTATATTTTCTCTAATTGGATACTGATTTTCACACTAGGGGTTTTTATGTAGGTAAGAATGATTTAGCGCTATAAAATAAAAGAAACTTAAACGAATCGTTGAAAAAATAATTGCAATCAACTGAAAGAATGGCCGTCACATGCAAAGCTTAAAACATAATAATACTTTATAACCTTTCAACTAAATATTTTTCTATAAGCAATATACAGAACAACACCAAAACTTGATTGGAAAATCCAAAATTAATTGAACAGCTTGCGGCCATTGCAATAATTATAATCAAAGCATTCTAAACTACAGACTTTGTCGGCAGCTGTGTCTAATTTTGCGTTAATAACATGCCAAATATCAGACAACTAAACATTATAAGCTAGTCAGTGTTGTCATCACCATTATAATGAATGGAATCGATTCGAAATTGGAGCACAAACATTTGCATTCGATATTCATGAGATAGTTGAGATCGATTAAATAATTAATCGCTCACTTTATTGATGTTGGTTCTGCTATTTGTTGCAAGTTTTATTATTAAAATGATCGGAGTTACTTGGTGTTTTAGTCAATCACATCAATTATTTTCACTAAAAGTGAAAAATAGGCATCATTCAAAGGCAAACGCGATAAACACGTTAGAAACGCGCTAGCACCACTATGATGACACTAAACGTTTTTGAACGTAGTTCATAAGACGTATTAATCCTTACTTATATATTATCCTTACTAATATTATAAAAGCGAAAGTGAGTTTGTTTGTTACGTCTTCACGCCTAAATGGCTAAACCGATTTTGATGAATTTTGGTACAGAGATAGTTGGGACCCTGGAGACGGACATAGGCTATATTTCTTTTTAAAAAGATTGAGTTATGAGGGAGAAAGAGGGAAGAAAAGTAAGAACTTAGCTTATTAAATTAAAAATAAAAAATAGTTAGAAAAGGGGGAGAAAGAGGGAAGACAAGGGGAGAAAAATAAATTTTTTTTGATCATCGGCCGGGTCATCGGTCATCGGGTTAAAGTTAGCGTAAGCACAAAGTAACTATGCCACGCGGACGAAGTTGCGGGCGGAAGCTAGTACTATATACTTTATAAGAGTTATCGCTATCAGCTTAATTGGTTTAATTTATATGATTCATAAAAGCTAAATCGACCAAAAAGTGATTTGTAAATGAAAACACAGAAAGTATCAATTGCGCAGCCCCGGGGACCATTAATTAGAACCCGGTGTTTTGTACCTTCGTTAAAGTTGGAAACTGGAATAACTGTTTGTAGATACTATATCGAATATTGTTTTGACAGTCAATTTAAATTGATTTTCAGCTTCCTATTTTAAAATATGAGATATAGAAAAATATTTTTCATGATAATATATATTTTATTTGTTTACATTTACTTTATTAATATTTACTTATAAGTTTAAGTTTATAATAATATGTTATGGCACACACACACACGCACATTTTATTACTCTCTCACACATTATATACCTCCCACATTTCGTTCTCATATCTCCTTTCGCAGGTCTGCTGGCAAAAAAATCTTAAGAAATAAGCAGTGCTGTTGTACTCAAATTTCGTGTCTTTTTTTACTGTCTTGTCTACTGTGCGTACATAAAGTGTGAAATAAATAAGTACATTTTAACCAAGTGTAAAATGATACCATACTTCCGTACATACTTCTCCATTATTACATAGTCAATTTCGTAAGGTACTTCAGAAATTCGAATATCCACTTCAACATGTTCTGCGACGAAGAGAAACGTAGGTACAATCAGAGGATCGTAATATCTGCATCTTCACATCTGTACATTAAAGTACAGACATGTTCGTTCATTATTCGTCTTAAAGCGTCTAGCTATGATATCAAGATGAGTAAGTTGCTTGCGGCTTATCTCTTCCTACGCATCGTACGTGGTGGACCAAAGCGTTTGACACGACACTTCTTCAAATTGTTGATGAATGTTTACGACGCTTCATTTTCATTTTGTAACTAAAACTCGTTATCCATCCTCAAAAAAAAAAGAAAAAAAACTCGTTATGAGTGCCGTACACTAGGTAAATATCAGCGCGCAGACACTTTTGACATAGTTAGGACGAACAATTATTAAAATTGAAAAACAGAAGTGTTTTTCAATTTTAATACCGAGAAGTAGTTTGTGCCCTCAAATCAAAATTTCACCACAATCACAACGACCTTAGTAAGACATAAAAGTCAAACATAGAAGATAATCAGCAAGCCAAGCATAACAATAAACTCAAATCAATATCAACTACAACGTAATCAATATCATTATCCTATTAGATCGTACACAACAGAAGCAACTGATTACTGGATCGCGTGGCCAGTAAAATGAACAGGGAAATAGAATAGATATCTGCTAGCATACATAATCTCCTATAACATTACGCTTATCTTGTCTTATCGATTGATGAGAAGGGTTGACAATTTAATTTTTTTTCTGTTGTTACTACAACACGATCTAGTGAAAACTAAAAGAGGTTTTCCAACTTATTTATTACTAGCTTTCGCCCGCGGCTTCACTCGCGTTAAATTCGGTATAACACACCAAGCAGACCTGCAGTTTTTGCTCTTGCGCCTGATTGATTTGTAATAGCAACGCTAAGTTTTCCCTTTTCTTCCCTCGTTCTCCCTCATATCCCACTTTTTTAAATAAAAATAGCCTATGTCCATCTCCTAGTTCCCAAATATCTCTGTACCAAAATTCATCAAAATCGGTTTAGCCATTAAAGCGTGAAGAGGTAACAAACAAACTCACTTTCGCTTTTATAATATTAGTAAGGATAGCATGGTAAGTGATATTCACTTTATAGGCATGAATACCTTTTGGCACGATGAGCCAGAATCTTAACGAACGACATTCTTGTTTACACTATATTTAAATTGGTGATCAAGGTTTGATCTTCTTAAAAAGTTCTTCAGTATTTCAAATAAAACTGTTTAATGATCTGATCAGAATTCCCGTTACATACCGAGTTTTCTCAGTGCCTCGGAAAGCACGTTAAGCCGTTGGTCCCGGCTGTCATTTGTAGATCTTTGACAGTCGTTACAGGTAGTCAGTGTCCCGAAAGTCTGACAACCAGTCTTACCAAGGGGTATCGTATACCCAGTACTAACTGGGTTGTGGAAGCCAGATAGGCAGTCGCTCCATGTAAAATACTGATATTCAGCTGCATCCGGTTAGACTGGAAGCCGACCCCAACATAGTTGGGAAAAGGCTAGGCAGATGATGAATGATCTGATCAGAATTGGCCCTCATCCGGCAATAACCCGTCGCGGACGCATGGTCACCATTGGCGCAGGCCTGTGGACGGTGAGCAATAGATAGCTTACCGTCCGTCCGTCTAGTGACGGCAGACCGTGTCGATGGTGCGTTCTTGTTCACACGCGCTGCGCTTAAAAGGGATGTCAGCAAAGCAGAGAGGCCCGTCTGGGCCACTGCCTGCCGGGGTTGATTCGAAAGACATGTCGCGGCACCAGTAAACAAAATGCAAAAGGAGAAACATGGATGAGTTTTAGTCAATACAAATCTGTCACTCCCTTCCGCTCCCAGAGCGGGAGAAGACATTAGATGATTTCAAATTCCAAAAAAAGAGAACCCTGAAATTCTGAACAAAATTAAATAAAAATAAAGAAAAGTCATAAAAATACAGAGATAAAAACATTAATTATACATTTTTAATTTAGTTCAAGCACCCAATCAAAATGGCTGACATCATTAAACACCAAATCACCGGCGACAAATCTACGCCAAATTAACCAAATTCCGTTCAATAGTTCATAGTTTCCTTCGCTCGAATCTTCGCTAACGAGGACCGAATTAATTTTCAAAGAGATTACCCGGACGTATCAAAATTAACAGAGCTGTGTTCTTATTAATTAATGTGGCGAATTACGGAAACCCTTTGACGTTTGATCGGCTCGGTTATTGATAGCTAGGCGTGTCGTACATCATTTCGACGCGTCAATTGACTTCATGGCTTGACTTACTTTAGATATAGGTATATGAGTGAGTTTGGAGTTGTACTTTACTAGTATGCTGGTGGCTCGGAACAATTGCAATCAGTTTTCATTAACAGCCTGAATACACAAACTGTAGTACCTATTATATATGACAAAATCAAAATCAAAAGTCATTTATTCAAATTAGGCTGATAATCAGCACTTTTTGAACGTCACATTACAAGAGACAGTCCCACAAAAACGCCCTGCCCTTCACCATCCTTAATAGTCCAGATATTACTAAACAGTATTCTTTGATCAGAAACAGTATCCTACCGATCAGTCCTACCAACACACCAGGAGAACTAAATAAGGATAACAGTTATAAAGAAACTCTCAAAATACGTTTCCACGTATGGATTTTTATTATGCTGGTCATAGTCAACATAAATTTGATTGACATAAATGTATATGGCTATAATTTGTTTTTTGCCAGTCATTCCTTTTTTTTCGAGAACACAAAGACATCTTATATCTAATTTTTCGGCTTTTTTTGGAATGACGTGACAAAATTGCAGCTTAATTCCCATTAAGCTAACCCCACCCAACACCCACTTATCGAGTCAAATTTAACTTCTAAGATGTTTTTACAAAATTACCTACAGGTGAAACTAATACAAGCATGTATGCATTTTCAAACATGCACTTTTAGTAGCTCATCATTTCACATTCATCTTTTTGTGGCACCAACCTGACTTGTTTGTATAATAATAATTTTAGGTTCCATTTCACAGAAGGATTAGCAAACAACCACACGCTATAAAAATCTAACCCGCAAACAAATTATTTCTCTCAGTTCACCTTCAGTTCTGTTCCACACTGTGTAAAAACCAGAAAGCCACAATTGATTAAGTTTGAATAGTGCTGTGGCGACTATTCGTTCAAAAAGTAATCGTCACAGAGTTTGTTGGTTTCAGTGTTTCAATTCTCATGCAAACCGCACCAGGAAATCGGAGACCCGATTGACAATTTGCCAACAGTTGATAAAAATGTGAACTTTTGTTTCCGGATTGCGTATTTTGAATACGGTATTGACGAATTATGCTATGAAATCGCTGCTTAACTGTGTCAGTGAATATAATAATTACTGTGAAACTTCTAACAAGGAAACATTTTTATATATTATATAGGAGATTTGAAAGATTTATCTGAATCATTCATCAAAGCATCATGGGCACCTCAGCACCTGCCGGGGTTGCGGGTTGTTCGAAAGAGATACCGCGGCCCTGGAAAATAAATGGCAATAGAAGGAACATGGGTGGGTTTTAGTCAGTACAAGTCTGATACTCCGCCCAGAGCGGGGGAAGTTATTCGAAAATTTTCAATCCGCAAAATAAGTATCATGAGCAGTTGTATATAGATATTTACTCCCCACTGCTAGACCATATTTTCCCCAAATTATTGTAGTCTTAGATCCGCTTAATTTACTGTATCAACTATTTATCATCATATAAGCCGAAACATCGCCATCAGCATCGCCACGTCGGCATGCTTAAACTTCAGTAAAATCAATAGAAGATAAATTATTCAAATCTATTAATTCACATTTTCCACGAAATAAACCAGAACAGTGGAAATCAATGACATCGCAGAGTTATGAATAAATAAAACATATTCAAAATTCGAAGGCACGGGTGACAGATGTCAGAAGTCAATAGTGATGACGTCACATGAATAGAAATAGTTCCTTACAAGTTTTTGTGCCAACATTTCTATTTCTCAATCCTTTGAGGAAAGTTTTTATAAAGGAATAAGTAGTTATATAGTTTTGTTTTATTGTATTTTTCAAATAATTTATAGGTATTCTGGTCCGATATGCCATTTATTTTTGAGAGATTGATTTTCATTTTCATCTGCTTACCGTGACGTGAAAGAGATGGTACGAGACATCATGTATAGCTCTATCTCTTTCCCTCACTGAAATAGGGTATTTTACTCTATATGAAAGAAATTCTAAAAATATACAATTCAGATAGCTTAGGCAATAAGCAGTCGGAAAATGTTAGATTTAGTTAATAAAATAACTAAATAAATTTTAAAATTGATTTCAAAGTTTTCACTTTTTTTAGTCTGTTGTTTTACTAAGCGAAACAGTGTCCGCCATGATTATGACGTCATACGGTCATGTTGTGAACAAAAAGTGACAACTGTCAACTGAGCAACGTCTGTTATTTTTGTATTAAAAAACTTTACATTTTAATTTTTATTGAAATAATAGTAATAATACCATGGAAGACGGTTTCGTAAAAGAAGACAGTACATTTTTTCATTTTTAAATTATAGTGAAATATACAACTAAACAGAAAGACTAATAACAGCGCATTTGTTTACATGACCAACTAACGTCATGACCACAGAGTAACATGGCGTCAAGCGTTTTTGTGATTTTACGCGCGAAAATAAAAATTGTAAAATTGAAATGCAATTTTATGGCACTTATCGATTGAATATTTTTTTTGTTTTTTTTTTGGTGGTTTACTAGGACCCTAGGATCAAAATGAGATACTTTTTAAAAATGGGTGTAATACCGTATTGATACTGTTTTAAGATGCCATGGTAACCCTGCTGATTGCCTTTGCAGTGTTTGATCAAATCGTCTTAGCAAATTAAATCGTTCAGTAATCAGTTATCCTTACTAATATAAAAAAGCGCAAATGAGTTTGTTTGTTTTTTCACAATTCGGAACCAGTGCTGGTTTGTAGATGTCACGATGTTCGATATAGTATCTCGATCTATAGTATATTCGATAGTCTAATAGTTGTTTCTAGGATTGATTGATGATTTCCCTATTCGTGAGGACCTTAATTCTGGTACCAAATACTAGCAATTACTCTAATTTGCTTTTTTAATTTCTTAGATTATTTCTTGTTCTGCAACTAAAACTAGTTTCTGCCTTTTTCATCCTCCAAAGTATTCCAAACTCCGAGTGAATTACTTAAGCGGTCAGAAAATCGTAATAATCTAAGTTAAGGGGTCTATCCATCAACGTCGTACTCTCTGGAGTTGGACCCGTGAATTATTGCAACTACATTTAAAGCTAAGTGTAAACGATGGGCATAGCGGGTCTTGGCTCTTAATGTAGCCGTTTTTGTATGCAGAAGAAATTAAGAAGTGAGTTTACAGTTTTTTCATGAAAGTCTTATCTTATTTAAGAGTAGGTTATGTCTTTTTTGTTGTATTTTTTTAAAAAGCGTTTATTAGGTTCACTTGTAACTATCTAAAAAAAATGAAGTTAGATTTTATTCATTTTACAGTTTCCAAATTGAGCTGAAAGGACATGGCTGGATCCTGCCCTGATAATGCAAAGTAATGATTATTATATGAAAATTCCTTTTAAAATAAATAAAAAATAAGCGCATTAATTACATTTCCCTAAAATAGGCGAGAGAAAATGCAAAAAAATTATGTTTGTTCATTGATTGTGTGGTTTTATATTCTGACATGGCACTAATTGACATTTACATTGTCATCTTGCGTTGATTTTATCACGTATTATGCATTGTTAACTCACTTCATTCTAATCTTCCAATAATTAGAAAAGGAGCTATAAAATATCTTTGCGTACGACACAAAAGTGCTGGCACAAAACAAAATACATTCAAATTATAACAACAGACATTTATGTCAATCATATTGGCATTTTCTTTAAAATAGGGTTACAGCATAATAACTTAAACCTTACCCTTCGTATTCATATCTAAGATTCGGGATCTGACATAATGTTCCAAAATAAAAGTTGGTGGTATCGTAAAGGCTTCGTTTACACCCTGTATTTCGGCTGGAGCCAGGACTTGGTGAAGGCAAGTGGCCTCATGAGGTCATCCGGGCAGGACCTTGACCGATTCTCGGACATGTTGTATCAAAAACCTCAGTATATTGTTGATAACTGATTTATTAATACAAAATTACAATCAACTAATCGTTTCACTAATAAACTTTCACAATAAATTGTATTTATGACTCAGGTGTGATCCGCATCACAATTCCGAGGTGTTGACACTGCGACTGCTTCGGTAAAACTGACTTGTGCCCGCTAGCGCGCCGCCTTATATTACTCGTCCCCCACCTCGCCTGACTCATGGAGTGGTACGATGATGTCACATTGCGCATGTGCACGACGCACGTGCGCCGTTGCAGCTGTGTTTGTCTTCACAGCGCCGACACGGCCATTCTGCACAAAGGTCGCCCTCGACCTTAAACAAAGAAAAACTGCGCAGAATATCAAGGTTCAACTATGTCACACATTACAAACGTAAGGAGGCTCCCGTCCTCATCTCACATACGATACACATTGGGAAGTAAGGAGGCCCCTGTCCTCAACTTACGGATAAAGCATACTTGCAAACATAAGGAGGCCCCTGTCCTCAACTTACGTCCAGTACATACCACAAAGTAAGGAGGCCCCTGTCCTCAACTTACACTCAACACACATACTTGCAAACATAAGGAGGCCCCTGTCCTCAACTTACGTCCAGTATACACCACAAAGTAAGGAGGCCCCTGTCCTCAACTTACACTCAACACACATACTGCAACCATAAGGAGGCCCCTGTCCTCAACTTACGTCCAGTATATACCACAAAGTAAGGAGGCCCCTGTCCTCAACTTACGCTCAACACACATACTGCAACCATAAGGAGGCCCCTGTCCTCAACTTACGTCCAGTATATATCACAAAGTAAGGAGGCCCCTGTCCTCAACTTACGTTTAATACATATCGCAAAGTAAGGAGGCCCCTGTCCTCAACTTACGTCCAATATATATTGCAAAAATAAGGAGGCAACTGTCCTTAAGTTATATTATGAACAAGTTATGCAATACTTTTAGAACAGTTATGGAGTAATGAAGTTTTTTACCTTTACTACTGTAGACTTTCCTCCAGAAGTTGAGTCGAAGTTAGCAATAAGACTGCCAAGACTGACAGAGTTGGACGGTGTAGTCTGTCTACACTCGGTTGTTCCGCTAGTTACTAGTTAGCTGCACCCCTTCTACGAGCGTGTCCAAGCGCGCGCGCGAAGACGAATTCTTAGATGGCGCTGTTTGCATTGTGCCATCAATCCACGACACGGCCATCCCTGACTAGCACCCGTCCTCGGATGTAGTTCCTGTGGACAAAATATGCTCAAAGAGTAATCTAGCTCGGCTTTCCTGCCAATAAAAACAAAAGGTATCTGGGTATAGTTATCAACTTTAATGGTTTTACTATGCCCTGTCACAGTACTCCCTGCTCCACATAATTCATTGAAAAGAAATCCGATCAACAAGTTACAAAACAAAGTATCTAACAATTTTATTACTTTTTATCATAGTTCATAAGCAACGCATACTCAAATCTAATTCTCGAGAAACTTTGTGATCGGGGATCTCCCTCACACGATCATGAAGGTATTTGTATATTTGCTTAGAGTCAAGCGCCTTTAGTCGGTATCTATCCCCGTCTAACACTTCAATGATCTCGAATGGGCCTCTGAATTTAGTAACTAATTTTGTTGGAGTCTTTTCCCTCAATTTAATTAAAATAATCATTAACAACTAATTTAGAAACGTGAACCTTATTTTTATGAAATCGTTTTTATCGTAATTAGCATTTTTTTTTTTTTTTTTTTGTAAAATTCTGTGTCGCATGCCCTCTCATCTCATCTAAATTAACGTCAGTCACGTCATTATCAACGGTCACTACGCCAAGAGGACGTGCTACCCTACGATCATTAACTCAAAAGGGCCAGATTCAGTCACCCTATTAATAGTGGAGTAAATGGCCAACTGAACCTCTCCCAATGGTTCCTGCCAAGAGCCGTCACGACTAGTCTTTACAGCTGTCAACATAATTTTAACATAATCTTTGATGAGAGAGCATTCGGCACCAGAATCGTAAAAATGGATACGACTCACCAGAATTCATCAGCGTACCGCTGGCATTACTGACTTGCTGTACCACCATCACAGAATGCTGCAAAGCTACTGGCGTTAATACCTCCTCCCGCTCCTCGGCCAAATTAACCCTCTCAGCCTCATCTGCCATCCTCCCGAAGCAGGACGACTCAACATGTCCAGTCCCGCCACAGCAATTACCCCCGGGCTCCGGACGCTCTGCGCGGCTCAAGGACTCGCTGGAACCAACGACCCAAGACCGCCCGACCGCGTCCTCCCACCGCCCCTGCCACAATGTGCCCGTACATGTCCCGGCTTAGTCACAATAAATGAGACCACAAGAGCCATTGTAGCGAAGGGCTGCCCTCTAGGGGGCGTCCTCTCGCCCCTACTATGGAACCTAATAGCGGATAGCCTAATCCGATGCCTAAACGCCGAAGGCTTTTACACCATAGGCTACGCCGACGACATCGCTACCTGATGCGCCAAGCCCTAAGAATAATGGAAAAATGGTACGAAGAATACGAGCTAACCGTAAACCCCTCCAAAACCGAACTAGTCCTTTTTACTAGAAGAGGAAACTGACAACACTACAGCTGCCGATTTTCTTCGGCACCACGCCAAGCCTAGCAACTGAAACCAAGTACCTGGTCGTTTATCTGGACAAACAACTAAATTGGGCAACACACTGACTATATCACCACCAAAGCTAGCATATCCCTATAGCAGTACAAAAGACTACTCGGCAGGAATTGGGGTATAAGCCCCAAAATTATGCACAGGCTGTACCCCACAGTCATCAGACCCATAATAACATACGGCTGATGATGATGGCCCAGAACAGAACTGAGCACGACCCAAAAAGACCTAGAAAAACTGCAACGCCTTGCCCGTGTAGCGATCACCAGTAGCATGGGAAACCGCACGAACAGCAGCCCTACAAACAATGCTAGGGCTCTCGCCCCTACATCTCGCGGTACAGGAGGAAGCGGCTCTTGCGGCTTCAGACTAGAAGTCTCTGGCACACTGAGTAATGACTCCAGGATAAAGCACACCAAAATCAAAGCAGGAGCCGTCTAAAGGCAACCTCTGTAAGCAGCACCGACCGATAAGATCACCAAGATACATTGCCTCCAAAAACATTACGACATACAGCTCACGGAGGAACCATGAGAATACACGGGATCAAACAAACTGAGAATATAATACAGATGGCTCGAAAACCAGAACGGGAACAAGGGTTGGGGTCTTCTCCTACGACCTAAACATTAAAATTTCTAAACCACTCGGAACGCTCAACACAGTCTACCAGGCTGAATGTATGGGCATTATTCAGGCCGTCGTAGCCATCGAGGCCAGAGGAGTCGCGGACACCAACAACCGAATACTCTCCGACAGTGCCTCTGTTCTTCAGTCCCTAAACAATAGCTGCTTCAACACAGCTCTAATATACGAATGCCACAACCTTCTAGAACGAATGACCGCACACAACCGCAATACATTAACCTTACAATGGATCAAAGGACACAGTGGCTCCCTAGGCAACGACGCAGCGAATGAACTCGTCAGACGGGCGTCCATCTCTCCAGCACTAGGACCGGAGCCAATTGAACCCATCCTTTTCAGCCAGATACGCAGCTGGCTGAAGGAACACACCTTTTCGAATGTACAGGAATCACTGAAATCCGGAAAGTGACACTGGATATACTAGGGTCACTTGCGGACGCCCTCAAGAACCCATCTGCTTCTGGAAGGAGGTGGGCTGGCTAGAGTATGCGTAGAGTAGCGGCCATCAGGTGCATGGCATACGCACAATGGTCCATTGCAAGGACTAGGTGTGGAAACCGGACCCCCCTCCAAGAAGCGGAGTCCACATGAAGAAAAAGAAGATGTCCTGCTTCCTACACCCAAAACAAAGCATATGACCGTCTCCAATGCTTCTCAATCCCGGTCGCTTTGCAGGGGTTTCATCCCGTCGAAGCTCTCGTTGTTCGACTGCAGCCGCCACCGAAACCAATTCGGGAACTGAGGAACATTAACCAGACTACAAACGCAATCTAAGGAACTCATCGTTGACGCAGCCAATCATGGCCCCCACAGCATCCCCGTCCTTGTCACCATCAATGACCCGTCTCCAGACAGGGGCCCGGTTGTCGCCAAAGGCACCGGTACCCTCCTCCATGTGAGCACTCGGAGCCGAGGAAGCTCCGAGGTCCATCCCACTTCTGATTTCGGCTGGAGCCAGGACTTGGTGAAGGCAAGTGGCCTCATGAGGTCATCCGGGCAGGACCTTGACCGATTCTCGGACATGTTGTATCAAAAACCTCAGTATATTGTTGATAACTGATTTATTAATACAAAATTACAATCAACTAATCGTTTCACTAATAAACTTTCACAATAAATTGTATTTATGACTCAGGTGTGATCCGCATCACAATTCCGAGGTGTTGACACTGCGACTGCTTCGGTAAAACTGACTTGTGCCCGCTAGCGCGCCGCCTTATATTACTCGTCCCCCACCTCGCCTGACTCATGGAGTGGTACGATGATGTCACATTGCGCACGTGCACGACGCACGTGCGCCGTTGCAGCTGTGTTTGTCTTCACAGCGCCGACATGTATGTACCATAGAAACAAATCGAATAAAAGGTCTTGTCTTTTCCCAGTATTTTTCATAGAGCAATAAACTCTCAGTCCAATCCAAAAAGAAAAAAAAAAGACGAATCACCAAGAACAAAAATGAAGCACAGTCGAAAACACAATTATAAAAGCAGGGCAAGGCTAAATGATCTAGGCCGTGTCGATGCGCGCCTCAAAATGATGTCAGCAAAGCAAAGGCACCTGCCAGGTTCACCGCCTGCCGTGGTTGCGGGTTGTTCGAATACCGCAGCCCCGGAACATAAAGGGCAAAAGAAGGAACATGGGTGGATTTTAGTCTATAAAAGTCTGACACTACCCCCCCAAAGCGGCGGAATGAATGGGGGTTGTTTGATGATTTCCCATCAGTAAAAAGAAGGCTAAATGATATCGTCACCGAATAGTAAAGATTGTAAACGCGAAAACAGACGTCATACTGCGAGTGTCCGTAGAGATGTGCGTCATCGTACCGCTCTCGCTCCTGCATGACCTATTGTGTTTCAATTCATACTGCTAAATATAGTGGAGGTACTCTCCATCTGTTTAAATAAACTTGTGTGGTGCTGTACTTGGAGTCCTAGTCCTTGTGGATTCGTTCTGTATATCCGTCCGGACATACAGAACGAATCTATAAGGGGTCCGTTTTAGCAACTAGGCCGTGTAACCCTAAAAACATTATTTGTTTTTTTATGGCTGAGCGATTCGTCTGCGCTGCGTGTCGCGGGTTCGATCCCCGCACGGAACAAATATTTGTAAGACCTACAGATACTTGTTCCTGGTCTGGCTGTTTGTGTATGTGAGCTTAAATGTTTGTAAACGCTCACACGATACAGGAGAAATCCTAGTGTGGGGCAACGATTTTAACAAAAAAAAGTCTTTGAATATTTATTATGGCTTAGAGTTTACCCATTTTTGAGAAATACATTTACATTTAATTATAGCAGTTTTCTCCAAATTTTTAAATGATTTGCGGAAAATAAATACATGAAATTTGCCGAGACCCCCTCTCGCCCTTCCTGAGATTGGATGGGATACTGTTCGATCCTTCCGTGACAACCTCTTTACTGTGTTGTCTGCCAATGTATTTGTATTGTGAAAATGTTTGTCTAATTACACTCATTTTAAGAAATAAGCTCATAGTAGCTTATAATAATTGTCAAGACAGCACCACAGTTTTACGACATTTCGTTTTGTCGTTTTTGAATTATAAAAACACACGGTCATAGATTACACTCTGTGTCAGCGTTGAACCCACCATTAGACCTAATTGCCAATTAACACCCGACGGGCAGTCGATCTAATTTTTTAGGAGCCATTACTTCCTTTGCACTTTTCCCGTTCACGCTAATCGATGCAGGTTTTACAATTTAACTCGTTTTTAAACGTGATTAAATGGAAATGCTGTTTTATTTAGCAAATGATCAAGAATTTTGAGAACTATTTTCGCATTGTGCTATAGTAACCTTCTTTGAATGGATTATTCAATGATTACTTACTATTCAAGTTACCAAGATTCAGTAGGGCATCATTATCGATGCCATTTTTCTTTTTTTTTTCTCAGATGGGACATCAGATTTCCAGTCATCACTTTAACGTGCGCGTGGAACACTAACTACACTGTCGTCACAGTACGAACGGACATTGAGCTACCCATTGCTCAGCGTCCACGGGTCCACGTCTACGATGGCCAGGTGTCATTGTGTCACTCCTAGCGTCCGGAAGCGTCTTAAGCAGCGCGGGTGGCTAAGACGTGTTGAGGATCGTTCTCTATAATGTCCAACCACCTCCACCGCTAACATAACTGCTTCGCAGAAGGATTCCTCTCGCTTTGGACCATGGACCGGTCCAAGGCTGGATGCGAGAGGTTACGGCCTCCTATTGCCGCTACGAAGACATAGAGGTGCTCCGCTCAAGCGGGCAGATCGCCCATGATATGCTTCACCGTGTCCTTTGGGCGATCATCACAGTGGTAGCACCGGGTGTTTCCTCCCACCCAGCTATTTGCAGGAACCACCTGCAAGAAACAGCTGAATACCAGTATTTTCCCATGGAGCGACTGCCTATCTGACCTCCACAACCCAGTTAGTACTGGGAATGACTGATTGTCAGACTAGACTTTCGGAACACTAACTATGTATCTGTAACCACTGTCAAAAATCTACAAATGACAGCCGGGACCAACAGCTTAACGTGTTTTCCGAGGCAAGGCGGAAACTCGGTATGTAACAGGTGGTAACCCATCCACAGACCAATCTAAACAAGCGCCGCTTAACCTCAATGTCACCCGACCGGCTGCTATTATTCAACAATATTTCAAAGTAATTAAAGTCTGGCGTCCACAGTTCGAAAATTTTGTACAAAATACGGTCGTTAAATTTATTTAACTTCGTTAACTGTGAAAAGAGCCCATAACACTATTAGATTTCTTTTAATGGGGTTATTTAAAGGTCAAGGCCAACAAGCCCATAACCACACGTGCTTTGGGAGCAAATTCGAAGCTGCATCAACGAAATTCGGCAACATTTATGGAGGAGGCCATTTGCCTGATGTGTTATTGCACACATAAGCCAAACCTACCCTGTGTACTTTGTGATTTAATGATCAAATAAAAATGTGAAGACAATAATAAACTGTGTTTTCTATTTAAGTTATGCAATCTTGCGTTAGTTTTGGGACACCGTTTATGGAAACAAGATTTTGACGGGCCTGTTGGTCTAGTGGTTAGTGGCCCTGACTGCTAAGCCGGAGGTCGTGGGTTCGAATCCCACCCAGGACAAACTTTGTGTGATGAGCATGATTGTTTGTTCTGTGTCTGGGTGTGATTTATCTATAATATGTATGTATTTATAAATTATATAAGTATGTATATCAGTTGTCTGGTTACCATAACACAAGCTCTGCTTAGCTTGGGATCAGATAGCCGTGTGTGAGTTGTCCCAAGATATTTATTTATATTATTTATTATTATATTGACGGAGAGTTTGCTACTGTGGGTGGAGGTCAAAAGTAATCATACGGGAGAGTAGGTAGGTACTACTTGGATATAATGTATGTTTAACCCAGTTTATTATGCATTTATGTGGCAACATTGACACCTATTTAGTAATGTAGGCGCGAAAAGAAACAGACTGCTAATGTTACTTTTGTAACATTTTTTTGTTTGTTTATTTTTACACATATTATTTTTACATATTTTTTAAAAAAATAGAGGGATAGGGTTCCAGAGACAGGAAAATTATGATTATTTATTACGGATAAAGTTTTAGCTGTAATATTTCGTCATAACGTAGCATGGTTGCAGCATATTCCGAAGACTCTGGAAATATTCCGCCTTCTCCAGACCATTTCGCACTGAATCAACTTAATGTTGCATTTGACCGATTTAGACATTAAATAGACTTTAGAACACTGATCCACTGAACTCGATTCAACATTATCGGCAAGTTCAGCTTGTTGGATATCCAATAAAATTACGTATACCTAGTTGTATAGCTATATCAGTTGAAACATTCGACAAACCTAATTCGAAGTACTTACGTGGTATTTCTGTACAGTGCAACTGTAAACAAACTTATTATGACGAGATAGTAGAGTGCCTAGGTGGTTAAAAACAGCAAAACCTCGGACTCGAGCTACAGCGAATGAAATTAAAAAAATCAAAAAGGAATCTTTTTCTACTTATCATTTTGTCAAAAAAGTTTATAACCAATTTAAAAGAAGTGATATTGATTAAAAAAAAACAAACAGTATATCCAGAAGTTAGCGTTCTGTAGAGCGCAAAATATTCTAACGTAAAGATGCACTGACAATTTTAAAATTGTAATTAAAACGTATTGGGAATAATTACCAAAAATATTAAATGCTGTCTTGGACAACGTATATGAGTTAAATTAAACCATCTCTCTAACACTTCAATCTTTAAAAATGATATTATATAACTCAATCACTGACGCTCCTTGCATTTGAATTAGATAATAACTAGTTATTAGAAATTAAAATGTTTCCTCCAAGCACCGGTTTGCATCCGTTACAAAAAAACCGTCTTTTTAAAAGCTTTAAAACGGTTCATTTGTCAATCACCGATACTCTTTGTAATTAATACTGTAGCGTATAATAAATACCGACACGCTTAGTGGTAGGGCGAGCGGTGGTGGGGGCGCGCTCAGTCATATTAATGGACTGAGCGCTCACTCGCTTCTGGTCCGCCGTGCTAGTAAGACGTGCTCATTGGAGACAGACTGTTGTTTAATTTAACGTACCTAACACCCTAATAGTGTAACCTGTACAAATACAATCTTTAATTATATACTTTACGCTATAACTTTATTCCAAGGAGTACCTACCTTTTAACCACTAACCGCCATAACAAAAAAGATGCTCTTTCAATCAGCTTCAAGTATACATATAGGTCTCCCTCTCACGCGATATACTTTTTATGTGTACTGACATAGTTTTTTGCTAGTTAGAAACTGGCTTCTGAAAATGTAATCTCAACAGATACATAACTGAAGTACAGACGCCAGCAGGTCAAGCTACCCGAAACTGTCAATTTTTCCCAATGAACCTTGAACCTTATACTTTAGAAATAAAGTCGAAAATCTATCAAAGAAATCTGACAGATTATAGTAGCTTGATGTGCAGGCGTCTGTACATCTAAAGCCCCAGTGGTCATTATTTTTATGTACAGTACCAGCCAGACAAAAGGCGTTTAAGAAATGTCGTTTTTTTTCTGAATTGCATCTCGCAATTCAACCTCTCTCGAGGTTCTCGTCTGCTTAACCTGGCGATTCGTGCGGATGCCTTCAAAAATAGAACTCCAGCCAGGGCACAAAACTTACAAACTAAGCGACAACACGCTAAGGGCAACCCCTGTGGGGTACGAGCCTCGGCTTAGGGCGTCGCTGAGGGAGGATAGCAAAGGGACAGGCTGGATCTGAGTGATATTAATTGGGGACTGATTTGAACTTACTAGCTCAGCAGCGCGGGCTGGCTCAAGCAAGGGCCGGGTGGGTAAGAAATGTCTGTAACGGTTCCCTGTTAAATCTAAAGACTAGGTTGTCAGTCCCAATCAGCAAACTTGTAGCGCCTTGTTCAATGGCTGGCTTAAATTTAATTTTAACTACGACATGAACTGTTCAGACACTTTCCATGTGGAATAGGGTAGTTTTCAGGGTCAAAATAATTACATTCTATTTAGTCCGTCTTTTAGAGTAGTAAAAAATAAGGGACACGTATTTTTTTATTTGTAAATTAGACCAAAAATTACAAAGATATAGCCCATTAAAGTTACGTGTGACGTCACTTGTTGCGAAAAATGCAGCAACGCGTGACGTTTAATACGGACTCATATTTTTTTCCGGAAAACTATCCTTTTGCTATTCCATATTCAAATTGGAACTTTGCATTGTACTGCGAGCCGTCAACGCAGGCGCCACATCAATTTAAGTAACGGCATGTTACTACAATACCAAATGATAATATAAGCAACTGTAACAGCAGTTTATTTCAAAAATAGCTTGTCTTACACATAAATTACGTACATTCACATCGACACAGAAGCAAAGATATATCGCCATATGCTTTCACAATATTCTCGATTCACAGTTTTCAATTTATATTGAGTTCCTTTGTGAAAAGGATCGCGTTGGCTGTAGAAGTTTCAATTTTACACTATATGTGTCAGGTGGAACCTCCTTGCGCTTCACTTTACACGTGGATACAGAAGAAATATTGGTTTCCTGTATTCATTCGTTTCTTTCAACTTGTTCTACTTTAGTTCTTTTTACATTTTGCAGCTTAGACCGTTAGTAAGGTGACTAGGGGATTATATACGGTGAATGGGAAGTTTCTGTTCTTTAGTTTGTAGGATCTTCAGTTAGTATTTTATTTTATGAATTGTAAAAGAAGTTAAGTACCTTAAGTGGTTACACATACAGAAGAAAATTGTAAAAAAAGGGATATAAAACTGAACCCCAGCTGAAAACCAAGCATAAAAAGAAAAAAAAATCTCCTATTAATTCAAATAACCAAACTTTTTTCACTATTAACAGTCTGCTAAGACTTACAAAAGTAGGTAAACTGGGTACGGTTGTGACAATTTCAGCCTTTTCGTTTTGCTGATGTCTTGTTGCTAAATTCATCAAATAACTTCCCCCGCAGTGGACGGAGCGCGAGGGAGTGTCAGACTTGTACTGACTACAACGAAAAAGGCGATCACTAATATTCTTATAATTAATAAGGCATTGCACATCTAATATGCAGCGTGCAATAACTAATGTTATTATAACGTTCTTCCTAAGAATCAATCAAAAAGTTAATTAACTATGATACACAATATTATTATAGATGAACTGAATTATAGATGATTCATAAACTGTAACATTAAACGTTAGTATAATAACAGTTTTCTTAGAATCAGTCAAAACGTTATCTAAACTTAAATTACGGTAACTATGACAACATGCTTAACAAATATTTTTAATAAACTGTTAACGTTGAACATCTAACATTATTTAAACACCCTTCTTAGAATCACTCAAAATATTAACTAAACTTAATTTGACTCTAGGTAACTGGAAAAAGTAATTTAACATTTTTATTCATAAAACAGTTTTTTAGAACAAAAAAAAGTAAAAAAAGTTTTTATAGATCTATGATCTAATCATATTCATCATCACTGTTATGTCAAATATAACGGTGATTATCCTGCGCACTCTACGTGAGACCAGAGTACACATGTCCCTTGGCACTGAATAAATTTTTCGCCAGCCCTACTTTCAGAATATGCGCTTACACAAACCAGAAATACTCTTCTTCAACGGATCACGAAGATTTTGAGTCTGACTTCTCTTGGTATTGACTTTTTCTTTCCTGCAACAACGACATGTGGTTAACTTCATTCATTTCCGCAGCTCTCCGAAAAAAAGTCAGATCATTCAGGTCCCGCGCTTCACAGTAATTCTTCATAATCATATATATAATTACTAGTGTCTGACCGCACTCTTTCGGTCATCCGCAAGTATTTTCTGAGAATCTTAAAAAAAGCAAAATTACAAAACAAATATATATTTCAACCGTACGTACCCACAACATTTGTCACAACCGTACTCAAAGCACACTTTCGAAAACAAAAAAATGCCATGTCTGGGCCAAATAATCTGCGTCAAAAGTAATCACTCGTAATTCGCTACAAATATCCAACTTATAACATCAAAATAGTTGATACTATCTATCTTTTTAACAAATAACAGTAAATATTAAAAGAAATTTTATTAAAAAAAACTTTTTTTATCTGTTGAAAAGCAATGTGAACTCTTGCTTACGTTTTTAACGCGTTTAGACATGCATGCCACTTTTCAGTCCCTTTACACCCTTTCCCGCATTCCGTATAGTTTCGATGTTATGACAACTGTCACTACCGTACCCTGACTCAACCGTACCCAGTCTACCAACTACTGCATACAGTACAAAAAGAATCACACCAGACTGATCAAGGCAAAAAATTGAAATGACAATGAACAAAAGAAAACCAACCCAATTTTGCAATCCTGAACTTCCACCTCCTCGTAACACTGGCATTATACGACATGAAAAAAAAACAAAACGTAAACAGAAAGTACCCCTGGCTATTCGCAACGAAACATTGGCAGTGATTCAAAATGCAACTGGCACTGGTTTTACCTGCTTTTTAAACTATAAACCACAGCAAAATCCACGGATTTTTTGAACGCTGGTTCAGAATCTCGGGAAGCGATTTTGTTGAGCAAACGTTTTTATACCGCGATAAGATACTCAGTGGTAATAATATACTTTATGCAGTGAAGTACTTTTAATTAATGGGGATGATAACTTAGTTAATTTTCATATCATATGACCTCCACTATGTAGGTCTTTAAGTTGCACAATAAATGCTGATCAAATTACTGATATTCGGTTAGACTGGAAGTCGACCGAAATAATTGAAATATTTCTAAGAGGACGATGAATCAATTCATCATTCAGTTAATCATGGAATAATATAACCTTGCCAAAACTGGCTTAATCTTTAAACCACGATATTAATATTCTCGTGCGTACACGAAAAATGTTGAATATTTAGGCGATCTGGTGGACCATATTGAACCTTTCTGATATTAAAAAAAAAATCTCCCAACGGTGACGAACGCCCGAGGAATGAAGCAACGAGCTTTGACTTCACGATTAATATCTCCTGCCCCACTAAACCACATTATCAGCATAACAACGACTTCAAACAATAAAAATTCACTCATTAAAATAAAAGGCACCGTACGAATACTAAGCATCGGTCGGTTAAGTATTTCATTCGAAGAATTTCTTCCCGACCCTGTACCGCGGTGAATGATAAACGGAACTACCCACGTTCCAGGAAACTCATTAGTACATTTTCGAAGACTTAACTTATTAACGAAGGAAGGCTAAAGATTGCCTGTTTTTGGAGAGTATAGACGATCCAAATTAGCCCGCGACCTAGTTCGAGAATCAATAGTGGATCGGATGACAAAATTCATGTGCTATTGGTAATAGAATAAATGTTAGAGATACCATGTCAGATTCGATTATGCATAAAATTGAGCGATCAACAGAAGATCCAGAGATTCTCAATCTAAACAGGGTCTTTGTGTTACGAAAATGTCATGGTGAAAACAATATTTGCTTGGCTTTGGCTAGAAAAGTTGCATTGGAGATATTAAAATTTATCCTAGTATATAAATAGCAGGCAAACAAAAGGATTGCAGGCTTTTTTATATTCTCAAAAACGACGCCAAGCGTGAAAACAAATCGAATATCCAATCTTTTCAGTGAAATTCTTGTAAGCCATGTGAGTCCCACAGAGAAATGACTGTCTTATATCTGGCACCAAATTAAAACAGAACAATATTGGGAGGGTAGAAAATGATCTACCCTCAACATATCACTTCAAGTGTAAACAAGTAAATACGCGAATATACATTAAAGAGGTTTCGTGAAGTAACAGTGTGACGTCGACCCTCGCAACGAGCCGATTAGTCTCGACAAAGTTCATCCGAACTTTAACTCGGTAACTTGATATTAATACTCTCCAATTATGTTCCACAAACTTCGTTATCTGAACCGTGCCTCGAACGGATTAAAGTGGCATTATATTAATACACCTGTAATGTTATTGCCGATAGAAAGTCCGTATTTAAAGATTCGATGTTTTTTTTGGGCATTGATAAGGACAGATTTCGTAAGGGTATTTTTATGTGAATTTTGTATATCAAAGTCGAAGTACTGATCTGAATAGTTATTGATGTCAAAACTATCCTTAAACTTACTGCTTGCCAGGATAGCCACCAAGCAGACGCGCCTGCCAGGGCCACCGCCTGTTGGGGTTGCGGGTTGTTCGAAGTATATACCGCGGCCCCGGAACATACAGGGCAGAAGAAGGAAAATCGGTGGGTTTTTAAGTCAGTAAATGTCTGACACTACAAAACACTTAAAAAGGGAAGCCATCGACGCGAAAGGCAAACAAAATAAATACGTCTAACCACGTCTAACTGATGCGCAACGTAATCATCAAAAATCTGCGCGTATAATATTGTGTGTTTTTTAATTTTAAAAATACTACATAATGGCATACATATTGGTAGATCGCACCGGATTTCGCCCGTAAAAAGTAGATCTTGGGTGTATTCAAGTCAGCCAGCCTGATGTAAACCATAGATATATCGTGCATGTGGTGTTAGCCAGTCAGTGATTATTGCACCTATAAAAGTATGCACTTATATAAGTCATTAATTTGTAAATGTTCTATGTAACTTTGCCCCACACTAGGATTTCTCCTGTATCATGGGTGGGTTTACAAACATTTAAACTCACATACACAAACAGCCATACCCGGAAAAACTATCTGTAGGCCATACAAATATTTGTTCCATGCGGTGATCGAACCCGCGACACACAGCGCAGCAGTCAGATCGCTCATCTACTGCGCCAACCGTGTCGTCAAAAAATTTTTTTTTAGATTTTGTCGTGTCGTTAAGTAGCGTGCAGCTATGGAACACTTGACTGGTTTTTGATAATACAGAAACAAAACAGTCGTACATTATTCTAAGCTTGAAAAGGGTTATTAATTTATCTCTACGTGGACAATTGAGCGAGGATTTTCCTAAACGTGGTTCGTGGTAAATACGAGTATATATAGTAGGACATGTGGCGGTTACCGCAAGACTTTTGATATGGGCCTACATTATTTTAGGCGAAATTATTTTGCATAACGTTTGTACCCCTGACGCGATAGATTGCGGTGTGGTGAGTATGATTTCAAGACCCTCTTCAAATTTGAAAGCATTAGCTTTTTGACCAAAAATTACTCGTATATTATAAAGGAGAAAGGGGAAGACAATGAAGGTGTGTACAACATTTTACTGACATATCGATTCACGATTTTTGAGTCATCTCAGTACAGATTTAGGTGTTCGATATTGCAAATTAGACTAAAATTGAGTTTTTTGGTAAGGGATGGTATAATCTGTCCAAATGTTGTGTCCGTATCTACGGTAGGTAATGATAAAAATCGGTTATTATTTGGTCTGCCTGCATGCTAGCCTATAGACCTTGAAGAGTTGAACAGAGGTGTACCTAATAATCCTATTAAGGCCATAGGTCGCCAGTTTTTAAGTCTCATAAATATGGGAGGAGACCCACGGACAAAATCCAGCCATCGCGGCTGCCACCAAGATATTCCTGGTGGAAAAACTCAATGACCCTTTACCAGATGGGAATTAAGCCCAGGACCTGCCAGCAAAGCAGAGGGGCCTGCCAGGGCCACCGCCTGCCGGGGTTGCAGGTTGTTCGAAAGAGGGCAATAGAAGGAACATGAGTGGGTTTTAGTCAGTACAAGTCAGAGTAGGGGAAGTTATTTGATGATTTGGAATCCGCAAAAAATATGCCCAGGACCTCATGCTCTGCAGTCGTTTCGTGACCAGTAGACAAACGACGCTACGATGTGGTAATGGCATGTGCTTAATGAATGCCTACCAGTCTTTCTCTTCTTCAAGATTTTGCGAGCTTTTGAAATTCAATAGCATTTCTCTATACAGTTTAGCACCGGCTTACATATACCGATAACAGGAGCTTTCTTTCTTTTTTTAAGTATGAAATGCCGTAATTGTCAATTTTTTTGTATGAGAGGTTTTTATACGTATTTTTCAGGTAGGTATTATCAACCGTTCACTTATTGAACACGAGTTGATCAGTTTGATGAACGATAAATAAATTAATCACGATCTTGTTAAATGTTAAACTGTACTGGTTTTTAAACATTCATTTTTTAAATGTAATGTTATATTATAATAAGGTACACCTACAATGTGTTTCAAATGAGAATAGGACTAAGTTTGCGACATGTTGTGACGTCAATGACCTCCATCTGTCAACTGTCACTTAAAAAAAATTAATATAACTTATTTTAAAGGCATGAAAGTCTTGGATGTAACGCCATATGAAACGACTGGTTATAAGATGTTGGTAGGCTTTAATTTTGTTAATAACATGAGTATTCAGCTTACAACTTACTTCTCAAATTATTATTAATGAGGAATTTAATTTCAAATCACGACTCCGCCTCAAAACTTCACGAACAGATTATATCATTCCAATATAGAACTCACTACAAAAGACATCGAAACTCGATAACTACAATCAACAAATTGCGTAGATCCGTAATTCCGAGTACTATATACGTAAACGTAGGACACTAGGTAAATATAACATACCAGAAAACCTTTCATAAAACAAATATTAGTATTGATGTTATAGATCGGGGGCTGTCAATGTAGGCTTTTTTACGAGATTCGGTAAAATTGGTAGCTGCCCAAAAAGAATACATTTATTTATTTTTATATGAGGGCCTGGTCACGTAGAGGACTGAGATGCGGCACGTTACAAAGGTAACGTTGTAAAAATCGCAACTGGCTTGCTATATTTACTGGGTATGCGTGTTTCCTAGATTTATTCATGTTGGGACGTGGGGCTCTGTTGTTCTTTTGATGTCTTTGAAATTTTAAGCGTTTTGTAAGGGTTTTGTGGGTTTATCTTGGTGTTGTGCTCACTAATACTATTTATATTTCTTTTATTATATCTGTTTTGCTAATGGAATCAGTTTTAGTTTTTATTTAAGAGATGGCGCTGACCATTCAACAATATATTAAAAACTGCAAATACCCCATGACGGTCCCAGTGTGAATACAAAAAAATAATTAATAGTAGTACCAGTAGTTTAGTAAACAGACTATTATTTTTATTTTTCTACTTCTGTAGATTAATAAGCCTGCACCGACAGATTAACGACCCCTACATTGTTATTAACACTAAACACATGTTGCCAACTCGCTACTTTAAAAACCATTGCCAAAGTTCATTAAATTTTATTTTACAAATTATAGAGCTCCTGTATGCTGGGTGCATTTACAAACATTTAAACTCACATACACAGACAGCCAGACCCGGAACAACTATCTGTAGGCCATACAAATATTTGTTCCGTGCAGTGATCAAACCCGCGACATGCAGCTATTTAGTCTGTTTGAAAAAAAAACGTTTTACTGTGAGGATATATTAATTTGATAGTTTTATATTTCTATGAACTAGTATTACCAGTGTTTTCATTTAGTGTCTTATAAATTGTCAACGCTACCCTGTATAACCAACTTCCTTTCAGGACTTCCGCTTAGTATACTTTAAGAAGCTTTGAAAGCACAATAACCTCTTCTTTTCTAAATTGTATTCACTACTGCATAAAATTCCTTAAAGCCAATATTTCTTTTGAAACTTGAGTCACAAAAGAGTTGCAAATCCAGCTTAGACCGCTCTCTTTCAATATAGCAAACAACATTTTGTATCTTCATAACTGAAGTAAACACTCTTCGAAGGCCAGAAAAAAAATTGAGTGACGACCTCGCCTTAGGCCCGGGTTCGTGATATCGGCTATTTCAAACTTCAAATTAACTTCATGTACACAATTTTTCATCACTGAACAACTTTATTATCCAGGCAATAGAGTTCAAAATTAATTGGTGTATTTATTCAGCTGTAAAACTATTGTTGCCGGTGCGTAGTCCATACATCAAATTTAACTACAGACCGTTTGTTTATCAACTTTGTATCCGAACAGTACACTATCTTTATGGGCATAGAGCCATGAACTGCAGCGATTTACGCATTGTCTCCTGGGACCACTCCATTGTACAGGATTCCTGATAGTGCGTCGTATTTGTCAAAACAATACACGGAGATATCGTCTTAAATGTGAAGCGATAGGGATGAAAATTGTGGGCATGAGTTACGTCAAGCTGTGTGGTCTATCGAGTGTTGCTAGGAGTAAATCATTTCGGCCGACAATATGATTTAGAGAGTGGCAGCGTACCTACATCAATCTCTCGTATTTTCCCCTACATTTACCGTGGTAGGGTTTGAATTATCCGCTCGACCGTTTCAAAATATTGCTTGACACATCACTAGGTTGTCGGGTCATCCCGCTATAAATTGCTTGCTTTATAGTAGATCACTTCTTAAAACATGTAAAGAGGTAGGGGTTTAGATGGAAGATTCAATATTTATTTATTTAAAACATAGCGTCCCACTGTAGGTTTAAGGTCTGAATTTGAATAGTAGGGTAGAATAAATAGGACTGGCTTATTTTTATAGCTGACTAGCTGGCTCCCGCGGCTTCGCCCGCGTGATGATCGAAAAAAAGTATGTTATGCGTTATTCCAGACTATAATCTACCTTTGTGCCAAATTTCATTAAGATCAGTTCAACCGTTTCGACGTGAAAGAGTAACAAACATCCAGACATACACCCATCCATCCATCCTCACAAACATTTATAATATTAGAAGGATTAATAGGATGGCTGAATCTAGGTGCTTCTGAAGTAGGCCATAAAATTGGGTCAAAAGTATTTTACCGAATGTCTTCTATGTTCTGTATTCCTCAGAGAAATGGGATTTAGCTGATATACTAATGTCTCAGTCGATTCTTACGACACCCAAGGGATTACTGTACTAGTAGGTCAAAGTAAAACATTTTCTTATAAGTACTATGTTTTACGTTCAATAAGGTTTTATTTTTTAAACTATTTCAAACATTGATTTTTAACAAGACAACAAATTTTTGTTTTTTTTTTACGATTTAAAGTAAATACTAATACAAACAATTAAAAAAAGTAAACAATTAAAAATTTTCGCATATTTGGTGATTCTTAATTTTTTTTTGTAAATCCGTTTGCCAGTTGGCAAAGGCCTCCTCCAACCGACTCCATTCTGATCTCTCTCGAGCTACTCTACTCCATGTTTTTCCAGCAACCTGTCTGATATCATCGTCCAATCTTTTTTGTTGTCTTCCTCTTCTCCTTTTACCTTCCCTTGGGTACCATCCTTACTAATATTATAAAAGCATTATATATATTGTAGAAGGTTCCGTACACACTTGCGATATAAACAGCCATATTTTTGACTACCTAGACTTAGTAGGTTGTTAATTTTCCACTCGAAACGTCCACGGATTCTTGACAGACGTCTTGACAGGAGAGAAAACAGGTCTTGACAGGGTCTTTATACGGACAACAAAGTGATGTTCCTTTAAAAAAAAAGAATTCCGTTTTTTCCTGTTGAAGTTCGGAACCCTAAACTTACCCTATCCCTAAAGAGATGTGATTTCAGCGTATGATTGAGACAATCCAACTGAATAAACAACTTTCTCCAAGGGACCACAGTCGAAATCGTGGAAACAATCAGCTCAATTTCGATTCGGTAACCGTTCAAAAAGTCCGAACAAAAACTGAAAACCAATTTTCAAATTGAAGTTCTCCATACAAAAGCGAGGGAACAAAAGGAAGACTACACGGTCTAACTCTTGTTTCAGTTTAAACGAATAAATCGGTAAGCCATTAAAACGTTTAGTTTTCGCTGTAAATTCGGTTAGTTAGGTTTGTTCTAAACAAAATGAAATGAAAGTGATTTAGTTTGTTTTGTTTTAAAAAGAAATATGTGTGGTATGTTAGGATCCAAAGTTTAGACATATCATAAACGAAGTGAAAAAAGTGTCATTAATTGTCAAGTTTTAGCAAGAAAATGAACGGGATAAATAAAATAATAAAGTGTTAATTTTCGCTTGTTAAAACTACCCGCAATTGTATGACCTACAGGTAATTATTTCGGATCTGACTGTTTGTATAAATGAGTTTAAATGATTATAAACGCACCCACGATACAATAAAAATCCAAGTGTGCCCAACGTTTTGTTAAAAAAGAGAAGAAGTTAGAGAAGCAATAGGCATAGTTTTAATTTCAAACAGTTTGATAATGGAATCTTATTTTCCATTAAACAAACAATCCTAAACAACCTGAGCCTTACATACAAACTAAGACCTTCGTTCTTCTATCTAAAGAAAAAGACCGAAGGACATTCACATAAATAAATAAAAATAAAACCAAAGTAAATAGCCCGGGTCAGTCAGATGTAACAAGATCGAAATCCGAAGGATAGTCAACAACTCGACATCGGATATACCTGCAATCGTCTTTCTGTTTACTTGTGTACCTGTGTACTTGGGTACCTCAAACACTCAAAATGGACCCCTAAAGCTGCCTATACACTAAAGATAAATGAGGGAACTAAACTGATTTTTGAAACTATGTCTAGTTATTTTTATAGTGACTACAATTATTATATGAAAATGTACAGCTGGGATGAAAGGTTTCAGCTTTCTAATCCAAGTCAATATCATAACATCACGGCTATAATACCCGAAGGATAAGGTAGAGTTGTATTTCCCCTACCGGGATTGTGGACCTGCCGAGGTTGCGGGTTGTTCGAAAGAGATACCGCGGCCCCAAAACATAAAGGGTAAAAAAGAAACATGGTTGGGTTTAGTCAGTAAAAGTCTGACTCTCTGCTCCGCTCTGCTCAGAGCGGAAGAAGTTGTTTGATGATTTCACATCCGTAAAAAGGGAAGGAATACTTCGTAGGACCCCCATATTTCGTTACTTACGATTTTTAAGTCCAATGTAATAGCGGCGAGCCTTTTACCATAACTGGGCACATATCCAGACTCTGTGACCGCTATTGAGAAATTCTTGATGAAAAAAAAACCGGGAAAACTATTGGCTCTAACCCGGGACAAAAAAATAAGTGAGTGAGATTAGCCAACTTACGCTATGAAAATAAACTAGAATCCTATCGGATTATACAGGGTGGTAGGAACATCACAGCGAATATCACGTCTATCATCTTAATACATACTTGTTTTACAAAATAAATATATGGCTTTATCTTTATTTGAATACCCTACATACCAATATTTCAAAATCATCTGTTTCCTCTTTTACAGAAAACAACATATTTGTTTTACTGAATAAAAAAACTGACTGTTTGGAATAATGTATTACAATAAGTAGTTATCATTTCTCACATCTAGATCTAAACTGGGACAACTCAAATACCGAAAATTTTAAGTTATCATAGTATTCGAATGCTCGGTGATCATTCGCAATTATCTAAAAAAACACAACTAAGATACAGTGACGTATTCATGATCTAAATAAAATAAATTAAATGTTCATAACTTCCCACCAAACAACAATACGTTTTTATCGTCTTCTAAATAATTACTTTTCTTGAGTTGTCTCACTTTAGGTTTGCTATTTGTGCGTCTATATTTCTAGCCTGTACCATATCTACAGTTCCATTGCTACGCTGCTTATCACACGTCATTATCATCATTCATTTATCTATCATATCTTGGTGGGGAGACAGCCTAACTTAACCCGTGCCTCAACTTGTTTTTAAACTTGACCTTAATAAGGAAAGTTGGTGTTTGAAGAGTATCTGCAGGCTTAGGGATGAGCCCCGTGTTTGTCCGCAGAGGACATTTTTAAAATGGTTATGTTGTGTTTGTATTGTGGTGTTGTTGTTTACATTGTGAAACTGTGTTCATTTACTAATATTGATATTGTGATATTCAAGGTAGAAAAATTTTCGATTTTCAGATATAAATTTTCGAGGCGTTTTATATGCATCTACTTTGAGCCATCATCATCATTTTCCTAGCCTTGTCCCATTCTATTTGGGGTCAGCGCAACACGTTTTCTTCTTCATTCTTTCTTTTCTTTTTAAAAAAAAACTTTGCCCCACACTAGGAATTTCTCCTGTATCGTGGGTGCGTTTACAAACATTTAAACTCACATACACAAACAACCAGACCCGAAACAACTATCTGCAGGTCATACAAATATTTGTATGGCTTTGACAATACGGTCCCCCCGTCGTGCGTTTTTAGCTTCGTCAGGTGGCTCCTGCCAAGCTGCTGCGTGAATACTTTAGACCCTCGGTTTCGCTCTATCGCCTCTTCGATGAGGCGTGTGTTGGAGTTCGATTCCCAAGGGTCATACAAATATTTGTATGACCCTTGGGAATCGAACCCGCGACACGCAGCGCAGCAGTCGAACGTTCAGCCACTGCGCCAACCGTGTCGTCAAATTCTCCCCTGTCAGATGTCACGACATCATTCAATTTTACTCCTTCATATAATTCCTTACACAATCCATCCATCTTTTCTTTGGCCTTCCTCTGCATCTCCATCCAACAACATTCAGATCCATCACTCTTTTAGTCACATGTGCTTCGTCCCTCCTCATTAAATGTCCATACCATGACAAACGATTCCCTTTGTTTTTTTCTGTAATAGCCGAAACTTTCAAACATCGACTTTGTGTATTAAGCCAGTAAAACATCGAATCACATTATTATTTATCCCTATAGGGGAATCCAAAAAGTCTATTCCGATCATCTAAATTAAACTTTCGTACCTATATCATTACCATAAAAATATCCCTTTTATAAAAAAAACTAGAAACAACTTTCTAACAAAAAATTCTTTCATTTACACAATCTACCAAATTAAGTAGTCTAACACCATTTTTTTCTCGCTGAAACTTTATAAAATTTTCTCTATTATTTTCCTTCTAACCATCAATCATCGTTGTTTACCTGTTCGCTTTGAAAACATTCAAATTGCTCTCGGAAAATCGTAAAAAGTAATTTTAATTTCCAACTTATTAAGCTGATATCAGACGCTTCACTCTAAATGTGTGGTTTCGTTTCAAGTTCAATTGACGTCGCCAAAATTACACAGTAAGGACATTTTAATTTACTGATTTTCATTTAATTTTCAAAATATTTAAGAGGGCTGAAACCCAACATCGTGCGGTCAGCTTACTACTAATATGCAGATATTTAACTGCCAGTGTAACATGTGGAATGAAAGATAAAAAAAAACCAAACGAAACACGTCTGATATCTACTTAATGGAAGCAGAGAGAAAATAAAGTTGCTACTATTTCAATCCCTCTACTTAAGTGCTGGAGCGGTCTGCAAAATGACTGTTGTTTTTTTTTTGTGAAATAAAAAGGCGGTGTACAGAATGGGTGCGATATTTCAATGCAGATGCCGGCTCCATTCTAGGTAAGTAGAGCTTGACACAATTGCTGTAAAATGTGAACTTTTGTTAGTAATTAGGTAATGGATTGGAGTGTTGCATGTTTGGGACATGTGGTGTTAGTAATAGACTTGAACACAAGCACGCAGTCGGATAAATACCCTTAGTATTATTCGATTTCTTGTGTGTGGATAATATTGAACAATAGTGTTGTTTTAGCTGTTACCAACGACATTTATATATTGATGACTCTGCCCTGGAGTATAAATGCGGTGTTGGTCCACAAAAGATGGAACACTGTTGCTTGTACATCACAGGAGCTGATGCTACTGAAAGTGCCAATTTTTGGGCTAACTCAATTTAAATTGTGATCGACCTGCTTAAAAAAAGATTTAAATATTTACGAGTAATAGATGGGACATGATGAAGAAAATCGAAATTCAATATTTGTTGCTACTTGGTAACAAATCGTTCTATCTCGTGTCACGCGTCCTTTTGGCAGGTAGCATTCGTGTATCCAAATCGAAAATGTCCAGGATCAAAATATTTGTATAAAAACAATCCCAATGACCGCTGTCTAAGTCTATTAAATCTCTTTGGCTGTAACAGTTTTACCGGACTGCAGAGGCAGTCCGGTCAGTAAGAGATCAGTCAGCTCATAGAGATGAGCTGACTGATCTCTTATTATATTTATTTTTAATTTACATATTAACAGACCAATATTTATTCGTAAATAAAGATCTCATAATAAATAAAATAAAAAAAGCCTTTTATTCCATGTAAAAGACGTTACAGTATTTACCCTTAACCACCTGCCAGCGGTCATGGTGACCGCAACGACTTTTTAAATTTGAATTTCGTCGAAATCCTTTATCGTGTGTCATTGTGCGTTTATGTACCTTTTCTGTTGGTGGTTTAGTTTTCCGTGATCGCTCGGCAAGGATACGAGTGCGCGCGTTTGGCTTGGGTGAGTAAAAATATTTTGTTAGCGGTCATGGTGACCGCGTGCAGGTAGTTATGTGTTTACCTGCTTTGAATAAGAATGCAACAAAAATGCTTTCGTGATTAAATAGATTTAATTAATTAATATACTTAACTACATACATAAATTTGTAACAATAATACATAACAAAATTATAACATTCGAAATAAAAAAAAACATAATTGCTTGAATTCATCACAATCACAAAGATCTAATATTTTTCAAAAATCATGATCAAAAAGCGAGTGTTCGGTAAATAACGAACTGGCTCGATGTGGCCCGAAGTGACCCAGATCTGTGTATTGACCGTATGATGTAGCTCGACCGCTCTTCTGCAGTGCCGTCAAGAGCTCTCGAGTTCGAGATCGAATCGAGATTTGAAAAAAAAACCTTCTTGAGTTTAAGGATGCGGAAACCAAATCCAACGGAAAAATTACACGGTCATCTAGACAGAGAATAAGCATTTGCTTACGGAGATATCGCGTGTTAGCAAGAATAATAATAATGTAAGATGTTTTCAGCTTGGAGGACTAACGACCTTGAAAAGATGGCAGTAACAATCTGAATGCAAAACACAAAAGATCGGATGTTGCGGCTCTGTCTGCAAAAATCGGCTGAAACGATCATTCAGGTAACGAATGAAACTGTGATTGATTCATTAATTTAGTCACACCCAAAAAAAACTTGAGAGGTGTCTAAGGACATCCGGATGGAACGAAGTTATTATTTATTATGTACAAAAAACCTGTATACACTCAACAAAAATAATCGTCGCGACACCACACTGTTCATTACGAAACAGAAAGACGAAACGAAAATAACTGGCTTGCTTTCGAGAGAGAGAGAGACAGACAGAGAAACACGCACTCGCCGCACGACTTACAACTATAGCAAAAAGTTTCGTTACAACTTTTGGTCTTAATTTTTTCTCTCTAGCCCCCTTTCGCAACGCGCGATAAGGAACTTCGTTCCAAAATGTGTAATGAACCAGAGGTTATGGCGTCGCCTTTTATGCATAAATAAGCTTGTGAGTTCAAATCTGGGCAAGTACCAACGTGACTTGTTTGAATGATATGTACTTTCTTAATATATCTTAGACCTCACAGACAACAGTGAGGGAAAACATCTTGAGGAATCCTGGAGTTAATTAAAATAAGTCTGAAATCGCCATCCCTTAAGCAAGCGTGGTTTTATTGAACATCACGCTTGCTTGCATAAAACGGATGGGCTCTTGCCTTCTCTGTTTGAAAAGAAGCCTAAGCCCAGCGATGGGACAGTTATAGGCTGCGTAACAAAAACATGTTAATTAAAAATATGTTCGTGAACACAAACATATGTGGGTCCAGTTGTAATAGCAAGAAACTGCTTTGAAGTTTTTTTTTTAATATTTGAACGTTGACTGGAAATTAATGTGTTTGATTTTTGTGGTTTTGACTTTTTGTTTTATTTGTAATATTTCTACCTGTTTGACATTTTTATCTTTTATTGACTTGACATTGTTTATTTCTTTGTAACTTGAATGTAATGAATATTATGAACCTGTGACTTGTAAGAATCCCTTAAAAATAAAATACGACTATGACTATGACTGCAAAAACTAAAGGAACGCAATTCCTTCCACAGAAGTTATCCGTCCTATCCAAATTCCTCGATCCAATGTAGACAATCCAAAATCAAACACAACTATGATTTCCCCACACAGAACACCATAAAACAAAACTACCTGCCATAACATGAAACTTCACGACAGCTAAGATATCGTATCAGGATTATTTACACCCGGACATAGTACTCCTTCGGGAGCCCGTTCAGCCTTCGTAGAGACGTGCCGGATCGATTCAATCGTTCTTCCCTGAGGTCCTACCATTACCTAGTCTGGCGAACTTGTAACTGTTCCGATTTGAAATTATTAGCCCCAGGCCTTTGGTTCGGAACTTACAAGCTTTGCCCTCGTAAGTCAAAAAGACGTATCTAAGAAATCAACAATTCCGTTTCTTTTAACCGACTTCAAAACAAGGAGGAGGTTCTCAACTCGTCAAAATCTTTTTTTATGTATGTTCACCGATTACTCAAAGACGCCTGGACCGATTTGCAACTCTTTTTTTGTTAGATAGGGTATACTTTTCAGGTGGTCCCATATCAATTTTATTTATATTGCTTAGGTAGTTTATGAGTTATCGTCTATAATTTTTTTTTCTACTTCTACAATGGAAAATGAATACTCGATAAAAAATATGTGACTAATTATTTATAATCTATTTATTTATATAAATTACTTCCGGAAGTCAGTGACTTTTGTCGGTTTCGTTGACTTTTTGCCACTGACTTCCGGAAGTAAAGTAATTTTCCACTTTTTAGTTTTTTTTTTTTTGATGTCGATTTTATTTTTTTCCATTGCAGTAGTTTCCGTATGAAACATTTAGGATCAATTAAACGAAACAAAATAATTGTCTCCTAATTGATAATATTTTTATATTTTTTAGGTTTTTTTTTATATTTGAACAAAAAAGAACGACAAACCTTTACTCATAATCCGTTTTCTCTAAATATAGGTTTATTGAGTTGCCACTTTTTGGATTTATCCCCGTAGTGCTAGAGTTGGGAACTTCGTCGACATGTTCCAATTACGGAATGGCTAATGGGTGAATGACAGTATTGAGTTCCAGTGATGGCTGTGACTTTAGTTAGGATTATCTCTGTGGCTTCTCTTTGTGGTTTCGTCAGCTGTGACGGGCCGGGCCGGTTTCGCATGCGATAGCGAGTTCTATTATTTTTGTCATTTTGAACAATACCTAGGAGTTTTAAGTTGAGATATTTTTTTCAGAATTGTTAATGAAAGTAAAATCCTTACTAATATTATAATAGCGAAAGTGAGTTTGTTTGTTTGTTACGTCTTCACGCCTTAATGGCTAAACCAATTTTGATGAATTTTGGTACAGAGATACTTGGGACCCTGGAGACTGGCTATTTTTTTTTAAAGTGAGAAATGAGGGAGAAAGAGGGAAGAAAAGGGAAAAATTAGCATTGCTATTACAATAAATAAGGCGCAAGGGCAAAAACTACAGGTAGCAGGTACCTGCAAATCAGGAACGGGGAACTGTGTTACCCCAAATTTAACGCGAGCGAAGCCGCGGGCAAAAGCTAGTAATTAAAATACTATACGTATTTTACACACAGCAATGTAAATCCTTAAAAATCTAAATAATAATGTTATTTTAAAGCCACATCCGATACATTTCATAATCATCAGCACGTCTTCAACGATACCAGACCAATTCATTGCCAAAATTATCTCTTAATAACACCAGAAAAGAAAATCCCTCTAGCTACATCTATCAGAATTATTTCCCCACCTACCAATTTACGGTCCCTACAAATATCGACACGGGGTATCGGTCCTGTAGGCGATAATAACACCATAAATAATTCCGGATTACACTGAATGAGCGAACGAACTCCGGTAAAACGTCATCGGTATTTTACCGAATCGAGTGATTTTTTAATTCGGCTTCCTATAAATCAGAATCGACACCTCGACAGGCATGACGATAGATTTCCGAAAACGAGATTTTATTTTTCATAAATGTTTTATTAGGCTTTTTTATGCCAATATTCTCGCTTTAAAAAACAATGAATGGATCTCGCGACCTTTAAGCGGCGCTCATTTACAGCCAGACAGCTTTTTATGACAAGCTCTGTTCAATTTTCGTTACGCTTGAGATTTGAAAGGTTATTATTCGATTTTTATTTTGTTTGTAAAGCTCAAATTCTATTTATCATCGAAATAATGAAAAGTACTCGGAGAAAAATTATGGCAGTGAGTTCTAGAATCAGCCTTTAACAAATTCACATTGACTTTACACTTCGTAAGCTTAGTTATGTATAGGGCACGCCACAATAGCGGCGGTAAGTCCCCTCTTTGAGGAGTGGCTGGAGAGGCGTCATGGCGTCCTCACCTACCGCCTGACGCAGGTCCTCACCGGACACGGAAGTTTCGGGAGGTTCCTGCACATCATCGGGCGGGAGGAAGCGCCTGGGTGTCACCATTGTGACGATCGCCCGGAGGACACGGTGGAGCACACAGTGGCGGTCTGCCCAGCTTGGGCGGAGCACCGCCGTGCCCTCGTGGAGGCGATCGGCGGCGGCGATCTCTCGCGTCCGGCCCTAGTTCAGGCCATGGTCCGGAGCGAGAGGGAATGGGAAGCGGTCACCACCTTCTGCGAAGCAGTAATGCTAGCAAAGGAGGTGGCCGGGCGTTTGAGGGAGAGAACATCAGGCCAACCCAGCCGCCGCGGGAGACGCCCAGGGCGCCGGGCGCCGCGAGACGACTTCCGGCCACCGTAGATGCGGGCCTGTGGGCGGTGAGCAATGGGTAGTTCACCGTCCGTCCGTCAATTGACGACAGGCCGTGTCGACGGCGCGTTCGTGTTTCACGCGCGCCTTAAAGAGAGTCAGCAAAGCAGAGGGGCTTGCCAGAGCCTCCGCCTGCCGGGGTTGCGGGTTGTTCGAAAGAGATACCGCGGCCCCGGAACGTAAAGGGCAATAGAAGGAACATGGGTGGGTTTTAGTCAGTACAAGTCTGACATGCCCCCCCGCTCCACCCAGAGCGGGGGAAGTCATAGGATGATTTCCCACCCGAAAAAAAAAAAAAAAAAAAAAAAAAGCTTAGTTATGTATGTATGTGTGTAGGTAGCTTAGGTCTCCAGTTTCTGTCCTAGTTATTCTTGAAACATGTACATACTAAGCTTAGTTGCGGAGTAACTTTAACAAGTTATTTTATAAGTTGATTATATCAGTAAGCAACTAGATATCAGAGCCAACCCTTGGCATGCTAAATAAATATCAAATGTCAGACATATTTATAACCATAAAAAAAGTTGCCCCCACTAGGCATTTCTTCTGTATCGGGTGCGTTTACAAACATTTAAACTCACATACACAAACAGCTAGACCTGGAACAACTACATGTAGGCCATACAATTTTTTTGTTACATTTATTGTACAATTGTTTGTTTTCCCCAAATAAATAAATAAATACAAATATTTCAACCGTGCCGAATCATTGACCGTCTATTAGCTTCTTTCAGTTTCAAAAATTTCGAAAAGTTATCCAGAAGTAAGAGGCAATTTCAAAATTGTATACCCTTTAAGAAGTGAGTTAATGAAATTTTGTTTGGCAATTCGTCATTCCATGCTAAAGTGAATTTTAATTCAAGTTTCACCAAATAACAACTTTTCAATTGTCAATCCTGAACTAGAAATCGCCAACAAACATTTAAAGTAATTAAAAACAAAACAAGTTTGTCAATCAGAACAGTAGAACAATCGCGAAGCTGACCGTCAAACTTTTTCATTACAGTAGAAAGGGAATCTCTTTTAAAGAGAATGAGCATTGTTCCGACAAAAACGCGTTTAAAACTGGATCCTTAGTTATCTAAGAGAAAATGAGATTGTTTTTCGTATTATAGACTTAATCTGTTTGTAATATGACGGGTTTTACATTTGAGGCCTTATTACAAAAAGTTTACCGAGTAGGTAGAGTACTCTATATGCTATAGTAGACTAGCTGCGCCTCGCGATTTCACTCGCGTGGTCATAGAATATACAATATGTCTTTATGAATTGTAGCCTATGTGTTATTCTGATATGTAAGCTATATTATTGTGAACTTTCCTTAAAATCCATTCAGTAGTTTTTGCGTGAAAGAGTAACAAACATACTTACATACATCCTCACAAACCCGCTTTTAAAATATCATATTATATAGTAGGATTGAATACAAGACAAATAATGAATCGCTTAGTTGCGAGTGCGACTTCTAATCAATCGCTTAGTTGCAAGTGCGACTTCTAATCATCTTCTGCATGAGGTTCTGGGTACAAATCTCAGATCGGGCAAAATGGTCTTTGACTTTTTCCAACAGGAATATCTCAGTGGGATTTTCCTAAACCAAACTCCTCATTGCTTGGTGCAAAATTAATTTCAATTCAGAAACATAATGTGGGTACGTTTGTGGTACGTTTCAGAGCTTAACCCGTCTGTCCGATGTATGAGACCCTTGCTCCTATTTTTTATTCAGATTTTACCACCGTCAGCAAAAAACAGAATCCTGTTTGAAGTTCTTCAACATTACCACATTTATTAGCTAGCAGCTTACAGTGGCTTAGGTGCAGACCCACATAAGGAAATTGCTAAAGAAAAGTCGTTAGAGGTCAAAAAGACTTTCTTGATCCATACTTCCTTACTAATATTGTAAAAGCAAAAGTGTTTGTTTGTTACATCTTCACGCCTAAACGGCTAAACCAGATTGAGATAATATGAGGGAGGAAGAGGGAAGAAAAGGGAAAGTAGTATTGCTATAACAATAAAAAAAGCGCAAGGACAAAAACTACAAGTAGCAGGTACCTGTAAATCAGGAAAGGGAAACTGTGTTACCCCGAATATAACGGAGGCTAAGCCGCGGGCAAAAGCTAGTTCTCTATGATTACTTTAACATTCGCTTTTAAATTCCATCTGCTTTAAAGAGAAATTAACCAAACGAGTATAAACATTAAAATAGAGCAGTAATAAATCTTATATCTTTACTGCTCTCCTGTGTCATAGCTTAAGGCAAAACTGGAAAGCTCAGTCTAAGGAAAATGAGTTTGTTAAAGTACTTGTACATTCAAAGTTATTAGTATAAAGTACCGTTCCAAAAGAACAAACATTCGAGGCAAAAATGTGAGACGGTTTTTTTTTGTTGTTGCTCTTTATACGCAGAGTTGCGATAACAAAGGGAATATTTTATGATATTTGTTATTATTTCTACTAATAAGTCTATTTGCGTAATAACTTGTAAAGGTTTGCAGGCATTTTTGATACCTAGCTTACTTAATTTCTTTTATCAAGCGTCGAAGACTTTCGCAAAGTTTTTTTTTATTAGGAATTATAGCAGAGCCTTTGCATAAAACAAAGGCCTTTGTCATATTTAAAGGTCAGATATTCCCAGTATTACGATACAAAAACATGTGTAGTCCGGGATATCGCTCGATACAAGTTCTCATGAGGCAATTTATCGTTGGGACTGCGTATATCCTTATTTATTGGTAAATCGCGTAAGGGCTAGCGATCGCTCCATTTATCTATATAGGTTTCTGTCCTCGCTACACATTTTTCTAGGGTTTTCGACCTATCGAGGGCGGGGGAAGCCGTTAAGAAAAGTTTTCCGAGGGACGTTATTTGAACTCGACCCACGTAAATTAATTTTTAAATATCTATAAGAAATAATGTTTTTAGATCGCTTTTAAGATAGGGTTTACTTGTGCGACAAGGAATACGTAAAAGCTTTTTATGAGAAAATATTAATGAACGCAGGGATTAATGTACTGTATACAGTTTGTCCGGACATGGACTAGCGATATTCTAAATACTTAAATATAAACTATTTTAAAGTACAATTACACTCTAGGCTTGGGTCCAATACACTTCCCCGCTATGTGGCAGCCATTTCTTTTTTAGGGTTCCGTAGTCAACTAGGAACCCTTATAGTTTCGCCATGTCTGTCTGTCCGTCCGTCCGTCCGTCCTCGCTTAATCTCTGTGACCGTTAGCACTAGAAAGCTGAAATTTGGTACCAATATGTATATCAATCACGCCGACAAAGTGGTAAAATAAAAATTGTAAAAAAATGTTTCATTAGGGTAGCCACCCTATATGTCAAGAGGGAAGTGATTTTTTTTTAATTTCAACCCTAACGTGTGATATATTGTTGGAAAGGTATTTAAAAATGAATAGGGGTTTACTAAAATCATTTTTTGATAATGTCAATAATTTCGGAAATAATCGCTCTAAAAGTAAAAAACAATGTGTCCCCCCCCCCTCTAACTTTTGAACCATAAGTTTAGAAAATATGAAAAAAATCTGAAAAGTAGAACTTTATAAGGACTTTCTAGGAAAATTATTTTGATTGATTGACACAACAGTTTTTGTACATAAAAGACAAAAAGTTGTACAAAATAATTTCTGGACTAAGTTTGTAGTATAATCGTATATGCAAGCATTTTTTTTAACTTCGTTTACATATTTTATTATCCTGAACGTATCTATTTTCAAACAAAAAAAGAATTATTGAAATCGGTTCTCTCAATCGAAAATTACCACCGAAAACTTCTTGCACGTCTTTGTATTAATTAGTAACCCAATTCCCCGAGAGATGGCGCTGTAGGTACTTATTACATTGGATCGGGTATTACCGAATTGTTCGGTTGGTCTCTCCTTGGTATTGGCGGTATCTTATAACTACATAAAACTTCTATCAAGAACATGCTAAGGCAATTTAGAACAAAACTAAAATTCATTTTTTTAACAACATCAAAATGTTAAGGTAAAAACCAGTTCATAAATGGTTCTATAGATGGCGTTGCGTAATGACGTCATTTTTTTAAAAGTCGATTTTAAGATTTTCCGTGCTTTCATGACCTACAGTGGTAAAGTAAGTTGCACTTAAATATATTCGTAATTTTATTTATGAGTGCATAACCTAATTAGTCGTCGAGGTTTGATTTTGATTTGTCCGGTATATTGTGACGGACGGGAAACTACGGAACCCTACACTGAGCGTGGCCCGACACGCTCTTGGCCGGTTTTTTTTTTTGTTGAAATATGCTCTATGCGAGTACAAAAAATATCATAAATCTCAAAGTTTTAGTGAGACTGAGATAAAAATAGGCTTATTCGAAAGGCAGTAATATTGTCAACCATCTGCAATACAAAACAATGTGTTCACAATTCCATAACTGTTGAAAAAAAATGTGATAGTCGAAAAAAAAAACAAAAATTATGCAATTCAACCAATAACTGTTAATTACTACAAAAACATACCCGATAACTTTTTTATTTTTTTTACTCGATCGACAGATTTTGAGCTAAGCTACAATACAACATAAAATTCACAACTGTATGTCTAATACTTTAAGAGTTATTGTTGTTTGAACATAGCGTATGCGCACGCACAAAAGGCCTTTGTTAACCGCTAGAGTGACATTTATGGCATTCACTGTATTCTATCCGAGAACAGGCTAGAAATACTGTTCGTTACTACCGTGAGTGAGCGAGATAGAACGTATTAGTCCACTACCTGGCATAAAATCACAGTTTAAAGGACAAATTGTTAGTTGGGTTAGTTCGACGCCCTAAGCCGAGGCTCGTACCCCACAGGGGCTGCCCTTAGCGTGCAGTCGCTTAGTTTGTAAGTTTTTACCCTGGCTGGAGGTCTTAATTTTTAAGGCACCCACAGGATTCGCCCGGTTAAGCAGACGACAACCCCCTTGGTTGAACTGCGAGATGCAATTCATAAAAAAAAAAAAAAAAATGGGTTAGTTAGTTATCCCTCGCCCTGCGTTGTGCTACTTTCACTTACCGTCCGTACTGTTTACGTGCTGCGTTAGTGTTTTGTATTTAAAAGTGTGATAAAATATGGCACAGCGTCAATTTTCATCGCAACATATTGCTGACATACACTTCGTGTATGGCTTTTGCAATGGCGTGGCCGCCTCGGTCACCCGATTTCGCACCCTTAGATTATTTTTTGTGGGGTCATATGAAGCAAAAAGTATACGCTACAGTTCCGAACACCAGGGAAGAACTCGTCGCAAGAATTATGGCAGTCGCCGAAGAAATTAGATCCGATTTGGATTTAATTAGGCGCTCATCAGCCCAGGTGGCACAGAGAGCCGTAGTGTGTCTACAAGCTGGAGGTGGCCACTTTGAGCAACTGCTTTAGATATTTTAATCATAGTTTAATATTGAAAAAAACTTTAAATAAAATTCAATATGAATGTTATGTGTTTTTAATGATTTCCTGTTTAGGGTTCCGACAAAGGCCTTTTGTGCTTGCGCATACGCTATGTTCAAACAACAATAACTCCTAAAATATCAGACATACAGTTGTGAATTTTATGTTGTATTGTAGCTTAGATCAAAATCTGTCGATCTAGTAAAAAAAATTCGGGTATGTTTTTGTAGTAATTAACAGTTATTGGTTGAATTGCATAATTTTTGTTTTTTTTTCGACTTTCACATTTTTTTTTTCAAAAGTTATAGAATTGTGAACACATTGCTTTGTATTGTAGATGGTCGACAATATTATTACCTTTCGAATAAGCCTATTTTTATCTCAGTATGACTAAAACTTCTTGAAAAACCCAAAAACACTACCCTACCCAGGAATCGAACACCAGGGCATCGATCGGATACATATATTAAATAAGGTTATTTTTTGTAACATAAACTGTTAGTTCCAAAAACGGGTGAAGACACTGACTTCTGTAACACAGGTCTCACCTAGCTCAGGAGTCAGGGCTTCTTATGATAATTTAAAATCTGTTTATGTCAATAAAAAAAAAATATATATTATAAGGTTATTTTATTTTAGTGCATGCTTTTAATTTCTCATTTAATATAAACTATGATTTCAAAGAGACTTGGAGCTATGGCAGTATTTTTTTAAGTCGTATTTTTAATAAGTTTTCGATTCAAAGGATAACTTTAATCTAAACTCGTAATACAAAAATAATCAGACTCATGTAAAATAATTTATGAAGAAGGAAATAAAAATGATCTGGATCAAAAGAAAATTATTGGTTTACAAAAAAAGTTGGTAATTCGCGTTTTTAATAAAATAGGGGAAAGAATTAGATGCATTTCATGCGTCTGTATAGGTACTTACATAAATAATAAACCATCCTATTGCAAGCATTATTTGCTCTCAGATAACTCTTGTAGCAAAGGAAATGGAAATATAAAATATAATATTGATATAATTGTGGTAGGTAAGTACCTACGTCTGCGGATTTAGCACAGTACCATAACTTTAATCCTACTATATAATATGTATTATAAATGCGAAAGTTTGTGAGTATGGATGTATGTTTGATCCTCTTTCACGTCAAAACGGTTGAACGGATCTTGATGAAACTTGGTACAGAGGTAGATTATAGTCTGGAATAACACATTGGATATTTATTTTTCGATATCACGCGGGCGAAGCCGCGGGCGCCAGATAGTTTATAATAATGTTTTAATTTACAGTAAAGCTTATCGGGCTGATTGATCGCCCTTTAAATGGGAAAACTACGAACAGTAAAATATATTGCTTGAATGAAGCAGACAAATTAGTAAAAGAAAGCATTTTCAGGAACAAATAATATAAAATCCATGACACGTGACATCTAGCAAGACTTAGGGCTGCGTGGTCAATTGGATTCTTCCCAAAGAAAACTTCCCTTCCAAAAGAAAGGCGATTATGATAATGGTTATACAGGGTAATACTACTGCCGTCGTTGTAAAATCATTTCTTTAAGTAAACCAACGGCTGAGAATTGGCACACAATCATTTTTGGCAAATTGATATAATATAATGTTTTTTAAATTTCTACTTCCTCGTTCCTCAGTTCATAAACAAAAGCAACCCTAAAAAAACAGGAACTCAAAAACAAACGTGAAATAATCCTTAGTTCTACCAAAGAATGGCTCCGGGAATAGACTAATAAAAGCAACATTTTCATTTATAAATCGGCAAAACTTACTCAGCTCTCTTCCTGCTGCAAGTTGTAAGTACAGACAACCAAATAGTCCGGTATACAGACAAATGCTCCTGTCGCTTCACGGTTTTTCAATTTAATTTCTATTTGTCTTCATGTGAATAGCAACGATACAATATCAACAACTTGGGATACAATATCACCTATCCTAAAGATTGAACCACGAAAACAATATCTAAATGAATTCGGGAGACGTCTTTGCCTTTAGTGTTTTTGTACTTCATTCATTTCATATTATTTGCTACCTGTTCCCGCGGTTTCACCCGCGTAGACAGGGATAATATAGCCTATGTTTTAATTCTAAGTATAACCTATCTTGATACCAATTTTCATCCAGATCCGTTAAGCAGGTCAAGCGTGAAAGAATAACAAACATACAAACTTTCGCCTTATTTTCAGTCTGTTTCGACTTTTAAATCCTCTCTACTTTGATCTTGGATGAACTAATCCCGCCTATAAGTATCAAGTTTATGCCGGTCTCACTAAATTTTACCCAATTTAAAAGAGCTTGCAAGTAAGGTGCATGTACATTTATCAGTTTGTTTCACTGTACTTGTAGTACAGCTATTTTACAGCTTGGTTATGAATGGAGTCAAGAAATGCTAGACGAAACTGGAATTTTCTCGAAGCTCAAAGATTCGTAATACAGTAAATGAAGCTATCGAAGTGTTCAGGGCTTTCTCTGATAACATTATTTAAATTAAGAATGACAGTATTACCAGGAAGGCCAATAAAAAGATAGATGGGTTGTGTAAGGAATGATATGAAGGAGAAAAGATTTAATGATGCCGTGACGTCTGACAGGGGAGAATAGAAGAACAAAACGTGTTGCGCCGACCCCAAATAGAATGGTACAATTGCAGGAAAATGATGATGCGTCATGCCTTTGGAACAATTGTTAAAAATTCTCTTTATCTAACTTAGCTCTGTAAATATCGTAAATAGTTATATTTGAACACTAGCTGTTCCTCGCGGTTTCACCCACGCTGCTCAGCACCTGTTGGTCGCAGCGTGATGTTATATAGCCTAAAGCCTTCCTCGATAAATGGTCTATTCAACACAAAAAGAATTTTTCAATTCGAACCAGTAGTTCCTGAGATTAGCGCGTTCAAACAAACAAACAAACAAACAAACAAACAAACTCTTCAGCTTTATAATATTAGTATAGATTGTTAGAAAACAGAGGTCCAAAAACCAGGCTGCACCACTATCCGGAGTTCTAAAACACATTCTTATTAATGAGATAATCAACAAGACATTTTGGTAAGAAGGTCATTGTGGAAAAAGTAAAAAAAAAAAACTAGCTATTGGAACGAATAACGATTGGTAAATAAATCAAGATGGTTGCTTGATAGGTAGGTCTATCTTTTCATAAGGAGCTGTATATATTACTTAAAAAAAATACCTATGGAGTTTATACATGATGTTTAACATGTCCAAGCTGAGAACAAACACCATCTATTAAAAGTATATGCCTATCACACCAGGGTAGTTAACCGTGTTAGACTTAAACCTACGACTAAAACCAACCCATGCTCCTTCTTTTGCTCTTCGTGTTCCGGGGCCGCGGTATCTATTTCGAACAACCCGCAACCCTTGAAGATTAAACAGTCAGATCGACAGACAGTCAGAATTATTCATTCAGTTTAGTTTGATCGCTGATTGGCTACGGCGTTTCTGTTCGTTTTAATGCCAGTACCACTTTCTTTCTTTCTTTGCAGCGTCAGTTTTGCATTAATAATATGAACATCATAGTACAATGCGGTACAATAATATTCTTTGCCGATCCTGTAAATTAAAAACGACACACTGGACTTTTACATTAAATAGCAGTAGTAATAAATACTGCAGTGGATCTCATGCCACAGTCTTCAAACTAACTTTAATCAGAGAAAAACGTGAACAACTCAGTCAAAGTAGTCACGTGATTCTAGGAAATCTATTAAGTTGTTATACATGTAACTATGCTCTAGCTTCTAGAACATGAGTTTAAATGCTTCTATTTCTCTTTTAATTAATCAGTAATATACGTAGAGCATATTTTACCGTTAAACCACGCCCAGGAGCTACATAAAGAATTTGCTTCATAATGAGAAAGTTAACTAACCTAGCAAGAGGTATTATGGACTAAGTCATCACTCTTTAAAATTTGTTCCATCTTTCAAGGAACTCTGAGAACTTAAGCTCGCTTCGTAATCCAGTAAGTCGTTTGGCCTGCAGCCTTCAGGAGTCATCCTATTCGCTTAGGATACGTCACCTAAAGGCTTTAGTGCAAGAAATTCCTGTTGCTACTTTAAGATAGTAAGTAGACTTATGTATGTCCTTGTCTTCAATTTCAAAGTTACTTTGCATCTAAAAGGTGTTACAGATATTATGCCCGTTTCAGTTACAATAAGTGACACTTAAATCAATGCCTAAATATAAAAAGACGGAAAATAAACTCACGCTGACTTTTGTTTTATTCATAGACTTCCGGAAGTAAACTTACTTTTCGTCTTTTTAGTGTCTTTTTTGTCAGTTATTTTTTTTTGGTAAAAACGTAGTTTATTAATTTAGCCTTTTAATTCTTATCGAGTATTCATTGCTGCTAAAAGATATTAGCATATCATCTATATACATGCGATGAAAAATATGTAATAAAGAACATAGCTCATAAATTACCCAAGCAATATACACACATCAAAAGTATCTAGGGATCAACATATATTTTTGCAATAACTTTTCTCCTGATTGATATTAATTAAAATTTTCTTTAAGGATTCATCAAATAAAGTGTTTTCGTTTGTCACAGTAACGATAAACCAAGTCACCTTTGCATTAATAAAGAAATTTGCCATTTTCCTAATAAAGGGATTTTTGACATTTGAACCACTAACATTAAAGTTCGAAAAAAAGACTGAAATAACAGTTTTCTTTAAAATTTTATTGGGTAACTTAAACAATTAATAATCCGTGTTTCTACCGCGAACACTAACAACACAAGAACATCGATTTGGCATACTCAAAATGAGTTCATCCAAATCACGCTGTGGAATGGCCGCCCATGTTCGTTGCAACAACAAAAAAACCGGCCAAGAGCGTGTCGGGCCACGCTCAGTGTAGGGTTCCGTAGTTTCCCGTCCGTCACAAAAAGTGTTCCCACTTATGAGTTTAAAGGTGGAGGAGCGTGCAATGTTGCACGTTCCGCGGTAGGCGCTCCAACAGTTTTTGTACAAAAAAGACAAAAAGTTGTACAAAATACAAGTTTTTGTCTTTTTTGTACAAAAACTGTTGTGTCAATCAAGTTCAAAATGATTTTCCTAGAAAGTCCTTATAAAGTTCTACTTTTCAGATTTTTTTCATATTTTTTAAACTTATGGTTCAAAAGTTAGAGGGGGGGACACACATTGTTTTTTACTTTTGGAGCGATTATTTCCGAAATTATTGACATTATCAAAAAATTATTTTAGTAAACCCCTATTCTTTTTTAAATACCTTTCCAACAATATATCACACGTTAGGGTTGAAATTAAAAAAAAAATCACTTCCCACTTTACATATAGGGTGGCTACCCTAATAAAACATTTTTTTCCAATTTTTATTTTACCACTTTGTCGGCGTGATTGATATACATATTTGTACCAAATTTCAGCTTTCTAGTGCTAACGGTCACAGAGATTAAGCGAGGACGGACGGACGGACGGACGGACAGACAGACATGGCGAAACTATAAGGGTTCCTAGTTGACTACGGAACCCTAAAAAGGTCTTCTTGCGACTGGATACCCTCCATATTCGGCATAGCTCTTCTCTGTAGCATATCCCATGCATGCTCAATCGGGTTCAAGTCTGGTGACTGAGCAGGCCAGGGCAGGACATTGATGTTAGCTGCGGCGAGAGTCTGTCTTACAACTCTTGCGGTGTGCGGTCGTGCATTATCATGCATTAACTGAAATAAGGGACCGATTTGCACTTGTAGAGGAACGATGACGTCTGATACAATCGTCTCAGCATAAATTTGAGCGTTGAGGTTGCCTCTGATCCAAATCAACTCGGTTCTTCCGCCGATCCAAATACCCGCCCATACCATGATGGTTCCACCACTATAAGGATGGACTTCCTGGCAGGATTTTAATCGCTGTTGGCGTCCAGGGGTTCTCCAGTGTCGTATACGTCTTGTATCCGGTCTCATACCAAAACGAGACTCATCAGAAAAGCACACGAAACGCCATTGTTCTTCTGCCCAATTTCTGTGTTCAAGAGCCCATTGATATCGAATCCTACGATTGTGCATTGCTATAGGTGGTACCCGTAGCGGTCTTCGGGAATGAAGGTTCACTTCATGCAAGCGGTTTCTGACTGTTTGGTCGCTAATTAAGTTCCCTGAAGAGTGATGAAGCCTGACGGCTAACATCATGGCGGTTATTGTTGGAGCTCTTCGAGTTAAGATTTGAATGTATCGGTCTTGTCTCCGTGTGGTGCAGCGATACCGTCCTCCATGGCGCTCAGCCACGGTACCAGTGCTTCGGTAACGTGTCCAAAGTCGACTGATAACACTCTGACTTGTATTCAGAGCTAAAGCTACAGTACGTTGCCGGGAACCAGCTTCTATCATTCCCACGGCTCTGAGCATTTCTTCCCTGCTTAAATGACGTCGCCGCTCCATAATAACGTTGGTTTTAATCAGTAGTAGGGAAACAGTAGCACTAATAATGTCTTCAATGCGTTGTATGTTTTTATAGGGAAAATATTGACAGCTTATTTTCATCTTTTACTCGAATTTGATTGAGAGTTCCTGATTCAAATTATGAAATGCACCAAAAAGGATCCATATAAATTTATAAAATCATAAATTTATTACAAAGCCACATCTCAATCTCAAGAAATCCGCATAAAAATGCTTGATCCCTAGACACTTTTGATGTGTGTAGATACAATTCATATGAGACTCCTTCGAGAGTATGTCCCTCTTTTTTTTTTGGGTGGGAATCATCAAATAACTTCCCCCGCTCTGGACGGAGCGGGGGGAGTGTCAGACTTTTACTGACTAAAACCCACCCATGTTCCTTCTATTGCCCTTTATGTTCCGGGGCCGATGTATCTCTTTCGAAAAACCCGCAACCCCAGCAAGCGGTGGCCCTGACAGGCCCCTCTGCTTTGCTGACATATCTTTGAGGCACGCGTGGAACACTAACGCGGCGTCGACGCTCGGGTCGATCTTTACGTTAAGCTGCTTTTGCCTAGGTTGGTCTGTGGATGGGTGATCACCTGTTACATACCGAGTTTAATCCGTGTTTTGGAAAGCACGTTAAGCTATTAGTCCCGGCTGTCATTCGAAGATCTTTGACAGTCGTTACAGATAGTGTCCCGAAAGTCTGACAACCAATCTTACCAAGGTTTTGTATATTCCTGTACTAACTGGGTTGTGGAGGTCAGATAGGCAGTCGCTCCATGTAAAATACTGGTATCAGCTGCATCCGGTTAGACTGAAAGCCGACTACAACCAAAGACAGATAATAATGCAAAGTAGGCTAAGCAGCAGAATTTAAATTACAAGATAGTACAAAATTCTCAACAATTCTTAAAAATGGGGATTTTTATGTCTAAAACTATTTTCAATCCAAAAATACGAATATTAAATATAGCAAACACTTGGTAAGTATATCGAATAGTATGTTACTTTTCCTACGCATTTTTGTATACTTTACTATAACAATATTACATAGTTTTTTCCTGTGTGGGTAGACACAGGGTTCACACTGATATTTTGTTTACTCCAAGTTTTAATTAATTTAAATATATTTTTTAATTCTATTTCCAATGTTATAATTATATTTTTTTGTTGTTAACCACCCAACACTCACTATATAACTTTCAAATATATCTGATTCTTCTATCTACTTTCCAACTATCACCTTTCTGTGGACACTAAAATGGCAGCTAGCCTGGAAGATCTGGAACAACTGTTCAACTCACGGATGGCTGAGTATGAAGACAAGCTCAGGAGCGCATCCTCAGGATCAGAGCCGGTTCCAGATATCACAGCACTTTCACGTGAGTTTGCAGATTTTAAAAGTTTTGTATGGCAGGCACTCTCAAGATTCAAGTCACAAATAGAGATGCTTACTCTTGGTCATGACAGACACGAAACTATGATGAGACGTAAGGTTTTGTTGTTCCATGGGATTGCTGAAATACCTAATGAAAAGTTGCAAGATTCGGTTCACAAAATATTAATCGACCAAATGAGTTTGGCCGAGATCTCTAAGGAAAATATTCATGTCTGCCATAGATTGGGTTCATCGCGAGGCAAAACTAGACCTATTCTGGTGAGACTCTATACCACTGAGCACCGTCAATTGATCTGGGAGAATAAAAAGTTGCTGAAAGGTACTGGCATCACAATTTCGGAATTTCTAACGCACACAAGACACTGTACATTTATGGACGCTCGCAAGCATTTTGGCGTGTCGAATTGCTGGTCGGTGGAAGGCAAGATAGTCATCATCACGAGCGACGGCAAGCGTCACAAGATAGAAACTTCGGGTGAACTACGAGCTCTGGTTTTGCGGTTCCCCAAAACCTCTAGTGAGTCGGGTATTGCTGTGCAGTCTGTTGGTCGTTCTTCGCCTCTGAGTGCGAGCTCAACCGAAGTTACTGCTACACCCTCTAGAGGCCTAAGGAAGGCGCGCCGGCGCAATTAATCTTTGTTTGGATTGTTAGCCTGCCAACGATGTAAATTTGCCGGATTGTACGTTATCTTTTCTACAATTGTCTGCCGCCGGTACTTTTAACATTCTGTGTCCTCTGTATCACCTTCACAGTATTGTTTTTTTTCTCTTTTTTTTTTTGTATCGCTAACATTCTTTCTTGATCTTGTCGGTATGTTTTATGAAAAACTAATTACGTATGTCACTGTCATAATGACATTATTTTGACGTTTAGCGTTCCTTTCCGATCTGGCGGTAATGACTGTTTGTTTGCATTGTGGTTGTGTTTCGTTTCACGATAATTCTTTGTCCTTTTTCATATTTAATTATTTTTTTTTCTCTTCAAACACTCCAGTGAGTTAGGGTGGTTGTTTTATAAGCAATCAGCCGTATATTAAATTTTAATTTGTAGTTTTAGTTTCTGTAACTTTTGTATTTAGTTTTTAATATTTATATATATATTTATATTTATCTATGAATATTCTTCCTGATTTGAATGACAGTTTTTTTTCCTGTTCGTCCTCAACTTGTAGCTTTGTTAGTGTGGACAGTGAGCTTCCGCTTCATACTTTGCATGACAACATATCCTCTCTTTTTTCTAATTATCCTAGCAATCTGCACATAGCTCATATTAATGCTCAGAGTGTTCCTGCTCACTATTCCGATCTTTTGGCATCCTTTAGCAGTGGTCATCTTGATGCACTTCTAATATCTGAGACCTTCCTTAAGCCCTCTCTCCTTTCCTCGCAGTATACACTTCCTGGTTTTGTTCTGGTCAGAAATGACAGAATTGGCAAGGGTGGCGGTGGTGTCGCTATTTATTTACGCGCTGATATACCGTACAAAATTGTATGTTCGTCTCCTTCGCAGTACTCTGGGTCGGCTGAATCATTGTTCCTAGAGATTGTCTTAAATCACACCAAAGTTTTGCTAGCTGTCTTCTACTCTCCCAACCTTCTTATAAACTACTTTGACTCTTTAGAATCCTCGCTCAATAATCTTTGCCCGGCGTACGATCACATCATCTTAATGGGCGATTTCAACACTTGTTTAATTAAAAATGATTCTCGTTCTCATAAACTCCGTTCGCTTTTATCTTCTTTCAATCTTGATATTCTACCTCTTTCTGCGACCCATAACTTCCCAAATTGCACGCCTTCTCTTCTTGACCTAATGATTGTATCTTCACCTCACAACGTTGCTGAGTTTGGGCAGCTCACTGCAACCTTTTCGTATCATGATCTTATTTATCTCTCCTATCGCATCCGACCTCCTAAACGTAAACCTCGATTCTGTTCCCTCAGATGTTTTAATAGCGTGGATCTGGACTCTTTGAAGCGAGATGCTAGTGATATAGACTGGTCACTCGTTATCGAAAGCACCAGTATCGATGAAAAGGTGAAATTATTTAATGAGAAGATATTACATATTTATGACAAACATGCTCCTCTTAAGCGAATTAAAGTTGGGCATAATCCTGCACCGTGGATGACTACTGCCATTAGGGATGCAATTGCTCGTAAGGACAAGGCTAAGAGTAGATTCAAGCGTAGACCGACGGAATATAACCTCGTTCACTTTAAAGCTTTGCGTAACCGCTGCAATCGTCTGTGTCGAGATGCAAAGAGACGTTATTTCCATGAATCTCTTATTGATCGGAACACTTCTGATGTCTGGAGATTCTTAAAATCTGTTGGTATTGGCAAATCTCCAACTAACGCTTGTAATGACGTTGACTTGAGCGCTCTTAATAAACACTTTTCCCTTCTACCTGTTTCTCTGGATCCGAAAGTGAAAGCTTCCACTCTGCTTGAGCTTTCTAATTTACCGTTACCTAATTGTTCACTTTTCAATTTCAACCCTGTGTCTGAAGACGATGTGAAAAAATCTCTTCTTTCTATTTCCTCCTCTGCCGTGGGCCAAGATAATTTGTGTTCGAGAATGATAGTACCTATTATTACACAGTTGCTCCCTATTCTTACTCACATTGTTAATTTTTCCTTATTCTCTGGCATATTTCCCTCTGCCTGGAAACGGGCTCATATAATACCGCTTCCTAAAATTACCAACCCTACTTCGTTTTCTGATTTCAGACCCATCTCCATTCTTCCTTTCCTTTCTAAAGTTCTCGAACACATTGCCCATGGTCAAGTTTCCAGATATCTATCTTCTAACGCTCTTATTTCTTCATTCCAATCTGGTTTCCGTACTGGGCACAGTACTGTTACTGCTCTCTTGAAGGTTACTGACGACATCCGCTGGGCTATGGACAATAAATCTCTCACTTTGCTAGTTTTACTTGACTTTAGTTGCGCATTCAACTCAGTGGATTTCGACATCCTTCTTGGGATCCTTCAGTCTTTTAACTTTTCTGCCTCTGCGTTAACCTGGTTTGACTCATACCTTCGGGGTCGATCTCAGTGTGTCCGCCAAGAAGAGATTTTCTCTGATTGGTGTGAACTCACTGCTGGTGTTCCCCAGGGTGGCATTCTTTCTCCTCTCCTTTTCTCTGTCTTTATAAATACTGTTACCAAGGTTATCACCTCCAGCTTCCATCTTTACGCAGATGATTTGCAGCTTTATCATCATTTCTTGTTAGCTGATGCGGAGTCGGCTGTCCTTGCCATTAATCGTGACCTTGCCTGTATCAATGAGTGGGCTAAGTCTTATGGCTTATTGATCAACCCCACCAAGTCCAAGGCTATGATCATAGGCAGCCGACATTATCGTACTGCACTTGACGTTTCATCATTGACACCTCTGTCTCTTGGTGGCTCGCCCATTGCTTACTCTGAAACCGCAAGGGACCTTGGTGTCGTTATTGATAGTAATCTGTCATGGCAAGCTCAAGTGAATGAGGTTAGTCGTAAGGTGCACTTTTCCTTCCACTCGCTAAAATCTTTACAGAGCTTTTTGCCCTTTAAAACCAAAATTTACCTAGCTCAAACTCTGATTCAGCCGATTATTGATTACGCAGATGCCTGCTATCTAGATGCCACTGAGGAGCTTTTAAACAAACTTGAGCGTTTGCAAAACATTTGCATTCGCTTTGTTTTTGGGCTAAGGAAATTCGACCACGTTTCTCATTTCCGCAAGGAACTAAAGTGGCTGCCGATTCGCCTTCGCAGGAACACTCGAATATTATGCCTTCTATTCAACATCCTCTATAACCCTGCATATCCCATTTACCTACGAGACCGTTTTTCTTTTACCCGTCCTCCTGACGCTTTGTGTAGATCACACTTGCGTCATCATCTCAATTTCCCTTCCCATAAAACCGACTTTTATTCCTACTCCTTCTCTGTCCATGCAGTGCGTTTGTGGAACTCACTTCCGGCTAACATTTGTGGCGCTAAAACAATCTCTGTTTTTAAAAAACTGGTCAAGGAACACTACCTCTCCTCTATAGTTTGATTTTTGTATATATTTTAGATATGTATTAAGTATTTTAGATTGTATTTATGTAAACATATATTTATTATTTCTATTAGTATGAAAGTTTTCTATATTGATAATGTTTTGTTTATTTAAGTTAGTGCTTAAGTTGTTTTTTTTTACACACTGTGTCTACGTGTTTTTTTTTCCATCTGTCCTATCGCAGGTCTGCTGGAAGAGATTTCTTTATGAAATAAGCAGTACCTTTGTGCTCTTTTTTCCTTATGTACTTTTTTTATACATTGTTTTGTGTGTACATAAATAAATAAATAAAAATAAATAAATAGTTGTCACAAAAATATAATTTCTATTCCGTCCGTAATATGAAGATGGCCTTGACGAAAATATTTATTACTTTGTTGTCTAAATATTGAGCCTCCATATTATCCCTTTATGCTATTGTATTACACAGGGAATATTATTGTTATGAAAATCTGTTCTATATATTTCTTTTTGGGTTGTCAATAATACGATCTCGTCACTTAGGTCCGATAAAAGGATGGAAATATAAATAAATAACAAATGAGAAACGGTCTAAGTATAATTTAGGCTTTTTTGCAATCTCGACCATAATCCCCACTACAAAACGGTTTTTTCTTCCTCTTTATTAAAGACTTGTACACAAAACAGCGATGCGGCGACGTTAGGAAAAATCTACACACGACGCACCGCAAGAACTTGCGAATAGGTATTCCTTTTCATGATCCATGTCACGACCTAGTTTACAAAATACGTTTACTACGGTTCACGGTCGCCGAAGGAATGGTAACCCGAACCATGGAAGGTTCCAGAGAGTAACACGAACTCGCATTGACGCATTTTATGTCGCAGTTTTCTGCGTTGCGCATTCGCATCGCACCGATTTGCAGTTTAGTGTACAAGCCCTAACGATAAGGGCACGCCACAATAGTGGCGGTAAGTCCCCTCTTTGAGGAGTAGCTGGAAAGGCGTCATGGCGTCCTCACCTACCGCCTGACGCAGGTCCTCACCGGACACGGAAGTTTCGGGAGGTTCCTGCACATAATCGGGCGGGAGGAAACGCCCGGGTGTCACCATTGTGACGGTCGCCCGGAGGACACGGTAGAGCACACAGTGGCGGTCTGCCCAGCTTGGGCGGAGCACCGCCGTGCCCTCGTAGAGGCGATCGGTGGCGGCGATCTCTCGCGTCCGGCCCTGGTTCATTCTATGGTCCGGAGCGAGAAGGAATGGGAAGCGGTCACCTCCTTCTGCGAAGCAGTAATGCTAGTGAAGGAGGAGGCCGGGCGTTTGAGGGAGAGAACCTCAAACCAACCCAGCCGCCGCCGGAGACGCCCCGGGCGCCGGGCGCCGCGAGACGACTCCCGGCCACCGTAGATGCGGGCCTGTGGACGGTCAGCAATGGGTAGCTCACCGTCCGTCCGTCTATTGACGACAGGCCGTGTCGACGGCGCGTTCGTGTTTCACGCGCGCCTCAAAAAGATGTCAGCAAAGCAGAGGGGCTTGTCAGAGCCTCCGCCTGCCGTGGTTGCGGGTTGTTCGAAAGAGATACCGCGGCCCCGGAACGTAAAGGGCAACACACGCCCCCCCCCCCCGCTCCGCCCAGAGCGGGGGAAGTTATTTGAAGATTTCCCACAAGAAAAAAAAAGCCTTAACGATAACTCCTCGATAAACTTGACTTTTGATTAAAAATGTACAATGCCATTACCATTTAATTGCAAAGGAATTTGAAACCTGGTCTTGGAACTTTTTGCAATACGTATAATTCATACGCCATGCATTCAAACTCAGAACAGCTTAGGATTTCCTTTGAAAGATTTAATTTTCTGCTCAACAAGACCTCACTTAAAATAAGTAAGGTAAGCCTTACAATATTTTATATAGATACTATAAGATACTAGAAATGTACAGATATCCTACTTTATAAATAAAAGGCTATTCAGATTTTTGGACTCAGATACATATTGAAAAGTAAGCTTATTTTAACACGTGACACTTTTCAGGACACCTCGGCTGTCTAAACTTTTCTAATTTCAAAGCTAGAGTTGTTTTTTTTCCTTTTTTTATTTATAACGTGCCTTTTTTTTTTTTTTTTTTTTTTTTTTTTTTTCGGGTGGGAAATCATCCTATGACTTCCCCCGCTCTGGGTGGAGCGGGGGGGCATGTCAGACTTGTACTGACTAAAACCCACCCATGTTCCTTCTATTGCCCTTTACGTTCCGGGGCCGCGGTATCTCTTTCGAACAACCCGCAACCCCGGCAGGCGGAGGCTCTGGCAAGCCCCTCTGCTTTGCTGACTCTCTTTGAGGCGCGCGTGAAACACGAACGCGCCGTCGACACGGCCTGTCGTCAATCGACGGACGGACGGTGAGCTACCCATTGCTCACCGTCCACAGGCCCGCATCTACGGTGGCCGGAAGTCGTCTCGCGGCGCCCGGCGCCCTGGGCGTCTCCCGCGGCGGCTGGGTTGGGCAGATGTTCTCTCCCTCAAACGCCCGGCCACCTCCTTTGCTAGCATTACTGCTTCGCAGAAGGTGGTGACCGCTTCCCATTCCCTCTCGCTCCGGACCATGGCCTGAACCAGGGCCGGACGCGAGAGATCTCCGCCGCCGATCGCCTCCACGAGGGCACGGCGGTGCTCCGCCCAAGCTGGGCAGACCGCCACTGTGTGCTCCACCGTGTCCTCCGGGCGATCGTCACAATGGTGACACCCGGGCGCTTCCTCCCGCCCGATGATGTGCAGGAACCTCCCGAAACTTCCGTGTCCGGTGAGGACCTGCGTCAGGCGGTAGGTTAGGACGCCATGACGCCTCTCCAGCCACTCCTCAAAGAGGGGACTTATCGCCGCTATTGTGGCGTGCCCTGCACGGATTTATAACGTGCCTGATATTCTTATTAAATCACCTTAGAGGTTTACGTCTCTACAGTAGTGAGACAAAAAACCTTCCGGCTGACATTACTCCACAGTACGGTATATTTAGGTCGCTCCGAGTTCCCAGAACACAGTGGTTCAAACTATATAGATAAGTTGATTAAGCCAAGTCTTAGAAAGGTCCATCTGTTTCTAATAACGTTTTCTTGTGCACTTTGTTCACTCAGTTGAATTTCTGCAGAAATATCTCAAATTGAATTGTGTTTTAAAGGTTCTGTACATCAAAACGAAAAACGGAACCCTTATTGGATCACTTTGATGTCCATTCGTCTGTTTATCAAGACCGTTTATCTCGGGAACGCGTGAATGTATCTTAGATGAAATTTAAACCATATACTGAAGTCTGTAGTCCCTTGGTATTGTATAAAAATCATATCTCTTAGCCTATGAAGTCAAAAGATATGGCTATTTATGTCGCAAGTTTATACGTAACGTTACGTTTTTTCTTTATTAGGTGTTTTTATTTCTAAACGAAAAATTTCGCCTATACCACCATTGTACATGATGTTTAAATTAAAAGTCATCACATCAAATCTTTTTATTTTATTTACCTTGCTAAAGTATGTAAAACTGCAAAATATTATTACCAATTCCCAATTGATGTAAGCGTTAAAAGTAACTCAACAAATACGCTTTTCCCAAAAAAAACTCCCCCTTAAGTTTCTTTAAAAACCAATTAAACATTCAAAAAATAATAAAACGTTAAATCATTAATATGCGGGCAATTTTCCCGCGCAGACAATGCGGACACTAGCCGTAGGTAATTGAAAATAGCTCACTATTCATCGCTTTGGCGCATTGGGGATTGCCTTTTTACGGCCCAATTTTTCACATCGCCCCGTTCCCTTCAGTCGTTCGTTCATTTTCGCTCCCCTCCTTCGATTTAATATTCCTCTTTTATGGTACAAAATGATTTATTAGCGTCGTCGTGCGTCCGCATACCGGCGATATCAAAGTTGCCTAAAATGTGAACTAACAACTGCGCCTTAACTCTTTTATGTAATAAAAGCGAAAAATTATTAAGTTTGCAGTAAAGAATTTGAAATATTTGATATCAACAATGTCGTTGTTACCGTACAGATTGGTAGTAAAATACCTGAATACAAAAAATGTACAAAAAAAATTATGTGAAAAATGACAACAGCGGTGCGGGCAATATATTACACATTTTTCATGTTAAAAAAGGGATCAATGCCTAGCAACGAGCTCACGCACACGTGTGTACTACTAAAACTGCCGAAGCTTCGCAAACAAAACCATTTACGAAGTGCACTGAGTTAAAACTAAAGTTGGATTAGCTATCTAGTGAGCACTCGTCTAATCTATTGTGTACGCGAATGTCCTCACGAACACGCTCCACTAAGTCTCTTAAGGTGCACACAGACTGCGGGCGATTGACATCTACATGACATCATTGATGACACCCCAAACATGATGGTCGATCAGTAGACAACGGACCATCGATCGATAAAGATCATTATTTTTGAATTACAGTACACACCATCGACCTCATTTTTTAACCCCCGACGCTAAAACGACGTGGTGTTATAATAATAATTAATTATTAAGTTTTAAGTTTGACGTGTCTGTGTGTGTGTGTAAATGTGTATGTGTCTGTCTGTGGCATCGTAGCTCCCAAACGGATGATCCGATTTTAATGCGGTTTTTTTTGTTTGAAAGGTATATCAGTCGAGAGTGTTCTTAGCTATGTTTGGTGGAAATCGGTTCAGGTCTTCAAGGTCATCAGGTCGTTTGTTAGGTGTGATAGGAATGTTCCACGCTCAGTTTACTCGCGACCATATGTAGGATCTGACATTTGAAACAATAATATCTTCTGGAACCACTGAGCTGGTCTGCTGTTAGGGCTCGAAGATAGGAGACGTAACCCTGGACTGCCTTTTAGTAAACCCATCGAGTTTGGGCTCGTTGAATTTGTCTTAACTAGTTCTCTTTATGTTTCTAATTGACGAGGACCTGGTGCTGGAAATCTGGAACCTCTGAGCTGGTCTGGTGATAGGGCTCGAAAGTAGGAAACGTAACCCTGGACTGCCTTTTTGTAAACCCATCGAGTTTGGGCTCGTTGGATTTGTCTTAACTAGTTCTCTTTATGTTTCTAATTGACGAGGACCTGAAGCTGGAAATGGGATGTGGCGAATGAAACGGATAAACCGATTTATATCTTTGCTGAAAATCTAGAAAGACCAAAATTTAAAAATAAAACACAAAATTACCCTTCAATGGCAAGAAAAATAAAAGAAATTAAATGAAAGAATGAAAAACTAAAGAGCTCCTTCAAAACGAAAGAAATAAAAAATTAAATTAAAAAATTTAAAAACACCCCCGACCCAAAAAAGTACGCAATTATTATGACAAAAGGTTAAAAATGCTAAACCCTATAAAAACAAAAAAAATAACTTTTGACACTATGTAAGTACCAACTAAAGCATGTCAGACTATCTACTCGGGACTTTGTGCCACCTTTATGTCGGAGGCGTAACCGTTAATTTTAAACAGCAAATGTACAGTACAGTGTACATATTTAGTTTTAAAATACGAATTTTGTGATTAGGTAGGAATCATTTGATTTAGGTAAGTATTTTTGAAGGTAAAAAGCGGTCCCCCGACACGACAAAATTTAATCAAAAATTTCATACGTACGGTCAACAGCAGGCCAAGATAACCATTTGCTGTTTAAAATTAACGGTTACGCCTCCGACATAAAGGTGGCACAAAGTCCCGAGTAGATAGTCTGACATGCTTTAGTTGGTACTTACATAGTGTCAAAAGTTATTTTTTTTGTTTTTATAGGGTTTAGCATTTTTAACCTTTTGTCATAATAATTGCGTACTTTTTTGGGTCGGGGGTGTTTTTAAATTTTTTAATTTAATTTTTTTATTTATTCAAACATTTTGCACCAAAGTGGTAAAAAGAGTGACCAAAGATGGCATTTACATACAGTTTAAGGCAAAGCATTCTGTTTCAGTGTTTGTCAACCTTTTGGTTCAATTCGACAGCATTGCGATTAATTGAAAACGGCAACGTCTCTCGGCCGTAAATCGGCAGCCACGTACCACACTAGATCTGCCTGAAATATCAATTTTATAGATCAAAGGCTCAACTCAATAAAAATGTTAATTCATTTACCTACAGACTGGACATTGTGCCTACAGCAGCGCCCTAGAAGCATAGCTATTGCGCAGGAGTTCCTTTACTGCTATGCATGACAATGATGCAAATATTTCGGTCAACCGCAGTCTAGTCGCACCTTTAGACTACCTCCACCGAGATACAATCACGCGGTTAATTAAACAAATGTTTGCGATCACTTGAGGACTATTGACTCGTATTGTCACCAAGTACGAGTAACTGATCTATACTTGCTCCACGCCGTTGAAGTACCTATCTTTGTCCTCAAACAGCGTCGAATAATACTATCAGGAGTTACATTTCGGTTTTATTTGGCCTGCAGGTAATCTTTTACCGACTGCTAAAATACAAAACGATTGTCTTTTGTTTTGTTCATTTCCTGCCTCACTGATTGACAATCGCGAAGCACAAAAAAATATGTCAAAAACCTTCTTCATAAAAATATATTATATCATCTGGTATGATCGTGGTATTTGGTCAAACGTTATTGGAGTATATCAATATCATATATAATCAACATCCATTTTTATATAATGCATTCCTTATTTCCTTCTTATTATTATATTATTTATTTCCTTATTATTATTCTTCTTTTTTCAAATTTATTTTATGTTTTCATTTAGTTTTCCTTCTTTGTCGATTGTTGTGTGCACTTGTGGCAAGTGTAAACCTCTTTCCTTTCTTCTTTCCTTTCCTGTTTATTACCTTACAATTTACCCAAAATCTCAACATCCTAACCAGATGTTAACTGTATAATGGAGTCGTATACCGTTCACGCACACCTCGGCCGGTGGCTGGTTGTAATGGAGCCGAGTCCGGGCTGGTTGACGGTGCATCTGTCGCCAGATTAATGGAGCCGACGTGACCCGCCGCTATGGCTTTTTCAACATCAGCCGCAGCTGTTTCTGGTCGTGGTCAGATTTGGTACAATGTAGACGAGAGTATTTAAGGATAGACTTACGGTTTAAATTATATCTATCTAGTGTACGCTTTAGAGAGAGATTGACCAGGTTTTTGTAACGTAAAAGAACATAATGGAACATCACGCCTGCTATTACAGAAGGGTTACTTATAGGCGTTTAATCTTTACTAATATTATAAAAGCAAAAGTGAGTTTGTTTGTTTGTATTTTACGTCACGTTCACGCCTAAATGGCTTAACCGATTTTGATGAATTATGGACAGGCTATTTTTTTTAAGTGAGAAAAGGGGAGAGAAAGATTTTTATTGTCATCACGCGGGTTAAAGTTAGCGTAAGCCCAAAGTAACTATGCCACGCGGACGAAGTTGCGGGCAAAAGCTAGTAATATAAATACATAGTACAACCAGGTTTAGTAGCTGTGTCGACGGCGCGTTCGTGTTTCACGCGCGCCTTAAAGAGATGTCAGCAAAGCGGAGGGTCTTGCCAGGGCCTCTGCCTGCCGGGGTTGCGGGTTGTTCGAAAGAGATACCGCGGCCCCGGAACATAAAGGGCAATAGAAGGAGCATGGGTGGGTTTTAGTCAGTAAAAGTCTGACATGCCCCCCGCTCCGCCCAGAGCGGGGGAAGTTATTTGATGTTTTCCCACCCCAAAAAAAAAACCAGGTTTAGTAATTCTTCTACAAGGTATGGAAGTTGGGTAAGAAATCCAAAAACATATATGTATAAAATAGACCATGGTTTTTTATCCGTCAAATACATGATCAACTGGAATAAATCCAAATGTGGTAGAAGAAGCCGTAATGTCACACAATTCAAGTATTATTAAACCTTTTTTATATATAAATCGGTTTCCTACAACAAAAAACAAATGCTGACGTGTGAATACAAAACGTCTCACGTTATTGTATACTTATAGATACACCCCACGGACAAAAATAAATCAAACAAAACTCTTCCAAACATTTAAACTTTCACGACGCAGTTCAAGAACTCTGACGATTTAAATCAAATCTTCAAAGTTTTTCGTGGACACACCACTGGTTCCCAGTAGCCAGTTGCGCCATCTGCTGGACGTTCAATCTGTTTAATTACCATATAAAACTTTGCGAACCATTGTCTCTTGGAACTATACCTACGTATTTTAATGTGGTTTGAGTCTTTGGTTCATAAACTCGCAAAACGGATAGTTTTACTTACTAATCGAAACGACCTTAAGAGTCTGGAGACCTCTTAAGAACTATATTAATGTTATCATCAAAATCTATTTAGCCTTATCCCAACTATGTTGAGGTCGGCTTCGAGTCTAACCGGATGCAGCTTAATATCAGTATTTTACACGGAGCGACTGCCTATCTGACCTCCACAACCCAGTTAGTACTAGGTAATGCGATACCCCTTGGTAAGACTGGTTGTCAGACTTTCGGAACACTGACTACGTGTAACGACTGTCAAAGACCTGTAGTTTTTGCCCTAGCGCCTTATTTATTGTAATAGCAATGCTAAGTTTTCCCTTTTCTTCCCTCTTTCTCCCTCAAATCTCAATCTTTTAAAAAAAATAGCCTATTGCCGTCTTCAGGGTCCCAACTATCTCTGTACCAAAATTCATCAAAATCAGTTTAGCCATTTAGGCGTGAAGACGTGCGGGAGGAAACGCCCGGGTGTCACCATTGTGACGATCGCCCAGACGACACGGTGGAGCACACAGTGGCGGTCTGCCCAGCTTGGGCGGAGCACCGCCGTGCCCTCGTGGAGGCGATCGGCGGCGGCGACCTCTCGCGTCCGACCCTGGTTCAGGCCATGGTCCGGAGCGAGAGGGAATGGGAAGCGGTCACCACCTTCTGCGAAGCAGTAATGCTAGTGAAGGAGGAGGCCGGGCGTTTGAGGGAGAGAACCTCAAAGCAACCCAGCCGCCGCGCCGCGGCGCCCGGCCGTGAAACGACTCCCGGCCACCGTAGATGCGGGCCTGTGGACGGTGAGCAATAGGTAGCTCACCGTCCGTCCGTCTATTGACGACAGGCCGTGTCAACGGCGCGTTCGTGTTTCACGCGCGCCTCAAAGAGATGTCAGCAAAGCAGAGGGGCTTGCCAGAGCCTCCGCCTTGCGGGTTGCGGGTTGTTCGAAAGAGATACCGCGGCCCCGGAACGTAAAGGGCAATAGAAGGAACATGGGTGGGTTTTAGTCAGTACAAGTCTGACATGCCCCCCCGCTCCGCCCAGAGCGGGGGAAGTCATTGGATGATTTCCCGAAAAAAAAAGGCGTGAAGACGTAACAAACAAACAAACAAACTCACTTTCGCTTTTATAATATTAAGTAAGGATGTTCATTTTACTCTCATAGTCCAATGGAGCAGCCATCCGACACGACCGAGGAGTAATCAGGCACAGAACCAACGGTTTCACATCCTTTTTTTGTGGCCCCAGTGCACACATCACCAATTCCTAAGCTCCGATCTACGTTTGTAAATTTTCTTATGGAAAAAATCCTCGTCTACAGTTTTCCTGACTTCAGTAGACAGAAGTCAGTAAAGCTACACGATAAAATAAGGGATAAAGAACCTTATTCACATTGATCGTTTTCTTAAAGCTCCGTGGAATTACACGGTAGTCATAAATATCATAATCCAATTAATATATTAAACTTAATGACAACGTGACCAGAAACAAGATTATCCATAGCTACAAATAAATTATATACATGTATTAATGTACATTAATTACGTGGATTAATTGTAATGATTTAATGGCCGCCTATTGTATTGCTAATCTTAATCCTACTAAGTATACTACTAATATTATAAATGCGAATGTTTGTGAGGATGGATGGATGTATGGATGTTATTTACTCTTTCACGCCAAAACGGTTGAACGGATCTAGATGGCTCTGTGCGGTAGATTATGGTCTGGAATAACACATAGGATACTTTTTTTTCGAAATAACGCCTCCTAAACGGCTCTACCGATTTGGAAGAAACCAATTTTATGTGTTTATTTCCAATGGGTTTCTTGATGGATTGAAAACGCGATTGAACGCGATGCAATCGCTTTTTCAATCCGTTAGTATTATAAATATAATAGACTCTTTGGTATTACAAACTTTACTCTAAAATAAGCCTACAAAGGTTTAATTTGACATTGTAAAGTAAACCACAGATAAATCACCTGTATTATCTCAATATGGGTGTGCACAGGGATCTGCAACGACTAGTGTTAGTTAAAGCACAATAAATTAACCAAAAACAAACCATATTAACGTCTTCGGATCTGCCGATATTTTTGTTTCGACGCTGCGTAGACTACGCGTAGATGTAGCGTATACGTAACTATAACAGATTACATTGATCTAATTCAAACATATGTCATTGAAACTAAAGTCGCGTATACTCGGCGTATATATTCTACGTACTGGTTACGCTAGGTAGGAAGGGCGCCTACTGTATGCTTAGGTACTTACAGTAAATCTAGAAAGTTAGTAATTCCGTTCAGTCCCTTCTGACAGCGGTAATTTATCAAATGTCTAGACACTTTAATATATTTTATGATGTATCCTTCAGGAATATTGACAGATTTATTATTTATAACGTGAAACAAATTACTTGAGTATATTTGGGCTGAAAAAACGATATTTATGCGATGAAATCTGTAATGGTAACGTTTTGTTTATCCTTTTATTGTCGACTTTGTGATATAATTTGCGTTCTGTTTTCTTACAGCCTAATTGGTGTTTTTTCCAATATATAAATATACAATATTATTCATTTTTACATTTGTGTAATCTTAAAAAACATCGGAAATAATGGTTCGAATTGAAAAAAATATTTTAGAGTTCATTCATGCAATTGATAATTGCAAAGTGTCATAACACTAAAAAGCTCAGTGGGTTAATAACCCGCTGAATAACAATATTAATAACCACCTTTAATTGGCTTAAGTTACAAATAAATTAATAAATTTAATTTTTGTTACTTCATATTATTTTACCGAAAACATTGCCATTGTGAGACTATTAGACATACAATTGTAGGTCTAATAGTCTCACAATGGCAATGTTTTATTGGATCTTCATCAGTAAATTCTTAATAGCAATCCGAGTCTGGATTTGTACCCGATTGAGGGAATTAGGCTGCCTTCTTTAAATCCATCCATAGGATGTCTTTAAAAGATAGCTTTTAACCATAACACCGCCCATTGTGTCACTCTATTTATAATTAAAATACTGCTATTCTTGTAATTTGTATGGTGTACATAATAAAGAATATTCTATCTATTTTTATCTAAGGCACGCCCCCTATAACATGGGACTCGGTGTAGTCGCCTGCCAAAGCCAAAGCTCATAAATAATGTGAGATTGTGTTGTTGAATTTCAGTTAATATAACCATTGTTTACCTTGTTACAACAATAACAAAATTAAAACCAATCTCTATACACATTTTAGCACATAACTAAGGACGTAGCAAAAAATTTACATTTCCATTTGAAAAACACATTTAATTTTAGACGTGAGACCCTTACTTGTCCTGCTGGGGTTTCCAGTTGTTCCAAAAAGATACTGCGGAACATAAAGGGCAAAAGAAGGAACATTTATGGGTTTTAGTCATTAAAAATCTAACACTCCCTCTACGCTCCGCACAGAGCGTGGGAAGTTATTTGATGATTTCCCATCCGCAAATAAAAGACCTTATGTGTATTTTGTCCTACACTGATACGAAGTTAATGGCGCAGCGCTTCATAAAAATTGTATGGAGCCCGGAAAGGCACAAGCTACTTATAATACCAATTTCGTAAACTCTCCCGGGATTATACAAAGGATAAAAATAACATCACGGATCATCAATTTATTATTCATGTGCTGTTATTAATTTAAATATGTACCCAGTGTCGTTGTAAAATTTAATTTGTTTAAATTTAACAACATTCTAAATGGATTTAACCTTCAACATAAATACAAGTCATATTTGGATGATATTTCAAATCGACAAAATTTGCAAACTGCCATAAAACGTCGGCACGGTTGGCGCAGTGACTTAACTATCGACTGCTGCACTGCGTGTCGCGGGTTCGATCCCCGCATGGAACAAATATTTGTAAGGGTTGCAAATAATTGTTTCGGTTCTGGCTGTTTGTGTAAGTGAGTTCAAATGTTTGTAAACCACCCACCAAGAGAAATTATTAGTGTGGAGAAGTAAACGCATCCACAATACAAGATAAATTACTAGTGAGGAACAAGATTAAAAAAAAACTTTAATCACTTTTATCCTTCCTTGGTGCTCACTTTTGATGTTCATTGCAGCTGTGTGTCGTCTGTCAGTCAATAATCCTGATGAGTCACTTGTGTTTGCCATCATAGAAAACATCACGCTTGTAGTCCCCAACGGTATAGGCACATGTGTTCCCGAAAGCGAGGTGACAACACGGTTGGCGCAGTGGTTCAACGATCGATTGCTACAAATATTTGTATGACCTACAGGTAGTTGTTTCAGGACTGGCTGTTTGCGTATGTGAGTTAAAATGTTTGTAAACGCACCCACGATATAGGAGAAATTCCTTTTGTGGGACAAAGTTTTATAAAATAAATAAAAAGTGCACCTACATTTCGCCAGTTAATGAGTTGAACTTAGTACCACTAAACCCATTGATCTAGGCAGACAGTCGAAGCACTGTTTCCTACCTATAATAATGAACAAACATTATTGGGTTTGTCAAGCTAAAGTTTTGTCTAAAAAGCATGAGAAAACTTGAGAATGTTTTGCTACTTACAACTGACCTGCAATGCTGGTTCCTGACCACTATTTACGGAAACTTAAACATCCTACAGAACCTACAAGTAAATACAAAACAACACAAGAACATTTCTTCTCCCTTACTTCAGTACACTTGTAACTCCTCGGCTAAGCGAGTGTTTCCCCCATTAAATCTCTCCGTATTACATTAAAAAAATAACAAACATAACATAATTTTCCTCGTTTTCGCTCAAACGAGCTAACACGAACTTAATTAAAAAGATACTTATTAAGATGATGGTTAACGCTGAAAGTAAATAGATTTATAAACGATGGACAATTTGGTTTAAAGTGAAATTCTTCGGGTTTTATAAGGCATTGTTCATACTTTCTTGAAACAACTAAATAGTCATGCTTTTAAAAATGTAGTGATTTGAATATTGAAAAAGATATAAGCTGATATCATCAGCTCTCACTGTTCAGTTTTAGGAAGTCAAGGGCTTGATGGTGCGGGACGTTTGAGTGAGAGAACTTCAAAAACTCCCAGCCACCGCGGGAGACGCTGTGACCAGTGAGCAATGGGTATAGCTCACCGTCCGTAAGTCTAATGGACTGACATATAATACAATGGCAGCCTGTTGTCATTATATGACAGCAGGCCTCGACAGCGAGTTCATGTTCCACGCGTGCCTCAAAGACATGTCAGCAAATCAAAAGGGCCTATCAGGGCCTCTGCTTACCGGGGCTGGGGGTTGAATCGAAAGAGTTATCGCGGCCATGCAACACAATGGCCAAAAAAAGACTAAGGATGGGTTCTATTCAGTACAAGTCTGACACTCCCTTCCGCTCCGCCCAGAACTGGAGAAGTCATTTGATAATGTCAAATTCGGAAAAATGAATTTGTTTGTCTGCTCACATAGGACTTGTTCTATAATCCAACTTTACGAGAAAATCTCCGAGCACAAAGTAGACATATAAGAACACCATTGACATAGTTACCACAGTACGATGAACTGTCATTTTTGACTGTCATTATTTTTTTTTTTGGTGTCATAACTTTGTGGTAGAGCAACAAGGCATGGCGATGGTTAATCCATAAAGAAATAGTCACAAGCAACAGTGGGAACACTCGCTTAGTCCCCTTTTCCTTGTTCATTAGTCATTCTATGAGTGAGATAAAATGATTTATTACAGCGTGTAATGGAGGCCACTTTTACGGAACCTTGTGTGCGATTGATGTGAGTTCTATGCAAATGCCGTGAGATTTTGGGGCTATTATCAAGTGTATGGGGAAAGAATTTTCTGTGGATTAACGTCTGCGCTGATTAACATTTAATAAAATTAAATTAAAAGTATTTTTGTGTATCTGATACTTGATGAATAGACCGGCAGGAAAATACAAATTTATTTTTAACTAGGTTTTGCGCGCGGCTTCGCTCGCGTTAAATTCGGGGTAACACAGTTCCCGTTTACTGATTTGCAGGTACCTACTACCTGTAGTTTTTGCCCTTGCGCCTTATTTATGGAATAGCAAAACCAAGTTTTCCATTTTCTTCCCTCTTTATTCCTCATTTCTCACTTTAAAAAAATTGTCTACGTCCGTTTCCAGGGTCTCAACTATCTCTGTACCAAAATTCATCAAAATCGGTTTAGCCATTTAGGCGTGAACACGTAACAAACAAACTCACTTTCGCTTTTATAAAATTAAGTAAAGATTACATTTTTGATGCTTTCAAAACGGTGAATGAAAATCAGAAGAACTATGCTTGAGTTTGCCCGATTTTTATAGTACCGATTTTAACAGCCCTTGTAGAATATGAAAATTGCGTTTCTTTTTTTAATTCTAACTCTCTTCCGAGGAAACGCCCACGAATGACTGTTAACTTTGAAGTATATTTAGTACTCTAAGTTCACTTTGGATGGATGTGACTTCATGACCTTTTCATCCCACTGGGTTGGCAATAAAGATAGCAATGGTAGGCATCTAACTAAGTTAAATGAAGAACCTAGCTAAACTTAGACTTGTACGTAGTTGATCATTATTAGTTGGGTGGTTTAATTAATTGGAAACTGAGGCAAATCAAGCATTTAAGCATTTTTTTTTTCAGAATGAGTTTTTGATGTTTTACCCAGTCGTTAATTATTATTACTCCAATTGATCAATCTTTATGCATTTACTGAGTTTTAAAACTCACTATTTGCATGCAAAAAACTCATGCCTGTTGGTCTAGTGGTTAGTGGCCCTGACTGCTAAGCCGGAGGTCGTGGGTTCGATTCCCACCCAGGACAAACTTTGTGTGATGAGCATGATTGTTTGTTCTGTGTCTGGGTGTGATTTATCTATAATATGTATGTATTTATAAATTATATAAGTATGTATATCAGTTGTCTGGTTACCATAACACAAGCTCTGCTTAGCTTGGGATCAGATAGCCGTGTGTGAGTTGTCCCAAGATATTTATTTATTTATGCATCATCATCATCATCAGACCATTTTTTTTTATCCTTCTCTACCCGTTTTATCAAAAACTTCTTGATACAAACCCACAGAACTGACAACCCTAAAACGGGTGTTATTTAATCTATAGTTAACTTGTAATGCTCGGTTTACTTAGGACTAGTGTTGTAATGAAAAGATAACATTCCGCAAGTGTCCCATGAACTTACTTGAACCATGGGGACTTGTACTTGTGATGTCTTGCACTTTAAGTGAAAATCTAAATTGGTGATGATTTATTGAATTGATTTATTTGTCTTTTGTCTTGATATAAGTTTACTATATATTAGGTCCTTACATATGAAATTGGCGTTTTGTATGGAAGGAACAAAAAGTCGAATATTTTTTAATATAATTTATTTAATTAATCAAAGTATGAACCATTGTTTTCAATGCACTTTTGCCATCTTATAGGTAGTTCATTGATCCCTTTACTAAAAAAACCAGTCGGACGGGAATCAATAAAATCTTTGAAGGCGATTTGGACTGCCCCATCGGAGTTGAATTTTTTCCCTTGCAAAAAGTTATCCAAATTGCGAAAAAAATGGTAATCTGTTGGAGCAAGGTCCGGGGAGTACGGAGGATGTCTAACACATTCCAATTCAAGCTCTTCTAATTTGGTAGCCGTCTGTTGCGCAGTGTGTGGTCTGGCGTTGTCGTGAAGCAGCAGTGGCGTGGAGCGATTGACCAGCCTTGGTTGTTTAGCCGCTAGCTTTTCCATCATGGTTTGTAATTGCTGACAATAGACATCAGCTGTAATAGTCTGGCCAGATTTGAGAAAACTGTAATGAACAATACCGGCACTAGTCCACCAAACGCTTACAAGTAACTTTTTTGGGGTTAATTTTCGCTTGGGGCAGGATTTGGCTGGCTGGCCAGGATCCAACCATTGCGCTGAGCGCTTCCGATTATCGTAAAGAATCCATTTTTCATCACAGGTAATGATTCGGTTTAAAATACCTTCATTGTTGTGCCGGTTCAGTAATGTAACGCAGCAGTCGACGCGCGTTTGCCGGTTTGCTTCAGTCAATTCGTGAGGTACCCACCTTTCAAGCTTTTTAATCTTCCCAATTTGCTTCAAGTGAATTAAAACAGTTTTATCACTAACATCGAAGCCTGCAGCTAACTCGGACGTGGTTTGCGATGGGTCCGCTTCCACAATAGCCTTCAATTCTCCATTATCAACTTGGGTCTCAGGCCGTCCACGGGGCTTGTTCTGCAGGTCGAAATTTCCAGAACGAAAACGTTGGAACCAAAAACGAACTGTGTTTTCTTTTGCAACATGACCGCCATACACATCATTCACCCTTCGAGTCGTTTCCGCAGCACTAGTGCCACGGCGGAACTCGTACTCGTAAATAATGCGATATTTTAAATTTTCCATTTTGTAAAATGAGTGACGCAAACAGAAAAAACAGAAGAAAAAAAACAAATGAATGACGGTCATCGAAGCACAAATACATGAGTAAATAGCTGTACAAATTTGAATTTGGAATTCCTTACCAAAGAGGAGAAATTCGTGATTAAAGTGGCCAGTACGAAAAACGCCAATTTCATATGTAAGGACCTAATATATAAAGATAAAGATAAAGATCATTTTATTTGTCAAAACATGTGTAGGTCATAATAATACATGCAAAAATAGATGTTTACTATAGATGGTACATTACTTATCGATTGTATCAACATGTTTTACCACGACTGGTGTACAAATATTAATTATTATATGCAATTAATCTAAATAGTAAATGTCAAAATGAAATATCTAAATAGTAAATGTCATGAAATAATAAAGTCTAAACAATTTACAAATTAAGTCAGTTAATAAGTCGTATAGAGAATTATTATTATGTGTTACATTTTCATCTTCAGTTAAATCATCCTTCATCTTCAGTTAAATACATTTGTCACTAAGGAAATCTTGTACATGATAGTAACATTTTTTAATCAGAATTTTCTTTATGGTAGTTTTAAAGCTATTGGCGTTCAATTTTTTTATCGAGTTCGGTATGTGGTTATAAATTAGTGGAGCTCTGCATACTACGCTTTTCTGTAATAGTGCTGTTTTAGCAGGCTGGGCACAAAGTCTACTATTGTCACGGCGTTGACTGTGTGAGGGTACGTGAGAAAAATAATCCAGGTTGTTATGAACGAATAGAGCTGTTTCGAGTATATATAGTGATGGTAGTGTAAGGATTTTATGTTCAATAAATAGTGATCTACAGCTTTCTGTGCTTTGAATACCAAACATAGCGCGTATGCATCGTTTTTGTACTTTAAATACCATCTCTTTGTCGGTGGAATTCCCCCAAAAAATAATGCCATACCTGAGGATGGATTCAACAAGCCCGTAGTATGCACACAGTAGTGCATTATGGTGGATGGTTGGAGCAAGTTTATATAATGCGTATGAAAGACTACTGACCTTTTTGCATAGTAATTGGATGTGTTGTTTCCAATTTAACTTACTGTCAATAGTTAAGCCAAGAAAACGAGCCGTAGTAGTTTCTTTTATTGTGTAGTTATTATAAGTCAATTGTGTATTTTGAGAATTTTGTAGTCTTTGTCCAAAGTGCATTATATTTGTTTTAGTTAAATTTATCTTCAAGTTATTATTATTGAGCCATGAAATTATAGATGTCAAGGAATTATTAATGTCAGAGTTATAATGGTTAATGTCCTTACATGCAATTGTAACAGTGCTATCGTCAGCAAATAATGTCATAGGTTGATTCGTTGCATTTGGCAAGTCGTTAATGTAAATAATAAATAAAAGTGGACCCATTACGGTGCCTTGAGGGACACCGTATGTCACATAGCGCTTCATAGATGTGTATGTTTCTTCTTTTTTGGTTGTATAATTAACTCTGCTTATTAATGTCATTTGTTGTCGATTTGTTAAATAGGATCGAATTAAGTCTAAAATATTTCCTCTGATACCATAAGCGTCAAGTTTGTTTATAAGTATATTTTTATCTACGTAGTCGAACGCTTGTGTCATATCGCAATAGATAGCGCAAACGGGTGATCTCTTGTCTACATAACATAAGACTTTTTCTATAAATTCATATATTGCGATATTAACAGATTTGTTTTGTCGGAAACCTTTCTGTTCCTTACAGAATATTTGTTTATTTTCAAGATAGGAATAGATTTGACTGTATAAATATTTCTCAAAAACTTTTGCGAATATTGGAATTAAAGCAATGGGCCTGTAATTATCCATTAATAGCTTGTTGTCTTTTTTGTACAAAGGCTTTATAATTGATAACTTGAGGGCGTTTGGGAATATCCCTGCTGTTATGGATAAGTTAATAATGTGACTTAGATGGTGAGATATATCCTCATTGACACTTTTTATTATTTTGGTGGAGATCTCGTCATACCCTACACTGTTTGTGTTTTTCAATTTTTTAATGATTTGACTTATGTGTAGAGGTGAGCTTGGTGCAAGAAACATAGAATTTGCTCGACTTTTAATAGGATGAGTCGCATTTTTTCCTGCGTCTGGAATGGGTTTGATTTTATCAACGAAATGATTATTAAATGCTGTGGCTATTTCTAGAGGGTTACTAATAAGGTTGCTATCGTCAATTTTGATACGTTCAATCGATTGTTTTGGTATGTTTTGTCTTGTTTTGTTAATGATGCGCCATGCAGTTTTAGATTTGTTATCTGAAGTCAGTATTTTATGGTTATTTTGTGCTCGTTTTGTTAATGTTATAATTTTTTTAAATAGTTTACTGTATGTCATGTATTTAATTTTGTTGTCATTTGTGGGGTTTAGTCTGTGTTTCCATAGTAGATCCTTTTTCTTTTTACTGCAAATTTTTATCCCACTAGACACCCATTTGGGTTTAGGGTTAACTTTAGTCAAAACTTGTGTACGTGGGAAACATAGGTCATAAAATAGTTCGAAATTGTCTAGAAAGTATTGATAAGCCAAATTCGGGTCATTGGTCAGGTAGATTTGTGAGAATGATAGACTTTTAATGCACATTTGAAACTTTTTTATGTTAAGCAAACTGTAGTCACGTTTAATTGAACGCCAATATTTTAAAATCGGATTTTTTTTAACAGGTGCTTTAATTAATTGGGCGGTATGATCTGACAGACCAAGTTCTAAAATTTGAGTTTTACAATGTCTATTAAAATTATGTGCAAAATTGTCTAAACAAGTTTGACTCGACAGTCTTGTTGGAGTATGTAATGCCAATTTAAGATTATGATTTAACAACAAACATTCAAAATCAAGGGTTATATTGTTGTTTTTGAGAACATCTATGTTATAATCACCAGCAATTACAATACTTTTCCTATTTAGTTTAGTAATATAAGTTAGGCATTTTTCTAGTCTGTTGAAGAACGTGTACAAGTTATTTTGTTTCGGGACCCTGTATACACAAACAATAATAGTGTTATAGTCGATTAGTTCGACTGCACAACACTCGAATACACAATGAAGGCAAAATTGACTTATTTCTGAAATTTCTCTGTATTTAATTTCATTATTTAGCAAAATGCATGTTCCTCCTCTTTTACTGTTGGCACGACTATAGGATGAAGCTAAGTTGTAGTTTGGTAGTTCGAGGTTTGACTCTTGACCCGCCATCATAAAGTGCTCAGATATGCATATAATGTCTACCGTTATGTTTTTGTCTCTGAGTTCTTCCAAATTTACACATAATGCATCTAATTTGTTAAGTAACCCAGCAATATTCTGATGCAGAATATGTATACATATTTCAGAGAAAAAACTGAGTGTCTATTTCGTCGGTTTCATGACAGTTTGTCATAGTGTTTGGGGTACTATTTGTATCCGGGTCAATTTGGGCAAATAAGTCAAGGTCTATAAGAATATTATTCCTGATATGGAGGTATATAGTTTCCATTCCTTGTTTACAAATTTTTCCAGTTTTGTGAGAAAACATGTCCAGTGTTAAGTCACGGTTGCTATCGACGAAGTAAGCGTAGTCATTATTTTGTAGGTCGAGGCTCAGGAGATTGTTAAACATCTCGACTTTATGGTTATATATTGGTGCACCTCTTATGTAAGTTGGTACGCATATAATTTTATTTGTATGGGTGACCTTTTTTAATGTCTCTCTTATCATATTTATTGTTTCAATATAATTTGTAACATTTTTGATGTCATTTTCTCCTATAAAAAGTATGCAATAGTCATTTAAAGTAAAAGTTTTTAGTTTGTTTTCTAAATTGCTTAGGAGTTCCTTTACGGTTCCATTATTAAACACGTAGTGGCAGAAATTCGAGTGATCCGCAAATACATCATCTAGTAGCGGTAATGTCCATTTTGATTTGGTACTGCTCAGTATGCATATTTTATTCTTCGGTCTAGTTTTTACCCGTTTATTTGATTGGTCATTAGTTTGTTGGGTTGGTTCGTTACATGATTTGCTTGGTGGCTGTTTAGTCGAATAGTTATCGGTTTGAGTCTCCTTGTCGTGGTTTTTCGACGATATTTGTGTGCAAACGGCCGGTTGAAGAGGACTTGTAGCTATATCGCGTAACTTATTATTAATATGCTGAGTTTTATTTTTACGTAAAGGTGTACGGGACTTCCTTTCAGGGGTTGAGCACACCTTTTTGTATGCATTAGCTGTCTTTATCATATTTTGGAGATCATATTTGAGGCGATAGTTTTCTGCATTTAAATTCTCGATTTCCTGGTGCGCGCTTTGTAATTGTAATCTCAATGATTTGACCTGTTCAGTTAATTCATTATTTTCACTACTATTGTCGTGTAGACTGTCTGGTATGCTCATCATTGTAGCATCGCATATTATTTTCTCACTGTCCTGGGATAGATTGCTCAAATCAGTTAAGGAACTTGTTCTGTAGGGTTTGCGATGAGTAACGTTTTTGAAAACTGAATCCATTTCTATGTATGTTTATGTCTAGTCCGATGTCCACTAAAATCGCACAAAAATCTCGTATTTTACCCGTTTTCTACTAATTTAGAATATTTTTATTACTGTGGTATCACTCATATACTTTTTTATTAGCAGCAACACTGTTGCTAATGTCAAATTTGTTAAGCTACTCGATAATAGATGGCGCTCAACATAGTTTTATGATACAAATTTTATTTTATACAGTGGCAACTCTTAACATAAATGTCAATTTTAGTGTAACTTCTCGGCACTAACGGCGCTAGTTGTCTGTAAATATTGGTTTTCAAATGTCACTTTTTCGTAACGTACGATTATGAAATGTTTTTAAATGGTTTTCACTATTCCGCAACCATTTTAACACCACTAATATTCGGAGAGTCTCTTAGATTCAGCAAAAAAACTGTTTATTGCCTTTGTATAACACTAATTGTTTATTTTATGAGTTTTTGAAACTTGTCACTGTATTTTTTTTAATGCTATTTTTGCAGTTTTATCGTCTTATCTTTAGTCACAAACACTGTCACGGGAATAGTTCACTATTTATATCACATTTAATTGCTTTTTACGTTTTTTTAACAGTTAATTGTTTAATTTTCGGATTTTAAATATATTTTATTTTTTTATATTTTTTTATTTTAAATATATAGTTATCAATATTACTAGTTCGTAAGAAAAATCCGTTTATTCTTAAACCTAAACATCAGCTTCATGTAGAAAAACTTTTGATAAAGATTTAAACAATCTGAACACAAAGATAATTCTATTTTGAAGAATCAAAATTGACTTTGACATTATGTGTTAGTGTTATGTGGCAGTGAAACAAGTTAAGCATATGAAATTTAATGTGAGGTACTGCTACCTTCTGCTGGGGTTGCGGGTTGTTCTGAAGAGGGTATCTCTTCAGCAGCAGCCCGGGACACAAAGGGTAAAAGGAGGCACATGGATGGGTTTAAGTCAGTAAAAGTCTGTAGAAATCATTTGATGATTTGGGGTTGCGGGTTGTTCTAAAGAGGGTATCTCTTCAGCAGCAGCCCGGGACACAAAGGGTAAAAGGAGGCACATGGATGGGTTTAAGTCAGTAAAAGTCTGTAGAAATCATTTGATGATTTGGGGTTGCGGGTTGTTCTAAAGAGGGTATCTCTTCAGCAGCAGCCCGGGACACAAAGGGTAAAAGGAGGCACATGGATGGGTTTAAGTCAGTAAAAGTCTGTAGAAATCATTTGATGATTTGGGGTTGCGGGTTGTTCTAAAGAGGGTATCTCTTCAGCAGCAGCCCGGGACACAAAGGGTAAAAGGAGGCACATGGATGGGTTTAAGTCAGTAAAAGTCTGTAGAAATCATTTGATGATTTGGGGTTGCGGGTTGTTCTAAAGAGGGTATCTCTTCAGCAGCAGCCCGGGACACAAAGGGTAAAAGGAGGCACATGGATGGGTTTAAGTCAGTAAAAGTCTGTAGAAATCATTTGATGATTTGGGGTTGCGGGTTGTTCTAAAGAGGGTATCTCTTCAGCAGCAGCCCGGGACACAAAGGGTAAAAGGAGGCACATGGATGGGTTTAAGTCAGTAAAAGTCTGTAGAAATCATTTGATGATTTGGGGTTGCGGGTTGTTCTAAAGAGGGTATCTCTTCAGCAGCAGCCCGGGACACAAAGGGTAAAAGGAGGCACATGGATGGGTTTAAGTCAGTAAAAGTCTGTAGAAATCATTTGATGATTTGGGGTTGCGGGTTGTTCTAAAGAGGGTATCTCTTCAGCAGCAGCCCGGGACACAAAAGGTAAAAGGAGGCACATGGATGGGTTTAAGTCAGTAAAAGTCTGTAGAAATCATTTGATGATTTGGGGTTGCGGGTTGTTCTAAAGAGGGTATCTCTTCAGCAGCAGCCCGGGACACAAAGGGTAAAAGGAGGCACATGGATGGGTTTAAGTCAGTAAAAGTCTGTAGAAATCATTTGATGATTTGGGGTTGCGGGTTGTTCTAAAGAGGGTATCTCTTCAGCAGCAGCCCGGGACACAAAGGGTAAAAGGAGGCACATGGATGGGTTTAAGTCAGTAAAAGTCTGTAGAAATCATTTGATGATTTGGGGTTGCGGGTTGTTCTAAAGAGGGGAGGGTATCTCTTCAGCAGCCGCCCGGGACACAAAGGGTAAAAGGAGGCACATGGATGGGTTTAAGTCAGTAAAAGTCTGTAGAAATCATTTGATGATTTGGGGTTGCGGGTTGTTCTAAAGAGGGTATCTCTTCAGCAGCAGCCCGGGACACAAAGGGTAAAAGGAGGCACATGGATGGGTTTAAGTCAGTAAAAGTCTGTAGAAATCATTTGATGATTTGGGGTTGCGGGTTGTTCTAAAGAGGGTATCTCTTCAGCAGCAGCCCGGGACACAAAGGGTAAAAGGAGGCACATGGATGGGTTTAAGTCAGTAAAAGTCTGTAGAAATCATTTGATGATTTGGGGTTGCGGGTTGTTCTAAAGAGGGTATCTCTTCAGCAGCAGTCCGGGACACAAAGGGTAAAAGGAGGCACATGGATGGGTTTAAGTCAGTAAAAGTCTGTAGAAATCATTTGATGATTTGGGGTTGCGGGTTGTTCTAAAGAGGGTATCTCTTCAGCAGCAGCCCGGGACACAAAAGGTAAAAGGAGGCACATGGATGGGTTTAAGTCAGTAAAAGTCTGTAGAAATCATTTGATGATTTGGGGTTGCGGGTTGTTCTAAAGAGGGTATCTCTTCAGCAGCAGCCCGGGACACAAAGGGTAAAAGGAGGCACATGGATGGGTTTAAGTCAGTAAAAGTCTGTAGAAATCATTTGATGATTTGGGGTTGCGGGTTGTTCTAAAGAGGGTATCTCTTCAGCAGCAGCCCGGGACACAAAGGGTAAAAGGAGGCACATGGATGGGTTTAAGTCAGTAAAAGTCTGTAGAAATCATTTGATGATTTGGGGTTGCGGGTTGTTCTAAAGAGGGGAGGGTATCTCTTCAGCAGCCGCCCGGGACACAAAGGGTAAAAGGAGGCACATGGATGGGTTTAAGTCAGTAAAAGTCTGTAGAAATCATTTGATGATTTGGGGTTGCGGGTTGTTCTAAAGAGGGTATCTCTTCAGCAGCAGCCCGGGACACAAAGGGTAAAAGGAGGCACATGGATGGGTTTAAGTCAGTAAAAGTCTGTAGAAATCATTTGATGATTTGGGGTTGCGGGTTGTTCTAAAGAGGGTATCTCTTCAGCAGCAGTCCGGGACACAAAGGGTAAAAGGAGGCACATGGATGGGTTTAAGTCAGTAAAAGTCTGTAGAAATCATTTGATGATTTGGGGTTGCGGGTTGTTCTAAAGAGGGGAGGGTATCTCTTCAGCAGCCGCCCGGGACACAAAGGGTAAAAGGAGGCACATGGATGGGTTTAAGTCAGTAAAAGTCTGTAGAAATCATTTGATGATTTGGGGTTGCGGGTTGTTCTAAAGAGGGTATCTCTTCAGCAGCAGCTCGGGACACAAAGGGTAAAAGGAGGCACATGGTTGGGTTTAAGTCAGTAAAAGTCTGTAGAAATCATTTGATGATTTGGGGTTGCGGGTTGTTCTAAAGAGGGTATCTCTTCAGCAGCAGCCCGGGACACAAAGGGTAAAAGGAGGCACATGGATGGGTTTAAGTCAGTAAAAGTCTGTAGAAATCATTTGATGATTTGGGGTTGCGGGTTGTTCTAAAGAGGGGAGGGTATCTCTTCAGCAGCCGCCCGGGACACAAAGGGTAAAAGGAGGCACATGGATGGGTTTAAGTCAGTAAAAGTCTGTAGAAATCATTTGATGATTTGGGGTTGCGGGTTGTTCTAAAGAGGGGAGGGTATCTCTTCAGCAGCCGCCCGGGACACAAAGGGTAAAAGGAGGCACATGGATGGGTTTAAGTCAGTAAAAGTCTGTAGAAATCATTTGATGATTTGGGGTTGCGGGTTGTTCTAAAGAGGGTATCTCTTCAGCAGCAGCCCGGGACACAAAGGGTAAAAGGAGGCACATGGATGGGTTTAAGTCAGTAAAAGTCTGTAGAAATCATTTGATGATTTGGGGTTGCGGGTTGTTCTAAAGAGGGGAGGGTATCTCTTCAGCAGCCGCCCGGGACACAAAGGGTAAAAGGAGGCACATGGATGGGTTTAAGTCAGTAAAAGTCTGTAGAAATCATTTGATGATTTGGGGTTGCGGGTTGTTCTAAAGAGGGTATCTCTTCAGCAGCAGCTCGGGACACAAAGGGTAAAAGGAGGCACATGGATGGGTTTAAGTCAGTAAAAGTCTGTAGAAATCATTTGATGATTTGGGGTTGCGGGTTGTTCTAAAGAGGGTATCTCTTCAGCAGCAGCCCGGGACACAAAGGGTAAAAGGAGGCACATGGATGGGTTTAAGTCAGTAAAAGTCTGTAGAAATCATTTGATGATTTGGGGTTGCGGGTTGTTCTAAAGAGGGTATCTCTTCAGCAGCAGCTCGGGACACAAAGGGTAAAAGGAGGCACATGGATGGGTTTAAGTCAGTAAAAGTCTGTAGAAATCATTTGATGATTTGGGGTTGCGGGTTGTTCTAAAGAGGGTATCTCTTCAGCAGCAGCCCGGGACACAAAGGGTAAAAGGAGGCACATGGATGGGTTTAAGTCAGTAAAAGTCTGTAGAAATCATTTGATGATTTGGGGTTGCGGGTTGTTCTAAAGAGGGGAGGGTATCTCTTCAGCAGCCGCCCGGGACACAAAGGGTAAAAGGAGGCACATGGATGGGTTTAAGTCAGTAAAAGTCTGTAGAAATCATTTGATGATTTGGGGTTGCGGGTTGTTCTAAAGAGGGGAGGGTATCTCTTCAGCAGCCGCCCGGGACACAAAGGGTAAAAGGAGGCACATGGATGGGTTTAAGTCAGTAAAAGTCTGTAGAAATCATTTGATGATTTGGGGTTGCGGGTTGTTCTAAAGAGGGTATCTCTTCAGCAGCAGCCCGGGACACAAAGGGTAAAAGGAGGCACATGGATGGGTTTAAGTCAGTAAAAGTCTGTAGAAATCATTTGATGATTTGGGGTTGCGGGTTGTTCTAAAGAGGGGAGGGTATCTCTTCAGCAGCCGCCCGGGACACAAAGGGTAAAAGGAGGCACATGGATGGGTTTAAGTCAGTAAAAGTCTGTAGAAATCATTTGATGATTTGGGGTTGCGGGTTGTTCTAAAGAGGGGAGGGTATCTCTTCAGCAGCCGCCCGGGACACAAAGGGTAAAAGGAGGCACATGGATGGGTTTAAGTCAGTAAAAGTCTGTAGAAATCATTTGATGATTTGGGGTTGCGGGTTGTTCTAAAGAGGGTATCTCTTCAGCAGCAGCCCGGGACACAAAGGGTAAAAGGAGGCACATGGATGGGTTTAAGTCAGTAAAAGTCTGTAGAAATCATTTGATGATTTGGGGTTGCGGGTTGTTCTAAAGAGGGTATCTCTTCAGCAGCAGCCCGGGACACAAAGGGTAAAAGGAGGCACATGGATGGGTTTAAGTCAGTAAAAGTCTGTAGAAATCATTTGATGATTTGGGGTTGCGGGTTGTTCTAAAGAGGGTATCTCTTCAGCAGCAGCTCGGGACACAAAGGGTAAAAGGAGGCACATGGATGGGTTTAAGTCAGTAAAAGTCTGTAGAAATCATTTGATGATTTGGGGTTGCGGGTTGTTCTAAAGAGGGTATCTCTTCAGCAGCAGCCCGGGACACAAAGGGTAAAAGGAGGCACATGGATGGGTTTAAGTCAGTAAAAGTCTGTAGAAATCATTTGATGATTTGGGGTTGCGGGTTGTTCTAAAGAGGGTATCTCTTCAGCAGCAGCCCGGGACACAAAGGGTAAAAGGAGGCACATGGATGGGTTTAAGTCAGTAAAAGTCTGTAGAAATCATTTGATGATTTGGGGTTGCGGGTTGTTCTAAAGAGGGTATCTCTTCAGCAGCAGCCCGGGACACAAAGGGTAAAAGGAGGCACATGGATGGGTTTAAGTCAGTAAAAGTCTGTAGAAATCATTTGATGATTTGGGGTTGCGGGTTGTTCTAAAGAGGGGAGGGTATCTCTTCAGCAGCCGCCCGGGACACAAAGGGTAAAAGGAGGCACATGGATGGGTTTAAGTCAGTAAAAGTCTGTAGAAATCATTTGATGATTTGGGGTTGCGGGTTGTTCTAAAGAGGGGAGGGTATCTCTTCAGCAGCCGCCCGGGACACAAAGGGTAAAAGGAGGCACATGGATGGGTTTAAGTCAGTAAAAGTCTGTAGAAATCATTTGATGATTTGGGGTTGCGGGTTGTTCTAAAGAGGGTATCTCTTCAGCAGCAGCCCGGGACACAAAGGGTAAAAGGAGGCACATGGATGGGTTTAAGTCAGTAAAAGTCTGTAGAAATCATTTGATGATTTGGGGTTGCGGGTTGTTCTAAAGAGGGGAGGGTATCTCTTCAGCAGCCGCCCGGGACACAAAGGGTAAAAGGAGGCACATGGATGGGTTTAAGTCAGTAAAAGTCTGTAGAAATCATTTGATGATTTGGGGTTGCGGGTTGTTCTAAAGAGGGGAGGGTATCTCTTCAGCAGCCGCCCGGGACACAAAGGGTAAAAGGAGGCACATGGATGGGTTTAAGTCAGTAAAAGTCTGTAGAAATCATTTGATGATTTGGGGTTGCGGGTTGTTCTAAAGAGGGTATCTCTTCAGCAGCAGCCCGGGACACAAAGGGTAAAAGGAGGCACATGGATGGGTTTAAGTCAGTAAAAGTCTGTAGAAATTATTTGATGATTTGGGGTTGCGGGTTGTTCTAAAGAGGGTATCTCTTCAGCAGCAGCCCGGGACACAAAGGGTAAAAGGAGGCACATGGATGGGTTTAAGTCAGTAAAAGTCTGTAGAAATCATTTGATGATTTGGGGTTGCGGGTTGTTCTAAAGAGGGTATCTCTTCAGCAGCAGCTCGGGACACAAAGGGTAAAAGGAGGCACATGGATGGGTTTAAGTCAGTAAAAGTCTGTAGAAATCATTTGATGATTTGGGGTTGCGGGTTGTTCTAAAGAGGGTATCTCTTCAGCAGCAGCCCGGGACACAAAGGGTAAAAGGAGGCACATGGATGGGTTTAAGTCAGTAAAAGTCTGTAGAAATCATTTGATGATTTGGGGTTGCGGGTTGTTCTAAAGAGGGGAGGGTATCTCTTCAGCAGCCGCCCGGGACACAAAGGGTAAAAGGAGGCACATGGATGGGTTTAAGTCAGTAAAAGTCTGTAGAAATCATTTGATGATTTGGGGTTGCGGGTTGTTCTAAAGAGGGGAGGGTATCTCTTCAGCAGCCGCCCGGGACACAAAGGGTAAAAGGAGGCACATGGATGGGTTTAAGTCAGTAAAAGTCTGTAGAAATCATTTGATGATTTGGGGTTGCGGGTTGTTCTAAAGAGGGTATCTCTTCAGCAGCAGCCCGGGACACAAAGGGTAAAAGGAGGCACATGGATGGGTTTAAGTCAGTAAAAGTCTGTAGAAATCATTTGATGATTTGGGGTTGCGGGTTGTTCTAAAGAGGGTATCTCTTCAGCAGCAGCCCGGGACACAAAGGGTAAAAGGAGGCACATGGATGGGTTTAAGTCAGTAAAAGTCTGTAGAAATCATTTGATGATTTGGGGTTGCGGGTTGTTCTAAAGAGGGTATCTCTTCAGCAGCAGCCCCGGAACACAAAGGGTAAAAGGAGGCACGTGGATGGGTTTAAGTCAGTAAAAGTCTGTAGAAATCATTTGATGATTTCCCGTCTGAAAAAAGAAAAGAAAATCAATTATATTTTGTAAAGAAAAATGTTTGACCTCGTCTCTCTATATTTTTAACTAGCAGCGCCCGTAGCTTCGCCCGAGTGATATCGAAAATATACTATGTGTTATTCCAGACTATAGTCTGATCTTGATGAAATTTGGCACAGAGGTAGATTATAATCTACTTCTGTGCCAAATTTCATCAAGATCCGTTTCCATACATCCATCCTCACAAACATTTGCATTTATAATAATAGTAGGACATAAATTGTACTCACACCCATCTTTTATTCACGTAACAACGACTTATTTCGGAAAACACCACTAAAAACATACGGTACAGCTCAAGCTCCATACATACATCTTTATAACAAGTTTAGACGTTGTAGTCTGCGACTCGTGTAAGTTTTAATCGCTTGACAACTTCCGCCACGACTCGCACGTCTCACGTCGAGCCAGGATACGAGTTTCTATTTTAAGCTTAAAACAGGATATTTGTATTATTTACCTCAGTCTGACATTGCTTTCACACTGCCCCAGGTGGTGGTCCAAATAATTTCAGGTACCTAGGCTTTGAGTTCATTTAGTGTAATTTTAGCAACCCTTTCACTGCCTAGTCAAAATTATACCATATATTTTGGACTCATACGCTGAGTTCTGGGCAGCGAAAGAGTTCATCACTACTGCTCTGAAAACAATAAATGTAAACATGGTAATGAAAGCGGTTATTTTTTCAGATGGAAAATCATCAAATGACTTGTCCAGCTTGCCAGGAGCGAAAGGAAGTGTCAGACTTGTACTGACTGAAACCCATGCATGTTCCTTCTTCACTTTTCACGGTTTGTTTCTTATTCGAACCCGCAGCCCTGACGACACCCTCTATTTTGCTGACATCTTGCTGTCGACACGGCCTGTCGTCACTACACAATTGGACCGAATGGGTAGCTCACCACTCATTCGGTCCAAAAAAAACAGTGTACAGACACAGTTACTGTTTTTTTTTTATTATTAAAAGGTCAATGAATGATGTTTTTATGTAATACTCAATCTATGCGTTAGAGATCCTTTCAGGCAACGAAGTCATAAGAAATAAAAAAAATAAACTTAATCATTCGCCTTTAAACAAAATGCAAATTAACAGCAATTTTTACGAGATCATTAACAAAATATAATTTACACACAGAATCCTTACTTCCTTACTAATATTATAAATAAAAGCGAATGTGAGTTTGTTTGTTTGTTACGTCTTCACGCCTTAATGGCTAAACCGATTTTAATGGATTTTGGTACAGAGATAGTTGGTACCCTGGAGACGGACACAGGCTATTTTTTTTTCAAAGTGGGGAATGAGGGAGAAGGGGGGAAAAATGGGAAAACTTAGCTTTGTTATTACAATAAAAAGGCGCAAGGGCAAAAACTACACGTAGCAGGTACGTGGAAATCAGGAAAGGGGAACTGTGTTACCACGAATTTAACGCGAGCAAAGCCGCGGGCAAAAGCTAGTAAAATATAATTTACAAAAATAATCTACAAATACAACACTGGCCTGACGATCGAAACCACAGAATATTTGCATAAAACCATTGTAGCGAGTAAATAAAATGTGTTATATGATAGTTGACAAAATACGTAATCGGTGCGAAACAACTCCCACTGTGACGTTCCGATAACGTTCCAATATGAATATTAAAATCAGTGGAAACAATTGAATGTTGTTGTGTACTTAGTGAAAAGGCAATTTTGGTAGACGTAAAAATAAACTATGATATTATTTTAAGGCCTATAGGAGGCCCTCTTCTAATAAGTATTTATTTATTTATTTATTCAATAAATGCACAATGTACAGACGCCTGCAGGTCAAGCTACCCGAAACTGTCAATTTTTCCCAATGAACCTTGAAGTGGAATAATGCCGAAAATCTATCAAAGAAATCTGACAGATTGTAGTAGCTTGATGTGCAGGCGTGAGTACATGACCCTGTTAGGGCGCAGCAAAATGACTTAAAACTAATAAAATTATATTGCAGAATATATCACGTATGGTAAGAACTTTCACAATATTATATTAATTAAACTTATATCTAGCCATAAACAACATTTGTCATCGGCTATAATGGGACAAACGACTTCTCTTTCTTTGAGTGAAATAGCATTCGTAACCGTCATGTAGAACCCAAGTGGATATAATAGGAATATTTCACGTTTCAATCTTTGGTTTAAAAGGCTTTTTTTAGGTGGGAAATCATCAAATAACTTCCCTCGCTCTGGACGGAGCGGGGGGAGTGTCAGACTTGTACTGTCTAAAACCCACCCATGTTCCTTCTATTGCCCTTTATGTTCCGGGGCCGCGGTTATCTCTTTCGAACAACCCGCAACCCCGGCAGGCGGAGGCCCTGGCAGGCCCTTCTGCTTTGCTGACATCTCTTTGAGGCGCGCGTTAGACACTAACGCGCCGTCGACACGGCCTGTCGTCAAAAGATGGATGGATGGTGAGCTAACCATCGCTCACCGTCCACAGGCCCGCATCTACGGTGGCCGGGAGTCGTCTCGCGGCGCCCGACGCCCGGGGCGTCTCCCGCGGCGGCTGGGGCTTAGTTTGAAAATATTAATTTTCAAATTGTACCTAGTACCTTAAGAAGGCAACAAAAATTCCCAAAACAATAGCGACATAATGTTAAGCCAATAACAATACTACGGATTCCAAAAACATCTTTTGTATTGCTGTAGATATTATATTCCTATGGAAACAGTCGTCTTCTTAAGATGTGGGCTACCTAAAAGGAAGATGAACTGAAAGGAAAATGAACTGAAAGTTATCACATAATTGACACGTGCCAACACACTTTCCTAAAACACAGGAAATCCGAAGCAGTTCAAAGCCAACCAACTCCAAAGGTTTTTATCCTCTCTTACAATTAAACAAACAACCCATCCCTTTAATTAACTCCATCAAATTACCCTTTTTTAATTCCCATTTCCCGGTATTTATCCTTTAAGGATAATGATAGGGATGCCATCAGTATCTTGACTGAGCTATATACCGGGTATAGGGCGGTCCCTTGCTTCCCATTTAAAGGGTTCAATGTTTTATAACCAGCACTGTTATTTTACGCTTAGCTTTAATCTTAGTCGTAACGGGCTATTTGTTTTTGTGAAATGAATGTGATCTTGGGTATAGCCTAGCGGTGTGAATGATAAATGATGTTTTTTTTTAAACTAGACGAGGCTGGCGATTCGTACCCGACTACTCTGAGAAGAAACAGCCGAAACAAACTCAGAGGTAATATTCTCTTTTAAGGTCCAGACAAAAAATCTTGGTCAACTTACATGAGGAGTATGCAGATTAGTGTCTAAAATGGTCTGTTTAAGAAAGCACCACACAGTTTGACCACTCAAACTGTGTGGTGCTTTCTTAATCAGACTGCAATCTACATACTCCTCATGTAAGTTGACCAAGATTTTTTATCTACCTGTCTAGTATCGTGTAGCTCGACTCATAACCCAAGGAGCTCAACGACAGTACGACGTAGGTCCCTTATAGTACTCAAACTGTCAGACAATCGTCAAAAACAAATAAAAGAAATGATCGACATGGTCCTCACATTCACAATTAAGTCGAACTAACAAGTCATAGATCTCGAATTTGGACCCAAAACACGCACAGCTCTGATTTTTCAGATTCATGTGCGTATTATATCATTACTATTTGCTTCGGTGAAGTAAAACATCCTGAGGAATCGAAACCAGCATGCCCGAGAGATATTTCTTGACGGCATGTAAAGCCAAGTCAGAGCGGTGGGTTAGTGATCCACGCGCGCCTTAAAGAGATGTCAGCAAAGCAAAGGGGTTTGCCAGGGCCTCAGCCTGCCGGGGTTGCGGGTTTGAAAGAGATACCGCGGCCCCGGAACGTAAAGGGCAATAGAAGGAACATGGGTGGGTTTTTGTCAGTAAAAGTCTGACAGGTTATTTGATGATTTCCCATCCGCAAGAAAGGCCAAGTCCCATGTGCGACATTAAACTCTGACACTAAATTCGGCATTACTAATTTGTATTCTCGTAGACAATAGAATCATACTTAAAAGATGACATGACATCATCTACATAATAACTGTAACTAAACTAAAAATACTAATACTAACAACTAAAAGTAAATATCATGTAAAAATACGAACTTATCCATAAAACTGTACTACATCCCGAACACAAGCTATTTTATTATCCATCCTTAAATTCCGTTTACCCACAATACCCCGATGGAAATTCGCCGACAAAATATTATAAATATCTCCCCCGCTTCCGATTACAGGCATAAAAGTTGCCTTCGCGTCAATCAAAATGATTACAGCTTTATATTACAAGCAGAGTGCAGCCACGAAACGATCATAAGGTCGATGCATGCCAGGCCAATTTCATTATGCAAATTCATATGAAATGTACACGAAACACGGAGCGTATAGCGACTTAATTGATGAGCAAATTTACATGCTAATAAAACGTTGTAATACTGGGTGGGTGGATTCAGAAGGTTGACAAACTCAGCATTTAGATATGCGAGTACGAGATACATTTGTCACAGCAAATCTGTTATTGAGAGATACAACACAAAATAATGACAAATATTTGTCCATACATAAATCTTTGCCGCATCTGCCCAATCACGCAGACGATTATTAATATTCAATTCACTATGCTGAACCAGCAAAAAGCAAGCAAGAATAGGCAATTCTAAGGTAATCTCAAGGTAATCCCAGGGTAATCACAAAGTAATCCCAAGTTAATCCTAAAGTAATCCCAAGGTAATCCTAAGGTAAGTTTAAAGTAATTCCCATGGTTATCCTAAAGCAATCCCAATCAGATGCCATCAGCAACCGAAAGTAATTCCCATGGTTATCCTAAAGCAATCCCAATCAGATGCCATCAGCAACCCAGTTTCAAGATACAAACCTTCTGGTCACACATCTACACAATAACGTAACTTAGTATCGTAGATTCATTGTCATTGCAACGAATACCCGATAATGGTGCCTGATAAGAGAGGTACGGACCATGATTCTGTGAGGGTTTAATTACGCGCACAATGGTTAATGACGTCGCATGTATGCGGAGTCATTAAAATTTTCATACTTTTTCCTGGAATTGCTGTTGAAATTCGTTTTCATAAATTCGTTTTCGAAACGGTTGCCTGTGGGCTTCTGGAAGTTTATATTTCGTGTGCTTAATTGGAGCTGTAAAAAATCAACGAAAAGGGTATTTATATTTTTATTGTTAGTCCAAAGAAGACATTTAATTTTAACATTTCTTGTTTTGTGAGTAAATAAAGTTGATTAGTTTGTTTTCGTATATGCGTTTATATTCAAAACATCTTTGCATGCATTGCACATTGCATCATCTCTTATTGCTGACTTTACTTTTCGTCATTAACTTGTATTGATATTGTCCATTAGTAGGATATTGTCCATAACCTTAACATGCTTGCTTACAATGAGCATCAAAATCTTTACCAAACCCTAAATCTATACGTTTGAATGTATCCCTGAAACATTTACATTCGCGTTCCACATCCAGCAACAAAATTAATATAACGTTTCCTACAATTAATTAAGAAACATCCTACAAGAAACCGCAGTATCTAACCCAGCGTTAAACTCAAAGATAACAAGAAATCAAATAAACACAGCTAACTATAGTTACAGACAAGATTAAACAGATTTACTCTATAGAACTAAGGATTTAACCAAGACTTGCTTGATTCTAGCCGACGTTAAAGTTCTACAGTAAATGAAGTGCAAATTGTTTGTAAACTACGTTTGTTTCTTCTGATCGATAACGCTGGATAAAGCGATTGCTCTGCTTAATTGTACAAGCAGTGGACTGGGATCGGAAGTTTAGTGAGCAATGGAAAGTTGTAGGTCAAGATACATAAATGAATATTGATAATAATACTCGAAAAATACAATATATCCGAAAGCCCCGGACGGTTTGTCAAATGTGTCCCCTATTATAGTACACCCACATTTAGTCAGTTATGTTATAAGTCCCATATGATAGAGGCAAATCTAGATTCCGTGGTTGTAACTATTTTTTTTTTTTGAAAAAGCTGACAATGGAACCCAGAACATCATTCTCAGCAATCGCGTACGACCACTCAAAACGCGTCAAAACTCGAAGTTAAAATATACAGAAAACATTTTAGTTAAAATTGTGTTCTTAAAGTCTCACAGCTTTTGTCTGCTAAGTAATTCTCAGTCTAGTTAAATACGTAGTGCTAATTAGCGTAAGCTCAACAAAAATTAACTTCTTCTTAGTCATGATGAGAAAATTACATGACTATTACAATTTTAATTTTCTTCGAAAACCCTTTTCAGCTTTACTAAAACGTTGATAATTAAGGCCTAGTATAAAACTACCACCTCGAAGAGCATAAATTAAATTAAACATCTAAAATTATTTCATTTACTGCTGTTAAAATTATATTAGCGCCGCTCAAAACTTTGCATATAACATGAAAAGTTTTTAATGCTTGGTATTATAATTAATTAATTAATAAACGAACATACTTCTGCCGAGCTTGTTAGAGTCGCTTCAGTTCTGATTTTCAACAATAATTAATTATGCAAACATTTACAGAACTCAACAGTTTTCACTAAATGTCTTTTTCAAGGCTTTTCAAATTTACCAACTTTTAGCACTCTTTTGTTAAAGTATCAATTAAATCTAGGATTTTTTATAATTTTAGTGAGCTGGTAATATTACGTAAATAGTACTTTCGCGGCTATATTAGGCAGTTCTTTTGCAGGCAGTGGTTCACTACGTACATATTTGTATTAATTTAAGCGTCTTCGTTGATACTCCATAAAAATATGTTCGATGGTTTGAACTTTCCAAGTAACCGTGGTTATTATTCAAAGTCAAATGAACGAAAAAATTCCAATAAGTAGATTATACACATCCATTTTCACATGCCTATTCAATCTTGGAGATATTTCTCGACAGCATGTTGAGCCAAGATTTGGTTAAACCAAAAAGATTTATAGAGCGGACATTGGGAAATTTTTCATACAAAAAATTTGATCCCGATCATTTTTGATTTTGACACGCGAATGCTCCCTGACAAGCGGGCGTGTGAAACTAGACAGAACGATTTGTTACCAAGTAGTAACAAGTATTTGATTACGATTTTCTTCATCTAGTTCCGTCCATCGTTCGTAAATATTTAAATGTCAGATATAGCTTCATGTCAATAAAAGCAATCCAAATATTTGCCAAACCAATAAGATGAGGCCCTTAGGGACATCACCATCACGCTTAACCGGCAAATCGATAATCACAGATGTAATTAGTTCACAGATGAAAGCGTTTCCTCTCCGGATACTCCCCTGGTCGCCATCCCACGATGCCCATGGGGACAATGAGATAGTCCGGATGGCCGTGACCAAACACTAAGGAAATCAAACACTACAGTTAATAGCAGCGTCGTTGTATGTATGTGTGATTAATGGTTTAGTAGCAGAGAATCGTAGTAAAAGAGCTATCGATTTACGGGTCATGTGTTTATTTATTTAATCTTCATGTACAATCGTGGAAGATAGGCAGACTTTAAAGTATATTATGCTTATTTCCATGTCTATCGTGTGTGTATTACAAGACTCACATTGTGGTGAATCTGGAGGCTTGTAATTTTTTAATATAACATTTTGGACCAATCCTTACTTAATATTATAAAAGCGAAAATGAGTTTGTTTGTTATGTCTTCACGCCTCAATGGCTGAACCAATTTTGAAACAGAGATAGTTGGGACCCTGGAGACGGACATATGCTATTATTTTTAAAAGATTGAGATATGAAGGAGTAAGAGGGAAGAAAAAAGTAAACTAAGCATTGCTATTACAATAAATAAGGCGCAAGAACAAAAACTACAAGTAGCAGGCACCTGTAAATCAGGAAAGGGGAACCGTAATACCCCGAATTTAACGCGAGCGAAGCCTCGGGCAAAAGCTAGTAACTTATAACTTAACGATAGTCCGTGTAACAAATTTTCAGAAACATGTTTTACGATCTACAGGTTGGTGTTAGGTGGTGTATTAAAATGATTTGCCATCATAACTCATACAAATGGTCATATTAAAAAGAAGTCACCCTGGCGCATCCACTTTGAATAGATACATACTACAAAAAAGGTGCCGAATAAAAATAGGTAAAATCAGAACATAAATTAAGCCGAACATTTCCCACAAAGAATCTAATCGCGCTTTATTAGAACAAGAATCTCATAATTTACACACCTACAAAAACAAAATTAAAACAATTCTGTGTTCATTACTTTTTTTAATCAAAATCTCGTTAGAGGCGAGGACAGGAGATGAGGCCTAGATTGAATCAACAATGTTCCCGCCTCCAGGGAATTAAGGTCTAGTCAACATCTCTGGGTGGTGGAGCGTCTAATTATTCATACTGGTAACTTTATAATACCCTGGTACCGGCGCGTGTGACACAGTTACAAAACCAGGTTGAAAGTGATGTGGTTTTTGATTTAATTTTAAACTTAGTCGAAACAATGCTTACTCGCAGGCGGTACGGTTAGATTGCCATTAGTAAAAACATTAGTTTTTTTTTTCAATGTTCATCAATGGCAATATCCACAGTGCTTTAAGAATCTTTTGGCGCTTTAATGACAGTAACCAAAACATTACTGTACTATCGACTACTGTACTAGTTTTAGACTCTAGGGCCCACAATGCTACAGGCATTTTTGTAGCTATCACAGGTTTATGAAGGCGGAAGTTTCAATATGTGTGTATGATTGTTACTCCTTCACGCTCAAACGGCTTAGCGGATTTGGAATTTGGTATCGAGATAACTTATAAGCTGTATTAACATGTAGGCTATTTTTTACCCCAGTCTACGCAAGTGAAACCGCAGAGCGCTACTAGTCTTGAATCTAAATCTCATGTCTACTAATAATTTATATTTTAATTTTAAATGTAATTTCAGGCAAGGTCGATCGTAATTAACTCATATTTTACAGCTACTATATTGTTTATTTTATTATTGGAGGTCAAAGTCTAGCCAGTGCCAGTAATTAATATTCTTCGACTAGCTTTTGCCCGCGGCTTCGCTCGCGTTAAATTCGGGGTAACACAGTTCCCCTTGTGCCTTATTGATTTGTAATATCAACGCTAAGTTTTCCCTTTTCTAACCTCTTTCTCCCTCACATCCCACTTTTTTGAAAAAAAATTGCTTATGTCCGTCTCCTGGTTCCCAACTATCTCTGTACCAAAATTCATCAAAATCGGTGTAGCCATTAAAGCGTGAAGAGGTAACAAACAAACAAACTCACTTTCGCTTTTATAATATTAGTAAGGAAGTAAGGATGTCTAATGCTATATTGACAAAGTTAAAGTGGATATTATTATAAATTTGAAAGTAAAGAAACCTACATAATGACAGACCGCAGCTGCGGGCCTGCGGACGGTGAGCACGGGGTAGCTCACAGTCCGTCCGTCCAGTGACGATAGGCCGTGTCGACGACGCATTTGTGTTCCACCCGCGCCTCAAAGAGATGTCAGCAAAGCAGAGGGGCCTGCCAGGGCCACCGCCTGCCGGGGTTGCGCGTTTTTCGAAAGAGATAGCGCGGAACATAAAGGGTAATAGAAGGAACATGGTTGAGTTTTAGTCAGTACAAGTCTGAGTCCCCCGCTCAGCCCAGAGCGGGGGAAGTTATTAGTTGATTTCTCATAAGCAAATAAAAATAACAGACCGCAGCGTCCTGACTGCTTGCTATGAAAACGGCTGCAGGCAGCAATGTCACTATGATCTACGTCGTCCTAGCACGACGGGTTATGCTAGAGCTGAGAACCTAAAAACAGCCCTAATACAATAACTTAATTAGTAGTTAAGTCCCAGAAGACTGTTTTTTTGGATTAATTGCAATGCTAGTTGCATCGCAATTAAAGTGAGTAAATAGTAATCTAGTCACTTTTTCTGTTGTTAGGGATGTGGACGATTTAATTGACGCCACGCTATGTCACTCTTTTCCTATTTTGATGATTTTACATGTACAGGTTACACTATTAGGGTGTTAGGTATGTTAAATTAAACAACAGTCTGTCTCCAATGAGCACGTCTTACTAGCACGGCGGACCAGAAGCGAGTGAGCGCTCAGTCCATTAATATGACTGCGCGCTCCCGCCACCGCTCGCCCTACCACTAAGCGTGTCGGTATTTATTATACGCTACATCTACCTTTTACAAAATTTTAAAAATAGCATAATTTCGTATAAATATAATAACATACAAATGAGTTTATTTCAAGAATAATCATCAAATAATTTTAATAATATTCCGTTAAACAATCACTTATTCATTTTCGTCACACACGTTGTTACAGGCGGTATCGCTATTTTCTGAAAGCTTATTATCCTTATTTGGTCAAACTTCCCACTTTCTTTACTATATTTCTGCGCAACCGCTGTCCACTATTTATTCACCAATGTGTGTCGTATCCTTGAATGTGGTGGATAACTTGTTTTCTTTATTGTATTCTCAACATATACTTTTTTCCCAATATCTTTCCTAGATTCTGTTGCTTTCCTCTTGCTATCTGCATTTTCTTTTCTTTGCAGAATCTATGTTTTTAGTCAAACTCAAAATATTTTTATGTCACATTGGCCTACATGGGCACTTATAAATAACATTCGAGAAAAGGTGCACGGTTCGGGTTGGTCGTTTCCTATGGAGAAGAACCGGCAAGAAACTCCATAGTCACTCTTTTAAAATCATTTGGTTTTACAATGTGGTTGTTACAGCGTTAGTACTTAGATATGAGAGGACAGCGTAGGCCAGGCAATAAGTCATTGCTTGCTTTATAAAACGCAAAATAAAATAATAAGTTAACAAGCGTCTAAGAATCTACAAGGCCAACAATGTCCACTCATTCACAATAAATTGCTTATAAAGAATCAAACAGTTCTGCCTCTTAACTTCGACATTTGGAAATTTCTGTTTGGAACAACTGGATACCAAATTCTTTACAAAAACTTTCAAATTGAACTAACAAACTGCCGACCATGATCAGCGGTAACGCTTACGGGTGCACCTAACCAAGAAAATACCTCTTTAAGCTTGGAGTGTGCAGAGTCTATGTTAAAGGTTTTCATTTGTTTATATCTACTACTAGCCTAATATATGTACTTTAATTTACTAATAATATTTGTACTTGAATAATAAATGTGAGTAACAGCATTATTTTAGGACGCTACTGTAAACTATATTGAATGTCTTTCCATTTGGTGCTGATAAATATACATTTCGGGCACTGGACACTCGCGACCATGCTACATACAGCTGCCACACACATACTAGTGTTTACCCTTGCGCCTTATTTATTGTAATAGCAAAGCTAAACATTCCCTTTTCTTTCCCCCTCTTTTTTTACTGAGCTTTTCACGTATCTTGTCAATATGACTAATCCAGGAACATTTATGATCTAGATCTGTCCCAAGAAAAGTCATACTATCTGATTGTTGTATACTTTTATCTTTATAATTGATGTTCAAATTTATTTTATTCCAATTATTGTTACAAAATTGGACATATTAGGTTTTTCTATGTTGGGTTTAACCTCTCAAGGACCCCCATTATTTACGTCAACTATCCGTCAAGCACCGCCAGGCGGATTCTTATCGTATGTGTAATCTGATTTTAAGACTTGTCTTTACTACAAATACAGTTTTCAATCGATCGAGGTTTGGTGGCACGAATTTGTGCCAGCGGGGCTCAACGGTAATACTTGTTTACTGGCACGTTTTTGTGCCGCTGGGGCTCTAGAGGTTAAAGTTTCTTTTTTTTTCTTAGTTATTACTTTGCTCACATTACTATTGATTTCCTCATTTAAAGTTTACTTCATTTTTAGGAATGGTTACGGACATATCGTCTGCAAAGACTACGCAAGGCTCATCAGTTACTTTTGTCAGGTCATTGATATATATAAAAAAGGGTGGGCCTAAAATATTGCCCTGTGAAACGCCTTTGCAATTGTGACCTAATTTGAATTTGGATGTCAGTTTACCTTTTTGGTTTGGCTTATCCAAAGTAATCTCTACAATGTTCACCATCACTGTCCACTTTGGAACGTAGTCTCATTTTCATGGCTACAATGCCCGGGTGGCTTTGGCCACAAGAATGCGCCAATGGATAGCCATGCGTCCAATTTAATGGATAGCCAATGCGTCCAATTTAATGGATAGCCAATTCGTCCAATTTAATGGATATACAATTCGCCCAACTAGTGTTCTATATTTCATTCCTGACTAACTTTAGCTCTGAATCTCCCTCACAGGCTTGCCTTTATTCACGCAAAGTAATTGCTACAGGATGATATTGATCAACTACCAAGTATAAATAATTGGGTAGCTGACACCATTAACCAATAATTTAAAGACACAATTTTTCTGAAAGAACACGTTATTCTAGACCTGAGAACTGCATTAATTTCAAAATAACTTTAAAATTCGATTTTTAGTTGCTTTTAAATCAATAAATAGTTGCGTCATTGACTTGACAACTTAGTGACGTCATCGTTTGCGAGTCCCATACAAAATCTATGGGGGAATCGCGTTTTGACAGCTCATAAAAAGTATGTCAAATGATTGGTGGTGTCATCTACCCTATTATCATCATCAAAAGCTTGTGTTTGTGTATCGTGCCAATAAGAGATGATATCCGTATCTTTGCCTAGTTTTAGTCTTAAAAGTTCGCGCAAGGATTCGGTCTATGAAGCTGAATAAGGGATCCATTTTCCTACATAATATACTAGCCCTAAGAAGCTTTGTACCTTCCAATTACTGTTGGCACTCGCAACGATTCTATCAGTATCGGGTCATTTAGTTCCCTTCAAAATGGTTGAACGGGGCTGCCGTCATGTTCATGAACGGGCACTGACAGTCGACTATTAGCCGCCACGGTTTTGTTTAAATTAATTCGTTCATTCATCTATTAAACTCTTGTTTTTGCTTTTACTCTGGACGCTCTTAATGTGCTCGTTTTTGTACATCGTTCTCACATGTATGCATAATCTCAACATGAATGATTTATCCATGATTTTGTAAAAATATTATGATTTAAAAGAGCGTTCACGGAGCCCTCTGCCCATTCATCTCCACAGAGATCTGCGCTTTGGAATGGCAACTACAGTATTTAATTTTTCACAAGCTACTATGTCTCGTGATTGGGACTGTAGCACAATCCTTTTTATTTTCATGACATTCAATATGCCTGTAAAGGTCTAATCGTAATAAATGCTTTGAGTTTGACCTCTGCTTAACCCTCCAGAGATTATACGCGTGATTTTATGTCAACTAAAACAGTTTATTGACTAGACAATCAGCCATCTTACTTTACTTTGATAAAAACATAGCCTTCGCTTAGTAATTACCGACGCCATGTTTTCAAAGGAAAATACAATAAACAAAGTACATTTTTAAATTCCCACGACGTTCACATGCCTAGCGCATTATTTAAAACGTTAATTCAGTCATTAATTTTCCTTTTTTCTAATGCATGAAAGTTTCAAAATGAATAACGTTAAATTTGTGTATAATTCAGTTTGAACAATCCAGAGCTTTTATTTTAAAGGGTTTTTATTAAGCGCGTTTTGATTCGTTTAGCAGAACATTGTTATCTTTTAAAACCCGTAAGACATATTTTGTAAGCCTGTGCTATGTTCGGCCTCGTCGCTTCGTTCCATAGTGGGCAAAGGATGCTTTTCCCTAATGATAGCTCGATTGGCTCTCATATCATATGTACACAGATGCGAACATCGCAATCCGTTCCGTTTTTTTTTTTTTTTTTTTTTTTTGACGTTGCTACATTAGTAGCGATCAAGTACAACTCAGGCGCACGCTCGAGTCTAGTGGCGGTAGGTGTATTTCGACGGTTCCTACGTACATAGGTATTTTATTTTTTCCACGTTTTTTTTTTTTTTTTTTGAAAAACTTATAGATGACCATACCATACGACACTTATTCGTTGTATTTATAATACTTTTTATACGTCTTATACGATTTCTAAAACACGGTAAATAAGTTAAATAAAAATCGTATGTATTAATTATTTCAACTAATAAGTAATTATTTTGTCACAAGTCTGCTACCATAAATAAAATAACATAGCGAGGAAAACTGTTCCACCGTAATACAGTTTATACTAGTACGGGGGGAACAGAGTGAATCAGTTCTGTGTTAACAACCATCTATAATGAGTACCGACAAAAAGTGTCTGCTACCTCTACTGCTTATTTGTAAGTAAGTTGAATTGTGCAAGGTTGTTAGTTTGCTTTATTGAATAAAAACAAGTTCAGCATGTAGGCATAGATAATTTATAATCTAAAGCCGATGATACAATAATAAAATGCCATTTTCGACATGTCCTCATGCACGCAGGGACCGTCGACATTGTTTGTTTTTTTTTTTTTTTTTTTTTTTTTTTTTTTTTTTTTTTTTTTCGACGTAATTACTTCCATTATAGGTACCGTTCCGATTTTCATCGAACTTCCCTTGATCTTATTTCACAAGATCATTTAGGTACTGTTTGGTTACCCAAACTACCTCTTGAAAGAATTATTTCCTTTATAGGTACCGTTCCGATTTTCATCGAACTTCCCTTGATCTTATTTTACAAGACCATTTAGGTACTGTTTGGTTACCCAAACTACCTCTCTAAGGAATTACTTCCTTTATAGGTACCGTTCCGATTTTCATCGAACTTCCCTTGATCTTATTTTACAAGACCATTTAGGTACTGTTTGGTTACCCAAACTACCTCTATAAGGAATGACTTCCTTTATAGGTACCGTTCCGATTTTCATCGAACTTCCCTTGATCTTATTTTACAAGACCATTTAGGTACTGTTTGGTTACCCAAACTACCTCTCTAAGGAATTACTTCCTTTATAGGTACCGTTCCGATTTTCATCGAACTTCCCTTGATCTTATTTTACAAGACCATTTAGGTACTGTTTGGTTACCCAAACTACCTCTAATAACCACGTTTTTGTTGACAGAACAAAAGTAAAATAACATAATAAACTACAGTGAGTTATTTAATATCAGTTACACTCACACTTATCAAGTTATTGTAACTATATTACTATATTGTTGTGTATGTAAAAATTATATAAAAGAAAAACATATTTAGTGTTATACTGTATACAGGTAAGTAAGCCATAAGTTCTCATAAAGTTTGTCTAATGAATAAGATTTTATAATATAATACCCGGTGACCGGTGATACAGGTGTTTCAATACCCACCACAGGCACCAGTGATTCACAAATATGTATTAACTTGTTTATGCCAATAAATAATTTATTATTATTCATAATATTTATGAAATCGTGTATTGTAACAATAGCTACTTCGAAAACACTGACATTCAAATTATTAATTAACACCTTTGATAGTTTTGTTCTGTCAACGACTTTCATTTGTGGTATATTTTGATGTACAGGTACTTCGATTAGTCAATAACGACTATTTAGGTACCAACCAAGTAACAAAATCAGATTTATCTTGAAATATTCCTTTTGTGATCTCAAAGCACACAAATTACGTAAATTAATTAGAATGCTGGTTTCTAAAATAATAGCATACGTAAGCTAAATAAGCCAATCGTTTTAATTATTGTGTCATAACCAAAATTATATTTAAATTCGTTATTTTATTTCAATAATTACGTAACAATTTAATAATTACGTACCCAGATTAAAAGTAAGTAATTAATTCATTTTAAAACCCAGTTATGGGCTACATGGAACATCTCAATGAATAAAAACTGATTAGTCACTGATTTACCTTTTTATTCACAATATGTTTTGAATTTTGGTACATACCTTACACTTATGTAATCCTGGCAGGGTCGCCACTTGTACAGGTTACACTATTAGGGTGTTAGGTATGTTAAATTAAACAACAGTCTGTCTCCAATGAGCACGTCTTACTAGCACGGCGGACCAGAAGCGAGTGAGCGCTCAGTCCATTAATATGACTGCGCGCTCCCGCCACCGCTCGCCCTACCACTAAGCGTGTCGGTATTTATTATACGCTACATTACATATTTTAATTCTGTTTAAAGTCTGTAAATAATGAACATACACAAAGTAGCTAGACACAGCATGATATTTGATATTTTATATATTTCCGGTACATAAGATATTAAAAACAAAGGCGTTTATTAAAGCGTAATAAGTTAAAATGAAGGGGTTCTTCGCTGCCCAGAGTAATATAACAGCTGGCGGCGATCCAAATTGCAACCCTCAAGTGCCTCCCACTTTAATACCCACAAAACTTTATGAAAATGAAAGAAAACCCTATGTTGGACGGATCAAATGGATCGGTTGAGTTTCAAGTAAATTATTTCGTTATTCGTTTTAATTTGTTGAAGAAAAGAGCACAGAAACCGGTGTGATGTTACAAATAGGAATTAATCAGGTATTGGTGTTGAGGCGTGCGTTTTAGTTTAGTAATAATTGTTTCAGTAAAAAGTTTTCCAAGGCAACGAATTTTGATAAAATCCAAATAATATACGTTTAGTACACCTGCTACTGATTTTGGTGGATTCAAAAGCTAAAAAGCTTGACGTTAGTCAATCCGTCCGCTTTTTAGAAAAAAAAAAACTCAATGCTCTTTACACCGTGGTGGCCAGTATCCATTAACTTTTTTAAAACAAAAGAGAATGGTCGACTGTAACATGTCGTGCAAAGGGAGGATTTTGGTAACATCGCCTAAAATAAAACTAGCAAGAGAATACAAAACAAAATGACAATTGTATAGCTCTTTGGACGCAGGAAGGCCTTCAATGAAATCAGAACATTAAAGTGTTCTTTATATCATATACATAGCAGAAAATGTATTTTTGTTTTTTTTTAAGAAGAACACCTAGATCGCTTATATAAACTAGAATACTGTAGTCTTTTTTTTTAATCTATTTTCTGATTTTCGGAACGAAACTTTCAGTACATAGGATCCGTTACAGCTTGATACTGTAACTTATTCCATAAATACCAGCACAACAGCGATGCAGTTAGTCTCCTGGGCACACACCAAACTTTTACCACGACCAGATATTTTTGCGTATTATTTTTACACATTATTTGTTTACCTTTTATAGACACGGTACTTTGTTTCGTTATTTTTAACCGAGTTTAAAATGGAGGAAGTTCTGTATTCGACCGTATTCCTATTTTATTGTATGTTCACCGATTACTCCGCCAACTGTAGACCGATTTTCATAATTATTTTTTTTGATAAAGGGTATGCTTCTGAGGTGGTCTAATATCAATTTTATTTATATTGCTTGGGTAGTTTAAGGGTTATCTGCTACCCTACCATGACGTCTTAAAGCAGAACTTATTCCACTGAGGGAAAGAGACAAGGTGTCTAGCACCATCTCTTTCTCACTCAGGAATAAGAACTGCTATAAGATGTCATGGTAACCTTTCAGATCTATGTATTGTATTTATTGTTCATAATAATATGTTTTTTCTTCTATAACTAAATGGATGATCTGCTAATCTTTTGTAACAATGGAAAAACATACTCAATAAAAAATTATGTGAAAAATCATCATACCATAAATAAAAATGCTGAAATTAAAAGTCATTTTTTTGTAAAAAAAGTTTTTAGCTGCGCATTTGATGTTACTAGAATGTGTATCCTACTGTATTTTTGAATAGGATTAAGTTTTAATAAACTTGATATCACACCTGTTTTCTTCGTTAGGTAGTACAAATGTAACATATAGCACATTAACCTATTGGCACATTAACCGGGCACAGAACCAAAGTCTGGGCTGCACTTTGATCGTCCGGGGATTTGACAAGAACTCAGGAGCTCATGCTTGCGTCCATCAGACCAATAGCGCAGTTTAAATAAGATAAAATAATGTTTATTTATTCTTTACAGGCCTGCAAGTCCTTCAAATAGAAACAATTTCAACTTAAAAAAAAATCCTTACTAATATTATACAAGTGAATGTGAAAGTGAGTTTGTTTGTTTGATACCTCTTCACGCCTTAATAGCTAAACTTTGATGAATTTTGGTACAGAGATAGTTGGGACCCAGGAGACGGATATAGGCTTTTTTAAAAAAAAGAACTGGGATATGAGGGAGAAAGAGGGAAGTAAAGGGAAAACTTAGCTTTGCTATTACATATCAATAAGGCGCAAGGGCAAAAACTGCAGGTAGCAGGTACCTGCAAATCAGGAAAGAGGAACTGTGTTACCCCAAATTTAACGCGAGCGAAGCCGCGGGCAAAAGCTAGTACTTTATATCCGAGCATCGCCTGATGATGTCCTTTGTTTTACTTTAACAGGAATTGTCGTAACATAAAATGATAATGCTCACAATGACTCATACTCATTTAATTTTTATAACTTAGTGTGATCAATAATTTATAAAATTAGTTTCTCATATAGTCATTTTATAACGTGTTTATAATGTGATCAATAATTTAAATTCACCCAAGAGTGTGGTGAATAACCTCACTCAACTTCTACGAAACCAAACAGTGATTTTATTTCCTATGAACGTCGTCTTTTTAAACCACAAACAACACCACAACAAACTCCTATAACTTTAGAATCTTTCTAAATACCAAACTAAAAATAAAAAAATCCTTTAATCAAAATAATTTCTATAGTACCTTTTTTATCTTCTATTTCTGAGAATTTTTAAAATCGAATTCACTTGAGGATAACAGTCAATAGATATTAACTACATCTGTAGAAGAATAAAGGAAAAAAGAGGTTCTCTTAAGTAAGCCCTTTTAGGGCTCAAAATACTATAAAATATCAAAGAAATATTCAGATAAGCCATTTTATGTACACGATAATTTACTAAGATCGCTCTTTTTTTAAAAGACTTGTATTGTCTATTAATTATATAGGACTCAATAATTCAAGTGTTTATTAAATTTAAACTAGGATAATATTACTTTACAGTATCATAGCGTCCATCAGTTTGTTAACCGTAATTAGAAAGTTTGAACATCATTAAAACTTTGGGATGTCTGAATTAGTTAGCGTTTTTTCATCATAATAATTATAATTTAATTAAGGGTTTCATCATCATTTTTCTGCAATTGTCCCATTCTGTTTGTTCAGCACATGTTTTCCTCTTCCATTCACCCCTTAATTATAAGTGTATGTGAAATTATCACTAATGATTTTATATAAGTATGTTATATGAAAGAACTAATGTCACTGACAGGACTATTATTTCCAGAATCACGAGGTTGCCGACATACGGCACTTGAATACAGCAGTGCCGATAGTCGTGTCGGCCAATGTCGGCGACTTTATGGCGAATAGCCTTGACTAACATCTGAGAAGGCTCTCGCTTGGCAGCTGGATCGAGGGCTTGATTAAGAAAATAGTGCTTCTGGACAGGGCAGGAATTGTTAGGAGGTTCCTCTGTCAAGAGCCCTGACCAGCAATAACTCGGATCCTGTTCTCGATGTTGATGGGCTACTAATTCTTATTTTACCTAACAAAAAAACATATAAAAATATCAAAGGCCCAAGAAAAGGTGGATGGATTTTTTTTTCCGGGTGGAAAATCATCAAATGACTTCCCCCGCTCTGGGCGGAGCGTCAATGTCAGACTTTTACTGACTAAAACCCACCCATGTTCCTTCTATTGCCCTTTACGTTCCGGGGCCGCGGTATCTCTTTCGAACAACCCGCAACCCCGGCAGGCGGAGGCTCTGGCAAGCCCCTCTGCTTTGCTGACATCTCTTTGAGGCGCGCGTGAAACACGAACGCGCCGACGGTGAGCTACCCATTGCTCACCGTCCACAGGCCCGCATCTACGGTGGCCGGGAGTCGTCTCGCGGCGCCCGGCGCGTCTCCCGCGGCGGCTGGGTTGGCTAGATGTTCTCTCCCTCAAACGCCCGGCCACCTCCTTTGCTAGCATTACTGCTTCGCAGAAGGAGGTGACCGCTTCCCATTCCCTCTCGCTCCGGACCATGGCCTGAACCAGGGCCGGACGCGAGAGATCGCCGCCGCCGATCGCCTCCACGAGGGCACGGCGGTGCTCCGCCCAAGCTGTGCAGACCGCCACTGTGTGTTCCACCGTGTCCTCCGGGCACGGGCAAGGTGGATGGCTTGTGTAAGGAATGATATGAAGGAGAAAGCATTAAATGATGCCAAGTCGTCTGACAGGGGAGAATGGAAAAAAACAACGTGTTGCACCGACCCCAAATAGAATGTGACAAGGGCAGGAAAATGATGATGATGTAAAAATATAAAACATATGTGTAAAAATAAATAAAAGAATATAAAGATTGATATGAAAATGGATGACTGATAATTTCAATTAAAGTTTTAATAATTGTGACGTAGAATCACTCAGAGAAAGCAAAATACTGAACAAAGTAATAAACAAAAAGATCAGACACGACCGGCAAAGAAGAATAAGCTTTTACTGAATTCCCTCTCTAATTAAAAACGTCTGAATAACCAATTTCAACAAACACGAATAAATCCGGCAGCAAAACCTGAACTCATATTTAGATTTTAACTTCAGTCCATTGACGCAAACCATTTGTTTTCTCGATCACTTTGATGGAAGTGATTCTCATTAACAAAGAAGACAAGGCTGGAATGTTTATTGAAGAATAAATTACTGACACCCCCTTACTTACTGAATCCCTTGTTTATTCCATTCCTATTTGTGCTGTTTCGTAAAATCGATTTCAGACTATTCACTTTTCGTTAATTTTTGCCTTTCATTTTGCGTCATTCCCTCAAAATAAATCTAAGACTAATGGATACATATTTTCGTAGGAAGGTAACCTTGTTTCACTATGCCAAAAAAAACACTAAATTTAATTTTATTGTTAACTAAATTATTGTGTTTTGATTTCAATAATGTGATTTTTTAAGTAATTTTATATAATTTAAATTTAATCCATTATTTGTAGGTATTTGAATTTTGATTTTATATTTCATTTATGTGTCTGTATGAATTATAATGGAATTGGAATATTATAGCTACCAATATAGTTTAACATACAACATAGTTTGTTTGTTACTAATAATTAATATTATTGTTATATGAGTGTAAGCTCGAAAAAAATATTTGGTGCTAATTTGTTGAGGACTAAGTGAAATAAAGTTGAAAATTTAAATCAACAGTGAACTGATACCAGCTTTTTGAATTTCAGTTGGCACTCGGTTATGAAGTTGTCGGAAAAAGGAAATGGAAGAAGCAGACGAACGCTCATACCTGTGCGATTTTGACGGTGTCGTGTGAACATGAAAACAAAAATGAACAATGACTCTTGTGAACCGTTTACCCGAGTGAAACGTCTGGCATAGGCTTATCTAACGATGATAATACGATATTTTCGCTGATTCCCAAATATTGCAATATGTCGGCAAGGCATGCTCCTTCAGTATATTCGAGAGGAGCTTACGATGGAATGTAATAACAGAGATAGCGACGTTTTCGCGAACATAATGCGTACAATTTGAAATCGCGAAATGCCTTCGCGAGCAATTCGCAAAATATTCTTTACCGTTGTGCAAAAATATAACGGATTTTTTATTATCTTCTTTCGTATTTCGTAATCGCTGCCAAAAGGTACTTAGCTGATGTTCGTTTTCTCTTGAACTTCTTATTATCTAAGTGCTGTTATGTTGCGTAAACATTCCCAGGTATTATTCTTGGATTTTACTTCCAAATGGATAGGCACACGAACATGTTTGAATATTTTCCTTTTGATCTCCCTAAGTCCAGTTTTTGTATATTTCAAAGAGAATGTTACTCAATGAACCAATTACTTAAGTATCTTATATTTTTTATACGTACCTACATATTCAGAATAACAGAAAACGATGGTCATTTTCAGTAAACAATAAGAATGCCGCAGGTTGAAAATCATGAATGATATTTATGCAAACACAGTTGCTAAAAAATGCCCGACCACTGTCCAACTCCCGCATTCAACAGTCTTTTGACGTAATAAAATACCCGCATTTCTCGAATGTAAAAATGACGTAGAACCTGCGGCATGATGAATATCCCGGGTATTCGTAACGAGACCTCTTCATTCAATGCTGCAGGTTTATTCTATCTTGTATACCGTATTTTATACAACCCCATTTTAATGAGGTTTCCATCGCATAAGTTCGCTTTTAATTACAGCTATCTGAAAGACTTTAAAAATAAAATAACCGTAAAATTGTGTAGCGTCGAATCAAAAGTCACGGATTTTTAATCTTGAAAATGTATTTTTTTTTAAGTGTTCGTAGCTTTTTTCATAATTAAAGTGAAGGTCTTTGTTTTATTTTATATTTATTTATTTAGTTGCAACTTGATACTTAAGAAGTCAACGAGGGAGGGTATTTGTTTAAATATTTTCAAATATGTTCAATTATCATTTTTTTATTATAATTTGTAAATCTAAAAAGCCAAAGACAGCTGGGTACAAGTGACACAACTAATGCAAAATCTTGTAAAATATATATTTATCGAAAATGAAATGAAAGTGATGCCTATTTAACAAATAGTTTATGATTTGTACAATAAGACGAGCAACTAACTACCTTAGAACAAGCCTCTTACACAATATAAACATGAAATACGGCAATCTGCTTCAAAGACTGTCAAGTAAATTTATTTTCAGGTAGTAGGTCAATATTTAGGTAGGTAAAGCTACAAGCTGCAGTTATCATCGACACCCTAAATATAGAGAGTTAACATTACATTTCAATCATGCAAACCACCATTTTTTTGGATGGGAAATCGTCAAATAACCGACTCTGCCCTTTGCGGAGCGGAGCGAGCGGGGGGGGTGTCAGACATGTACTGACTAAAACCCACTCATGTATGGAACATGGGTGGGTTTTAGTCAGTAAATGTTTTTTTGCCCTTTATGTTCCGGGGCCACGGTATCCCTTTCGAACGACGCGCAACCCCGAACCATCACTACCATGGACCATAGAATTGTCAATTTCGTAAAACAGTTATGTTTCAATTTTGTAGTACAAGGTAAATTGTATTCTATTCAACAAAACATCGTTTCGTTTGCTAAACATCCGTGTTTTACAGCAGTTGTCGCTTTTCGTTCGGTCAGCATCGTGCCTTAATTGGAGCACAGAAAATGTTCGACGGACGTGTAAGTGAAACAATAATAAAAACGAGTAACTGCATGTTGGTTTTATTGCGACGTTGATTGGGACACAAAACGTAAACTCAGCAACCAGCAGATTGAAGGCTACTGCAGTTCCACAGCAAATTTAAAAACGCCTAGGGAATTTATTTCTGACATCCCCCTTTGAAACACAATTTGCCAGTTATGTTTTTTGCTGCTTCAGTAAGTTAAAATAGGTATTTTATCCTATCCTACTCTATTATAAATGCGAATGTTTGTTAGGATGGATTGATGTATGGATGTATTATGTCCAATAAAACTCCTAGATTTAAGTAAATCTGTATATTGAGCTGAGTAGCATGGCACAGTACAAAACATGTAAATCATACTAACCTACCCTCGACTTAGCGAATATTTTTAGAAAAGAATATTAAACAAGATTGAAGGTACCCACATTATTACATATATGACATACCTTTCCCCCAAGTATGTAAAACATAATATTAATATGTAAACATATAAACTTAATAATATAGTACAAAACTTACATATTTCAATTAATCTTAACATTATAACAATTATTTAATATCTTATAATAAGTATGTATTTTAACTACAACATAAACTCACAATTTGGAGCTGGCCTGGTATAGGGAGTTTTTCCATGGAAAGCAAGTTTATTTCTAATTTTACCGCCTGAACAACTAGGTTCTGACTCTAATGGAATACCTAACATTTCAGCCCATTTGTCTGCGCTAGGTATTTCTATCATTTCCTCATTCTCCGGTATGTCCGTTTCAAACTGATCCCTTTTCTGATGTTGTCCTTCCCCATAACTTTGTTCTACCGTGTCCATTTCTCCAGTCTGTCCTATTTCTTCATTAGTAATCTGCTTTTCTGAATCTGGTACATTATGTTGTTTAACTAACTGATCTATATGCCTGCCTACTGACTACCATTCCGTCTCCCGTGTCAACTCGATAACTGGCTGGACCATCTTTGCTTACTACAGTACCTGGTAACCAGCGAGGTCCACTACTAAAATTCCTGTACATAACCTTCTGCCCTACGTCTGTCTGTCTGTTTTTCTTTTGGCTATTTCTTAAGATTTGACTTTCCCTATTTTTACGTGTTTGATCATGTGGATTAATAGTGTCAAGCAATGTGCGGATCCGTCTGTTAAACAAAAGCTCTGCTGGACTTTTGTTTGTAGCTGCACATGGAGTTGCCCTAAGTCCTAAAAGCATGGTTGGAATTTTAACATCCCAGGACATACCGTCCATTTTACGTAGTTTATCTTTAACCGTCTGCACCATACGTTCTGCCAAGCCATTAGTGGATGGGTGAAAAGGTGCAGACGTAATGTGTTTAATCTTGTTGGCTTCTAGGAATGTCTTCATCTCGGAAGAAACAAATGGAGTACCGTTGTCCGATACTAGTGTCTCACACAGTCCATGGATAGAGAAAATCATTCTCAAGTGCCTAATGACGGTGGCTGAAGTCATATTATTGACAATGAAGACTTCGGGCCATTTGGAATATGCGTCAACTATTATCAAAAAAGTTTTATTTTGGAAAGGTCCAGCAAAATCTATATTTAACCTGGACCAAGGCTTCACTGGCATCACCCACTCGTAACTAGTTTTTGGTGGCATATGCCGGTTTTCAGAACATTGATTGCAAGTTTGTACCAAAGTCTCAATGTCGTCATTTAACCGTGGCCACCAAACATAACTTCTGGCGAGTGATTTAGTTTGAACAATGCCACTGTGTGTTTTGTGAAGAGCACGTAGAACTGCTTCACGAAGCGTCGGCGGCACTACTACGCGGCAGCCTAGGAGGATGCAATCCTCATGCAACGACAACTCAGCCCGATGTAGCCAGTATGGACGTAGCTGATCATCTGATACTTTGGCCGGCCAACCGCATAGAATGTGATGACTAACTCGATTTAGAACATTGTCCTGTTTTGTAGAATGTGCTATTTTATCTACATTGATCGGGAAGTCCTCAGGAGCCTCTGCCATCAGCAGTATGTCACAGAGTTGTGGTTCAGCTTGTTCAGGAACAGGCTGTGGCCAGCGACTCAGTCCATCAGCATGACCTATCTGTGTTCCTGGTTTATGTATAATGTCATAACTATAAGAAGTTAATATCAAAGCTATTCGTGTCAAACGAGGTGATAAAACATGAGGTATGGGCCTCTTGGGGTCAAAAATTCCTAACAATGGTTTATGGTCAGTGACTATCGTGAAAGACCTACCCATCAAGTAATTCTGGAATTTATTTATGCCAAACATTATAGCAGTTGCTTCTTTGTCAAGTTGCGAGTAACGACGCTCGTGCGTATGTAATGTCCTAGATCCCATGGCAATAGGACGCTCATGTCCGTCCTTCATGATGTGGGACAAGACAGCTCCCGCTCCGTACTCTGAACTGTCGCAGGTAAGGACCAGCGGCTTGTTCAGGTCATAGTGTACAAGTGTCAGATCAGAGGATAGTAAACGCTTAGCAGTATTGAAACTGGCCTGCTCCCGGTCAGTCCACACCCATTTCTGCGATTTGTCGAGCAATCTATGTAAAGGCTCTAATATCGTGGCCTTATGAGCTACGAACCTCTCATAAAAGTTGTATAAACCAAGAAATGCTTGTAACTGTTGGACATTTTTAGGTTCTGGTGTATTGAGTATGGACTCGACCTTACTCGATGCTGGGTGAATCCCGTCAGCATCGATAACAAAACCCAAAAATTCCACTCGCTCCTTCGCGAACTTGCATTTGTCCTTATTGAGACGTAAACCCGCTTTCTTAATACGTCCTAATACGATATCTAGACGCTGCGTCATCTCCGCCATGGTACGGCCGCTGACGATGACGTCATCAATCAGCACAGCCACACCAGGCACACCCGCCAGCAACGCGGTCATCAGCCGTTGAAAAATGCCGGGGCATGCTTTCACGCCGAATGCTAGCCTATGTACAGTGTACAGACCTTTGCACGTGTTTAATGTTAAAAGGCGAGACGTGTCGTCCGTAACGACCACTTGTGTATATGCGCGATCAAGGTCTAATGTCGTATAAAATACTCCCCCAGATATAATTGCGAAAATTTCACTAGCTGTAGGCATTGGGTAAGTATCGGTTTCAGTAGCCTGATTCACCGTACTACGATAATCGCCGCACAGACGGACCGCACCGTTCTTTTTTATTATTGGGACTACCGGGGTGGCCCATTCTGAATATGACACGGGTCGCAAAACATTTTCGCCTACCAATCGATCTATCTCTTGTTCAACCCTAGCTTTAATAGCGAACGGTACCGGCCTAGCTTTCAAAAACTTAGGTGTTGCATTCGGTTTCAAATGAATCGCTACGGGGTCCCCACGGTAAGTACCGAGTTCGTCCTTGAAAACCTCCCCATACTTGGATAATAATGCATTCGTTGCTGACAATTCAATATCTAAAATGTTATTAAACTTAATAGAAATTTCGAGGGGCTCAAACCAATCACGTCCAATTAAATTTGGCCCTGAACCTCTAGCCACTATTACATTTAAATTAGTTTTAATGTCCTTATACATAACCGAGACTGTCGCTTGTCCAATGACCGAAACCTGTGAGTCGTTCCAGGTGCGCAGCCGAGTGTTCATGGGACGCGGCGCGGCGACGCGCGGCCTTAGGCGTGCCCACGTGCGCTCGTTGACCAGTGAGAAGGCGGCGCCCGAGTCCACTTCCATGTCCACAGGCACGGCATTCAGCAACACGCGTAGCTTGTAGGCAGGCACGCGCGTGTTCGCGCCCTCTACGTTGTAAACCCCATTCAGCTGCACGTCAGACTGCACAACTTCAGCGTGGTTTAACGTTCCTGAGGTACTTTTCTTTTTAGCAGTGCAGATTTTCTCGATATGACCCTTTTTCTTGCAAAAATGACAAACTGAATTGATAAAACGGCATTCACCACCGTGACGATCTCCACATCTGTAGCAAAGACGAACATTTGTTTTGGTTTTCAACGCGTTGACATCCATCGGCTCAGGCGGGGGCGGCGCACACGCCGCGGCGGTATCGGCACATGCCGGCGTGGTCGCGTGCTCGGCGTGCTGCATCATGCGCGCGTCCCTCCCCGCGGACTCAGCGGACACCATGGCGTCAACAACGTCCTTGTACTCTAGATTGTCTTTCTTCAACAGCTCGTACTGCAGTTTGCGATCGCTCATGCCACACACTAATCTGTCCCGCAGCATGCGTTCGAGATTTGGAAAATTACAGTTGGTACTGATTTTTCTTAATTGAGCGATATAATCCATTGCTGTCTCGTCCTTTGTTTGATCACGATGGTAAAATTTGTATGACATTGATATTTCATTTGGTTTTGGGCTATAATGTTTGGTCAAAACATTTATAACTTCCGGAAAAGTCACTTCACTTGATTTTTTTGGAGTAATTAACGCAAGAACAGTATCGAAAGTCTGAGCACCACATATGGTAAAAAAGTTAGCTTTTTTAACCGAATCGAGGACGATTCCACTTGCTTCAAAGCAATAATTGAGTCGAGTTATGTAACTGTCCCAATTGTCTGTTTTCACATTGAACTCATGAAATTTCACTAATTTACGCTCCATAGTTCTCAATTAACACTCGTCGCCACTATTATGTCCAATAAAACTCCTAGATTTAAGTAAATCTGTATATTGAGCTGAGTAGCATGGCACAGTACAAAACATGTAAATCATACTAACCTACCCTCGACTTAGCGAATATTTTTAGAAAAGAATATTAAACAAGATTGAAGGTACCCACATTATTACATATATGACAGGATGTATGGATGTTTATTACTCTTTCACGTCAAAACGGTTAAACGGATCTTTATGACATTCGGCACAGATTTAGATTATAGTCTGGAATAACATATAGTATACTTTTTTTTCGATCATCACGTGGACGAAACTGCGGGCGCCAGCTAGTCTGGAATACAATTCAATTCATTGCCTCATTAGCTCAATATATGTTGGGATACTAAACGTTTGTTTGTTTTGTTTGATTGTAGTGTGCAATGAATGAGGCGTTATAACAAGTTCAGTTGGATTACCATGACATCTAAAGCAGTACTTATTCCAGTGTGAGAAAGAGATGGCGCTAGATATTCATAGCTCTGTCTCTTTCCGTCACTAGAACAAGTACAGATTTCAGACGTCATGGTAGAATAGCAGGTTCCAGCTATATTTTGCCTCCTGAAAACACAAGGCTATAGAATATTACAAGGATAACTTACAACCATTGGTTCTTAAATATTAAACAACGGGGAAAACCGCATGTTCCCAATAATTCCAAGGCAACAATAAATCATTGACAATCACGTGAAAAAATGTGGCTTCTTGTATCCCGCGCCTCTCAAATTATCTACCAAACTTGATTTATAGACCGAACAAAATATTTTTGTATTAATAACATCAAATAAATTGTACCTACAAGCGACGTAGGAACGAAGTTTATTTATTGCTTCGCCATAACTGAACAAGTTGCCCCATAAATTGAGAGTCCCTTAACATTGTGGGACACTTTGTGCATCCCGTCTGTGTAGGAACTTTTTAACAAGCTCACTAAGATTTTTTTATGGGCTGGCAAACCGTAAATGTATTCATGCCTTTTATACTTTAACTGAACGTGACTTTTGGGAAGTTTTGAATGCGGAGAACTGTAATGTTACGGTATTGCGGTAATGGATGTTGAACAGTGTGTATGCAGCTGAATTGAGGTGACTGAATTAGGTTGAATGAGGTTGTTTTAACGGAAATCCAAGTTGGACTTGAGAAAAATTACCATAAATTGTTATGCATTTTTTTCTATAATCTGTGATAGGAACAACAAAGATGTTAAACATTGCACATGAGCGCGGGTTCACTTATTATTGGAGGCTTTAATTTAGTTGTTTTTTTTGCTTCTAGTATACTCAATTCAATTAAATGTAGTATCCAACGAGGTAATGCTGCCAGCCTTCTGGGCACTTTTCCTGTTGACTGCGATACGGACGAATTTTTTGACGCCCTGTAATTTTCCATTTTTTTGTATATATTTTTATTTTTAGTTTGTGTCTATTTATAGGTTGTATATGACGGGGATTCGTCGTCGGATGGTCGAGACATCATGGCGGAGGACACGAAATCATACTCGCAAAACTTTTGTTTACACTTGTATTGTCCTTTCACAAAATCTATAAAACAAAATAACTAAAGATGCTAATGATCGATACAGATTTAAATCAGGAACGCGGGAAGTTTAGCGCGGAGTAATGGCTAACCGTGTCGCTCGGTGCAAGGTCCAAAAAGAAGTGCCCTCCTGTCAAGCTATCCGCTCCACATCAACCTTCCAAGATGGCAACCGAATGAAACCGTCATTCGGTCATTCAATTTCGTTCAGTACTGTCATTACTCCGCATTAACCATCCCCAGACCCTGGCAGAATAGTCGACATCGGCTCAGTTGCCAAAGAAGAAAAAAAAAAAGTTAATACTTGACGTTCCTACACGAACAACGATTTAGTTCACAAAAACAAAGTTAGATGGCGTTAGTTTAAAAGGATGCGTCGGCGCTTCGACATATATATATATATTAATTAATTTAATTATATGATGAATTAATGTAGTATAGTAATCTTTCATAATAAATTGTAATGTTTACATTGGATAAAACTGTATAAAGTCTGATTCATCAAACCTATCAGACAATTGTGTTTGTGGGGAGTTTGTTCCGCCACTTTTTCATCCCAGCTAAAACACTAGGAAGTGGCGAAGGGTGGGCGTTTTGGAGGACTGTCTTATGCAATGACGTTCAAAAAGTGCTGATCATCAGCCTAGTTTGAATATTATGACTATTGATTTTGACTTTTTGTACCTAATAAAACAACCACATTTTGCAAGTTATGTTTAAATCCCTAGTATTAGGGGTGAATCTATCCCGGAAAAACATCAGGCACCGTGGCTTCCTATGAGAAATGATGAACCCAATAACACTTTGATCTCCGTCCCTTTCCTCTTCCTATACTCTATTGAGAGATTGTTATGTTACTGATTTGACAGATTCAATTATACTGCCATTAATAAATACAGCTTTTAGCTACTTTTATAACTTCAGTACAAAATCCTTTTTAGTACCAAATAAAATACCGGTCATGGTTTAAGTTTTCCACGAGAAAAATACGGTACGAAATAGCATAGTGGCGGAAGAACAAGCTTACTCAGGAACCGATATTGGCTTACCGTTGGCTCGGCTAGCTACTGCCTCAATAATCTTACTACGGAAGACTGCGAGTAGCGGACTAACCGCTAAGTCTACTGAAAATTGAGCTTTTTTTTAAGTGGTATTATATTGAGCAGAGATATACTTATGTTGTTTTTATTTACAGCGAACAAACTGCTTTTTGCGAGTTTCTGAGTTTGACCATAGACCATTTTGTGTATTTTTTGGTAGAAAACGTAAAGGTATGGGGTAAGCAGAAATTCGAAGACATCCACCAACCCGCATTGACCCCGCATGGTTGATTCTCTCTCACTGTAAAGCTCTGCAGTGGTACTATTACTATTCCCTATGCATGCCAATCCGACTATAAAATCTAAAAAAAAACTGATCGATCCGTGAGGGTAGATATTATTAGGTATCGAGACTAGATTCTTTTTATGTTAGCTTTTTTGGAGGAAAAATCAAATACCCCGACAAAAAAATAATAAAATGTACTAAAATTAGAAAATTCAACACAGCAGTGCGGGCTGGCACTTCGATCGCTCGATCTCGGGTAGTGACGTCATAAAACAAACAATTGGCTATCGTACATACTAATACCGTCCATGGTATTGTCATCGTTTTAAAAATTTGCTAGGATTTTAGGAAATTGTGGTAATGTTAATACATGGTCACAATAATGGTATACATACGTGGTCCTTTCAGATCAAACGGAGTTTTTTTTAACTTATTATAAGTGAATACAAGCATAAAAATAAAAAATATATTGAAAACTTCATTCAACTGCGTTGGTTGTAAATTATTTAACTCGAAAAAATCTTGAAAACCAAATGATTGAATAAAGCTACAAGAGTTAGGAACTGATTTTATCCGGTAATACTACTTCAGGTTTTCGCGAGTTCCTTGCCAAGAAGTTAAGTGAAGTAGTAACTACACCTGTAAGTTCATAATACTGTGCTTGACTGCTGACTTAATTAAGTTCTAGTAACTTTAGCTCAAGTAGTTTTAGTTAAGAATACAATGCGATATGTTTTTGCTAAGTGATGCAGTTAATTTGAGTTAAGTTAAGGTGAGTTTGCCTATAAAGATGATTTATTTACTAAGACATATGGACCAGACTCTCATACTTACTTTCTTATTATGTTTGCGTAAACAGGAAAACAGAATAATTCAATAGTTCTGTTATACTGTTACAAAAGTAGTGTTATTGTTTCGTTTACATATTTTTTTTATATTTTTACATATATCATATCAAAACTTAATATAACAAAAAACTTTAAAAAATACAAAAAAATAGTAGCCAACCGGTATCGGAAACAGGGTCCAAACTACCGGCTGTCAAGACTCCAGAGAAAGGAACCTCCTGACAATACGAGCCGTGTCCAAGAGCACTGCTTTCTGTATCAAGACCTTGATCCAGCTGCCTAATGAAATCCCCCTTAGATGTTGTTCGAGGCTCTTGGCAATTAAGCCATTAGCTGTAACGATTCGATCGGCACAATGATTGCTGAGCGACATCCCTCATGTCGACAACCTCGCGAGCCAAGTCAATATACTTGATTTGTTTATCTTTCTCGGCTTTCACGAGGTCCTCGTCATGCGGAAACGTTATGTCAACAATCATTGCGCGCCGCTCTGATCGATCCACCACCACTATATCAGGGTTATTGGCAACAATACTCCTGATCGAACCCGCGATACGCAGCACAGCAGCTTTCTTTATTCTTTCGACTTTTTAAAGACTCTTCGAGAATAATTTTCTTAGTAATATTATTTTATAATTACATTTCAGAAACCATCTCTACCCTTTGTTAATATTTTCTTCTAAAACAATATTTCTCCAATTCAATGTAACTCAATCCTGGAAAACGATTTACTAGGCCCTTGGCTTGTTCTAAAAGGGTTAGCAACAAGAAGTACCTTCGTTGTTTTTGGTGTAAGTCATTGAGTTTAGTTTCCTTAGATATTTTCTTGGGTTTTTTTGTAATATGAGGAGGTGGCCGAGTTCGGAGAGCGGTTTCCATCCTGAAAAGTTAATCAGAGTTTACCGAGGGAAGTAGGTTAGCGCTTAATCAGTTAACTATGATATTTGGTGCCGGCGACTATAGAATAATATTAAAATTAAAATAATAATACATATATAGAGCGATATCGAAAAATATAAATCATTTACGCACCCACGATACAGGAGAAATTCCTAGTGTGGGGGGCAAAGTTAAAAAAAAAAACTTTTTTCTTAGTTCTATTATAGCATTTCTAATCTCAGTCCGATTTACCATAAATACCTCTAAGCTTTTTATATTTCCGATATAATTTTACGATGGAGTTACATAATTTTGAAATGGTTACTTAAATATAACTTAGGCAGTCAAGTGTAACAGATTGTCTTAAACTCAAAATGAACTTCCGTAAAAATGTGTCACGGACGGAATGAAGAAGAGATTGATCGGTCTTCGTTTATATGTCATAGACATTGAAAACTCATCATTTTTTCCTCTCCGTATACTTTCTTATGGCATAACGGGGAATAGGCGTGTTTTAGTGCAAATTGAGATCGGCGAATCACTTTTGTGCTTATACCTAGGGCATAAAGTGTTGAATGAGACTTAGGTTTGAAAAAAAGGAAGAAAACGTGGAACATTGAAGGCTTAATTAATTTATATAATGGAAAATGGTTGAAGGATATTCAGGTCATGGGCAAGACCTGGCTGAAAGTCTTGACAGTAGTGAGAAGGCTTATACTCAACAGCGGGTGGAACAAGGCTGCCGATGAGGATGATAATAAATCAAACAATGTTATAATCATACGTATTCCAATATGTGTTGTGAAGGAATACACTAAACTTTCAGATCTTTTAAAAGTTGATTAAACAATACTTAAGGTAATGTACCCGGTCTGACACTCCCTCCCGCTCCGCCCAGAGCGGGGAGAGTAATTTGATGATTTGCCATCAGCAAAAAAAAGGGGGACTGTATCGCCCGGGTATCACCCCCTGGACTGTGCCGATCGCCTGGAAGACACTATAGAGGTCACTGTGGCGGTCTGCAAAGCTAAGGCATAGCACCGCCGTGCCCTCGTAGCGGAGATCGGCGGCGGCAATCTCTCGAGTCCGGCCCTGGTTACGTCTTAAGCAATCGTGGTGATCAATGCTCGTGCGTTCTCTGTATGAGAAGAGACCAGCAGTGGGTCAGTTATAGGCTGGTACTTTCCCTTCATGTATAAACCGTACGCCTTGTACCTGGAGCTGGGGACACCAGCCCAATACCTTCATATATAAACTCTCGCCCTTTCTCCATGTGGATCGTAATGGATATACTTTCACTTCTACTTTACAAACTTCTTCGGCCTCGTCTGTGATCATACACCTGAGGCATCAGCACGTTCGGTGTACACACGTCGATTTTTGAATCGATAATACAATAATAATTATCCATATCATTTTAACCAAATTGTTTGCAACAAACAAGATTTGTATCACCCATAGACAAATACATAGAATTAATGACTAAAATCATTAAAATTATGCATCTAAAACGGGTATTTTCAATTTTAAATTTGACGTATTTATGTTATGCTACGTTATATTTGCGTGTTAGAGCCTACACCCTAGTGGCAAGTACTACGCACTAAAATCTTTCTGAAGAACATCACAATTTAATTTAGACATTGACGCCTTATTCTAACCCTTACCCACCTCAACCAGAACAAACAGCGCCCTATCACTCAAACCCCTTTGAACAGAAACAATTCACTGATTGCTAAACGAGTCCTAAACTCCACCTCTTTGCTGGCTACCTCTTTACTCCGGTATTCAGACGACGTAGTTCTACAGTTATTGCCTCACGAATGAGTTTTAATTTTAACTTTTTCGCTGATTCCCCTTTTAAGAGTTCTTGTTTAACAAGATCTTTCCTGCTCTTTTGTAGTCGCTTTTAACTTCAGCTTGTTTCAGGAGAACCAATTTTAACTTGTTTTAATTTGAAAAGAATCGTATTTCGTTGCTTAACAGTTCTGTTGTTGGGTAGTGTTGGGTGTGGATTTAATTATTGAGAAGGAGAAGAAAATATGTCGGAATATTTGCACAATTAATGGATAGCCTGATCAAGTTAACTATTATAGTATACCTATTTGAAATACGCCACATTTATATGTGTTTACTTATTTTAAGTTCACGGGATGTCTTTGTTTACCTTTATATTGTTTTGAAAATTACTTCAAGATTATTCCTTAAATCTTCGTAATTACTACAGCATGACTGAGTATTCAATTGTTATTGCACAGTATAATCAATCGTCTTCATATGTTTATCAAGATGTAATAAAAATACCAAATTTTGCAGCATAAATCTAACTTAATCCTTACTAATATTATTAAAGCGAAAGTAAGTTTGTTTGTTACGTCGTCACGCCTAAATGGCAAACCGATTTTGATGAATTTTGTTACAGATAAAGTAGGGACCCTGGAGACGGACATATGCTATTTTTTTAAGTGTGAAAAGGGGACTCCCCCTTTTCACACTTATAAAAAGAGGGAACAAAAGGGGAGAGAAGGATTTTTTCTTTCGATCATCACGCGATTTAAAGTTAGCATTAGCCCTAGGTAACTCGCGTCCGGCCCTGGTTCAGTCTATGGTCCGGAGCGAGAGGGAATGGGAAGCGGTCACCTCCTTCTGCGAAGCAGTAATGCTAGCAAAGGAGGTGGCCGGGCGTTTGAGGGAGAGAACATCTGCCCAACCCAGCCACCGCGGGAGACGCCCCGGGCGCCGGGCGCCGCGAGACGACTCCACCGTAGATGCGGGCCTGTGGACGGTGAGCAATGGGTAGCTCACCGTCCGTCCGTCTATTGACGACAGGCCGTGTCGACGGCGCGTTCGTGTTTCACGCGCGCCTCAAAGAGATGTCAGCAAAGCAGAGGGGCTTGCCAGAGCCTCCGCCTGCCGGGGTTGCGGGTTGTTCGAAAGAGATACCGCGGCCCCGGAACGTAAAGGGCAATAGAAGGAACATGGGTGGGTTTTAGTCAGTAAAAGTCTGACATGCCCCCCCGCTCCGCCCAGAGCGGGGGAAGTTATTTGATGATTTTCCACCCGAAAAAAAAATACCCTAGGTAACTATGCCACGCGGACGAAGTCGCAGGCGGTAGCTAGTACTTTATATTCCTATAAAAGCTGAATTAGGAGAGTAAACAAAACAAAACAAAACTTATGACTATTTAAAATCCTCTCGTACTTTATAATGGACGTTGGACTTTAAACCTGTTAAAAAGTATGTAAGCCATAAACCGTAATTTGGCACAAATGGCTCACCATTAACACATGATACACACGACCATTACCAGTGACAAACTGACAACGAGTTCCTGCACATTTTTGAGGATATTATTTGTGACTAACTAAATTTACGGTGTGAAAATGTTAATGTTGCCCTAATTTTCATGTATTATTGTTGTAGCACCGTAGAAGCGTAGCATTCACGACACTGCTACGACGTAGCTAATTTCGTAACTAAGTCAGCTACGAACGGCTACGATAATTTGAATATAGATACTATTCTATGAACATAGCATACTTAACAGAATATCACGCCTTTTGCATTCCCAAAGGGAAGGGTATACAGAGGCAGAGGTGTACGTTGTTAGGTACACCACTACCTCTGTATATTAACTGATGTAATTATCTTGTCCTACTAATCCTTACTATCCTTACTATATATATAATATTATAAAAGCGAAAGTGAGTTTGTTTGTTTGTTTGTTTGTTACCTCTTCACGCTTTAATGGCTAAACCAATTGTAATGAATTTTGGTACAGAGATAGTTGGGAACCAGGAGACGGACATAGGCTAATTTTTATTAAAAAAAAGTGGGATATGAGGGAGAACGAGGGAAGAAAAGGGAAAACTTAGCGTTGCTATTACAAATTAATCAGGCGCAAGAGCAAAAACTGCAGGTCTGCTTGGTGTGTTATATCGAATTTAACGCGAGCGAAGCCGCGGGCGAAAGCTAGTAATATTATAAATGCGAATGTTTGTGAGGATGGATTAGTTTAAAGCAATATGTGGCGAGCTGATTGCCATTAACTGAGAACAAATCAAGACTTTAACCCACACTAGGAATTTCTCCTGCATCGCGGGTGCGCTTACAAATATTTAAACTCATATACACAAACAGCCAGACCCGAAACAACTATCTGCATGCTAAACAAATATTTGTTCCATGCAGGAATGGAACCCGCGACACACAGCGCAGCAGTCGATCGCTCGTCCATTGCGCCGACCGTGCCGTCAATGTGTTGTCAGTTTTTTTATCATATTTTGTAGTTTTACCTCTTTTTATTTTTGTATATTATATATGTATGTATATATGTATTTATTATTTAAAAAAAAACAGTTTTTTTCTGTCACATTGAACCTCACCAAGGCATTAAGTCCGCTTTTGTACAATGTTTTTTACATGAGAGTTTTAATAAATATGAATAAAAACAAGTCAAGACTACTTCGAAAACGCATGTATTAGTCTAATTCAAATAAATTCTTGGAGTTTGAGTTACTAAGCTAAGAGACAAAGCAATTAAAAAACTGCTACATATAAAACCTCTTTGCAGTACAGAAATAAAAACAAATAAACATCATGAACAACCACCCCATTCATTGCAATTGCAACAACTTTGCGCCCCATTAAACTTCATCCCACACCTGACCTTCAAACGTCTAATCCAACATTATCCACAATACGCCTACAATGTCTCGTGAACATATAAAATGGTTTCTCCATAAATTTTAGCATGGCATGCCAAATAAACAAGTACAGAAGGATGGTTCTTTATTATTAGAGAAAAACAGGCACACGCACATACGTATAACACGAACCTACCGTCCTACGCATGGAGATCAAAATCTGTACTAGTCGCCTGTATTTGTCTGACCAAGCTCAGCATATTGGCCTTAACACGACGTGGAATTTAGCTGAAAGAAATAAAAACTTTAGCTGAAAGAAATAAAAACTTTAGCTGAAAGAAATAAAAACGTTAGCTGAAAGAAATAAAAACTTTAGCTGAAAGAAATAAAAAAACACTTCTAAAATAACATAACATTTTCGTTAGTACCACTTGCACTCTGCACATGCGTGAAGCGCTGTGTGTGCATTTTCGCTCGTTGTGTAGAATCAACCTTCTGGATCCACGTATGCTGTGTCGCCACGCAATAGGCGGAGTATCGGTGCTTTTTCAAAGAATCACCTATCATACGCAATGGGGTGCAATGGAGCGAATGATTGCTGAAAAATGGCGGCATAAAACTTCGTTTTCTAATAAATTGCGACATTACCAACGCTTTTATTACAGACGCGAGATTGCGAGTCTACAGAATATGGTTTAAAGTGTAATTTTATACAATTGAATTGAATTAGGATCTTAAGTAGTGTTAAGATTAAGCCTACTCTCTTTTTTGTGTGTAAAGTCTGACTTTTATAAATTTTCATGTAACTAAATTATATTAAGTGTTACATAAAGAAAAGATGGATGGATTGTGTACAAACGCGATTTGGACTCGCACTCACAGGGTTATATAAATTGCAAAGCGGCAAAAAAATTGAACCGTATAATGAGATTGTAGGCTCCTACAAATATTACTTTCGATTTTAACCCACCCGAGTGTGTAGTTATTAGGTATTCAGGTAAAGTCAGATATACAGTAACTCCAGGTATTCAGTTACATCGGATGATACTGAAAGCCGACCGAGGCTAAGTAGATGATGATGTTTTGAAGGTATTCATATTGTATTGGGGCTATCAGTCTTGTTTTATTGTCATTCAAGTGAGAAAAAGAGACGGAGCTATAGAAAACGTCTAGCGCTATCTTTTTCCCACATCGGAACAAAAACAAAATCTACAGTTTTTGTTCTTGAGAGCAGACTACTGCTTTAAGAAGTTGTGGTAGACCATCCGGGCTCTGTTTAATAACGCTGACAGTTTGTTAAATATATAAAAAATGGAATTATCGCGCTTAGTCTGTTTTTTATAAAAGTAACAAATATGTCAAAAATCGACAAATGAAATCATGACATTTTTTCATTTAAAAAAGCGTTTAACAAAACTCGACATTTATCAAAAAACCACAATCAAATTATTCCTGACAGTTGTCGGTGATAATTGTAGGATTGTTGTGGCAATTCTGTCGAGTTTTGACGTTTTAGCAATTTATATTTTCCACCTTTAATATTTTGTCGCCTGTTATTTTTTATTCTGTCATAAATTGATAATCTAAATCTGCAAAGAAATACTTTTATTGTTGCTATATATCTTAAATTACTGTTATTACTTGCTAAATATTCTCCAGCGTTTGATAGTTCATTACCAGTACACGTGTTATTGGCAAAATTGTGGTATCTCTCGTCCACAAAAGCCATCAATAAAGAGTTGAAGTTGTTATTTTTTACATCAAACTCGATTGGTCAGCTTTATTAAACAGGAGTCGGGTTTCTATTTAATCCATGTAAATATTAGTAGATTGTTTACGTTTTCTACGTTACCTAGAACCATTATTAACCACAATTATTATTACTCGTTTCCAGAGTTTCACATCTGGAAACCATAACACAAAGCTTCACTCAGATTTCTCCACTCTCACATAACTTTGCGATAGTTTTGCAAACATTTTAGCGAGATGGTACAAGTGGTTATTAAATCCCAGAGTTTAACTTGTCAGCGTTTTAGTTGTTTACCTGTACGTAATTTTTGTAACATTAAATTGGTTCAATTATTTTTTGTACGTAATATTTGGAACTTTCAATCACTTAATATTAAATTGTTACCAATCTCAAATTTCTTATTTTTTTTTAAGAAGGAGTATTTTTTTTTGCAACAGCGCGCAATATTAACGATAATGTTTAAATGGATGTAGCTAAATTACCCGTAAGTACTAAGCAATTTTCTGTAATTAAAAAGTCACCTTTTCTAAGTCTTAATCCAGAACTTATGATAAAATATTCCCACTCACTACTCCATCTGCTTTTCACACGCAAAAACACTTCAACATTTTGATAACAAAAACTCAATAATGTATTGCAAAAGCTTCGGCACATAACAGTAGGCAAAGTCGGGAACGTACGAACACAGCTAACCCCTAATCCGATGCAGGTGATGTTAAATTGAAATTCCATGTTCTGCTGCAATCCGTCGTTTGAAACAACGCTGCCATTTGAATGCCATCAAAAATACGCGTGGAATTTTTAGCTGGGATTTTTTGAATAACCGTATGAGCGAAAGATAGGTAAACATTGGCCTGTATGTCAGGAAAATGGCTGCCTCGTCAGCCGTATAGCGTTCGTCAGAACACTGTTTCGTCGATGCAGGGATTAAGGTTATTTTCATGAAACTACTTAGTTATGTATGCAAACATTTTAATAACCTGCTTTGTCTGCGTCTCTGCTACGATTAGGCATAGCCTGGAATTAACGAAGAAAGTTTTAAAAAATAACGTAGTAATTGTTAAGAAAATATCACTAGCGATATTTTTAATGCAAATCAATACTAGTTAATTTGGACAACACATTTTCTGTAAATACATTCGTTTGTTTTAAATTTACACGTAAATTATGCCTCAAATATTTGCTGGTTTAAGGCACACTTGATTATCTTATTCAGTCATTGTAAGAATGTTCGAAATGTGTTGGTTTAGTGTGCCATACTAGATATTTAATTTAAATAAAATAGAATAAATCAACCGATTTGACTCGATGTTGTTCCTATTTTTTTAAAAAAAAAAAACGTTGCCCCACACTAGGAATTTCTCCTGTATCGTGGGTGCGTTTAACGTCAAACAGCCAGACCCGAAACAACTATCTGTAGGCCATACAAATATTTGTTCCGTGCGGGAATCGAACCCACGACACGCAGCGCAGCAGTCGATCGCTCAGCCACTGCGCCAACCGTGTCGTCAATTAATTTAATTGTTTGAGATATTCGGAATGAAATCGGTACTGGATGAGATGGTATCTTTATGGATTTACATATTGTTGTTGCTGGATGATTTCACACCCCAATACGTGCCACAAGTTTGCACAATATCTTGGTTAGTGTACAGCACGAATCTGGATTCTGAAATATAGATTCGTACTATAGTAGGAATATTCCAAATCCCCATACAATTGCGTCAGAGCAGTCATACTCAGATTAGCAAGCCTATATCTACATACATAATGCAGTTCCCTCAGAAGTTCGTTCATCGTCAACACCATGAACGTTCGACCGGCACAATACATGCACATAAATGCCGTTCATCAAATCAGCCAGCGCTGCGACCGGCACAATTCAATTTTGAAATACGCTCACAAAGCGTGCCCGCTACATTGTTTACCAAACCTATTCCCATTTATGCGTCGGCAAAAAAATGACACGCTACACGATTTTATGCAAATATTCTCATCATAAACACAGCTTCCCGAACACAGCGTACAACCCTTTTGTTAGCACCCTGATAGGTGATAAAAACGAGTGGGCTGGAATTAATACTGCGGTGTACCACCATTACATACTTAATCCGAAATTAAATGCGCCCACCGTATAATTAATAATGTAGAACAACATTACAAGATTGTATTTTCTCAGGGCGTCGGCGGTTTTCTCAAAAGTGCCCGCGGGGCTCGGAGCGTTTCTTTTGAGACTTAATGGGAGTTATGCTTGGAGGGGCTGCTTTGCCTAATTCCGTTTGCTTTGAAGGCGCGATGTGTGCGCGAGCGAGCACGCCATACGCACGTGACCCGCGCCTGTGATCGCTCATGTGGACAAACTCGTAATGTTACGCGGTAAGACACTTTGTAATTTAAAACGCTACTTAGGTAAAATAAAACCAGCAACAAAATGTTCTTATGTAATATGTATTTTAGAAATATTGTTAGATAATACTCTACCTAATTAAAATTATGTTAGTAATGCACAAAATCGATTACGGTTCGCCACATCCAAACAAAATTATGAATTGTGGTCGATTTTGCGCATCGCATATAGTTTAGTTTATAAATAATTATTTTACAGAAATATAATTTTGGCCTTTCCGCTCAAGCACATACAGAACCCGTTTATAATATTAAATTATTCAGATTAATCTACGTTAAAGTCTGTCAGTGTTGACTAGATACATTCAAACCTAGTCCAAGTCATATTATGATAGAAAATACTACAAAACTGTTACATTTCATATTAGCATACAAACATAAAGGGTGTAATGATATCTACAACGATATGAGCTTTGCACAAGTTTAAGGCGCAATTTTATTTCGTTAAAAAAAATGATATGATAATTTCTTTCACAGAAATCTAATATTTACAACATTGTTCTCATACCTTAAAAAACTATAAACTGGAATAATGTTTTACCGATAAATTTTGTCGTGATCAGGTGGCAAGCTAATGAAATATGGCGCTGGAGGAGGCGGAGCGTGTAAGTACCTCACTGATCCCGGCCCAGACTGCACCTTGTGTGGCAACGTGGCGTTAGACAGGGATGGCGGCGGCAACGTGCCCGCGTAGCCCGGCCACGGAGGACCCCACATCGGAGGCCCGCCGGCAGTAGGACTACTAGCCAGAGGACCACCCCTATACGATGTTGACGTCATCCTCAACCGAACAATACAAATAGCTACAATCAAAATAGCTATGAATGCAACCACTCCACCGACGATGCCAATAATCAGATTGTCATCATTATTCGATGTAGCCACCCCTACTACTGGCGCTCCTTTGGGCTCTCCGGTTACTTTCGGTCGCTCATGAGAAGGTGCTACCGACCAAATTATATCAGGTTCAGATGATGTGCGGACCAGTCGCGGAGCGGGAGTGGTAGACATGCTACTCGAGATGGCTGTAGTTCTACGTCTCGTTTCACATGTCAATTCATCATCACCTATTTCCACTAACAAAAATCCTGACAAATGATCCGGAGACTCACATCTAACATCGTTTACTCCAACATTTGGCAGCCACCTTCTGAGCGCTCGAGCATTACAATCACAACGAATGGGATTAGTGTCTAAGCCAAACATCGACAGATCTGCACGCCTGTCGTCTAAAGATACTAAAAGCTGCGGTTGTAAAGTTGTCAATTGACTTCCGGCGACATCAATTGTTATTTGCGAAGATCTTGGTAAGGGGAAGAGCAATGCGGGTGGTAAACTTGTAATGGAGGTATTCCTGAACTTTACCGTGATCTCTGGTGCTTTTAAACCAGCTAGCACGCCTGAAGACACAGTTCTGAGCCGAGAGCCTCTAATACCTAATTCTTCCAATCGTGGATGTAATATTGCATGTAGTTGATCAGCACCGATGGTGGTATCCTTAACTTCAACATCTAGTTTCTCTAGAGCCAGCAAATATTGCAAGGCACCTTGCACATCGAAATAGCCCAACCTAGGATACCCAAACGCTCTAAGTTCGACCAAATTAGGGAGTGATCGGAAAGCATTTTTCTCTATTCTTGTACACTTTTCCAGATTTCCAATATCCAAAACTTGGAGCGATGAAAGATTTTCAAAGTTCCCGTCCATGATCATTACCATTGGGTTTCCAGAAATATTAAGTCGTAGAAGATTCTTAAGTTTGGGCCACGACACAGCGAGCGAGCCGGTGACATCGGTAATTTGATTTTGCGAGAGGTCCAGTGATTCTAATAATGTTGTTCGTGTAAAAGTTTTCTCCGACAACTTGCTAATGTTATTGTAAGATAAGTTCAAGTTGTGTAAGAATGGTGTTTCTAGTTGTCCGAATGATTTAATTCCAGTCCCAGCAAGATTTAAATCTCGAACTGTCTTTGGCTCAGTCAAAACATTGTTTATGGTTTTCTCAGATAAAGGATTAAAGGACAGGTCCAATTTTTTGATGTTCACCATAACACTGTCTTCTGCAGGTATATCGATTATCTGATTTTGAGACAAATCTACCGACGACACAAAGAAGTACTGCTTTTGCAAAGCTCTAAGTGGAGGATGTTCAAACAAATTCCTACTCAAATCAATATTTTCTAACATGTGTAATCTCGAACGTTCGAAGATATTCTCCGGCAATTCAGTCAAAAGGTTCCCGCCTAAATCCAAGACTTCAAGTCGAATTATTCCTTCAAACAGTCTATCTCCCAAACGATCGATTTTATTGTTTGACAAGTCTAAATACTGGATTTGTGTTGAGTTATGAAAAGCCATTTCGCTTATTGACTCAAGTTCGTTTCTAGCTAACAAGATCGTCCTTAATTTCGGAAGTCTGGCAAAATCGAGTTCGTCTACGTTCTTAAGAGCATTACCAGATAAATCCACTAATTCAAGATATTGTAAAGTACTTATAAGTTCTGACGGGAAGAAGTTGAACTTATTGTTGGTAAGTATGATTTCTCTCAAGCGTGGGTGGATCTTGAACGAGGACGGGAACAAGTAACTGAGTTGGTTGTCTGAGAGATCTATAACTTCGAGACTCGTTCCGGTGTTGAAGAACTCCCCCTTAAACGCGTTCAGCTGGTTGCCCTTTAGAGATAAGTACTGTATAGACATCACGTTCACGAAAGATGGGGTCCGTATATTTACGATGTTATTGTAGGACAAATCCAAATGTGTCAAGTTTCTAAGATTTTTGAATGTATTTTCTGAAACTTCTTGTAAAAGATTGTTGGATAAGTAAATCTCTCGTAAATTAAAGTTTTTGGAGAATAGATTGACTGGGAGTGCTTTTAAACCAACGTTGCTCAAATCGATACTCATTAACGCCTGGTTATTTTGGAACACATTTTGAGGCAGCACGCTCATATGGGAATTACGACTAATATTTAAATGAGTTAGGCTCGGAATGAACTGGAACGCATCCACCGGTATTTCAGAAATCTGATTATCTGAGATGTCTAGGAACCAAAGACTGATGAACTTCATCGGCTCGCCGACAAACTCAAGTATCCTATTTTGGCTTAATGAAAGGAACTGCAGAGATTGCTCTAATCCGCTAAACACTTCAGCACTGATTGAATTCAGTAGGTTTCCTGACAAATCTAAATGTTGTAATGTTTTAAAATGATCGAAAGCTGCAGGAGGTAGTTCCCGAATGACGTTTCTTGACAGAACTAGGGATGTAACCCTGTCGGATACTGCTTTGAGAATGTCACTGGATAGTGCTGTGACTCTATTGTATCCTAGGTGGACTGAAACAAGGCTAGGTAAACGAGATAGGGCCGTGGCAGGAATGAGCAGGATATTGTTGTCACGTAGGAGGAGTGTTTCAAGACTTGTCAGACCGTCGAAAGCGTCATCTTCCACCTGAAACATTAATGAAGTTTTAATAAGAATACTTCTTCTGGTCTTCATGGCATATTTGTTGGAAAAGAATCGATAGAATAAAGGTTACAAGAAGAAGATGAAGACATGGTTTAGGGAAAACGAAAACTTCATCAGTCTTTTGCAATGTAGGAACAGTAATATGTCGTGGTCCGCTGTTAAAATTTGATCATAATGGCGGTGCAGTCATTGTTATAATTAAAGCTATATACTTAAATGTACTTTAAAGTTCCAAATCCTCATAAATACAATACATTTCATATATCAACTCAAAATACTCACAGTCCTAAGTGCATTGACCCCGACATCCAAGTACTTCAGGTCAGTCAACCCCACGAAGGTGCCAGGTGCCAGCTTCACAAGGTTATTCCTGCTGAGGTCCAGCACTTGCAGCGATACCAAAGAGCTTAGATGGCTGTTGTCTATGGTCTGTAATTCATACATAAGATGAACTTTAAAATGTGTTGCCTTGTATATAGAACAAACGTGGTTCTGTTCGTATAGGTTTGCTCTTAAATAAATTTTAATAAAAGAAGCATTAAAAAAGTCAACGATTTAACGGTAATAAAAACAGATGATAACACATAGCGGAAGCCCCAAAGATGTAAATTAAATTAATTAGTTTAAGGGTAGACGTTCGCTAGATACCCAGCTGACTTTTTTCACATTTCTAAATCCTAAAAATATAGATTAACTATGAAGAAAGTAAAACACTTTCACGATACTAACAAAAAATAACAAAAACCAGCCAGTTACAGCATAAATTAAGTCTAAAACAGCCGGAATGTTTGTTCAATCAGTTATTAACGCCGATATCAGATCCCGTGTCAAAGGCTTTTTGATTAACTTGTTAACGAGGAATTACGGGTTATGCAAATTTCTGCAAGATTGAGTATCTTGTCGCGTTAGCCAGGAATAATTTTGATACCTTCATGTAATGAGAACAGCAGAGAAAATAAGATATAGGTTAATTGACTTATTGAGTAGCAATTATTGATAACTAATTTAAAAAAAAGTAAGACAAGAAAATGGTCGTAATATCATCAAATCAAGAGATCATAATGATACTATCATCAAATTACATTGATAGTTGGCACAATTGCTACAGCGTATAACAAGATATCCTACGCTAAGGTTCCTAAAACTACACGCTGAGTAGCATTTTAGCTATCGTGTTCAATGTTTTGTGAGGAAGAAGTTTGTTAATATAAGAATATAACCTGGTTACCCTACGTAATACACACCCATATCTTAAATAATTACTACCATCCTAAAACAACAAGCACCGTTTTCGATTTCCAGATCATTACAGAAATAACAATCAAAAACAAACTTCTGTAAACTTTGACGAGAACTCACCGTGATCATATTGCTGGAAAGATTCAAGTGTTTCAAAGCGACAAATGATTTCATCGCCACGGTTGGGAAGTCCGTTATAAAGTTTTCTGAGAGGTCCAATTTCTCCAAATTCTCAGCTCCTTGAAAAACGTCACTGTTGAACTTTGAGAGTCTGTTACGGCCGAGATCAAGAGCCTGTAAATTTGCGAGACCTATAAACGCGCCTCCTTCGATTGTAGATATCATGTTTCCGTGGAGGTCAATTTCTTCGAAAGTTTTCTGTGACACGAAGGACCCTTGTCGTATTAATGCTGGAATAGAAATAACCTTATTAGGTGGGTTGATAAATAACGGGTAGGGTTTGTAACTGCGATGATCCGTACATTATTTTACTGTACAATATTGTAAAAAGGCAGTTTCAAAATGTCGCTTCATATAAAATATTGTTATTCAGCAACATCTAGTTAGACTGGAAGCCGACCGAGCTAGGCAGATGATGATAAAAGTTCTAAACCGCTTTTTTTTAAAATATAATGATCAGTGAGGTGATTAAAAATCTATGTGCTCATGTTGGCAAATGATATATGATTTGATTTTGTTCCCAACTTCTTAGAGGAAAATAGGTATCGTAACTGTGCTGTATGAACTATATTTTTTTTAATATTTTCATCATATAAAACAACGAAAGTAAGATTTAAAGTATCAGATAACACTGTTGAGACTACAAAACAATTTACACTAGAATAAACTTTGCTCAAACAAAACGGTATAATTAAAACCGCGGTAGAACTAAACGAGGTACACAGGCAGAAACGGTCTTTGACTTTAAATTCAAAACTGAAGTGTCTCATTAATAAACCAGAAAGGTAAAACACCTCTTTTGCCTAATATATTCCTCAGAGACTAAATTCGTAAAGAGTAAAATAAATTCTTACCTATTCTATTTTCTCGTAGCGACAGAACTTTCAAGGCTTGCGGTCCGTTTAAGGAAGATGAAGGCACATAGTTCATGTTATTACGGTCCAGTTTCAAGATCTGTGGAGAAAATTTATGTTTACTTAGCAAACTTTAACTTTTGTGTTAACGTTTGGTTCTGAGTTAGTTGGGGAAGCGCATATCATTCGAGTTCCGTGAACCGCAAACGCATGCGTCACGTTGACTGACGAAGTTATGTTTCAGAATATTGGATTCCCCTTAGGTTTTTTTCTGGAATTGTGCTCGGTTATTTGCAACACATTTGCCCTCATAAAGACTTAAATATTATAGATTGGTTGGCGACACGGTTGCCGCAGTGGTTAAGCCTTTGACTGTAAAGCTACGTGTCGCGGGTTCGTTCCCAGCACGGAACAAAAATTTGTATGACCTACGGATAGTTGTTCCGTTTGTGTAAATGAGTTTAAATGTTTGTTTACGCACCCACGATACAGGGGATATTCCTAGTGTGGGGCCAAGGAAAAAATGATTGATCAGAATTACCTCACCTTTCAGCAGAAAGACGTCAACATCTGAAAAAGTCTTTTTCAAGGATGACCACAACGAGAACATACATAACCCTGTTAAACGAAAGACAGCTATTGGCTGAACAAGATCAAAACATCTTACCTTCAAAACTTCACAGCCAATCAGAAGACCTTCTTCCAACCCTCGGATACTGTTACCACTCAGATCCAGCTCTTCCAAAACTGGCAAGTTATGGAGTTCAGCAGTAGAGAATATTGGATTCAGGTTGTCTCCGAGCAAGTTGTCTGATAATGCCAGTCTTGTGATGTTTCCTCTCACTCCGGCCAGTAGTCTGTCTGGTAGTCTTCGGAGGCTGTTGTGTGAGAAGTCCAGTTCTTTTAAGGGAAGACCGTAGGATGAGAAAATCTGGAAAGAAAGAGATCGAGGTTAAATCAAAAAGTTTTGGTGTGGAATAGATACATCATTCAGCTATTTAGGGCAATACAGCTTTAATGATAGATGTTTGAATGAATTTAAAGTTTTCCCGGCTTATTCGAATTACGATGTTGCCCTCTCACAAAAAAAAAACCGGCCAAGAGCGTGTCGGGCCACGCTCAGTGTAGGGTTCCGTAGTTTCCCGTCCGTCACAATAAGTGTTCCCACTTATGAGTTTAAAGGTGGAGGAGGAAATTATTTTGTACAACTTTTTGTCTTTTTTGTACAAAAACTGTTGTGTCAATCAAGTTCAAAATGATTTTCATAGAAAGTCCTTATAAAGTTCTACTTTTCAGATTTTTTTCATATTTTTTAAACTTATGGTTCAAAAGTTAGAGGGGGGGGGACACATTGTTTTTTACTTTCGTAGCGATTATTTCCGAAATTATAGACATTATCAAAAAATGATTTTAGTAAACCCCTATTCATTTTTAAATACCTTTCCAACAATATATCACACGTTAGGGTTGAAATTAAAAAAAAAATCACTTCCCACTTTACATATAGGGTGGCTACCCTAATATAACATTTTTTTCCAATTTTTATTTTACCACTTTGTCGGCGTAATTGATATACATATTGGTACCAAATTTCAGCTTTCTAGTGCTAACGGTCACAGAGATTAAGCGAGGACGGACGGACGGACGGACGGACAGACAGACATGGCGAAACTATAAGGGTTCCTAGTTGACTACGGAACCCTAAAAAACAAGAATAAAACCTGTAAATCTTACAAATCTACTTTTCATCATTTCTGCATGTTTCACGAACACACGTTCGAACATTAACTTTTCGATATCCGTTTCAACCTATTTATTACTCAGAAATAAAAGCAAAACAGTTCCTATACTCGCACAACTTAGTAGAAACCCAGTCAAGGGGAAGGGTCAGTGAGTTCCCAAAGTAAGAAGTTGATGCAAGCAACTTATAAACATTTATCGATCGACCAAGATACCTACTTGATACTTCTGCTACCACACACAATTTTAGGCAAAAAGGCACCTTTAATCTTGCAAACTTAATCTCCTGATATCCAAAATTTTTCTGGTTTTGTATGTGAGTTCATTCGAAAAATTGGCCTTAAGAATATACCACCCTTACTTGCATACGTACCCTGTTTCAATCTTAAAGACCAACTCGATTCTAGTTTGAATGCCACTGAATCTCTAACACAGAGCGCATTGCTCGAAGGTCCAAAAGTTTCCAAACTTATGATCACGAATATATTATCTAAAGACTAGAATTCGCTGGAGTACCCAATGACAATACCATTGGATAGTGCTAAGTTTAGCAATCTCAATTCGCTAAACTTAACACCGTCCGAGATTATGAATCTTAAACAGGTACCTGCGTAACCTCAAGATGTTAATCTTAAGATATCTATTGAAAAACAAAACTAGGAACTATTACTTCTGCTCGGATTTTTAGATATCTAATAAACATCTAAACACTACTGCTTACTCAGCTACCTGAATGAGTTATTGTGAGCTTAGTTTGACTAAGTCTTAAGCCCATTTATACCAGAAATCACTCCATACATCACGTCAGTTATTTCGTCTGAAGACGACAGATACAGATTAGCATTAAACGCATTTATTAGTTTATGGTACAAGCTGGCTTTAAGTTTGATCATAAAGGTTGCAAGTTGTTTCATGCCACTATGTCAAAGTTTATTAAGCGTATTGTTTAAAGTCTAGACTAAATGATATCTAGCATACTCATGCTATGTATGCTCATGCTTTTATTGTAGTAATCTAGCGTATATCTTACAGTACCCATTCTAGATGAGTATCTAGAATGAGTTTCTAGAACGCTAGATTACTACAATAAAAGCGCATATAACACTTTAAGATTATATTTTTATATTATATTTTAAAGATACATCTCACACTTCCTATTCCATTTCTAGTCTCTGTTTTTCTTGTTCTTTTTTTAAAACGACCTGAGTATTGGAACGTTATGGCCAACCAGCCAGCATTGGTTAAGGTATAAAACCTCTAAAAGTACTCAACAACAGTCATTGCGCCGATAGTCGTGTCGGTCAATGGCTTAATAGCCAATAGGGTCGACCAATATCTCTCACAAGCTCATGTGGCAGTTGGATCAAGGACTTGAATCAGAAAGTACGTCTAGAACCTGGTTAGGAAGTTCCTCTCTCTAGAGCCCTGACCACCCGTATCTCGGACCCTGCTCTCGATGCTAACGCGCTAATTTTTATATTACCTATGTATTTTTTTCATTGTAAAAAAATATTTCGACATAAATAATATGTAAGTAAAATTAATAAATACTCAAAATGTTGTCATATTATGTAGAGCAATTCAATAAACAAAAAAATAATACGTTTATGATTACTTAAGCTTTCTTATCATTTTTTTTTATTTATCTACCTCCTCTATAGCAAAGCTCTGAAAATTGGAACGTGTATCAGATAAGGATAAAATATTAAAAGAACATTTTATATTGAGAAAGTTATCGTTTCGCAAAAAAAATATCAAACAGAATTCCGATCAAGTGAAGTTATTTACATTCTGAAACAAATTATAAACAGATTTACCCTGTATGTGGGAGGCTTATAGCTGAACCAACATAAATATAAAAAATAATATTCAAGGGGCTACGTTCAACACAAAATATATTTTGAGGAATGATGAGTATTGTGTGTGGGGTATACTCAAACTCAAAGCATTTATTTCTATTAGATCGTTACAAAAAACTAAAAGATGAAGCTACAGTCCCAGTCACAAGGCATAATAAGTTGTGTAAGTACCGTAGTTGACCATTCCAAAGCATTAATCTCTATGGAGAAAAATGGGAAAAAACTCCATAAAACATTTAATCAGTCTAAAAAAATCTAATATTAGGTCGCATGCCTTTGTTCAGGGAGAAGATGTATGGTATAATACTTTAATTGAGTTTTTCTCTATAAGTGAATTTGTAATTCTTTTGAGAAATAAATATATTTAACCGTAATACACCACGTGGCCTTAGTGCCGGTAGGTGGTAAGCTCAGACCGATATCTTCTAGATATTTTTCTTTACAGTTTTGAGAGCAGAGGTTATGAAAATAATGACATCTGCGAAATCTTTTCCCCAACTTTTTAACAATTACAAAAACCGCCGGGGTAAGGTCTAGCGCCCCACCACCGCTGTTCACTAACAAAATAATGAATAGAAAAAGAAAATAGACTCTAAAACTTTTCCAAACAAAATTGTTTATTTTTGTTATGACAATTTAAATGGTCGTTGACAATTCCTTATTCTTGCCTCACATTCAAGCTGCCTTGTTCCTGAGAACAGCTTCTATTTAAAACAGTTTGTTGAGTATCTTTGTAAAAATACGTACTTGTACAAGTAAAGCCACAGGCAAAAGTATTTTTATAAAAAGTTTTTAATACTCCAACTACGTTGTTTACTTTAAATAGACAACGCTGAAAAGTTGAAGATTTAGGCAAACATTTTTATAGTAATATAACTTTTATCTTGAAACTTTACTCAGCTCCACTCTTACAGGTTTGGTTTGAAGGCATGACGTCATATTACAGATTTATGTTCTAAACTTAACAGAGGATTTCTTTTCCATCCGCTATTTTTTAAAAAAAAAAACGTTCGCTACACAAACATTAAACTCACATACACAAACTGCCAGACCCGGAGCAACTATCTGTAGGCAATACAAATATTTGTTCCGTGCGGGTATCGAACCCGCGACACGCAGCCCAGACATCGGCCACTGACTCGACGTCGACTCAGCCACTGCGTCAACCGTGCCATGATTTTTTTTTATATAAGGCGAGGTTTACTTTCAATCTGAAGATATTGATTATTTTAAATGATTTTGTACCAATATCTTATATAAATGACGAGAAAAACCTATTTAATAGTTTTTTTCGTAACGTATTTTTTAGGTCAATAAGCTCACCGGTATAAAATTATATACAGAGTGATTTTTTGTGGTGTGGATGACCAATTCGAAACTCATTAGTTCTCATTAATCAAAATCTATAAGGGGCACTATCCATTCATATCAAACGTGTTCGATTCCTGACTATGAGAGACTATATTGCAAAAATTTAATGATGCAATTTAAGTTTTCACCAAAATCGGTCTCACCAATTCTATTGAGTATTTTCACTATTCCACATAGTTTCGAATTTGGCCGACCACGCATCCTTAAAAAATCACCTAATACATACTCGCGAATATAGGTATGAGTTCCACGTTAATCTTCGGTCAAACAGGTACGCACAAATTGCAGACAATGGACACTGTAAAATATTTCAGTACGTTACCGGTCAGATTCAAAGTTAGGGGTGGGCAAGGTCCGGGAATGCGGGTTGTTCGAAAGAAATACCGCGGCCCCGAAACATAAAGGGCAAAATAAGGAACATGGGTAGGTTTTAGTCAGTGTAACAGTGTCCTCCCCCCCCCCCCCAACCAGAGCGGGGGAATGGGAAAACTTTCCATTCGCAAAAAAAAACGGGGTGGCCAAGGTGCACAGATACTGAATATATTCCCCAATTAGCCTACTTTCATGTTGTTCTTTTAAATTGTTGATCCAACGCAATCTCGTCCCTACTAATCAAGCTACGAATAGCAATTAGTCAGTCAGTCGTGCCAGAGACACCGTAGACAGTGGCGATTAGTAATGTTTGATGTATTCGTAATCGAATTACTGACACAGTCGTGACAGACTGCAAGTTAATTAAACGTAATCAACTAATCACCATATTTGACGACCCAGTATAGACGAATACAGATTGTGCTCTGTTATCTTTCTTCTTGTCACGAAACCAAATGATAGGCAAAGGTAAATTTTGAAATGATGACTTTTTTTTAAATTCTATAGTCAGGTTTAATACAGCACAACCTTTTTGGTAATTTAGGAATTAACTCTGGCACGTTGTAAAACAATGAAATAGACGACAAGCTTGCAATAGCAGAAAAAGAGCTAAAAAGGCGTTAAAGACGTGAATTAAGATTAATAATTAACTAATTATTAATTAATTAATTATTAATTAATGAGATTAATGATTATTAATTAATAATTAATTAGAATTAAGATTTCTTTTTAATACATAATTATGTAAAATTAATCGTCTAAACGCCTTTTATTTACTCAACATGTTACTCCTAGCGGTATTGTAGGTTGTTCGAAAAAACACCGCGGACCCGCACACTAATCACATTCTGTTCCATTACTGGGTGGGTACAGTACTGTTTCACTGTTGTGGTGAACTTCTAGGTAAACCAGAATGTTACTATGACAAAGGTTCCATCACTCATAAAATCACACAGTATGTTCATCCAACAATACACTAATAATAATCACACTAATTATCTGCGAATGGCTTAATTGCCAAGACCAATATCTGAGTAGGCTCTCGTTAGGCAGCTGGATCAAGGGCTTGATACAGAAAACAGTACTGCTGGACACAGCTCGTGTTGTTAGGAGGTTCCTTTCTCTGGAGCCCTGACTGACCACTGGTAGCTTGGACCCTGTTCCCGATACCGGTGTGTACAAAAAAATGTATTATTAAATGTTTTTTTAATTGTTTTATACGTTTTTATATAAAAAAAATAATTAATATGTATTTAAATGAATAATCGGATTAATCACACAATTTATTTATTCAAATGAGAAAGTTTGTATGTTTGTTTATTAGGTACTTCATCACGTGTCCTATCTAGATAGCTTACATTCCGGATTAACACATATGCTACATCTTCCGGAAAAATGCGGTGTTCCCGTGGGATGACCAAAAACTCAAATAAGGTTATTCACCGAAGGTTACACCGCGGGGCGCAGTTAGTAGTAATATATAACTTGAACAGTCCCTACCAAACCGACTCCTTAAAAACACCTCTTATTATTCATGAAAACTTTTGCAAAATGCTTTCAGAAACTTTATTTAATATAATAGAATCGGTCATTAGACATGCAAAAAGTATTCCGAAGTTGTTCCCGTCCGCGTAAAGTTTCACAAAAACTATATCCAGTCTTGGTAAACCAAACTACTTTTATAAGCGACCGACATTATATTCATATTAGTTTAGAATCGGGCTATATTAAAATCGCCTCATGACAGTTTAGTTGATCGTTTCATCGCAGACTTCTCCTGCCATAGTTCAAGACTTTTTTTTTCTTTAGACGTGTCATTTATCAAGGAATTGAAAAAGGTTAGTTTTGAAGAAGCTCGAATCTGCAGCCTCACCCGCGTTTCATTGTTGAGAAGCAAATTCTGTCAGATGAGAGTTGTTGTGTAGCAATGTTTGCTTGTATTTTTTGATTTTTTAAACTTTCCTGCGTGTCACAGTATCATTTAGTAAAAGAGTATAAGGTTTATGTATACTTATAGGAACGAGCGCATCTCGCCATCAAACGTTAAGTTTGGCGAGTAAATATTGCATAAAAAAAACAAAACTTATTGAGAAATTTTAAGTCTCTGACGCCATGATTAGGCATTTAAATGTATTGTAATTTATTACAATTATCTATATCCCTCATTGTCTAGCGAGTTTCAGATAAATATCTATAACTTTGTCATTATGAGGAACTAGCTTTTACCCGCGACTTCGTACGCGTTAGGTTCGTGATTTGCCTTATAACTGTTCTATTCATATGTCATGACAATAATTGACAGTTGTCAACAGTTCCGGAATATGGACATGATGCAAATATATGATCATACATGTCTTAGCCCAAGTTTAAATCTATCGCCTTGGAAAATTGCAGCTGGTTTAGTCATGGAAAGGTAATAAACAAACATACTCACAAACAATCAGAGTTACTTTCACATCTATAATAATATATATGATATAGTATAATAGTATGAAAATTGATATGGATTACCACTGTCTATTTCGCAACTATAGAACAACGTATCCTCGTTAAATCCAGAGACAAAGCCTATGTGCTTGCAATTTCATCGAACTATTCCCTCATCATTATGAGTTTCATTTCATTTCATTAAATGTATCATTACCATACAGCGAAATTAACCGAAATACTTGGACAATAATGCGTATTACGTACGCACGGTGACATTTCAAGCTTCGAGTCCAGTGTAAGTTGGCCTGTCGCTGTATAGAGCGCCACATTCAATACATAGAATGAACACAATGGCTGCCTCGTTTGTCTAGTGGTGGTAGTTGGTAGCAAGCGTGGCTGCAGCTACGAGGTTCCAGGTGCGAGTGCGAGTAGATAGTAGTCCTACTAATATTATAAATGCGAATGTTTGTGAGGATGGATGGATGTATGGATGTTTGTTACTCTTTCACGTCAAAGCGGCTGAACGGGCGCCAGCTATCCTACTTCCTACTAATATTATAAATGCGAATGTTTGTGAGGATGGATGGATGTATGGATGTTTGTTACTCTTTCACGTCAAAGCGGCTGAACGGGCGCCAGCTATCCTACTTCCTACTAATATTATAAATGCGAATGTTTGTGAGGATGGATGGATGTATGGATGTTTGTTACTCTTTCACGTCAAAGCGGCTGAACGGGCGCCAGCTATCCTACTTCCTACTAATATTATAAATGCGAATGTTTGTGAGGATGGATGGATGTATGGATGTTTGTTACTCTTTCACGTCAAAGCGGCTGAACGGGCGCCAGCTATCCTACTTCCTACTAATATTATAAATGCGAATGTTTGTGAGGATGGATGGATGTATGGATGTTTGTTACTCTTTCACGTCAAAGCGGCTGAACAGGCGCCAGCTATCCTACTTCCTACTAATATTATAAATGCGAATGTTTGTGAGGATGTACGGATGTTTGTTACTCTTTCACATCAAAACGGTTGAACGGGTCTTGATGAAGTTTGGCGCAGAGGTAGATCATGGTGAGGAATAACACATAGAATACTTTTTTTCGATATCATCCGGGTGAAGCCGCGGGCACGATGAAAAGAATCACACTAAGTAAAGTTCTGTGGTTCGAACCCTCGAAAGTTTAGACCACATCTAGTTCCCACACGACACATATAGGTACAATGCTAGCTCCGCTTATATGGTCTCATAAACCTTAATATTTCGTCGTACGTACAGATATGAATCGGTATAAATTCAGGCGCGTATGCTTTCTGACGTCACAATAAGGGCTGCCACGTCAGATAAAACAAATGAGGCGATAAATACGAACAACGCGCCTGAATGGGAAGCGCCGCATGATTCCACAAATTGAATGTACATTTTAATATTAATGGTATATTATGTTCTTTAATTACTTAATCAGTTCCATGAATAGTCTGTACATAATGGTGTTTATGTCGATGAATCAGTGAAGCCTTATTAAGTATTATGACATTGTCACTATTTTGGTAAAGCAGGAGAAACTTATGCATTATGAAATATACCTTTTTAGGTAGCTCAAAGGGAAAAAATCCAATAAGGGTTCCTTATTGGATCAATTTGTTGTCTGTCTGTCTGTCTATCTGTCAAGACCATTTATCTCGCGAAAGCGTAGAAGTATCGAGTTGAAATTAAAACTAAACCTCAAACTAAAAATCAACCCTTATACAGAAGTTTGTATGGAACCCTCGGTGCGCGAGTATGACTCGCTCTTGACCGGTTTTTTAATAGACATTTGCAAAAACTTTTAACCAATCCTGAACGAGTACAGGCTTATATTATTAATAGCTGCGCTTCTTTCACCCACTGCTCGGGTCCTTAGTGTCGTAGCGTGATGTTATATAGTCTTTAATTCTTCTTAATCTTAATTTCATCAAAGAATGCTTATGCAAAACTTCAAGTCAATCCGGCGTAAAAATCGTTCTCCCACTCAAAATTTGCCACCCCTTAAAGGTTTGAGAGAAGAAAAATTATATCTTGGTAAAAACCTACTAACTAACAGGAAAACACGCAAACCTACTCCTAACACTTTTAGTTTCTGAGATTTTGTGAAGAATGTGTGAGTCAGTGATTTTAGTGAAATAGATACACACTTTATAGTCGGTATCAATTCCTGTTTTTATAACAGCTGTTAAAAAAGTCAAGATCAATATGTACCACAACACTTTTAAAATGTCCTATCAAATATTTTCATAAAGTAAGATTAATATGCTATACACAAAAACACACGCTTCCTTGTATTTTTCCCAGCAAACCCTTTCATTTGATATTCAAATCATGGTAATGCGTAAAAAAAACACGTTATACTAATCTAATATGGCGGCATACTAGTGTATCTCATATTAGATTAGTATTACGTCTCCTACTTGACGACAGTGACGTTATCTAACCATGCATAGCAATACAAAACAAAAAAGAACGCAAAAGTTTATCTCAGTTAAATTTAGAATGTAGCCTTACTTGGAAAGAGACTGGACCCCACGACACAGGGTATCCTAGTGTGGAGTCCAGGGAATATTTACAGCGATTTAAATTTAGGCGAATTTGTGTCTAGTAACAAACTTTTTAAAATTGTATTGTATTTATTGGACTGAATATATATTTTTAATATCTCACTCGAAAACCCGGAATTGAATCAAATTTAACTTCTAAGATGTTTGTAAATCAGTTAGTTACAGGTGAAGTTAATAAAAGCAGCATTAAAAAAGCAAAGAAAGAAAACCGCCAGTCACAATTGAATTACAATAAAAGTATTTGGAAGTAAGTAGTGCGGTCAGCAAATCATGCAATCAGTCCACTCGTTCCGTCCCGCGGCTGCGGTTATCAGATCATGAACGATCGCATGATGATCTCGCGAATAGAAATCATACGCATACCGGCGATAATGTGAACTAATTTGAACCGATTTATCTTGTGTATTAGGTGAAAATTGTAGTGTAGTTATTGTAATAGTTTTAAGTTTATTCTGTTGGTTTATTTTTAGAAAATTGTATCCATCAGTAGAAAAGTAAGTCAGTATTTGTTGCCTGAGGTGAAGAAGTAAGTCAGTATTTGTTGCAAACCAAAATTGTTAGCAAATGTACTTGTCAAAGATTTTGTTTTATTTTCTTTTTTTGCGAATTGGCTAACTTTGTTAATGCCCAGTTACTTCCGAATGGAAAGTCGTGGGAATAACGTAAAAGAAGTAAACGTAAATTAAGTCAAAAACTGTTCGGTCATATAATGAGTTTTCCAAATAGGTAACTAACTCAGGTGAATCAAAATACACTTACGTAGATAAAAACGAACAAGAAAATAATTCTATAGTTAATGCATAATATACATATATTCCTATGTGTGACAGTATGTAGTTTTCCGTCAAAGGAACAATAAACTGTTTTACTTACTTTTCCTTTAGAAGACACAGAAGCAAATACAATTTACAGATGGTGTCATCGTCATCTATTTAGCCTTTTCCCAACTATGTTGGGGTTGGCTTCCAGTCTAACCGGATGCAGCTGAATATCAGTATTTTACATGGAGCGACTGCCTATCTGACCTCCACAACCCAGTTAAAACTGGGTAATACGATACCCCTTGGTAAGACTGGTTGTCAGACTTTCGGAACACTGACTACCTGTAACGACTGTCAAAGATCTACAAATGACAGCCGGGACCAACGGCTTAACGTGCTTTCCGAGGCACGGAGGAAACTCGGTATGTAACGGGTGGTCACCCATCCACAGACCAACCTAGGCAAGCGCGGCTTAACCTAAAGATCGACCCGAGCGGCTACTATTTATTTAGCCACGAGCTCCTCCTCCTCTCGAATTTACAGATGGTGTAATGTCGAAGAAACGAAAGGTCACAACTCAAAGCAGTTTTTATCTCCAGAGAGATATTTAGAGCTCCATTGAGCTAACGTCCCATTTGGAAACAGCAAAGGTGGCTTGAATTTAAAACAGATACATGTTCTGATTTCAAAATGAAGACAACCTTTGACATTAGTCATACGATGTTCCGACGTATAACTGGGTTCTCACGACGTGAGCTGTCGTATCTAGTCTTAATTAATTTACGTAGAAATAATGTTTTTTTTATTTATTTTGAGGGATGGGGAATCATCAAATAAGTTCCCCCGCTCCAGGTGAAACGAGAGGGAGTGTCAAACTCTACTAACTAAAGCCATCCATGTTCCTTCTTTTACCCTTTGTGTTCCTGGGCCCCTTTATCTATTTCGAACAACCCGCAACCGCGTCAGTAGAAATAATGCCCGGAACTATTTTCGGTTGTACATAAATTATTTATGGAACGCGATCAATGAAGTGCACCAAATAAATGCTGGTATTTTTGTACCGGTAACAGTTTTGCAGAATCATTAAATTATAGTTTGCATAAAGTGACATCCATTAGTATAAAAGATTGAACGAAACATTATTTTATTGGCCTTAATGATCAAGAATGCTCGACGAAAATTTAACTTTAGATATTCACTTAGGAATTAGGTACTGTTTATAGACGAACCTAAACATGTGATACACGCTAAGAAAGCGATTCTTGTTACAAAAGCGTTCAACAGGGATGACTCGAGCTTTTTGGGAACTTAAATCGTCCATTTACACTTTTTTTTTGGAGCGGGAAGTCATCAGATAACTTCCCCCGCTCTGGGCGGAGCGTAGGGGCGTGTCAGATTTTTACTGACTAAAGCCCACCCATATTCCTTCTATTGCCCTTTACGTTCCGGGGCCGCGGTATCTCTTTCGAACAACCCGCAACTCCGGCAGGCGGAGGCTCTGGCAAGCCCCTCTGCTTTGCTAGCATCTCTTTGAGGCGCGCGTGAAACACGAACGCGCCGTCGACACGGCCTGTCGTCAATAGACTGACGAACGGTGAGCTACCCATTGCTCACCGTCCACAGGCCCACATCTACGGTGGCCGGGAGTCGTCTCGCGGCGCCCGGCACCCAGGGCGTCTCCCGCGGCGGCTGGGTTGGTTTAAGGTTCTCTTCCTCAAACTCCCGGCCACCTCCTTTGCTAGCATTACTGCTTTGCAGAAGGAGGTGACCGCTTCCCATTCCCTCTCGCTCCGGACCATGAACTGAACCAGTGCCGGACGCGAGAGATCGCCGCCGCCGATCGCCTCTACGAGGACACGGCGGTGCTCCGCTCAAGCTGGGCAGACCGCCACTGTGTGCTCCACCGTATCCTCCGGGCGATCGTCAAAGTGGTGACGTTTATGTGCAGGAACCTCCCGAAACTTCCGTATCCGGTGAGGACCTGCGTCAGGCGGTAGGTGAGGACGCCATGACGCCTCTCCAGCCACTCCTCAAAGAGGGGACTTTCCGCCACTATTATGGCGTGCCCTACACGGGGTTGCGACAGTCGCTCTCTCCATACCACCATGAGATCGCACCGGAGGTCTGTCCGCTGAGCGGCAATTTGCCGCGGGTCCATATACACTTGAATCAACTTATTCGGGAAGACACAAAAACACAGAACTAAAATGTATGTATGACATATGGATTATTATTTTCTTCACAAGCACCGCCACTTCAAACTGCATACTTATAGTGTTCAACTATAATTCAATAAACATTTGGACTTTCCAACCATCGATAAAATGTTACTTAATGTAGCACTCTAAAAGTTACTAATAAAAGTGTTACTAACCTGAGTGGGCAAGGTCTGCTGCCCAGCGAACCTCTGACTGAACGATATGATGGGTGCTCCATACGGCAAGGTCGGGAAGTCCCCAGGGAACACAACCTTGTCGCAGTTCATCAAGATCCTGAGCTGCAGCGCTCGGTCCACCTGTACCTTGCACCGGCAGGGGTACCGCAGGTCATCGTTTAGCTCTGAGCAAGGAACCCATTGTTGTTGACCCACGATATAAGGGATCGTGAAGAGAAGTAAGAGGAGCCGCATTTTGACCTGGAATAAAATAATTGGAATTAGTTCCATGAGTAGATAAGGCACAAATTTTTTTAGCTGAGCAAACATATTCCATAGAATATTGAGATATTCGAAAGATTCATACCAATTGTAACCAAAAGTAACTTGAATACCCAAGACTAAAGGATTAATATTGTTTTGAATATCAAGGGGAGTATTGTTGTTAATGGAAGAGCAATCTAAATAAATAATTGTTAAGCTAAATCTTTAATCAATTTTAAATACTTAAGCTCAAACGAGTGCCTTATGTCATGACTTATACCATATTTATTTTGAAACTAGCTGGCGCCGCGGCTTCGCCCGCGTGATGATCGAAAAAAGTATCCTAATATTAATATTGGTAGAGTGCTATGTGATAACAGTATTTTATGCATTGGACTAAACTCATACTACAACAATAAATATAAATTGAATCTTTGGTAAACGATCTTTATCAAGTATTTTATGTTGAATACAATACATTGATTCATAACATATCCGAGTGAATGTAATTAACTTAGCCATACAAATATTTTATCAAAAAATCCACTCATAAAAATTAATGTCTCAATAAGTCAATATTTACACTTTTTATTTGTGCTCCGAATAAAAACATCGCCGGACATTACCATAAATATACCTTCGATATCCCATAAATATAAAAATCGGTGTGGATTTCAAGTAAATTGTCCACTGTTCTGAATCTTTGATGCCATTGGATAGGACATTTAAGTTTATTTCGTTCTTAATGATGGACTAAAGATATACTGACAAACTGTATGAATCAAGTTATCTGTTTTTTTTTTATTTAGTGTGTCATCTAACCACCCGTCACAGGGTTCGATCCCCGCACGGAACAAATATTTATATGACCTACAGGTAGTTGTTTCGGGTCTGGCTGTTTGTACTTATTCAGCCTATAGCCCTCTACTGCCGGTAACAGGAGCAGGCTACCGGTGGTTAGGGTTCCAGAGTCAAGAACCTCTTCACAATGCAGGCTGTATCAAGGAGTATTGAATCAGGCCCTTGATCAAACTGCCTCAGGAGAGCTTCGAGAGATAGTAGCCGACGCTCTTGGCCATCAGGTCATTGGCCGTAACTACTATCGGCACAATGATAGCCGAGCTCATATTCCACATATCGACAATTTCGTGTGCCAAATCGAGATATTTTAGTTGTTTCTCTTTCTCAGCGTTCACTGGGTTCTCGTCATGCGGGATGGTAACATCGACTGTCATTACGCGGCGCGCTGGTCGGTCTATCACCACTGTGTCAGGCTTATTGAATAATTCCTATTACCAAGCTTGAAAATTATATCATATTTAAGGACAGTAAAATACAAAAACCTTTTTTAGAAATTCCAACTTAGGCCTACTTAAGAGCTTACCGACGAATGTACCAAACAAGCATAATGCTCCTAAACAAGGTCGTCGGTATAATTTACGGTCGGACCTTTATTTATTTCGTTCACAGATATCGCATTAATTTTTATAGGATTAATGTCGAACCACAAAGCAAATTCTACGAAGGTTGTCTGGACATTTTCTGCTAAGACAATAAGACGGTGGACGACTACTGTAGTTCCGTAGCTGTCAATTGACATGTTTTCAAGCTTGTAGCAATTGTCTTTTAAGTTAGGTAATGCTTAGTTTAACTTTAACTCAATGTCAAAGTTACTTAAATGGTTACAAGGTCACTTAAAGCTTTTGCTCGGTCTAGTAATTTTTTGTAGTAATGAAATTCGATACCCGCGGAAAATGGCTACATGTACCTACGCATAATAAATAATGCGTTTTACATAAACATCTGGTACAAAAAGGAAGACGGGGTTGGGTTTAAATTAATTATCATATAATTTTCTGTTACATTTAACACTTCTTATGAACAAACTTTCGACAAAAGCATAAAAATAAGAAAATGTAACAAATATTTTTCGAGTGTAAAACTACACTGCACATTCAGACGGAATAGTAGTAATTTTATTTCCTCGTACGAATGGGCTCAATCTACGTTGCTTATTCCTTTTCTAGCGACTTCCTATGTCGAAATATACGCTATATTTGTTGCAGTAATGCGAATTGTACGGGTAGAGGTAAGATTGACAGTAACGAAGACAGTAACTTGGATCGTTACCTTGCTTTCTGTCGCTATCCTGATTTGTAAGCTTTTCTGTATTTTCAATCCGATTCTCGTTTAATTTGTCACTGCAATTCATTCATTAGTTGCAGCAAAAGTCAATAAAGTTACTTTCCGAAATTGTTTGCAGACGATTCAGGGTTTATCAAAGTTTTATTCATCACAGTAACTGCCTTTCATCGTTGACAAGTGATTGAAAGCTTCAAAGAAATCATATTTGTTTAACGTGCTATACTCGTATTCAAAATTTCCACAATAAAAATACATCATACACCACGATAAAAGCTATTTTTATCACATTGTCTGCAAAGTTTCCAGTGAAAATCGTCTAGACTGCAAGCGATAATTGGATGGTTAACAAGAAAAAGGGTGTTCACTTTTTGTGTATGAATACATAAACTAGTCATAAGTTTCAATTGGCTTTGACTTTGACGTGGATCAACAATTACAAGTTTGAAAGTTGATTCGTATTGTCTAACTTTTTGTTTTCTTGTTTTGAGATCTAATTTATTTTTCTTCAAACAATGAAAATACTATGTTACAAAGTCTGATAATAATTTTCATTGTCTGTTATTCGAACAAATTCTCTCATTCCCTACAATGTCGAAGTCCCAACAGACAATAAATTAATAACTTGTAATATTTTCCGATACTTCGCTCTACCGCTAACGAGTTGTCGCATGACGCGTCCCCATTACACACTGTGTCAGACTCTGTGTCACACCAAAATAATTTGTCTCAAAGATACAAGCGTAGCTCTCCACATAATATGAGAAATTTGTTCCGTGTTCCGTAGCTGGAAAACGATCATCGTGCGAATTTCGAATGGGTAAATTATTAACGAAGCTCGATTTATGTGAAAAGTTTGTTCGATCGCGTCCGAAACTAGCATAGTTTGTTTGGAACTTCTTCCTTACTACCATCATCGGCTTCTCATCTCCCCGAACACAGTTTTTGATATATCCGAATATAAATTTCAACCTCTTTTCTTGGATGTTCTTAAACTTTTGATCCTGCGGTAAATAAAAACAGGGATTTATTGAGAGCTCACCGACTTTGAGAAAGATTCGGCTTATCTGTTTGTTTAAGAAAGCAATTCTGTGAGGAAGTTAGTTTTGTGTAAACAAACGATTGAGTTATTAATTAATAAGCTTTTGAATCAGGTCTATTTATATTTTATGTATTCAAGAATCAAGCTTTACATAGTTGATGAGTGATTAACTCGACTGACTTGATCTATCCCTTTAATCGTTTAATTTAGAGTTTAAAACCCCTTTGTAGGATTTTATGCAATTCTACACATTATTTCTTTTCCATGAACTTCGACAAACTTCCTTAAAAAATATACATTAAAACAAAACAATAAATATATAACCGCAGCATCTTATTCACTATACCGCGCTTTAGTTCTGGATAGTATGAAACTATTCTAAAACAAAGACCATTACTCAGCGTAACGGACAGGACAACAAATCTTGCGCGCAACGTTGCGGGTCACAACGCAACGATGCTGTGCAACAAATAAACTACGCGGGTTGCGCCAGTGTCGCCTGCGTCGGAATTTTACCCCAAAGTCTGGGACATGTGTGTGCAAAATGTATGAAAACTTTGGTAATAACTTTTGTTGAATTAGACATATTGAGAGAGCAGAGTCTATCTCACAAAATTAAATAAACAAAATGAATATCACAGCGAGATTTCCTCTGAAACGACGAGGAATTTTTTATTTCTCTGTGTAAAATAGAGTGAAACACGCCAATATATCGGTGTTTTTGTGTTATCAAGAAAACGACCAGTCTTAGTAATCGTATTGTATGTATAAAAATTAAGTAAGTATTTAAAAATAGAAATATTCCTAACTTACAATCGTTATTTGGCACAGAATAAACCCACAAAACAATTGGCCATAAATTTAAAAGTTTCCAAAACTTTTCATACTATTCGGGGTATTCCAATTTTCTCCGGAGAAACATTTTAATGTTGGCAACACTCGGTGTGTGCAACACCGCTTGCAACAAATAAAGTAAGTCGACGTAGCTGACCCAAATCTGCTGGGACAATGCCAAATGGTTACATTAGGCTAATATTTGATGCACATTAGCATGTAGTAGCAAAGTTCTAGTAGCTTAAGACACTGCATTGCCTTGATTTAATTTCAAGATACGACATTTTAGTGTAACTATAGTAAATAAATCAGCATGCATTGGTTAACATCTTAGGTTCCTGTTGTAAGTTATTCAGAACGTAGTCGACTAATTGAGAATATTTATTTACTCAAATAAAAACATATTATCGTAGCCTATATACTCTATAATAACCTTACAACAAAGTTCGCAGTTTAATCCTATATAAACGGTATCACGATCCTAATAATGACCTAACAACTTCTCTAACTTCATCTACTTAGAATCTAAGTTCGTAATGCAGTTTTCCATCGCACGTGTGCACGCCACTTACTTAGTTATTCATGCACCTGACGCTAAATCTAAATTATTTATACCACACTAAGGTTTAACTAGTATAAACTTTAATTAAAAACTTTGTTGGTAACATGCAGTTGTTTCTAATTATCTTTATTATAAAAACAGAACGCGACTTTAACTTCGTCAATTTGCATTTCAGATTCGGAATAATTTTGCAAATAAAAATGTGGTTGACATTAATATGAATAGATACTAGCTAGGTGCTTTTGAAAAAAGAAAGAAATAACAAGAAAATACAGTGTTTAGTGGTAGCTGTGTGCGATGTGATATTTCAGAGTTTACCTATTTCGGACTGACAAATAAATTGCTAATATTAATTAAAATTTGAGAACCTATGTCAATTAAATCAAAACAATATTGAAACCAAGAATATTTTTTATGGAATATTATATTTTATGTTTAAGAATTTATAGGCGTTATTTTCCTAAGGTCTTAGCACCAAGATCAAAATCATACCACGTTGAATATGGCAGGAATTCCATAAATTTTCATTATTATAAGGAAGTCTGTATTCACCAGTTATAACCGCACAATTTCCCCAGAAAGCAATTCTTACTAAACTATAAGAACCCCTAAGACTACCCACTGACCAGAAAACGTTTATTACCAAAATAGAGTAGAAACAATAAAACATTATCGCACGAGTGAAATAAGCTATAATACTACAAGGAAACGCTCTTAGCAAATGATGTAATATTTAATTAGATACAAGTAACAAATTAATGCATTACTCTACAACATGTTTAACATACATAATGATAGCTGTAATTACATATCCGGAACAACTATGTAAGATTAATAAATTGGTTGTTGTACGAAAAATTGTTTCACGGTAAATGCGCTTGCATAAAAGTGCAATGTAACTAGGTAAATGAACTGCCGGTCAAGATCGAGTGTTCGTATTTTGTTTTTTTAGTATAACGTTATTATTGAAATTCCAACTAGCCAACATTCAGAAGAAAAAAAAACATTTTGATCGAAACAAAAAAATTAAAAATTTCTGATTTATTTCAAGCATTTAAATATAACCCAGTGTTGTTGAACCAATCTGGTAAATGTGTAGGTAAACATCACCTTCAAAAAACTTACAAAATAAAAAATCAACAATCACTTACATCGAGATATTATTTCACCGACTAATCAAACACTTGCATTTGATACACACTTCCACTGTTACCATCCGATTACAAGAACAAATCGAATCAATCGATTCACAACCACACACCAACCATAAAATCTACCAACGTGATGCCAAATGCCTAAAACCGCGAACCAAATTCGAATTTTGAATTAAATTTTACAGGTTATTCGATTATAGTTTTAAATTCGGCCAGCGCGGTTAAAGCAAAATGTAATGCTGACTGCTTTCACGAAACTTTGTCTATGGTAGCAACCCAAACAGTTCTAATGCAAATAATGTTGAATCTGTGTTTCGTGTTCGACAGGTTAATTTGTTGCAACACTAATGGCGAACAAATATTGGATTTGCTGCCGCATTCTCTGCTATATGAAGCATTTCGCATTCCAATTAAACATTAATTAACCGTTCATTAGTCCTGGTGCAATCACATTTGCCTTATAAATGCTTTAGGATTATGTAATTGTAATTTGTTGATGATCAAACCGAGTAATAAGTTCCGACTTTGAAATAAAGACGACCCTGGTATTTTATCGCGATATAGATAATGCACGTCAGTTATAAAGTCAGTCACCTCTTTCTATTACATTTTACGATTAAATTATGTGTCCTGAGCGTAGTTACGCACTCATTAGTGAGTCTATGCGATTACTCGTATCTCCCTTATCCTTTATGACCAAATTCAGACTTGAAGCTATGTGTGGGCTTTACATTTTAATAGAATAATAATCTAGAAACTCAGGTACCTACTCCCGTCTATTTTTAGACGGAGATCGGAGACCTCACAGTGTGGTTGTTTATACACGAGAATCTTTAGGTACTTACACTGCTGCACGGTTCTTTTATGCAAGGCGAATAATGGCAATAGTAGTTCTAACGCCGCCATATTGTTTTTTGAATACCTACAATTTTCACAAACAATTTTACAAATGTTTACCAGAAGCGATCTTGTGTCAATGTCATTGAATCACCTAGTTTAGTCTATTCATAAATTTTTAATGTTTTATTTGTGTATTTTGATATCATAGCTTTTGACAGTGCTTAAAAATGTTCACATAAAAGCAAACACGAATTCTGTTTTTTTTTCCAATAACTGGTTATTTCATTATTACTTATTTGAAAACAACAGACCAATCTACAGTCCTCATAAAACATACTTCCTAAACAATTATCCGCATATCTAGTACACGAACAGTATTTACAGACCGTTTGTAATTATTCCATATGTAACATGTCAATAACGGCCATGTTTCTTCACCTGACCATTATTGGCCATACAAAATGTGCGTGCAGAACTGTCTTTATAATGGTTTTAGTGGATTACCACGAAATTGGCCTGAGAAAAATTCTGGCCACTTCACTTATGGCCAAAGATTTTAATAGCGTGCTTTTGACTTCTTATTGCTTTCACATTTTCGTTCTATTTATGAAATAATATTTTGCTATTATGATTAATTTTAAGTTTGCTGTAAGAAAAAAAAATGGGGACTGCAAAATTTTTATTACTCAAGCTTTTCAAAACTGTCATTATATTTTTTGATTGAAATACTCAATGTAACCCGAAATAGATAGATAAGGTCAAATACTTATAATAAATTGTAAAGGCTACATGATATATTATACAACGCGTTCGATTTGAATTAACGCACATCACAAATCTAGCAGACATACGACACTTGGTAACAATGTTTCTCTTGAAATAACTGTGTTTTTCTATTCAAAAAGGGGTCTTTTCAACAAGCTGTATATTATTGAAATATGTAACAGTCAAACGTATTTTTGGCATTATTTTGAGTTTTCAAATCTGGAATATCTCAGGAGCAGCCTATAACTTTGGCTGTAGCTTAGCCCCCGTAACATGGACCTAAATAAAACTTGCGAAATACGAACTTCGCTAGTGGATTAGTAGCAGAGGTACACGAGAATTTATTCTGGTAACTAATCAAGTACCTCTATTCAATAAAGTTACAAAAACTATAAACCCATGCACAAACCAAGTCGTTCACATAAACCGATCAAATTCATAAAACCAGCCATAACTTAATAAAAACTGCTATAAACTGGGAACAGCAATTTGGTAGTAATACGCGAACTACCTATATTGATAAACGTTGAGTGCGTTTAGACGCCGTAAAGTGATGCGAAAGCGGTGTATGGCGCATATAAGTTTATTATGATGGCACTCAAACAGGATGGCTTTTTGTATGATATAATGGATAGTTGCCCGCAAAGTCAACTGGCATGGTAGTTTTATAACTGCTTTGGTTGATAGATTTAGGGTCGGCTTCCTGTCTAACCGAATGCAGCTGAATATCAGTATTTTAGATGGTAGGATTGCGTATCTGACCTCCAGTTAGTACTGGGTAATACGATTCCCCTTGGTAATACTGGTTGTCAGACTTTCGAGACACTGACAACTCTTAACGACAGTCAAAGATTTTACAGTTCACAGTAGGGACCAACGGACCAATGGGCAGTGAGTGTTTAAAAAATAGCGAAAACGACACTGTCATGTGTTCACAAGTCATGCGCTTGTTGGGAATTGACAATAGCCAAACCGAAGAACTTTCATATTAACTTAGTTAAACCTTTTAAATAATGTGTTTACAAAATCCTCGCTTGCTTAATGCGAAGAAAGTTTTTCAACCAGCGGTGTGGGTTGCGCGTTATCAGTCAAAGAATGAATACATTTTAGATGTTAATCTACTCTATAAACATCTGAAATTTAAATTTTTAACGTTTATTTAAATTAATTTATGAATTTCCCATCTGTAGAATGATAAACTTTTAAAAATAAACTCAATACATTTCAGATGTTGCATGTTCATGACATGCATTGTTGCAATTGGCTACTTGTGTATGTGAGTTTAAATGTTTGTAAACGCACCCACGATACTGGAAAAAATCCGAGAAGCAACGTTTAAAAAAAAGTTAGAGAATCTGAACTAAACTAACCAACTCGGGCAAAATGTCACGGGAAGCGTTTAGAATATTCCCTAAAAGGGGTGTGAGCAACACCCCTTTTAGGGAATATTCTAAACGCTTCCCGTGACATTTTGCCCTACCGCGTCTCAACTGTAGATATTTTCAGCATTTTAGTTTTAGAAATTCTAATAGGTACTTTTCCTTATGATAACTTTGTGACCGGTTCAGGTTTTTTAATCAAATTATATTTAAGTTAAAAATCATTTTATGACGCGGAACATTTGTAAAGAGAAGCATTTGCCAAAATAATGTTTGTAAAGTTAATAAAATAAGACATTTGAAGAATAAGTTGGTTGTGTAATAAAAAGCAAGTTTTTTGTGAACAAAAAACATTAATTTGAATGACAACCCATTTTTACGGTTCCGTACCGTATGAAAAAAACGGAAGGAACCCGGAACGGAAGGTTGTTGTCCGTCTGTTTGTCATGAACCTCTATCTCGGAAACGCCCACACTTTCCGATTATGGTTTTAATTTAAACTCGATACCTGTGGAAGTATCAAGAATAATCATGTCTGTGATCTTTTTTACCTGTGAAAACTATCAATCGAGTTGATATTAGTCAAATCTCCCGCGCTGTAAAAATATCATCACTCTAAGTCTACGCAGTCAAAATAATATGGGCGTTTATGTCGCAAATTTGTACGGAACCCTCGGTGCGCAAATCCGACTCGTACTTGGCCTGTTTTTTTATAGAAACCAATGATTGTTACAAATTGTATCGAAACAAGTTGCGTACTGTAATGCTTGTTTCTCTTCCACGCTATTGGTTGAATCTGAATTGGTACATTCCAAGCGATGCTCCACGTCCAGCGTCTTAATATAGGTTCTAATAGTGCTTCATCTAACCTCTATGGTTCGAATCTAAATGCTTAGCAACCACAACACCACAGTGCAGACATTTTACAACTCGAATCTAAAATTCCATCTAAGTTACCGTTTTGTATTATAAAATTAATTTTCCTTCTTTATCATGTTCTTTATTATTATAATAAAGAGCGGAAATGATAGAAATAAAGACAAACTGTTGTTAAGTTGTAATTTGTTACAAATTGCGTTCATTCAACTCCAACACACCCCGGAGACTAATCTTGTTAAAACTTTGTTTCTCAACGTTGAAATGGCCGTAATTTTTCTAAGAATAATAGCTTACAGATATAACTGCGTTTTTGGACCTTATGATGAAATTTTTATAGTGAGACAATACAATAATGATTAAATTATTGATTAATACGTCAATTAAAAAAACATTTATCATTTATTATAAATGCGAGTGTTTGTGAGGATGGATAGAGATGTTTGTATGTATGGATGTTTGTTACTCTTTCACATCAAAACGGCTGAACGGATGTTGATAAAATTTGTCACAGGGGTCGATTATGGTCTGGCATAAAATCCGTGTTTTCGATGAAATTAAATTAAAAAAAACACTTCTGGTATTTTTTCGTTTTATTCTAATTTAAATTTGATTATTTGTTTTATCCTGTTATTGCAAATATAATAAGTGTTTTTTTAAGACACTTTTATTTCTAAAAAGAAAGAATCTCACTATTTATGTATTGTCATTATAATACACACACACAATCACACTGTCTTTATAATATTAACTTAAATATTTTTTAATAGAATAAAAAGTTTTTTGAAGGTTTTTTGAAGGAAGTCCATTTAAAGGTTGTCTTTAAATATATAGCTATCAGTGACAAGATCGCCACTGTAACCGACAAACAATTTTGGTTAAGAGAGATTTTGGTGTACAATAAAGTATACTATATTCTATTCTCACTAAATGTTATATATATTATTTAAATATAATTCCCGTCACATAGCATCAATACACATCATTGTGTATATACCCCTATAAATAAAACTCCGTCAACACTGACAAACACAGAGTTCGTGTCACTGTGGCAGTTACAGATAACAGTTCACAATTTCAATGGCTTTGCCGTATTATTACCCGTATTATTTACTCTATGTGGCTTTGTGGAAAGAGCAATAAGTGAGGACGAGCCTTTATATAGTCGTGTTAACGATCACTATGCGATGTGTTGTTACCGTACCATAGATCCCTAATTGTTTCTGGTAATTTCTCGAATAATGAGGTCTCATATCAAATTTTTAATACGTTTTTATTAGTTTTATCTAGAACTAAATATGTAAGCAAATCTTAGCAGATAAATTTGACACATTTCCCGGTTTGTGACTGGGCTGAAATTTTGCATATACCTACGTTTAGTTTGGATGACAATGTTTGGTCACGTCATTCTAATCCAATCCAATTATTAAAAAAACAGGTTTAAGATCTCTTTGCGTACACAAAATGTCTAGTACAAAATAAAATAATAATAATAGTTGTTCCGGGTCTGGCTTTTTGTTCAAGTGAGTTTAAATGTTTGTAAACGCACCCACGATACAGGAGTAATTCCTAGTGTGGGGCAATGTTTATAAAAAATATAAATACAACATACTTTTACAATAAACATAACACCACGCCTGTAATCCCCGAAGGGATTGGCCGAGGTGTATTTAATAAATAGTACCACCCACATTTCCCCAGCTATGGTTTTAAGTTTTATATCATAGGGGCTGCATATTGCCACACAACATGCATTTATGTCAAACATAATTAACAATTAAAATTTCATAAGATTCCGAGGACATATGCGTATTTTTTATTAAAATATGAAACCCTATGAAAGTTGTTTTCTTTTGATACTTCTTTGATTTCCTACATACTATAATTTATAATTGTCCTAGCACCTACTTTCAGGAAATATTTTTTATTTATATTCAGTTCAACTTCAGCATTTATTCAAAAGTGATGTTTAAAAACTTGCTAAAACCAACTCCCTTTGTAATTAGATAGTTGACTAAGTGCTCCTATCCTTACTAATATTATAAAAGCGAAAGTGAGTTTGTTTGTTTGTTTATTTGTTACCTCTTCACGCGTTAATGGCTAAACCGATTTTGATGAATTTTGGTACAGAGATAGTTGGGAACCAGGAGACGACATAGGCTAACTTTTATTTAAAAAAAGTGGGATATGAGGGAGAACGAGGGAAGAAAAGAGAAAACTTAGCGTTGCTATTACAAATCCATCAGGCGCAAGAGCAAAAAGTGCAGGTCTGTTTGGTGTGTTATACCGAATTTAACGCGAGCGAAGCCGCGGGCGAAAGCTAGTTCTTTATAAATTACTACTAGCCACAACAAAAGAATACATAACCCTTTTTTGGCAGTTGGGTAAAACACCAGAGATGGATGAATTACTTTTCATCCATCCATAAAGTTTAACCAGATATGTATTTAATCTTTATTGTTTTCATTTCGTAACGTAATCGTATTGATGCCATAAATCCAAACATCTCTTGTCATGAGGGAGCGGCGATATCGAGTTATGATTCCGTCGTATTGTTTCAGGCAAGTGACGTAAGCGCTGATAGTCGACCGGCATTGAAACAGCCTGTATATACCAAAGCCTATAGCAAGATCAGGACCACGTGTCATTATCACATTAGCTGAAGCATTTGCATATGAAAATTCTATAGGATCTAGGCCTTAACAACGTTAGTGCATTATTTTGTATACTTTGATTGATTCGTTGTAGATTTCAGAACCTTAAACGTTTTGGACGATGAAGTTCATAATGAGTTATTCTAGCCTCTAACTATGAGGCATAAGAGTCAATTTTCCATAACAGCGGTTCAGATTTGTTGTTAGCGCTCAGATTCATTGCTAAAATTGACCCTTAGTGAAGGTTTGTACTATTTATTTTAAAGCTTTAATTCTTAATGCATTATCTAGTAGCAGCTGCGGAGTCTGACTCTGTGCCCAATTGTTGGCTTTAGGTTAAAAAAAACGCGCGAAAAATGGGTGCAGTATTAAGTATACCTCGGCCCACCCCTTCGGAAATTACAAGCGTAATATTATGAACTAGGCTTTACCAAAAAACAGTTTTTAACAAACATATTTTTTGTTATGGAACTGAAAAATCCAATTGTACATTTCGCTATATCGTTCGTATGGAAGTTATTTGCGCGAACGTCAGTGTGATCGATTCGTTCGGGTTCGCTTGAACCGACCTGATGGATACCGACCAACCTTTTATTGAACTGCCACTATTGTGTTGATTTATAGTTGATACTCTAGCTTTTAAGCAGTTTTTTCTTCTGGAAATAGTTCAACCAGTGCATAAAATTACACGCAAGTGACACTTCATATTTGTGTCCACAGGGATCTGAGAAAGAACCACACACAAATGTAGATTACCGCCATTTTCCCGTACACCCCCATGGGAAGAAACTTTAGATAGGCCAGAATATACAATTCTGTTTTATATTCTTCACGTTCATCGATCTGATCATAGACTCAAGAGTTGTTAGTACGTACCAGACCTTTTTGATAAGAGATTCAGATTTGATTCTAAAACCCCTGTGGGATAGGGCTGTTATATAGTCGTAGAACTGATGCCTTGTTAGTTAGTGGAAAAGATAATCAAGAAACGTTAGGTACGACGCTCTTGATGTAACAAACAAGCTTGTGCCCTGGACACCAATAAGAAAATTAAAGTAAAATCAGTTTCTTGGCGCGGAAAGCACGGGCGTGCGTTTATGCTCTGGCGCTCAAAAGTAGGCGGCTTATAGGAAGCCTAGGACCAAGTTAAATGGCCACCACCACCGCCGATTGCCTGCAGGCCGACTAGTTCAGTCCATGATCCGGATCATCTTCTGCAAAGCAGTTATGCTGGTGAAGGAGGTGACTGGTCGTTTGGGAAAGATAACCTTAAAGCAACCCAGCCCCATGGTCCCCCGTAGACGCGGGTCTGTTTACATGAACTGGCTAGCTTACCGTCTATGACGATAGACTGTGTCACGAGCGCGTTCGTGTTCCACGCGCGACTCAAAGAGATAGGTCAGTAAAGAAGAGGGACCCGTAAGGACCACTGCCTGCTGGGTTGAAGGTTATTCGAAAGATTGCGGTATCTTTCGAATGACCCTCAAAAACCCATGAACATGGATGGGTTTTAGTCAGTACAAGTCTGACACTCCCTTCCGCTCCGCCTAGAGCGGGAGAAGCCATGGGATGAATTCTTATAGAAAAAAAAAACTATGTTGATCTCGATCTGATGACGATAGCTTCTATGATAGTTTGTCTGTAACTCTCGATTTTTGGCTTGTTTTTCCCAACTAAACTGAAGATAAACGAGAGTTCCACATGGTTCGGGCCGTAGCTATTTGCGAGGACGTCAACGTGATCGATACGGTCGCGCGCACGTCGTGATGTATGCCGATTGTCCTCTGATTGAACTGCGTCTACTGCGCTCATTTAAAATCGTTAGTGTTGCTACCTGGTGCCTTTTGTTTTTATTATTTAGAATTAGTCAAGTGTTGATGGTCAGTTGTTTACGATGTAAGAGTGCAGATTATAAGACGTGGATACTGCTGGTCAACGACCTCCCCCATATTTTTCTAGGTACCATGACGAGGTATTTTTGTGTGACACCTAGAACCAGCCATCGCAGATCCAGATGGCCTACCAGGATGTCTTGGAGCAGTAAACTAATGTCTCATTTAATTCTGTCTGTTTTATAACAATATTCAAATATAACTGTTAGTAACGATAATTAGAGGCTAAGTTAGATTAAGAGAATGTTCTAAGAATTGTAACAATGACATCAATTTATTTTTATTCTTTAATCAACATTGTTATTTTCAATAAGATTTTACGGGCTATTACTGCTTGAACCGTTTAATTTGGTTGTATATATATCATATATTTGTTTTCCGTAAAGATACATAACCCGATTTTTCTTCCGTTTATAATGCTCTGTTTTATAAACAAGTGGATATGTAATTGCAAAAATGAATATTAAGTACTGTTACTGATTTAGGCAGCAATGCCTCCAATGTGTTAACCAGCGGACTCAGACAAAGTGACATTCTTGTTTTTTTATTATCTTTTCCCTACACTAAGAATTTATTCTGTACCGTTGTTGGTGCGTTTACAAACATACAACACAACAACAAACACAACATAACTCGCATATACAAACAGATGGACCCGGAACAACTACAAATAGGCCATACAAACATTTGTCTGTGTGGGAATCGAACCCGCGACCCGCAGCGAATCACTCCAGTGAAGAAGTCAAGAACATATTGGATTGACATAAGCTACCGAAAAACCTGATAGCAAATTCTATATAGAAACACACTTTGAACACGATTGTTATTCCTTTTCCGTTATTGCCTTTAGATTATTATTTTCTTGAGTAATCCTACTAATCCTTACTAATATTATAAAAGCGAAAGTGAGTTTGTTTGGTTATTACGTCTTCACGCCTAAATGGCTACACCGATTTTGATGAATTCTGGTACAGAGATAGCGCCTTATTTATTGTATTAGCATTGCTATTACAATAAATAAGGCGCAAGGGCAAAAACTACAGGTAGCAGGTACCTGTAAATCAGGAAAGGGAAGGGGAACTGTGTTACCCCGAATTCAACGCGAGCGAAGCCGCGGGCAAAAGCTAGTAATATTATAAATGCAAAAGTTTGTGAGGACGGGTAGATGTATGGATGTATGGATTAAAGTTGATTAATTATTTTTTCGGATTTAGTTGAAGAACACAAAATAACATGACACCTGTAATACTCGGCAATGGACAAAGTTGTTCCTGTTGATGGATGATGTATGGATGTTTGTTACTCTTTTACGTCAAAACGGCTTAACGGATTTTGATGAAATTTGTCACAGAGGTAGATTATAGTCTCATTCTAGTATTTTTTTTCGATATCACGCGAGCGAAGCCGCGGGCGCAAGCTAGTTTCTCATAAAAAAACGAATAGTCTTGTGGTAAGCACGACCGCTGAGCATAAGGGCCTGGGTTCGATCCCCGGGTCGGGCATATTGTTATTGTGGTATTGCATCAAGAATAAGGCTCGCCCCCATTAAAATGGGATCTAAACATAACAGGCTTATCAAAAAAATTGCAATTTACAATTTAACAAAATCCTCTTTGCATCCTGACGGAAGAGATAATAAAACAAACATTTTTCCAGATTACAGTGCTAACAAAAACCTTGCATACAGATTGTATCCAACACAAGAAAATATTTTCCTTGGCCAAACAGATTACCTTACTTAATTTCATTGGTTTGTTTCTAGATAAATGATAAAACACGTCTACCATGTTTCGTATTTTTTCCATTTTTGTACCGTGGTCTGAAAAAACAATGTGTATAAAAGAAAAAAAATGTGTGTACAGGATAAATAACTTTTCCTTTAAATTTCTTATGAATAAACTGACCACGAATTTTGATTGCATTGTAATTATTTTGCAACCCGAATGAGCAGTTATTTTATCCGAAATAAAATCAGAGTTCATAAAATTGTTTTCGTGTCCTATTTTAATTTCAAAATGGCTGAAACTGGGTCAATCAAATAATGAGTTTTGTTTCCTTTCAAAATATTTGTCAAGGAAAACCTTCCTTAAACCCGTTGAATGTCGTTAAGTTCCTACGGGGGAACATAAGACAACATGTCACAAGTGTTTTGAACTAGTAGTAGTGGAACTTTTTACGGTGTAGCTATCTTCGTTTTGCTGAAGACCTACCTTGCTAAAACGTTTACGATTTTTTGCGACATTCAACATGTTAAAAAATAAAGACAGGTAGGTATTTATTTATTTACAGCCAATGGCTTAATTTCCAAGAGCCTTGACCAACACCTGAGGAGGCTCTCGTTAGGCATCTGGATCAAGGGCTTGATACAGAAAGCGGTACTCCTGGACACGGCTCGTATTGTTAGGAGGTTCCTTTCTCTGGAGCCCTGACCGCCGGTAGCTTGGACCCTGTTCCCGATACCGGTGGGCTACTATTTTATATTTTAAAATGTTTTTTTTTTATAAGAAATATGTAAAAAAGTGTATTCAAAGAAACAATCAAGAATAACAGTTATTTTAAATCAAACAAGTAGACCTATAGAGGCTAAAGTTGATAATTTATTTCTCTGGATTTAGTAGAAGAACCCAAAATAACATGACACGTGTAATACTCGGCAAAGGACAATGTTGTTCCTACAAGTACACCCACATTTCACTAGTAATGTTTAAGCCCCATGTGACCTATTACGAGCGAGCCTGTTATCAACTGACCACAGAGAAGGTATCTGTAGCAGCTTCGTAGAAGGTCTTCATTATATTTAAGTTGTCGCTTTCACCCACAATATAATAAAGAAAACAATAACACACAGGGTTCCATACCACCAAATTCGAATTAAATGTAAATTTAGACTCAACCGCTAAACTATATTTGTTTTTCATAGTACCTTTAATGAAAAACCAAGTTACGGCTGCAGTTTGATAAAAAAGTGCAAAGATATTTTTTTTTTTCAAAAATTTCCTCTTATATCTTTGAAAAAATTAGTCTCTGCCCAGGATACAATCTTAGAAGCAAGACATCTCATCAACCAAGACTTAAAAAAAAACATAAAGTTACCTTGACATCATATTTAATACCTATTGATAGATACTCCCACACGGTTAGGTATATATTTTTTTCTATACTCTTTGTTATTTCTATGGAGAACCACCCCTATTTTTTTATTATTGCTGACAATACTTTTGTTTAGCTGTTCAAAGAAGAGACCTATTCTCTGAATTTCATATATCTGGTGTCAACACTCTCGGAAAAAAAATACTGTAACATTAAAACAGATAAACTGACAGACATTAATCGCAAACGTCAATCCTCTTTGACATTATGTCTCAAAATAAGAAACTACAAATAACGGTAAAACCACCTCAAATAAACCGGTAAAACGTTATACTGGTTTCGATTTAAAGCCTAATTGATTTCAAGTGGGAATTAAAAGAGTAATTAAGCTTTTAAAGATATGTGTTTCTAATTAAGAACGATTTTGATTTGAATGTGTTCACTGCTTACTTACTTATTTTTTTATGAATGAGACTTTAATCTTTAATGTAATTCAAGAGGAAGTATAAATATCTAATACTAGCTTTTGCCCGCGGCTTTGCTCGCGTTAAATTCGGGGTAACACAGTTCCCCTTTCCTGATTTGCAGGTATCTGCTACCTGTAGTTTTTCTACTTGCGCCTTATTTATTGTAATAGCAAAGCTAAGCTTTCCCTTTTCTTCCCTTTTTCTGCCTCATTTCTTACTTAAAAAAATAATACTTAGCCTATGTCCGTCTCCAGGGTCCCGACTAAATCTGTACCAAAATTCATTAAAAATATTTTTTGCCATTTAGGCGTGAAGACGTAACAAACAAACTCACTTTCTCTTTTTTAATATTATAGTGAGGATGTACTTTTTGTATAATTTTTGGGTTTACCCGTGAATGGGTGATCACCCATTACATACCGCGTTCCTTCGTGCCTCGGAAATCACGTTAAGCCATTCAAGTTGATTCCGGCAGTCACTTGCAGATCTTTAAGATCGTTACAGTAGATAGTCAAGGGCCTGACAGTGACAAGCAGTCATCACCAAAGGGTTTCGTATTACCCGGTACTAACTGGGTAGTCCATAATCTAGTGATAGGGGGGGATATAGGCTATAGGATATCGTAAAGTAAATTACTATTTTCATCGACATCCAGTAACACTGGTAACCGATCCCAACTTAGTTAGGAAAAGGCTAGACTAATGATGACGTACTTTTAGTAAATAAACGTCAATTACGAATTTCTTTTGTTTTTTTTTTCAAAAATCGTCATTTTTTAACACACTTATATCTTTCTATGGGTTTCAAATAACATTGGCGACTGTGCAAAGAGCAAATCACACCCTTCTTGCGGGGTCAGCGTATTGCGGACGTGCCATTGTTCTTTAGAACAACCGCGTCAGCTTAGGTATTCATTTGAGCACCTGTTGATGACAATAAGGCAGGTCACCGGTGAATGACCCTTGCTCACTTCTGATTAATTAAAGTGGATCCTTCGTATAATTTGGAAGAGCTGTCTGATGACAGTTAATAGAGAAATAAATAGGTAAGCATTCAACGTACGTTGTTTTGATACAGGGCTTTTTTTTGGGTGGGAAATCATCAAATAACTTCACCCGCTCTGGGCGGAGCGGGGGGGAGTGTCAGACTTTTACTGACTAAAACCCACCCATGTTCCTTCTATTGCCTGCGTCAGGCGGTAGGTGAGGACGCAATGGCGCCTCTCCAGCCACTCCTCAAAGAGGGGACTTAAACACGAATAATCTCTTAAAGGGAGATTCTTAACATCACATGTAATAACTTTTGCACTTTGACTTTGAAAACACGCCTAAAAAAATAGGTTTCCAGCCAGTTTTCCGAGGACGGGGTTATCAAACCGCCAAGTTCCAAACACTGGGTTAAGACTAAAAATTCCTAATAAAAAACCCAACGGCTTATTTTGCGCGGGGATCGTTCATAAGCTGTTAAATAAATATTAAGACAACTAGCTTTTGCCCGCGGCTTCGCTCGCGTTAAATTCGGGGTAACACAGTTCCCCTTGCGCCTTATTGATTTGTAATAGCAACCCTAAGTTTTCCCTTTTCTTCCCTCTTTCTCCCTCACATCCCACTTTTTTATAAAAAAATATTAGCCTATGTCCGTCTCCTGGTTCCCAACTATCTCTGTACCAAAATTCATCAAAATCGGTTTAGCCATTAAAGCGTGAAGAGGTAACAAACAAACAAACAAACTCACTTTCGCTTTTATAATATTAGTAAGGATTTCTTATTCATTATGTCAACAATGCATTTCAAGAATCCAGTTGAAAACATCCCCAAAATTCACTTACCTAAGTATTACGCAACGTATCACACAACTTAATACAACATGCAAAGTACCCACGTTCAATAGTACTCTCGTACAAATATATTCCGAGATAGTCGTTGTTACTATAACCGCACAAGTCTTGAAACTTGATGTAATGCGTCTAGTTCGCGGTCACACGTATGTGCAACTTGCACAGAAGTTTCTTAACAGCTAATATCTAAACCAAATTGTAGTATTCTCGCCAGAGATGTAGAATTGAAACGAGATGTGCACATACCGGAAATGTTTGGAGATACTGGCGGGTACTGTATTTACCTGTAAACAAAAGAAAGTTAGTTTTTAAAATCTGTTTAACTATATACCACTTAAATGAACACCAAATAGATAACTCAACAGAAATAGCAGAGCCATTAATTAACAAAAAACACCGAGGGTTCCGTACAAATTAGCGAAAAAACGGCCGCATATTTTGATTGCGTAAACTTAGAGGGTTGATTTTTCACAGCGCACAGAGACCACAGATTTGAGTATATAGTTTTGAGTAATTTCAACTCGATACGTCCACACGTTCCCGAGATAAAGGGTCTTGACATACAGACAGACGCACAACAAAGTGATCCAATAAATAAGGGTTAGGTTTTTTTTTTCCTTTTGAGGTAGGTACGGCATCCTAAAATCACAGAAGTTAGTTTTCATACTTAAAAATATACGCCTACCTGCATAATCGTAAAAAAATTAAAAAATACAAACAGTTTAAAGCTCAGATATATTATACTAGCACTTCGTTCATCATTCATCTTCAATCGCATTCAAATCCCCTTCGTCTTTACAGCACACCATTAGCATAGAGTGAAGCATAAAACCATTCGTCACGTTCCGGTGAAAATACGAAAAAATCAACATTCTGTGATCGAGCACGTAAATCAAGCGGAAAAGCTCTGGAAAAGCGCTGTTTGAAAGCAACTGCTAAAATTGATAAATCAAAAACAAGGCATCTTAAAATTTCTTATTCCACAATAAAACATTTCAAAATAGTACTTCACTATGTAAATATTTTATGGTACACTTTTAAAGAAATGTCAGGAAAATCTATCTTCAATTTTGAAGTGGGAATAAAGTTATAAAATGCAGGTGGCACAATCTGTTCTTGCAACTCTGCTGCGATAGTTTTATGATATTCTTATTCAAAATTCTAACAAAATGTCTAGCATTTTTGATGCTGCTCTTATTATATAATAATACGATTATGGGTTTGTGAAAACTGAAAGAACATTATACCCATTATATCCCCAATTAATTATGAAACATGGCCGTCATAACCGTTTGGCATTCAAAAAAACCATTCGCATTTCAAAAATCAGTCGTCACTCTATTTTGCAGCGCTTTAAAAACGGTGCCTTTGATTATCAGTGCGCCTATAAATCCCAAGCCGAGAGATAGGGCACGTCATTCGCCTTTCGGGCTGGCTTATTGAGCGAGTGCAGCCGTAGATTGCAGCGGTGCAGTGCTGCATGGGCCAGCGACCGATTTATGCCGGCGATCTACAAATTCTGTGGGGATTTCAAACCGTGTTATTGGCTTAACGTTTATTGGGCTGTTACTACTTGAATTGTAATAGAAGTTTGTGAGTAATAAGAGAGGCAAACAACTCGATTCTTGCTTTTCGCCATAAGTACTCACAATGTAAATCAAATATTAAGCTGTAATGCAGCTAACATTCAGCACATCCATTCAAATATGAAATAATTTCCGAGAAAATCCCATGAACTCTAAAACTAGATCTTTATGTTCACTGGTAGTCACAAGTTGCTATTCCGAACCGACCGATCAGTCTACATAACAAAAACAATTGATTCTCTCATTCTTATTCAGATTTAAAATTGTTTCTCTGTATCTACGTCTGTTGGTCGGGCGCTCAATATCTTCGGCGAGGCAATACGTAACGTGGGTGGTTCACGTACAGCTAGCGAACTAACAAGACACGTCTACTACACGAACACTGCACGTTCTCGATACGATATGAATTCTGTGCTAACGTGTGTTTTATCTTTGAACTGGGTTAAAGTATTAGGCGAGTTCTTTAAACAAATTACATGTGTTCTGAAAAAAAAATGTCATGGTAGTTTAAGAAAGAGTTAAACGAAGATTATTAACGAGGGTTAAATAAAGGTTTGCGTAGACTTATTTTCTCAAGCAAATAAAACGTTCGATAAATATACGGGGTAATTCAGTAGGGCTTTAAAAATCTGGCTTATAATAGCTCCCTGTTATTGCATAGAATTTGACCAGGACAAAGGTGAACAAGCAAACTATTTTGAATCATGTAATAGACTTTCTCCACTAGACGACACTGGCAATAAATCGTATCACCAAAAAAATTGGTATGTTCATAATTCTCTCCCAAAAATCCTAGCTCGAAACCTAAAACTGAGCACAACAAATCATTTCACCAAAGAAAGGCCATCTAAGCCTTTATACCAACAACAATAGCCCAATGATACACTACCCATTGGTGCCTCAACAGTTTATGAGAACGCAAACCCTGACACATTTTTCGCCCTTAATGCCGCGTTCACACTACGGCCGGCTGGAATGTCGGCCGTCCACTTCACGGGACATAAAGCCTTTATGGAGACGTATACCACATCATTGGCAGGGCTGGCTGGTTTGGAAAAGTAAATTCAGTTCAAGAAGACAGATGGTAAGTTAGATATAGTATATTCAAAGCCTCGACCGAAGGGGTGGGTCCCATGGACAATTATATTTTACAAACATTTTAAGTCCATGATAGCTTCTTACACTATGGCGGTTTGGCTCGCTTGGGTGGAGCACCGCTGTGTCGATCTCTCGCGCACTGTCCCGGTTCAGTCCATGATCCGAATCGATAGGGAATAGGAAGCAGTCACCTCTTTCTGTGAAGCATTTATGGTAGAGAAGAAGATGAAGTGAAGGGAGAGAACATCTAACTAACCCAGCTGACGCGGGAGACGCTCCGGACGAAAGAGATGTCAGCAAAACAGAGGCCTGCTGGCCTGCTGGGGTTGCGGGTTGTTCGAAAGAGATACCACGGCCCCGGAACACAAAGGGCAAAAGAAAGAATATGGCTAGATTTTAGTCAGTACAAATCTGTTACTCCCAAAATGGTAACTCCTTCTAAGCCAGCAACCATCACGTATTATAGCTTTGTTACTATCAGCTGAAATAGTGATAAAAATAGATCGTCATAATGTCTTTCATTATTATTCAAAATGGTGTCCTTTACTTCAATTACATGCTAGGCTGGCAAACGACCCGCACAGTTGGGAAAAGGTTACATATGATTTCAAGATTACTAAATGATGCTTTTTTAATTCGCATTGTTAATACTTATACAGCACACTTTTTTGTTTTGTGCTATTCTCTTCTTAAGTCCATCTATTTATGCGTTAGTTTTTGTGAAGTATCAAATACCACAAACATCTTTAGTCTATATATTTTTACTTCCTTATCCGCATTTACCGGAACTTACAAATGTAACCCATCTGCCAACCCTTACCATGGACCAATTTATTCTATGGCGGTCGCAGTCGCCCCTGACGTATGCCCCTAGTACTTTATTCTGGGCCCGAAGTCTATTGCATATTTGCAAATGCCTTCGACAGTCGAATCCTTCTGCGAACATTCTTGTGTATGTGGGTAGTACTAGATTTATTCGGTTTATGTAAATAGGAGCGAAATACATGTTTAATAGAGTTCCTTCTTATTTATGTCGACCTATTTTAAAACTTATTAAATTCTAGCTTTTGCCGTGACTTTTTTAGACATATTTTTAAATATAAATAAAGCCAATGTTCTTTTCCAAGTCCTATGCTAAACGTTGGTTAATTTGTATAACATTGTATCTCTATAGGTTTGTTTATACGTGATGGAGTAACAAGTAAAAATTAGTAACTTCTGCGTTTATAATACTAATAAAAAAAAACTGGCAACATTATTTATTTCAGGAAAACGTAACTGATACAGACATTTTAGTTTTATACGATTCCATGTTTGCTATCAAAAGAGTTTTAGGGATAGTTAATGTGCGCTTTAAACTTCTACCGTCTTATTACAAAAGTTTGAGTTAGTACTGGTTTAAACCTGGACTAAATAGTCTAGGATTGTTACGGTATTAAAGTTAGTACCAGGTTTAAAATGTGTTCATATTACAAATCAAAGACTAACCGAAGACCAGTTAGTCCAAAGATCATCCATGGTTTAAATATTATACACAGATAAAAAATAAAAAAGGGCAATCATTCATTCTTTTACACTGGTTTCATTCAATATGACATTCCGTTTTTCCTAATGTTGATTTTAACTACATACTTTAAATGCATAATAACTCTTTATTCGTAACAAACAAATCATTTTATTTCTTTGTCCAAGTTCCAACCTCTTGAACGAGCGCAACAAACACACATATCGCGTTTTTTTATCAAGTTTTATTTTATATCAACGAACGTGAAACGGAGTACAGCTTCGCGGCGCGTAATTTGAGATGCGAATGCGACGGTCCAACCAAATATTTATGTTATCGCATTGCATCCTTTATTTAATAAACAGTTCTTTATTCATTGTTCCTAATATTGTACTGTATTGCTGTTATGGTTCTGTGCGAGAAGTTTTGTGGTCAAATTGAGAAAAGGTAATTCAGGAAAAAAATGGAACAACAGAAGAAAAAAAGGGATGAAAATTGGAGTCCTGAAGAAAAAGTTAGCAGAACATCGAAATATTGTATAGTGTGCAGTACTTTGTATTATTCCTATTTCGATAAAGATTAACGTGAATCTACTTATTACAATAGGAAATACTACGGCAACTGATTAGTCAGTCATCTCATATTATAGAGGACAAATCTACTAAAAAGGCAAAGGGCTCAAGGGGCATCCTCGAGGATCGTGAGCTAAATCTTCACGTAAAAGATCCACAATTTTTTCACCGAAACGTTTTGTGAACCCATATTTGTATCTAAAATCTTCGTCACTCAATTCAAATGGATTTCCACGATGACGACGTATCACAGATCGACGAGAAGTCTCAAGCATCTCCATATCTTCTAAGTCCATCAAGTCAATCATATTAATATCCATTTTTCAACGATATAAAAACAATAAACACAGAAAATTAAATCCACGGTAACCTCAACTTTTTGTAGAAATTAACATTTGACTATAGTACCAAAGTTAGACCATGGTTAAACTAGGGGTCTCGCGGGTTTATCTTTAGTACCACAGATAGTACAAGGATTAGTGATAAACTTCATTTTATAATAAGGTTTTTTTTAGTCCATGGTTTAAACCTAGAACTAATCCCAGTACTATATTTAGTCCGCGTTTTGGAATAAGACGGCTATTGTTTGATTTCCTCAGAATTACCTGCCCAAACTATCGGAATCGAAAACCTAGAACTATTGAAAACAGAGTTCCAAAAACGTTACATATTTAGTGTATGATCAAACAACATCAATATCCAAATAATACCTTCCTTTTTCCAAGATAAGTTATTTTTGGGTCCTGTTTTAATCAATTTGTTATTAGCAGTATATTAGGTAATCTGTTAGTACGGTATCTTTAATCATAATTAGTACCATCAAGCTACTTATCGTTCAAACAGTAATTATAAGGGAGCTTAGTGAACGAGCTTATCCAGCGAAATATCTTAAAATCTGTTGCCACCAGCAGATTCACTGTGGAATGGTCATACGCCATTATTGTCTCTGGTATAAGATATAAGTGGAGGGACATTCTAGATTTAAAAATACACTTAACACCTTGCTTTCCCTGTCATTGCCTTTTTTCTAGACCGTACCTAAAAGAAACAACCCAAGCTAAGGTCTAACCCTTTTTTAACATTTTCTGAATCCAAGTTTTTTTTATGTTTAACTAGCTAGCTGGCGCCCGCGGCTTCGCCCGCGTGATGATCGATAAAAAAAAGTATCCTATGTGTTATTCCAGACTATAATCTACCTCTGTGCCAAATTTCATCAAGATCCGTTTTGCCGTTTTGACGTGAAAGAGTAACATACATCCATACATCCATCCTCACAAACATTCGCAATTATAATATTAAGTACGATATTTTAGTCTGAAATAACACAGGATACTTTTTTTATCGATCATCACGCGGGCGAAGCCGCGGGCGCCAGCTAGCATGAATTAATATTAAGTTTCGGCGACCAACATACAGTATGCATAAACCGCAATATAAATAAAGCAAGTTTAAGTTAGTAGGGCACACCATTTCAAAGTCAATTTTAAACCGATTAGCATATTTGGTGTTTTCCGTCCGACGCGGAAATAGCGGACGATATTCTCATTTTCATCAAGTAATCTTGTCGACGGGTTGGTCAACTTTCCACTGAAGAATTTTGATTTAACTGGATCGATAATATTTTGCATAATTTTACACAAAGAAATCAAATAGGAAAAAGGAGGTTTCGTTTTTAACCGCTTCCAAATCTGGTTGCTTACGTTATCGTTAATGAAAATAAAAAAACATGCAATATATTTATTTTTCTTCTTAGGAAGACTTGTGACCCAGTTATGAAACAAAATATTTTCCTTCTAAAACAGCGTACGTAGGTGCGTACCTACGCAATTTCTTATTGTTTTGGTAACCACGCACTTTTGTGTGACGAGTTTATTCATATACTAAACGAAATATAAACGACCATAAAGAAAATGAGACCTGATAAAACAAAACAATGTTTAAATAAATACAATCTCATAGAGTTTTACGAACTCGTAAAGTTGAAAAGGAATCCTTTTAATAATTTTCTACAATTCTTCCTTCCAAAATGGTTAAAGACAGACAAATCTTTATTTGGGGGCACGATGAACTGAACAGGTCCATAATTAATCATTCATATGAATCCAAAAACAAGTTACTAGCGAATTTGAGCCTCATATGAACTGACATGTCTATTCAATCGATTGACTCAACGCCACCAGTCCACCGCTGAACAAGCCACCGCTTCTAGGTCGTCGTTCCTCCAAAACGGGCATATCATGGTATTTCTATGACAACAATCAAATTAAGGCGATTCTCACTCGTCACCACTCGTCCATGGTGGGGCGGTAAAGCGGTTTTCCCATCGCATTGGTTCGTCGCGTTGTATGAAATCCGTTGATGATTAAGCAAGCACGCACAGTTCCATACAAAAGTGCACCGTCTCGGGGGTACGCACGGAGCCTGCCAGTATTGCCTTATTCAGTCAATAACGCTTGGAGAAAGCTCATGAGAATGTTTTTCGGTGCAAAAAGAATAATTGTGTCAAATCAGTGTCACTATGGAGCCCGGTGAATGCACCTTGTGGCTTAAAGGCACCTGCGACGGGCTCCGTCCCGTACACTAGAGCCCATGCGCGTAGACATGCGACGGGTGCCTGTCACGGGTGCCCATTTAACGCAGTTGCAGCCCTAAAACACGATACCAAACAACCACATGGCCGACCGTCGCTTGCCGTCTATCTGCGCGCCGCGAATACATTTTGTGGTGTCATGTGAACCCAAAAGTAGACTATCGGCCTCCCTAATCCTATCTGGTAACTAGTGATTAGTTATGCAAAATCATTTCAACCAGCACAGTCATTTTTAAACCTCTGAAAACTAACGTCAAAGCATAAGCAAGCAATCCAGATACCATCAGAAAAGCTATGAATCTAAATCAAGTGGAACTTCATCAAAGTTTGTTGACGCGCCGTCCCGTAGGCACTTTCGAACTCATTTTCATATTACGAGGCTGCGTTGCCGCAGTCCTTGGATTAAACAAAACTTTAACGCGTTTTTTTTATATTCAACGGGATTTTTGTGGTGGCTACTAAATCCTAATGGGTTCCGGGCCGGGTGCATATTTGAAAACGAAAAGCGGCAATGGGTGTGTTTTGCAGAGTGCTTTAGTTTGTGACTAACAATGGATTATATATCCTGCTTTTTATGATAGTTTAATCTACTACTTTTTACCTACCAGTACATTCTAAAACTTGATTATTTTATTTATTTATGTATGGCCATAGAATTCTATGGCATGTAAGAGATATTCGAGTTAAAAGGAGCCAATGATAAATAAACAAGTAAAACACATATAAATAAGAAGTTTTTACGAAATAACAATTCTTCTGTACTTAACGTATGGCGAATAAAGACTTGCAATATTCCAAAATAATGTGGAAAGAAGGTATGTTATGAATTGAACTAATAGACAATATCCAAAATGTTAACTATCAAAACGGAAACCAAACTTATGAATATTGTTAAAAGAATAAGAGCACTAAAATGGAACTGGGTTGCCATTCAGTTCTATTGAGCAAGTTTAAGTTTGATTGAGCTCTATTGCAATAACAGATATGGCCATATCTGCAGAATAGAAAACACCCGCTGGTCCAACAAGGTTACTAAATGGATACACAGAGACGACTCCAAAAGTAAATGTCAGCGAAAGAAAATGGGAGGATTTATTAAAAAAAAAAAGGACCATACTAGATGACTCAAGCCTAGGTGAGATATATGTAGAAGATAACGGAGGGGGCCTAGACCTTAAAAACCCTGTGTCTATGTAGTAAGACTACTACTTGGCAGGAGCTAAAGCTCGAAAACATAAAATAATGTTCGGACACAAACAAAGAGGTTTGCTTCAAATAGATAAATTACGAACGACATATATAAACGAACAAACCGCCCAAAAATACTGAGAATCTTATATTTTCATAACAAAACCTTTGTGAAGTTCATACATGTAGCTACATAATAATATACCAACGTATGTAATTGTTTCTAAGACCCGTTCATTCGCCAACTAAGTCCAGTCTAAGTTAACAATGAAGTTATTTCAGGGACTAAGTTTACTTTCAATCAAACATGTGTGGGCTGGGACCCGAACGCGGTCGAGTGAGTTAGGATTAGGGCGTATTTAACGTGATATTACTCCTTCAACATGCCAGTGTAAACATGGCCTAAATACACATTCACTGAGAGCTGAGACTATGCAAATACTGACACAATATGTTGAAAAATTGCCGGTGTATATCGCATGACAATATACCACAGTATGTCGACAAACTTAAATATTTCCGTGAATTATAAATAGTAATTATAAAAGGTTATAACAAATGTACTTATACTCATACATTTCCGGATTTTCGGATGTGTTTTTAAACAATAAACATTCGCTCTAAAGTTATAACTCACAAATACAAATACCTATCGACTAAAAACAAAACCATCGGCAATTGAAAATAATAAAAATTCGGCGAACAGTTAAAAAATATCTCTTCGTAGAAACATCAATTTTCACGAACCGAAAATACTAAAAAGACTATTCCAATACGCTAAAAAATAACAAACAGTGATATACCAAACGATGAAAGGCATAGCACACACAAACGGTACAAATAAAACATACAAGAGAGTAGCGAATTTCAATTTCTTTCCAAACGTTCACTGGATGGGACAGTATACAGTGTAGGTACTGTGCACCTCGGACGTACGGTGGAACATTGCCGAGATAGATAAGCGTATTGTTGATGTCGAGTCTCTTTAGAAAATTGGTGCCTTTTGTTTAGATACGCTTCCCAGACGTATTGGAGTGAAGATTGCCGTGCTGTGTGTTCGGGCCTTTATTTTTATGGTCACAATGAATAAACAAAAGAGAGAAGAAATGAAGATTGTAGATAAAGAGATTATTCTGAATACATAGTTGTTGAATTTTCTACATTCATCACGCGTCTGTATTCCCGAGGTGGTAGCTAAAGTTGTCGGTATATATACGATGTTGTTGTATTATTAAACAAATATCCAGATTGCGACCTGAAAAGTTGCGCGTTGCCAGCCTGAAAAGATATTTATTATTACTAATTGCGCTATTGAGGGGTTATTTGTGATCTTATTATCAGTTATTAGTTTATTGAATTTAAAAAAAAGTTGAAAATATAAAACACAATATAAATAAATTTGAAAAAAAATTACCGATAAAAATACGGCCATTATTTTTTTCACGTGTATTTGAAAATGATTCTGCTAATTTCTGTCACTATTTTATGACCATTAGCAGAACTGCTAGTGATCTTCTGGGAATTCGGCAAATAAGTCGCTTTTAGAGGAATTGCTCAAAGTGGCCATTTTAGATCCGCTTATAACATTCACAATCTTTTGTTATTCGAGATTTAGCTGTCATATAGATGTTTGATAATTGTTCTAATGGGTAATTGGGAATTCGTATATCTGACTATAGTTTTACCAACTGACTGAATTGTCGAAGTCAGATTGTTAGCTCTGTAAAATACTGCTATTCAGCTGCATCCGATGATTGTAATATTTAAAAATCTTAGGGGGGTTATTGATAATCCTGATCTGCATTTGTTCCAAACAATTACTCTCGTGGCAGAAAACATCACTTACTGGTTACTTGCCGTACTATTGCACACTCCAAGTCGACTATTCCTCGAACATTAGTCGGTATTAACGTTCTCCTGAACTCAAACACAGATTTTGATATGTTTGCGAATGAATGGGAGGTGATACTGTCAGAACATTTGAACTTCTGTGAGAAGAATGAATGGCTGAATTGAATAAATGATATGTTTAAATAGTGTAATTGGCCTGGGCTGTCCTATTTAAAATAAATAAATCCATTCAGACTAATGCCAACTCTAAAATAGTTATGAAAAGACTTAGCAGATTATGAGCGGGTACAAAGATATATACCAACTAGTTTACTTCCAAATACGGCACCACAATGAACCAAATATCACGCATTACACATAAAATCAAATTATATTCAAATCGTCTTAAAATTTTACAACCAGCCATTACTATGAGCGTTATGATAACTGATATCCATACTCCATACTAACATTATAAATGCGATAAAAACTCTGTATGTCTATGGTTTGTTATCTTTTCACGCCTTGTCGGCCAAAAGGATTTCGAAAAAAGGGAAGACGGCAAATAGACCATGACCTAGAATAAGACACACATTACATTAGATCCTGGTGGAGCATCCCCGTTGGATAATCCGACATTTACAGGGGTGGCGGCGGGGGAAAAAGCTGCTTCTTCGTAAGAGGAAGTTAACAACAAATATACATAGAATAGTCACAGTGTTTCGCTTTCATATGCAGATTACCATGACTAATCGGTTTAGCAGTTAAATTTAACCGTCTTTATCTTACGTAATGTTTTTAACTGACATGATAATCTAAACGAATTTGAGTTGCGAAATAATTATCTCTGTCATGTATTTTTGTACTTCCTTATTTTGATGTGAACGAGAGAATAAGTAAGAGTGTTGTTTTTTTTTTTTGTAAATGCAAGTACCCTCTAATACTACACTAGTACTCCTCACGATGGTAGTACCCACTAATTAGTAAAATAATAGCAAACAATTAAAAAGCTAATGAAAAACGATTAAAATTATCTAACGACCTGTCTTGCACCCGATTTTCAGCGGAAAAGAAAACGAACTACCATTTAAAGTTTCATCCTTTATTTCACCCCATATTCCTTCTTTTGATTTTTATGTTCCGGGGCCGCGGTATCCCTTTTAAACAATCCGCAACCCATGCAGGTGGTGGCCCTGGCAGATCCCTCTGCTTTGCTGACATCTCTTTAAGGCGCGCATGGAACACGAACAGGCCGTCGATAAGGCCTATCTCCACTAGACGGATGGACGGTGAGCTACCGATTTCACCCCCTTAGGAGGAACTCAATAAAATCCTTCTTTTCAAAATTGCTTGCTTAAGAGCAAGCAATCCAGCGATTAGGCTCTTTATATAAGACTAGCTTTTGCCCGCGGCTTCGCTCGCGTTAAATTCGGGGTAACACAGTTCCACGGTTTTTGCCCTAGCGCCTTATTTATTGTAATAGCAATGCAAAATTTTCCCTTTTCTTCCCTTTCTCCCTCATATCTCAATCTTTTTTTTTAAAAAATAGCCTATGTCCGTCTCCAGGGTCCCAACTATCTCTGTACCAAAAATCATCAAAATCGGTTTAGCCATTTAGGCGTGAAGAGGTAACAAACAAACAAACAAATAAACAAACTCACTTTCGCTTTTATAATATTATAGTAAGGATGTTTGTAAAGTAAATTCTTTCGAAAGTGAAGTAAAGTGAACACATATGAAATCCCTTGAATTGTTTACATAAGCGAATATGAAACACGAGACTCAAACTTACTATCACAACCACAATCACGATAAACACGCATAGCGTCTTTTAATTAAATTTTCCCGGATGTTATTAAAACATGCAGCTCTAGCTTATCTTATATGACTTACAAACTTTGAATACATCAAGGAAATTGCAGAATAAGTCTCTTTTTATACAAAGAAGGAACATGCATAAAGCCTGAAATACACAAGCTATACTGCAGCACAAAAGTGTCCACTCGAAATGAACACACATATTAGCATCTGCTTAACCTTTTCCCAACTATGTCGGCATTGGCTTCCAGTCTAACAGAATCCAACTGAATACTAGTATTTTACATGAAGCGACTGTCTATGTGACCTCTTCAACCCAGTTGGTACTGGGTAAAGATACTTCTTGGTAAGACTGGCTGTCAGACAGGTTACCCGTAACATTTTATAAACACGGAGACCATCATTTAAAAAAAACATGCAAATAGTAAAGCGCTACTTTTGCTTATGCTTTTTAATAGCATGTGTATTATATTATAGCAGCTTTTTATCGCCATACTTGTTTATATAAACAATTTAAAATATCTTCTGTAATCGTCGTTATAACAATAAACAGCGCATCACCAATAATCAAGTACTCCAGACCAAAAATGTTGAACATTAATTTTAAAACAATAATGATTACAACCCCCAAATGCGCGGTCGTTACAAATCTCCTTTATTAATTTCTGACATCCGAAAACCGCATTTAATGCGTAAATAATTTATGTGAAACCAATAACCATTAACCCTGCAGGCGACAGGTGGGTCGCCTTGGACCCAGCCCAATGACTCGTTATGGTATATGGACTTGGCTTTCGTTCATATTTTCGGTTGACTTCATAACTCCTACGAGTTGGGTATAATTTAGACCAATGAGATAGAAATATTTATTGACTAATGTTTGGACATTATTTATAACTAGCTGCACCCCGCGGTTTCACTCGCGTGGTGATAGAATATACAATATTTCTTTATGAATTGTAGCCTATGTGTTATTCTGATGTATAAGCTATACATATTATTGCAAAGTTTCATTAAAATCCATGCAGTAGTTTTTGCGTGAAAGCGTAACAAATATCCATACAAACTTTCGCGTTTATAGTATTAGTAGGAAGTTGGGTGAAGGTTATTCTTTTGTTTTCAATTAATGACCTAGCCAGCAAACACCTTAGCCCAAAATTGCCGAAGGCTAATTCAAGTCCCCTAAAACTCTACGGCGTTGATTAAATGAACTGTCCAACTCGTAAGCGAACAACCATGATTAATGGAATTAAACTCCAGTCCGTGTATAATTAAAGCTGAAACGTTAGAAGAAGGAACAAAAAGTATTTCACGATTTCTTTCGTCACCACTCCGTGATACATTTAGGTAATCGTGTGTAGTTCAGGGTGGCGCTGCTCGTCAAGAATTTTTTTGCTATGATATGTCAAACTCGGTACATTTATTTTAGTTCGGAGTTTATCCGCCTGCACAGATAAGTTGGTGGCACTATAATTTCAATTGACAGCGGAAGTAATGTCATTGAATAAGCATGGAGATTAGTTTGAAAAGTTTACGAAACTGATTATACCAGTCGTGCGTATTGTTGGTAAGGTCAACGAAGTTACATTCTGATGTATCGTCAAAAGGCTTTTCCTATCCAACTTTTTCTTTAGAGTGAACTTCCTTTACAAAAATATTCGAGTAAAAATGTTACATTAAATATTCAATGGTCTATTTAAATTCTGTCGATTGCTTAAAATAATTTTGGCGCCATTTTCGGTAATTCCGAAGTCAATTTACAAAATCAATGTGTCAATGTTACCAAATGACAGTTACAAATGACCTCGCCACGCGAAGGGTTAAACTTACTGTGTTTACTAATTACCTTCCATTGCTTGTTTCGTTAAGAGTTATTAAAATGTACACACGACGACACACCAACGTATATAAAACCAATTTATGCTGATCTCTCAACTACATATCCTATACCGTAGATTTCCCATACGTTGTATGGTAAGTCTACTTTTTGCTTCCACCTAACCTTTCGGCGCATACAAGGGTAATATTAGGTCCTTACATATGAAATTGGCGTTTTGTATGGAAGGAACAAAAAGTCGAATATTTTTTAATATAATATATTTAATTAATCAAAGTATGAACCATTGTTTTCAATGCACTTTTGCCATCTTATAGGTAGTTCATTGATCCCTTTACTAAAAAAACCAGTCGGACGGGAATCAATAAAATCTTTGAAGGCGATTTGGACTGCCCCATCGGAGTTGAATTTTTTCCCTTGCAAAAAGTTATCCAAATTGCGAAAAAAATGGTAATCTGTTGGAGCAAGGTCCGGGGAGTACGGAGGATGTCTAAGACATTCCAATTCAAGCTCTTCTAATTTGGTAGCCGTCTGTTGCGCAGTGTGTGGTCTGGCGTTGTCGTGAAGCAGCAGTGGCGTGGAGCGATTGACCAGCCTTGGTTGTTTAGCCGCTAGTTTTTCCATCATGGTTTGTAATTGCTGACAATAGACATCAGCTGTAATAGTCTGGCCAGATTTGAGAAAACTGTAATGAACAATACCGGCACTAGTCCACCAAACGCTTACAAGTAACTTTTTTGGGGTTAATTTTCGCTTGGGGCAGGATTTGGCTGGCTGGCCAGGATCCAACCATTGCGCTGAGCGCTTCCGATTATCGTAAAGAATCCATTTTTCATCACAGGTAATGATTCGGTTTAAAATACCTTCATTGTTGTGCCGGTTCAGTAATGTAACGCAGCAGTCGACGCGCGTTTGCCGGTTTGCTTCAGTCAATTCGTGAGGTACCCACCTTTCAAGCTTTTTAATCTTCCCAATTTGCTTCAAGTGAATTAAAACAGTTTTATCACTAACATCGAAGCCTGCAGCTAACTCGGACGTGGTTTGCGATGGGTCCGCTTCCACAATAGCCTTCAATTCTCCATTATCAACTTGGGTCTCAGGCCGTCCACGGGGCTTGTTCTGCAGGTCGAAATTTCCAGAACGAAAACGTTGGAACCAAAAACGAACTGTGTTTTCTTTTGCAACATGACCGCCATACACATCATTCACCCTTCGAGTCGTTTCCGCAGCACTAGTGCCACGGCGGAACTCGTACTCGTAAATAATGCGATATTTTAAATTTTCCATTTTGTAAAATGAGTGACGCAAACAGAAAAAACAGAAGAAAAAAAACAAATGAATGACGGTCATCGAAGCACAAATACATGAGTAAATAGCTGTACAAATTTGAATTTGGAATTCCTTACCAAAGAGGAGAAATTCGTGATTAAAGTGGCCAGTACGAAAAACGCCAATTTCATATGTAAGGACCTAATATATGACGGCACGGTTGGCGCAGTGGCTGAGCGATCGACTGCTACGCTGCGTGTCGCGGGTTCGATTCCCGCACGAAACAAATATTTGTATGGCGTACAGGTAGTTGTTTCGGGTCTGGCTGTTTGTGTATGTGAATTTAAATGTTTGTAAACGCACCCACGTTACAGGAGAAATTCCTAGTGTGGGGCAACATTTAAAAGAAAAAAATTGTATTAGGTACTTAGGTAATATTAAATTAAATAACTAAAGTAACTCTTTGAAGATCGTCACGAATACGTAACGGTAACTTGAAAGCGTCACGTCCGTCTCGTCTCTAAACTCAGTTTAGTTAAACGTCGGTTAATTAAGGGAACTTACTCCAAGTTAGAACGTTTGCTCTATTATGTTATGACAGTTATATGTGAAATAACGTTGCCTCAGGTGGCCCTTATACGTCTGTCTTGAGACAATGCGGTTATCCTAGAAACATGTGAGAAAACTAAGTCATTTTGGAAAATAACAGGTGTGTTATAATTGTTTTTTTTTTGTTCCGTAACTCAAAAGAAAAAGAAAAAGAACCTTTATAGGATCACTTTGTTTTCCGTCTGTCTGACTGTCAAGACTCTTTACCTCGAGAATGCGTAAAGATATCGAGATGAAGTTAATACTCTATACTATACTCAAGTCTGTGGTTCCTTGGAGCTGGGAAAAAATGAATCCTCTGAGTCTACGCAGTCAAAAGGTATGGCCGTTTATATCGCAAGTTTTTACGGAACCCTTGGCCAGTTTTTTAATGTCCTGTGGTACTTTTTATTAGTTTCGTAGCTGGTAACGTTTTCCAGTGTTTACAACCCCCCATTAGCAAAATGTGTCAGCATTTTTGTTGTTTTTCAATAAATCAACCAAGATGCTGATCTTGGTAGAAATATTTAGAAAACAACTTTAAATATCCTGCTAATATTATAAACGCGAATGCTTGTGAGAATGTATGGATGTATGTTTGTTACTCTTTCACGTCAAAACGGCTGAACGGATCTTAATGAAATTTGACACAGAGGTAGATTATGGTCTGGAATAACACATAGGATACGTTTTTTTCGATATCACGTGAGCGAAGCCGCGGGTAGCCAGCTATTGTTTTTTATAAAAATACAACAATTATTTTTTATTTAAAAACAACTTAAAATATGTTTCTATAAAAATACAATTTTTTTTTTAAAACTCCAGTCTATTTTATTCCAAGTTGTTTGTCGGTTAGGGTGTATTTTTACTGGAAAATATTTCACTTTGAACGAGCAATGCGCTGAAGGCTTTCATAGTTGCGGTGAACCGCGGTCAGAATCTTGTAGAAGGAAATGTGTTGTCGACGGCGGCTTTTCCTTTACTTGCAGGACAGCGGTTTGTTCACATTTTGAAAGGATTAAATAAAAACGAGGTAACCTATAGGGTCTAAGGGAACCGCTTTGGAATGGGCAACTACATTACTTTCACAAGTTATTATGTCTTGTGACTGGGACTGTAACAGCATCTTTTTTTTGTTTTTATGACATTCATAGTGCCTGTAATGATCTAATTGAAATAAATGCTTTGAGTTTGAGTATATCGTAAACTAGCTGTGTCCACCGGCTTCACCTGCTACACCTGCTTCTTAGTATCCTAGCGTGTTGTAATATTAGCGTGTTATATAGTCTATTAATTTCGTGGAAAAAATGCTTAAGCAAAACTCAATCCGGTCAAGGAATTGCCTTTTCCCATGCAAAGTCCCCCATGCCATATATATGACTCCTAGCTCTTGTAGTTTCTGATATGTCGTGATGACTGAGTCAGTTATTTTCGCTATATACTATATATTAGCAGTAATTCGTCTTTGCAAAGACTTAAAAAAAATTGTGATATACCTACAGAAGAACATCTTCACCAAGACAGGAGTTTTTATGTCTGTAGGGCAATGTATGTAAATTATCTGAATAAATGTAATCTTGCCGTTTACCATGCGTCATATATTCGAAATAATCATGATAGTAACGAGTATCTAGCAACTCACAAAACCATAGTGAAAAGAAATAAATAAAACATATAACTTAATGGCACAGAGGTAGATTATAGTCTGGAATAACACATAGGATACTTTTTTTCGATATCAAGCGGGTAAAGCCGTGGGGGCGAGCTAGTGCTTCATAAAATTAAAATATTTCGGTCGGAATAATGTCATATCGCTGTTTGTTCTACTTTTTTTTTACTTGCAATCTATCGTTCAAAGAATCAGCAATATGATTGATATTGATAATGGGTTTGTACAGAAGCTGTCCAGTGACCGCCCCGTTTGTTCCACTTGGTTGAAAACAAACTCTTTAGTCTTTCTTACACGCTTATAACAAAGCTTAATATCCGTATCTCCCGCTCAGTTTTTGTCGACCATCTGCAAACTAAACCGTAGAATTGATTTGTTATTCTCCTCAAAGTTCAAGTGAGATTTATCCATTCTATTTGTCGCCGGAGTCAGGAGTGCGATCTGCTATCACGGGCCGATATCTCGCTATTCCTCGTCCTTTCGATTCCAGCTTCTCTAAATTGATTGTAGGTCTTCCTGGTACTTCGATTTTCCGATCACTCTTATCGAACGGCGACATTTTTCTTCAAAACTGCTTTGAAGATGAAACCGTTTGTTGTATGACGATGACGTCTTGATTTGTGCTTATTATTAAAAATACGTCTTTTGGCGAGAACGCGGAACAAGTGGCCGCCATCTTGGTTTTTTCTCCTGTCAAACTCATTTATGTGCAAGAAAAATCATACATCATCGTAGATACCTCAGGTTTAAAAGAAAGTGGTTACAAGTCTTTGTATTGTGTTATTTGGATTTATTATAGGATGTGCCATTCTCAATAAATTATTGTTTCGCAGAACCAGTTGATTATATTATTATCATCGATTTGACGGCACGTTTGGCGCAGTGGCTGAGCGATCGATTACTGCGTGTCGCGGGTTTAATCCCCGCACGGAACAACTATTTGTATGACTAACAGGTACTTGTTTGGGGTCTGGCTGTTTGTGTCTGGAGTTTAAATGTTTGTAAACGCACACACGATACAGGAGAAATTTTAATATTAATTTTAATCCTCTTTCTTTCTTTTTCGGTAAAATATAGAAATCTGAATGCAAACATCGCCTATTTGAACAACCTATATCGCTGCAGATATGCTGGGAGAAACACATTACTTTTTTGTTTTGTTCCAGGGATACCGGTGTTTTCTTTACCTGAATCTAAGTTATCTTTTAACCTTAGCTTATTAAATGTCTTTATTAATATATTAAAATTAAACTAACTATTTACATTATAACTATTAAATAAACTAAAATAAGTAAACTAACAAACAACAAACTATAAAAAGGCAACAAAAAAACTCGACCTCAACGCTGTCAGCTGATAATGTACCCAAGAGACTAGCCACGTTGCCTCGTTGTGTAGTGTCCAAGGTTGGCCAAAGTAAAAGCCAGTCCTAGGATTAGCTTAATTTTTTTTTCCTTTAAGATACAAAAACGACCAGTTTTTGTCTGTAGCTAGCGTTCCTGCTCATCCCTCCATCGCACAAAAATCAACATTTTCCATTAGCCGGTCTTACTTTACAAACTTAAGTGAAACCTCGTTAACAGAAACTGTTACGGAAAACTTTGACTCAAGACCAAAGTTTGTGTTGCCCCTTCTAGACTGTATTAATCATGGACGAATTATAAAATTAGTATTAAAACTCTGGCTAGTTTATTAGGTAAAATATTACAAGCTGCTAATTCACTTAAGTGAAATATACCTACTTAACTAATGTATTTACCTACATAGTATTCTATGTCTAATAATAATTAAAACATTTTAAAAGAGTAACCCTGGAGTTACGAGAGGAGATTTTCGGAGGGTTACGGGTTACGGGTTTAAACGTCAAGAAAAGGTTCGGGTTGGTAACCACCAACCCGAATCTTTCCTTGACGTTTTATGTAGGCATATTATGTGAAATAAAAATACACACATCAAAAGTGTCTAGGGATCAAGCATTTTTATGCGGATTTCTTGAGATTGAGATGTGGCTTTGTAATAAATTTATGATTTTATAAATTTATATGGATCCTTTTTGGTGCATTTCATAATTTGAATCAGGAACTCTCAATCAAATTCGAGTAAAAGATGAAAATAAGCTGTCAATATTTTCCCTATAAAAACATACAACGCATTGAAGACATTATTAGTGCTACTGTTTCCCTACTACTGATTAAAACCAACGTTATTATGGAGCGCCGACGTCATTTAAGCAGGGAAGAAATGCTCAGAGCCGTGGGAATGATAGAAGCTGGTTCCCGGCAACGTACTGTAGCTTTAGCTCTGAATACAAGTCAGAGTGTTATCAGTCGACTTTGGACACGTTACCGAAGCACTGGTACCGTGGCTGAGCGCCATGGAGGACGGTATCGCTGCACCACACGGAGACAAGACCGATACATTCAAATCTTAACTCGAAGAGCTCCAACAATAACCGCCATGATGTTAGCCGTGAGGCTTCATCACTCTTCAGGGAACTTAATTAGCGACCAAACAGTCAGAAACCGCTTGCATGAAGTGAACCTTCATTCCCGAAGACCGCTACGGGTACCACCTATAGCAATGCACAATCGTAGGATTCGATATCAATGGGCTCTTGAACACAGAAATTGGGCAGAAGAACAATAGCGTTTCGTGTGCTTTTCTGATGAGTCTCGTTTTGGTATGAGACCGGATACAAGACGTATACGACACTGGAGAACCCCTGGACGCCAACAGCGATTAAAATCCTGCCAGGAAGTCCATCCTTATAGTGGTGGAACCATCATGGTATGGGCGGGTATTTGGATCGGACGAAGAACTGAGTTGATTTGGATCAGAGGCAACCTCAACGCTCAAATTTATGCTGAGACGATTGTATCAGACGTCATCGTTCCTCTACAAGTGCAAATCGGTCCCTTATTTCAGTTAATGCATGATAATGCACGACCGCACACCGCAAGAGTTGTAAGACAGACTCTCGCCGCAGCTAACATCAATGTCCTGCCCTGGCCTGCTCAGTCGCCAGACTTGAACCCGATTGAGCATGCATGGGATATGCTACAGAGAAGAGCTCTGCCGAATATGGAGGGTATCCAGTCGCAAGAAGACCTTTTTTTGTTGTTGCAACGAACATGGGCGGCCATTCCACAGCGTGATTTGGATGAACTCATTTTGAGTACGCCAAACCGATGTTCTTGTGTTGTTAGTGTTCGCGGTAGAAACACGGATTATTAATTGTTTAAGTTACCCAATAAAATTTTAAAGAAAACTGTTATTTCAGTCTTTTTTTTGAACTTTAATGTTAGTGGTTCAAATGTCAAAAATCCCTTTATTAGGAAAATGGCAAATTTCTTTATTAATGCAAAGGTGACTTGGTTTATCGTTACTGTGACAAACGAAAACACTTTATTTGATGAATCCTTAAAGAAAATTTTAATTAATATCAATCAGGAGAAAAGTTATTGCAAAAATATATGTTGATCCCTAGATACTTTTGATGTGTGTATTTAGATTTTTAAATAAAGCAATTCACCGCCGTCAATAATTTCTTACATGACATCTGACAGTTTGATCAGTCCGATCAGATCCTTTAAATATGGAACGTAAAAATAAATAAACTCAACAAATTAAACAACTACAGATTTTGAGTCATAATAGTCACCATATTGAGTCGGAAACGTCGTCAAAAACAGCTCCTACAGACCTCAACGGAAAAAAGGTTAGCATGACCGCCTCCACAAAATCTTATAACGAAGATAAACAAAGACATTACAACACTAGACCCACCACTAAAGCGTCATAAATAAGTAAATACCAGTAAACATCTTCGCGTGTAGTTTCCGTACAAAATGGTCCAATCCGCATATTTCCCCCGGCGCTACTCCTCTGTTACAGCTAACAGTGTTATGTTAGCGTTATGATTTTACATAAAACCTCTTACTTTTATAGCTACTGCCATTATGTGCTGTAACGGCACTTGTATTAAAGTGCTTGTATGTTTTACTTCTAGAACTAGTTCGTGTGTGAGCAGATTTGCCGCGTTTTATAAGTACCTACCACGCTACATTTTCCGTTGTGCTGCACCATAGAGGCTTAAGCTGGAAAAAGGATCTTATAGAACAACATACTGTCACGTTGTCTAATCAATAAGGCAGAGTGACGTTTTATAAGATGTTTCAAAAGACAAATAAATTATTAGCGTACAAAAACAATGTTAAGAAAAGAAAATGCGCCATTCGAAAAACGAGTACCATCAGTCCATCAAGAAAGAACAACTAACCATTTTGTTTTAAGTTGTCAGTTCACAGAGTTGAAATCATCAGTGTTTCTATTTTAGTCCCTGAACCAGACCACTTACCGCCAATCAATTGGGATAATGACGATTGGATGTTGAAATTTATTTTAGCTTTCAATTAGCTTTCTTCAGCTATTACGATCGTGATTTAGCATAATAACTGTTACTTTTCTTGTAAAGGTATTTAGTAACTCTTTCCTTCTATTTTGGCAGACCCTTCGGTATTAACAGGTGTCATATTATATGAGTGTGGTACTTTGTATTAAATTCCAATTAAAAATATAATATAACCAGCTTTTGCCCGCGGCTTCGCTCGCGTTATTTCGGGGTAACACAGTTCCCCTTTCCTTGCCTGCTTTGCTTTCTTGACCTGCTACCTGTAGTTTTTGCCCTTGCGCCTTATTTATTGTAATAGCAAAGCTAAGTTTTTCCTTTTCTTCCCCCTTTCTCCCTCATATCCCACTTTAAAAAAAATAGCCTTTGCCCATCTGCAGGTACCAAAATTCATCAAAATCGGTTTAGCCATTAAAGCGTGAAGACGTAACAAACAAACAAACTCACTTTCGCTTTTATAATGTTAGTAAGGATAGAATATACTTTATAGTACACCCAAAAAACACGACTGTTTTAAAAATATTCTTAATTCTACTTATACAAAAAGGTCAGTGAATAGTAGTAGTCTTTAATTTTAATAGATTTCCATAAAATCTAGTAAAAAACGCCATAATTGCCAAAAAGTTATGAATTCTTAGAATCCAATTGAGTCTAAAGGTCAGATTTCCTTTTCAGATAACAAATCATTCGAAGAAGTATTTTTATCGAAATTATCTAAACTAAAAGCCCTTATCAACGCAGCTAAATTACTAAACTTGCTTCTGTAACTAGCCATTGAGATATTTTATAACCTTATCAGAGCAGTTTATATTGACTTAGATTTGTTTCAGTAGTTAAAACGTCTTATAACAACATATAGGTACTTATATATTTTGCGAAGAAGTTATCGATAGGGTCACTGGCCTCAAATGAGTTCGAAGCTTCCAAGAAAAAGGTCCGCAAGTTTGTCCAAACTAATATTTTCTTTTGGTCGAAATAAATAACGAGTTTTTGTAGTAGACTCAACGAAAATGTGTTTTCGTCGAAAAAAAAGGGAAATAGGTATGTTCGATAAAGTTAATAATTTAAAATGTGATTATAAATAGCAATACTTCCTCAAACAAGCCTAGATGCACATTTACTGACTGTATCGGTATTTTTAGGATTCAGTACTCAAAAGGAGAGACGAAACCCATATTGGTTCCCTTTGTAGTCCGTCTGCCTGTCTGTCAAGACCCTTTATCTCGGGAACGCGTTGAGTTGTCGAGAAATTTTGAAATTAAAACCATATACCTAAATCTGTGTCCCTTTGTACTGTCCCTTTGGCTGGTTTTTTCAATTTAGACCCACCATTTTTTTGCTACTGCAGTTTTGTATATTATTACTAGCTTCCGCCCGCGACTTCGTCGGCGTGACATAGTTACTTTGGGCTAGCGCTAACGTTAACCGCGTGATGATCGAAAAAAAATATCTTTTTCTTACCTTTTCTTCCTACTTTCTCCCCCTTTTCTCACTTTTTTTAGCCTATGTCTGGCTCCAGGGTCCCAACTATCTCTGTATCAAAATTCATCAAAATCGGTTTGGCCATTTAGGCGTGAAGACGTAACAAACAAACAAACTCACATTCGCTTTTATAATATTTGTAAGGATTAGTAAGGATAGCAAGATTTTGTTTTCATTCAGCAATAAAATTATAATAATAATCGCGTAGTGCTTTTTGCCTTTTTTTCTGCTCTAATTTAATTTTTAATATTTTTCATCGTGCTTGTTAATGACTCTAAGAATTCTACTACGTCCTCAGACTACTTTTTACTCGTAAGAACCTGTTATTGTCTCTGTGACTTATACAATTGTTAATCCATCTGTTATACCTGTTGGTTCTCCTATTTATAAATGAATAAATCACGGTATAAATCCTACGAGAATAAAATAATAATATTCAAAAACATTGTGACAGTGCCATTAACCTCCAGTATTATTAATTGTCTCCCGGAAATTACTAAATTGACAATTTACGTCACAACCCATTTCATCTCCTGTTACAGAACAAATTAAAGTTTAAAGACTTTAATTATCCCAATCAAATCCGAATCCCAGTAAAACGTTCCGCGCCTTGTTTTAAAGCTATAAAAAATATTCATATTTGATGGTATGATACTCTAAATAAACGCGAAAGGAAATTAAACACATTTTCAGCGAGTATAACGCGTAATAACGGGGCGTTTTGTAAACCCTTCTTTATAACAAATAACCCCTCTTGACCCCTACACAATTTGTTACGGCTTTAGGATTTAATCATTTACTTTGACCTCGGGCTTAAAAACGACCCTAAACAATATAAATAACTAAATTCATATAATTTTCCTCTTCACAGTTTTCAGTTTAATCTTTTGATAATATTTTGCACGTCACCGTTGTTTGCTTTCTGTTTAGTTCAGTAAAAATATGGAAACATGGGGTGAGCGTGAAACTAATAGATGAATGTTTTTAGGAAAAAAGGAAAATTTACGTTAGTTTTCAAGATATATCAGAAATATAACACTATTTTATATCTGCAATGTTTGAATTCTAATCCTCAACATGAAGCAGGTGTTAGGGGTACGCTAATGTTGTAACGGCGAAAGCTTGTGTGTAAGTATGTGTGTTTATTACTCCTCCACGCTCAAACGCCCGGAGAAAAACGACTTTCGATGAAATATTGGTATCCAGACAGCTTTTTTTCGTATGGGAAATCATCAAATAACTTCCTCCGCTCTGGGCGGAGCGGGGGAGTGTCAGACTTTAACTGACTTAAACCCAGCCATGTTCCTTCTTTTGTGCTTTGTATTCCGGGGCCGCGATATCTCTTTTGAACAACCTGCAACTCAAACAGGCAGTGGCCCTGGCAAGCCTCTTTGGTATCAAGATAGCTTATATTATAATTATATACTGTATTAAAAAAATGCTAATTCTTATCCCGGTCTACGCGGGCATTACCACGGGACGCAGCTAGTTACTTTATACACTGTAGAATAACGACTCATAAAGTTTTATTTAGATCTTATTAGAAAGAAAAACTCTCAAGAAAAGTCAGTTCCTGTGGAAATCTTTATAAGTATATATAATTCTTCTCTGAGTGTGTATGTCACTGAACTTCTCTCAAACGACTGGACCGATTTTGATGAAATTTTTTGTGTGTGTTCAAGGGGATCTGGGAATGGTTTAGATTCACAATTTTGTCCGCTGGACAATGTTTTTTTAATTAATTTTTAATTTATTAGTAGTTGTTGATTTTGGAATGTTTTACATTGGATCCGACAGACGGCGCTACCATCGCAGTGTCAAATTAGACAGCTTATTAGCTTATTAAAAAAAGTTTGAAATTTTCAAATTAAAGACGTGTAGACAGGACAACGTCTGTCGGGTCCGCTAGTAAATATATAATTCGGCGACAAGTTTGGCTTTATCCAGGGATCGCAAATAAAAATGGCTAACTACCTAATATTTTCTTGTTAGAGTTCTTGTTCATCGTTAGAGCTAACTTGTTATGTCTTGTTACTATAAGTCGTAAAAACTACGGAAATAATTTGAGGTTGATGTCGGACGGTAGATCTACATATTCATGTCTGTGACCCATAACTTTTATGTCAGTCAATTTACTCAATTATTGCAGCCTCATTACTTCCTGTGACTGCCTTTACACAGTTAATCTATCTGTCAAAGTACAAACGTCAATCCTTACTAATCCTTACTAATATTATAAAAGCGAAAGTGAGTTTGTTTGTTTGTTTGTTTGTTTGTTACCTCTTCACGCTTTAATGGCTAAACCGATTTTGATGAATTTTGGTACAGAGATAGTTGGGAACCAGGAGACGGACATAGGCTATTATTTTTTTAAAAAGAGTGGGATATGAGGGAGAAAGAGGGAAGAAACGGGAAAACTTAGCGTTGCTATTACAAATCTATAAGGCGCTACCGAATTTAACGCGAGCGAAGCCGCGGGCAAAAGCTAGTTAACTTATAAGCTATTCCATTACCCATGAATGAACATCAATAATTAGGGAGTATACTTTCCTGCGAACATCTAATTATTGGCTTATGATAGTACATAATTCCTTTATTGTTTATTTCTCACGGCACCCCGTGGAAACATTTGTTGGTAACTTTTTCCGTTAATTAAGCCCCTAAGTTAATTATTTGTCGACGGAGTTATCGTTTGTTTTAATTTCCTTTCTGACACGATAGAATTATTACTTTGCAGATTTTGTTCCTATGGATTGCGGTTCCTGGTTTAATGAGGCCAACCCGACCTCCACTTTCCTGGTAAAGGTCATTAACTGAGAAAGCATTGTCTGCTTGTGAACAAATTGACATTAGCATTATAAACTTATTGAGTCCATAGTATTTGAGTGTACAATAACAGATAAATAAACTAAAATTATTAAACAAACTAAAATTACAAAAATTCGTCCTCAACGACATGAAATCGTAAAACGTTAACTAACACAGGAGGAGGAAAACGATTTTGAATTCTGGTAAGAGTAAACATGTTATTGGTCGTGATTACGCGGTACCTGAAAAATAGGAATGTAAAATGTTTTAACATCAGTTGTAAATTAAATATTTTCCATTTTCAAAGCAGGTGCCATTGCCAACAGAAAGTACCTACTTGTTACGATTATCGAAGCTGAGAGTGGCTCTGAAGGTTCCTAATCTATTCAAAATTACAAAGCTTCTTTCTGTTTATGTAGACTCCAAGGTACCGAGCTTTTTTTTTTTTATTTTTTTTCGGGTGGGAAATCATCCTATGACTTCCCCCGCTCTGGGTGGAGCGGGGGGGCATGTCAGACTTGTACTGACTAAAACCCACCCATGTTCCTTCTATTGCCCTTTACGTTCCGGGGCCGCGGTATCTCTTTCGAACAACCCGCAACCCCGGCAGGCGGAGGCTCTGGCAAGCCCCTCTGCTTTGCTGACTCTCTTTGAGGCGCGCGTGAAACACGAACGCGCCGTCGACACGGCCTGTCGTCAATCGACGGACGGACGGTGAACTACCCATTGCTCACCGCCCACAGGCCCGCATCTACGGTGGCCGGAAGTCGTCTCGCGGCGCCCGGCGCCATGGGCGTCTCCCGCGGCGGCTGGGTTGGGCAGATGTTCTCTCCCTCAAACGCCCGGCCACCTCCTTTGCTAGCATTACTGCTTCGCAGAAGGTGGTGACCGCTTCCCATTCCCTCTCGCTCCGGACCATGGCCTGAACCAGGGCCGGACGCGAGAGATCGCCGCCGCCGATCGCCTCCACGAGGGCACGGCGGTGCTCCGCCCAAGCTGGGCAGATCGCCACTGTGTGCTCCACCGTGTCCTCCGGGCGATCGTCACAATGGTGACACCCGGGCGCTTCCTCCCGCCCGATGATGTGCAGGAACCTCCCGAAACTTCCGTGTCCGGTGAGGACCTGCGTCAGGCGGTAGGTGAGGACGCCATGACGCCTCTCCAGCCACTCCTCAAAGAGGGGACTTACCGCCGCTATTGTGGCGTGCCCTAAGGTACCGAGCTTAGTTATCAAAAACACGTTGTGAACAATAAAATCGTACAAAACGGTGAACTATTCCGTGAATTTTGTTCGGACGAGAATAAAACAAACAGTGAAAATATTGCACTCGCATCATGCAATTCAAGTACCAATGTACTAACAGCAAAAAAGTAGCCATGCAGGTTGCTATTATAATCTATGATCGAGAGCAATATTCTACTTGAAAAGTCAAGTAAAAAATTGCTTTTTGATCGTAGGCTGTATGAAAAAACCTTATGATTTACACATTTAAAAAATATCAACTAACTGCAGTCAAAAAAAACTTAGTTTTGCTAAAACCAACAACAATAATTACAGACGATTACTAAGCAAATCCAAAACATTGACCACATACAAATCTGGAGAAAAAATAGTCAATTGCACTCCCTGGACGCCTATTTCTTTTGCCACCAGTACATGTATCGGATCGCAATCGGTAGCGCAATATCCGCAACAAGCCAGCAAGCTAGTTCCGACGTAATGACACCCAGATAAGAATTCAATATCGCCTACTTTAACATCTATCCTCTAGCTGCATTTCTGTATCTACTGCACTAGCAATTTGTTTTTAAACTAGCTTGGGGCCTTTTTTTGCGGATGTGAAATCATCATTTAACTTCCCCTGCTAAGGCGGAGCGGCGGGAAGTGTCAGTCTTCTACTGACTAAAAGCCACGCATGTTCTTTCTTTTGCCCTTTATGTTCCGGGGCCACGGTATCTCTTTCGAACAACCCGCAACCCTGGCCCGACTATACCCTACGTATACTCGTGTATTTGGCATAAAAAATCACGAAAACGTTATTCAGGAAAGCTTGAGCTACTAACTATTTTGTAAACAAAAAGGTTTTCATTTTGTATTTTCATTGAACAAAAACTTGAAACAGTAAGGTGTTTTAAGCCATCAAATTTCCGAAGTATCAATGTTTCAATTATCTGTCAATGTTTTTTTCAGCATGTTCGAATATGGCCTTAGCAAAGCTCATACAATACAGCTGACGCTAAAATAATATTCTGTACGATATAGAAGATGAAGTTGCATCTGATAAAATCCCTCACTCGTGTATGAACACGAGTATAGATACTCGTACCTTAAGACACACGTGTAGCAAAGGGGTGATCTTTTCTCAATGCAGTGCCAAGTTTCAATACAAAGGATGTTCACAATAAAAGTTCGCCATACAATTCAGCGTCGCAGTTGACTGGTACAACACTTTCATTTATAGATTACTAGCTTTTGCCCGCGGCTTCGCTCGCGTTACATTCGGAGTAACACAGTTCCCCTTTCCTGATTTGCAGGTACCTGCCACCTGTAGTTATTGCCGTTGCGCCTTATTGATTGTAAGAGCAAAGCTAAGTTTTCCTTTTTCTTCCCACTTTCTCCCTCACATCACATATATCTTTAAAAAAAAATAGCCTATGTCCGTCTCCAGGGTCCCAACTATCTCTGTACCAAAACTTATCAAATTCGGTTAAACCATTTAGGCGTGAAGACGTAACAAATAAACAAACTCACTTTCGCTTTTATAATATAAGTAAGGATTTATATACGGATACACGTATAAAAATGATTGTTTGAATTTAAGTTTTTTTATTTTCAATGCATTCCTCGATAACATGCTGCTATAGCATGTTTGAGAATGCAGTGTTTTTCACACTCGTAGTAGTCGGCGGTATTTTTTTTTATAAAAAGACTCGATTTAAAAAGATGTGCAAAATATTCATGAAATTATTGGTTTATATGAACTAATTTTTAACATTTAGTTGTGTTATAAATTGAAAAATGTTAGAATTATCTATTCTTAATATTAGACGCTCTTGCGGAAAAAAACAAAATAAAGACAAAATACTTATCGTTCTACTTTTTTATTTCTTCGTAAGTGTATTGAAAAAGATCGGTTGATATACAATTCTCACTGCATTTCTCGGCCCCATTACACCCTTGCTTTCGGCTCAGATGTGAATTCCGTCTTCGAATTTATATTTTTCAGATAAATGAATATTTATCTTTGTAAGATTTCCAAAATCTTACGTTCGAAAAAGTTTATATTTCACTTTCACATTCTTTATGTTTGTGCTATGTTTTATTTGGGTAAATTAATTTAATCTAAATTAATAACAAGAGTAAAAAGGTTCGCAAAAACATATAATGCACCATTTGCCTACACAAAACCGTATTCCTATTTAAAGTTCGTATGCATACTATATAAACGAAATTTCTTACTACCGAAATTACTTAAGAAACTTACATGAAAGTTCGGTGAAGTCGTGATAAATTCTCATAAAGCACGTAAACTTAGTAACGAGTACATGCAATGCAAGCAACGCATTAACTTGCGTGTTACTACTTGACGTACTACCGACCTAGTATATTATGTTCTACTAGAAATGTAAAAGCCATAGTGTTTGGCACAATATGATGATCTAAATAAATAAAGCAGCTATTCGCGTGTTTTGCCTTTTGGTATTTTTGACTTTGAACAGTTTTTTTTTTTGAAAAGTTTTAATTGCAGCCTAAAAAGTAAATATAAGCAGATCCACATACTCTAGAAGAAAAAAATATGTATTAAAGTAGATAACTCCAACTATGGAAGCGATATAAATAAAATTGATATGGGCCCACTTCGGAAGTATACCCGTTTCAATGATATAAATAATTGCGTAACAAACATAACAAAATACAGTCGAATTGAGAACCTCCTCCTTCATTTGAAGTCGGTTAAAATAGGCTGGTTACTGCTGACTGACAAAACGCAGTGCATGAAATCAAAATATGAAATTGAAGTTAATACTTCTTGATAACAATAGTCCCTAAAATAATTCCATTAATATTTTATGTCTCAAGAATAAAATCAACGCAAACCTAACTTTAAAACTCATTTCCATTTAAGACGTTCCATCAATTTAATGTCAATTGTATTTATACAAAAGTCTACGTAAAAATCTGTTACAACTCACTTATAATACGAAAGCGAACAGAATCAACTTTTTTTCATAAAGTAAATTTCGTTCGCTTTGTAACACGATTTACCTTCGCGTCCGAGCCTTGTTTTGTTTTTAAAAGCAAACAATTTTATTTTACTGTTGTTTATTCTAATTGCAGATTGTTCTTGTGTGTGTTAACGGAACGTAATTATAAGGAGTGGGGGTGATGGCAGGGTGCCAACGTTGTGAAGCAAAAGCTTTTCGTTTAAGGAGAAAGTGCCAAGGTAGCCAGCGAAATTTAGATTTTCTGTCGTTTTTGCAATTAGTTGTCAGGTTGTACTTTGAAATAAATATTAGTCGCGACGATGAAGTGTGTTTTTATAGAATTATAATCATTAATATCAATAATTAGAACCCGCTCAGTACATTAAATACCATAGAATAGCTTTTTCATAAAATAGTCTTTATATACAACCTGTTTATCTGGAATGTCTTGTTTATGTATCAGTAATAAGATTATTGTACCAACAATTTTAAAAGAATTGTAAAATAACTGTGGCAATTCTGGTGTGCAATAAAGTTACATTAATATTACTATCTTGACTACGAAACAAAGCGCAAAACAATGATTGCTTAACGTACGTTCATACTACAATGATAACTAAACCAATTTTCGTCTCTCATATCGCATTTACTAACATTCGGGTTTGTCTAGATAAGCGTAGGGAAGCTTTTCTAACAAAAAGACCGCAACCGCTCCGTCAAACGGAGTGGTCTCTAAGCGCTAACATAAACTCACCAAAGGGAGGTCGAAAACGTGTTGCTGTTGTCATTCTGTGGCTTTTTCTATCTCTGTGTTTTTGGTGCCCTGAATATTTGAATTCGCCTCGAAATTTTCGATATCTCTGCTGCTCTAGTGGTCCCGACCGCTGAACATGAGGTGTTTGGTTCGAATCCCAGGTGTTGCAAAGTGTTACTGGGTGTTTCCATCAGGAACATATCAGTAGTAGCTAAGGAGTTTGGAATCCTAACCGGTTTTTGGCAAAAAACTACTACTACTTACTATATGGGACTTGAAACATAAATGGCGAAATGTAGGTGCACAATACAAAGGATGTTATATTCTGTTAACTAAAAAGTTTTCCATTCAAGTTAGTGCAAAACTAGTTCTTATTGGCATTGGCGTACACCACAAAAGTTAGGCTTATTTATTTTGTTCTTATTTGTTTATATCTTAAACTATCTTTATATCATTGGTCGTCTTCGAGTTAAAAGTTTTCGTTCTCACATAATTTATCATTTCAACATGAATGATGTAGCCAAGGTTTTGTAACAATATTCAGATTTAAAAGAGTGTCCATGGAGTTTCTTGCCCATGTTTCCTATAGAAATCTACGCTTTGATATGGACAACTACAGTACTTTCATAGTTATTATACCTTGTGACTGAGCTTCTTTTTATTGTTTGGATCGTTCAAAAGTGCGTGTAACTAACGAATTGACGACACGGTTAGCGCAGTAGCTGAGCGATGGACTGCTGTGCTAAGTGTCGCGGGTTCGATCCCCGCACGGAACAAATATTTGTATGACCTACAGGTAGTTGTTTCGGGTCTGGCTGTTTTTGTATGTGAGTTTCAATGTTTGTAAACGCACCCACGATACAGGAAAAAATCCTAGTGTGGTAACGTTATTTAAAAAAAAAACTGGTCTACTTGAAATAAATGCTTGTGATTTTGTTTTTAATATCTTTAACTATTCTTGAGTTTTCCACTACTGTGTTTTATATATTTAACCTATACATTGCTTTACTTTTACTGACCCTTGCCACAAATTCAGCTCATTGATAAACCTACAAACCGACATAAAACTTACGCATACTACTTTTAAAATCACAATCATCTGGGTGGGCAGGCCAAGCAAAGGCACGTTCATAAAATGCCTTGCATGTGCAATTTTCCCGCGACAAGCGACATGTGCGATTCGTTCAGTTTTCAATTTCGAACGGTGTCACCCACAGGGCTTGTATTGCTGACGGGAAGACAGACCCGTGTCACACACAGACAAAGGTACAGTCATTGACAATAATGTAGAGAGTAAAATATTTAAAAAAATAATCAGCCCTATTCCTCTTTTCTTTCTCTTATAATCATTCTCTATTCCTTTCAATATGATAGCTTAGCGATAATCATTCTTCAATCATTATGCAATTAGCTACATGCAATGAATTACGATTCAAAATCAATGGGAATTTAAGCCAGATACGCAAGCGATCTACAATATTTAAAACCAAAGTGATTACATAAATCGTTAAAGCTTCGAGTCAATACAACTGTTTGTTGGTTTTCTAAGACGTTTGTTTCGATCATTTTCGTTGCTTTCCGTCCGTTTCCCCTTATATTATTGCCGCTGACTGTACAACGCGACATAGATTAACTTAGTATATGTCGATAGGTACTGCATCCATTTTTGTTTCTCTATTGTTTTATAGCTTTCCTTTGTAATGGCCAGTGTTTTGTTTCTCTATGATTCCTGTTAACATCTGTTGCGTATCCATGTGGGCGAATATATAGGGGTTAGTGTATTTTATCGTTTTTTTTTTGGCAGCATGGACGTTGATTTCTAAAATAACAGCAATACGGGTTGTTATAGTAACCCACATATTTGTATCTATAATTTTCGCTATTCTAGGCCACTAACCTGCCTCAAAACATGGCGCTTGTAATGCCCGAAGCGTAAGTAGAAGTGTACATTTCGAAAGTTATGTTTAATTCGCACATGACATGACGTACTCAGTAATAAAATATACATGTTTTAACGGGTACCTATTTGTAAACCATGCTTTCTATCACAATACATCCATACTAATATTATAAATGCGAAAGTAACTCTGTCTGTCTGTTACTCTTTCACGCCTAAACGGCTGAACGGATTTTGATGAAATTTGGTATGGTGATAGATGATAACCTAGAAATGGTCATAGGCTATAAATAATCACGCCATCGTACGTAGGGGGTAGGCAGTAGGCAGATAACTAAATTGAGTTAGTGATTTTTAGTCGTTTTTGTTGGGACTTTTGCTCTTTCACGTCTAAACGGCTGAACGGATTTTGATGAAATTTAGTAAGGTAATAGATGGTTACCTAAAAACGGATATAAGATCAAAATTATCACGTCATCGTACTTAGGGGGTAGGAAGAAGGCAGAAAACTGAATTGAGTTAGTGATTTTTTTATGGTTTTTGCTGGGAGTTTTGCTCTATCATGCCTAAACGGCTGAACGGATTTTGATGAAATTTAGTTAGGTGATAGATAGTAACCTAGAAAAGGATATGGGCTATTAATATTCATGCTATCGTACTTAAGGCGTAGGCAGTAGGCAGAAAACTAATTAAGTTAGTGATTTTTAATCGTTTGTTTTAAAAGTTTACCTCATTCACGCCTTACCGTCTGAACGGATTTTTATAAGACTTGGTTAATTTAAAGATAGGATCCTACGCACGGACACAGGCTACTTTTTACGGCGGGAAAATACCTCATTCCCGCGGAAATCTAGCGTCATCGTGTCAAGAAGCGCATGACGCCATAGCTACTGAAATGATTTTGATGTTTTTTTTTTAAACTGAGTGTTACTAAGACTTCACGTTAGTATTTGATCACTTTTCTAACTTAGAGGGTAGGAAGGCGCCATAATTTAGGGAATTTATGATAAAATTTTGATGCAACTGTCTTTATTTGATAGTTTTACTTGGATCGAAACTTAGCGACATTCCATCACACTACTTAACTTATAGGGTAGGAAGGTACCAAAATTCAGACTACTTTTTACTTCGGGAAAATATCTCATTCCCACAGGAACCTATACATAGCTACCTATCTACAACATTAAAACTCTGTCTAGAATCACATTACGCAAAAACTATTGATCTGATTTGTATACGATTTTTTATTCAAATGACTGTTACATTACATAAAGATAAAATCTAATTACCTACACCACAGAATTAATATAGTACCACTTATCTAGCTACGCTTTAAACTTGAGGAGGTAATTAGATAGGCATTTATACGAACTTTAAGCCCAGTAATCAATCATAGTGATAAGTTAATACTCATTTTAGACAAAGAAACGGATAGGTAATCAGTTCATCACCGAAATTATAACACCTACACTTAGTTTGTTTACTATTCAATGAGGGAAAATAATTCTGTATAACGCAAACCTTCAAATCATACGTCGTCGTAGTGAACATTCGGAGCTATCCATTATGTGCTTTTTTTTCGGGTGGGAAATCATCCAATGACTTCCCCCGCTCTGGGTGGAGCGGGGGGGTATGTCAGACTTGTACTGACTAAAACCCACCCATGTTCCTTCTATTGCCCTTTACGTTCTGAGGCCGCGGTATCTCTTTCGAACATCCCGCAACCCCGGCAGGCGGAGGCCCTGGCAAGCCCCTCTGCTTTGCTGACATCTCTTTGAGGCGCGCGTGAAACACGAACGCGCCGTCGACACGGCCTGTCGTCAATCGACGGACGGACAGTGAGCTACCCATTGCTCACCGTTCACAGGCCCGCATCTACGGTGGCCGGGAGTCGTCTCGCAACGCCCGGCGCCCGGGGCGTCTCCCGCGATCCATTATGTGCTTAGGTTGCTTTTGAACAAATTTTGGTGTGAAGTTGAGGACCGGAACACGCTAGTGGCAAAGTATAAAAGTGGGGGGCATTGTTGCAGGGGGACTTACAGCCGGGAGAAAACAAAAAAACTTGCGGACGAAGTCGCGGGTAAAAGCTGTAAAAGATGGAAACACAAAAAAAAACTGTATAAAAGCGAAAGTAAGTTTGTTTGTTTGTTACGTCTTCACGCCAGTGGCAAGACCGATTTTGATGAATTTGGTACAGAGTTAGTTGGGACCCTGAAGACGGACAGCAGAGGCTATATTTTTCTTTAAGTGAGAAATGAGTGTTAGCTTACTTAAAATTCATGTTCGAATTTCTATTAAATTCTGTGCATTTTTAAAATACTTTTGCCAAATTTATTAAAAATAAGTAGTGAATTGTTTCTAAACTTGTTGAATTACGGAAGTTTGTATTTAACTATAACATTCATTATTGTTCAGTGTTCTATAAGTTATGTTGATTTTTACTTGTAGTTTTAAAAAACTATCTTATATTTCATTTTAATATTATTGTTAATGTTACTTAAATTCGTGGCTCAATTTTGAGTTCCGGTACGGTAATGGCGGTAAAATGACGTTGGTTATGAGATGAGTGGGTACTTCCAATAACTTGCTTATGCCTATAAATAAGCCCCACAAGTTATTCGAGGGGAGTCATCTCTGAGCTACGAAGCGAGCTAGTTATTATTGTTGTGTATAACTGTGTATTGTTAATAAAATTATGTTGAAGTGAAACAGTATTTCAATTAGTTATGAACAATTTTTATAAATCAGAAGTGGGATTACACCAAGGATTCAGGTGCGCATACTGCTACCACCCTGGTGTGAGCATACGCCTACAATAAGGTATGTTATTAAGATATTTAATTATTGAATAAAGTGATGTGTAAATTATTTTTCGCTGAAGCCATAACGGAAAAAAAATATCCGTAATACTGCGGGTAGATTAATTATTAATTGTATTTGTGCATATAACTGGTGTTGAACACCTCTTTTTGCGTCGGGTGTTAAAAAGACCAAGTCTCATGCTTTCCCGGGAAATACTATTTATTATATGTATTGGACTGAACTTGGGAACATTAGTCTCTGGTGAGTGAATGTCAAAGTTCCAGTTTTATTTCATAATTAAAAATTAAGAATTGTATTTTGTATTTCTCCTTAAAATATCCTATAGCTTGGCTACTAGTGTGATCGTGTAAAACGTCAAGTGATAGTTAGATACTTATTGCATAAATAGGCTGAAACGATCAATTAACCGGGGTTTATTCCTGTATGTCGTTGGGATTTTTTTGTCTTTTGTACACACACCCTCATTTATCCAATTATTTGGTTAACATTTGAATAACGTGTTCGGTCCATAGGATACTATTTATACGAAATAGATACTCGTTGTTTTAAAATAAATTTCAGGTTACTGGACATTGTATGTACTGATCCAAGAAGAGACACAAGTCCAGTAGAAGTCATCACCGACTTGTCGCCCGTCAGCAGCACCCCGCAGGGATAATCGTTGCTCCGAGCAGCGTAGATCCAGAAGGTCACCTCTGCTTGTGGAGTTACAGGCAAGAAATCAAAAACAGTGGGTAAGACTAAAATTTAATTAATGATAGACAGTGCTAAAATTTCTGTTGATGCAATCGTAATACCTGAAAATTATTTAAATCAAAATCAAATCAAACCAAAATCATTTATTTGCGTAAATAAGGTACCGAAGGTTGAAAAGTAGACCAAATTGATCTCTTATTCTGCCTTTAATTTCGGCGTGCAAATTAACAACAGGATATGTTGCCTTAAATGAACCAATTATAATCATGCTGCCATCATACAGTCAATCCCATTAAAAATTAACATTGTACCTATTATTGACTTGAATGTCAATACAATAATAATGAAATAAAATAGTTATCATAAATGCCAATGTAACAATGAAAAATTGATAATAATAGATAATCACAAATGCCAATATAACAAACAAAAAAATGACTGAGCAGTGCTATGAATTGCTTATTGGTCAAACGGCTACGGAACGACCCCAAATATGGGTATTTAAATCTGATATAAATTTGGTGATTAAGGCGCCAACCCGACCATAACGCCGCGCAAGCCGTTTTTGTGCAGTTTTCTGGAGCCATCTACTTGTTTTTTAAAACTAAAAAAAAAAAAATCTTTATAATCTTGATTCCATTATTGTAGATTTATTTTTATTGTTATTATTTAGTAAATCTCCTTACAACAAAACACCAGAAATGAGAAATAATGATCATTAACAGGCATCTCCTCGTAAAATAAACATTGTTTAATTTTGCTCTTGACACTAATGGATACACAATTTTATAATGAACATTTTGGTACAATTTTTTTTCCAAAACTTTATTTTACTATATATAGATTTTATAAAAAAAAAATAGACATTATTCACTACTGTTACTCCGGCGCGCCAAAGAGGGAACGAATGCTCAAGGTTATATTGGTTAGGGTACGGCCTTAATGATAAACGGGAACAAAATGACGAGCGACTTGTTTTAAAAATCTTACGAATCTGTCAAGGCTTAATTAAGGTTGTATTTCTGTTGTCGGTAAAAGTATTTACTGATTTCAAATTTAGTGGAATTATTTTCGTTGAAAATAGTCATCGCTTAAACTATAGTGTAGAAATCGGTTTATATAGTATTCAAAACGGTGGTGGCTAATTAACTATCCTAAACTAAAAAAAAAAACATCAGAAAGAACAATGGCCAAATTTCTATAGGAGCTGGACTTGACTTTTGTTTTTCATGTCCTAAAATAAACTACAGTGAGTTTGGTTTGTTTTATGTTATACACCATCCTGTTAGTAAATCATATCTAAACAGCCACATTTTTTTTATAATTACCTCATCAATACTTTGAGGAAGTGGTAGTTATCAGTCCGTAAGACAATGCCAAGGTCAAATAAACAGAAGGAAATCCAAAATAGCACAGTATGTATCATAACAATTCACAAGTGGAATGATCCCCGGGTGTCAATCAATGGTGCGGGTCGATGTCCACAGATTAAGTAACCTGTCGATGACAAATGACGTTCTGTTATACGTAATTGAACAAAACGCTTATATTACCATGAAGTTACATAATTATTTTTTTTATGACAAGAATCCGTAATAATAATCAGTATATTAGTTGATTTAATGCTTGTACACTAATTGTATTCAATTGCAGTCAACAACTATTCAAAAAAACGTGAATAATTATAGTCTTTTATTAAAAAGCCATTTTAACATTTTTCCGAAACTATTATTCTAAATAATTTCGAAAATGTTGTGAAAAATAAAGTATAGATAATTTTTTTTTTGTGGCTACTTAAAAAGATAATTCTTGTGGAAGACCTTAAAAAAAAATTACGGTATTTTTCATATATATGGCGTATTGGGACGCCACCGTTTCATAGTCTGGTACGAAATGACCATCCTTCTTTAAATTATTCAATAATTTGAACCAGTATCGAGATTGAAGAAAAAAAAAATGATTTCTAGGCTCGTACTGGCAATTTAAAATTCTAACCTTGAAACACAAATACACAGAAGCTAGCAAACATGCTTTAGGTAGTGTTTTACTACAAACACAAGTCGATGGAGTTTTCAAACCGGTAGCTTACAGACTTCGTCTGAAGAGTCCCATTTTTACAAACACTTACACACGTCTAGTTTAAAAAAAAAACTAGGTGAAGAAACAGCCGAAACATACGGAAAGATCATAGTCGCTTTTAAGGTCCGAAAAAAAAAATCTTGGTCAGTTTACATGGGGACTGTGCAGATCTATGATATAGTCTTTTTAAGAAAGCACCACACAAATTGAGTGGACCTGGCTAATCAGTGCCAGGATTTGTCAGTTATGGTATAGCTCAACTCATAACTCAAGGAGCTCAACGCCTCGACGAACAATTCCAAAAAAAAAGGACATTGTGTAGGTCTCAAACTGCCCGATAATCGTCAAAAACAAACAAATTAAATAACAATAATGATCCACATGGTCTTCACATTCACAATACACAACTAAAGCAAATAAAATATTTACGAAATTAAATTAATGAGATCCTAATGAAATTATAATGTGACAAATCAAAATAATAATAAAAAAAAAACAAAGTGAAAATTAATGTCACATCATTAAATGTTTAAATGTTCAATGTTAAAAGTAGGAATCCAACTATGGAAAATTCAGGTATAATTCAAGTTATTGTTATTTTCGACATCATGAAGATAACTGATCATTGGCTAACGACCGTACAGCTAGTGGACTCTGTAAAGCAACGCAAAAGAATTTTGTCCTAAATCGTAATAGGGTTTATCGTGAATAACTGAAGATGGATTAAGGTGGGTGATTCCAAAGGGTTGTAGGTGGAAAAAAAAACAGGGTTTCTTGCACCCTAAAATAAATACACCCTTTTACACCATTCATGTTGGTCATCTTGGTCAATTTGTGAAAATTTGGGTGATTGTAGAATCATTTACTAAATCTATGTCGCCATTTTTTAAGTGCAATATGCACACAACCATAGAGGCCGCTATGAGCGAAAGACCACTTTTTAAGTGCAATGTGCACACAACTATAAAGGCCGCTATGAGCGAAAGGCCACTTTTTAAGTGCAATGTGCACACAACTATAAAGGCCGCTATGAGCGAAAGGCCACTTTCAAGTGCAATGTGCACACAACTATAAAGGCCGCTATGAGCGAAAGGCCACTTTTCAAGTGCAATGTGCACACAACTATAAAGGCCGCTATGAGCGAAAGGCCACTTTTCAAGTGCAATGTGTAAACAACTATAGAAGTGCAATGTGTAAACAAATATAGAGCCCGCTATGAGCGAAAGGCCACTTTTCAAGTGCAATGTGTAAACAAATATAGAGGCCGCTATGAGCGAAAGGCCACTTTTCAAGTGCAGTGTGTAAGCAACTATAGAAGTGCAATGTGTAAACAAATATAGAGGCCGCTATGAGTGAAAGGCCACTTTTCAAGTGCAATGTGTAAACAAATATAGAGGCCGCTATGAGTGAAAGGCCACTTTTCAAGTGCAATGTGTAAACAAATATAGAGGCCGCTATGAGCGAAAGGCCGCTTTTCAAGTGCAATGTGTAAACAAATATAGAGGCCGCTATGAGCGAAAGGCCACTTTTGAAGTGCAATGTGTAAACAAATATAGAGGCCGCTATGAGCGAAAGACCACTTTTCAAGAGCATTGTGCAGTAGCCGAAATAACATGGTCATTCTGTAATAATAAGCATGTACTATAAAATACAATGTAATGTGTATGGTATTTTTATTGTTATGTAATGAACATTGTTCAAGCATGAACAAAAATAGTCAAAGGCAAATATTTATTTGCAGATAAATATGGTTACAAAAGTCGTATATAGTAATAGTGGCTGAACATAATTAATCGTAACATAATGACATGCAAAATTAAGATATGTTTTTAATTGTTATAATTTGTATTGAAGGAATTTTTGCAAATTTAAGATATGTTTTTAATTGCTATAATTTGTATTGAAGGAATTCTTGCAAATTTAAGATATGTTTTTAATTGTTATAATTTGTATTGAAGGAATTCTTGCAAATTTAAGATATGTTTTTAATTGTTATAATTTGTATTGAAGGATTTTTTGCAAATATGAGATATGAAGGATATTTTGCAAATTTAAGATATGTTTGTAATTGTTGTAATTTGTATTGAAGGTTTTTTTTGCAAATTTAAGATGTTATTTTAATTGTTATCATTTGTATAGAAGGAATTCTCAATTAACCACCAACGTAAACCCGTTCTGAAACGTTTTATTTTTGTGAGTATTCACCATAACCCGTTAAGTTTGCATTTCTGAGTGAATTTATAACTTTTTGTAATTCGCTTTTGTCAGAGGGCATAAAAAAATACTAGAATTAATAGAATCAATATCATAATTACTGTGTTAATGTCAACATTATTGTTGGTCAAATTGATACAATAGTCATTTGCATAATTTACAATGACCGTGGGGTTTGACAATAGTCCGGTTTAAGTTTCTATCTTCTTAATATTTGACTCCTGAATTTGAACATTATTTGTGTTTAAAATGTTTTTGCGCTTTTTGCATACACTTTCTAGGCGATTTATTATATTTTTAAGTATTTCTGTTTACTGTCTTTGTCAGATGAAAAGTAATATTTAAACTGTAAGTTTCTTTTGAATTAGTTGATATTTTAATACCTTTGGAAATCCATTTCGTATATTTTTTTCCTGGGTTTATTTTGTTCTTCATTTTATATAATCACTGATACAATAATAAATATTTTGTAATTATTGTTTTAATATAGTTGCTTTTATTTAATGCAGTCATTCGCGGGGACGCGGAAATTTATCAGGATGGACGAATTGTTAGCTTACTTAAAATTCATGTTCGAATTTCTATTAAATTCTGTGCATTTTTAAAATACTTTTGCCAAATTTATTAAAAATAAGTAGTGAATTGTTTCTAAACTTGTTGAATTACGGAAGTTTGTATTTAACTATAACATTCATTATTGTTCAGTGTTCTATAAGTTATGTTGATTTTTACTTGTAGTTTTAAAAAACTATCTTATATTTCATTTTAATATTATTGTTAATGTTACTTAAATTCGTGGCTCAATTTTGAGTTCCGGTACGGTAATGGCGGTAAAATGACGTTGGTTATGAGATGAGTGGGTACTTCCAATAACTTGCTTATGCCTATAAATAAGCCCCACAAGTTATTCGAGGGGAGTCATCTCTGAGCTACGAAGCGAGCTAGTTATTATTGTTGTGTATAACTGTGTATTGTTAATAAAATTATGTTGAAGTGAAACAGTATTTCAATTAGTTATGAACAATTTTTATATGAGGGAGGAAGAAAAGGGAAAACTTAGCATTGCTATTACAATAAATAAGTTGCAAGGGCAAAAACTACAGGAAGTAGGTACTTGCAAATCAGGAAAGGGGAACTGTGTTACCCCGAATTTAACGCGAGCGAAGCCGCGGGCAAAAGCTAGTTTATTCATAAAGCAACAAGAACACATTAGGTTTTTCCTAATGATCATAAAAAACAAATGCGAAAGATTTTGTTCATTATTTGAATTTCTTGGGGTACCTACCTGATATTTGTATGAAGTATATGTTAACGTTCAATTCGCTATTCTAAAAACAGTAAAAGGCAATTTAGGCAATACTTTAAGAGAGTGAAGTAATCACATACATAAGTAACTTTTACTATGCGATTAACTATGAAGTATGATAAAAAAATATGTAGTCACCTAATTTTTTTTTCCAGTTACACGACCAATTATAGAGCAGCTGATGTTTTTTAAGATTTTAAATTGTTCCCCAAAATAATTCTTTTAAAACAATTACAAACTTTCAAATAGTTTTCATGAAAACACAACTTTTCAACGTACAACGTTGGTAGGTGAAGTTGAATAACGCCCGGTTCCAATAAACAAAAAACGATTCGTTTTGCCTACGGATAGTAGTATTTTAACAAACGTCTCGTAGAAAATACTACTATCCGTAAGTTAAACGAATCGTTTTTATGTTTATTGGAACCGGGCATAAATCACCCATTAATATCCTTAATTTGACATAAGTCCATACTAAAACCTTTTTACACCAATAGTGGTTAACCAAACTACTAAACTTAGTCTATAAGTCTGTCTCAATATGGTTCATAAGATATCCCACTATACCTTTCAGTTCGTTGGCTCAACCCAGTGAAGCGAATTGCAGCTCAAATCTAGCGTAAATAGATTTATCTCCGTTCATCGGTTGTGTCGTCAGCCTCACTTACTTGATTGTTTCTACAACTTATTGTATTGGTTATTTTATTAATGCTATTGGGTTTTTAGAAAGGATTGGGTTGAAAGGTTTTTGGTTAGTTTACTGTCTTCATGGATTATTTAGTTTTTAAGATACAAAGCGAAAGAAACTAAGAAAAGTAGAAAGTTGGGGCCATTTTTTGCGGATGAGAAATCATCAAATAATTCCCCCGCTCTGAGTGCATCGGATACAACTCGAACACCCCCCCCCCCCGTGTTAGACTTGTACTGACTAAAACCCACCCATATTCTTTCTATTGCCCTTTATGTTCGGAGGCCGCGGTATCTCTTTCGAACAACCCGCAACCAAAGTTGGGGCCTGCAAAGTTAATAAGTTTGAACGAGGTCACCTAATGAAAACCGCGTAAAAAAGCTGTCAGTGTCCCCATTGATATGGAATATTGTTATTTCATTGATTTCGAGGGCACGGTTGATGCAGTGGCTGAACAGTTGACTCCTGCACTGCGGGCGTATTCGTCAACTCGCGCCCCATAAACTCGCGACTGCGCGCGAGTTAGCACTTTGTGATTTTACCTATTTTTTTTGTAGTCAACTCGCGACCGAGTGAAAACTGGTACAGTCATCTACAAAAGTGTTTTAATAAATTTAATATAGGAACCTACGTTATATGTATAGGGCGCTGTACGGTTTGAGTTTGAAATAAAATAAATTATAGTTTTTGAGATAAATGTCTTTAAAATATAAAACACATGCTTTTAATTTAAAATTACTTGTTTTTCTAATGATTATCATCAATATCACAAATCAACTTTATCACAATGACTCAAGATTTTGGTTAATTACCTAGTATGTCTAAAACAAAACAAATATAACAAAATAAAATCAATAATTTAGTAGTTCGAGTATGTGTAAAATAATAATCAACAAGTAAACGATTTGGTTAGTTATTACTTACTAATAAAATTAATGCTAATCTTAGTAACTATACATTACAATCACAGGTCAGGGTTTGTTGTAAATGATTTTTATAACAAAAGTTAATATATTACTTACTAATAAAAACAATTACACGCTTAGGGACTATAAAAGAAAATATTTTTTTATAACAAACTTTTATAATAATTATTACTTACTAATAAAATCAATGCTAATCTTAGTAACTACAAAATTACAGATCAGGGTTTCTCGTAAATAATTTTTATATCTGCTATAATTATATATGTAACAATTACAGGACTAAAAGTTCGATACATAAATCGACACTTATAACGCCGTGCATAAATTCATTTATAGTAAATGTAACGTGTTCATCAATTGCGCACGTTTCCTTTAACTTTACTGTTATACTAGACCTTTTTACGTATAAAGTATGGTAAAAATTATCTTCTTTTTGTAATACTGTTAAAAAATGTGCAATGCTTGAGGGTTTACTGTTGATTTTCTTGTTTACAGTAGAATGCCAACTCTCAACCATGTTTGTAGTACGACGCTGCATGTTATTGCAAGACCATTTGTCGGCATAAAACGAAGTCTCATTTAACCATGTCGCTACAAAATAATCATTAAATTTAAAAATATTTTCATCTTTCGGCCATTGAGACATAATGTACAACCAACCACTCTCAGTAGCTTCTTTGGGCAAATGTGCCAAAACAATACACCTCTTTACATGTTTCCTAAACAGTGCATTTTTAGTTATTCCTAGTTTTTCAGCTTTTCGTCACAAACTTCGTGAGAAATGGAGGAAACACCCACGAATGGTCGTTTCAGGAAATATATCTTTGACTGCCAACATTGCAGCTTTCTCGAAGTCAAGTATAAAGGTTTTGGGATTAAATTGAGGAATTTGACTCTTGATAAGGCGAAACAAAATATCGTAAGTGACTCTTGCTTTGATGGTCAATAACGCATAAATCACGGGTATAATATTATTATGTATTTTACTACTCCCTAAATCCACATGTAGGGTGTACAACTGCTGGAAAAGTTTCAAACAAAATTTAAAAGTACCATCACTTAAAACAGTCAAATTCGGATTTGTAAGGATTGTTTTACTATGCTCACTAGCGAATACTAAAGTTCTATTACTTGTCTGGTAATCAGCTAATAAAAAGTTTGTAAATTTTTCGGGCGCAGATGAATTAGAAGGAGATAGCGATAGCGCTATCTACTTCAAACTCATGTTGTAAACCCGTTGCTGCGCGCTGACGTTGCTTGATTGTTGTAAGTAATGTTTAATTTTGAACTTTATGAGGCGATTATATATTACATATTAAAATATATATGTACATACATAATTATTGAGTAATAATACTTAATTAGCCAAATGGTATACATCCTCGTGTCCATCCATCCATCCTTAGTTTAAGATAACTTCTTGAGTCATAGTGATATTTTTGATAAATCATTATGAAAATAAGCAGTTTTATATTTTTGTCATATTGTTTTTTTAAATATGTATATCTATCTCAAAAAACAACTCCATCTCTAAGACGAACTCGTTACAACGTATAGTGTCTTAGAATTGTAAAGTATGTTCTTGATATTAAATTTAACAAAACACTTTTGTAGATGACTGTACATACGTCAGATTTTCACTCGGTCGCGAGTTGACTACAACAAAAATAGGTAAAATCGAAAAGTGCTAACTCGCGCTCAGTCGCGAGTTAATGAGGCGCGAGTTGACGAATAAGCCGCACTGTGTGTTGCGGTATCGATCTCCCCACGGAACAAATATTTGTATGGCCTACAGATAGTTATCGGCGTATGGATGTTTGTGTATGTGAATTCATATGTTTTCAAACGCTGAATGCGTTTTTTCCATGTAGGAAAGAAAACATAATGTGGGCCGTTTTTTAATGAAAAAAGGTGGAATTCGTTCTGCTGGAGCTTTAAAGGATATTCCTGATCTCTTCCTCTCTTTCAATTTATTAATCATGTTGTCATAGCTGATTCGGTAATTTAGTTTAAAGAAGGGTATTACTTTAAAACAGCAATTACAGTATTTTTCTTACAAAAGTAATAAATACGATACACATATTTGAATTTTACTCACAGCATGAGGAAAAGAAAGTCGTTTAAACAAGTAAAAGTTAATTAAATAAGTTCTTGTAATACACTTCTAAGGCAACCTTATTGCTTGTGGCGCGTCCGGAACCTCCTTCTTGGAGTTCTGCTTAAGTTTTCCTGCTATCACAGTTCTTAGAAAACTAGACATATTTTTAAATTAATAAAAGTAAGAGGCCTTTCAGAGGAGCTCGTGCCTAAATAATATCCGCCGCTCGGGTCGATATTTAGGTTAAGCTGCGCTTGCCTAGATTGGTCTGTGGATGGGTGACCACCCGTTAGGAGCGTCGCCCACACGATTGGCAGTCGGGGTGCGGTCGGGGCGCGGGCGCGTAAGGCGCTTCGCCCACACGACATTTGTAAAGAAAATCTCGTTGCGGCGTGCCTCTTATGTGCCTGCGCCTCGACTGTTGGTCGTGTGGGCGACGCGCCTTACATACCAAGTTTGCTCCGTGACTCGGAAAACAGTCCCGGATGTCATTTTAGTTCTTGACAGTCGTTACGTTAGTCAGTATCCCGAAAGTCTGACAACCAGTCTTACTAAAGGGTATCGTATTACCCAGTACTTATCATATTTTAATTAAAATATACATATATTTATTGCCATTTTTGCTTTTACTCTGGACACTTTTAATGTGCACGTCTAACTACATGGTTCTCACGTATAAGTGAGTAATCTCAACATGAATGATGTAACCATGATCTTGTACAATTATTATGATTTAAAAGAGTGTCCATGGAGTTTCTTGCCCATTCTTCTCCATAGAGATCAACGCTTTGGAATAGGCTACTACAGTACTTTCAAAAGTGCCGTAATGAACTAATTGAAATAAATGCTTTGAGTTTGAGTTACTAACTGCTTTGTGAAGATCTATTCAAAAAGTGAAAAGCACGAATTACAAAATAAGGCTAAGAAGTAATGTAGATAAAAAGGATCGAGATCTAGTATAAATCTTGATTCTTTTTTACCTACTACATTACTTTTTGTTTACTATTTTGTTCCTTCATTCACAATAATTATTGTCTTCGTGAAAACCACCTTATGCCTATTTTCACCAGGTGTGCTCCGGGTTTTAAAGCATTTTCACGCGTGTAGGCTCTTCATTATTGTTTTAGGACTGAAATTCGATGATTAAACAAATATGCGCAGAATATTTCAATTTTAAAATGAATTGATTAAATTCTAAAATGTTATTTCAAATGGACTGCTCGGTGTTTAGCATTGTCTATTTAAAGCGTTATCATAATATTCTTTACTCACTCGTAATGGCCTACTAAAAACATACTTTATACATAGATACCAATTTTAATATATTTTAGTAGTTAAATAGGCAAAACTTTACACTGTGAAATTTTAGTCATCTTAAAACGGCAGCTTACTTTACCTTTTAATGACATAGTAAGGATTTATATTTTTTTATAACATTTGAGATTAACAAATATTATTCATTAATATAACGCATGACGTAGTTTAAAACCCCCTAGCTAAGGCTTTACCAACAGTATGTTTTTAAAACACATTTGTTCATCTTTTTCCCGAAAACGACTGGGCCAATTTCAATAAAGTTCAAATTAAAATTTACTTACGACAGTTTAGCGTGTCTTATCTCGAAGTACGAACTTTAATTAAACTTTCATTATTAGAAAGACGCTATCTAATTGTCAAAATGCCTGTTTACACAACTTCACTTTCCTTCAGTTTAGTTTTCAATTCAATTATAAACTTGTTCTTGGCTGTTCTAATTGCCTCCGTTGCTATGATGGACATTGAGATAATTTCTATTTACAAAGCCTTGAAAAGAACTTAGCAATCCTTACTAATATTATAAAAGCGAAAGTGATTTTGTTTGTTTGTATTTTTTTGTTTGTTTGTTATGTCTTCACGCCTAAATGGCTAAACAGATTTTGTTGAATTTTGGTACAGAGAATGAATTATTATGAATTTTGGGACCCTCGAGACGGAAATAGGATATTTTTTTCTTAAAGTAAGTTATGAGGGAGAAAGAGGGAAGAAAAGGGAAAACTTAGCTTTGCTATTACAATAAATAAAGCGCAAGGGCAAAAACTACAGGAAGCAAGTATCTGCAAATCAGGAAAGGGAAACGGTGTTACCCTGAATTTAAAGCGAGCAAAGCCGCGGGCAAAAGCTAGTATGTAATGTTTATAACCTTGAAATTAATTTTCATGTTTGCAAAAAAACAGTTATTAGATTAATACACGTGTTTATCTGCTGTCAGGCGATGCAAAAAGATCAGCAACATCTGAAATAAGTTAATATTCAGGTGCTGCATGACGGAACTCCTTTAGGACCCAATCCGACAACTCTGTAATGAAATTGACCATGTAATTATTTTAAAAACTTTTCAATTAATTTAATAAAACAACTAAAAGATAATGTTCCGAATATACACTTTGTAAGATAAAATGTAGTATAAAAACCCAATTGTAACATCTTCTCTCCAAACTGTGTTATGCCAATATATGATTTGATTTGACTAAGTTCTCCGCACTCCAGAAAAATAAGAGAGCCAACCTCATCTAAAGTAAAAGAAGATAGAGTAGGGCCGAAGATGAAGGTAGCTTACAGATTAAAAACTGAAATATCATGCATAACACATAGGCATTGTAGGTAATTTTTTATTATTTTATTGGTGCTATTAAATATGTTCTGTATTTAGTGATGGGTATTTACAAGTGAGACTAAACTATGAGCAAGAAAAGAACTGCAGAACTGTCCTTTTCGCACTGGCATGGCATTAAAAAGTGCACGATAATAAAGTGTTACGGTAGTTCTACACAATTGTACAGAACTATCTCAACACATTCCTAACTTGAACAACCAATATGGTTTTTCCTGGAAATGCAGACCAAAATGAAACTGGATCATTTCACAGAATGTTTCAACAATCAGAACTGAAGTTACAGTACAATAACTTGGAATCTAAACTATGATGGTGAATCTAACTATTCAGTTCCAGAACTTTCTCTATTCAATTTAGGTTGCGAATGGACATACTACGATTACACATAATAATTTGGTGTTACATACGACGTATTTTTGGCATTGTATGGGCCCGATCGTGACTTCCTACGTGCAGAGTAAAATGTTTGAAAAAAAGAAGTGAACACAGCTTCTCAAACACACCTTAATTGAACACACTTTATTCAGTCATTGAGTCTCGTGAATGGTGAACTGAAGAATATAAGCCACTTTTGAGAACGTCCTTAATGTTGAATATTACGTTGTGTTATGTGCGTTTTTTTCCTCCTAGGTGTGTATACATTATAATGGAGTTGGTACACTTTCTCTTCACACACACCCGATAACCAACTAACAAAATAACCCCTATTCACTCAAACATAAACCATTACAAGTACAGCTCGAATCGGGTCACCATGATAGTCTTGAGATAACGGGGTAAATCAATTTGCAGCACATTCGGAGGCTGCTTGCGACATCTACAGGGTTGCCGCAACTAAATATAGACATTTCACGGTATCCTAGTCTCAACCGAGAAATAGCCGCTTCTCATCAACCTACGGTATCTATGCGGCTTAAAAGTATGAATAAAATAAGCTTCGATGAAAAATCATGAGTTGTTTGTACCAAGTAATATGAACAAATGACAATGAGAGCTCATCTAGAACTGTAAATTAATAAAACGGTCTTATCTTAACAGTCTGCTGCGTGGACAACAGTCTTTTGAGTTTAATACTACAAGGTTTGTATGGAGAAAAGGGAGGCTTTTGCCAAGCAATAAAAAAAACAATATAGGCAAAGAAAAAAGGCAACGAAGGCGCACCGAAACTAGTTTTTCCAAGCTATGAGGTTTTTCTACAACAAAATAAAAACAACATCTATGCTGATACCCAATTTTGGCTTGGGATATTCTGCATCGCAAGTTAAACTCGGGTCAGTTAGACCCTTGTCTTATTCATACTCTTAGAAATTTTCCCAAGAGTGTTGAGCTACATCAATATATGATATTTGGAGCCCGTTCGTTATTCAACAGCGTGTATCAAGCTGTTGGAATATTCAGATATTGCGAAATATGTAGACCGCAGAGGCGGCAAATCTATATTCGTACAAGACTATTTAAATTTTCTACAGCTGCAGATAACGTATTTTTGGTAGTTTATTTGATACGTTGTTTCTCTTATTTTAAAAAGGCTTATCTATAAATGCACAAAGCAAGAAAGTTACAAGATTTACCTAATCCAACGAGTCGTGGTGGATGACTAACTCTCCAAGAGAGAAGACTAATGTCCTAGCAGTGGTCCTTATTCCACCACGTGTGGATAGGACCAGGTAATTATCAGGCAAAGAGACTAGGTTGTACACCTAAACGGTACAGCAGTACCAATTATGATAGGCGAAGGTTTTGGCCTACGATCTGCAACGTAATCGACTGGGTTGGGACATGATGAATATTCAGATATTTTACGATGCCCTGTCGTCGTAAGTCGTGGTGGAGTGATAGGAACCTACTGAACTTCATAATTATGTATATTTAAATATGTGTTCGCATGGGTTTAGTTTGCAGGGACTTTGAAAATTTGGTTAGTTACATACTAAAAGTGTGACATCAAAGTTTTCTTTAGTTCCCATGTGTGAACACACGGAGACACATGCAGCTATACATTTCCAGTATAACGTGATCTCACTTCGTATAGGCATACCGTATATAAGAGATCCGCTTAAACGGTTTGTCGTGCATGTTTCAAACATTAGTATAGTTTCGCTATAAAGAAAACCTTGATTGATATTATTTTCTTTTTCTCAGAGCAGCCTTTACGAATCGATATCCCTTCAGTATTGCATCAGACGGACCTTCGCACGCCATTCTATTCGACATAAAAAAACACACTAAGTGACCGCTAATGCATTACAAATACACGCAATGACCAATGACCATTTGCTGACCATGTTTGGGACAGCCCTGACTAGGGCTAATGCAGTCTGAATTTAAAGGGCAGTTTTTATGAAACAAAAAGGATTAATTTTTGTCAGGATCTTCAAAGGGTCTTGGTGAAAATGGTAGTAAGTGGAATTCCAAATTATATCTGAAATCATAAGCTCATAATTTATATGTACACACGATGACACGACGGCACAAAGCCATTTTAACCAGATCTGTCTAATACGGTGTGCGATCCGTAGTAGAGAGATCAGGTTATTATAGCTTAGAATAGGTTGACCTGCCGTCGTGTGTACTATCGCGACAGTTACCACAGTAGCTGGAGACCAGGTGTAAGGGCTTATTCAAAATGTTTCATAATTTTCCTGTGTATTGTCCAAAGACTATAGCAGTTTTTTTTAAAGCAGATCACTTTGGAAATATTTACCAAGAAACACAGTAATACGTCCAAACTAGGCTGGTGAAGTTCAAAAATCGATTTAGGACTGTTAAGGCAAATGTAGGTTTTCTTTTGAATATCAAATCTTTGTTTAAAACAAAGCACATGAATAAGGCATTAATACGAGATCTTGTGAGTAGACAAGTAATAGAATGAGTGAGTGGAAAAAAGACACGCTGTAAATGACGACACAACGACGACGATCGACGACATGGTTGGCGCAGTGGTTGAGCGATCGAGTGCTGCGCTGAGTGTCGCGGGTTCGATTCCCGCACGGAACAAATATTTGTATGGCCTACAGATGGTTGTTTCGGGTCTGGCTGTTTGTGTATGTGAGTTTAAATGTTTCTAAACGCACCCACGATACAGGAAAAATTTCTAGTGCAACGTTTTAAAAAAAAATTATAAAAGAAATAATGAATGATAGTTTTACGAGTAGTAAGAAGTGAAGTACAAATAACAAGCTGTTATTAAATAAATATATTTCAAAGCCTGTTGGTCTTACGTCCAAATTGCATAGATAACTGCTCATGTTCCTTTAGATGTGGTAGCCCTAGCTCTGACTGGGTACACAATCCGAGAGGTTGCTTTGTCCTCAGATCATATTGTAAGCGTCCACGCTCCATTGAGCTAAGTATTGCGTTACCTATGGCTATCGAATCATACGGAATTCAAGGCAGAATATTATTATGCCGGTTTATCCAATATATCTGGACCGTGTGTTATTTCATAGAATGCTCAACACAAGAATAGTAGGGTTGCGGGTTGTTTGAAAGAGATACAGCAACCCAGGAACACAAAGGGCAAAAAAGGAACATGGGTGGGTTTTGGTCAGTAAAAGTCTTACACTCCCACCCGCTCCGCCCAGAGTAGGGTAAGTTATTTAACGACTCCCATCCGAAAAAAAATTGGAAAATTGTGGTTGAAATATTTTTGGTTGTTGAAAAAACGAAACCATGTGTTCAAGTACTTATGTGTGTTCACATTTGCGTCTTAATATTTCTATTTACTTTAGTTTTAAATATCTACTGTAGATATTGGTTAGGTAATCTGTCGTTACAACCAGTTCTAAAATTATTTTTACTGTGAGCAATAAAATAAACTATTTTTTTTTAATCTACACCACAGTCAAAAGCTTCATTAGATGTTACTTTATCAGTAAATAAATCGTTTGTTGGATTTATAACCATAATAGTTGTCACTAAGCGTCGATTTAACACTCATTACGCTCAGCATTGTCGACTGCTATTCAATTCAATTTATTAAAGTGCAATAACTCATTGAATCTGTCGAATCACTGGCGGTTATTACACCAATTTTATGCAGCTTTCAGCCCGATATTAACGAATTTAAATGCGGCATTTACAAGTATTAAACGAATAAATGAGATGCCATTCGATGCAATTCTTCTAATAATAAAATGTTAATGAAGAAAACGGTGTAAGAAAATCTTCTTGGGAATATTTTTAAGAGCTTATTTTTCTTCACGATAACAATAATTCTTTGTCACTTTGGTCTTTTATTTTTGTCTTGGTGATTCGCAAAGTTCGATGAACCCTCATTTGAATAAACCTTAAAGTAAATTAGGCAAACCTTGATGAGTTAGAAAAAACGAAGAAAGCAGATACACAAATAGAAGATTTGTGTTCAGGGTTTCAGAGACCAGATTGAGAGTGTCTTCTATAATTGAAAAAATGTTTTCTGAGTGGAGACATTTGAATTTAAATAGAAAAATCTGTTCTCTATTCGATAGAGATCTACGCTTTGGAATGGACAGCTACAGTACTTTCACAGTTATTATGCTTTGTGACTGGGACTGTAGCTTAATTTTATTGTTGTCTATGTTTCGACAGTTCAGTAAAAGTGCCTATAACTGGTCTACTTGAAATAAATGATTTTGATTTTGAATAAAACTCAATATAAACCAGTCAGTATCAATATTATATTGTGTCAAATATCATGAAAATTGAGACAACGGGGTTTCGAAACATGATCAATCACAAATTCATTAAAAGTTGTTATTTATTTATCACTTTGATGAACGTAATAAATATTCAATGGTATTATCGTAAAATTCGCACAGAACGCAATTACCTATGTGATGTGAAAGTGGGTATCAACATGACGGTTTGGTTTGTACACTGAAATAAGCAATGAATGAAAGTGAACATTATTTAGTAGGGATATTAGAATATATGATATTGTCATCTTTGCCCTAGCCTCTTCCAGTCTAACCGGATGCAGCTGAATACCAGTATTTTACATAGAGCGACTGCCTATCTGACCTCAACAATCCGACGATGTATATTAATTAGTAAGATTATATAGGCAGCCTTTTGAGCTACTCGATATCTGTATCTGTGTGTCCGGAACGTTTGGGTTTGTATGACGACATAAAAATATAAATTCATCTTCGTATCAAGATAACAACACCAACAAGTAGGTTTGTCTAGCTGGGTTAATGGATTATTTATTTTAGAAATCTGTCCAGTGTAAATATATTTGACCAGCTGTATTTCACTGGAGGCGACAATATGGGCATATTGTCGCCTCCAGTGAAATGTCATATAGCCTTTCTCGATAAATGAGCTATCCAACACCAAAAGTTACTGCAATAGCTCTGCTCACTACTGTTATCGTAGCAGTATTTGTTTTTTTTTTTTCGTTATGTGTACCTCTTTTGTTTTAAATTTATTTTGAGTAATAAAGTTTATTTAACCACAACTGACAGGACGTTTCTATCCGAACCAACAGTTCCTAAGTTAAGCGCGTTCAAACAAACAAACTCTTTAGCTTTATATCATTACTAGCTTTTGCCCGCGGCTCGGCTCTTGTTAAGTTCGGGGTAACACAGTTCCCCTTTCCTGATTTGCAGGTACCTGCTACCTGTAGTTTTTGCACTTGCGCCTTATTTATTGTATTAGCAAAGTTAAGTTTTTCCATTTCTCCCACATTTCTCACTTTAAAAAAATATAGCTTATGTCCGTCTCCAGGATCCCGACTCTGTACCAAAATTCATCAAAATTGGTTTTGCCATTTAGGCGTGAAGACGTAACAAACAAACTCACTTTCGCTTTTATAATATTAGTAATAGTAACAAGTAACATTATTACTATGGAAACCTTCTTCGTCATACTTCTTTCCTTCTCCCTATCCATAACTTACAAGTTTCCCCACACTTCTGACTATTAGTTAACTTTTCAACGACTGTTTGTTTCCGATTGTGCGTGAAAGCATACGTCGCGTCGCGTCGGTTGTCAACGCACTTTCCCTCATTCTTGCGGATGTCATTAACAGTTATGCAGGTGATAACGTTGTGTGTAATCATTTAAAGGAAATACAGCCATTTACCTACCTGCATCAATTAACATATTGGTTGATGACTAGTCCTAATGAAAACTTCGATTGGATTGATAGTTGCCTATTGGTGATGGTGGGTCCATTATCAAATTTACGAAATTGTATTTTCATTTACACAGATTCAAATTTATTCATATTTTCGACAAACTTAGAAATTAAAAAAACACCAGATTGTAGTTGACGATATGGACGGCAAATCAATCTACGATATCCATTTAAAATCGTAAGTTAGTGAATGCCTACTTAAATAAAATCGCATGAAAAAACTCCAGCTATTTACAGCTGCCAACAATGAACCGGGAAAACGAAACGAATCAAAGCGAAGCTTCATTACGATTAATTCAATTTGATTTTAGAACGCGGACTCGACTAATTGGAAGCCTAACAAATATTGGATTTGATACTTCGCTTATCCATAAATAATCATTTTAGTGCTGCATGGTATTTTGGCGCTTATATGACATTGACAGAAAGGCGCTGATGGTGAGCATTTGTAGAATTGTTTTAAAGATATTGATTGCCGTAAAAATCAAAATGGCGACGTTAATTCCAATTAAGGCCATGGACCAAAAGAATCATGTAGCACTATAGACCTTTTAATCCTGCACAACAAAGCATTGTGTATTAAAAACTTCTTTGTTACCTGACTTAGTTATGTACTGACCTCTTATTCAGCGTGTCCGTGTGGTACTTATATCTGCAACAAAAATGAATTCATAAATAAATTTACTCGCTTTTGCATGAAATGTTACTGTGCTTTCCGACAGCAGAAGTAGATTTTTGGCATAGAAAAAACGCTTTTGAAGGTAAATAATGAGGATGGAGTTAGTAAAAGGATTTAAAGAATATAGAAGCGAGGGATTTGACCAAAGCCTAGGAAAATGCTGGCTGGTACAAAGGCCAAGCGCTTTGCTTTTCGAGAAACAGATAACAAGTCCCGCACAAAAAGACAATAAGTACACAATGCATGCAATACGTAAGGGACGTATTATGGCCCCTGCCAATATACATCTTTTTCTCTTTACCGTAAGTATGTTTTAGTTATTAAAACATCCACTTGGTAGCTTAATTGTTTACAAAACAATTGGAGAGAAACATTTTTAGATTAACAGGTGGATGAAACTTAGAACTGCGAGTATTTTAGTAGTGTGCGCGAGTTGTTTCAAACATTTTAAAAGCTTATCGGATTTGTATCAAACTCACGTGTGAATTTTGTGAACCATCGCGTAGTTTTGAGTGAAACTATGTGATAGAAAATAATAGCCCGAAATGGCAAATACTTAGTAAGGAATGTTTACGTGTTTCCTGTGCGCTTAAAAACATCTTTCTCGTAAAAAATACTTTTTTTTTATAGTGAAAGCAATTAATTTCAGGAATGGATGAATCTTCAATTTAGTTTCATTCAAAAAACCAATCCAAAAAACACCGCTACAAAAGACTTTATCCCACTTAAAACCATAGCGCAGAAATAAAGCATTCAGCCAATCAATAAGTTTTAAACGCCTCACGGCGTACCTCGCCTGTTCTAAGTTTAAATCATGTGGTTGCCAGTTAATTGCATGGAGCGAATATGTGCCAAGCCGCGGAACAACTTCCCTGTGATGAGCTTGCTCAATCATAAATAATGTAGATATATCCACTCGATAGATACAAAGATAAACTGTTGCAAAGTACCTTACTGTATCGATGGCGTTAATATGGCAGATCCATCGTTTTATCAAATATCTGAATAAGCTGTGTAATTGCGTAAACCGAAATATTTTTTTCCGATATCAATATACAATGATATTGTAATTGTAAAACAAATGATTTACGAATCAACGCAAGTTTGAGTGGTAAATAAATCCGACGGCTTTAGATTTTTCTCTGAAACGCGATGCCAATAACAAAACTGAGCTCTATTACTAAAATATTCTAAACTTTCCCTTATCCAGGTGAAACCGGAGGATGAGGATTGTATAAAAAATAACACGATTCTCTAACATACTGAGAGATTTATAACAAGATCATTTTCATTATTTTGTTTCCTAAGAATTGTTATACATATTAGTTTATTGACATTGCATATAAACGCAATATCGATAGAACGCGTATAAATCATACGACCACCACTTAATAGGGTATGGTGCGAACATCACTCCACGGATGAACTTCCTTCCACACACGAACTCGCCTCAATCAAGCATCAAACTTGTCTAAGCACGTTAGTGGAAAGTTCAGGGAAAACAGTTTGCGTCCACACACACACCACGTTATTACAACTTGTGTGGAACATACGGTATAACGGGAATTCTATACATCCTGAAAGTTGTTATGTATTTTAATTAGTAAAATGTGTTATAAACTAAACTTATTAAACTAAACTTATAAATAAATTAAAAAATAGCGTCAAAAAATTCGTCCTCAACTCAACGCTGTCAGTTGGCAATGTCCCCAAGAGACTGGCCGCGTTGCCACGTTGTATGGCAACGTGGTACATCCTTAGACCTTAACGAACCCAAGAGGCATTTGTTCTTCATGTGGTAAATTTATTTATTATAGCCCATACCTGGAAATTTTCTAGTAATAGAGATGTTTAAGGTCAAAATCCTCAATTGTTTCACATTTTTAGGGTTCTGTACCTCAAATAAAAAATGGTAAAATATGAAAGATGATACGTAGCGCGCTGGAGTGTGATGCGGTTTGAGGTGAGGGTGTGTTTATGGGGGGTGTGTCTGTGGCGGGTGTTCATGGCAATGGATTCGCCTCCTATTACATGGGACTTAAACATGACTGGCGAAATATTTGTGGACTATTAGCTACACCTTAGAGTAAATCCTTCTTGGATCACAAGCGTTTTGTTGTTGTTTTTTTTGTATGACACAATTTTCTGTGATATTGCCAGGCAAGAATCAGTTTGTAAAAATTATCAACTACTTACCAATCACTTGAGCAACTTTTCAATTTTCTGGTAAAATTCTCTCATCACAAAGGAGCTCATTGCCTTAAAAATTAAGTGCATACTACACCATCGCGAGCAAAACTTTTAGATACTTTGTAAAGTTGTTTGATACTCTACAATACTTATTTAAAATTCCTTCCTTTCGTTCTCAGAATCAATGTTGGGAAAGCGTCCTACTTTTTCATCTCATCTTTAATGGAAACAAGTGAATATGAAACAGTTGATGTAGCGATGCAAGAAAAAGAGGAATTTTGCATGTTGTATTAAAAAATAAATTTCCGATAAATCTGTATCAGACAGATTTATCGGAAATTTATTTTTCCTTCCAGAAAATTCTATGGATTAAAAAAAAAGTCTCGTTTTTACTCTTCTTAGGATAGTAATATTAGAACGCTGTAATCCGTGGGAATGCAAAAATTAAACAACTAATTTTGTTATATACCTAGTCTCTGCGTCGCATTTATAGCCAAGCAAATACCTGGTGGTATTCATCATCATCATCATCAGCTTACAGCAGACCTCTGCTGGTAGCAAGCCTCTTCAATCGCACGCCACATAACTTGATTATCGGTAACTCTTATCCAGTTGCTACCATCCCTACCGCCGTATGAAGGCCGTCGCTCCACCTAAGAGCCTAAGGGTCCTGCTTCGTGGGTTGCGGGTTGTTCGAAAGAGATACCGCGGCCCGGAACATAAAGGACAAAAAAGGAACATGGGTAGCTTTTAGTCAGTAAAAGTCTGACATTCCCCCGGAGGGCGGGGAAGTTATTTGATAAATTCCCTTCCTCCCGCTTGAACATTTGTAGTCTCCACTCAAGAACACATCTACCCCAACCTGGCTGGCGGTAGTTACTCAATTATTTCCCAAAGTAAACGAGGTCTGTTCTTGGTATATAAATAAACATATCACAAATAAACTACATACATTTACATAACAAGCTGAAAACAAGATCCCTATTCCATATGACCATAGCTCACTTCAGACTACAAAGCAAAGAATATTCCACAGCAACTGCACATATACGTCATCTATGCAGCTGTAAGAGGAACATCAATAAAACATAACACGCGGAGCATTATTCACGATCAAAATCAAATGAGATCGCCGACACCAGTATCGAAGAATAGATCGTTTACTACTGTCAAAGGCATCTTCTCTTTTGCGCCGCACTTCACGAAGTAGGGTTGCCTGCATTCCAATTTCAAGGAAAAATAAATTATACTCCGTTTAGATGCGGCGTCTACTCCGGACGTGTTACCAACCCTACCTTACATATCTAGACTATATAATATTATATTATAACTAGCTGTGCCCAGCGGTTTCACCCGCTGCTCACTTAGGGGTATAAAAAATAGATGTTGGCCGATTCTCAGACCTACCCGATATGTACACAAAATTTCGTTTAAATCGGTCCAGCTGTTTCGGAGGAGTATGGTAACTAACATTGTGACACGGGAATTTTATATATTAGAAGACTAGAAGAGGAGAGAATTGTTTGTATCGAATAGGCTCCAAAAATACTGGACCGATTTTAACCATTTATTCAGTAATAGGAAGCTACATTATCTGGAAGTAACATAGGCTACAGAACATCTCGCTACTACCCACGGAGGCGGGGCAGCAACTAAAGACGCGGGTAAAACCACGCAAAACAGCTAGTCATTAATTTTTTTAATATTTCAATGAAACCTACATATTTTCACTAACAACTTTTAAACCAATATTTTTTTTTGCAATTGTTCGTACTGACTACAATCAAGCCAACTTAAAATAAAGCTGACATCAAAATAAGTGTTAAAAACATTTACAAGGAACAATCATTTATTCCTTTTTTTGCTGATGGGATTCAACATATAACTGCCCCCGCTCTGGGCGGAGCAGAAGAAAGTGACAGACTTTTATAACTAAAACCCACCCATGTTACTTCTTTTGTCCTTTAGGTATGTTCCGAGGCCGCGATATCTCGAACAACCCGCAACCCCGTATCATTTGTCCAACAATAAATAGAAACTTATAAAACCTATTTCAGCAGTATTCCGATGTGTGCAATACGGTATTACACCCATTTTTAAAAAGTATCTCATTTTGATCCTAGGGTCCTAGTAAACCACCAAAAAAAAACCAAAAAAAATATTCAATCGATAAGTGCCATAAAATTGCATTTCAATTTTACAATTTCTATTTTCGCGCGTAATATCACAAAAACGCTTGACGCCATGTTACTCTGTGGTCATGACGTTAGTTGGTCATGTAAACAAATGCGCTGTTATTAGTCTTTCTGTTTAGTTGTATATTTCACTATAATTTAAAAATGAAAAAAATGACTGTCTTCTTTTACGAAACCGTCTTCCATGGTATTATTACTATTATTTCAATAAAAATTAAAATGTAAAGTTTATTAATACAAAAATAACAGACGTTGCTCAGTTGACAGTTGTCACTTTTTGTTCACAACATGACCGTATGACGTAATAATCATGGCGGACACTGTTTCGCTTAGTAAAACAACAGACTAAAAAAAGTGAAAACTTTGAAATCAATTTTAAAATTCATTTAGTTATTTTATTAACTAAATCTAACATTTTCCGACTGCTTATTGCCTAAGCTATCTGAATTGTATATTTTTAGAATTTCTTTCATATAGAGTAAAATACCCTATTCTATGTTTCCCATTAATTCCATGCAACAGGCATTTCAATTACAAATATTCAAACGAATGGCTTTCATTTGATTGATTTTATCTTTTGAAATGCAGAAATACACTCACCAATAGATTGAACAACAATATTAATCGACTTTTAATTAATTTTCAACTACTTCACGACTTTCTCAGATCAATTCGAGTCGATAGTTCGACCTTGGAGTTGTGTTTGTCTCTGATAGCTGTTGAAAGGTTTAAAGGACACAGACTTATTGACAAACAATACAAACTGTAGCCCGACTTTAATTGAAACATAAGTTACTGGAAAGTTTTAATTGATCGACTCTGTTTTCTGTTGCGGGTTAATAGAGTTGTGAAAACTCGCTGTGACCATTCATTCTTGAGACTTTGATTGTAGGCTTTGCAATATTGGAATACTAGCTTCCACCCGCGACTTCGTCCGCGTGGCATAGTTACTTTGGGCTAACGCTAACTTTAACCCGCGTGATGATCGAAAAAAATGTATCTTTCGCTCCCCTTTTCTTCCTCTTTATCCACCCTATCTCACTTATTTAAAAAAAAAACCTATATCCGTCTCTAGGGTCCCAACTATCTCTGTACCAAAATTCATCAATATCGGTTTGGCCATTTAGGCGTGAAGATGTAACAAACAAACAAACTCTCTCTTAGGGATTTCGACCCGCATGAGGTATAAATACTTACAATTAGTATCTCGAACCTCTTTGCTGAAAAAAAATGTTAGAGATGTAGCTATATATATAATATAGTACATCATTATCCTTATTTTTTCTTATCGATCGCCTTTCACTTTTCATTGCTTCAAATTAAAATCAAAATATTGGAACCGCTTGGGCATTTATAAACGACCTACCCGAACCGTGCACCTTGGTTCGGATTTGTCGTTTCCTAACAAGAAGTACTGGCTAAAAACTTAAAATTAAAAATGAAATTTACAATTTTGTTGTTACGGAGCTAACGTTAGTACTCAAGTATGGAAGAACAGCGTAAGCTTGTCAAGAATAAGTCGTTGCGGACTTAACAAAAACGTAAACCAAGAGATAAAAAGTTAACAAGCCTCTAGGAATATACAAGGCCTGCAATTTTCACACAGAAACAAACAATCGTAAAAAAATAATCTATACAAAGAGAAATATTATAAAACCAACTGTCGCAAATGTTGTCATCAAAAGTATACAATATTTAACCGAAGCTATGATTAGACAGATTTTGTAAACACCAGCATCCAGATACTGTAATCGAGACTCGCCATAAAATCACTCAAAGACAACTGAAGTTGTTTGCCTCCCCTTTTTTTGCGGATGGGAAATTTTTCAAAAATTTCCCGTTCTCCAATCTTGGCGGGGCACGGGGGAGTGCCTCTCATGTTCCTTCTTTTGCCCTTAATGTTTCGGGGCCGCGGTATCTCTTTCGAATAACCGGCAACCTGACGTTTGACACCCCTGACCACTATAGAAAGCACTTCAAGATACAAACGGGCGGTTCTATTGTACAGATGCGTGTAATTATCAGCTCTTTGACTATGCACCCGCAATCGTAGCAGTCGTCAATTGCAGACTGTCATAGACTACTGTATATCGTGTTTGTTTAAACACGGAACTATGATATGTGAGATACGTTTTGACAGAGTGTCCATACAAAAACTGTCAAAATGACAGACTTATTCGTCGAATAAAACTTAACTGGCGATTGAAAAATCGGTCCTTAAAATAGCGAAAAAATCTAGACACACATTGGTATGTATAGATTTTTACGTCATGTGCCTATTTTGAAAGTAAAGGAGGGAGGGAGGGCGGTATTACAAGTAAAGTAAAACTTTAAAAAACATCTGAAAGAGTTGGAAGTTTGACCCCCGATATTTTCGTAACTAAAAGTTTCCCAGGTATGATCTATAACAAAACAATTCACAATGATGAGGTGAACCCTTGGAGGCCTTTCTGCTTCTTGAAGAGTACTTTTAAACCCTTTTATAGTTGCGGATGTCATCGCGAGATTGGTTTTTGATGGTAGTGCTTATTTTGGTAAAACAAATGAAGTTGTAGTTATACTAAGTTGTTGTACAAAAATTATCTCCTTTTGTGTTTTCTTTTTTATTTTATGTTTTCATTTTTCTTTTTTTTCTCTCTTTGTCTGATGTTGTGAGCAATTGTGGCATGTGCCAAATACGTATTTTCTTTCTTTCTTTATGTCGCTTTAGTATTTTTGTACTGTCCGCAACAAACTATACAATAATGAGTATGCCATTTGCGTTAATTAGAAAGGACACAATTTGTGACTTTTTATCTATAACCTTGATCACTCTTCCTTGAATGAATGACTCATTAGTTTTTATGTTTTTAGGTTCATTTGTATTCGTATTTCATTAACGTTGAACACAAGATTGAAGATATCAATTGATTAAAAAGGGCTTTACACAACATTTTATCAGAATTGGTATCGCTAATAAATATTTGTTCTGTACGAGTAAAGTCCCAAATAAGCTCAATTTACACATCATCATTTTTCCGCAATAAATTCAGAGCCTCAGGCGTACAAATTAAAAACAGTCACGTTTATATACAATTACGAAACTCTGTCATGTCCTCTTTATATCGTAAAAAAATATCCTATTTATTACGATTGAGATTTTTTTTGCAAATAAAAGAAGAACAGAATATTTTGTAACAAACATTAGGTAGGTATTACCTTGTAATATTTCAAGTATTGTTTTACAAGCTTAAACTGCTTGTGTTGTTTATTTATTTATCAATATAATTAGGTTAGCATATTCGAAGAATCTCAAGCTTACTCTCTTATCTGACTAATAAGGGTAGAAAGTACGAACAAAGGATTAATTAAAAAGATGACAGAAGAGAACACTTAAGATTAAAACCAACACTAGCAAAACGGATAGGTACATAAAATTAACACAACCACGTTCGTCAACCAACCGTGGTTATGATAAGAGTTACCATTTAAAAAGGGATACGTGCATTCTCTTCCGGGCGCACCTATTATGATTAAATACTGCCTAAGCTTTGTCAGGCAGAACACAACCTTAACTGTAATTTTGCTATGAAACTTTTTATGTTTTAATAATAACCTTTCGACTGCGAGAGAAAACTCTGTGAAAAGGAGGGGACCGTTATCCAACACGCGTATCTTGGTCCTTTAGTACTGAGTAAAGGTTCACAGTCCTACTATATTTTTGATTTAGGTCATGTCAGTTTCCAAACGATGATTTCCTTCATTGTTTTCGTAGTGATGTAATATATTACGTGAACTAAAGTGAGCTACCACAAGTAAGAGAGACCGTTACAACTGCTTTATAAACGAACTAGCTTTTGCCCGCGGCTTCGCTCACGTTAAATTCGGGGTAACACAGTTCCCCTTTCCTGGTTTGCAGGTACCTGCTACCTGTAGTTTTTGCCCTTGCGCCTAATTTATTGTAATAGCAATGCTAAGTTTTCCCTTTTCTTCCCTCTTTCTTCCTCATATCACAATCTTTTTTTTTTTTTAAATAGCCTATGTCCGTCTCCTGGGTCCCGACTATCTCTGTACCATCAAAATCGGTTTAGCCATTTAGGCGTGAAGACGTAACAAACAAACTCACTTTCGCTTTTATAATATTAGTAAGGATTTTGCATTACGTCCTAATCCTAACTCAAAGGGCACACAGGCATCACAGGCTGGGATTACCACGTTTGGCATACAAATCCTATATTTGACACTATTAGTCCATTCAAATTCGCAGTCTTAATAGGATAGGACATGGATTATGTGGGTCCGGATTACGATAGAGAGGTAAAGTCTCATTTAGCTTAGCGTTGGTGCGGGAAACTGGAAAATTCGTTTCGGACGCGTAGGTACGCGTTGAATACTTTATTTTACGGACATATCTGTTTACGTATACATGGTATATGGTAATGTTCCACTGGTATTGCGAGGCGTGATTTGACAATATGTACGAGTATATTATGTTCTTCCATGTGGCTTGTTTGTTTAGAATACATAGCAGCCAGGTTTTTTCTAGTGTCTATACAATTTTTTGTGGACGGAATAATGATTTTGGTTAAGCTTCTAAGACCATCATTCTTTAGGACTATTATGCCATCGACCTATTTCAGTTTTAAAGTTTCAAGTTTTTATGCATGCCTTTTGTGGTTGAGAATCGTGATTCAGCAACAACTACCACAATAATAATAGCTTAATAAGCAAGTCAGTGTGAATTGTATTAAAACTATTGTTTCTTCGAAACAGAATCGTGAGTATCAAGTTTAAACACTATTGTTGTTGAAGATTCTTTCTGACCGAATTACCAAGTTTCCTGCAATTATTCCTATATGAAGCCTGAATTGTTGGCAGTAGTTCATAGTAAATCATTAAATACAAAAATAAAGTTTTTATAGGATTGATGGCCAAATAAGAAGATATTTTTATATATTTATCTATAGCACCTTAAGAACAGTCAGGTATGTAACGAACTACCAACCTCAGGGACTGAAGGTAAACCTCTTGTGTACGAAACAATACTGCTTAGTTGTAAGCTTCTCTGGAGAGTAAGTCTTTCATAAGGAGCTCACATAATACTTCATAACACTGGCATTATATAATATTCATTCACACATGATATCTCGTTCCCTAAGGGGTAGGCTGTGGCACTCGTGGAATGTAGGCTTGCACTGTTACCAGAAATATTATACTAATATTATAAATGCGAAAGTTTGTGAGTATGGATGTATGTTTGATCCTCTTTCACGAAAAAACTACAGAACGGATCTTGATGAAATTTGGCACAAAGGTAGATTATAGTCTGGAATAACACATGGGATACTTTTTATCATCACGCGGGCGAAGCCGCGGGCACCAGCTAGTATTTAATAAAAAGCTTCTAATAAAAATAATTCAGCACAATTTTTCAAACCAACAGTATCCCAGTTAAAGTATACCTCTACAGACCTGCAAACACTCAGTACACTAAATCAATACCAACATGATAGTATAACGATCGCTGCCCGTTTCCGCAGTGTCGGCAGAATCACGTCGAGTTGGTGTGAATTCTGCTAGCGTAGGTGCGAGCATTACTGCTCGCGTTGAGAAGCCCGTGCCTGAAGAGGCACCGATTCGGGCTGATGATGGTTTTGTGACGGTGTTGAGGAGGAAGCGTCGTCAACGTACCAACAAGAACCGCTGCGGCACAGCTCCATCGGAGCCGAACGTCACCATAAGAGCCGCTAAGCCGAACACTCCGGTGTACATCTCCCGCCTACACTACACCACTACGGCGGAGGGCATTGTTGAGTACGTACGCCAAAAGCTCAATTACGTAGCGAGAGTGCAGTTGTTGGAGTCGCGTCGCAACGTCAACTTTAAGGCATTTGTGCTGCGAGTACCGACGTGTTATCTGCACCTCGTCTTGGAAGAGGACTTTTGGCCGCAAGGAGTGGTGTTCCGGCGCTTCCACGGACAAGTGCCACATGAACGCACAGTGACATAGTGCAGTAAAGTGCTACTAACATAGTTGTTAAGGATTTATTTACTAACACGAATTGTATTAGCTATATATATGTTTGTCTGTAAGGTATTTATCTATGGGCCTAAGATGCCTGAAAATAAATGATTTATTTTTATTATAACGAGAAATATGCGATACCGTTGAGTTCTGCGCAAGAGCCGGTCCCTAGGTGCGCGTGCGCTTAAAAAGCCATCGACAGCTATCTCAGTCCGGATATGTACCGTTACGGCCTTGATCTGCAAAATGTAAGACGTAGGTGCAAAAGTAGCCTCATAAATTGTTGCTGTGGAGTAAAAATATCAACCATGGTCCGAGCTACCTCCAAATTAATATCATAGTTTATAAAAAAGAAAAAAACACGCTAAATAAGGGAATAGTTTTTTTATTATGCTTGCAACCCTATTTCATACGATAGTCAATGTCAATTTGATTGACATAAATAAATGTTGTTAAAATTTGAATGTGTTTTCTTTTTCCAGATTATTTTAACGTAAAGAGATTGAATAATATTAAAATAACGTAACCATTAGCTGGTTACGTTATTTTTATATTTGCATGTACAAAATTTCTTAAAATTGGATTACATATAAGGTTTTTTTTAACTAAATAGCCCCAATTTAACCGTGTGATACTATGTTCGCTGTAGAATGATGCGGGTGACATTAGATGAAAATATATGTTTAGCGGTTCATAGTAATACATCACATTTTTTTTAAATGCCACTTTCACCATTCTACAGCAGCAAAACAGTATAGTAACTATCAACCAAAGAATGACGATGCTCCTCAAACCAACCCAGCCGCCACGGGACACGCCCAGGGCGCCGGGCGTCGCGAGACGACTCCCGGCCACCGTAGATGAGGGCCTGTGGACGATGAGCAATGGGTAGCTCACCGTCCGTCCGTCTATTGACGACAGGCCGTGTAGACGGCGCGGTAGTGTTTCACGCGCGCCTCAAAGAGACGTCAGCAAAGCAGAGGGGCCTGCCAGGGCCTCCGCCTGCCGGGGTTGCGGGTTCTTCGAAAGAGATACCGTGGCCCCGGAACGTAAAGGGCAATGGAAGGAACATGGGTGAATTTTAGTCAGTACAAGTCTGACACTCCCCCCCAAAAAAAATGGCGATGCTAATATAAAAATAAAACTAGGTACATAATGTAAACCATTTACAATAGCTGTAACTCTATTTATGACAAGTTACCGTTAGAGCCCTTAAGCACGACATTGTGTTTGTTTATATCAAACATGTTTTTAGGTTAAAGACATCTTAAAATTGTGTATGATATGACAAATTACACGTTTTATAGTGAAACGTACACGAACATAACGGTTTACTTCACACTTGGTTGTCATTGTTGTTCCGGGTCTGGCGATTTGTGTATATGGGTTTAAATGTTTGTATACGCACCCACGATACAGGAAAAAATTCCAGGCAACGTATTTAAAAAAATATATTATCTTCAACTCATACGGTTTTCGGAGTAGCATGGTGCGGGTGACATTAGATGTAAAACCATTTTTGTTGATGGGATGTATTGCTATGATCTATAGTCCTTTCATCATTTTCCTGCCCTTGTCCCATTCTATTTGGGGTCGGCGCAACAGGTTTTCTTCTTCAATTCTTCCCTATGAGACGTCACGGCATCGTTTACTCCTTTCTGCTTCATATCATTCCTTACACAATCCATCCATCTTATCTTTGGCCTTCCTCTAGCTCTCCGTCCATCAACATTCAGATCCATCACTCTTTTAATCACATGTCCTTCTATGATGTATAGTCCTTTATGACTATGAAATTCTGCATAAAGTCTATATCGCGGTAACGTTCCAGATTCAAGAGGACCTTTTCATCTTACTTAATATCACCCACATCATGCTACAGCTAAAACAGTAGGGTTACTATGACATCTTATTGCAGTTCAAATTCCTGTGTGAGAAAGAGATGCTGCTAGACACCCTGTATAGCTCTGTCTCTTTCCCTCAGTGGAATAAGTTCTGTTTTAAGACGTCATGGTAGGGCAGCAGTATAGTGTGACAACAATGAAAACTGCCAGGAGTTTTTACCGAGCATAAGGCAGAAAGAAGAAGACTAAATATTCTTGGGTTTTTCTAGCAGGAATTTCTCAGTTGTAGCCAGAAGTCTTGACCTGTGTCCTCCTGTCACCCACCCACATTACATGGGTCTTAAATACAACTGGCGAACTACGGGTGTGCTATACAGCGTATACCAAAAAGGTGTGGTCTTATTTGAAGGTATGATTCAGACCATCAAACTGAACAACTTTCTCCATGGGACCAGCATTGAATTAAAAAAATACTGCTGTCCTATACATTCGGATCGAGTAGCTATCGAAGTTTTGTACTGCACAGAAGATTTTTGCACACCTTTCTGTCAAACTGTACATTTCATGTGACATGGCCTCGCTTTGTGTTGATTCTATATTTAAAAGTTAACACCATTGGGCTATGGAATAAACCATTGAGATTGAAAACGAATGTGATATTCAATTGTATAATAATTCGTTCGTGCTAGTAATCGTGATGGCACGGTTGGCGCAGTGGCTGAGGGATCAACTGCTGCGCTGCGTGTCGCGGGTTCGATTCCCGCACGGAACAAATATTTGTATGATCTGCAGATAGTTGTTTCGGGTCTGGCTGTTTGTGTATGTGAGTTTATATGTTTGTAAACGCACCCACGATACAGGAGAAATCCTAGTGTGGGGCAACGTTTTTTAAAAAACAAAAAAAAAAAAAAAAAAAAAAAAATCATAAAATATTAATCAAAATTTTAAAATTTAAATATCTCATTTAAAAATTTAGTCAAATAAGGGCAGATTTTTTTTCTGGTTTAACTGGTTTTGTATATTGGTGTGTACACGCTGTGGATAAGTAATATATTTAAATATATATATTACTATATATTATATATATAGATATTTATGTCTTGGTAATATGTATTTACATATTGTAGATACATATCTACATATTACCTCTAACTAATCCATTCGGAATTAACAGGAATAGTGTTACAGAAAACATTTGGAACTGATATAGCCAGTTTAATGGCTGAACGTCACTCATTTTAAAAGCTTTACCAAATGAGATATCGCATTAAATGCACACTGAAAGCAAAAACAAACATTTAACAACAGCAAGCATGAGAGAATGTCATATAAAAAGTAATTTGTCTTCCAAGACACTTGCACAGTGAGCTTAGAAGACAATTCCATCGCATTTTCACAAATGGTTAAAATAAATAAAACATAACTTACAAAAGTATTACAGTTTATTGTTTGTATTCTCGGACGATGGACTAACAAGGCAACCTTCGCATATTTTACAATCTTCTATTATTCTATGTTCTTCACGTAAGCCCTTTTCTTCTGATCACCATTGTTGATCGATGGATGGATGTTCCAAATTTAAATTGATGAATTTAAATTTGCAAAATACAAAGCTTTCTTATTTTGATATTGTTTAAAAATATCACGACACAGTGTAGTGCAGCTCACAAAAAGTTTTATTTATCTTCCTTTTGATCGATTGCTTTTTAAAGTTGCCAATTATTTATTATGCAGCATAACGATTACCGATTAATAAACCAGTCATTACTAATGTATCCTTATTGTGCAACAGTGCGTGGCATAAATTATATGTTTAATCAGTAATCACAGTTCATTGCCGGCCAGTATTATTCATTGACAACCTCCTTCCTGATAAATGTATTAATAGGCACAGAACATAATTAATCAAAAAGCCAAAACCAGCAACACCTTTCAACAACAACAAAACAAGTCCAATTTACAAAAGTATATCGAAAGTAATTCAGGAGTATTAAATCCTTGTTCAAGTAGGAACGGTTCCACAATACTTTGAACGAAGTCAACAATTTACTCCGTGTCCAACGTAAAATCGTCGACAGCGGCATCTGCCTTAAATATTCAGTGAATTTAAATATTTTACATAACGGACACCGCTGCATAGACTTACTGATACAAAGTATACAATTAGTATTAAATGTAGACACAGAACTTGTAAATATTTAACTTTATGCAAACGAAATGTTGGTCGAACAAATTCTAACTGTGGACGAGGTAAAGAGTTTAGACGGTGACCTTTCTCTTTACAATAAGTTTATTTCAAATGGAAGCTCGTTTATAATAAGTTCGATTGTTCTGTGTATTTTTGCAATTCGTCATCATTGTCTTTTTGAAACAACTGGAGGCCATAAGCCCCTTTTACGTCGTTCTATCCTGTTTCCTGCCATTTTTTCTCTGTTCTATGCCAATCTCGTCTAGCTATTTCCGAAAAATCCGTTTAAATTCATAATTCATTCATCATTTAATCCTTTTTTTCGAATATCGACAACCGCATTTTAACAAGTAAGTTGTGATGTTTTACCTGAAACTAAATCTTTACAACCTTTAAATAGTCAGACAATTTACATTTCGTTACGGAATCAAATAAAGTGTTTTTCATCATTCAAAAATCGATAATTGTGCCACGTTTACGTAATTTCCTGGATATCAAGTTTTTGCAAATTACAAAAAACGTAATTTACGACGTTACAACTAGACAAACACTAGTCTGGGCAATTCTAAAAAAAAACTCATTTTTTTAATAATAGAACTGACGGCGTTCGTAAAATACAACAGTTACATTAAAGTACTAATAGGTTCAAAAATACCAAATGGCATTACACAAAAATAGCAATAAAACTCTTTTATTCAACACTTCATTGCGGTCTGAATTAGCTTGACTACTAAAATAAAATATGGGTCGCACAGACCTAAAATAAAATGTATGCTGAGCGGGGTCAGTACTAAACTAATTGCAGCTGACAAAAACTTTGTCGTCCGTGTATATTTTTCGTACCGTTTTTTAAAGTAAAGTGTCTATGATGCCGAAATCAGGGGTTTAAGGATTTCTTTGTATTATTTTAACCTTGGTTTTCCTGAGCATGACCTTCATGCATAATAAGAAATAAAGGGTGAAATAATTAGATTACCTTCCTCCCTTAACATTTATGGGGTTTCTTCCTGATTATAGAATTAATAGAAGTATGTCTGTTCAAAAAAAGCACGGAAAGTATATTTTTGTAAACCTTAAGAACGACCATAAATATTCGTAAAATCTACACAAATCTACATCCTTAGTCGCGTGGCACAAAGTACAATCAACACCTTAGGCAATAGACTCGGCGCGCTACGTACAGTTAGACAAACAAGGGTCTCGCTCGGTCCGCTTTCCGGCTAGGCCGCTAGGCCGCTAGGCCCAATAGCGGTAATTGCTCAAACCAGAGACGAGTGCCACACTTGCCAATAGGGATGGCACACAAGCGAATTATGTACGCCATTGTACATTCGCTCGCCTTTGTACATGTACATGTAAGTACAGTTTGATTGATTAGCCCTTTGGCTACGGTGGAAACCTGTTACTACCGATCATATTTTGAGAAAGTATAGTCGTAGATTTAGGTGTGTGTTAGAAACAGAACAGGTGTTGTATGTTGAAACTCGAATAGTAGGTCAGTAAGATGGAGGAACTGATAGATAGCTCAAGAATCCTAAGTGTCAGTCAAGTGACTTTGTTATTTTCGTAGATATCATTCCAGTTACACGCAAGTTACTATAGGTTACTTTGGTAATCCTGAAAATATAACATGTTTGTTTTCAAAGGGTGTTTTTAGTTTTCCCGGGGTTGCGGGTTGTTCGAAAGAGATACCGCGGCCCCGGAACGTAAAGGGCAATAGAAGGAACATGGGTGGGTTTTAGTCAGTACAAGTCTGACATTCCCCCCGCTCCGCCAAGAGCGGGGGGGTTATTTGATGATTTCCCACCCAAAAAAAGGGTGTTTTTAGTTATATTTTCGCCAGTTGTTTTTAAGTACCATGCTATAAATTGTACTACATTTATAGTTTCATTTAACGATAATATCTAGAAAAACCTAGCAGGATTTTACAGGTTAGACTTTTCTGGTACCTGATTATTGTAGTGGACAGCCCTACGGTTGTCCTAGTTAAGCGCTATTGGCTTTTACTCACAACACTTAGTAGGACATTTTGTTTTCTGTCGCTTTGTAAATATTTCAGTTCACTAGACGTTCTAATTTAAATGATTTCACCTTCTCTTTCGTTTATTTTAATTGAGTCAAACTTGACGACAGCTAATTATGAAACGCTCCGAGTAGATGTTTTATTTCTGTATTGTTTTATCAAAAAGTTGAGTAACAAATAATATTGACAAGACTATTACTTTTTTACTCAATTTCCTAAATAAAAATTAGTTGTTTTTTTATCGTATTACTGGAAACTAGAGTATATTCTGACTTGAAATTCAGACCTACGGTACTTAATCTACACAGTTATTAAATGTAATGGACATTCTCCTAAAGAAAACAAATAATCTATTTACCTTCATGTCAGATTAATAACCACATTATAAATTACTGAATTTTCTAGAACATTCATCTTGTCACATAATAATATTACTGGGTAAGTATAGGAGTGGCATCGACACAAAATAGTGTTACTACGTATTCAGTACATTATTCCAAACCCCCTGCCTTTCTCCCCCTCCCCTCTCCTCCCTCCCTTTTCCCCTCTACCATTGGTATTTTTTTAATCATTTGATCTAAAGATTTTGACCGTGTAGGTTATTTGGAGTACGAAATGACTGATTTAATACGTGATGCTGATGCGTCGACGACCATTCCACGCTATATAAAGAGGTGAAGTTTGTTATTTTGGATGTAGGGGGTAATCTTCCTGCCGGAGCTACGGGCTGGTTTGAAAGGGATACCGTGGCCCCGGAACACAAAGGGCAAAATAGGAACATGGATACGTTTTGGCCAGTACAAGTTTGACACTCCCGCTCCGCGCAGACCGGGAGGATTCATTTGGTGATTTTCACACAAAAAAGGGGGTAATCTTTAGTTCTGTTATGTATGGGGGTCTAAAATGTCCGCTTAAGCATCATAACAGGTTAATAATATGAATTACGTTACCATTCGTAAAATAGTCACAAAGTGACAATTCGCAATATTAACTGCGTCTGTGACCATTTTAAGAATTTTAGACGTAATTCATTCATTTATTCTTTTCTTCACGTATAATTAAGTTTTTAAATATTTCTTAAAAACATTAAAAAATATAAAAATAGTAGCCCACCGGTATCGGGAACAGGGTCCAAGCGGTCAAAGCTCCAGAGAAAGGAACCTCCTAACAATACGAGCCGTGTCCAGGAGTACCGCTTTCTGTATCAAGCCCTTTGAACCAGCTGCCTAACGAGAGCGTCCTCAGGTATTGGTCGAGGCTCTTGGCAATTAAGCCATTGGCAGATTGGCACAATGATCGCTGAGTCCACATCCCACATGTTATTTATCCTATTATGATTCTGCTAAAGCTGCCATTATAGACACCCAGTTCACAAAAAAATATTTCATTAATAGTACCTATACCTATACCTAATACCTGCATTATCCGCATGGCAGCCGACCCCAACATAGTTGGGAAAAGGCTAGGCAGATGATGAGATGCCTGCATTATCCCAGAGTGTCTTATGCTATTTCAAGTTTTATTCCTATGTGAAATATTATGACCATAACAGGAGTGAAACCGTGGGCAGGAGCTAATCCTTACTATCCTTATCCTTACTAATATTATAAAAGCGAAAGTGAGTTTGTTTGTTTGTTACCTCTTCACGCTTTAATGGCTAAACCGATTTTGATGAATTTTGGTACAGAGATAGTTGGGAACCAGGAGACGGACATAGGCTATTATTTTTTTTAAAAGAGTGGGATATGAGGGAGAAAGAGGGAAGAAACGGGAAATCTTAGCGTTGCTATTACAAATCAATAAGGCGCTACCGAATTTTACGCGAGCCAAGCCGCGGGCAAAAGCTAGTCATTCATAAAACTGACCCACCAATATCTACATAGAAATTTTCTAATAACAATTTACTGAGCATTTCAATAGAGAAATCTTGGCACTTATTAAAAATAATTCGCCATAACTAAGCAGCTGGAATGCACATTATAAGAAACAGGTAGGTAACCTCGTTACAGTTTGTAATATTAAGTTCAAGCTCAATAATCAAGTTTGCCACAGCTGTGATTGGTGGAAGCTTAATAATATCAAGTTTCTGATTGGTAGATCTACTTCCTGTAATTAAAAAAAACTGGTCCCGAATTGTTAAGCAAGTAGTATTCGGAACACAGGGAGACCAGTGGCAGGAGGGGTCAATGACCTGAAGTCCTGGCTAAGACTTGATACTTAGTAGGTAGCAATATCTTTATGGTTTGTAAGGTTCTAGGGGTGTAAATAGGCTGCCTAACAAGTCACCTAAGAAAAGAAATCAAAACAGTCAATTGATTGTTTTGCCCCTTTTCGGCAAAACGTGTCAAATCTTAGCCAAGACTTAAGATCATTGACCCATCCTGCCACTGGTCTCCCTGGGTTAGCACGATTGGTCGATGAAATTCTTCAACTTGGTTTTTAATCATGAACATTGATCTTAGAGACTAATAAAATGCAGGAATAATTTAATACTATCTAGAAACTAGAGCTAGGTAACAAACCCTGTAAACTAAACAGTTAATACTTAACAGTTTTAAACTGAGCTTAAATAGCTAACTGTGACAGTGGGCGTCGCCTGTGGCATTGAAACTGGTCACATATGACAGAGGCGACTCCGACCGGTTTGCCAGACCTTGCCATGCCTCAGATGACACGGAGAGTGCCAGTAATACTTTCGTACTACTTGCAATTCAATGACGCCATCTTGAAACTTGTCACAACTTTTGCGACGTGAGTGAATGATGACAGGTATTTCATATACAGGGTGAGGAATTATGAATGAAATTGCGTTTCGTAAAAATAGAATGTTAAATGGCCTCGACATTTCATCTAAAATTATTTACCTTCGCATTAAAATGAAAGCTAATACCTGACTGCCCAATGGCCGGTTAATGCAAACAATAACCGCTAAGTCAAACATCGACAAATATCAAATAAGAAGCCGATCATCAAACTCGCTTCCAATATTCACAATAGACGGATAAACTCCCCCCAAATATGGTCGGTGTATCCCTACGGCCCTTATTCAAGCACAATCCGAGTCTAACTGTATTACACAGCTTTCGATATTTTTTCCCGGGATTTATTGCCCCAACCCGGGGATTTACAGCTTTGACCGAAATGCTTACCCACAGCATTTTGTTAGCTTTTTATTGGCAATTTGTTACCTTGTGTATCTTTTTGGGATTCGTGATTCAACCACAAATTGAACTCTTGACATTTTTGATTTATTCATAATGAAATTTTGATGTGATAGACACCGGAAGTTAATATCGTACGCTGCCTTCATAAAAAACACATTTAGCTTAAGATTTTAAGGGTTCGTCTCGCTACGCAACGAGCTCCCAAAATCCCCCTTCACCGGTAACGTTATATTTTCAACGATAAAAGCTTTTGCCGCCTCCGTCTTTAATACAAAAGATAATGGAAAAATAAATGACTCTTTATGTCGTCAGATTGTATAAGATCAAATCGCTTCGACATAATGATACAACGAAATCGAATCTAATTAGATTTTCACGGTTACTAGTTACTTTAAAAGTCGTTTTAATCATAGTTATTTATGTAATGGTAGCCTGCACGTTTAACTGTCCACGTTAACGCAATATACCTTAACGACAAAAGTTATGAATCGTTGAATTCCTTTCCCATCAGAAAGCAAATAACAGGAACGAGCAAAAATAAAACAATAACATTCCAAAAATGATCAATGATAATATTTATTTTTATACTTCAATTCACATTTTCAATCACGAAACGATCACTTATTTAGATATACCCAGAGAACCAATAAGAGAAAGTTCTATACGCCATTTAAATAAAATGAATATGAGATATCCATTTCATTTGATTGATCACTTACTCTTACATCTCAATAGGTATAGGAGAACACTGAAACATAATAATCAATCTTTTATGAATGAGTACGAAAACCGTGTTAACTTTTTTAGCCGACTGCTGCGGAACCAAAGGAGGTTAATGTTTTTTTGGTACGCGAAAACCAAATTGATCGTATAGTGTGCAGCTCCGCACCAAATCCCTTCGCTTCCTATGGGCATCGTAAAATGGAACTAAGGAATTATTCGAGGGAAATGGTGGTTAGTTTCAGTTTATGCCTACAGACAAATAGGTATTACGAACGGAAAAAGGGCCCCGGATTTGTCTTCATTTAAAAAGACTATGACATATAACTTTTATTTTCATTATATCATGCATCATTGACTAACTAATGTTGCAGGAAAACCTGGATCAAGTTATCTTATGAGAAGAAGCATTATTCGTTGTAGGAGCAACTTATGTCTGAAACTGTGTCTATTATAGATCTAACAAAATATAAAGTTGTAAAACATTTTAAGAGCAACACAGTTTGCACGGTTAGCAACACTTACAACAATCGGTTCGTGCGTGACCAAACATTTTGCGTGTCATTCGACCTTATTTGATTTATTACGTGATGCAAACTTGTGGGCAACGTATTACGGTCAAGATTTTTACCGAGTTACCGTAATCTTATTCTTGGAAGAACAAATGAGTTTGAATCTTTATTATATTGGCATAATTATGCCTTATTTGTAAGCGAGGACGGCAAGCTATGAAAATACTCAGTGATCGCATCATGACTTGACACCGGTTTTAAGGTAGTTACAAAAAATCGGTAATGTTAATTCGATCTTGCATAACTATAGGCAAAGGTATGTGTGTATTCTGCCAAAATGTTGACTCACCTCACCACACCTTGAATCAACAAAGGAGGTCAACAATCAAAAAGGTTTTATAATTTTATTTGATACCGGAAAAAATTAAGCTTTCCAATATCGTCTTAAAATATTCGGGAAAATAAGATTTAAAAGGCTTCTGCAATCAGTAGAAAAGATCCCGTTACCTCAGTGATGTAGGTTGGTATCATGAGGAACTGTGATCATGATTGATGACCTCTAGCTAAGCGTATTGTGCTCAAAGGATTTTTCAGAGCCGTGGTGTGCCATTATACCTATGTCAAATGTGGGTTAAAAACCGTTTACGTCTTTTGTAACTGTCTTATTTATGGGGTTAGGTGTTCCATCACGGGTAACGGTCGATCAAAATGATTTATTTTTATTGCGAAACCAATGTTCTAAATCGCATAGGTAGGTACACGCATGTTTTTCTTTTTTCTAGATAAGTCTTGTTTTATTATTTATTTTTCTTTTTTTGTAAAATAGTTCTTAATGAATTAAAAAGAAACAGTATAAATACAACCACTATGTTTATAACCGTCCGCGAAATATCTTGTAGAGTTCGCGATTAAAATTTAGACATAAAAATGATCCATTCAACTTCACCCCAAAAAGAACACAGTGAGACGTACGTAAAGTTATCACGCACAGAGAACATAACACTTTTTAACACTTACTTGAAATAAAGTATGTTTACATCACAAGAAACAATGGAATAACTCTACGAGGGTCACGACACACGGGTTTAAAACGGTTTGTGACGTGCTTTCTAACGCATTTATGAAATATACGAGAGCCACCGTGATAAAATGCCGAGCAAATGTCGCCTAGTGTGTGAATGCCCGAATTATTGCTCCAGTCTATTGTCATGCTACGAGTATACTAAGGAACTGTTTGTTTTCATTTTAGCTTTAATTTTTTTATTGATGAATTTCATTGAGGGTTTCACAAAGCTTTATTAAAAATTCTAATATCGGAATGCACAATCAAGGCGTAAAATATGGCTTTCATATTTATTTTGTCAGTGGTTTCTGCATACCAATGAGTTTGAGATACCCGAGGAGTATCAATGAATACATGAGACCCTAGATAATGAAATATAGGACTGAGAATTCTATGCAGCATAAAAATTACCTACTTTAACATTTTTTTTAAGAGATGTTTAATTATACCCAGCATAACTAACGAAGAGTGAAAAGACAGGCATGCTGTTAGGTCATCCGAAAATATATGTAACTAGCTGACGCCCGCAGATTCGCCCGCGTGATGATCCAAAAAAATAAATCCCATGTGTTATTCCAGACTATAAGCTAACTTGGTGCCAAATTAAATCATGATCCGTTCAGCCGTTTTGACGTGAAAGAGTAACAAACATCCATCCTCACAAACATTCGCATTTATAATATTAGTAGGACAGGATAGTAGGATAATATCGTTTTAAAGGTTATTTCGTTAGCCAGGACACATTAATAAATAACTTACCATATATGTATTCTAATCCGTTTGTCAATTTCGCATCAGATAGCATTTCGGTTCATTGGGCCAGCTGATTCAGATTCAACGAACATTCCCCTGTAGACATACTAGCATAACCACTTTTACATATTTCGACATCATATTTGTTATTCCCAATACGGAATCCTGTGCAAACATTGCTTTATAGAGACTCGTTCTAATTTCAACCAGATTTACCGCATTTTATATACTATGAGTATTTATCATGATTCAGACAGGAATTTTGTTTTTTTTTTTTAATTACGTAACTAGCTTTTGCCCGCGGCTTCCTAGCTTTCGTAATTGTCCCAGGGAGTTGTATTACCGGGATAAAAAGTATTAATCCAGGTTATGAACTATCTGTGTGACAAATTTCGTTCTTTCAGTAGTTTTTGAGTGAAGGCGTACCAAACATCCATACATCATCACAAAAAGTCGCATTGATATAATATTATATACTAGCTAGCGCCCGCGGCATCGCCCGCGTGATATCGAAAAAAAAATAGTTATTCCAGACTATAGTCAACCTCTGTGCCAATTTTCATCAAGATCCGTTCAACCGTTTTGACGCTAAAGAGTAACAAACATCCATACATCCATCCATGCATTCTCACTAACATTCGCAGTTATAATATTAAGGCGCTGTTCAAAGCAAATACTTCGTTAAACGTCTAGATTTTCGTCGCAAAGTTAGCCGTATCTGTACATGCCACTAGCCAAAAAAAATTTCCGTGTATAGTTCAATACATAAAGTAAAGACTTACACAAAATAAGTTTACAAAAGTGGTCTAGTACTACGAAAAAAAAATGTTTAAAAAGACCACGAAAAAATTTTTTTCGTCTCGAAATTCTCAATTTTTTCAGCGACAACCATCATATTTTTTATATCTATAACAAAGAAAATTTTATAGTCTAAAGAGATATCTAAAATTTTTCAATCACAGAACTGTTTTTTTTTTATATTCAATTAAAACTGCAAAATGACCTACATTTTGGCGGACATGATATTCAAATAAAATGAAATACCGAGATATTTTCTACCTTATTTCTATTCTTTCGATGCAGTACTATCGTGTACTTGTGTCAGACCATGCCCAGTAGGCAGCTAGCCTCACTTCCGCGAATACCTAAAGATTAGCTTGTTACCGCGCCTTAAGTAGGATTAACATAAAAAAAACCTCAGTTACATGGGTATGTGACGTATTTTTCGATTCACGGAAGAAACTTGTTGTTTTAGTGGGTGACCCATCCACGAACCAACCTTGGCAACCGCGACTTCAAATTAATAATCATTTATCTTACACCATATGACATAGAAACAATGTGTTAAGTAAGAACTAACAGAAAATTTGTTTAACAGCGGGTCCCTAATTAGGCACCGCCTGTATCATGGTGACCCGTACGTTATATAAAGTATATAATAACTATGCTTATCCTACATGTGATGGGAGGATGAGATATAGAAGATCGCAGGAAGAACTGGTTACAAACAGCAAAAAATAGATTAATCCTTGTAGGAGGCCTTAACCTGGGAGGGGTCCATGCTAAATTAGAACACTAAAATAAATTAAATTGTATTGTAGTTTATTATTTTAAATAATAAATAAATTTTGCTTTTACATAAAAAGTGAAGTATGATATGATTTCTAGCTATTATATTATTTTATTTCGAATATTTAATTTTGTTATTTATTATTGTTACAAATGCATTTACTTTAGTACGTTACCTAATTAAATTCATTTAATCTAGATATCTAATGAGGAGCTCGTGGCCAAATAATAGCAGCCGCTCGAGTCGATCTTTAGGTTAAGCCGCGTTTGCCTAGGTTGGTCTGTGGATGAGTGACCACCCGTTACATACCGAGTTTCCTCCGTGCCTCGGAAAGTACGTTAAGCTGTTTGTCCCGGCTGTCATTTGTAGATCTTTGACAGTCGTTACAGGTAGTCAGTGTTCCGAAAGTCTGACAACTAGTCTTACCAAGGGGTATCGTATTACCCAGTAGTAACTGGGTTGTGGACATCAGATAGGCAGTCGCTCCATGTAAAATACTGATATTCAGCTGCATCCGGTTAGACTGGAAGCCGACCCCAACATAGTTGGGAAAAAGGCTAGGCAGATGAATCTATATATCTAATGTATTGCATTTTTTTAGTATTTCGAAGTAGGTACAGTACAGTATTTTAACCTGTGTTGCAGGAAATAAGAAGCTTTATTATTAATTTTATTTTATTTATGCTCATCCTATTTGCTGATACTTAGTTCTCAGCAGGATAATCCTAGATCTGACAAGAAAAACGTGTAATTTAACAAACTTTTCAACAACCACATTGTTAGCCTTTTTACCCGGTTCTACTTCTCGGTTACCCGGCTATAACTTATAAACAACAAGAACGGGAGCAAGAAACTTGATTATAAGTCCTGTAAGCTAAGACCTACATGTGTCTCCGACAAAAAACTCGAAGAATATAGCTTGGTACGCCGCGATGGATGTCAGTGTTCTTAGGCTGCGTTCAAATGACGCACACCTACGTCTATCTCGCTTTGATTTTTGTAAAAAAAAATTGAGTCTTATGACACATCAATAGATTTCAAATTGCATATTATATTTTTCATTATCTTTTATTTATTTATTATTTTTATTTTTTATTTAAATCACACACGCCACGCGCCCACCTTGTGCCAACCCCATGATCACTTCACCCGTGTTGAACCTAGTTATGATGTCCAGAATGTACCAGACAATTTCTGAATATTCGTTTAGTATCTGGAAAGCGGGGTATTTCCCAAAAAAAGAAAAATAAAACACCTATGCCATGAATGCCAATAAAAAAGAAAATTCATGTATGCCAATAAAAAAGAAGTTTCGGTAACAGTTAATGTCTTGGCCCAATTCGCGGACCTCATGACTTATTTTAACGAAACACACAGTTTTAACCATAACAGAATAAACTAGAACTCTAGCTTTTAGTGGGTAAAATCTTACTTACAATTTGGTAAAAAAGTTAAAGTAATGGATGATAAACAAGCTTATTACATTACGTCGGGCCACAACTTTACTACATTACTACTGCAGTTTTGTCTAGAAGTATCTTTATAACTAGATAACAAGACTGCTAGAATACTTTTTAGAACTCAGACTCTATTAAGGAGTAGGTACCTCTCCTAGGTAGAATGCAAAATATGTTTTGTAGCTACGACATTCTATGTAAAGTCAGCATAGGTAGGGGATATGTAACCAGGCTCGTCTGATACAGTTGAAATTTTATTTTTATTTGTACACTTTTAACTATCGTCAAATACACACAAACACTCACAAATCCACATGACCGCGCGTCGTATTACTTTGTTCTTTGCTCATTTTCTTTATATTTTTTGATAATCACACTTTCATCTATAGCTGTAAGAGTAACTAGTGGAAGAGCAGAACTTCCTAACACAAGTATAGTTATTACTTACATGGAAATTCCCTAAAAGCAGTTGTAGAAGACAAGTATTTTTAAATTATTGAAATAAGCATTTTATTTTTATTTAAATTTTATTAAAAATCCACGAATGTTTTCAAATAAGGAAACAAACAGTTCATTAAATTAAATAAATATCAGTTAAAACAGTTCACCGGTTTCTAAAAACAATTTAACTTTATCTGACGAGCCTGGTAATTACTTCTTTTGCTGACTGTACACTACGAAGAATGTTCTACGAGCTAAGAATACACACTAATATTATAAAGTTCTGTATCATCAAGTAAGCTGTTGACCCCGCTATCGCTAGAACGACTTACGTATTATTATGGTGATCATGACATTGATTTCAATAATAGTGTTACATAAGTTCCAAAATCGTGTGTAGCATACAAATGGCTAATTTGTTGATCGTGTCTTCCATACGAAAGTGAAACAAACGTCGTGTATGATTTGTTTGGTAATATCATTAATTGATTGTGTGGGTAAATTTGCTCAAGGAATAAGGTTTAGAATAATGATGGACAGTGAGACAATTATTTTTTATACTTTGCCCGACACTAGGAATTTCTCCTGTATCGTGGGTGCGTTTACAAACATTTAAACTCACATACATAAACAGCCAGACCCGAAACAACTAGCTGTAGGTCATACAAATATTTGTTCCGTGTAGGAATCAAACCCGCGACACGTAGCGGAGCAGTCGATCGCTCAACCACTGCGCCAACCGTGTTGTCAAATAATAGTTACTGGAAAAAAATATGTCGCAGATATCTGTGATACCAATAGTTATTTATGCCTTGTGAGGTTTACCTAAGTCTATTCTAAAATGAAATACGTTTTTCCTATCATCACGCCTGTACTTCCCCAAAGGATTAGGGCGTGATGATAGGAAAAACGTATTTCATTTTAGAATATGTAAGTAAAAGTACACCCATTGGCGGTCTGCCCAGCTTGGCCGGAGCACCGCCGTGCCCTCGTGGAGGCGATCGGCGGCGGCGATCTCTCGCGTCCGGCCCTGGTTCAGGCTATGGTCCGGAGCGAGAGGGAATGGGAAGCGGTCACCACCTTCTGCGAAGCAGTAATGCTAACAAAGGAGGTGGCCGGGCGTTTGAGGGAGAGAACCTCGAACCAACCCAGCCGCCGCGGGAGACGCCCCGGGCGCCGCGAGACGACTCCCGGCCACCGTAGATACGGGCCTGTGGACGGTGAGCAATGGGTAGCTCACCGTCCGTCTGTCGATTGACGACAGGCCGTGTCGACGGCGCGTTCGTGTTTCACGCGCGCCTCAAAGAGTTGTCACCAAAGCAGAGGGGCTTGCCAGAGCCTCCGCCTGCCGGGATTGCGGGTTGTTCGAAAGAGATACCGCGGCTCCGGAACGTAAAGGGAAATAGAAGTAACATGGGTGGGTTTTAGTCAGTACAAGTCTGACATGCCCCCCCGCACCGCCCAGAGCGGGGGAAGTCATTTGATGATTTCCCACCCGAAAAAAAAAAAAAAAAAAAAGTACACCCATGTATTGCCAGTTATGTTGAAGTCCCATATAATAGAAGGCGAGCTTATTGACATCAACAGGGCCAATCCTAACTCCGTAACTGCTACAGAGAAAAATCTAAAATGAGAAGTCCAAACACTATGCCCAATCTGGAAATCGAACCGATGGCCTTAGGCTCAACTAAGCTTGCGGCCACTAGATCACACAGATACAGTAAAAAGTTTTAATTTGTGTTTTTAAGTTCCAATTTACAAAATCCATATCTCATATTTTGCTTACTAAATTCAGCATGCAAATTTTTGGATGTGCCATGTTTATTGTTTCTTATATACCTATGTATATTATCGTTACAAACAAAATACAAATAATCAAATTCACAAACTTGTGAGAAACTCATCAAGTTCACGAAAACTTTGACAATCGTCCTGGGAAATGAAGACATCAGAAGTGATCAATAGGCAGACATCTTAGTTTTGTGTTGAAGTGACTGATCGACCTCCTCCAGGGAACTTAGCAACGTAACTAGTAGAATTGCCTAAAATAGATCGATATATTTCAAATCTAAGTTTTGAGAGAAATCCTGATATCTTTATATATTACTGCTGTCCTGCGCGGTTTCGCGTGCGTTTATAGTTGCTGTCCCGCTCCCGAGAGTAGCAGCGTGATGTGATGATGTATCCTTACTAATATTATAAAAGCGAAAGTGAATTTGTTTGTTTGTTACGTCTTCAAACCTAAATGGTTAAACCGATTTTGATGAATTTTGATACAGAGATAGTGACCCTGGAGACGGACAAAGGCTATTTTTTTAAGTGAGAAGTGAGGGAGAAAGAGGGAAAAAAAGGGAAAACTTAGCTTTGCTATTACAATAAGGCGCAAGGGCAAAAACTACAGGTGGCAGGTACCTGCAAATCTAGAAATGGGAACTGTGTTACCCCGAATTTAACGCGAGCAAAGCCGCGGGCAAAAGCTAGTAGCCTATTAAAAAATACTACTCTAGAAATAGAATAGCTAAGGTAGCTATTCTATTTTTAAATGTAGTATTTTTTTTCTAATATACAGATCATTAACAAACCTCCTTTGCCAAAGACCTTCCTTCTCTTTAACAAAAGATAACAGTAGGAAATTACTATCCTTCCGAGCAAACCCTTTAACAGTTAAACGTTATGTTATGTTATGATACAGCATTTTGACGGAGGCCCACCCATTCAATTCCGTAAAGTGCTTACATTACCCCCACGTACTCGCAGGTATGTTTAAATAGAGTTTTGTTTAAGTCGAACGGTGCTTGTACTTATAATAAACAGGCTTTATACAGCAGAAGAAAATCTTACCCTAGCCTTATTCCAATTAAGTAGCTGGCGTTAATTAAGTAAGTTGGCTTCCAGTCTAACCAGATGCAGATGAATACCAGTATTTTACACGGAGTGACTGTGAAACTATCTGACCTCCAGAACCCAGTTAGTACTGGGTAATACTAAATGGGGGTACATATAGTATTAACTGGAATAATAAGAAAAAATAGACAGAAATTATCAGTTTTATTTCACTCCGGTTAAACTTGAAGCAGAGCTTAACTTTGAAAATTAATAGACTGATGATTATTTTAATAAAAGCGTTAAATATAATGAGTCGTTTCGAGTTCGTCAAAAACAAAAACATATATACAAGGTACATGCATACTTGTCAATCGGAAAAATAGGCTTTTGACTGTGGCAGACTTCTATACCTAGTATGATAACATTATACCTATCTTATCAACATTAAGGTATAAATGACTTAGAAAAGCTTCAACTAACCTTACCGTTCAAATAACAAGTGGGTGTTAAGATCCTATTCATATCGGCACAGAACTCTAGATTCCGCATCCAATGATAATAATACTATCAGGTAAAGCTTCAATTATACCGTTTACACCCACACAAAAACATGCCACTGTAGAACACACAATGGTTTGAATATAAACCAGACCTTTTTTTAGGCTTTTCTGTTTACCTAAACAGGTTTCCTTGTTCCAGTTTTGAAAAAGGATTTTATGAAAAATAAAATGCTAATACTGGCAGCTAACTAGTTTTCGGATAAAATAAACAAAAATGGCGTGTTCCACCTTTGAAAATTTGCAGTTAAAAAGAAATATGACACCGTGTACGTACAGCAACTTTGGAAGCTACGCGAACGTTCTATAAAGTTTCAGAAATTTCGTTTATCACTGCAAAAGAGACGTTAGAAATTCATTAAAAGTTCTTGTATGCAACCAATCATTCCCCGTTAAGATGAAACACGTCGAATTTCTTCAGAATACACGACGTTGATAGATAGAGGGCCAACGAGGAACGAACTGAAAAATCCCTTTTGAAAATATGTAACAGGGAGTGGAAGCTGAAGATGTTCTTGACAAATAGATGGAATTGAAGTGTGCATCTGTGTAGTGTGAAAAATGTTGGTTGGGTGATATTTTTGTAAAATATTAGGGATGTCTTAGGTAAGGAAAGTACGAAATACATTCAAAATGCTGAATGAGATTTTTAAGCGGTTTAAACTCTTTCGCTGCCCAGAACTCTATGGCGTATGAGTCCAAAATGTATGGTGTAATTCGGACTGGGCCAAAATGTATGGTGTTGTATTCGGACTGGGCAGCGAAAGGGTTAAATAACGTACGTGTGTAGGTGTTTTGCAAAATGAATATAAGTATAAATAATTAATACTCCTGAAAGCTTAAATATCTCTTTAATCTCAAGACACAAAATATATTACTTAATACAAATACATTTTGACAAGATTGAGTTTGTAAACAAATTACAAGAGCTCTTTAGTTTAATAACGAAAACCAATTTATATGGACAGTTGATGTTGTAAGCTGTAAAAATAAGTCAAGCATGAAACAAGAACCGTAGTAAAAGTTTTGATAATATAATAGTGCAATATTTTATTTCTAGTTTTATAAACTAGTATTGTTGAAAACACTGCAAAGTATAATTTAAAAGTAGCTTTAAATAACGTGTTTTTTTTTTAGATGTTTATAAAAATCGTCTTTTCTTGTAAAGTTGGTTATATTAAATACTTAGTTCTGATATTAAATCATATTTAGGACGATTTTACGACGCCAATAAGCTAACATTTAAGAAAATAAAATAAAACATACTCATCTGAAAAGCAGTTACAAAAATAGCCTCCCAACCGATTCCCATTCAAGCAGTATTTGCAAAGCAAAGATTGAGGCGAGGCGGCCCCAACACTGTTTACATCGTAAACATCATTGCGCATAATCGCCTTTTTTCTTCCAATCCGTGTTTACTTTTGCAGCACAAATGACTTTCCCTCTTTCAAATAAAGTGGTTTATCTACATACAAATAGAGACCACGCCCTAAGCTTTAGACCTAGTACACATTAACGAACATAATCGCGCTTAGCAACTCGATATCAAAACTATCGATCGATCTCTATCTTTCCTAAGTGTGCGTTTAATCACCATGCTATTGTAAACTAATAGTAGTTACTTAGTAGCAAGTTTTAAGCAATACTCTAATTTTTAGTGGCGTTCTGTAATACGGACCTTATTGTACAAGCCCATGGGGCATAAATTTGAGCGCAAATCAATTGTTCGTTGTTCAAAAACGCGTGTTTGTGTGCATGAATGCTGTCGGTTCTTAAAACGTTCTTAAAGCGTTATTTAGTGTGCGTTTCCAAACGTCTAGTGTGTACCAGCTCTAATGGAATAAGGACGCAAGTGAAGTTTCTCTAGAAAGCCTCATTGAAAAACGTGAAGTACTTCATTAAACTTTGTAATTGGGTCGTGGTTTGAGATCTAATGCTACAAATGATGTTCTTAGAATTATGCATGCTTATTAGAAATTTATCTCTTATGTTTAATTAATTTATTCAGGTCACGGCAGCGAACGCTAGGTCTTGCTTAGTTTGCAGTTCCATGTGTGAACTTTTCTATTTCTGTATATATAAGCCAAAGTTTTTCCTACAACCCTTAATATATATTCGAGGTTGACATCTACATAAAAAAACTATGCCCAAGAACCTTTTTCCTGGCAAATCCAGGCTAATTTCCAAGCAATCTTTTTCGAGCAAAATAAAACACAAATGCTTACTTTTTATATAAAAACACCAGGCGTAGTCACACCCTTATAAGCCCTATAATATTTTAGCATAACATTAGGTAACGCCATTACGAGATTTTCTGTGCGTACATAAGTACATATTTACTCGTGGACTAAAACGTACTTGTCTCATTTTAATATAATTGTTGGCATTTTACAACTACAAAGGACATGTCAGGTCTTTCATTTCGTTTGTTTCTGTGATGCTTTTGTGCTGTAAGAATAACATTGTTGCTAACCACTTTGAGCCACGTGGACCGAGTTTAACATTACAACCCAAACCGTTGTTATGTAATATGTTTAATACGGGTTGTGTGTAAGTCATAGACATAGGATGTGTTGGTAAATGGATAACTTTGATCGTTATGTGTGACGTTAGCTTAGTTCGCCGTATGTAATGGTTAAGATATGTCTTCAGAACATTGTGTCAGTTTTTTAGATCTTATTTACCCACTGAAGGGTTAAGACCATTCTACTACTCTGTGTGTAAATCACATAATATAACGGAGATGTAAAAGAAGGACAAAGGAGTTTAAAAGGTCATCTCGCTGACATGGCTTTCTGCGATAGCGAGCTAGCCAATTCTCCTAGACTCATGGATAGCTCATTGATCTAAACATTGCTATGGAATAACTGTAGAGAAAATAGAACCACATACTATTTGCAAGACCACATATCTGCAATCTACCTCTTACTATACCTAGTCAATCTATAAACCAGGGCATTACCCAAGCGGGAGACGCTCCGGGCGTCAGGCGCCTCGAGTCGACTCCCAGCCACCGTAGATACGGGCCTGTGGACGTAGAGCAATGGGTAGCTTACGGTCCGTCCGTCTAGTCACGATAGGCCGTGTGGACGGCGCCGGCGCGTTCGTGTTCACACAAAATGATTACAAAGAGATGACAGCAAACCAGAGAAGAGTAACCATGGAGTTTCTTGCCGGTTCTTCTCCATAAGAAACGACCAACCCGAACCGTGCACCTTTTCTCGACGTTTTATAAGTGCCCATGTAGGCCTATGCGAAATAAAAATATTTTAATTTGATTTGATTTGATAGAGGGGCCTGCCAGGGCCACCGCCATTCGGGGTTGCGGGTTGTTCGAAAGAGATACCATGGCCCCGGCACATAAACGGCAAAAAATTAAACATGGGTGGGTTCATTCAGTCAGTAAAAGTCTGACACTCCCCTCAGCTCCACCCAGAGAGGGGAGATGTTATTTGATGATGTCCCACCCGCAAAAAAAGGCATTACACAACGGTAAACAGTACACATGGAAACGCAGTAAAACTCGGCTCGGATAGTAAACGTGTTTAAGATTGCAACAGTACATTGAGTCCTAACGGATCGTGTGTCTAGTGACCGCTAACTACGCTTTGTGATTACGCGTTTCGCTTTGTTCCACTGAGGCCTGTAAGGGTTTCCGAGTTTTTGTAGCTTACCTAGCCACATGATGCGAAAGAATCATTATTGCAGTTAGTAATTAGATTTTTAAGCCCTTAATGTCTGACTGGGCAAATCTCCCTCATTTCTTTCCATATACTCTTTTCGTGCGCAACCTCAAACCAGCGGTCCCAGTTTTATTTCCAGGTCATATTTCCATATCTATTTGGTCTGTACAAATATTTTTTTTAATATTAAACCAAATTTTCATTAAAGTAAAAAATATAAGAGAGGCTTTTTTGCGGATGGAAATTCAACAAATAATTTCCCCCGCTCTGGGTAGAGCAAGGGGAGTGGCAGACTTGTACTGACTAAAACCCACCCATGTTCCTTCTTTTGCACTTTATTTTGAATAACAAGTAACCCTGGCAGGACGGTACTGCTTGGGGGCTTGATATTGAAAATGAAACTGAACTTCAAAACAAAATTATGACCTCAGTAAGTTTGAGGGTAAGGCCGATTATATCATCTCGGATTTCCAAGCTTACGTATTCAACATACTTTTCCTTTTACTGATAAAACATATATAACTGTTATCGATTCTTAATAGTTCCCAAAACTCTGCAAAGAATATTGGTCGTTAAGTCAAACACTTGTGACTGATATCTCAGACATTTACAGATCGCTTGAACGGTAAAACTTTTCCAATATTGCTACGCAAACTTGGTGGGATTCTTTGATAAGCGATTTATAATCATTGCGGTTACTTCGGGTACCCGAGAAATTAAAATATAATCTCTAAATACCAGCGGCGGCTAATTCGCGAAGAATCTGAAGCGCTCACGGGTAGACGGGAAGCGTCTGAATTGTTTTGATTTATGTTTTCCTGGTACTGTGATGCCGAATATATACTTATGTATACTAGCTGTGCCCCGCGGTTGCACCCTCTGCTCAGCTCCTTCTCTGGATAGGGCAATGTAAAATTTATGTCAGACCTACCCGAAACGCACAAAAATTTCATCTAAATTAGCCTAACCCTTTCGGAGGAATATGGTAACAAACACAACAAGAATTTTATATATTAGAAATATATACAGGTATTCTATTCAGTCTTTGAATGTTCTTATAATGTTAGTCCTTGACAAAGAATATGTAATTGGATCTCGTATTTAAAACAAACTCCTGACTCTGATTTTAAATGGGTGCAGCTTATCCAGTAAATCCTTCGATAAAATTTGTACAGTACAGTATTCCAGTGGAACGCAAAGGAAACATAAAATGGACGTAACTATAAAGCCCTATGACGCTCGCAAATAGACCCTGTTTGTAAATCCCAAAAATAGAGAATGGAAAAAACATTTACACATTTTTTTCTAAAGCCTTTAACGATAAAATTGGTCGATTTTTTACTGTGTCACAGTTTTTCAGAGGAACGATTTAAAAACAAAAGCGTCGATAAGGTTTTATTCGTGGTGTTGAATGCAAATAAATACTCTTTGAAACAAAACCAGAACAATTTTTAACAAAATGTAAATCGATTAACTAAAGATCACATCACACTTCTGTACGTAATAGAAAAACAAAATATTCAAATAATTTCATAATATTCACTTTGAAAGAACTTCTAATAAAAACCAGACCTATCTCAAAATTTTAATATTTTTCAATTTACAGCCCCCTAACTTTTAAAGCTGTATTAAATCAAACCTTTGACTAAAACATATTAAACTCAAATGAAAACCATAAGTCTCTGAAAATAAGTGGTATGCATTAAATGCGGGTACTTCATCAAGATTGTGGGCTTGAATGAGATCGTGTTATCTCAAATTATGGATATTTGTCAGCGGACAAAAGACAATTGAAGGATTTTTCTTTCAAAAGAGAGTTATTCAGTTGTTTTTGGAGGATTGTTTTTGCGTTGTGACTTTTGAATGTTTTAATGAATACGTTTTAATGATTTTTCTTTCTTGATTTTTGTATTAGATTTATAATAATAATGCTCTGTTTATTGCCGGAAAGCCCAATCTGAATGTGTGTTCAAAGCTAGTTATGTGAGAAACACAAAACTACAGATAAAGAGATCATAATAAAATGTCTAGACGATTGTAATTGTTGCTAAAGCCCTCATTTACATTACAACACTTACCATAAGTACACACACATATAGTTATGTAGATATGAGTATCTCCATAAACTTTTCTATTTCTATTTGTACGTCCTAATGTCTGAGTACCACTAGAGCATATCGAGTAAATGCTGAGTACCATATTTGTCTCGAGTACGTACCTATAGTGTACTCAATAAAATAAATTCTTGTCCTAGACTTCTATTACTTACTAGACATTCGTCATTTGTATTTTTTTCATTGGGTTTTTCAGGTACATCTCCGAAAGTTTTAAAATGATTCTTGGAACCAGGACCACTATAGGACTATACTATACTACCAGGACTATGCTTGAGTATGGGATTTCAGGTCCTTAGATTAAGGCGCTGTACAAAGCAAACACTTCGTAAAACGTCTAGATTTTCGTCGCAAAGTTAGCCGTATCTGTACATGCCACTAGCCAAAAAAAAATACCGTGTATAGTTCAATACATAAAGTAAAGACTTAAACAAAATCTGTTTACAAAAGTGGTCTAGTACTACGAAAAAAAAAATGTTTAAAAAGACCAGGAAAAAAATTTTTTCGTCTCGAAATTCTCAATTTTTTCAGCGACAACCATCATATTTTTTATATCTATAACGAAGGAAATGTTATAGACTAAAGAGATATCTAAATTTTTTCAAACACAAAACTATATTTTTTTTATATTCAATTAAAACTGCAAAATGACCTACATTTTGGAGGACATGATATTCAAATAAAATCAAACACCGAAATATTTTCGACCTTAATTCTATTCTTTCGATGCAATACTGTCGTGTACTTGTGTCAGACCATGCCTAGTATGCAGCTAGCCTCACTTCCGCGAATACCTAAAGATTAGCTTGTTACCGCGCCTTAAGAAGTATTTGGAGACTCCTACTAAATCTACCATTCTTCTAAACCTACAGTCTTGAATACCTATTCCTAATAACCACGCGATAGCCGTGACTGCTATAACCCATAGGCGTAAGTACGTAACATTTATTTCAAGATAATAATGATGGTGATGTTGAAGTTTAGAGATGTGTTTTGCTTTGTGTACGTTAGAACTCTTATACCTACGTTTTTTTAATAATTGGAAAGTTAGAATGACCTGACTTATCTATGTATATGTTGTAGTATTTTAAGCCAGTCTAAAACCGGAAAGAGGGTCAAATTTAACTACGAAGTGAAGAATTAAAGTGTGATAAAAAATTAATATTTTATTATACGGTACAAAAAGTAAGAAAAAAGCAGTCCACAGACTACAGTGGTTTTTATATTAAAAATATAATGAACTCATGTAAGAACTGAAAAATGTCGCGGAAAAACTAATTATTTCTGCAAGAAAGAAAAACTAGGACAGTACTTTAATTAAGAGTGCTTACTATATTATTTTCCGTTATTTCCTAGTTCTATTAAAATAATTTTGCTTATATAATTACATTTGAAACGGGATATTTACCATGTTTGTTATTTGTATCGAGTTTCCGATATTTCGGCGATGTTGCAAACGCCATGATCACGGTTAAACATCCGTGAAAGTGGTAATAATCCCGTTTCAAGTGTTATAATATGTTAATTTATATTATGTGTTAAATATAATAATTTTGCTTGGTGAAACGGTGAAAGAATACATCGTGTAGAATCCGACATATCATAGAACCATAAATTCGAAGACAGCTGACATCTACTTATCCGCTGTGGGCCTTTGGGGTGGATGACGGTACTCCCTCGCGCAGAGAAGATGACACTGTCCCAATTGCTTCACATTTGTAGTTACGATACGCATTATTTTACTAATGTAAAATTATCTTTGCATGTCCTAAAAATGCAAAATCTGGTTTATTACTAAACCACCACTTCTAACATCTGGTATCACCTACCTACTTTTTAAGAAAATACATTATTCTTAATAGTCATTTAAGGCATGGTATGCGCACCAGTTATTTGATAAAAAAGAATCTTAGAATCCGAGACGCTGGAACTACTGGGCCCAACAAATCGTAGATACAAGAGAAGAAGAAAAAGGTTTTAACTTTGTATTTATTTACTAATGGGCCCCGCACCAGCCCAGCCTGGTGACGGATTTCGATACAAAGTTTCAATAACCCTAAGCAGGTAACAAAGGGGTTATCTTAGAAGGGGTACCCACATCGTGACACAGCCTGTACAAGACGTATCAAATAAATAGCGGTAGCGACAAGAATTCTGTTTTCAACAAAAATTAAGTTGGTTAAAAACTCTCATAAAAATAACTTGCAGGTCACGATATCCGCATTGAGACGTCAAAGTTTAGCGGTGTCGTGTTTTTATACGGAGGCCGACAGGCTGGCCGCGCAGGCGCACCCACAGCGGTGAATATATCACACTCGCGTATATGGACATGGTGACAGTTTGCGTCTGAAATAACATGCTCTTAATGAGAATGCTGTTATTAATAATACAGTTATTTTAATGAAAACAGTCGTAGCAAAATCCCGGTTGTCAACTCTTGAGATTATTTTAGCATTCCGCCTTAAAAGACGTGGTAAGAAAATTTCGTTTAAAAGTATCTAGAAGAATATAAAAGCCATTTTGAGATTTCCATAGTTGAACTAGCAAAACCTTGAATGATTGATGAAGTTTTAATAAACTGACTGAAAATCTAAGTAAGCGCCACATTTTCCTACATTCATGAAAAGTAAATGTGGACGCGGAAATAATAGTAGAGGATGTACATACGTCCGCTAGTTTCCCTACTACATCATGAGAAGTGTAATGGATAAGGTACATTCATGATGTAATCATGAAAGTAGACGCACCTTTTCCGCCTCACGCATATTCTTAAGTAAAGCTGTAATCTAGTAGCCCTACTTCCTAAAACATGTGACGATCTCGCCACGGGATAATACCCGGCCATGATTTGACGGCACGGTTGGGCGCAGTGACTGAGCGATTCGCGCACGGAACAAATATTTGTATGACCTGCAGATAGTTGCTTCGGGTCTGGCTGTTTGTGTATGTAAATTTAAATGTTTGTAAAAGCTCCCACGACACAGGAGAAATTCCTAAAATGGGGTAACGTTTTTACAAAAAAAAACTATGAAAAGATGACAGGCTCAGATAATTTCGAGTTGACTGCCTCATTGGTCTTGCGAACCTAAGCGCAACTACTAAGCATGGAATCCTGGGTTCGATTTTCGATAAGAATTTGTGCGAGATATCATCATGTTAGTTAAATAAGAAAATTAACTCTATATTGATTATAAGTTAGCACATAGCAATTACTTAGTTTTATGATAGAAACTGCTGCATGCATGCGAGTTGCTACTGTGTGTTAGTTTTAATAATAAATTCTATGTTATTAGTGTTATTCGACGTTGTCATTGCGTGCGAGAACTTGTTACTGATTTTCTCTTTGCAAGTGATGAAAATTGCTAAATCTTGTGCGTGTTTGCGATAGAATTACCAACATTGTATGTTATCATTATATTGTTTTTTTTTTCGAAATGCCTAAGTTGGAATACGAATAGTTTAATTTACGACGTGTTTTTATTATTTTATGATTAAATGGTAGTTAAAAAAATATTTTTAAAACTCAGAAAACCGAAATTCATAGTATTGTAAAATAGATATAGGATAAGTTGCCAACTCAACTTATATCCATTTTGCACAAAAGATAAACAAGTTTTGACACGGTTATCTTCTCCAAAAAAAAATCTATGAACTTGTATTTTCTACAGAGAATCATTTTTACAATCCTACGTTGAACTACAAAGTCATTATAACAGAGACGTCTAGTTGACAAAAGAGTAAGGTATACATTGTAGCAATTGTAAAATGCAAGAAGTTTGCTCCTACTTAAAATTTTATAACAACGAACATTTCGTAATAAGTCAGTTTTTCTATAAAAACATTCCGAAACTTTGTTGCAGCATTGGTCTATTGAAAAAGAAATGTCTGGTAAAACCAATTTAAAGTGTTTATTTAATTAAATTAATGCGGCAACAAATTAATTTCAGTTATATTTGTAAATAAGTGAAATGAAACAGCTTGATTTCAGCAAATGAGATTTAAAAATGTAGGATTTCTGTATTACTTATAAACGAAAAAGACGCCTTGAGTTATCTAATTATAACTTACCTACAATAAATTGATAATGAAGCTTTAGAATCGAGAACAAGGAGAAAACAGAATTTAATATCCCTATATCAATTCTGCAGCAGCGGGGCGCTACGTCTTACTTAAATTAATTGAAGCTCGCCAAATGAAACCGAGATCTCAACAGATTCCATCATTTCATGCCATTGTCTCACACAAAGGAGACCGTTCGGCTTTATTGTGCCACGTGCTTTTGTCATCACAGCCAAAAAAGAAAATGATTCCTAGAAAAGTAATATAAGATTTTCCAGCGGAGGGTGCCAAAAAGACTTGATACTTAGTAAGATTGCTGTGTCGTATATTTCTTTGAAGCTCGACTCTTAATTTGATGAGGAGAATGTAAAAACGGCATTAGGTTATTCGGAGGGGCGAGGGAGAGTGCGCGGGGTGTGACAACCACGATTTATATTACTCCAGATGAGATTATGGTATGACAGAGTCGTAAAACATTAGAATGGTGAGCCCTACTTTATTTGAACTTTATTTTTCATTAAATACCGTCTACTATTTGAAGTTTTAACGTTATACGGCCATTTACTTTAATTTTTTATCAAGATTTTCGAATAAAACCGGTAGTAGAAAAGAAAATAAATCAAAAGAATTCAGATAAAAGAGTCCGTTCAAAAATACATTCAACCCCTTAATTATCGGGGTTGCGGGTTAGATACCGCGGCCCCGGAACGTAAAGGGCAATAGAAGGAACACGGGAGGGTTTTAGTCAGTACAAGTCTGACACTCCCCCCCGCTCTGGGCGGAGCGGGGTAAGTTATTTGATGATTTCCACCCCAAAAAACAAAAAAAACCCTTAGTTATGGAAAAAGATAGGGTCATGGGGAAGCCATTAAGTGCATAAAGGCTAGAAGCCATTCATTGTGACAATCTTTTCATACGAATGATGTAAATGCGAAAAATATGAATTGTCTGTTTTGTACGTTTTCACAGAACATAGCATGATACCCAAAGAAGGTCATTGTAGTTTTTGTCGGAAAAAATAACATTCTGTAATCGTGAGAACTCATAAGGAACAGTTATGTCTAGGTATGTCAGAGACTTATGGATATCTTCCGGCTGATATTACAACCCATTAGTAGAGAAAAAAAACACCGTTGAAGTACCTTGGCGCATATGATTACTCAAGAATAATGATTGACATTACAAACGTAACATTACGTAACATTACGATTGATTGACAAATGACGATTGATGTCGGTCGCCTATAATGTTATGGCCAGGTAAGTCCTTAAGACCAACTTATTATTCGTCATTCATGGTAAACAAAAGAGTCAAGGAACGGTTTCTTGACTTATACGTATTGTGGTTGAAACAACGAAGTCATTGAATCAATAGAATTAGCAGTATTGTAAAAGAGCTGTACTATCTCCTTATTAGTATTCTACTAAAATGTGAAATAGTGTTAGGATATATGGATGTTAGTTACTCATTCACGCAAAAACTAATAACTACTAAACTTAACACATAGGATTCACATAGGAATATCCCGATACAACGATCTTTTGGGACAACTATCGAACTTCAAGTGGGCAACGTTACTATAGCTAGATTAATACTAGCTGTGCTCCGCGGTTTCACCCGCTGCTCAGCTCCTTTTCTTGAGACGAAAATATATTACGACCGATTCTCAGACCTACAGAATATACGTATGAAGTTTCTTAAAAATCGGTCAAGCTGTTTCGGAGGAGTATGGCAACTAAAACTGGGATACGAGAATTAAATATATATTATACTAGCTTTTGCCCGCGGCTTCGCCCGCGTTAAATTCGGGGTAACACAGTTCCCCTTGCGCCTTATTGATTTGTAATAGCAACGCTAAGTTTTCCCTTTTCTTCCCTCTTTCTCCCTCACATCCCACTGTTTTTTTTTAAAATAGCCTTTGTCCGTCTCCTGGTTCCCAACTATCTCTGTACCAAAATTCATCAAAATCGGTTTAGCCATTAAAGCGTGAAGAGGTAACAAACAAACAAACTCACTTTCGCTTTTATAATATTAGTAAGGATTCTTTTTATCCATGTATTTTTTTAAATATATCTAGACAGTCAACATCAAATTTAAAATGAACACCAAAACGATTTTGCAGTTGCAGACATGCTGAGATACTCAACCTACAACCATAACTACTCCTCATAATGATAAACTATCAGATACTTAGTCACAATCTAGTCCCAACAACAAGCACTGGCAGGATATATACCCAATTACTTTCGCTCAATATATCAAGACAAAGTTCTTCCACACTAGACTAAGAGCGTCTGTAAGGCCATTATTATTACATCAACAATAATGTACCGTGAATAATAGTTTCTGTAATGTGCCGACTTCGTGAAGAACGTTCGTACGTAATCATAATTTGTATTATTATTCTAGTTTCGCGTCATACGTTATCGGGGATATGGTGCCGAAAAGTTTTAGAGTTATCACCTTTTGCACCTACTTTAGTAGCTGAGTGAAAGGAAACGTTACTGGATTGGATTGTGAGAGTTAGACTATTTTGGGGGCTGCTGGGGGCTTACACGTAAGTAATGTTGCGCTAAATATTCACTGATTTTTTAATATTAATCTTTTGACCGCCATAGTCATCAGACAACACTGTCACGTCTAATGACAGACTTGTTTGCATTTTTGACGTGACTCTCAAAGGGAAACTGGACTTATGGACTACGTTGATTCCTGAATAAAAGACAAACACAGATCACTGATAAGTTCCATTGATGATTTCTAGAGGATTTTCTGGGGGCGGCAAGACGAATAAAATCCATGTCGCCAAAAATGAGTTAGGCGCACAATTTCTGTCACAAACAGCCATAGAAGCTGTCGTCAGTCTCTACAAGTCATTTGTGCCATGGTGCAAGTAGATGATGACACGTTTGTTATGAAAACTAATAGATAGTGTTGAAAATGCCGCCTCTAGTAGCAGCTGCAGAAGCGCCTCTATGGTTGTGTTTATAACAAACTTTTATACAGCCACCATCATCTAGTTTATCACTTTAATTGTTGCATCACTATGTCCCTTTTTTGCGAATGGTAAATTATCAATTAACTTCCCCCGCTTTGGACGGAGCAGGGGCGAGTGCCAGACTTGTACAAATTAAAACCCACCCATGTTCCTAAATGGGTGGGTTAAGGGCAAAAGAAGGTCGTTTTGCCCTTTACGTTCCGGGGCGGCAGTATCTCTTTCTCTCTAACAACTCGCAATCCCGGCAGGCTGTGACCCTGGCAGGCTACTTTGCTAACGTCTCTTTGAGGCGCGCGTAGGACACAAACTCGCCGATACGGCCTGTCGTAACTAGGCGGACGGACCACGGACACGGACCCACGTCTACGGTGACACTTACGCGTCGTCGACACGGTATCACTATGCCCCTAGCTTGGGCAATAATGCCTTTATTATTAATATTTAAAAGAAGGTGTAATACTTATTTAGATAAAGTTATGATGAGGCTGACATACCGTTGTAAGGTAAAAGCCTCTAAAAAATTAAGAAAAAAAACTTTTAAGAAATGCCTATTAAACTAATTTGAAATATTACTTAAGCAATTAGTTTACGTTATGGTTGAAGAAAAACTATGTAATTAGATGTGCAGCTGTTTTGCTCATTAATCCACGGAAATACCCCGTTAACGGAATACCTAACTGTCTGCTAATAATTATTTCGCTGACATTCACGACTAACGCAATAAGAAGGCTTTTTATTTCATTTAAGCTATTTTATAGTGGGTTATTAAAAACGCACAGAATTACAGTGAAACACAGACAGTTTCTAAGCAACACAAACATTCATAAAAGGTTAACTTCTTAATTAAAACGAAATATTTAAAAAAAAAGCGATCTATAACACAGTAATAATTGTTAATATCTCAATTGAAAACGGTAATTCTAATGCTGGGGCTACATTAGCGTGCTACGGCGAATATTCGGGCTACGGCGATGTATGTGGCCGGGTTCATCGTGTCATCGCGTAGTATTCGGGCGAAGACGATGTAGTATCGGGGAGCTGTCGGTAAACTGGCGCGAATCAAAGGGATTCGTCGCGCCAATATTCGCTACACCTACGTCACTTCAGTGTCGTCCAGACTTTAAAGCGGGACTGACGTGTTTGTGTTTTTGTACACTATAATTTACTGACATATAATGCAAAGCCACTGCTTCGTCCATCGTCTCGGCCGCACAACTAAACAACGAATATTCGCCGTAGGCCGCTTTCTGAATCTTCGCCCGCCAATGTAGACAAGAACATCGCCTATACCCGAACACGATGTTTTTGTCGCGCCAACACGATACGAATCTTCGCCCGCTAATGTAGACCCAGCATTAAAGACCCATATGTCTGAATCTTTAGTATTGATCTACAAAATCCTTTGCGACACAATAATAAAAGCGAAAAACGACTAATTTATCGGAACACCTTACGTATTTAAGAATTTAAGGCAGTAAATATAGCACTCGTTATTCAAATATGCACTGGAAGTTGTGACAAATAAAAAAATGGGCAATGTTCACTTTATTTAGGAAATATTAACTAGTATTCCAGAGTCGGGAATTACCGACTTTTCTAGCGTAATTTTGGAATGCTAACACCTCTGCTTATCCCTTCCGTAGATAAGAATTACGGTCGTGATGCTATGTAATCGTCTAGCGCTAAACAAAGTTGAAACAAAAACAATGAAGAGTAATCATGGTGGTTACAAAGATAGACCTGTTTTTATGTCGAACGAGCCATGACTGACGATCTTCTTTCTATCTTTATGGTGTACTGTTACCATAAAGTTGTTATGCGTCTTAAATTTTAATATAATTTTGAGAGATTAGAAGCGTGAGCCTTAATATACAAACTTGGTGCAAAGGAATCAACGATAACAAAGTGGAATCGGTGACTATTTGGGTCATCAGTTGTCATCATTATTAACCAAGTTGACTACTGCTAGGCGTAAGTCTTGTCTAATATTTCGACTCTCGGCCACAATCATCCATCAATTACGAGCTACATTGCTGAAATTACTGCTAATATACTGCTAGTCTGAAAAACAGAGAATCAATCATCTCAATTCCTACTTATTTCAATAGCGAATCGGTAATTCAAAAGTACATTTCAATACAACACATTATTGCGTAAAGTGTTGCAAGTCTTATGCATTGTGTTGCCAGTACGAGTCTTGAGTTTACACTTCAGTGTCAATGCTGCAATATGTCAAGGCCTGTCGCTTGCTGTCATGAATATAAAACAAAAAAGCTTGTAGAATTCAAATTGTTTTAAAATCAGAACATGTGTACAAAACAAGGCGGTGTTTTGTTTTTTGTCGCTCTAAATGTAAGGTGACGTAAGCATGCGATTTTCAACGTTTTCTTATGTCAGTAAAACGACCTGTTTGAAAAGCTTCAAAAAAGATTGTATTGAGGTGGTCTTGGAAATTTAAATGTCGAATATTGGCGACTACAGCGTAGTGTAGGATAGGCTCTATACTGTTGAGGAAAAACATGACGTTAAATGAATTGGCTCCCAATCCACTCTTTATTTTACTTCAGACCTAAAGTTTTCCTTAGGCGTACATCCTCAACCTATCCTTCAAACAAAAGATAGACATCAAACGTAACTTCGTTTAGTACACAGTACGGAATACCTAGTCTTTCATCGCTTTTGTTACTCGTAAATTCCTTGAAGATCTTTCTCCATCAGATAAAATGATTAAATCCTCTTTACCTTTGTTTCGTCCCGTCTGCTTTATGGAACTGACGAAAAATGTCTGCTACTCACCAATATTATGGAGCTTAAATTGGATTACGTAGAACAAAAAGGACTGAAACCTAAGAAATACTTTTACTTGAGTACCTTTAGAGGATTTTTATGAAGTCTCGTCTAAATTGAATTGGTTCGCGATTCAAAAGCGGTTGTCCCTAAACTGATTGGGTTTTATGAATATTAAATAAAGTGTTTACTAGGTACCTATTTGTGTTTCAGAAGACAAAAACATAAATCGAAATAATCAATGCAGAACTCCACTCTACTAAATTAATTTTAATTCTTACAAGAATCGCATAAATGTTTCATTATTTGGATCAGTATTTCTGCTAGTGACTATACATCTGTCACGCAAATGTACTTATCTAAAGAAAAGTCTAAACTTTTATTAAGAATATTAATTAATATAAAGACGGCACAGGTGCATGTAAATACACAATTTACAAAAGTTACTGCTGCGTGTACAAGCTTTGGCTTTTACGAGATAGAATTATTTTCTGCTCTAAGGTAAGCTAATTATTGAGAAACTTGTTTTTAATTTAAAGAACTACTCGTGGATACTAAAATGACATGCTCTTAAGTCTGTCTATGGATACAATAAACCTTAAATTACAGAAACAAATCTCAAAATTCAGTGACATAAGAGGATCTGGCCGATACTGGCACAATCCGTTAGACTTATGCCATATATTTAGTCCTCCTGAACGTTTTTTGGTCACGACGGCCAATCTTAATGGCGAGCACAAGTGTGTATGCAGACACATGTGCACTCTCTGTTCCCTCACCCTCATAGTCCGATGAGACGGCAATCTCAACCGACCGCATTGAGATCAGGCGCAGGACGAACGACTTAACCTGCTTTAAGAGGCCCAGGGTTATAATACCACCAACTTCCGAACTCCTTGCTGTTACTGAACAATTTCTAATTGAAAACGCGCTTGCGACCGCGTCTCCAACGGAGCAGTGTGTCATGTACACATTTTAACCTAATCTCTTTACTAGGGTGTGCGATCCGTAGTAGAGAGATCAGATTATAATAGACTAGCTTTTGCCCGCGGCTTCGCTCGCGTTAAATTCGGTATAACACAGTACCTGCTACCCGCAGTTTTTACTCTTGCGCCTTATTGATTTGTAATAGCAACGCTAAGTTTTCCCTTTTCTTCCCTCGTACTCCCTCATATCTCACTTTAAAAAAAAGCCTATGTCCGTCTCCTGGTTCCTAACTATCTCTGTACCAAAATTCATCAAAATCGGTTAAGCCATTAAAGCGTGAAGAGGTAACAAACAAACAAACTCACTTTCGCTTTTATTAGTAAAGATTAGAATAGGTTGACCTGCCGTCGTGAGTACATAGGTATATAAGTGCTACAGTAAGTTCTAAAATAACATTAAGTGTTACAAATCACCCTAAAGCTCCCATAGTTACCTAAGGTAGCCTTGTTAAAACTTTCTGAAACAAAAACATTAATCGTGTTCCATAAAAACAAAACTTGTAAGTCGACTCGTCTAAACGAATTTGAACTTGATCCCTTTGTTTTCGACTAACTTTAGGTGTTCTAGATTCGTGCAAGAATCAAACTTGACGAAACAAAGTTAGACAACATCTGAGAGTGAGGCAGCTCTCAGAAATTATATATTTCATCTTGTTAATTGTGTTAATCCTCGCATTTCTACTTGTTTTTTTAATTAAATCGGGAATATGTAAAGAATCACTGTTTAATAAAAGAGGTTGATGTGTCCTGATTTATTCGTAGGTTTTGCGTTGCCTCTTCAGTAAATAAAATAATGAGCATAAAATTCTTGCCAAAAACTTGATTAATTAATAATGACTTTGCAAGGATAATAAATTTTTGAATAAATTAAAACATATTGAGAAATCTTTCAATTTTTATTAACATAATCTTACACAATAGTTCACTTCAATTTCTTTCCAATATTATAATCATAGACTTGAGGAGCTCGTGGCTAAATAAATAGTAGCCGCTCGGGTCGATCTTTAGGTTAAGCCGCGCTTGCCTAGGTTGGTCTGTGGATGGGTGACCACCCGTTACATACCGAGTTTCCTCCGTGCCTCGGAAAGCACGTTAAGCCGTTGGTCCCGGCTGTCATTTGTAGATCTTTGACAGTCGTTACAGGTAGTCAATGTTCCGAAAGCCTGACAACCAGTCTTACCAAGGGGTATCGTATTACCCAGTATTAACTGGGTTGTGGAGGTCAGATAGGCAGTCGCTCCATGTAAAATACTGATATTCAGCTGCATCCGGTTAGACTGGAAGCCGACCCCAACATAGTTGGGAAAAGGCTAGGCAGATGATGAATATAATTATAGACTTCTAAAAATACTAGAGATATAATAATATTATTCATACGCGGTTCTAATAAAAGTCACGGTCACTTTGTGTCTCTCACGATATTTTGTAATTCAGTACCATTTTGCTAAGAATTCTTACCATTATTATGAAGAAAACTTGAATTTCACACAGCTGTATATTGCATTAAGATTGTCTAATGAATGGAAGCAGTACTTGGTTTTTATTTTTAATCTTATTTATGGCCTGATGTAAGCTGTTTTAAGTGGCAAAATTATCATTATGAATGTTGTAAAGCCTTCTTGAGACGTTTTTTATTGCGGCTAAGTAATTTACCATCTGCAGGAAACTAAGTATTGTCTGTCCAAATAATGTTACAACACTTAATCTCTCCGAATCTAAGTACACTTCGCATTAACAGTCGATGTACCTTCCTGATCTAAATTTATAGAGCGTGGTAGCTACTACTTCCGCAATCGCTGAATAAAAAAAAGAAAATAAGTATCTAGTTTTTTACAAAGAAAAATATAAAAAGCTGTCAAGTTGTACAAGCGAGTGGAACAATATCGGTTCACGCACGTCGCTGTCAACCGATGCGTGGATAATGCGGAAAACGCGGGAAAAGTCGCCATCTTTTTTTTATAGGCACGTTACTGAAGCACTACTAAAGAAAGATACAAAAGTTCCGTGTCGTCTCGATATCTTCAACAGCTTTTATGAAGGCTGTATAAAAAGCGCAAGGGAATATGAAAATAATAGTAAAAGAGAGTTTTATGCTTTCGCAGCCTCTCGTGACGTTTGGATCGCTTTGTGGGAGCATGGCAGGCTGCCAGCTCCGGCCGGCTGCTTCAAAACCTCTGTGACGTTGAAATGATCCAATCCTCTTATCACGAATGAGTGCCAGGTCAATGATTTTGTGCTCAGTAGCGAATGATGTATTTTATTTGATGTAATTAGAAAACTGTAAAAAAATGTATTATGAGAGATATTCTTTCAGCTTAGTTATCTGATCATTTTAATCGTAGTCGTGCCAATATTTAGAAAATCTCTTTGCAATGTTTACTCAATGGATTATTTGTCTTCGTCGTTATCGAATGGAAACAAGAACTAAATAAGAACGGAAATTGGAAAATCTCACCGGATGTTCAGTGTTTCATGTTGATATTTGTGTTGTTCCATCGTCTTTAGCGAAGATGACTTTACTAATACAATAGAAATGTGTTTTGTTTTCTAAATATTTGCGAAAGCAGTGTTGATTTTTCGCTAACTTCAAAATTTTCCTCTTTACGTAGTTAAAAATAAAATTATTTATCCGGATTCTATATTTAATTCAACACAAAATAAAAAGGCTTTCCAGAAAATCTATTTCTTAACATAAGGCAGATACTTCCGACTTAGTCAAGTTAACAACTATTCAGAAACTTAATTACTAAGTTTATGTAAATTGTATGAACATAAAGTACCTAGTTACCTAATTTTAAACTATGATCGGATCTCATGTCAAAGTTTCAGTTAATCTTAAACTAGTTTAGTTTGTTCCACTCTACTAACGAATAGATGAAATTGTTATCACGTCATTTTTAAATGATCTGCTTATCTACACATCTGACATTAAAAACGTTACTCACACTTCCATCATGAATATTTTGGTAGTTATGATGTCATTTTATAACAACACTTTCGTAATTTACGTAATGGGTAGATACCTCTTTATTTTTTTCTCTATTTATACTCTTTCTTGACATGGATGGTGTGGTGCCTTGAACCATTTGAAATAGGAATTACTATTCCATTTTTAAATGTACTGAAATAACCCACCCGTTGCTTCTTTGGTCATTCCCGACTTTTATATGGTAGGTACCATCCTCTAATCACGTAAGGTTTTTAAGACCACTTTTATAGCCACCTACCCCCTTGGTGATATACCGTGAGGTTTAAGGGCAGCCCCCCCTCCCTTTAAGAATCACGTGTTGTTTTATATAATGAAAAAATCTGTTATTATAGAATCTGTTTTAATAAAATTATGTATTATTAATCGGATTTTTTTTTTTGCCAAAAGTTAGCCTACTCGGTTATAGACAGAAAAACGATTGTTCGGTTTTTAATTCATTATTTTACGCGTATCACATTAAAGTCATTCTTTTATCCAACAAAAAAAAACACGTGATTCTCACCTTATCCCCCCCTCCTCACCCTCGATTTTTAAACTTTTTTTTAATCACGTGAGGTTATAACAGGGGCTCAAAAAAATCACGACCCCGAATAATGTTATTAACATTCAAACTAAGCAAAGAACTTAAACAAGCTTAAAATAAATTACTTATGTAAATAAGGTGTTAACATAAAATTTAAAAATTATGTAAACTAAATAATGTCAAAACAACAAGTACATCAACAAAGCCGTCTATCATGTTAATTCAAATGCAAATCATGACATGACAACCAACACTAAACGCTTTAATTTAACTTGACTATTAGCATTCTTCAAATTGTAACTTTTATAAAGCTTTATAACATGACATCAAAAATTATGTCTAGAATTATGGCTTAGCATAATATAATAACGTTAATGGAAGCTGAATGACTTATAAGAAAATGTTTAGATTTATTTAAAATATGCCTCTTTTCTAAGAAGAAGGCGCGAAGGAAAAATATATTTTGTTGTGTTTTTCTTACTAAAACATTCTCTTCTCTAATAAATAACATAATATACGAGAACCTCGTGAAAGCTGAGAAAGAGAAACAACTAAAATATCTTGACTTGGCACATGAGGTTATCGACATGTGGAATGTGAACTCGGCTATCATTGTGCCGATTGTCGTAACGGCCAATGGCTTAATTGTCAAAAGCCTCGACGGACATCTGTTGAAGCTCTCCTTATGTGGTTGGATCTTGATATCGAAGAGTACAGTGGCAGGCAGTACTCTTCGATACGGCCCGCATTGTGAGGAGGTTCCTGTCTCTGGAGCCTTACCAGCGGCAAGTTGGACCCCGTTATCGGCGGAAAACTATTTTTATATTTTTTTTTTTTAAGAAATATTTAAAAATGTAATTTTAAGATGAAACGTGAATAAAGAACATAATTATAACGCCTGTTATCCCCGAAGCGAAGGCAGAGGTGCACTTAATAGTACACCCACATTTCGCTTGTTTTATTTAAGTCCCATATAATAATCGACGAGCCTATTGTCAACAATCAGGCCCCAATCCAGACTCTGTGTTTGCTACTGAGATTGTTTCGATGTAAAACTCCAATAATAATTTAGCCTAAAATGGGAGTCAAACCCAGGTCCTCGGGCTCAGCAGTCACGCTTGCGGCCACTAGACTGACGGCGGCGGTGTTCGCTAATAACTATAATGGAAATTCCTATTTGGTCTAATGGCCATAATAAGAAGCCATAAGTCAGGACTTATGGCTTCTTATTACGAGAAACCAGGACAGGAGCCAGGGCTCCTGTCCTGGTTTCTCGTGTTCAGGTGGGTTTGTGCCCGCTGATAGCAGAAAACCTTTTGCAAGAAACAGACGTTATGTCATACTATAATTACTATGTTTACAATATTTGCTGTCGAAAATGCTAAACAGAGAATGAACAGACTTATGAATACACTTATAATCTACCTTTTCCGGGTTTCCTACCTCAAAATAGAACCCTTTGGTATATAAGTACTACACACACACTACGTACACTTTGGTGTTCGTCTGTCTGTCAAGACTCTTTATCTCAGAAACGCGTGGAGGAACCGAGTTAAAATATAAACCATACACAAGTCAGGACTTTGGACCCTTTATTCAGTAAGAAAGGTGTACGAGTCTGACTCGCGATTGACTGGTTTTTTTTTCTTTGGCCACTAAGCCGATGACTTATAATCTTAAAAAATATCTTCACAACCAAATAACCATAATTTTACGTAACTTTTATTCATTTTTGTTCTCAAAAAAGTACACTTTTAAACGCATTAGAGACACTGTCGAGCCCGTTCATAATAAACTGTGAACCATACAACACCTCGAGAATTACCCGTAAAATAAAAACTTTCTAACTGCCCATAAGAAACGCCATGATGGCGTAAAAACGCTAAAACTTCGTACAAAAACCCACTGTTATATCACCTTCTTTCAAAAACTCTCTCCTTCATTGCCATGTGTTGTGAATTAGTCGAAAACTCTTTAATTATTTTGTTGAAAACAATTTAATTATAGTGAGATTTGTATCTGAGACATGTTTATTGCTGAACCTGTTAGGGATGTACACTGCCCAGCAATTAAATTGGTCCAAATTGTTTTGGAAAGAGGAAGTTACTTCGTTCTAAGGTAATTTTTTTTCTGCCTATTTTGTGGGTTGTTCGAAAGAGATACCGCGGCCCCGGAACATTACGGGCAAAAAAGGAACTGAGATGGGTTTTAGTCAGTAAAAGTCTGACACTCCTACTCCCACTTTTTTGATGATTTACCATAAAAAAGGTTACATTTTTTATTTTTCTTTTTAGTTCTTAAATTAATCTTAAGACTAAATTTACTCAAATGTACAGACTAATTTAACATAGTTATTTCTCAAACGTTCGTTAAGAGAAAATTACAAGTCATTATCAAAACTTTGAGAAAACTTTGCCTCATAACTTTGAGGCTTTTCAGGGATCAACTTTGTCATTTTGAAGAAAATTAATTTCACTCACAAAAATTTCGTAGAGAAAAGAAGCGAAACATTAAACAAAGAGTAATCTTAAAAGTGAAGTTATTGCTAGGTTATTCAGATAAACTGCTGCTGATAAACTTTGTGTTCGTTAAATAACCGAATCAACAAAATAACTAGACCACAACGGATTATTCAATATTTCACGTAATATCATGTACCCGTTTTGTTTAAAGACAATATCTAAACACAATAGTTTTTTTTTATCTTCATTCCAGAACCACTTATGGCAACATTTTTTGGTGGGAAATATCTGAACGTGACGCTGAACCGTTCGATCAGTGCAAAACAAAATTTCGTTCTGTTCTTATCAATAATTAGAGATGCTAGACAGAATGATTTTTAGAATTAAATTAATTTAGGAATCTGGATACATGGCCTTTTTTTTGGGGTGTGAATTCATCAAATAACTTCCCCCGCTCTGGGCGGAGCGGGGGGGGCGTGTCAGACTTTTACTGACTAAAACCCACCCATGTTCCTTCTATTGCCCTTTATGTTCCGGGGCCGCGGTATCTCTTTCGAACAACCCGCAAACAGGCCGGCAAGCCCCTCGGCAGGCGGAGGCTCTGGCAAGCCCCTCTGCTTTGCTGACATCTCTTTGAGGCGCGCGTGAAACACAAACGCGCCGTCGACACGGCCTGTCGTCAATAGACGGACGGACGGTGAGCTACCCATTGCTCACCGTCCACAGGCCCGCATCTACGGTGGCCGGGAGTCGTCTTGCGGCGCCCGGCGCCCGGGGCGTCTCGCGCGGCGGTTGGGTTGGTTTGAGGTTCTCTCCCTCAAACGCCCGGCCACCTCCTTCGCTAGCATGACTGCTTCGCAGAAGGAGGTGACCGCTTCCCATTCCGTCTCGCTCCGGACCATGGACTGAACCAGGGCCGGACGCGAGAGATCGCCGCCGCCGATCACCTTTCCCCCCGGTGTAGTGCCTCCGCGCGCCACTCATACAGGCGTGTGAGGACTATCGCCTCCAGATCCCACGGTGGGATACAGGGCCTCAATGTCATTTTTGATGAATTTTGGTACAGAGATAGTTGGGACTCTGGAGACGGACATAGGCTAATTTTTACAGGCAAAAACTACAGGTAGCAGGTACCTGCAAATCAGGAAAGGGTAACTATGTTACCCCGAATTTAACGCGAGCGAAGCCGCGGGCAAAATCTAGTTACCTATAAAGCGGAACATAATCGACAGTAGCACAGTCGACTGTTATTAAAAATATATGTGTTTATTTGTCCGAGATTCCGATTCGTGCTTGCATGCGATAAGTGCATGCGCACGCGTTGGTGTCTTTAACACTATTGAATAAATACTGGCTACGAAATTGTATTTGATGAGAGAATAATTAAATTGCACTACGCATTTTGTGTTAACAGGATGAACACCGATGAGAAAACGGTAAATACGACTTCAGTACATTATCATCCCCTTCCCTCCCCACACATAAATGTTTCGTCGGTAATTTAAAAAAAACGGCAAAGTATAAGTCGGACCCGCGCACAGACTTGACTGCGTAGGCTTAGAGAGATGATTTTTCCACAGCTCCATTGGCTCCAAGGGACTTCAGATTTGAGTTTATACATAGTTTCGCCCTCGTGATATCAAAAAAAAGTATCCTATGTGTTATTCCTTCCTACCTCTGTGCCAAATTTCATCAAGATCTGTTCAGCCGTTTTGACGTGAAAGAGTAACAAACATCCATCCAGCCTCACAAATTTATAATATAAGTAGGATTTTCAACTCGATACATTCATGCGTTCTCGAGATAAAGGGTTTACAAACAAACAAACGGTGATCCTATGAGGGTTCCGTTTTTTTTCTTTTGAGGTACGGAACCCGAAAAAACACTTTTGTTTACCGACTCTTCCAATTAGTTTTTTTTTTACAAAACATTTTTTTACGATGACACGTTGGTGTAATAAAGTGCCCCAAATACGTTGTAATGTTCACAAGTACTAACAAACAAAAATCCAAAATATACTAATGATATACATATATATATTGTATATGATAATGATACATTAATGATTTTCCTTTCCGAAGACTTTCTCATTTATTATTGATCATCAAGAGTTCATGATCTACTCACATTTTATAACCTATTAAAGTGTAAATATATCTCATAATTATCTTGTATAGTTCCATAAACGCGACAATGCATGAAATAGTAACAGTTTTACTATTCCATAACTAAGCTAGAAGCGTCGAAATATCTCTTTGTCATTGTAGCAATACAATATAACGGAAAGTTTATTTTTTGTGGGACTTTCTTTCACACAAACGTGACTTATAAGATAACTTTTATTAACTGGCGTTGATATAAGACATTAGAGGTAATTTGTTACTGGCCAGAATTGTTTCTCTTTTATATCCTGAATAAGGAAGGATATTTGTTGTTGACTTTGATGGTCTGTAAACTTAATTTTTTTTTCGTGTTCGGTGAAGTTATCTGCTTATGTACCAAGCACCCATGTTTGCAAAGAAGTTAATAATTAGATTTGATTTTATATGCGCAAGAAATAGGTATTTGAGAAGATATGGAGGAGGTCTTTGCCCAGGATTGGGAAATTATTGGCTAACAAAAACAAGTGATATCTTATCTGATTAGAAAAAAACCGGCCAAGTGCGAGTCGGACTAGCGCACCGAAGGTTCTGTATAAAAATTGCGACATAAATGGCCATATCTTTTGATTGTGTAGGTACACTTAGAAAGTTAATTTTTTCAGAGCTCCAAGGGACCACAAACTTGAGTATGATATAGTTTTCCTCCGTACCCGTACGTACTACGTCCCTGAGATAAAGGGTCTTGACAGACAGACAGACGGACAACAAAGTGATCCTAAAAGGGTACAGTTTTTTTGACGTGATAACGTCTTTAAAATCGTTTTAGTCGGGTGACATGTTCAGAAACTTGTGTCACACCAAAACCTCACGAGCGCGATCGATCGATCGATCGATCGATCGACTTATTGGTGATAACTTATATCACCAATAAGACGTTATCACGTAAACATCTCGATCGTAAACCTACTTTACAAACAACCAATTTTTTTTTAAATGGATTGGAACCCTAAAAAATGTGTCAGTAGTTTAATGTCTATTAAACTAATGCATTAAACAAAGCAGTAACCAATACAAAGAGCCCAGTTAAGATTGCAGTTAACGCAAGGTGCAAACCATTCATGCATATCATCAAATATGTTCTACATTTAGCCAATTTTCTCACCCACATCTAGCCATACATCTAATTACACTAAGGTGCAATCATAGACAACGGTACTACCGGATGGATCATGCAGACTGGAATGCGCGTGCACAGCTCTATAATCGCTCTAATAACCGTGCCCTCTCTAACGTAAATTATAACCTTTAGTAAAAAAAAAACAAGTGATTGGGAACAGCCATGAGATTTCTCTCCTGGTTATTGATAATGGCAGGAAGCTGTGTTATGTTTTGATTTTAAAGGTAGGTAAAAATATTTTTGAGTCACAGTTTGACTATTAGGCCGACTGGCGTGGTACTTACCACCACATACTTATAAAATGTTAAATATGTGTACTCTGAACATCGTAACCCTTTTTTATGGGAAATCATCAAATAAGTTCCCGTGTCAGAATTTTACTGACTAAAACCCATCCAGGACCTTATTTTACCTTTTATATTCCGGGGCCCGGTATCTCTTTCGAACAACTCGCAACGTTGACAATTTACGCAGGTAAGGATCGCAGCAGATGTAGTTTCTGCCATAGGAAGAACGCGTTAGTCTATGATTAAGCTCTCGAAGAAGAACCGTGATGTTTTTCGTAAGATTCTCCGACAACTTGCAAGTAAGTAAACAGAATTTTACCCTGATTGAATCAAGAAAGCGAGCCACATCAGTCACACATCTAACATATCAGGTACTCTCATGTCCCCTTCGTCAAGCGTGTAACATTTCAAACTCTCGCCGGACTTAGACAAGTTACCACACAACGCTTTTACTTGCTTTCATGTGAAACTCGTGAGACAATGTCTTTAGCAAACGTGCGTTAACGCAGATAAGCGATGGTTGGTTTAAACGAAATTATTGTAGGACTTACTGTGCCTACGTGTGTGATGTGTTTTGTTTTCTTGGTCATGAAGGTTCTTAAGTAAGTAATACATTTCACTTGTTTATTTATGCAACTCATAATTATCTGGCTAGCGTTTTCTCAACTATATTGGAGTCGGCTTCTAGCCTGACTGGATGCAGCTGAATACCAGTAGTTTACATGGAGCGACTATACATATATCTGACGCTCACAACTATTAACCATCGGTATAGTATCAGGTATCGTATACGATACTCTTCGATTAGCTTTCTGGCCAGTCAACGACTGTCAAAAATCTATAAATGACTGTTAGAACCAACTTCTTAACGTGCTTTTGTATATACCCTTTGGCATTCGTGAAATAATTCCCTCCTTATTTTATTAGATATGCAAGCAGATTGCTCATTTGGATCCGCCAGTGTGTAGATAAGTAAGTGTGATAAGTGAATGTAGCTACTTCTAACTGCAAAATATGAAAGAAAGTCGCCTGTCTGTCTGTCCCGGTAACTTTACCTAACCTTTTGATCTCGAAAACCACGAGTTCATCTCATCTGATGTCTGATAGCTTTTGAAATTGTATGTTAAAAGTGTACTGGAAACATTTGTGATCAAGAAAATATCCACACAGATTAAAAAAGAGGGATTATCGTTATTACCGCAAATGTGTTTGATTTCGCAAATAAACCTCAATTTTCGACCGTTTTTACTGCCTTGCCGCATTAATGTCTTAATGTATAAGGAAAGCCGCAGTATAAGGAAAATTAACTAAACGCAGTCCCTTTCCTCGTGATTTTATTCTCTTAAAAGTTGACCTATTTTGCTTCACTACATTACCGTAAACCCGGTAAACCCTATCATTTAGAGCAGAGATGAACCTCTTATAGATTCAAAGTAACCAAGCTGTGACTGTACATTTTCCAAGAATAAATACAATTCAAATTGACGGCACGGTTGGTGCAGTGGCTGTACGATTGACTGCTTCGCTGCGTGTAGATGGTACGATCTCCGCGCGGAACTACTATTTGTGTGACCTACATATCGTTTCGTATTTCCAAAACAACAGGGTTGAGATTACTATAGTTTATTGATTTTCGATGACATATGTCAAAACAATAGGTACATTTCCAACTTTTTCAAAACGTCATCGTTGAAAAAGAAGTTGTCAAATGAATATTACTTTGTTTAGAGTTTTAGACCCAAAACAAAGACGGAAACCATAATTTAAAACGATAATGTCTTCTACAAAAAATAAATAAAAAACATATCACGATCGTTACAGGATATAATTATTACACCAAACTCGTAACACAGCCTTTTGAATAACTGTTATGTGACGTAAATTACAACATTGCCAGCAATAAAAATGCCAATCTCGACATTAACAGATTAGATGAAATCAAGATAATTTTTAACGTTATAACAAGTTCATCCAGTTTTTAAATGTCTCCTAAAATTCTATGTAACAGTACCTTACAGTTATATACTAAACACGTTATTAGGAACTAAATTAAAACTGTTATCAAAAAGAAACCAGTTTATAAATTACGTTATATTGAATAAAAAGTTCGTTGACTTTTGGCAATGGTATATTTTAGTATCTAGTGTTTTCTGAAAAAAAAAATTACGACTTCAATCAATCAACTGTTTAACGTAATCTAAATGGAAGTAATTCTGAAGCTACCGTATCTAAAATGTCCGGTTCTATTAAGCATATGACACTAAAGGTTACAGAAGGTGATATTGTAGCCATAATCTAACTGTTGAAAGAAACCAGCCATTGTAGCAAATAAGACAGTAACCTAAATAAACAATAACCTAATTTTCCCATACCGTAGAAATAAATTACTTTTATAAGAATTTCTTAACGATGTTCTAGAGATATATATAGAAATTCCAATAGTGAGTGCAACCACATAATAATAACCTGTTAAAGAAGATTAAACTGTCTAAAAATATTGAAATAATAAATCTAGATTACTTATTACAATTGTAAAAGCAATCTCTCAAGCTTTTATTAGACTCTTTGCGTTAAATTACCTTCAGAAATTGCTATCAGTGATGCAAGCGGAGCAAATACTGCTATTTCATAATGCGTACTAGCCTAAGTATTAGAGAAAGAGATTGGTTTGTTGTGGTTTCTCAGATAATTTCATTAGACACAAGTATAATACTGGATGTACAACAAAGCTCCCTGCATACGCCGTAACACGACCACGTATCAACAAAAAACAAAAACGCAATCAAGGTTCACAAGCTTTTGTATTAGCTTTGTTTATTTTTTTTGCTATTCAAAGCATTATTCAAATTATATTTAGTACCTTCTACAATAACAAGAGGCGAAACAAATTAAAGCTTTGCTCATTGTAAAATAATAATTTATTCGTGTTAGAGTGGATCAAGCTGTAAGCACCCTTGTCTCCTTAACAATACTCCCCATCATTATCAACAAAATGTATTCATTTATTCAAGAGTTCTCCGTCAGAAGTTGTTAAAGAGATCAACTTGTAATAGCTTAAGAAATTCTTATGTTTTCCCGGAAAACTTGAAATTGTATTCACACTCAAACGAACTTCCCTTTTAAATTCTGAACGTTTAAACTCACCTTTGATGCTATTTCGAGCGCCTCGCACCTCCTTAACTCCGAGAGTGTTCCTTCGTCAATAACTCACAAACTTCCACTTTACGCCTCAGGCACGATAAAAAATCACCACGTCGATATGAAAACATGAAATTTCCATAATTCGCAACATTTCACAAATCACATTGAACTCGCGGAGAGTTGAGAGCTTGTAAAAGGCTGTATTGATAAAAGTTCTGTCACACGCTGCTGGGTACCGCAATGTGTCACATTAAAAGTTGTCGGCGCAAACTGGTGCTCGTTTGCCGACTTGTCACGAGGATCAGGTACTTCGCGGTCGGATTGTTCGTTATTTGTGAATATTCGTTTAAAACTGAAGTGTTTGCTGCGAGGGAGTGTGCGCGGGCGCAATGACGCGTGCAAGCAGTCGGGGAGGAGGGCACAGACCTCGAGCGTGTGGCGGCGCAGGCGCCGACTGCCGAGACACGAGTACCGTTGCTCCGAGAGTGGGAGCGAGGTCGGACAAGCCGGCAGGCTTTGACATTTCTAAGTTATTTGGTTACTTCATATCGATGCCATGACTCGCTTTTGTTATTGTTGCTGGTCTGGCACAGATCCGCACTGCTACTCAGCCGGAATTGTAGCAGTTGATTACCTTGATGAGTTGTTTAACGATGCAAAACATCGAGTGAGAGGTTCCAATCATTTCTAGTAAGAAGTGCAAGAATTTCATGCGGTCATGTTCAAAGAACGAGACTTTTTGGAGGTCACGGCGTCGTTTACAAGCTTTTGCTGTATAAGCTAAGTGCTTACTGTAACTTCTGTCAAAGTTTTTGTGGTTAACTAATCGCCAACAAAGCTAATTTTGTGTAACAGCATTTTATACGTAATAGAGGCGTGCTACGAACCCTCCACTTATCTTACTTGACACGCGATAAATATTTTTACAATAGGCAATCTACAAACATAAAACGACAAATTATTGAGTTTACGATCGCAATAAAGTAGCTCCGGCTAACTAAAGCTGTTCACGCTATATTACGAGCTCTTGAGGCTATAAATCTCATAATCGCATGTCTAATGTCGCGACAAGACTTGGGTTATCTCGTGACATTAGTCGTAGTATCACGTATGAAATCATGTACTAGATCTTGACATGGGCTCTGCCAGCTTCGAGATCTATTGGCATACTTGGATCTAGGAAAGTTACTTGACTGGTCTAGCCAGAGTCTACAATAGTTGTAAAGGGTTAACTATCTACGATGTAATTTTTGCTTTAGAAGTCATATTTTCAGTCACTTTTTGTGTAAGAGAGTTTTTCATTGACCGTTTATGTATATATTTTTTTTATTAAAAAATATGAAAATTAAAATATTATAAACAAAAAGCATACATTATCTTACCTGAAAAAAGAACTTGACAAAGTATCTTACTTGATGGAATCTCCAATTGATCCCAATTTATCCGTCGAGTTGGGTATTTATTTTGTTTTTGTGGAAGATTGGTAAGAAACTTAGGTATCCTCTAAGCGAGGTAAATTAAGTTGGATCCTTTGAAAGGGTATTCTTATTAACTATCAACGACGGAGAACACGAAGAAACTAATGTTCTGACATGAAACACATCTACTTACATGCTAAGAAGTAATTTAAAAAAATCGACGTCATACTCAAATACATAATAATGACGACACGGTTGGCGCAGTGACTGAGCGACCGACTGCCGCGCTGCGTGTCGCGAGTTCGATCCCCGCACGGAACAAATATTTGTATGACCTACAGGTCGGAGTTTTGGGTCTGGCTGTTTGTGTATGTGAGTTTAAGTGTTTGTAATCGCACCTACGATACAGGAGAAATCCTAGAATGGGGCAAAGTTTAAAAAATAAAAAAATACTATAGGTACATTGAAACCATTGGGTTGTTACTATGCATAGCGACAATTCGAATTAACACTGCCATTTTGTTTCTCCGTTACAATGGCCACAGACAATTTTACTAGAACAGATTAAATTTGTAAAATACCAATATCAATCAAGCACAAACCATGCTGTGCTATATTTTTTTAAAGCTTTTTATTTTTTAAATAAAAAAATCCAGCCAATTAGGGAAACCTGAATCATTTCCTTAAGAAAAAACAAAAACCTTTCTAGCTATTTTCGTCACGTATAAATAAAATAAATACGCTTAATAAAACAGGAAATTCGTTTAGCTAAAGTTAAATCTGTTTTATCCGAACTGTATTGGTGGCATTAGAGAAGATTTGCGAGAAACGTGCTACCCAATCCCGATATAGTTAAATGTAGAACTTACGTTACTTCACAAACTCACAGAGAAGCATAAGCATCCTTTTGACATTGTTCTTATTTATGCACATTCGATGCAGCACATCTTAGAAACATTTTCTATCAGCAGTAATCTGAGTACCTATTAACTTTTTTTTTCTTTGGCAACTGATCCGATGTCAACTATTCTGCCAGCGTCTTCTGGTGGGTGTATTTCAAAGAGTATAATAATTGTAGGGGTTGTAACGCCCTACAATGATGTTTGTTTGCTATGTTAAATGTTTGTTATGTTTAATGAGTAGACAACCGATAGGTATAGAGGTTTTATTGCTACTAAAATAATAATGTTTACAAAATGCTGATCATAATTAGATTAGGTACATATTGCAAGTATGACAGAAACACTGAGAGGTCAATGTACAGCGTAGTTCGTACATCTTACCCTCTCAAAAGAAATATTATCACATAAATAATGTTTTACAAATAATGTTAAGTGTATAATAAAGTAAAAGATAACAAAAAATAAAAGCAATACAATAACTCCTAAATATTTATGTCATGTTGAAATGTTTCATAACGCACAATAGGTGACGTTGCTTTTTCTAAGGTATTCGCATTTGATGTTTGCGGTGCTTCCTGGGATGCGAGTACACCGTTGTCTACCATGCTGGCTGTTGATCTCCTTCGGGGGGCTGGATCGGGAACAGATAATGGCTCAGGTGCCGGTTGCATCGTAGGCTGTTTTCTAAATCTGCAATAGCCATATATTGCTGCTGCTATTATCACGGTTGCCGCCAAAATGTATATTACAACATACTGGTGTATATCGTGGTATGTCACTTTGTCCGATATGACGCCTTCAGCTGTGGCAGCCTTTATCTGTTGTATTTGTTTTCCAAGATCCAGTAATAATGTATTCTGCTCCATTGCTAGACTTCCATTCTCTAGTTCTTGCCTCACAATCGGAACGGACAGGTTTATGATGCTGTTAATTGGAGCAATTTCTACCGGAACTATTTCTACTTGGGCTTGAATTTTGTTCACCTGTTGTTGTTGTGAATAAATAGTAAAAGTGTCGCTGTTCAGGATGCAATCGTCGCCAAGTGTCATGACTCCAGCCTTTCGAAGTGTTTGTGTTGATATTTGATGCCCACATATGATTCGGATTTTGCATAGTTCGCAACAAAAGTATAAATAATGATTTATATTTCTAAGTTCCGTCCACATGTCTCGACAGCGTTCCTGTTTTGTTTGGCATTTAGTAGATTCATTGCTCCTTTTGCACATGCTCCTGTCATCGGATTTCATGCGGTAAATTGGTGTCTGCAATTGACACAACCGAGTCGTAGTGTCATAATATATGCATTCATGTAGGTCAGGAGCAGACATAGGCAAATAAGAATCCTTTTGTAAGTTTATCGCTATAACTTCAGCAATAGGCAGTAGGGTGACCATATCTTCGCCATTCCTTTTCGGTACGGGTATCATTTGGTAAACCTCGTAGTTATCTCTGCTTGTTAAAGGAACTTTCATCTCAATTAAGAGATATCTTTCGGTCATTTTCGCCTTCACTTGTAAAAGTTGGTATAAGCGGAAAAAATCTGTTTGCATATTGGTAATAGGCAGAGCCAAATCCTTTGACAACTGACCCGAAATGATGTTCAATTCGTCACGTAGTTGTTCTGGGGCGATTAGGTGCAAATTAATTTTTCCGTTATAAATGTTAGTTACGGTGTCCAACAGGGTCTCTTGAACGTTCCTTAAATGTTCTATTAAGCTGTTCGCGGAGATAGCGGACATCGCAAACTCAATGGATAACTCTTGAGACTTCATTTCTTGCTGTAGATTGCTTGTTATTTTATCTAGATTTAATAAATGTTGGTTGAAAAGCTTGTGCTGCATATCGATTTTTTCTTCCGATCGTCGTAGTATATTGTACTCAGCTTCAATGATGGAAGTCTGATTTCTTGATAACAGTGCCAGGTGCTTCTCATTTTCTTTGATGAGGTTAATGTCCCTTGCATACTGTTCTGCGAATTGGTCATCTAATACTCCGAACAGGGAACGTGCGATTGACCCGACACCGTTGATAAGCCCGCGCTTGCTTCTCATGTTCACCTGACGTTGCGGATTCAGCAACATATGGTTATAGTGTTCAAGTTCAGCGAGCGCGTGCCTTAATTGTAATGAAATGATGTTACACTGTGTTTTCTGTTTAATTCTTCCGCATATATCTTCTAAATGTTCGTTGAACTTGCCAAATACTGTTAGGCTATTCCAATAGGGTGTGACGTCATAATAGACCACTATCTTCCATTCATCGCGAATCACTTTCATGTTAGTCACTTTGTCAAAATAAAGGCCTTGTTGGATTTCGACAGTGTTTGAGATATTGTTTGCTCCCCCTGGATTCAGTAAATATAGTAAAGTCATAACTAGGCCAATAAAGTTGACGTTTCTGTTAGTTTTATTATTGGAACGCTGTGACTTTACTGAGGCTCTGTTTGTTGATTGAGTCATCATTTCGCAATGATTGGAAGTAGCTTGTTGTTTTAATTTTTCATCGCTATCTAATGGCAAGACAGATAATTTTGTTACGGGTCTCTTCATATAACCGTTTCGGGTTTTGAGGTCAACAACACGAACATATCCGTCTTCCCCCGGGTAAAGTTTTGTTATTCTGCCCATTAACCATCTTCCTGCAGGCATGTTATCGTCATGAATAACGACTAAGTCTCCAATCTCCAAGTTTTTCTGAGGCTTCTGCCACTTTGTTCTGGCTAACAGTTGACTTAGGTATTCATCTTTCCATTTTTTCCATACGTCAACGAAAATTTTTCTTGTTAACTCCCATCTTGTTCGGGCATCCTCCTTTGTTTCTATAACGGTCAGGCCTGACCTTCCTGTTAAAAAGTGTGCTGGCGTCAGACAGTCTAAGTCTTCGATATTTTCCGTCAGCGGGCACAAAGGTCTGGAGTTTAAACAGGCTTCAAGTTTCGAAAGGATTGTGTAGTACTCTTCGAATGTTAATTTTTGATCTCCTACAACTCGTTTCAAATGGTGTTTGAGGCTTCTTACTGCTCTTTCCCACAATCCACCCGCAGATGGCCACGCGGGGGCGTTGAAGTGCCATTCTATGTTCAATTCTAAGATTTCCTTTTGTAACCTCTCATTCCTGTAAGTAATTTCGATTTCCTCATACTGTTCTCTAATTTGCCTGTTTGCGCCAATAAAATTCGTGCCATTATCACTATATAAATGGCGAGGAGCGCCTCTCCTCGCTGCCATCCTGTTTAAGGCTGCCAAAAATGTTGAACTTGTTAAGTCAGAGACCAATTCAAGGTGCACCGCTTTAGTCACCATGCAGATAAAGACGGCGATATAACCCTTCGTTGTCTTGGCTCCTCTTCCCTTATTCATTTTAACGTCGACAAATCCCGTGTAGTCCACCCCTGTATGGTAAAATGGTGGCGCAGGGTTCGTCCTTGCACTTGGTAGTTCACCCATCAGTTGATGTTGTTTTCCTGGATTTATTTTACGGCACGTCACACATTTTCGTATTTGTTTCTTCGTGGCTCGAATACCCCCAATAATCCAGTACTTTTGACGAAGATACGACAAAGTAAGTCGTGGCCCACCGTGGAATGTCATACGGTGAGCTTGATCAATAAGTAGCTGCGTCAGACGGCTGTTATGAGGAATGATCATTGGATGCTTCATATCCTCACTTATCATCGCGTTTCTCAATCTCCCTCCGACACGTAACAAATCTTCTTGATCAATGTAAGGATTTAGAGCTATTAGTTTACTGTTTGTTAGCAGTCTCGCTTGTTTACGTAAATGACTAATATCTGTGTCAAATACTTGATGTTGCGTCTGTTTTACAATTGCCTTAGTTGCATTATTCAACTCATGCAGTATAAGGTACTTCGGTAATTGACGTCGCTTCGGGTTCAACGCTCTAAGTATCCATGCAATGATTCGAACAATATAATTAAAAGAGCTGTGTCTTTGTAATAATTGTTCTATAATGTTTGTTGTTGCTATGTTGATTTGGGTCGCATTAGCTTGTTTCCGAGTGATTGTTTTTGCTTCTTGATCTGTTGTATATGTCAATTTTTCCATATCACTTGTTCTAAGAGACGACAGCCATAAAGGGCCTTGCCACCAAAGCTGATTATCTTTCAATTGACCAGCGTATTGGCCTCTGCTCGCGGCATCTGCAGGATTTTCCGTTGTATTGACGTAATCCCAACACGAGCTTGGCATCACCTCATGGATTTTTCTGACTCTGTTTTCCACGTATGTTTTCCATCTTGATGGCTCTCCTTGTAGCCAACCAAGTACGACCATGGAATCAGTCCATCCGTAGGTTCGTATTAAATGTTGATTTAATGCTTCCTTTACCTTATGCATTAATTTTGCTAACAGGTAGGCTCCATTTAGTTCTAGTCTGGGCAATGTTGTTATTTTTCTGTGTGGTACAATTTTCGACTTAGCAGCGACAAGCGTGACCTTTGTTGACAAATGTACCCGGGCGTAAATAACACAGGCGTACGCATTTAGAGATGCATCACTGAACCCGTATAATTCTATTATTGAGTTTTCATCACACCTGAGCCATCTAGGTATTTCACAAGCATTTATCGCCTTGATATCCGCTTGTATCTTGCACCACTCATTGTTTATGTTATCTGATACTTCTTCATCCCATTCTAGTTTTGTTTCCCATAACTTTTGAAATAGTAATTTAAATTTTGTTGATACGGGAGCGAGCCAGCCAAGGGGGTCAAATAATTTCGATATTTCGGCTAACAAACTGCGTTTTGTGTGTTTTTTGTTTACGTTTGAAATAGAGCACTGGAAGGTAAACTTGTCCTGTTTTGAATTCCAACACAGGCCTAGTGTTTTCGATGTTTGTTCTGTTTTAAAGTTAAAAACTCTTTCATCGACTAGTTGTGATGGAACTTCTTCTAATAGAGTCGAGTTGTTCGCAGTCCATTTTCTGAGATTGAACCCTCCCCTTTTGAGTAATTGTTCCAAGTCAGAAATTATTTTCTTCCCTTGCTCTGTTGTATGCGATCCATGAACTAGGTCATCCATATAGAATGCTTCTTCCACTACCTTTGAAGCTTCCGGAAAGGAATTCCTTTCGTCTGCCGCTAAGCGTCTTAACGTCATCATAGCTAGGAACGGCGCTGCTTTCGTACCATATGTGACTGTTGTTAGCTGGTATGACTTTAAGGGTTGTTTAGGTGATTCTCGCCAAACAATCTTTTGTAATGGTTGATCGCATTGGGCTACTAAAATCTGCCGGTACATTTTTTCAATGTCAGCGGTGTAAGCATATTTATACTGCCTCCACTGAATTAATAAGGTTTGCAAATTTTGTTGCAGATTTGGGCCCCTGTACATAAGGTCGTTTAAGCTACAGCCTGTTGAGGTTTTCGCTGATGCATTAAACACCACCCTGTACTTGGTTGTTGTTGATTCAGCCCGTTGGACGCCATGATGCGGTAAATAACACTCTGGTGTTACGTTACTTGTTGATAGTTTCATATGACCCAGTTCAATATATTCAGACATAAAGTCTTTATAGGCTTTTGCTAATTGTTCATGTTTTTCTAATTTTCGTTCCAAACTCTTGAATTGAGCAATAGCCATCGGCTTGGAAGCGCCTATTTTCTTCTCCATCTCATCTTTCCACGGTAATCTAACCTCATATCTCCCACCATTTAAGCGTTGTGTTGTGTTGGTGTAATATTCAATGCATTTTTGATCTTCCTGCGAGTCATTAGATTGATCACTAATGTCTTCTGCATCCCAAAATTGTTTCATGTCTTCAACATTGTTCAACACTACATTGCATTGAAATGTTCTGACGCTACCACAAAGGAGCCATCCTAGGTGCGTTTGCTGCGCTATGGGTTGGGTGGCGTCATCACCCTTGATCATTCCACCCAGCATAATTTGAGAATAAATATCAGCTCCAAACAAAAGGTCCACCGGACGGCTTTTATTAAAGTCTGGATCTGCCAAATTGATGTTTTGTAAGTGGGTCCAGGATGGTTTTGTAAAAGATCTATTCGGTAGATTCTTTATTAAGTTTTTCATAATTAAGACAGATGTCTCAAACTTAAATTCGTTGTATAATGAGAGACATGAAATTGTTATAGAGCCTTTGCAATTTGATTCTTTCTGCCCAACTCCAAAGACAACACCTTTGCATTTTTGGCGTTTGATACCGATAAGCTGCGCGGCATGTTCTGTAATCAATGATATCTGGGACCCTTGATCTATAAGGGCTCGCATTTTATGTAAGGTTCCATCAGCTCCTTGAATCTTTACTACAGCGGTCGCCAGTAGAATCTCAGAATCATTGTCATCTTGGGAGACATTAGCAGAGTTGGTTTGTTTCTCATCGCTGCTCTCGTTACATGCATCGTGCAGTAGCGTATTATGTTGACCCTTGCACTTGCGACATCGGTGCGTAGATGTACATTTGTTTCCATTATGACTAAATAAGCAATTAACGCAAAGTTGTAATTTGTTTACTGTGTTTAGTTTTGCGTTATTAGTCATTTCTAAAAACTTTGAACAGCGATATATGCCATGTTCATTATTGCAAAGTGGACATTTGATTGCTAATGTATGAAATGATTTCGTAACCATCTTGTTGCTAGCCGACTGACTGCCTTTGTTTTGATTGTTGTATTGTTTTTTCAAATGTGAATATCCTTGGTTTTGGGAGTTCGATATGTTTGATTTCTGGACAGTATCATGTTTACGCTGTAACGATTCCAATGACGTGAACTTCGCTTCTAGGTAGTCTAGGAATTCTTTTAATACAGGTAGCTCACGAGCGTTCTTTAACGAATCGTTATAATCTGAATGTGTTACTGAGTCCAGTTTCTGCGACAAAATATGCACCAGGATCGGATCCCAGGTTGTAATATCCACTTCTAGGTTTTTTATGGCATGTAAACACTCTACGGTGACATCATGCATTTTCTTTAATGCTGTTAATGATTGTTGTTGCATGGTCGGCAGGTTGAAAAGCATATTAATATGAGTAGTAAATATATGTTTCTTGTTGTTAAAACGGCGATTGAGGATTTCCCAACACACCAAGTAGTTTTCTGAGCTGATTGGTAAGTGCTGTATTAGCCTTTCAGCTTCTCCATGCACCTTACTTTTCAAAAATTGCATCTTCTGCGCGGACGATAGAGATATATTGTTATGTATCGCTTCAGTAAAGAGATCTTTAAATGACATCCACTGGTTGTATTTACCGTAAAATACTGGTATCTCTAACTTAGGCGTTGTTTTTTCTCGGTGAGTACCAGCCCACATTTTGGTATTTAAAGCCTTTTTTAGGTCGTTAAATTGACTTTCATACCTTGTATAGCGTTCTTCATAAACTACTAACTTGTCGCCGTTGAGTTCGCACTCTATCTCCCAGTGAAGCTTATCAACAGCTGACCAACGCGATTGTAATGTTTGCAGAGCGTCCTCAAATTCCCATTTTTCTGATATAAAATCAACTTGAATGTTAGAGGCTGCTCTTATAAAAGCTTTGAAGTTAGCAGACTGCTTACGTAACAGGTCGTCCAGCTTGCTATTGGATCCTATTTCCCGCTTCGTAAGGCTACGTTGTTGTTGATGAGGAGCAGATGTTTCTCCGCTGTTATTATCTTGATTCTCAGATGTATTTTTCACATCACTCTCCTTTGCATTCGATCGTTCACCTTGTTCGTCAGAAACACCTTCTTGAACTTGCTCGGAGATGTTCGCTGTTGGAGTTACTAATTCCCCGGTTGGGGACCGTAACTGCGCCGAAAGTTGTTGATGTTGTAAGATAATCAAATCTTTTACCTCTTTATAAACCTGACGTGTCTTGTTATACAAATCAGATGTAAAATAAGGATGTGTTACGCTTTCTTCCGTCGTCAAACGGTCATGGTTAAATTGGAACTCACCCCATAAAGTTTCTAGCATCTGCATTCGCCGCTTGAAATAATCCGAGTTTTTTCTAGCCCAGCCATCTTTCTTGATGTTGATTCCAACCTTCTGTATGTTTTCGGAGAGCTCCTTCTGGATTTGGTATATGTCCGCTGACGACGCCATCACTCACTGTTACAATTCCCGTTCAATACAAAACGAAAACTTCGGTTATCAATACAGACTTTCACTCCACACTCCTGATTCTTGTTATTGTGCAACCCTTCTCTTCGACGATATGCGACTTCTCAATTGGTTACTGGTGAGACCCGCTTCTGGGAGGCCAGTCCAACCGATTCGCGACCGCGAAAAGAAGTAAATCACACAACACTAAATTGCTCGAAGGACCAAATGTAGGGGTTGTAACGCCCTACAATGATGTTTGTTTGCTATGTTAAATGTTTGTTATGTTTAATGAGTAGACAACCGATAGGTATAGAGGTTTTATTGCTACTAAAATAATAATGTTTACAAAATGCTGATCATAATTAGATTAGGTACATATTGCAAGTATGACAGAAACACTGAGAGGTCAATGTACAGCGTAGTTCGTACAATAATAATGTGTATTTACTTCCTTTCTAGCAATTACAAAGGTATTGCTTAAGTACTATGCTACTGAAGCGACTTGTACCTACCAAAATTTAGGTCGCATCGGTTTAGATTACTTATTTTCGAAAATTATTTATTTAATAACAACTAACACACGGCTAGTAGCTACATACATATATGTATATGTGCTAATACAAAAATTTTGGTTTCTAAACACGTCAAAATAAGACTTAGGTAAGTAGCTCCATACTAACAGAAGACGTTTGCATTTACCAAGAGGCGCCAGCGAATTATTTAAGGCGCCCTCATTTAAAAATTACAGTTTTAAATAATATTTGTTCTTGTCTATTATAGATCTATTTGACACGTGCCCTTCGCATTTATTTTAAAATAGTGTTGACGCCATTTTTTTCTTGCTTAGAAACCCAAGTAGGTGTTATGATTGATGGTACTTCGTGGATTTGATTGATGAAATACTAAAGAAGAAAACTATATCTTATGGATTATTAATATGTAGGTTAGTAATTCATAACTCTGCAGCAAGATACGTCCATAATAAAGTAATTACGTGTCTACGTGATTTAAAATGAAGTTAATTAAGTTTTTTTTTTCTTAATTAACGATTTCAGTTCATTTGGTCTATAAAACACGCGGCTAATAATAATTCATCTTTTAGTATTACAATTAAAACACTTTTCTTTTTAATAAATTGCCAAAAAAAACAATTAATCGAACGTTTACGTTTACGTTTGCTTGGGAACGTTTGATTAGATTAAAGCTTAAATAGTTCACTAACAACTTATTCGTTTACAAACAACAAAATAATCAGACTACGAACTAACGAGTTAGTGTATAAATAGATGGTTAGGTCCGCAAACTAGTATTAAGTATAAAAATATCTCGCGAGTATAAGCCGGTAATGGTCGAGGAGGCTACGCTTTCGCGATTTTTTATATTTCTTTCACGCGTGGCTAAGGAAGTCGGCACAGAGAGCTTGGCACGACACGACATGGCAAAAGGAAAGATTTCACACGGCAAAAATGTTTTACGACATTTCGCTTTCAGTGTTCTCTTTATGCATCTTGAAAAGGTTTTATGTAAAGAATGGAAAAGACAGAAATTGTTATTCCATTGTATGATTGAACAGCACATAGTATGATCCTCATTGATCTCTATATGAATAAGATGTTCTATGAAAGAACCTTCTAACAGTGCGAAAGAGAGAGCCCATGTCGTTCATTATCGATGCAAATTCCTTCCACTACTTAATAGTCCACGGATGGACGAGACGCGACGCGGCGGCGTGAGAAAATGGTGGAACCGCATTCAGCCATGCGAAAATGTGGCGGCGACTGGAGAACTAACATGTCAGTGTCAACGCCTCGCCTCTAGCGGGAAAATGTATAAATCCCTAATGCAAAATGCATGTTATTTTACAGAATAATTCTGAAAAATATTTGTGGCTGCAGATCTTTTTAGATATTCATCTGCATTTGTTTGTTTTCATTGAATGGAAACTGCTTGTAACCACCTACCTACATACTTGATTATTTGCCAAGCAAGTCATCATAATTTTCCTAGCCTTGTCCCTACTATGTTGGGATCGGCTTCTAGTCTTACCGGATGCAGCTGAATACCAGTATTTTACATGGAGCGGTGACTTGATTATTTGCCAATATTATGCAAGTATACATAATGTTATAAGGTACAAAACCCTTGACTTACCAGACAGCTGAAACAGTTCATTGATTTTACAAAAAAAAAGGCATGAGAGACCTTCAAGTAAGCATCTTAATTGTTTAAACCACCTACATACTTTTAAATCGTAAAGAATCACAATTTACAGTATTTAACTACATAAATAACAAGAAAGCCGTAACACTTAAGTAGCAGCTGTGGCATCCCTCTAATAAACCCAAAGTATTTTTTACGTTTCATTCTCTCCCGCCACAGAGTACTTTATTATATATGGAATCTCCCGCCGATCGTATCTGAGCGTGCAAAATGGCGAATAAATAATATAACAAGTAACAATTAACTATTACTTACTCAATAATTACTAGTATATTTACCATATTCATTTTCTGATCGTATTTTACATTTCTCGTTTCCGGCTTCTGGCTACGGAAAAGGCAGTTCTTACTTTTAGGTAGGTACTGGTTGTTTCCCAGAATTCTCTGCTGTATTCCTATATTTCCTATGTTTTTAAACCACTATGGGCAAAGTTTTTGGTCGTTTATCGCATTTATGATTATACCTACGTTTATATTTTTAACCTCATTTCGACTCTATTTTTTATAGTGGTCCGATTATTTGGACGTAGTTAAGCAGAAAGGACTCAATCCACACTTTGGCCAAAATTGAGTTAAGTACGCCATCGTACTCCCGAGGGTCGAATCTATCATATGATGAAAACCCTAGCTTTAAAATGTACATGCAAACTAGTTTTTTCACTACTCCGACTCAACCCACAAGTATGAAGAGCATACAAAATGTATTTGCTGAATTAACTCAGTCCGCTTGAATTGTTTTTGAGTAATGACATTGCTATGAATGTGTTCCTAAGGTCGATAAAACAGAATAAACTCAAACAGTTTGAATCCTTTCTAGGAATTAGTTTTGATTAGAAATATCATTTTACCAAATAACTGAAACGACTCAAACAGATTGGGTCGTTTCCGTGATACAGGTTTACTGACATAAAATATATCTTTTTGTTTATCAGAAACGACTCAAAACACTTGAGATATTACAGAAAAAGAGCTTTTGATGAACAGCGCATTTAATATCAAATAATTTAGAAATGACTCAAGCAGAATGAGTCGTTAGTAAGAATAGATGTTAGACTGATAGTCATATACATTTGATTGAATTGAAACGACTTAAAACATTTGTGTATAAAGTTTACGTAATAATAAATCAATTTCTATTTTATTTTCAAAGACTCAAACTACCTATTTCCCTTTTGTGAAATAATCTAGACAAGTCGTGCCAAGTTTAAGGTTCCTTACTACGATTTCTTAATTATTATAGTTAATGTTGTGTGACTTGGCCGTTGAACATTCTTTAAACGTTAGTGGGTATAAGTCAATTTTGTTTACACCTAATGTACCTACGTACAATGATATCTGTTGTAAATTACCTATGTTTGCTAAGCGAGATAATAGATACTGGTATTGGTAATTGGACGCTAGTGTCTCATTTTAGGCTGTTATTGACTGTGCAACACATGCATTCAGCATTGGCAATGCTGACTTCTGCTCGCTTCTTGTGGAGCGTCAAACCAGCGATCACAGCGACCACAGATCTAACATAAAATAGACGTACAGACGGACTTCTATCAATGGTTAGAAGTCCGTCTCTACTGGAAATATTTTTTTATACTGTTTGTTTAAGGCTCGCTTTTACATAAGTATTATTGAAATGTGCAGCTTTATCAAGCCTACAAATGACTGGTTATTGAATCAACGTTTTCCAAGTGGCAATTTTCTGTAGTCAATGGGGTAGCAGTCGGTGACAGATTGGTGCAATGGTGTCATGGAGCACCTGGTTTTGGACCCTTGTGTACCCTTCAACGGTCAAGTCACACAACATTAACTATAATAATTAAGAAATCGCAGTAAGGAACCTTAAACTTGACACGACTTGTCTAGATTCTATTATATATTCTAGATTTCATTACTTTTTAGACATAAACAAGCAGCTCCATCGAGGCTTGGCTAGTTATTTACAGAATGTTTTTGGTGGGATTTCACTTCTTTTTGTAGAAACTTGGGCATATTTTATCAAATCAATCAAATCATTTATTTTAATAAGACTATTACAGGCATTTTTGAATGTCAAGAAACAAAATGAAGCTACAGCCCCGGTCACAAGGCATAATAACTTGTGAAAGAACTGTAGCTGCCCATTCCAAAGCGCTGATCTCTATGGAGAAGAATGGGCAAGAAACTCCATGGACACTCTTTTAAATTATAATATTATTACATAACCGTATTTACATCATTCATGTTGAGATTATACAAATATGTGAGAACGATGTAGAAAGACGTGCACAGTAAGAGCTACCAGAGTAAATAAAAAGTAAAATTCAATTTAAAATCTAAATCAATTAAAAATGTACCGTGGTAGCTAAAAGATGACCATTCCCAACTGACAGCGCCCGTTCACGAACATGACGTATGGATCAGCCCCATTCAGCTCAACCATTTTGAAGGGAACTAAATGACCTAACACACCCGCTACCATCAGCGAGACATTTCTGTCAACCACCAGGGCATCGTCAAGTCAATAATAATTTTAAATTTTTTATTTCTGAAAGATCGGCGCGGTATTTACGCCTAAGCCGGTTGTATTCGGTGATTGCTGAAGCTTGAGCTTTCATACTCTTGAAGTCAATATTTATGAGGTGCACCCCATGAAGATTGGTTGGGAAGACTCGTGAAAGCGCCACATAGGCTTGGCCACAAGAGAATATGGAGGTGCCAATGTCCATGACGGCATTTTTTAGGCTTAGACCTTGGCTCTTGTGAATTGTTAGGGCATGCGCCACACAGATTGGGTATTGTTCTCTGTACACGTCTGCCCGGGGTATGATCTCAAACTTTGACTTAATAGGCAATAATTCGTGAATCAAATTATTAGCGAATTTTACTACCTCACTTTTTGTACAACGCCTATCGACCCATTCACTAAACCTAAACTAACATCAATGTTTCTCCTAAGCTTTACTTTAGCTCCCTCTTTAATGATTATAGTTTCTTCCAGTCCAGCAGTCATCTTTGCATCATCTTCATATTTTTGTAAACACGCCCGGGCTTTCGCAATCATACATTTTGAACAATCCAAGGAATCTTTAGTCTCGACATTTATAGAAAGAAATAAACAAGCAGCTCCATCGAGGCTTGGCTAGTTATTTACAGAATGTTTTTGGTGGGAAAATGTAAATTAAATTTAAAAAAATTAAAAATATTTTTTACAAAAATAAACCAAACAAATTTTATTGAAAAAAAAAAGATCCATATTTAATTACGATGACGTTAGAGAGTGGAGAAATTCAAAACCTGGATGTGTCGAAAAAAAGCAAAAGGATTTCTATTCAATTTTCAGAAGAAGATTTTGACGTTCTTTGGCCCCAGGGCAAAGCCATTCCTCAAGCAAAGCTGGAAGATCTGAGTATTCTCTATGTATTCTTTAATACCCGAAGACTGTCACGCATTAATTTATGATAGCCTTAAAGGAAACAGCTGTATCAATGAGTATGTTGATGGATACGGGCCATCTCTTGATTTCGACCTGGAGGAAGACAGAAATTGATCAACTTTTGAGCTGTTTTTTTCTATTTTTTTTTAAGTTTATGATGACATTTTTACGTAATTAGGTTAGCTTTATGATTAAGCTCAATTTAATTTACAACTCTTTTATTACTACACTTGTTTAATTTTTTTTTTAAATTATTTTCTAGTCAATGGGTAGTTTTGAGTCCATTCTGAGAAATAAAAAAAAAGATATCAGTCTTTCAAACATAAGTTTATTTGTAAGGACTCAATCCACATTTTACTAATTATTTCAAAATCTATAGCAAAATTTAACAATAAGTTGATAGTCAAATAAAATATAAAATACCTTCTTAGTAACCACGGGCAAATATTTTAAAATATCTTCCATTTTGTTAGAGAAATTACAGCTGAAACTTTAAACGCAATTATCTCAAAAGTAACTTTTTGTGGAATGAGTCCTTTCTGTTTAACTACGTCCATTTGTACTTATTATTTTTGTAATCGAAAGGGTTGTTAACCATATAAATGTTAACTATATTGCCATGGTAGTTTATCAATTAACTTCTTGAGAATTACTAACTACTAATAAAGAACTACTAATAACTTCTTAAAATGAATACCTAATCGATAAGAATTTCATCATCAACATCAACTAAAAATTGTAAAACAAAAATCTAAAGAACAAAATTGTTTTCTAAAATAGTTTTTTTTTTTAATTATATTTAACTAATACATAACCTTTTCTCTTGAATCACTCTATCTATTGCTGAAAACTGCATTAAAATCCGTTGAGTAGTATAAATTATTATTATTTTACACCAAAGTTCCTCCATGTTTACTATTTTTCTGAACGTATTTTCTAACTTCAACGTCACTTTCAAATGTAGCATCGTTCCAGCACCGTTTCGGCAGCAATATTCTAGTTGTTTACAACTGCAGCATAGGGTTTTCTTAGAGGGAGATGTAAATATTAGAATTTTCATTGGAGAAAAAGAGGCCGACGAACAGAAAAGTTTAGATGATGTCCCTAATCTAAAATTATAAACGTCAAAATGTCCCTGATGTCGTTCGACAAAACTGATTCATGACATGTTTATAATTTCACAATTGAAAATATTGTTAAAAATCTTATAGCAAAACTTGAGTAAAATTTAAATACGTGATAGGACTTTGCTTTTAGTGAGACTGTAATATTATAAAATACATACGCAAATATGCCAAAGATTCATTGATGATAATTATGTGTTGAACATCAAACAGGAAAACTATACAATCAAATAAATCTCTTATCAACAGTCTTTTCTAATATTGTTTTAGTGTAATTAATATCGCAAAATGTTGGCGTTACTAAGTGCGGACTGGTTTCAGTTAGACTCCTGGTACAGGTATGTTATTACTTAATTTTATAAAAGTTGTTTCCTTTGAAAAATAGCTGTCATTACCGTTTTATGTTTACTGTATATAACTCATCATAATTTTTTTCCTGCATCCTTTGTCAATACTCCTATCAGGTCACAAACTAAACTCGAACCTATTAAGAAGTTTGCATTCATTGATTTCAGGAAGTTTGACTTGTATACTATGAACTGGTTAATGGATGAGGGGCTGGACAACATGATAGTCAGTGGCGCTCAATATGGGGGCCCCATCGCTGTAGTGAGGGACCGCAAACAGTTTGTACGCATAATGGGCACAGCCAAACCTGTGATCACCCTGTATAATGGAGTTGGAAATATTATCTCAAAGATTTTGGTATGATTTTTGTGTAGTTAATAATAAATAATAAGCGTTATCACTATTATTTCCATTAAATAGTGATAATGCTAATAATCCTCTAGGTTTTATAATTAACTAGCTGTGCACAGCAGTTTTACCAGTTGCTCAACTTCTAAATGTTGTAGAGTGACGATCTTCCTAGATAAATGGGCTATCCAACTCTATAAAATATTTCCTGAGAATAGCTACCAAACAAGAGAACTCATGAGCTTTATAATATTAGTATAATTGTAGAGTAAGTGATTGATTGGGAATTCTGAAATCTAAGGCAGTAACCAAATTCTTTGAACAGGAGAACTGTGAAATACTGTGACGTGTGTATTCACAATATATCAAATTCAAAATGTCTTTACCATAAAAGAATTATCATTTACCATCACATTTTAAAAGTATTTATGCTGACTGAGAGATTTATTCAGAAACCCATTAAAAATTCTTAACATTAGATTTTGTAGAATGCATTCACATTCTATGTGATTTGATTTGATCATCTTTTACTTGTGCATATTCCAGTGGAACAGTGGAGAACTAGTCCACATGGGCTGGTCAGACGGTGAGCAACTGTTATGTGTTCAAGAGAGTGGCGATGTTCTAGTCTATGACATGTTTGGTGCCTACCAAAGGACCTTCAATATGGGGCAGGAGGTCAGAGATACTAAGGTGGGCGTTTCTTAATGACATTAAATACTACCAGCTGTGCCCCGCATACATTGCAATGAAATTTTTCTACCGACCTACCCTACTTACTACCTTCATATTTTTCCTTAAGAACCCTTTTCTGACATTAACCGACAATAAAAAAAAGAATTATTGAAATTGGTTCAGCTGTTCTCGAGATTTGTGCTTAGCAACAATTCAGAGATTCATTTTTTTAGTATAGATTATACCATATACTAATACTATACATATTTATTTATAATAAGTTCAGTTACCATGCAAATAACAGGAATGCACAAGACATTGATAGGATGAATATTAGAGGCAAAATATTATGATAAAAATTGTGTCAAGTAGACCCAAATCCAGTACACTAAAAATAAAACAATACAAGTTAAATAGACGTTCATGGTTCACACCCCATATTGGTATAATGTCCCTCTGTCCGTCACTAGCAGGTATATACAAAAATCCAACAGCCTCTTTTGTTTGTAATACAAGATAATCCTAGTACATGTGTCAAAACACTATACCCATTTCACTGATAACAAAGATTTTTTGCTTTAAATTTTTTTTAAACAATAGTCTGCACATAATATTCTTGTATCTATTTCTAGGTGTGCCGAGCCCAAATGTTTCCCAGCCCCCATGGGATAGGCCTGGCCGTCATCACCACCACCAACCGCATGTACTTACTCAGTAATGTATCTGAACCAAAAGTGAGATCTGTTCCTGATTTACCAAGTAAGTATTTTCTACCTCATTTTTATGCGTCTCTCACTTTTGCACAAACAATGTATAAAAGATTTTATATGTAATATTGAAGTCTACGATAGTGAAAAGGTTAAAAAGCTGCAAAAAGCCAACGTCACGCGGTGTTCCCAGGCGGTCACCCATCCAAGTACTGACCGCGCCCGATGTTGCTTAACTTCGGTGATCGGACGAGAACCGGTGTATTCAACGTAGTATGGACGTTGGCGAGTGTAAACTCGAAATAACTCTACTGTATTTGAACAAGGAACAACATCAAAATAATTCAACAAAAAAACTAAACAAACGGCGAACAGTATTATCCTTACTAATATTATAAAAGCGAAAGTGAGTTTGTTTGTTTGTTACCTCTTCACGCCTAAATGGCTAAACCGATTTTGATGAATTTTGGTATAGTTGGGACCCTGGAGACGGACATAGGCTATTTTTTTAAAAAAGAGTGATAAATGAGAGAGACAGAGGGAAAAAAAGGGAAAACTTAGCATTGCTATTACTATAAATAAGGCGCTAGGGCAATAACTACAGGTGGCAGGTACCTGCAAATCAGGAAAGGGGAACTGTCTTAACCCGAATTTAACGCGGGCGAAGCCGCGGGCGAAAGCTAGTAAAACATAAAACACTATTGCTTGAAGAGCCAGGTAGCAGGCAATTTTATTTGTTTGCTGACTCCCTAATCTTAATTTCACATCTCCAATTCCTTCTTATAATTTAAGTTAATATAAATTTTTGAATAGATGGTTTTTTAAACTGACTGATAAAAATAAACTGCATTCTGAATTCCAGGACCAAATGACCCAATATCATGTTGGTGCGTTATCAGTTCCGGATTCCTTGTGTGCAGGGACAAGGAAATCTACAAGTGTCAACTAGGTGAATCCAGAGCGGTGCTTATGGTAAATATAATCATACATATTATATAATAGGTATTAAATATAAAGTTTAGTTATCTTCATGTTTTGTAGTTAAATTTTTAAAAGGTAGCTGCTATCATTAATTATTTCTTAACAAAATGATTGTTAACATGTAACTGTTTAAAACAACATTTATATACATATAAATCAAGTCAGTCAGAGATTAAAAGTCTATGCACAAATTAACTTATTCCTCATTAAATCATTGTTTCATCCCGGAATAACACATTGCCATACTTTTATAACCCATTTATTTATCTTTAAACTGACATGGTCACTACACTTACGCACAATGTTCCAATTGGAAGGACTAAATGCGGAAACCGGACTCCCCACATGAAGAGGGAAGATGAAGAAGAATACATGGTCACTAACATTATTAAAACACTTACTACGGGATATTTACCATGTTTATTATTTTATTTCGAGTTGCAAACATAATATCGAATATTTGAAATAAACATGGTAAATATCCCGTTTAAAATGTTAATAATACACATTTATTAATCTCCAAATAATAATTATTACATTCATTCAGTTTACAGTAAACTAGTTTCTTGAATTTTATACTACTTATACATGCAAGAGAGACTATTTTATCTAAAAACTACAATAAATTTATCATAGATGAAACTTGTATTTTTTAATAAAAGTATTTAATTGCATGTATGAAACATAATTACCGTAGAACCTATAACTGTTGGAGTTGAGTTGAGATCGCGAATCAAAAAACGTTAGGTAGGACTGGCTACGTGAAGAGCTAGTAGCTAGAAGTGGCTACGACGATCTTTTTAGGGTGGCTGGTAGCAAATAATTGGATAGAGTTGCCGAGAACCGTTCTAAGTGAAGTGCGATCACAGACCGGCCTAAGTCTGGCTGGTAATGACCATCTATGAAACAATGAATGATCAGCATCCAAGTACACACGAAGGCACATCAACCTACACAAACCATTTAACCTGATCTCTCTACCACGGTGTGCGATCCGTAGTAGAGAGATCCGGTTATAATAGTTTAGAATAGGTTGACCTGTCGTCGTGTGTGCAAGGTGCAACTTGAGAGAAGCCTCCAGCTATGGACATTTAATAGCCGAATATTTAAATCTAAAATCAATTTCACAAAACTTCTATTATCAATGCTAGTAAATGTAACCAAAGTTGTGGGCGGTACCATCGATAAGTTAATTATAAAAATAGTTTTATTAATTAAACTACATGTTATCGCATCGACGTCATTGGTCCACATAATTATACAGTAGAGTAATTTCAGTATTGCCTTCGCCAACGTCCAAACTACGTTGAATACACCGGTTCTCGTCCGATCACCGAAGTTAAGCAACATCGGGCGCGGTCAGTACTTGGATGGGTGACCGCCTGGGAACACCGCGTGACGTTGGCTTTTTGCAGTTTCCAATTTCAGTTCTGTTCCGTCTGTATCCGGAATTTATATTGCACCTACAGTTTTATTTAGGAATGTTTTTTAACTTGTTACTAACAATTATAAAGAGCCCAAACGTTTGAACATAAAGCGCTCATGAATATAAAATGATAGAGTCTGCTACCAAATCATTCATAATATCACCCGTTTGTTGATAAAAAATTACGTATTTTTTTTGGAAACATTTTTGCTTGCTTATAAAATTGATACCGTTTGATTATTTCGTTCTTGTTATCGCCAACGTCCATACTACGTTGAATACACCGGTTCTCGTCCGATCACCGAAGTTAAGCAACATCGGGCGCGGTCAGTACTTGGATGGGTGACCGCCTGGGAACACCGCGTGACGTTGGCTTTTTGCTTTTTCAAACATTTGGATGATCGCAAGAATTTGTGTGTTTATACCACAGCTGAAAAAACTGAAATAAAAAAACGCTTCCACTTTATATGACTTGATTTGTTTTTTTTTACTTACTATTGCTGCGCCGCTCGCGCCAACTAAGCCATTTGTGAAAATATCATTTGTGTTTTTAGTAATTAAAGGAATTTATTTAAAAAATTGTATTAAATAATATCTTTTTTTTTTCTTTTTCCAGCCTTCTTACATAAAGAATCCGTATACCCAGATTTTGTCGATAGTAGCATCACAGAATGGCATGCATGTGGCGTTGTTCACCGATTCTGGCTTTCTATGGATTGGTTCGTCCGACTTCAAGACAACTTACTCTGAGATCGACACTGGTTTCATAAAACAACCCAAGGAGTTGATGTGGTTGGTAAATCATTTATTAATTAATTAGGTGCGCCCCGCGGTTTTAGTCGCGGTGATAACCATATTTGTTTTATTTGATCGTCTTACGGGGACACCTCCTGTGTTCATCCAGAATGTAAGCTATCTCGATACGAAATTTCATGCAAATCCGTTAAGCCGTTTGAGAGTGAAGGAATGACAAACATACACACACAAACCTTGTCCTTTAAAATATTAGTGTAATGTCATCAGACAGGTGGGTGTAATAATGGAGAAAATAGAGAACTTTTTCTCTACTATTTTTTTACAGATATACATTTCCGAATGATTATTATATCTGTATTAATTTGTAGATACAGCTTATTTTTGGTGTGGTCTTGATTGGTTTTGGCACTAATATAATTATTATTAAGTAAAAGTTGTTTAATGTTATTCTTGTTAGTTGTATAGTGTACATAATAAAGAATATTCTATGTATCTAGCTTATATCTTATATCTCAAAAAAAAGTAAAAGAAAATGAAGCCCAAAAAGTATCAATTAAAAAAAAAATAAGAATGATTTCTCATTTTTGAAAAAAAAAACAAAAACAAGTGTAGTAAAACTTATACACTTGCCTTTCAATTCCAGGTGCGGTTCTCAAGCCGTCGTTGCCCATTGGGACGACACAATGTGCATCTTCGGCTCAAAAGGCCAGTCAGTACAACATCCCTACGACGGCCCATTCCACCTCATACAAGACATCGATTGCGTCCGAGTTGTCTCCGAGATGTCCCACGAACTCATACAAAAAGTGCCGTTTGTTGTCGAGAAAATACTCAGGCTTAATAGTACTGCTCCCGGGACGTATTTACTTGAAGCTTCGAGACAATTTCAGGTAGATAGAATTGGGTAGTTGACACCATTAACCAATAATTTAAAGACACTATTTCTCTGAAAGAACACGTTATTCTAGACCTGAGAACTCCATTCATTTCAAAATAACTTTAAAATTTGATTTTTAGTTGCTTTTAAATTAATAAATAGTTGCGTCATTGACTTGACAACTTAGTGACGTCATCGGTTGCGAGTCTCATACAAAATCTATGGGGGAATCGCGTTTTGACAGCTCATAAAAAGTATGTCAATTGATTGGTGGTGTCAACTACCCTATTAATAACAAAAATAATACCAGCCTATAATTACTGTCCCACTGCTTGGCAAAGGCCTTTTCTCATATAGAAAAGGTAGATAGATAGATTTTTATTTTTGTCATACTCACTAGACCTCCTAGGTGGTATCTTGGAGCATAAATATGAAAAAAAAATTGCATACAAATCTTTCATCATGAATTCAGCATTGATTCTCCAATTGCTGTATTTTTTTTTCGTCAAATCAGCTGTTTTATAACAAACATATTCTATAATAAAAGTTAACACCCACAAGGACAAAATGTATACAACAGCTGTTTTCTAAATACCCAGCAGCAAACAGCAATTTCACCGCTAGATGGTTCTAGAATCATGTACTAAATACATGGTAGGTAGCAATTTGCGCGTGCATAAATAAGAAAGAGACTTGTATTGTTGATTATATTTGGGTAAGTACCTAAGATCGTCTGAGATCCTAAGCATTTTTGTGTGACGTCACTCGCTTAAGCTGCATAATACAAATTCACAATTTCATTTGAGCTGTCGCCAACGTCCATACTACGTTGAATACACCGGTTCTCGTCCGATCACCGAAGTTAAGCAACATCGGGCGCGGTCAGTACTTGGATGGGTGACCGCCTGGGAACACCGCGTGACGTTGGCTTTTTGCTTTTTTTTAACTACCGGAATATCAATTCTTTTTTGTTTCATTATTAATATGGATATTGTTTACTATTAATTTAAAATTTTAATAATAACTAGCTTTTGCCCGCGGCTTCGCTCGCGTTAAATTCGGGGTAACACAGTTCCCCTAGCGCCTTATTGATTTGTAATAGCAACGCTAAATTTTCCCTTTTCTTCCCTCTTTCTCTCTCACATCCCAATTTTTTTTAAATCAGCCTATGTCCGTCTCCTGGTTCCTAACTATCTCTGTACCAAAATTCATCAAGATCGCTTTAGCCATTAAAGCGTGAAGAGGTAACAAACAAACAAAAAAACAAACTCACTTTCGCTTTTATAATATTAGTATAAATAGTATAAATATAATAATTATGTGTAGGTATTCTAATTTTTTTTAAATATATTATAGAACCACAGTCACAAGGCCGACGAATACATAAGGCTGGTGAAGCCAACTCTTTCGATAGCCGTCCAAGATTGCATCGAGGCAGCTGCCTGCGAGTTCAAACCTGAAGTTCAGAAGATGTTGATCAGGGCCGCACAGTTCGGCAAGTGCTTCATCATGGACCCTGAGCTGACTGACCTTTACGTCAAGACTTGTAGATGGCTTAGGGTCTTGAATGCCGTGAGGGACCCCAAAGTGGGCATACCGCTTACTTCTGTGCAGTATCTTTTTCAAATTAATTAATTCCATGAACTATTCAAATAAAAAAAAAAATAATTTTGTTAAATCCATATAAAACTTCTAACTAGCTTTATATGTAACAATAACAAAACTTAATATTGACTTGACTCGCGAGGTTGTCGACATGTGGGATGTGGACTCAGCGATCATAGTGCCGATAGTCATATCTGCCGATTAATTAATTAAGGACGAGAGCCTCGTTAAGCAGCTGGATCAAGGGCTTGATACAAAGAACGGTACTTTTGGACACGGTTCGAATCGTTAGGAAGTTCCTTATCTTACTATGGTACCTTAACTAAACTCCAGAATGACTAACCTAGGTGAAAGAGTTCTATTAGATCGATTGATATGGCGGCGTCTCCACTGTTTAGCTGGACATATTGCCTCCTATCTACAACTGAAAGATGGAAGGACGAGGGTGCTCTCGCACTGGGCGTGTTACAAGGTACGTTTTTGACTTTTTATTCATTACTAGCAGTTCCCACCGGTTTTACCGGCTACTCACCTCCTAATTGTCGTAGCGTGATGTAATATATGACGCCATGACGCGATAGCCTATGTTGTATGCTAATGTGAAAAGAATTTTTGAAATCGGTCCAGTAGTTTTTGAGTTTATTCGTTACAAACAAATCTTTTCTTTTTTTAATTGTATAATGTAGCAGTGTAGACTAGCGACCTGCGCATCGGTGTCAATGTCATTTTGTATTTCAAAATAGCTTGACCTCATAGGACAGATTGAGACCTAGCTATAGTCGCGCCATCTACAATTAGTTTATAGCGTTGTTTCCCATGTACTAATGAAAAAAAAATGAGGAGCGCCGTTAGCAAAAAAAGACTTTCATACAAAAGTTTGTTTAAAACAAAACTTTTTCCAGACATACAAAAATTAAATCGGTCGAGAAGTCCTCAAGTGATGCTCCATCATACATGTGGCAATTGATTTTTTATAACCTGATAAACATCTCAATGTAAAAAAAAACAGTCCAGGCGTTCTCAAGTGTTGCACTTACCAACGGCAATGGTTACGCTATGCCTGTTGAATTAGACAAAAAGAATATAATTACGAAAAAAAATATGTTTATACTAATAATATGCTTCAATATTTAAAACAATTCTTAGAAACTTATTAAAAGGGACTTAAATTCTTTATTCAGGTGACACAACCCCACTTGGACAACGAGAGCGCCGCCCGTGAGATTGGCGACAAACTACGCAACGTGCCTGGTATATCTTACACTACTATTGCCATGAAAGCTGCTGAAAAGGGACGAAAAGCACTTGCTATCAAAGTAAGTCAATACCTAAGACGTCAGTATCTATATCATAGTACACTATAATTTGAGGGCCTCAATTGCCAACGTCCATACTACGTTGAATACACCGGTTCTCGTCCGATCACCGAAGTTAAGCAACATCGGGCGCGGTCAGTACTTGGATGGGTGACCGCCTGGGAACACCGCGTGACGTTGGCTTTTTGTAGTTTTGAATTTTAGCTTTGTTCCGTTAGTATCCGGAAATTATACATATTACACGTATAGTTTAATGTAGAAATATTTTTTATTTATGATAATTCCACTAAAATTTACTACTACAACCTGTTATAAATAATTATAAGGAGCACAAATGTTTGAACAAAAAGCGCTCACGATTATAAAATGATACATTCATGCTTTCTTATGTCATTGATACCGTTTGATAATTTCGTTCTTGTTATCGCCAACGTCCATACTACGTTGAATACACCGGTTCTCGTCCGATCACCGAAGTTAAGCAACATCGGGCGCGGTCAGTACTTGGATGGGTGACCGCCTGGGAACACCGCGTGACGTTGGCTTTTTGTAGTTTCCAATTATGTTTTGTATCCGGAATTTATATTACATCTACAGTTTTATTTTTTTTGCTGTTTTTTTAAGATTTTGATTGTTTTTAAAATTTTTGACTATGCTTTTTACAGATATTGGAGTATGAAACTCATAGTAAACTTCAAGTTCCTCTACTTTTATCTTTGGGTGAGGGACCAACCGCTTTGTTAAAAGCAACAGCCAGCGGTGATACAGATTTAATTTACATAGTACTGTTACATCTCAAAGAAAAAATGGGCAAACGAGAATTCGAAGTAAGTACAGTAATCTGTACAATTTTCACTGTAGCATCGTTCAAGTGACATTAGTTAGACCGACCGTTCCTAAACAGAGTCAGAATCTTATATCTTTTTTTCAAAACTTCGGATCGAAAATGTTTTTATTTTATAAGTTACATATTTAAAAATTATACCGAAGTAAAGAGAACAAGAATTTAGCCGGGAGAATCGTTGAGAATAAACTTAATTGTATAATGTATTTCTTTTCTAAATAATATTTCGACTGTCCGTCATCAATACAATACATCACTAAAAATGTCTTGACATCTGATGTCACGAAAAGTCACTTGCACGATGCTAAATTTTTGTCGATAAAGAAAACGTGTTAAGCCGACTCAAAATAGAATAGGCCAAGAGCAGGAAGAAGATGATGTTTAATCTATGTTCTGTTTAAATAAACTATGATAATTTTCTCTTTAGCTAACAATCCGCAGTTTCGCTCTCGCGCACGCCCTGTACATAAAGTTCTGCGCGAGCAACAACCGCGAGGCGCTGCGGCAGGTGCACGTGCAGGAGGACGACTTCCCCGGCCAGGCCGCCACGCACATCCGCGACGCCATCGAGCAGGCCAACCCGGGCAGCATAGAGGCCAGCCTCATATCAGCCAGGGAGTGCTATAAGAAAGGGAAGAATGATCTAGGTTGGTGCTGGTAAATTATAATTTTCTTTCAATATAAATCTGACACTCCCTTCCGCTCCGCCCAAAGCGGGAGAAGTCATTTGATGAATACACATCCTAAAAAAAAGCATTAACTTACATAATAGTCTTAACCTCATCTTGCAGGAGTGTCAATATGCGAAGAGGCACGTAAGCTCTGCAAGCACCAGTCAAGCTTACAAGAGAAGTATGGCAGTAGCTTTGTAGGCCTCTCACTTCAAGACACCGTGAGGAAACTGCTCGACCAGGGAGAAGTCACACTGGCTGATAAACTGCGTTCCGAGAATAGGATGCCTGATAGAAGGTAGGGTGGAAAACAATGGATGGTTTATATAAGCGCCCCTCTCATCGTTCCCCCCACCGGGTGCACTACTTACTTTGACAGTACACACTATGCATAACTCAAGTCTAGAGGAGGAGGACAAGAGTATTAATTTCAAATAGATGTTAGAAAGAATACAGGTAAAAGTACAACCGCCAAAAATCATATATATGTTTTATTTGGGAACGCCGTGGAACGCGAACGCGCTGTCGACACAGCTTTGTCGTCACTAGACAGACGGACGGTGAGCTACCCATTGCTCACCTTCCACAAACTCGTATCTACGGTGGCCGGGAGTCGTCTCGCGGCTCTCGAAGCCCAGAGAGTCTCACGCGTCGGCTGGGTTGGTTTTAGGTTCTCTCCCTCAAATGTCCAGCCACCTCCTTCGTTAGCATGACTGCTTCGCAGAAGGAGGTGACCCGCCCATTCCCTCTCGCCCCGGACGATGGACTGCCCCAGGACCGAATACGAGAGATCACCACCGCCGATCGCTTCTACGAGAATCACTTGTGCTGTACACAGATTTAATTTCCAACCAAATGTTTAGGAAGTTTCTGATAGGTATCACAACATCCACCATACTTCGTCATTTAACTTTATAACTTAACAACACGGTCTTAACTAAAATACTTTTGTTCACAGGTACTGGTGGCTGCGAATCTTAACATTAGCCGACAAAGACGACTGGGCGGAACTGGAACGTTTCTCTAAATCTAAGAAATCTCCCGTCGGGTATGAACCGTTCGTTGACGCGTGCCTGAAATACTGCAAGCAGGATGAGGCGCTAAAGTACCTGCCAAGGTGCAGCGATGACATCAAAGTCAAGTATTATGTTAAGGCTGGGTAAGTGAACTATGTACGTATGAAGTAACGGACGGCTTGGTTGGCGCAGTGGCTGAGCGATCGGCTGCTGCGATGTGTCTTGGGGGTTCCCCGCTCGTAACAAATATTTGTATGACCAACAGGTAGTTGTTCCGTGTCTGTCTGTTCGTGTATGTAAGTTTAAATGTTTGTAAACGCACCCACGATACAGGAGAAATTCCTAGTGGGGCAAGATTTAAAAAAAAACACTACGTACAGTTAGCAAAGGAAATAAGGCTCGTAAGATAGTTGAAAGTTTCCTAAGTCTATATGAATATTTTCGAATAAAATTTGTTTGATAGAAAACAGACTCTTACTGTTGCCTGCGTCATCCCACTGGGTAAAGGCCCCATGACTTCCAGTTTCCAGTCGGTACGATCCAGGGCTAATGTGGACCACTAGTCGTTGGTTTTAATGATGTGCTAGTGTATTTGTAACGTAACATACATACACACGCACGCTCACATAAAACTGAAAAAATAATATAAAATTAAAAATATATATAACTATATATTATGATATACATAGTTAAAAATTTAAATAATGAGAAATATAATCAAATAAATTAATATCTATTTTTTTTTCTATTATATTGTAAATGGACTCACTCTTGTCCTTTATTCGACAATGTTTTTACTATGATTCCGTTTTGATCCATTTATTTACAGTTTCTACGAGGAAGCAGCAGAAGTAGCATTTGAGCAGAAAGACGAAAGTGCCCTTATCTTCGTACTGAATAAATGTCCTCTGAACGAGTCCATGAAACGCTCCAAAATCTCATCACTACTTGAAAAGTTACCAACCAAGAAGTGAACAGAACATAGGTTATTTTAGACTGAAATATATTGTGTATTAACATGACATCTCGCTTCTTATTTCCGAAGAGGTGCCAGTTATGTTAAGTGTCATGCAATGAGGCGAGTAAACTTTATTATCTTGCTTAAATAAATATCTGGACTGGCAACATTCGCTTATTGGTTAGATAGGTCTTTAAATATTGTTGCAATACTATAAATATGTTTGTTCATGTTACTTTTTCAACTATACGAATAATTATGTACAGCGAATGTTTGTCTTCAGATAGTAACTGTATCTAATCTAAATAGCATAATTTATTCACGTCATAATACAATAATATATTATTATGTGCGTATTTATATGTAAAAACATGATAATAAGCTTGTAAACGTATAGCTATTTTATATTCAAATAAAACAAGTTATCTATGGTTGCTGTTTACTTTTTTATTATCAAGACAAGATGGAGACAAATATCATGTATGCAGGCATTACATGAGTCGCGAATTCCTTTAATATAGACACTGTTACATATTAAGCGTGTAGAAAGGTAGTATTGATAATAACAGACTTACGATTTCCAATTCCATACAAAATACTATAAAGACAACACTTAGATTGATATCAGAATGGTAGTCGACCCCTTGACTGCGTTAACCTCGCATTATAATAGAAAAGCCCCTTACTCACAAATGCTTCTATTTAATTTCGATTCGGCAAGTCATTTGTCTCTTACCTTTTTCGACTTAACGAAAGGAACGAGATACACATACAACTTTCCGAATCGAAGCGTTAGTGAATACGGGAGATAGGTTTATAACATGTAGACATTATAAAGATAATAGACACATACACTCAATATTATTTGTTTAATTTAACAACTTGCGTTCATAAAGTTACCGCGACAAAGGGTTTTGAATTGAGAAAACATTAAAGGGGAAGCGCCTGGGTAGCCTGTGAAAATTCAAATTTACGTTTTATTTTATTACGTTTTTTTGCAATTTGCAGGTCAGTTTCAGGTTGTCTGTTGATTTCAATATAATTCGCGACCCTAACGGCTGAAACTGCGTTAAACGGGCACCCGCGACGGACACCCGCCGCGTGTCTGCAGGCGTGGGCTCTGTGGGTATGTGAAAGACCCTGCCACAGGTACCTAAAGAGTTCATTCGCCTGACCTCATACGACAGAGCGACATTGCAGTTTCACAATTACTTTTTCTCTGTCGAGATACATTTTCACAAGCTTTTCATCAAGCGTTATTGACTGAATAAGCCCGCGCGTGTTACCGCTGGCGGGCCCCGCCGCGTCGGTTCACTTTTGTATGAAACCGCGCGGGTGTCCGTTTAACGCAGTTTCAGCCCTAACACATCATCACTACAACCCTCTAAGGTTTATTTAATACCATTTAATGACTATTTCATGAATAACTCATGTCAATGAGATACGATGAACTGAGAGGGTTGTGTTTTAATGTTTATTAGTCAGTAAAGCCATATTTGTTACCATCGCGAATCCACGAGTCACATTTTTATCAAGGTACAACCTGACACTTACCCACAAAATAAAAAAAAAACCTAAGAATATTTGAATTTCGCGGGCTACTTTGGCGCTTTCACCATAAAGGGTTACATAACATCAATCTTTATTCATTCATAATATGTTTATTAAATCGGTGGCAGCCGGCGAGCTATGTTCGCTTGTTTTATAAGTAAGCAACACTGATTCAGCCATTATAATGCTGTAAACATTGATGCGTAGCGACACCGTACTAAGTCTTACGTGATTATCGATAATTTTAACTGCAGTTTCATTAACTATTTAAGCTATAAGAAGCAGACATAATTGAAACATGCATAATAAGGCCAATTGTCATCACCGTGTAATAATAATAAAGGACTATGTCCGACGGTGTCGCTTCAACTAGCAACAGACAAGGCTGCTTCACCGACCATACGAGTACAATATTATACATTAGTCACAACCATTAACGGATAAATACATACAATCGTTGAACAAAATCAAATGTATCGACAAATAATAAATTGAATGGAAAACTTCTTGAGCTGTCAAATAATAAGAACTTTGAGGAAATCATCAACACGCGTGTTACTGTGTACAAATATCAATTTTACAAAATCCCTTCAATTTTTTATCCATCCTAATCAACATTTTTAAAATTGGTCATTTCTTTAATTGACACACACATATCCAATCTCTTTGATAAATTAATCATGAACTTCAGTTACTCTTGGAGACTAGACAAATAGTTTCTGATTAAATTTCAGAACTTACGTTAGAGGCATTGCATGCCTCTTAGTTACGTCTGCAGAAATGAGCCGACTGTTCACCAAGTCTTTTAGACAAAATTATTTTATTCAGAATCAATTTAACTTTTAGTTAGAATAAATTCTCAATGCAAACAAATAAAAAGTAGTATATAGCCAATTGTTTATTTTTGAGTTATGTGGTAATTATTGTTCGGAAAACAGTCGGCACAACCCTTTCAACATTTAAAATTGGTAATCCGTTATGTTTTTCATTTATACTGAAACCCTCACAATACAAAATGTCTTTCTACGTATGCACACAAAATAAATTAAGGAGACAATATTCTATAATCCAACAATCAGTCTTAAATTAAACATGACTAACAATGTTCATTGAAACTATACCGACGATATAATAATAAAATGAGCATATATCATACGATATAACGGTAAAAAAATCCACATAACATACATAAAATAAGACAGCGATCATCACACGCTAGATCTACCAAACAGTGCAATAACTAATTAGTTACATTAACCCAATTGCCACATCCAGTGTTTTACAAAGGCAATGTTACGAAGCCAACGCATTAGCTTCTAAGTATCGACGATAGTGGTATATCCAGAACGCATACAGTCCGTTTACAATACGATTACATTAAAACTACGCACATATAATGGAACGTATCATGTCGAAAACTAAAGGGCACTTCGTAAACAAACGGGCTAAAGAATGAACAGAAAGGATACTTTTTCATTAAGGACGGACTGCAATCATTTAAATAAAATTGGATACTCAATTAAATGAGTAATAATTCGGGTAGGACCAAATATTTACATTTAAAATCTGAGTTTTAAATCATTTTTATTGTTGGTACGACAAATGAGATACCTGCTCCCCTCTCCACACATCGTCACTAATATTAACATGCCTCATACAACGGCATGTAGCTCAACACATACTATACCTAACTTAGCGAACAGAACAGCCATACAATCATTTGGATGTACAATTTTGCCAAGAAAACTAGACTGCGAGCCACAAAAAATGGTGATGATTTTAGTTTTAGGTAGAACTAAATACACTTTACCTAAATAAAACATCAAGATGACTAAACTTAAAAAAAAAAAGACCTTTTTATCACAAGCGAAAATTGTCTAGATTTTTTGGCAATACAGTAATTTGAATGTCATCGACGCGTTAGTTTCCCGCGACATATAGCAGATTGGCAGGCACGTAATAATAATCTAATCGATACGCGAATACCTTCTAGTTTGCAGCCTTCTAATCCCCAGTCATATCTTTATAATCACCTCTATGGGCGTAGCTATTATTAAACATGTCGTCCCATTTTTTTTTTGGATTCGGTGTTTCAAACCCCCATATTTTCCCCGTATAGCTAACATCAAAATACGACATTTTTTTATATTTTAGATAAAAAATAAGGTAAATATCCCGTTTTAAAATGTTATTAATAAATAATTTAAGATAATGTATAACAAACCAAATAAAGTTTTTTTACCAATTTGCAAATAAAACCACTTTGGGCATGCAAGTTATGTTGTAAACTCGTGTTCTTCATAAGATGGGAAAGTTTTTTTTTTTTGTGAAACCACCGAATATAATAAATACTTATTGTAGTTTGAAATGTCGTTTCTTTGGTAGTCACACTATAACATACTTTTATAATCCAAATATCACACTTTTTACCCGTTAAGCACCGTGACCGTACAAACTATCTTTAGATAATTTAATTTCGCTTTGGAACAGACATTATACATACATATTATACTTATTTTACATCATTCGTAGCCTACTCGCCAAATCACTATTTTTGGTAGCACCTCAACGGTTTTTCCTTACCAGCCAAACTTTTTTTTTTCCAATCTATTAAATACTCTGAGAGGATATTTTAGTTCCTACCTAACTAAATGTCTTAACAAACCCTTGCTACGATTATGTGCCATCTCTGAAAGAAACCATTTTTTCATCGTCAAAAGAGTTTCAGGTAAATATTTTATTTTATTTGTATATGCAGTAAGCATAATTATACATTAGGAACACGTTAAAGCAATTATTTATTCTATTATTACGTATTAATCTTTGTCAAGCAATATATGGCAGTAAAATAAAAAAAACTAGCATTTATATAATATGCAGATGCACCTAATCGTAGCAATGTTAATCTACAATAAGCTCCTTTTTGTGAACCGACAGTTCAATAATGGGAGGTACTAAATAATGAACACCTATAACTTCCGTGAAATTCATACACGTTATTAGACACAAAACAGCTCCACCGTGAGAATCTACATCATCCTAGTGCTCCGAGCTAAACAAAACTATCAGTACTTACACCGCGAAAAGAACATCGTTAAAAAAAAAACAAAACGCACCAAAACCTTGACACATCAAAACGCACATTTTATCAAAAAGATAACGAACAAACATTGCCAGCCTTAGCAACTAGGTATTTTAAATACGTGTACGCTTATAAGCTTTTTTTTTGTTTTTTTTTTCAATACCATATCACATTTCTGAGTATGACCTTTCTTCTAGCTTTGAAAGATAGGTACTTAGGTGAACGCATTTTTTTGTTTTTTTTTTCTTAATTTACAAAATCTAACACAGTGATATCTTATGAAAAACCATATATGAAGGTAAGCGTTTTGCGTGAATTATACGATTAAGTACACATGATAGAAATAATGGCACAAAGAGACACGAAGGGCTGTCATACATGTATGACGCACGCGTAAAAGTATTTAGAGTACACAATCATCATGACCCCCGCATAGAGATCACAGAAATTTTAATATAATAATAATCGAGCGGGGTAGACTCTAACTAAAATATAATCGTTCCTTATACACTTAAGGATTACATCATATAATTATATTTGTACGGCCCGTCGTGCGTACGATACGTATACATGTCATGAGACGAACACGACGGGTCACACCACACAGCCATCGCATATGCGAGACACAGCAGAGACCATCATTTACAATACGGCCATCGATTACCACAATATTGTAGGTATATTCAAAATATCATTATGTAGTAATAGATAACTTGGATGCATCATCTGCATCACTATAAGAACAATTCATATTTTAAAAAGATCAATTGACAAACAAAATTAAATCCACCAATAAAATTAACTATTGGCTCCAGCGCAACTCCTTGTAATTTTTAAAATACTAAAACAAATTAGCTTTCCAATAACTTATACGTACGCACTAATCAACATAAAAATCTCAGACAAACAAAAACAAATAAATAACTCTTCTATCTCTTTGAGAAACAAATATTATACCCCTTTACACAAAGGTGAGATGGGAATAATTTGTGCAACAAATGATAAATTAAAAGCATGCACAAGCTCATTCAACGATAGGTCAAGTATTTTAAACACCTTCATATAATGTGAGTTAATAAATTAATAAAATCATTTGATGAAAATGAACATTTTTTTTCACATTTTTATATAGGAACTGCATGTGTTAACTATACTAGTGACTTAAATTCGTTTAATCGACGTCGCAACGAGTTCAGTCGGTCGCCTCGGTGTAGATGGAAGTAAGCTGAGGCAAGTGCGTGGTTTGCACGGTGACTTTGGGCGAGCGCTCGAACTTGATCTTGTCGATGGGGCTGGAGCCCGGCGTGGAGGCTGGCGTCAATACAGCGCTCACCACACTCACCCCGGACAGGCTGTGCTTGGGGATGGTGAACGCCGGCAGATCTTTGGTCTTAATGGTATCGTAGATACGGACTAGCTTGTTACCATCGACCGCATCGAGCAAGTTGAGGGTGCGTGAGTGCGCGGGCGAGCTGGTGACCACGAGGCCAGGCATCTTGGGAGCGTGCAACTTGTGTGCCACGGCCACCTCCGAAGACGTCGCTGCGATGTGCTGCGTTATCGAGTGGCTCTTAAGCCCTTGTGCCGTTTTGTAGCTTTTGCCGCACTGGCATCTGTATGCCTTTTTTACCCTGAAATATATCACCCGACCCATATAATACAGTTCATTTATACTAACTATGTTCTAATTACATTAATCACTGTCCGATAAGAACACAAATGACTAAACGTTAGAGAATGAATTTTATCAATTTTAATTATCGAGTTCGAATAGGAGTTATAATAATTCATTTACTTTGTATTGTTTGTATGTCTATCACATAATTTTTAAATCGTGACAATACATTTTCTACTACGGTTGATGCGTTTGAACAAAGCAATAGTGGCCAGTGTCCTTTAAATAATATCTCTTCCTAAAGACCCGGGCAATGCAACGGTAGAAAGCGATAAGATTTGATTTCCATGTTAAAATCGGAGATGCTAGAATCTGCTTAAAAATGCTATGCTAAAACGCAAGAACCCTACTATTAGGTAGGTAAGGAGGCTACTAAAACTGCCGTTTGTCTATTAACTATAATAACTACAAAGATACATGATGACGTGTACCCATTTCTTCCAGAAATACTCTTGGGCCGAGAGTCGTTTCTTGGGCCCAGATAAAATCTTTTTACTGTACTGTTCTGGGTTTGACAAGGCGGGGTATTTTCTAATAAAAGTAAACGCATTGATTATTTTTAGATGCTCAATATTATGCCCAAATCAGGTGATGGTTAAGAATCATTATAGGATAAAGCCCGATTCTTGATAGCGTGTATGAGTAGGCCAGCAAAAATTAAGTGTTGCATGCATCGTTGCATGTGATTAAGTGTGTGCCTGCCTACTGAAGTAGGTCATAACATTAATCATTGAACAATACTAGCCACAATGAGATTGTAACTGAAAAAACATTATTCTCGGTAGAAATATAAATCGACATTGGTCGCATCTGTGACAATGAAAAGAATCGGTATCGACCCACATCAAACCGTCCGCGTCGTCGTTTAATTATAGACTAGGCTATTATCAATTTTATTACCACATTGGAAAAGTCCAAATTTACGCAGTTGAACTTCACTCAATAATAAATCCTCAACTACGGGAGCAATTGTGTAAAGGCGACTGTGAACAGTTTCATCAAAGGCGAAGTTTTTCCACTCCCGGCGAGAAACCACCGTCAAATACTTATTCATTTTCCATTTATTTGCCAATTCAACAATATATCTTGCTAATCATACGATATTTTCAAACTCCAGGATGTAACCTAGATAACAGATTATCCTGTCCAAAAATAAATTATAACATGTTCACTACCTAACTCTCTTACAGTGTTTTTTTTCTGGACACATTCGCAATGTGTCCAGATTGTTAACAAATGCTCTCGTCGTCATTTTCCTGTTCAGTTACAAAAATCATAAATATACTCACTTCCCGTCCTTCTTGTGTCCATTCTTCGAGTGATATTTGATACCATTGACATTCTTGTATCGTTTCTTACAGCCCGGGACTGGACACGCAAACGGTTTCTCCTGAGCAGCGGGACCGAGGGCCCCGGATGACGCACTAGCGTTCATTCTGAACAAGAAAATATTGTTTAAAAATATAATCTTTGTTTCTTGAGACATCGACTTGCCATTAATACTGTAAGTTATCAGACTTGCTCGAAATGTTGCAACTAACAGCTTGGATTATCATACAAGGTGGTTAAAAAAGTATGAAAATGCTGATGAGTTGTTTGAGGATTGTTGCACAGCTTGAAGGTTCTCTTGTCCCGATGATTTTCATGTCGCCTACTAGTCATACAAACAAGGACAAATCTTTTAAATTGATTAGAATAACATACATAATCCGTTAACCACATCCAAAAAGCAGCAAAATCGAAAGGCATGCAAAAATTTAAACATTTTGTTTCACTGATCTTCATCCGTGATGTTTAATAATAACGATGTACAGAGCCTGCACATCAAGCTACTACAATATGTCAGATTTCTTTGATAGATTTTCGACTTTATTTCTAAAGTATTAGGTTCAAGGTTCATTGGGAAAAATTGACAGTTTCGGGTAGCTTGACCTGCTGGCGTCTGTACAACAACCTGATACCTCTCATTCCACAAACAAAACTTTATGCTACGCGACGAGAGTAAGAATACAATGATTATTTAATAATCTTTCTGCACTTACTTGACGCCATATCGCAGTATGAACTCTGAGCTGTACTCCTCGGCCGTAGTCCACGAGTCATTGCTGTCTTCGGATGGACTGACCAGCTCGTCTTCATCCATCTCGCTCCCTGGAACATACAAAACCAACATTAGCTATCATCATTTTTGGTTGTGTATGTTCTATAATAACCACGGGTAATGCGACTTCAATACCCGCGGTACACCTACTTAGGGTGGATTTCACCAATGAAATTTAAACGCGATCAGCTCATGTAACCTACGTTGAAAGTTGAAAACCTGCCAGTGTCTTTGTTGAAGAATATTTAATATTGCTCTAGAAATTCCTTTCAATGTAGGTACTGATCTTGATCAATGAGTTAGAAGCGGTACCGATTGGGTTTGGCAAGTAAGAAAATAACATTTGCCTATTTTTTTACAAAAAAGATTTTTATCTATATAATTCCCAATTTACAGTATTTCAGTCCAAATTCAGCTCTGGCCTGGAATGGATTCTTCTGTCCATCGAAAACCGTCACTATAGTAAAAATTAAAATAATGCTTCACCCGGGACCTCTTTTCCTGCCTATCCTGCACAATTCCTGGAATTATGTGTAGGTGGCTACAAACCTGCTTATCGAACTCGCTGCTGCTCCTTTCCAATCAATCGTTTCGTGTCGTTAACTGTCTCAATTCAGAGAATTGTATACTTATTAATAGTGATGAAGGATTTTTTTTCTTTAATGACCGACTTTCGATGGAAAACCGGGAATATGCAGAAAAATGGGTTTTCTCTTTTGTTTAGCTTTGAACTCACTCGACAAGTGCGATTTTTTTCTACTGTAAACACAAATAGGCAAATACTCGGGGGGTCTTACTTTACAAACCTAATTGACACAGCAAATATTTATTGTAGTTTTTCCGTTACCAGCAGAAACGACGAAATGAAAGAAATACAAACAACCATAGGTAACTTTTCTGGAATACAAACTGAGGCTATGAATTATACATAGTCTAAATACGCCACAGTCATCATAGATGCCTAGCCATTTCCAAATTATGTTTGGTACTGGATCCAGTCTTACCGGATTTAGCTGAAAACCAGTACCTACCTACGTATCTTACATGAAGACTCCCTATCTGACTTCCACAGCCCAGATAATAACTGGTTAATACTACGTGTACCTACTACGTATTACTTAATCTGTCGTAATACGGAACTCTTTGGAAAGACTGGTTGTTAGACTTTCTGTAACGACTGCCAAAGATCTTACAAATGACAGCCGGGACCAACGGCAGGCACGGAGAAACAGCGAACTAAGTCACAAAATAATTAGGTGTAATTACGATACCGGTGGGTGTGCTGCTGCGAACAGAAGGTGTTTTGGGCGCGGACAGCAGGCGCCGGCGGACATCTGGCGGTGGGGCTGTGTTCTGATTTTCCCGCCTCGAAGCCTCCGAGAAGAATTTTAGGATATAGCTTAGCGGAATACATGCTGGTTGTGATGCTTCTTTTTGTTCTATTACAGCTGGGTCGTAATCTGAAAAAAGAAATCATGGTTTTAGAGCTTGCTGTGTTTTGTAGATCTGTGTTTATATCAGCCGCTACCGATCAGCTGTTCCAATCGGCTGAACTAGTTTCGTGTATGATAACGAGGAAACCGACGAAAATAGCAACGCATATCTGAACGCAGTAGGCTATAATGAAATTAAACAAACCATTAATTAAAATAACAATAGTAAAGCTATCCCACTCATTATTTATAATTGAAATTGACGCAAAAATACCCTCCAATGATGACAACATTGGCACATTGATAAGACGTAAATTGGGAGGGTCATGGATTACATTACATGCTTTTAATAAGAACAATTACTCGCAATAGAAATGAATATTTAATATTTACCAATATGAACATCTTCGATGTGTTCAATTAAGTCCGCTAATCTTGGAAATGTTATGCCACAGCCATTAAATTTACAGATGTTTATCATAAAGACGGCCATGTCGTACAATGGTAATGCGCTAGTCAATGACAACACTGTGCTCTTTTAGGTCGTAATCATTATCATGTCTTTGAATTGAATAAAAGTAAATATTGAATCAAAGAAGTATCGATAAAATAATGAGTAATAATTTTCTAATGTTCCGTTCCTGAACATTACTCTTCTTATTGCAAGTTTATAAGAATAGGTCCTGAAATTTTCTGTCACTCGCGCATATTGATCGACAGTTGGCAGCTCTGAACGGAACTGCCTGCTGTATCGACCAATAGCAATGCGGCATTTGTACTCTGTTTCACTTCGCCACTCAAAAATTGAACATTCCAAAGGCCGGTCTCCTCCCTCTCGGTGTTCTTTGGTAAGTGCGGCAGAATTTCGTGAATAAACTAATCGTGAAAAAGTGTAACAATTTGAAGCCATCATTCGGTAAAAAGTGATTCTAATCGCGCCTAAAAGCATATAGTGTGTGAGAGTGGAAATATTTATCTGTGTACTCGTAAGTTGTCATAGAAGAACAAATATCAGTCATCTGAAGTCAGCTCGCCGATTCGGCCATTATCGCTCGACATTCAATTGTATTGTTTAGAGGTAACATACAGTAGCTCTGTCCGAATCGTATCCACGGTGTTACCAAAATTGATATCTGTTCAAGATAGTCTAGGTTGTACGACCTCAGTCTCCGTTACGTAGTACCGTAAATTACGTAACATTCTGCGGTCGTCGGTCAAACTGTCAAGTGACTTCACATTAACTTATTCCTATCAGTAGGCATTATAGTCTTCACTAGTCTCGAGTAGCTAACTCATCTAGTCGTACGGTTTCTTTCAGTTGTCGCTCGCCGCACCCAATTAAAACAAAAATGCTGTCCGCCGCTAGATTGATTGCCCCTGCTGCCAGGTCTGCCGTAAGTATCCTACAGTTTTCGTATTGGATTTTTTATTATTTACCGCAATTTTACCCCTTTTGACGTCTCTCCAGGACTTGTAATTCTTTTGCATAGAACTTATATTATTTGACCTTGTGAGTCCCTTCAGCAATGTAAGCTGTACTTGCCGGTGCTATAGGTTATTGAGAGCAAATTTCTAGTCATTCATTTCCTCATTATCAATCAATATATTATCAGAGTCTCTACCCTGGTGGTAAAAAAACATTACATAATCCAACTTCTATTCCAGTATTAGGTAACAATAATTATCACAATTTCAAATGGAATGGATAGCGCCGCGGAACTGTCGTTATCTGAATAATTAATGAACTTTTATTTTTAGATCGATGCAGTATTGATTTTTAGGGTGTAGCCCTTAGAAGAGTTTGTACCATAAGTGTCTTATTAGCAAGTTGTTTTTATGTTATAGATCTTCAGCAACCCAGCCCTCTTGCGACCAATTGCTGCCCTCCCCTCGCAGACACAGATAATCCCTGCTGCGCCAGCTCAGCTATCCGCAGTGCGGTCCTTCCAGACCACTGCTGTCACCAAGGACATTGACTCTGCTGCCAAATTCATTGGTGCTGGTGCAGCGACAGTAGGAGTAGCTGGATCTGGTAAGTTTTTCTGCCCTCTTTTCATATTTCAAAGTGATCAATAATGCTTTTATTTCTTGTGATGTCTTAATTGTGGTGTTCTTAATTCTATATTAACTGTTAAAGAAAGAATTATAGTTATTGAATCTTTAAATACAGAATTTGCATTAAATATATTTAACAAACTATATTTTCATTCAAGATAACCTAAGCTAAAGTACTGCTTACTTTTTCTTGCAGTACTATACAGTTTTCAAGTAGCTTTGTATTAAATAGCCATTAAACTTAATTTAGTAAGTTTGCTGTGATTGCATAACACAAGCAGCATGTTATTGATATTCTTTCAATTAAAATAGGACTATCCCTGCTTACATAAGTATTTAAAGGTTCAATTAAAAGTGAATTGAGGAAATGTGGACTAACAGGAAACTAGTTACTGTCTTGAATATGGTATTTCATCTTTTAAAAAAAAAGATGGCTTTAAATCTTTAGTTATTCTTAACTAAAACTAATCTCTAAACATGCAATTATGTGGTTAGGAATATTTTTAATGAAGCACTAAAACTGTCTTTCATCAGGCTGATGAAAAAACACATGAATAAAATTGAAAAGTATTAGTATATAAAAGTGTGATGGTTTCCTTCCATAATTCCTTTATTCGGAGTGTCATACTCCAAATGCACATCTATGCACTGCCTGATGCTTGCCTGCACATATAACTAACAACTATATTTTGTGTTATCTACAGGAATTGGTATTGGTGTGGTCTTTGGATGCTTGATCATTGGTTATGCTCGCAATCCCTCCCTAAAGCAACAGATCTTCTCATATGCCATTTTAGGCTTTGCATTGACTGAAGCAATGGGCCTGTTTTGTCTAATGATTGCGTTCCTAATGCTGTTTGCTTTTTAGTATTTTTTTTTCTAAGTGATTTATTTTATGAAAAGTGTAATTATTATTTAACCATATTGAAGAATTTAATCCAAATAGTGTTATATACAAATAAAATGCATGATTTAAATGGGGGAATTATCAATCTCAACTTAATTACTATCTAAAATAAAGGTGAGGTTAATTCTATTGCACTTAGTAGCTAGAAGTAGAACTTGCGTAATTAGAATTATATTTGTAAATATTATGTTACAACAGTACTCATGCGCTATTTCTGTATTACAGGTGCTGGAATCGGAACAGTGTTCGGCTCCCTCATCATCGGTTACGCCAGGAACCCCTCCCTCAAGCAACAGCTGTTCTCATATGCCATCTTGGGTTTCGCCCTGTCTGAGGCTATGGGTCTGTTCTGTCTTATGATGGCGTTCCTGCTGCTGTTCGCTTTCTAAGCTAATTACTTTTAAGAACACTACTACTGCCATCCCACATGACGAGGTTTCAGTGAATACTATCTGGAGTGGACGGCCATGGAATCGAATGTGTGGAAACCTCACCCTCATAGTGATGCATGGACTGATGTGTATAAGTGTTACACTTACCAGTGCGCGTCATCAGGAATGCAATTTATTTAATTATGTAGTATAAAAGAAAAGCAAATAAAATGTTGTACGTAAAACATTACATTGATGCTACAGTTATTTCTATTCCTGATATTTGTAGACTGTTCTGAATCATGTTAAGCATATTAGCCTCATAACAAAAGTCGGCGGCAATATTATAGTTAAGCCAGTGACTACGTATATTTGCGTGAGTATTGTCATCGATTTTTGTAGTGAGTTGTTCCTGTTGAAGAATGTCGGCATCTGTATTGTACATTTTTAGGGCGATTAAATGATACAAAACCAAAATCACGAGCGTTTATTGTTGATGACCTATACCACCCTGGTCTTTACTAGCTCCTTAGATTTTTAAGGAATTCAATAAAAAATCTAGAGCTACGATTGTTATAGGTACGCTAGTCACAAAATATAATAATTTCCCTTTGCAAAAGCAAATTAATAGTCTTGCTCGTGTCGTAAAATGTGAGGATAATATTAGTAGGATTAGGTAGGTAGTTACATAGAACTACGTACCTACCTAGTATTCTTCTGAACACTACACCATCCGACTAAATACATATATTATATTGCAAAATGCATGATAGTAATACTGGTTGAACTAAATATCTAGTTCTATAGACTTCTGTAGACAGATAGGTACCTACTACGGTACACACAACATCATTGCCACAAAGAACAAAGACTCACTAGTACCTACCATACGATATCTAGGTACCTACCTAAAACATCCATCGCATCAAGTTATTTCATCTGAAAATTGCACATCTATATCTACCACACCATTATGTAACATCTCTCAGCAAATGCGCAGGTTTCCTAGAAAATCAATAGAGAAAAACAATGTGGGTAGTATGTAAGTAAGTACCTATCTAGTCGTTCGAGTAAGGCAAGTGCCTAAAAGACTCGCGAGGGGCGTAAGGGTGACCGAACGAGTCTGCATAGTATATAGGCTATTAACAACGAAGTAGCGAAGCGGGGGCGGACTTATGTAATTTTGGACGTTCCGAAGGCACCCCTCAGCAAGAGCTCGGAGCATTCGCCTGTAGTAGTAACAGTTCAGATTTGAGCATCAATGAGGAAAACTAATCATTACAGTACAGTGCGCAACCTGTGATGATTCAATTGTACGATTGCTGACCAAGAACTAAGTTAGCTTAGATTGCATAGCTGACGCAGTTTTTTACACAAATTTTTACGTGTGATAGACGAGACAAGACGAAGAAAATCGTAAAGCAATACTTATTGCTACTTAGTAACAAATCGTTCTGACTGTTAAGTGTTACACGCCCGCTCGGCTGTCCAAAATCAAAACCTATCAAGTACATCTGAGTTAATTTTACAGGAGAAGACATGAAACATTTTCAGCTGCAATTTAGAATATAATTCCTTTTTTAAACATATCTTGTTTTCATGGCAATAATTATGATTTGTTTTATTTTACGAAATAGATAAATTAAATGAAAATGCATTTGGACAAGTTTTATGTGCCTTACTAATGACTTCTTTGGATACTTCAAGATATGTATGATACTAAACCAATAGCAAAATCCTAGTTAGATCTCTACCTAGGTTTGTTAATTGGTTTCTCTATACATTAGTTTTTGTATCTAACATTGAAAACCTAGCAAAAACACTAGATATTAACACTTATTATTATAGACATTATTAATTGATAATCGTGTTCAACACTTCAGTGATATTGTAAATCAAAAACAATATCAAAAACTAGTAAGGGACAATTCCAACTTCAAAAACTTAGTAAAAAGACTAATTTCAAATTCAAAACCCTAGTAAGTCCATTCACAAATTCAAAAACCTAGCATGTACCGTACTTAATAGGTTTTTGTATTTGGAAATGTTACTTACTAGCTTTTTCACTTTGTAAACACCGAGTACGAAGTGCACTTGCTAGGTTCATACATGTTCATATCTCCGATTCTATTTAAGGTGAAAGCTCCAACCTACCCGCGAAATTCAAATTTTCTTACGTTTTTTGCAATTTTCAGGCCAGTGCTAGGTTGTATGTTCATTAAAATATTATTCGCGGCTGTAAGACGTATGTAGTTATAGAATTATAATCATCAAAATCACCAATACAACCCTCCAAGTTCATAAAGGCGTAGGAACAAAAAAAAAACAGAAAAAGTCTTTCCTACAGCTTTATGAACTTAGAGCGTTGTATTGATGATTTTGATGATTATAATTCTATAACTACATACGTCTTACAGCCGCGAATAATATTTTAATGAACATACAACCTAGCACTGGCCTGAAAATTGCAAAAAACGTAAGAAAATTTGAATTTCGCGGGTAGGTTGGAGCTTTCACCTTAAGATAGAAATACAGTTGTTTTTGCTATAGACGCAGCAAAAAATTTTGGAAATATTGGTTGAAGAAAACGTGTTTCATCAAAAATGTCCCTTGCTAGGTTTTGATTTTGGACAGCCGCGCTGGTCAGGTACCTATAATCCAAAATTTTTGTAAGAAATTATTCCTAATGTCCGCCCTCTTTGTAGGCATATTCCTAAACAATTATGAAAACAGCAATGCGAACGTTAGCTTAGCTCTTGTCCCGCATTAGTAACGAACGACTTGTTTCGACTTTGTATAGAGTCAATCATTTTGATGCTTCTCCTAGACAGTCTATTTGTACAGGCCCCTCTTTCCCACTGGGCACGTGCCCAGGGCCCCGCGATGGATTGGGGCCCCCTAGTCTAGTCCCTACTCCATAACCAAACGAAAACCGATAGCTACTCTACTCTCGCCTGAAAATCAGTCTTAACAAATGCTTACCGACTATGGTCAATTTGTAGAATTGCACTTGCAACTGCAGTGGGGAACGCTTTTTCTCCAAATTAAAATGAATTATGCAGTACAATGCTTCAAGAGAGATTAAACAGTTTGTCGATAGAATGTGAATTGCTCAAAAACAGATTTTGAAGATGTGATTACGGATTTTGCTCAACTCAAATCTAGAAAGGTACCGCTTCAATCAGCATAGATACTTATATAAATACTCATCGTGGATGCTGGTTATTTAGTGTGAATGACATGATATTATCTATTCATTATAATAATATCTAATATTAAGTAACTGTAAAGAAATAAAAAAAGCTAAAACTTTGCACATCTCCGTTCTTTGCATATTCTAACAAAAGAGTGCTTTATTACCATCGTCATAGGGGCCCCATTATCCTAATGTGTCCAGGGCCTCTAATAGGTGAAAGACGGCCCTGTATTTGTAACATATGCTCAAAATCAAATCTCTGATTTGAGGAGTGCTCCAGTGGCCCCGGAGACTGAGGCACAGGGAAATCCAAACTGAGAAAATTGAGCTTTTAATTTAAGAAACAGTAAGTTTATTCGCCAGTCTAGTGAACAAATTGAAGCTTCTCTATGTTGCAAGTATTGATCTTGAACACAAGCCAAATGGAACAAGTAGGTACATCCTCAATGTGTTACATAAAAATGGCGTGGTTATATTTTGTGTTGTATCGAACTGGTTTGATTAGCGAGAAGCTACTAGGTAGCTATCCAGTAGACCTAAGTACAGCAATGAAGCATGGTAGTTAGTCATTTCAATCGAATAAAGTATTTCCGAAGATTCGCCATACCCAACCAAAGAAAATTCACGTTTATACATATTTTGTTTGAAATGAGATGCGTACGTCGCTCACCCTTCTCAGTGTAATCAATTTTTCGGTACAACGAGAGCACCTGTGGTTAAAATCTATGGGTATTATTTACCTACATTTGCTTATATTAATGAAACGGCTTATTTTCACTCCAACAATAACTGCCAATGTCTATGAAAACATGCGAAATGTGGGTAGGTATGGTATAACTGGCTGGTATCCGCAACTCCACGCCCAAGGAGCGTAATATATTGCATACGGACGTGAACGTTGGTAGATAGACTAATAGTTAAACGTCCGCCTAAAGCTTCGGGGATTATGCGTGATGTTGTTTACAAAATGTCAATGTAAAAACTTTTGATTAACGTCAGCTTCAAAACTGGTTAAAACAATGTAAGTTTTTATTTAGGAACCTTTTTCTATTAAATTGTCATAAATTAGGTCTGACGCGTAAAGTGAACGAAAATCTAATTATATTAAATGTATGTTCATCAATACATACACATAATTATTATTATGTGATGTACTGCAAATTCAGCTATGAGATATAGTGACACATTGAATTTCTTCAGAGACCAAGACTTGGTCTCTGAAAATATGTGATTAACATCATTTAATGATAAAGTGAATCACATATTTTTCTTCATGAAGTATAAGCCAAAAACCCGAAAAAATAAAACAAACTAGATTTTATCAACAAATTTATTGCAAATATGTTTGTTTTTTATGAAAAATATCTAAGTGGATACCTCCGAACATGAAAGGGGGAAATAAATTGACGAATCTAGGTCAGAGCGGAGGTAAACTCTTAAATTTTATAGAAGTAAAGTCCAAATAACATACACATTAGTCACTTAATTGTTTGAGGCATTCATAATGCTTTTAGGAAATTTTACAAAAGAAAATGAGAGTATCAAAATGAATCCAAACCAAAATAAATCAGGATTTGGTATGCATTCAATTTGTATTACTTACAATAATTATAATAAATATCTCAAAGAAATGTAAAAACCAAATTCATACTAACATATTTGGGAACATTATAGTTAATTAACTCTTTTATTTTATTTGGTGTTGTGGTTATCACTTGATTTCTTTTACATAATTTCTCTCAATCACTCCAGTCTGCTACTAAAATATTTTACATCATTTGTCAATTAACATGCAGTCACTAAATCTCTTAATCCCAATAGAAGGACAACAAGCTATATAAACGAAATTCAATGTCTACACTTCCTTGAGAGGTACATTTTAGTTACATGTTTAGGGCATTGCATAACATAATATTTGTGGCTGCAGCAACAGTTAATATACATACATAATTTGGGAGTCAGGGGGGTTAACAATACAGCAAATAGGTACTATTTTTTTCTATGATTGACTATTTAAACAATTTTTGTAAAACATCTTTACAATAATTTCACTTAACCTACAGCAAAACAAAATAAGGCATTTTCCTACACATTTCTATCAAACATAATTATCCATATAGAAACTGCTCATCACAAGTAAATCGAATTCATGAGAACGACTACTGTTTCACATTATCAAAACGCATTGCAATTAGATTTTTTGTGAGATCAACACTCGTAATATTATTTGGTCCAATATTTAAAAAATAAAATGTTTTCATGAATTCGAGCTACAAGATCAAACTTACACATTATTTTTGGCTCAACGCGTTTCCCCGTGAAGTCCATAACTTTACAACTAAACACCATCTCTTCACTTCCATAAAAATCTTTTTTATGAACTAGTCTTGATATTTTCTTTATATTACATTCTATTATAAATAATGTGTTAATCAAGTACTAAATCGCTTCAGTTTCAAACTGATTACCCTTGCTTATGGTGATAGGTCCGTATGTTTCATGCTGTTCTAATTTCAATACTTGATGCTTTTTGAGAACGAGTAAACTGTAGAACTTTTGTGCGACCTGTAACCAAAGTATAAATGTTATAATTATAAATACCCGGCATGTCACGTAATGCGATAAGCACAAACAAAGATAGTAAAAATATCCTTATTTTAATGGTAAAAAGTACCTGTTTCCTGTTATTATGTCTAGGTGCAAGATCTGTGAAGGTTAGTTGTAGTCCGATGGCGAGTTTAGGTTTCATGACGGTGAACAGTTGCGCCGCCCGACGATTCAACACTCGTTCCTCGAACTGCTCGTCCGTTTCACCAGCCTCGCGTTCGCCTTCTTCCGCCTGATAACATATTTTGTATTAAGTTTCATTTTTGATAATTGTTTATTACACACAACCTAGCATATGATATGTAAATACATTTATGACGACACGGTTGGCGCAGTGGCTGATCTAAAGACTGCTGCGCTGCGTGTTGCGGGTTAGATCCCCGCACGGAACAAATATTTGTATGGCCTACAGATAGTTAATCCAGGTCTGGCTGTTAGTGTATGTGTTTAAATATTTGCAAACGCACTCACGATACAGGTGATATTCCAAGTGTTGAGGAAAAGTTAAAAAAAATGCTTTGTGTGCACTGTATTAGGATAAATTTTAATGGTATACTTACGTTGTCTGGCGTTAAAGGTAAATCGTAATCGTGCTGTGGACTGTGGTGGCCGTGCTGGTCGTCGTATCCCAAGTTCGTCATCTGCATTCCGTTCTAGAAGAATAAAATATGTTTGTAACATAATCAAGGCAAAATACACGTGGCAATGAAATTGGATTGCCTTGACTGGGATGATCCTGAGTTCGATTCCTATGTCGGGCAGTGTTATCAGAAATTTCTCAATAGCAGCTACGTAGTCTGGATTTGTGCCCGGTTAATGGTAATAGGCTCGCCCCTATTAAATGGGACTTCTTTTTGGCGAAATGTGGGCATACTATTAGGCACACTGGGTTTTTCAAGTCTAAAATAAAATGTATACTTGAGAAGTTGTGTGTCCCTTTTTTTGTATTAGGTGAGTTGCGGCCAAACTCAAGCATATTTAGTAATAAAAAAATATACGCGGTACGCGTCCTCTTGTCATTTCTCCCGCCTCTAGATGATAGCAAGTTACCTGATAATCTCCATGATCGTCCAAGCCGTGCAGCAGTGGCTCCATGGGTACGGTGTGCGGCAGGTCGTGCGGCTCGCTGCGCAGGAGTGAGCTCATGTGGTCGGCGCCCAGCTGCGGCATCATGGGCAGCTGTTCCAGCCCGTGCTGCAGGAGTGCGCCGTGCTGGACGCCTGGAATAAGTACTCAACTAATTTAGAAAAAATTGCCTGTTTAAACTGATTCTTTAGACTGTTTTCGCTGTAAACCAAGGTGCTCATACACCTTCACGCGCCCTCTCACATATTTAAACTACTAAAAACCTACCGAAATTTTAATTGATTATTATGTCTTTTATGACCAATTTCTCAATTATATAAAAAACTAGCTTTCCCTTTCCTAATTTGCAGGTACCTGTAGTTTTTTGCCTTTGCGCCTGATTTATTGTAATAGCAAAGCTAAGTTTTCCCTTTTATTCCCTGTTACTCCCTCATTTCTCACTTTTTTAAAAAGAAAGGTCAATGCGACAAATTGGGCCTAATGACCAATACACATGAGATATTATTTTTGTGATAGGTCATAACACACAACTAACGAGAAAAATAATAAAAAAAAATAAATATTCCGGGCTCTTGTACAGTTACGTCGAAAAGTTTTATTTAATTATGTCAATTATTTTTTAATAGGAGTGAAAGAATATTACTAAAGTCACAAATTCTAACCACATAGAGCCACATGGGATTATAATAACACAATATACCTGTTACAAAAATAATAATAAGTGTATTTCGACTATTATAGGGCGTAATAAAAGTTCTATGTACCTATGCAAGAGTGAATGATAGCCGAGTTCAAATTCCACATGTCAACAACCTCGTGAGCCCAGTCAAGATAAATTATTTCAGTTGTTTTTCTTTCTCAGCTTTCACGAGATTCTCGTCATGTGGGATGGTAACATCGATTATTATCATTACGCGGCGCGCTGATCGGTCTATCATCACTATGTCAGACTTATTGGCGACAATAGTCCTGTCAGTAATGATAGACCGACCCCAGTACAGCGTGACATGGTCTTTCTTGAGAACTGGGTCGGGCACATACTTGTAGTACGGCACCTCAGATTCTACAAGATAATATTTCAAGGCAAGTTGCTGATGAATAATCCTGGCTACTTGGTTGTGCCTATGCAAGTACTCGCTGTTAGCTAGACGAGAACAACCAGAAATAATATGTCTGATTGACTCACCAGGACGGTGGCATGCCCGACACACGTCAACCGTCCCGTCCTTCATAATATATTTCCGGTAGTTGTTCGTCAACATAACCTCGTCCATAATCGCACAGACAAAACCTTCCCAAATAGGTCACCGAATCGTAGCCGGACACGGACGCCAGAAAATCTACATCGGGCCCATGAAGAGCCTTGTAGAAGTGCCCGTGAAGCTCCTTACCTTGCCATACTTCCTTGCGGTCATCGGTAGTAAGTACTACAGGTTTGCGCCAATTCTCTTAAGCCATAGACAGCGGGGTGAGTCCCTTATCCACTGCGACTACATCTCGGTGCATACCCACGTCGGCTTTTAAGAAATATTCCCTGAGACTGCACACCTCTCGGTTGTGGAGGGTCTTTGCGTTTAAAAAGCCTCGACCCCCACACTTCCGTGGGATGTACAGTCTCATCACCGATGATCGTGGGTGATGCATCCGATTTGCAGTCAGCAGTGTACGGACTCTCCTATCCAGGGCATCGAGTTCAGTCTGCGTCCATTTGAGTATGCCGAAAGAGTACATTAAAACTCCAGCACCCTCTTGAGCCATGTATGTGGCACTGAGTCGTAGGCCTTCTTATAATCTATCCAACATCTCTCCAACCGCGAGACCTGTTCCTACATCCATTCTGAGAGGCAGACATAATTGAATTTTTGTCAATGTGTGAATTAATTTTTGCTCTCAAAATGGACGTAAGAAATTTATAGACCGTCGATAAACACGTGATCGGCCTATAATTCTTGGGTTTCGCGGGACTACCTGACTTATAGAGCAGGTGGGTAATGCCTGTTGTTAAAAACTGTGGCAGAGACCCGGACTCAAGGCATCCTCCAATCATCAAGAGATCCTCGCTAGTCTCTAATAAATTCTTGAGATGCGAGTCCATGGTACACACCAGCGCCCTATTTTTCTTATGCATGGGTAACCGTGGTAATCGGGGCCTAAGTTCGGTTGGGGTAGATCGATAGTAGCGAAGCGCATCTTCCAGTGCTCTCCTCAATTGGTCGTTGCACTGGCTACTTACCGTAGCAACCCTATCATCCTCCTCTACGACAGCGGGGTTGGACCGCGGTTGCGTCACGTCAATTAATGACGCTTGCACCGCGGTTTGTGGCGTAGTCAATCGTATTTAAGTATTGTATTAATTATTTTACGTAGTTGTCGATGGATGTCGTAAGAGGCGTTTTAAATTGCAAATATTGCAATCAACAGCATTTGGGAGTGGCTCCAGTGCCATTTTAGGGTAATATTCCTTCATTCGTATTGAAAAACAATTATTAATTGCAAAATATTTAACATAAATAAATGAAACTTTTCGACGTGACTGTACAACAACCCGGTACATTTAATTTTTATTTTAATTTTTCTCGTTAGTTGTGTGTTATGACCTATCACAAAAACAATATCTCATGTGTATTGGTCAGCAGGCCCAACTCCCATAGTGTTTTGCCCATTGTCCTTTAGCCTATGTCCGTCTCCAGGGTCCCAACTATCTCTGTACCAAAATTCATCAAAATCGATTTGGCCATTTAGGCGTGAAGACGTAACAAACAAACTCACATTCGCATTTATAATATTAGTCAACATAAAAATAGTAGTTTAACGTTACCGCCAGGCGTCATTCCCCCGTGCTGTAAGCCGGCTGGCGTCATCCCGCCGTGCGCGAGCCCGCCGGGCGTCATCCCGCCGTGCGCGAGCCCGCCGGGCGTTATCCCGCCGTGCGCGAGCCCGCCGGGCGTCATCCCGCCGTGCGCGAGCCCGCCGGGCGTCATCCCGCCGTGCGCGAGCCCCCCGGGCGTCATCCCGCCGTGCGCGAGCCCGCCGGGCGTCATCCCGCCGTGCGCGAGCCCCCCGGGCGTCATCCCGCCGTGCGCGAGCCCCCCGGGCGTCATCCCGCCGTGCGTGAGCCCGCCGGGCGTCATCCCGCTGTGCTGCAAGCCGGCCGGAGTCATGCCGCCGTGATGTAAGCCCGCGGGCGTCATACCGCCGTGGTCCAGACCACCTGTAATACAGATGCATAATTATTCTCTATTGCATGGTTTTTCTTAAGAAATAGCTTGACCAGAAACTTCTAGCTTTATCATTCTTGGGGTCGTATTATGACGTTAAATAAAACCATCATTCGTCTTATACATGCAAGAGATGAATATAGCTATACAGAGAGTCATAATCCCATTTAAGCAGTTTTTTTACCTGCGCAGCAGTTAGTAGATAAAGAAAAACAACTTTAAGCAAGGCTTGTGGAATTTTTTAAAATACCTGTCCCACAAAATCATAAAGATCCATCATTAATTATGTATGCTGTCTTATTCACTGACTGACCACTGAAAACCAGTGCTGTGCTGTGTGCTCCCATAGCACAGCATCATGCTGACTGGTGACCTATTTGACGCAGTCACGGCGTGCAAGCTAATTATGTTCAATGCTTATCTTTTTTTTTTGGGTGCTCGTTGTCATTGCGACGTCAGTAATCAATTACGTTAGGAAGACGATGTTGTAAAGAGTCAAAAGCATACCTGGCGTCATTCCTCCGTGATGTAGCCCAGCGGGAGTGAGACCCCCGTGCACCAGACCCGCCGGCGTCATGCCGCCGTCTAGTAGACCTGGCGTCATTCCTGAAAATGTATTTGTTTAAGTAAAACTTCAGCGGAACAGCATAAAAAAAGAATTTTCTAGAATTTATATTATGTTGTTGAAAATTCTTTTATTTTAGGTGGTATATCAGTTTGAATGTGCCTTTAACGTCAGATTGTTCCTAATGTGGATAAACCTGTTTTGTGTAATAAGTAACTCAACGTCCAAGCAAGTATTTTGCATTTTTTGTTTTTGCATATGGGTGGGAAAATTGATCATTCGATCCACCCCAACTCCCCGAGAAAGGCCAACAACGACTTAGTACTGACGATCGCTCAGAGAGTACCTGGGTTCCCAACTAGTTCGTTAACTGACCTCCGTGGTGTAACCCTGCCGGGGTCATACCGCCCGCAGAGAGTCCTAGGTCGACGTGTTGACTGTCCCCGTGGTGCAGACCTGCAGGTGTCATCCCGCCATGTTGTAAACCAACTGCAAATCAAAAATTATATTTGAAGTTTCTGAGGATTAGAGAGGTTGGTTTCTGAATTTGACTAGGATCTCATATAATCAATGACGATTGCAAATATAGTAGAGTTCTCCAGTTTTCTACACTTCTTTCGTATGGGAAATCATCAAATAACTCTCTCCAAATCATCAATTAACATGCCCCCGCTCTGGGCGGAATGTTCCGCCCTTTTACTGACTAAAACCTATCCATGTTCCTTGTTTTGCAGATTATGTTCCTGGCCGCGGTATGTCTCTTGTTCAACCCGCAACCCCGGACCCAAGACATACTCTATTAATGTTTGTATCAACCGCGAAGCGAGATAACAAGACCTGTTTTGGTGGTGGTAGCAATTCTTTACTGGTACCAAAATATTCACCACGCTATACAAGTACATGTTCTTGACCTCGACTACCAAGATTTGTCGCGGTAAATATGTATAATGCCAAAATGAAATATTAGTGTTGCTAGCAACATGTAGTGCCTGCAGTATTGCTATCAATAATAAATAAATTAATACCAATCAATCAATCATGGTGTTCATAGAAAATAAAGGTTGAAAAACGATGAGTAATGTAATGTAGTAATAATATATAATAATATTATATATTATTACTACATTACATTACTCATCAAAATAAACATTATATTATAATGTTTATTTCTCACCACAAGCCAAAAATACAGACAATATTAACGCAAAGAACCATTAGCTGACAATTTTTGGTTGTGGATCGCTGGTGCCTGTGGTAGGTAGTAACACCTGTAGTACAGGTCACCAGGTCCCCACCTGTTCCGGATAACACAACTAGTAGCTTAAATTTAAATAGCAAGTAATACAAGTTTCAAATAAATAAGTGAGTTGTAAGCACATGAGAAATATAAGTAAAAAAACAATTAGAAAAAATTAATAAAACAAAATGTGTAGTTATGTAGGTTGTCATGTGTGTACTATTGTGTTTGAGGGGTGTTGGGGTGTGTGTATGTGTGATAGTGATGGTGGTTTGTGATTTGTGTGATTAGACTAATACGTCAAAGAGAGCTTCTGTGGCAGTGTATGTTTGGCTTTGGAGCCAGGTTTGTAGAGCGATTTTAAAATTATATTTGTTCATAGAGTGAAGGGCAAGAATTCGGTGCAATTTATTGTAAAGATAAGGACCAAGGAAAATAAAAAATCTATGACTAAAAGAGGTTTTAAGAGGAGTAGCTCTAGCTACAAGATTGTTGCGGCGATTGGTTTCCTGAGAGTAGTTGGTTATAGCGTGTTGTTTGGTAGCAGTGGCCAAAACGAACAATTGTCTAACGGTTAGAACTTGACAATATTCATAGAGCTTAACGGTGGAATAAAGTCTTGGCTTAAAACAACACACCTTAAGCACAGCCCTCTGTGCGCGTTCGATCTGAATATAGTAATGATGAGTAAATGAGCGACCAATCACTTATCAGACATTAGCCAAAAAGATCCATAGACAATAAAATTTACATGAACGCCATTGAATAAGTGTAAAAGTCATTTGCTTTATTGTCGCAGAATACCGCCCACACACACATTGCGGCTTTCCCAACCGTAACCGGCTCGCTCTGGAACCAGGCGGGGGGGGGGGGGGGGGGGGTGCTTAACCTAACCGCGGGTGCGCCGAGTCGACACCTCCGTCGCTGCTGGTCCTCCGGGGGGCTCACCTGGCGGGGACCTACCGCCTGGGTGGCGTGAACAACACTCTGCACATAAGTGCGAGGTACAGCTCACACCACAATCCAGATTCAGGGAGACCACCCAAAGCCGGTCCGTAATTTTACGGGCAAGGAGTAGCAACCGCGGGAAAAGGGGATCCCCCCGGTAGTGCCGCGACTACGTACCGTACCTGTTTTGTCGCTTATGCATTAATCGTGGTAATTTGCTTACCGGGTGTCATAGCTCCGTGATGTAGTCCGGCCGGCGTGAGGCCTCCCTGCAGCAGCGTCCCGGGCGTGAGCGCGCCCAACGCTCCCGGGGTCATCGCTCCCGGCGTCATGGCGCCCGGGGTTAGGGGAGCGCCCAGTGCACTCAGCATACCTGCGAAAATATTTTACTCAAGTTACAGACACATAAAATATTCTTTTCAAATTCTACACAGTTATTTCACAACATTGCTAATTCTATGGGTATAACTACAGTTTCATCGCTGATAGCGATTTCTTCTAAAATTTTAGGCCACATTTGGATGGACATTACGAACTTTAAATAAAAAGTTAAAAGTGCGATATAATGACAGAATAAAATTTATCGAAAAAGTATTGGATTTCGAAGCAAATAAAGTATCTGGTTTGACAGAAAACGTAGTTCCTTTTCATAATTTCTTTTTGGCTCAGCCAAAACGTTGACGCTTTGGCTGAGCCTATTTTGAAGAATGAACAATTGATTTCAATCACGATATGAATCACGTTTCTTAAAGGATCACAGGTGCAGTTAATAACACATTATCCCTTTGTGACCATTTTATGAATTTTATCTGTAATTGCTTTGTCTCTTTGACGTGCCTTGCGGTTTGGAGCAAGGCGACCGATATGTATGAAACGCCACAAGTCATAAAGAGATGTTTCTATCACCTACAACAATCCTATTCACCGTTATTCGGTCACTCTGAGGTTTGTCAGTGTATTTTTTTCTTTTCATTACCATAGTCAGATTGAGACAAGGAGATACGGAAGTATCATATAGTCAATATCAAAATTCTATAGGTATTACCATTAGGTAATACCCAAAAACATTTAAACCGTCCTGGGAATCGAACGCAGGCTTTCACGCTTGAGACGACGAGACAAATAACTAAATATACGGGTGTTAGTACCTGGAGTGGGAGGTAGCTCCACGTCGACGTCAGGGCGCGGCGTCAGAGGGACCGCGGCGGGTTCGGGCGCCAGGTCGGGCTCTAACCGTGCACCATACGATCCAGTGTTAATTGAGTGCGGTTAGGTAGCATATGTACATTAGTTAGAAAATGTTTACTATGAATATCTGTTAGCTGCGGAATAGGCCTTACAAGTGTGTCAATAAGGCCTATATTTCAATAAGCATGGTTGCCAGGAAAATGAGATTTTGAATGAAGAATGAATGAACTAATTTATGGTAAACATTTCCCATGAAGTTATTATGAAATTTTTTATCGATTTTATTTTATTTTTATCAGTGTATGGATATCATAAATTTTATACTTGTTTCAATCAATGTTGATGGCATTTCTAATTAATTTGGCATCAAGATTTTCATCAGTCGTAAAGTCATTGAATGGTTATGATAGAGCACAAATGGGCGATATCAAAAGAATGGTTAGAGTCCCAAATAAAAGTTTTTCTTTCTTTCTTTATATTTTTTTAAATGTTATAAGATAATTTATCATGAAAGCCTCGAATGCATGGAAAAAAGTTTCAGAACATTGGTGCAACAACAGCCTTTTGCATGGTTGGGTGTGAAACGTGTTGCTAGCAACACGAAATGCTGTTGCTACAACAAAGTTGCGGAACATTGGTTCACCATAAATACGGGATTGAAGGTAACCAAACCAAGACATGGTAGAGTAGGTATTCATGCTAAAATATTGAATGAGATGTTGGCATTGCAAACCATATCCCGGTGAGATGAAGCAGAGAGTTAGGGCGGGTGTACACTTACCGACAGAAGGTTCGTATTCCTGAGGTACTGGTGTAGGAGGTTCTAACTCAGCAGTCGGAAGCGGCGCTGGGGTTTCAGGTGGCAGCATGGTCTGTAAAAATGTTGCCGTTATTGATAAATGTTATTTATTTCTAAAGGTTGCAAAAATAAAATACTTACATGTCACAATATAATTCATGTTTTAAGAATAGCTTATTTTCCTAACCAACTACTCTGAGAAGACCCACCAAAACCAAGTCAGAGATATTAATATCGGTAATAAGTTTAATTAAGTCTTTGAATATTAATTTGAAATACTGAAATAAAGTTACTGCTTTTATTCTCAATACATTTTAAGATAAATGATATACAAACTGTTTTGCATTCTCGTGAAAGTCAAGGAGGTGACTATGCCAATGCTTTTTTTTTCTCTTATTATTGTTTTATCGAAATCGGTTAGTGCCAAATCACATGCGGCATGTCTAATAATTTGCCTTATAACACACAAACGTTGAGCTTTCATACACACAATCAAACGCAAAACATTTATTCGGTGATTTCATTCCCGCGCCTGCGCACTCTCTGAAATACTGTCAAATTTAAACTACTATGAAAAGCAGCATAATTATATTTTGACCAGATACCTTGTATATTTGATAGATATATATTTTAATTGATTATTTATGTATTTTATAACCACCTGAATTTTGACGAGGATGCAAATCTGCTCTTTGTATATGTATAAAGACCAGATTATATACAAATACATTTGCAGTTGTATATTTTAGCTAAAATTAGCTAATCATGCATTTTTCCTTCAATTCAAACTGGAAAAATGTGTCTGAGCCCAGGGGAAATACCCTGCTGATCTCAAGGGATATAGAATACAAGGGTAGTTTTCAATTTATAAACATATTTTAATTATTGTGAGGTTAAGTCGTACTGCTTAGAATTTGGAACTACTATTTATTAAAGTTAGAACAAAGATGATGGTATTTCTTCAAGAATGCAGTATTTAAATTCAAGTTAATTTTATGTTGCATTTCTTGGGATTTATGTTGCATTATTCCGATCATTTTTATGCATATTTCGATGATGTTACGTTGCATATAAACCCGTCTCTGGTTATATAGTTACCTCTTCAGCTGCAGCGCTGGGCGTCGAGTAAAACGCTTCCCGCTGCTATCCGATAGCACAACAAAGGAAATGGGTTAGTCAAATTGTTCTTTGTTGCAGTACTAGTACTACTTATGCCTGGTTTCTGAAGTTCTCAGTTAAACTCTCAATAGCTAATGATTCATTATTGATAAACTAAGTTTAAACTACGGTTAACTGTCACTGCGTTTCCGAGTACTCAACATGCCATTCTATAACTATACAATACAACCGATAAATAGTTTCTGTTTTAGTCACTAGATGGGTCTTTTGAAGAGGTTGACTTTAAAATTAATTTTAACATATTAATACGTCATTAATATTTGATTTTGAAATAATTTTATATTTTTGAAATATTAATAAATAATTATGCACTGTTTTAGTAAAACAAATATGTTAGAATAAATATATTTATTTTAATGGTGGCTGTATGAACGTTGCCATTGTCAACGTGCAAGCCGAAAAAATATGACGGACTGTTTGCGGCGTCCGGCGTTACGAGTTGTTTGTTGTTGTTTCTGTTTTGGTGTGTGGTATTATTTTGGCTATCATAATTTCTTACAATGGTAGCTGGAAAACGCAGCAAAATCTTTACCGAGAGGGAGAAGATGCTTCTTATCGAAGTAGCGAAATAATTTGTATCTATAATTCATAATTAAAAGACGGATGGGACTACTGTAGAGGCCGAAAATCAAGCTTTTTATAATATCACATAAGTGTATCACAGTGTTTTATTATATCGATATCTCACATCAAACTCTTCGTCACTGAACATTTCAAAGGGATTTCTTCTAGATCTTAGGTTTCTGGGAATTGATATATTTGTAATCAACTCCAGCACTCCCAAATCACACTCTGACGAGCTACTCGTATTCATATTATTCACAACATTGTCTTAATATTACGTAGGTACCTACCTACTTAGTTTTTAGGGGATATTTATTGCATTGGCACATAAAAATCAATAAATAACACGCAATAACATTAAAATTCACACGATAATGAAATGTCAATTAGTTATAGGACCGATAAACGGCCAAAAATGGTCAGTTAAGTTAAACTTAGTTTAAACCTAGTTTATTTTGAATTGAATGGTTCGGAAACGCATTTTTGACAGTTATTGAACCAATAGTACTAGCGAATAGATAAACTGCCGTCAAAAGTGACTCAGAAACCGGGCATTAGTGGTACATGATTTTTGTCGGAAAAATGTCGCCTTTTTGTTTTTTCTATACAATTTCCACAGACAATTTTAGTTTACCGACAGCGCCCTACTTTCTAAGACATTTAAGTGCAAAAAGAACGATGGTGTACTGGATATTTGTGTTGCAGGCAACAAGATTAGGCTAGGCTATTGATCAATAAGTTGTGACAATAATGCACCATGATCTTTGGCGACTGAAAATTGTATTGACACGTGCGCATCCCTTTCACGAAAAAAAAAAAACTGTTGTGATAATTGTAAACCAGCCTCTGTGGCCTGTCCGTCTGCTGAAGTGGTACAGATGTACTCACATATTGTGATGCGTAACTAAACTAGGACGAATATTATGAAACTATTTTTGTTAAATTTCACTGAAATGCAAAATTTCCATAAAACTTATAATTTACAAAAAATAAGATGGCGGTGTATAAGACCCTCACCTCCTCGTGTCGCCGCTTCCTCCCGCCGCGCCGCGCGGGCTCGGCCGGGTCGGGCGAGCGACCCACCTCGCCCTCCTCCGCCTCGCTGCGGAGTGTCATGTTGCGCTGGTATTTCTGGGACGAATATAAAAACATTTCAAAATAACAAAACAATTAGGCAAAACACAATAGGGGAGACCTTTTCCAGCATTGGAAAAGAATAAGCTATCAAGGAGACAGACATGATTGACTGACACCCTTTCCAAAAGATGTAAATCGAGCCTTAAGGTTGAACTAGGCGCTGGCTTGAACTCACTGGTAAGCGTGGCCAAAGAGCACGCTGTCTCATCTGACATCTTGTCCGACAGACATGATTGAGTGAAATGCACAATTATTCATTGCAAAACGGGTGCTAACTTACCCGTTTTGTAATGAATAATCGTGCATATTAAGATTACTCCTTGAGAAAATCGAGTTTTATAAAAAAAACCACTGCATAAATCAATTACAAAGTTTCTTGAACTCTTCGGTAATTGAGCTTTGTCGGTGCCGCCCTTGTTTTGAAGATTTTACACGTTTTTTGTTAATTATTTACATCCAAAGTTCCGTTAAAATAAAACAAGAAAAAAGATATGACATAAAACTACAATTATTTATGGTTTACTACCTCATTCACTAACCTTAAATAGTACTCTAGAAGGTATGGGCCTAGCTGGTAAGGTGAACAGTTTCTCGACGCCTCCAGTCTCCTTCCAGTGCATCAGTCGTCTGGTCGGCGGCGCGAGGTCCAACGTCGTTACGATATCTGATGTGTTGCTAAGCTGATTCTTCATCTCTTCTCCAGATATGTTCTTAACTTCGTCGACGATCAGCTTACGTTTGCGCTTCGTTTTTGTTATTCCTGATAAATGATGGTGATTACTGATGGTGAGAGTTATATCACTCGACATAAGAGTCAAATCGATGGTGATAAATAATAATAGCGATCGACTTGACTTGACGACGTATCGAGCGTTCGATCCCCGCACGGAACAAATATTTGTATGGCCTACAGATTGTTGTTTTGGGTCTGGCTGGCTGTTTGTGTATGTGAATTTAAATGTTTGTAAAGGCACCCACGATACAGGAGCAATTCCTAGTGTGGGGCGACTATTTTTTAAAGAAAGTAAAAAGAATATTTCATTTTACTACTTCATTTTGCATAAGTATATATCAAAACTCAAAATTCACTCTACACTGATTGGTATAAAGTTGATTTTGTATTAGCAAAATCACATATTTGTATGGATACGCCCAAGTGAGAAAGTTTAGCTGAACAGTACCTTTAAGCACAGTAGCGTCTACAGGTGCAAGCGCGAAGGACTCCTCGTCGTTGTGCAGCAGCGTCGTGTTGTCGGCCACGCGCTCCGACACGCCGCCCGCGGCCGGCTCCACGCTGGCCGCCCGTGGGCCAGGCTCCGGGACCACGTCGTGGTCGACATCCTAGCGATAATGACCAAGAATTTTATGTATAGACTTTTAAGACCAAATAAAAATCTCTGTGAAGACGACGGATCGGTAAGCGTAGCGCGGGACGCGGGTCAGTTGATTTGTTTAATTCGCGTTAGTAGTCAAGGACGAGCACATAGAAAAAGCTAAAGCTCTTAAGTTTTACATTAACCAAACCTGATTCACATTTCCTTCCCTTTCTTTATTTCATAAAAAAAATAATCAGTGTTCTCACCATAGGTATGTGTGGGCTCGGAGACGGCGGCACGGGTACGGGCGGCGGCGCCACGCTGTCGGGGACAGGGGACCCTCCCCAACTGAAACATAACACGTTGTTAATCTTCTCATACACATAATTATGATGACTACTGGAGAATAATCATTGACCATTTTAAAAGCAATATACTTTTAGAGATTTTTCTTCCCTCTAAGTTGTTGACGCAATTTTCAGTTTATTAAACAGCAAAGCTTGCTTGTGAAGTAAGATGAAATAATTTAACATTAGGTATAAAGCATTGTCTTCAGAGCCAGAAAGACTTCTCAAAATAAATAAGTCAGAAAGAAGAGTCAGGTAATGCAGGGCGCACAGACTATACTTTTACTATGACTTCAATGGATCATGCGCCTGTAATGATAATAGTCGCGATTTAGTGCAATATTTGTGAACTTCTTAGTTTGACAATGTGTTTGGACTTTTGTGCTCGTCACACCCAGTAGTACATACTGACCTGTGCTGCGGTGAGTTGCCAGCATCGTAGTGGTCTCCCATGTCATCGTCGGAGTCCGGCGCGTCTGCGGCTGCCACGTCACCTCCAGTGTCTCCTCCGCCAACGCCAGCCGCGTCAATCTCGGCCTATTGTACCAACAACTAAGTATATTGCATTGCAGGATAATTGTATTTTGAGGTCAGCTTCCAGACTAACTGGATGCAGATTCGAATACGTGGAGTGGTAGCCAATCTGACCTCCACCATGCAGTTACCTGGTAACGCCCTTGGGAACACGGGATGTAAAACTATTACTACCCCTAGGACTCTGATTACCCGTAGTGAAACGAAAGAGAACAATATATTTCCGAAAAAAGCGTCTGTGTGTAGAGAAAATACAAGAACCGATTGCTAAGTATGATTAATACATTTTGGTAATTTTCGATTTACCTGCTAATGCTCAGTGCTCACTAACGGGTCTTCTTAATATTTTTTCGAATGTACGGTATTGGGTGAGTAGTTTGTATGATCTTTTGAACTGTCGTTGCATTTATATTTATTAGAATAATTAAATCAAAAGGAAGAATAGATACTTCAAAACAAGAAGAAATTACCTGGAGCGACTGAGGCTGTGCGGAAGTGCCGGGCATGCCTGATGCGGCCGCGGCTGAGCTGCTACCGCCAGTCACCTCCCCAAAGAGGTCACCCTCGAACAGACCGCCAGCGTCTAGACATACAGAAGTTACAGTGAGTTTAAACAAAAAAACATATTTCGTAGCACTGAACAATATAGGGAAAACCTCTTTGATATTTTCGTCCAACTTCCTAAAACCAAAAATCCACATGGTAAGTAGAGTCCACCCGTCCCGACATGTCAGCCATTTTTGCATTTAGACCTAAAAATTCTAGACCGAGGTTTAAACACTATCCAGCCTTATCATTGATCGGTCCTGAACTCGAGAAGTGGCTTGTGTGAATCCGTGGAGTACATTTCAGCCAAGTTCAAACTAGTTGACTTATTTGTTTGGCAATATTAGCTATAATAATTGTTGTACTTACGTCCAAAATCCGCCACATCTCCAATCGTTCCTCCGAAGCCATCATCCATGGGCGCATGCGGAGCGGCCTCCATGCGGCGCGGGTGCTCCGGCTCTAGCGCGGCCACTCCGCCCGACAAGCTGCCTACACCACCATCCTTGCCAGCCAACTCAAGGGATGACCCATCAGCAAAGAGTAAGTTACTCTGAAAAATGGATTAGTTGGTGAATAACCCAGAGAAACCAAACTGCACCAAACTACAAATTAAGATCTTTTGCAGACAGATGGCGTGCTGCAAAAAATATTCAGGAAATAATTGATTAAAAACATTTATGAATTCTTGATTTGCTCATTATCTTATGACAGTGGATAATTTTATTTCACACCTGTTCTAATCCACCTTCATTGCCGATAGCTTCACGCATGATATCCGGGTTGTCTGTATCGAACCCCATGTCTCCAAACCCATCATCATGGGTGACCAGGTTCAAGGAGCCATAGTCCTCGCGCATCGTAATCTCTTCAGCTCTTGACTGATTTAGAGAGAACTGGGCTTCAATGTCGACCTCACTGAAATGGAAAGTACTTATTAGAAATATCTGACAGTGAAATTCAAATGAAATAAGATTGTTTGACCTCATTTCTCCACATCAACATACTGCACATTAATATAAACGAATTGAGGGTGCAGCGAATCAAGCTATTATGGAGTAGCTTTTGGCAACATCATCTGGCTGGCTTCCCGTACCAGTATTTTTATTTTAAAAGTAGGAGCAAGCAGATTTCTGCCCTCCACAGCCCAGTTAGTACTGGGTAATACCATACCCAGATACTCCCCCCCCCCTCTACGCCCTCAACCATAAGGGTAGTCCCGTTTTTATTTACCCCTTATACTGGGTTTTACCCCTCAACAAGACTGGTTGTCAGACTTTCGCAATTCTGGTGGCTACAAGTGCAAAAGTCTGACAGATATATGCCAAAGAAATACAAAAAAAATTGAAGAAAAGTGCTTATAATCTTATCTCACGTTGTTTGTCCGCGATGCACTCCTAAACTACTTAACCGATTTTGAATTAAATTTTGACACCGTGTGCAGTTTCATCGAACTTGAAAGATAGGGTAGGTAGGGTAATAGAAAATTGCATTGCAAGGCATGCCGGGGCACAGCTAGTAATTATATATATTTACATACGTATTGGCACTTTACATCTTTTATTCAGTTTCAGGTCATAAGAAGTCTATGCAGGATGTATGTAGCTCTTCAAATAATATAATAACAAAGATTTTTAAATGGTTATTGATATTTTTAAATTTTCTTTTTTATAATTTTTTAAGGAACATTTATAAATTAAAATAATAAGAAATGAAAATAAAAAGATGTTTTTAATGATTTATTAAAAGTTGGACATAAGATCCATAACTATGGATTTCCCTGGGTATGTTTCAGTTGTGTCTGTGAGATTAGTGAAGTTATCATGAGAAAGAATTGTGTATTCAATTGTTGGTGAGCCAAATAAATAAAATAGTAATAATTTTCGACAATACATTGACAAGGGTGGTATGGTTACCCATGCTCATGCATACTATGCATAGGTTGATCTAATGCTACCCAGTTAGTAGATCCAACATATTGTTTCCGTATGATTTCCTCTTGCTAACAGGGAGTGTTTTTATTTTTTAAATGTTGCCCCACACATATTGTGGGTGCATTTACAAACATTTAAACTCACATACACAAATAGCCAGTTTGCACAGAGACAGTCTACGAGCAACTTGCCTCACAATACAATCTTGTGGATGCTAAAGTATCATATAGTATGTGCCTGAGCGAGTTTTTGAGAATGGTCATGCCGCATTGTTGGGATTAACCTATCATCATGGACAATCTACTCCACTAAATACGTCTGATAATGTAGTGATAAGATTATCAACATCTCCATGATGATAGGTTTGATACACGAGAGTGCCGTGTAGTGATTGCTAATATCGCTGTAACCCATGACGAGAATCGGAATCGGGCACCTAAGGTTCTGTACAAACTTGTGACATTAACGGCCATCGCTTTTGGCTGCGTAGACATAATGGGTTGAATTTAACTCGCTAATACCACGTGTTCCGCAGACAAAGGGGTCTTTACGGACAGACATACAATAAAGTGGTCCTATAAGGGATCCATAACTCTATACGGAATCCTAGAAATTGGCTAAGTGCTAGTCAAACCGACACATAAATATATAGGGATACATAGCACTAACCAATATAATAACAATATTTTCAAGGCTCATTCATAGTTCAACTTACGCACAATAAAAACACTTTTCTTTTTCATAGCCTGTTAATGAAAAATTGAGTTATTGTTAGTTTCACAACAAAAATCCAGTCAATCAAAATATTTTATTTCACAAAGGCCTACATGGGCACTTATAAAATGTCGAGAAAAGATGCATGGTTCGGGTTGAAGTATCTTAATAGCTCCATATCAAAACTTATTCAAACAAATTTCTTTTTACATTCTCCAAACTTTTTCTCCAATTTTTTCTGCTTCTTTCATCAAGGGGGGCAACAATTTTTATGGATTAAATAAATAAATAAAATAAATAAATAAATATCTTGGGACAACTCACACACGGCTATCTGATCCCAAACTAAGCAGAGCTTGTGTTATGGTAACCAGACAACTGATATACATACTTATATAATTTATAAATACATACATATTATAGATAAAATAGGTGAATTTCTCATAAATTATTGGCTGACCAATGTGACTTGGATAAATTCACTTGAATTTGGCCACAACTCACTTGGTGTGAAGTGATGATGTGGTCAGGTAGGGTGGAACACTTGAACCTTGAAAATATCCATTATAATGATTGGGGAATAGAGAAGCCGGCAGTGACTGTTTTTAAGCACATTGGTTTTGGCATTCATTTTAATATTGCAATCAAACATTTTGCACCATCTCTATTGACAGATCAATGCCCACTACAAACTTCAAGCAAAAATAGGAAATTCTAAGATGTTTGTGTATACTTTTTTTAAGCAACGCCTTGTTAAAGTGGATCTCTCTGTTGTACTTATTAGAGAAAACAACTGCTACAACTGTGTGTCCAATTTTAGCACAATACTCAACATAGCGCAAACACTATTATTTAAGATTTTCCTAATCTGCTTGTGGAGCTACAAATCTGTTTCTGAAAATTCTTTCACTAATGGGTAGCTACATTATTCATAAGTGTCTTAGTCTCTATTTTAGACATTCCCATAGGATAATATCCAATCACAATGGGAGTAAGCCGCTAGTAGAAGTTAGTATAATTTACATAAAATATTTAAGTTATAATTTGTACTTTTATTACAATATATTTTCCTATCAGTCCCTTAACCTACCATGATTCACAGTAATCATAACTCAACAACCAGAAGAAAATCCAGATAAAAACAAAAATTACTTACTTTAGTTCGGGCATAGCGGTGTCAAAGTCATGGAAGACCTCAGGCAGAGTGATAGCATTCATGGCAGCTTCTCTGTGTTCTTCAGGCAAATCCACCATGCCAGGCCGGAAGGCCATCTACAAGAAACACCACATGCATATAACTTGTTTTCTGATAAATAACAAATAATTTCTTCATACATTGTATGTTTTGTGCTTATTGACATAGCATAATGTTTTGATTTGCAACAGGGCACAAGCTATAGTTTAAAAAAAATTAATGGAAGTTAAAATACTTAGAAGAAAAGTCTTATGTGAGATTCTATTCAGTTCTTAATAAATATCTTATGAAACTTGACAAAGCAACATAATGTATTATGACAGTGAGCTTTGTAGAGTAGTTTACAAACAAGTCACATAGTTTTACAACAAAAAATAACATACCTTGATCTTGACAAAGGCTTCATTACAATCTTGGAGCAAATATTTGGCCTTTCGGGAGTAAATCCTCACGACTCCCAGCAACAGATGGCCAGATGTACGCAAAGCCATCTTCACTTTAGGCTTCAGGATACCATCAACTGACTTTTCAATGTTTGTCTCAAATACATGGGCCTTCGTCAGCTTCTTGTCCCAGTGAGCCGCCAGCCAAATCTTGGCCAAAGGGCCTTTCTTGGCCAGCACGAAATGTGCGTAAAACATTGTGATGGCTTACTGCTTCCGGCTTGTACTTACATCAACCTTGTTCTGAAATATAAACTATGACTTAAGCACCAACATTAACTTCCATGGTAAGCCAAATTAAGGCGAATACACGAAGTAGCCCCAGGGCAGTTTATTACAATAATTGGTAACGACTATGAGCAATTTGGCGCCTAATCTTCAAGCACAATTTTCAGAGACGCCTCTTTCTTCCAACTTCATGAAAATATTTTTACATAATAATAAATGTTTGGGCATGTATTAGCTTACTAAATTAATTGAAATTTACCCGACAATTTATCAAAAATCATAAATTTCACCTTTCACACACAACGTAAACATGACAACAATTACGCTTTCAAGATGGCGGCGTAACATACGAAGTTTACGAACCAAAAAATACGAACCGTTGTTTTCGTTCTGAAATTTACTGTCACACCTTGTCAAACAGATTTATGAATTTGTCTGTATGTGCAGTAAACAAAAACCACATGAAAAAACAAACGTACCAACTCAACTTAGATTGTAAATCTAGTCCAAGACATTTTCATTACTGTTCTTTAATTCCAAAACGAAAATATCGGGTGCGACAAGGAGACGCCATCGGAGCTGTGAGTTGTTCGAAAAAGATACTACTATAATCCGTCAGTGAAAGTAGGAAAAAAAGAGTTGGAGATGGTTGTACTAAATGTCGATTTTGGTTCTAAATGAGCTTTCCTTTGACAGAAAGCATTAACAAAGGAAGATAAGGCAAAAATACAGCTTGGGTTCATTGGTCGGCATTTGGAAATAAGCCAAACTTCCGATAGGTATGGCTATGTCTAAAGTCCCACCTCTATAACCATTACGTTCTGCCCAAAACACTAACTTAAAAGCTTTTGAACTGGAACATTTTGTTTTTTTTTACCGATTCTGTGTGAATAAGTGGAGATTGTGGGCGTTATAGTATCTTAAAAACTTGTTAATAAAATGAAATAATGACCTAGTGTCGGGCCCACGTTGTCCTCTCTCTGATGATATTAAAGGAGTAACCATCGGGTTTCTTGCCAGTCCTTCTCCTTAGGACGAAACTACGTTTTTTCTCGATATTTTATCAGTGCCCATGTAGGCCTATGTAAAATAAAATATTTTGATTTTACATACCTACAAAATTAGCGTGATTACGTGCAAAAATCTGGCACATAAAATGGCTGCTGTTTTCATTCATCATCATTCAAGAAATCAACCTAAAAACTTTTAGAACGAAACCGTACTGTATACGACGTGGCCAGTTTTGTGGTATACAGTATACCACAAAACTGGCCACGGTCACGCAAGGATAAGTTTTAATTATGACGTCACATGATAGCGTTGCCAAAATAAACTCTTGACCATTTCTTGACGTTCTCTCTCTCTTCGTTTGCAGCAGTTTGCTTTGTTAAAAAGAATAAAACCTGTTTTTCACATCTAATGTTTCTATAATAGAATAGTCCACACACTGTTTACACGTAGAACAAGCTATCATTATAGCCCGGAATCACTCACTGTTGGGTATAGGGCTCCCTTTTCTTCTCAATTTTGTGCGTCCTTCATTCATGTGTGTATGTGTTTTCCCGCGATTTTGACCATATCGTCAACCCAACGCCCTTTTGGGCATGTTTCCGGAACAAAAATATTTATAGACTTTTTTTATTGAATTATTTTATAAGGTTCCGTAGTTAACAGAACACTACAACTGTTACATTTGATGAACGTCGACTTTGTCTCTTTGGTTTAATATTTAATGGCCCTGTAAATGGTTTTAAAAGTGGTTTTTTTAATACTAACCGTATTAAAAAAAAACACTTTTAAAACCATTTTTATACCTAGTGTCTACTCAGCTTGTTGAGCTTGTTCTACATGTAAAGAAGTACAGTGTGGGCCGTCTCCGTAGGAATATCTCATGGCCCAGAATGACTCACGGTGCTAAAAAATGAAAGCTGACGCACGAGGATGTAAACAGACTGAGGCTTGCATGGAGATCCATGAAACGTTTCATGCTCGGCACAAAGCTGATATATCGAGTTCCTATTTGCCAATAAGTATAAATATAATAAGTGACGATGCTGTGAAAGAGAGAGACATGCAACGCGATGCGATCGCACCTGAAGGAAGTACCGGAACGCCACAAGCCAACTAGTGCAATAATTCCTTCGGGTCGGCTTCGTTGTTCAGCAAAACTGACAAAACGACAATGCCTGTCTATGTGTGTAGCAACCCTTATGACAAATTGTCAGTCCGAAGAAAATTCTCAGCAGAGACAAAAAAAATTGTCTCTGACAGTCGACCATTGATTCAAAGCTTGCTGTCACTCTATTAGTTTTCTTTTCCGGTTTACCTGTGGAGTACGCGAGACGTACGTTGAAATTCTATCTTAAAATATTTAAGTTATCAGCCACTATTTCAAAGTTTTGTTCATTTAATAAGTGAATTAACCGTTGAAAGTTTTAGTTTTTCAGTGTATTTATTATTTGGTTCGAATATTTCAGTGGTTTCGTGATGGCATACATGATGGGTGTAGATTCGCTCTATTGGTGGCCAGACCGATGATGTGACTTCTGATCAATATGTATTGATTTTGTTGCTAGGTCTGCCACAGGCACCTGCCAAGATGGGAGCGTACAGATATATTCAAGAGTTGTACAGAAAAAAGTTGAGCGATGTGATGCGATTCCTCTTGCGTGTCAGAGTATGGCAGTACCGTCAGTTGACTCGTATGCATCGCGCCCCTAGGCCTACAAGGCCCGACAAGGCGAGGAGGCTGGGATACCGCGCTAAGCAGGGTAAGGAATTTACCATTTAAACCGGCATACATTGTTGGGCACACGTGGTTTATATGATAAAGGGGGATACTCATGTGGTTTTATTTGCAGGATTCGTTGTCTTCAGAATTCGTGTACGTCGTGGTGGCCGCAAGCGCCCCGTGCCCAAGGGCGCCACCTACGGTAAACCTAAGAGCCAGGGTGTGAACCAGCTGAAGCCTACACGCAACTTACAGTCCATTGCCGAGGTTAGTTTCTTTCGCTAATTCATGTTTATTTTGAGGTTAGTTACAGATTAACGATTAAATAAATAAGGTAACAGTAATGAGTTCCTTGGTATACGACTTACATGTGTTCATTTATATGACTAGTGTGGATTGTATATTTATAACACTGGTTGGCATACTCACTCCTTTGTGTTACAGGTAGATGAAATCTAAATCTGGCCTTATGGTGAATAAATGTTTTTTTTTCACAGGAGCGTGTTGGTCGTCGTTGTGGAGGTTTGCGTGTGCTGAACTCTTACTGGGTGGCTCAGGATTCTTCATACAAATATTTTGAAGTCATCCTAGTTGACCCCTCACACAAGGTAAATATTGAGACAATTCTTATGCCTGATAGCCTTTGAAACTTAAAAAACACTCAAGTGATGAACTATTTGTCATGCACCAATCTGAAAGGTTTTGCTGAATCTTCACCTACCATTTAATCTGATAGAATAATGAATAGCAATACTAAACATTTGCTTTTGGAATATACTTACCCATACCTTGTTTTCTTAGGCTATCCGCAGGGACCCCAAGATCAACTGGATAGTAAATGCTGTCCACAAGCACCGCGAGATGCGTGGTCTCACATCTGCTGGCCGCAGTTCTCGTGGTCTTGGCAAGGGTCATCGCTTCTCACAGACCAAGGGAGGTTCCCGCCGTGCCACCTGGATCCGCCGCAACACACTGCAGCTTCACCGCAAGCGATAAATGTTGCATCGGACAAGCCATTGACTTTCTATTTGTTTTTTTTTATTATACTCGGATAGAAAGCCAGTGTCTAATAAAATTTTACTTTACAATTATTATTTTTATTTGCCGCAATATTCTCACCATAATATACACATACCATGTCATGAATAGTAAGTATTAATTTCATCGATGTTTTTTATTTTATTGTTTAAAACAGATTTAATTATAATATATTTGTTTTGTTATAGTTGTTGCTGTATTGTGAATTCCTCATATATTACCATGTTTGGATCTCTCTAAAGGTAAATATCTTGAAATTTTCATAAAACTTTTTGCATCATTTGAGCCCTAAATATTTTACAATTCTATTGATTTACACTCTTACTAAGAACTGGAGTTGTGCATGTTTTTGAAGACACATCCTATTAAAATTCCTTTAAAAAAAAAACTTAATGATGAACTATTTGTCATGCACCAATCTGAAAGGTTTTGCTGAATTTTCACCTACCATTTTTATCTGATACCATGTTACACATATTTAAAGGCTTCCTGTTTTCTTATCAAAAAACTTTACTACGGTTTTTCTTTTTTCAGGCTAAACTACAGAGTTCTCACAGTCAATTGGATAGTAGACATATTCTCAAGAAAGATATCTTTTCCGCAAAGGTAAATATCACTATAACTATTTTACTGCCTGAAGGTTGACCCCCCCTACCCCTTCAAATAAGACCAATTACATTTTATTCATGCTCAAAACAAAAGCCAAATTTTTCGCATGTTTGGAATAAGATCAAAGTGTGTTACGTCATTCACCTAAACAATTATAATTATTTATCACACTTAGGTATTTTTTTCCCTGAAATGATAATCTAAGTATTTATGTAGAATCAGTATACCTAACATGTATGTTCACAAGAATGCCCCCTTTTATCCTGACATGAATTATATTATGATTGGTAAAATAATAAATATCGAAAATTGGATGATGATACAATGCTTTATGAATGCGCAACCCTGATTACCACGCATTTTAACTTCCTTGGATGGCTGAACGTGATCAAATGATAAAAAAAATGATTATTTTTCTGTAAACTATATTTCAATAAGATTCTTATTTTCACAGGTGGACCTACACAATAGTGCCAGCCCTCATTTTTTAAGGTGATTATTACTTTTGTTTAATTAAAATTAACAGTCCAAAGTCGTATAAGATTGCTTGTTAGTAACTAGTGTTAACGAGAAAACGAATTTGGAAAGATCAAAATCTTGTCTAGGTGAGGTTACTGTTATGTACATTTTCGGTAAACCTCAATCCGGCGAGAAACAAGTGTTATCTATAGCATCATCATTAATCTATTTGTGAACCATGATTAACAAGACCTTTATTTTTCACAGGTATTATGTCGACTGAAACTGGATTTGAAAGAGTCATTTCAAGCCATAGTGAAACCCTGTTGTTTGTGTTGTCGCTGATTCATATGTTATCAATAAAAGAAGTATTCAACAATCGGTTTTTTTTTCTTAACTTCTAAAAAATACGGTGTGGAAGCGGGCGCTAAAATTGTTACCACGGATATAGTACATCATCCTGAAACCTCCCCCTAGATATGAGCGCCGATAGTCTAGCTGTTGGCGGCGGCACGCAGACTTCGAAGTCTGTCAGTGGCGTGACCTTCGTCGGAACTTTTAACTGAACAAGATTACTATCACAATATAAATACTGAGGTTCGCTATCTAAACATTTATACAGTACCCGGCACGCAAGTTGGCAAGATTTTGACGTAGTGGGGGTAAACACGCGCATGGTGCACTTAGTGGCACAAAAAAGTGGTCACTTTTATTTCTTATTTTTATTCTATAGTTATCGTCATCATTTACGTATAATCATATCTGTTTAGAAGAAAGGAGAGAGATACGCATAACAAAAAAGTTTATGTTCACTTTCACATTTAATGAACTGTTTTACAATCTAAATCCATATTTTATCTTAAAAGAAGAAAAAATCATAAGTTTACCGTAACAAAAAAGATTTAGATTTTTCAATGTGATCGCAATTTTTTAACCCGGCTACGGCGTGTCACTCTCTCTGGCTTGGCGACTAATTTCGACTATTTTTTTGTAAAAACAGATCTTCCCTAGGTGCCCTAGTTTTCGAGATATACATGTGGCCAAGCTGGGGAGACTCTGGCTCGGCCACCTATAAACCCTTATAACTTTTGAACCAGTGAACGACTATGTCTGATATTTGGCGACTAATTTCGACTATTTAACGACTATTTTTTTGTGTTATCAAAATTAAAATCCCTGATGGTGGCCAAGCCAGAGAGAGTGACACGGCTACGGCAAAGCCAAAGGGAGGGTTATGATTTTGACCGGTATGTGTGTATGTATGTTTATGATAAATTTGATGACATTTTTGATGTGTGTACGTGAGATGCATTAGGAGTTTTAAATAAAATTTATGCATATAAAAGACATTTTTTTTTTATTAATAATTAATCAGTTTCCTCATCATCAGTATCCTGTAACAATGTTACCCCAGGCAATAAATTTGAAGACCCGCCTGAGCTGGTGGAAGGTGTTGCTCTTCATCCTCAATGAGGCTATCAACACTCTCATCACTGGAGAAGTCGCTGTCGTTACCGGTATAAATTATAAAACTTTCAGTAACTGTGTCGACTATATGGTCTTTTTTTTTAACCCTCCCACATAACTTTGACCATTCATCGGCGTTCATCAACATTACTTTCTCCTTTACCAGCTCCATTACCCTGGCGACATTCCATGTCACATTTTTGCTGGCAACATAACCTTTGATTGCTGCCCATGCCATTTCAATAGGATTTAAGTCCGGATGGTAGGGCGGCAATTGCTTTTTTCCGCCAACCACCTCTGCATGTACGCTTTCTTAGCATTCGAGGTAGGTGCAGGATCATACTGCTTGTTGTGGTATGATGCATGCATTGTCGATGACCAAAACTGCATTTGGTGGCAGGTTTGGTATCAATTGGGTGCGTAGCCACATGTTACAATTTTCATAGTTCATGTTGTCATGATAATCTCCAGTCTTTGTCCCAGCTTTAAACAGGAGCAGCGCATTGGGAACAAATCCAGCTTCTGATCCAGCATGCACTATAACAATACGCTGCGCTTTCGATATGGGTTTTTAAGACCTTTTAATGATTCATCTGTCCACGTTTTAGAGCCTGTAATAAAACATAAAAATGATTGTTTTTTCTTATAGTGGTTGCGGAACTTACCGAATTACAGTGACCCTGGAACGTAAAGGGCTTCACATATAAAATAAAAATATACATAAAAAAGTATATCTATCTTAACGTCAAGACAATATTTTTGAATGATGAATGTGGTCGAAGCTGTAGCACGCTTGCTCAGTAAATATCTATTCACTCTGGACTTGAACAAATTCAGGTCATAAATCCGGAAACACAGAAGAAACATATGCGAGAACAAAATATATGATAATGGTACATACATACATACCTGAATGAGATGAATCAACATACGATTCATCCGTGTAAACAATCGGTCTTCCTTCTTCTCTAAATTTTTAAACGGTCTTAAATATTTATCTTAGAAATCCAGAAAATGTTAAATTAATTTGACCAAAGCCGTTGATGATAAAAATCTAAATTTCAAATTAAAGTGTCACACAGAAAAAACATTTGAACTAAAGTTTTTAAATAAAACTGTCATGATGAAAAAATACTTGATTGACAACCCTGAAAATCATGCGTTGCTATTAACCCCTCACTCATATCTATTTACCCCTTTCCTCGTGTCTATTGACCCTAAAGGCATTTCTAATCACCCCCAACTCGGTTCTATTCACCTCGAATTCAGTAAAAAATAAAATACTAAGTCTCGATTTTACAAAAAAAATAAAACAAAATGATGGAATATTGATAATACTTGAACTTTTTATTCCTAATAGATGAGAAACTTAACGATTCAAGTACCTATGCAAATTGACAAAGAGATAACAGTGAGGAACTGGATGTTTTTATTTAAGTTTTACACAGCCAAAAAACACTTCACTTCACTTATTTACTTAATGGCGTTTGTGGAAAGAGACACCACAATTTTGCCAATATCACGTAGGTACTATGGTAGACAATCAAACGCTGGAGACTATATCAATAATTTTCATTGTTGAATAGAACACAAAAAAGAGATTAATTGATTTAAAATATTTTAACAAACAAATAATGAACCATTTTCTGCACAGACATTTCAGACACAGTGTTCAAAGAGAGAGAAAAAAAAAAAAAAAAAAAAGTTAATAGTTGTTAGAAATTACAACTTTATTTTATTAACTTCAACAAACTTACACAGTTTATATACAAAACGAGAGAACACAAGGGAGAGGAGACATTTAACGGATGTGGGACGAGGGATGTGAGGGGGAATAATTTCGTGTAAAGAGAATCTCAATTTAGGGCAGCAGAAAAGTAAATGGTCCACGTTTCCGTCATCCAAACCGCATTCACAAATAGAGCTATCCCTAATCCTAAGTTTGGCCAGAAAAGAGGGGGAGCAACAATGATTCAAACGTAGACGGCAGATAGTCGATGTAGTTAGTTTATTTGCTAACTTGTATTTGAAAAACCAAGGTTTATGGGGAATGACAGGTTGAATATCACCATAATATTTACCTTTCACAGACTTAGAGATTTGCCATTCTAAAGACCATGTTTTAAACAAAATTGTCGGTAAAGTGGTACAAATGTCATGAAAGTAAATTTCAGAATGGGCTAAGGAGCCTGTGAGAACAGCATTTTTAGCACATGAATCAACTGATTCATTCCCATGAATACCAACATGACCTGGGATCCACGCTAAAACAGTTTTAATACCTAGTTTGTGGCATTCAAACAGCAAATCCCTAATTTTCAGAATAATAGGGAATCTTGATTTGCATTTAAAAGGGTTAGATATAATAGATTGAAGACAACTCTTTGAATCAGAAAATATTATGGAATTATTCATGTTGTGAGATTTAACAAATGAAATGGCTTCAAAAATTGCTATTGATTCACCTGTAAAAACAGATGTAATCGAGGGGCACTTGTAATTTAAAATATTTTTTGTAGATGGAATCCAAACAGCTACACCAACTGGGCCATCATCAGAGGCTTTTGAAGCATCAGTAAAAATAGTTACCCAGTTGTGGAAATCAACGGAAACTCTATTATTAAACACTGAATTTGCTTCCACTGTGCTTTTATTAATACCAAAGTCTAAGAGGACATCAGGGCGGAAAACTAGAGCATTATAGGGGGTAGAATAAAGAGGCAAAATACGGCATTGAAAGAGTGGGCTAGGAAGACGGGAGAATTGAAGGTAGGCACGGAGAAGACAAGGAACTTTTAAATTATAGCGAAGACTGCCAGAGTCAAAAATAGAAGATAATTGGTCCAGCTTACCGAGAAGGGGATGGTCAGAATTTTGAACAAGTTTGAAGAAAAACCTATTAGCAAGAAATTGTCTACGAATAGACAGAGGAGGATCAACACATTCGACTTGCATAGCATTAATAGGAGACGACTTCATCGCCCCAATAATGATGCGTAAGCATTTTGATTGAATTTTGTCAAATTTTTGAAGCCCAGATTGATTACAGGGCTCTAATAAGAACAATCCGTAATCAAAATGACTTCGAACTATAGCATTATAAATAAGTTTTTGAGTGTATGGATGAGTCCCCCACCAAACCCCAGACAGAGATCGGAGAACGTTGATGTTTCTTTCACATTTTTGGGCAACATAATCATTGTGAGCAATACCCGATAATTTAGAATCAAGCCAAATACCTAGGAATTTAACTTTGTTTTCCTGGGGAATAAGCTCACCATTTATTTTAATAATAACAGGAGAAACTAGTCTTTTTTTTGTAAAAACAATGGTAGTGCTTTTAGCGGCTGACAATGACAAACCGTGTTGAATGAGCCAATCATGTAAATACCCCAGAGCAGAATTTAGGCGCTCAGAAGCTTCTTCCAGAGAAGAAGCAGGAGAGTATATAGCCAAATCATCCGCATACTGCAAAACTTGACAAAATGAGTCTACAGAAAGATGTAAGTCGAAAGTGTAAAGATTGAAAAGAAGAGGACTCAAGACTGAGCCTTGTGGTAAGCCTTTCCAGAGAGTCCTAGGGGAAAGAAGAGAATCTTGGGACTTAATAGAGATGGATCTCTCCATCAATAAGTTACATATAAAACGAACCAACTTCACAGGGATATTTAACTGATGGACAAGTTTGTGTTTGAGCACTGGAAGTTGAACGTTATCATAAGCTGATGTAATGTCTAGAAAAGCACCTACTAAATACTGTTTCTTTAACAGAGAGATTCGAATATCAGAAATTAATATGCTAAGACTATCTATAGTGCTCATACCTTTTCGGAATCCAAACTGTGATATGGGCAATAAGTTTCCATTTTCAACAAACCACTCAAGCCGGTGTTTGATCATATGTTCGGCAATCTTACACAGAACTGACGACAGAGCAATGGGTCTATAGCTATTTGATTCTGACGGGTTTTTGCCGGGTTTAATAACTGGAATGATAATTTGGTTCTTCCACGGTTGAGGGATAAAACCAAGCTCAAAAAAGTTATTAAGCAGATCTAAATAATATAGTTTGGATAAATTTGAGGCATTTTTTAAAAATGAGTACGGAATACCATCTATCCCAGGAGAGGAATCCATGAGACCATCTAGAGCCAGTTGGAGTTCAGTAAATGAAAATGGAGAATCAAAATCATTTAGGGAAGGAAGAGGAACTAAAGGAGAGGGAAAGCAGTCTAAATTTGGGACTGAAGGGGGAGATAATTTATCAGAAAAGGAATCAAGCCATGAGGACGGATCATTTGCTAAAATATCAGGAATATTACAAGAACCTCTATATCTTTTAATTTGTTTCCAAACCAGGGAAGAAGGAGATCGAGGAGATAAACTCTGGCAATAGCGGAGCCATCCCTCTTTTTTCTTTTTAGAAAGAAGTCTAGTGGCAAAGGCAGCTTTCCTTTGATAAATAAAAAAGTTTGAAAAATTCATTGACCCATTATAATTCTCCTCTGCTATTTTCCTGGCTTTCACAGCTGATGTGCATTCAGAGTCCCACCAGAGAGTGGAAACTCTAAAGCTGAAAGGTTTTTTGAGAGGAAAATTTTCATCAGCGCTGGCAGACACCGAATCCACAAACTTAGAGTAAGAATCAACAAGGTTGTTGTGGTCAGGAGAAGGGAGTGATTCTATTTTATTATCCAAGGAGGCAGAATAATTAGACCACTTGTCAGCCTTTATTCTATACTTAAGGGAAGGGTTGAAGTTACGAACTGGTACTACTCTGTCTGAAATAGACACAAGAATAGGAAAATGATCGCTACCATGAGAATTGGGCAAGATATTCCAAGAAAGAATAGAAGCTAGAGAGGCCGAGCACACTGTAAGATCGACGGCTGAATTGGGATTTTGAGTAGGACGAACTCTCCTAGTAGGGGAACCATTATTAATAACACAGACATTTGCTTCATCAAAAATTTCGAGGAGAGAAAGACCAAAACTATCATCATAGCTCGAACCCCACGAGCGATGGTGGGCATTTAAATCACCCATGAGAACGATTGGAGAAGGGACAGATGAAAGAATGCATAAAAGATCAGGGGTTAAACGGGAATGGGGATGAGGGATGTATGCCGAGAGGAAAGTAATATCAAAAGCTCTTACGGCAACAATGTTAATTTCAGGGGATATAGAAGGGAGAGGAATAAAGGAGAACGGAAGAGAGCGCCTAACTAGAAGGGCACTTCCGGCATACCCATCAGCCCTATCATCACGAAGACAAGAGTAACCCGGAATCCTGAAACGAGAACCAGGAACCAACCATGTCTCCGAGATGGCAATGACAGACGGGTGAAATTTGTTAATTAAGTAAAAAAGATCAGGCTTTTTCGGACGTATGCTTTTCGCGTTCCACTGAAGGAGGACTAGGTCCATAATTGGATGCTGAAAGAAGATGAATAAGTTTATGGGCAACGTGGGGCGGTAAATGGGAATTGTTACGGGAAACAAGACTAACAATGAGAGATAAAAGCAGTTCTAACAGACTATCCTCTTGAGGAGGCCCTGCAGAAGAATTCTGTTGGAGAAGGGTATACCCGTTGGGGAGAGATGACGGAACATTAGCGATGATAGCGTTGTGAGCGTCTCTGTCGAATGCCTTGCCCAAAGGAGCTCTGGGGCGAGGAGAGGAGAAAACAGTTTTCCTGTAAGACGTAGAGGTTGAAGGAGAAATAGGAACGGATTGGGAAGAAGCATTGGAATATTGGGAAGATGAAAAATTTTTTGTCGCTTCAGAGTAAAGTTTAGAGGTCTTCGGAACAGATCGTGAAGCCTCTTCATATGATAAATTATTTTGAGACATTAAGATTTTGATTGACCTCTGTCTACCCTGTTCAGGACAGCTATTACTATAAGAGTAGTGCTGCCCCAAACAGTGGATACAAGAGGCCATCGACTCCACCACATTGCAAGTATCACCCGTATGCGGTTGAGTGCACTTAAAGCACCTTGCTTTAGAGCGACACTGGGCCTTCACATGACCGAAACGACAACAATTAAGACATTGGATAGTGGGAAATTGATACGTCTCAACAGGGAGAGAAGTATGGAAGCAGTATATTCTTTGGGGGAGAACTTGACCTTGGAAAGTCAGGACGATAGTTTGTGTCGGGAGCCAAGAGGACTTCCCCTCCTCTTTAACTTTACGATTCAGTCTACGGGCTTTTAAAATAATACCGCATTCGACAGGAAGGATGAGAGACTCTACAAACTCATCCATCGACATGTCCACCGGCACTTGACGGACGACACCCATTTTGGTGATATTATATGATGGGATTGACGCAACATATTTTTGAACTTCTAGGACCGGAAGATCTAGAAACTTATTAGCCGCAACACCAGATGTGAATTCGACAGAGATTTTATTTCTGCCCACTCTTTTAATACCGTCTGTACAAATATTCTTAATATTATTTTGGGCTAAAAACTGGCCGAACTTAATGGGACGAATGGACGTCCCAGCGGATGGATCCGGTTCAATTCTGGATACGTGGACAATGAACGGACCTTTATCATTGGCATTGTAAGCCTTAACACCGACTACCAGTGACGGGTGAACAAATAGAGTTTGAATAGATGGAACAGTACGTTCTTTATCAGTTTTCTTTTTTAAAATCGGCTCAATTTCAATGGTTTCGTCATCAATGAGGCGACGCTTACCCAAACTAGGAGAAGAGAAGAATTCGTCTGGGGGATCAGGAGGTTCAGGCGGAGGACTCAAGTCCATCTTCAAGAGCTACTGAATTAGGACTAAATCTGTGCAGAAAAAGAGAAATTGACTAAAAATTAATTAAAATTTCAAAGGCGAATGGCAGGGTTGTATGGGAGTTTAGTACCCCTAATAAAATATCGTGTTTTGGATATATTTTTGTTTCAATTGGTAGTCAATACGATAGGCAAGCCCTTTTGAAATTCTTAGATTTTTAGGAATTGGGACCTAAAAGTTATAACCAGTATAACGCGGGGAATAATATTAAGTAGGCTGTGGTTTGTAAGCTGCTGTTGTTACGCTGTGCCATGCCACGTGACACACCCCTCCTCCGCCGCACGCGGGCTGCAAAGCGCCCGCGCCGGCCGCGGACGCAGAGAGAGAACTCAGAGAACCCCCCAAAGACTACTATAGTATATGGAACCCCCGATCGCCAACGAGGTCAGACGGAAGAAGTGTCTCCGCGACTCTCGGGTGTGCGCGAAAGCCCTATATTGTTAATCTCGTCTCAGTATGTTGTGCTGATAGACTGTACTATTGTATTTGATGAGTGCTTCTATGAATAAATGATTTTAAAGGTATAAACGCCTTTTAAACCAGTTTTATTTTTGAGGTTATGTCCTAAAAAATATTATTATGTGTAAGCACATAAACATTGTTTTGGTGAAAAACGATGTTCTAGATAGCTGGTGCTATCTTTGTAATGTTTTACTTATCATTAAGTTAGCAAATTGACATGAGAATTGTACCTATTCAGTAGAGTGCTTTAGGAGACCTACGTCCACCAGTGGTCTGCAATAGTTTGATGATGATGAATGATGAAGCGCTGATGCAGTTTTGAGTGTGGGTAAATAAAACAACTTTGTTTTTGCAGGAACTTACATTAATTTTATTGTTGTTATAATTACCTAATTGATTCTTAATATTATTTTATCTAAGAAAGGGGCAGGTCGGGTCATACCTTCATGGCAAGCGTTACTAAGGTACCAAATAATGCTCATAACATGTGAGCAGCATCCCATCCAGTTACAAAAATCATTAAATTCAGTTGCGTTTAATAAATCACTCATTATGGTGGCATTATTTGTAGTGGCACTATATGGTCCGCGTACATCTATAATATATCCATCAGAGGCATAGAGGACAAATGACTTTAATAAATTCCTATATTTTTATGAAGGGAATATGTATCCTTTTGGAATAAGTAATTACTACTTTTTTGTATGTATATTTATATTGCATCAGCTATTGTGATTGCAGGTTTTTGATCAGCTGGTGCATTAGGCTCACAAAAATGTGATCGGCAATGTATGAATTTTTTGCTGCCACTTGCTCCCTTCTTAAATGAGAAAAACCAAGAAATCCTGGAACATAATCAGTTAGCAAAATATCTATTGCTACAGACATTAATGTCTCTAGGGTCCTTATCGGAACTTGAAATAGATATGACAATCTGTCCTCTGAATCCCCAGTCCTTAATTTACACAATAAGGCTGTTAATGCAAAACTATCCCGATGCATATTCCTAAGCCTCGGTGTAACATCCAATATTTGTTGATGTTGTTTATTTATGCCTATAAAGTACTGTACTTGGTTATCGGGGTAGTTTTGAATATTCTCATAAGAGATGTTACTTAACCCTTCCATTAAAATAAAAATTATCTCCTCTGTGTGTGGAAGTAAAGCTATTAAGGCTATACTCAGCAGTATACAGGTTTTCATAATTAGCGTCCTGTCTATGTAAGGAGCAAATACGAGCTCCTCTTGGTACAAAATATTGATACTTAACCAATACAGCTTGCCTGGTTTCTTTAGGCACAATATTTGGCTCTGGTTCCAAGCACTCTTTGGAAAATGCAGTGTCTTGGTATTTCAGCTGCTCTTCTTATATTGGGCAATACAATATGTTGGGGTCTTTCTTCTGGTTCATATATCTGGAACATAGAAGCTCAAATCTCAAACTTGGCCCCAGCAAACTCCACAAACTTCATTCATGGATGACATCTGTAAATAAATAACATTGATGAAATACAAATTAAACACTAAGTTTGATAAGATATAAATTGCGCCCATCATGACCAAGCTACAGAATAGTTTATAACATCCAATGATTGGTTTTCACCTTACAGAAAACCTTTACCAAAAATATGTATGTTGTGTTAATATGAGAAAAAGGGCTATGTGACAATGGAAAAACCAGTATCCTTTTGTTGATAGTAGAGCCAACATCATGACTGTCCCAGATTTAACAACATAAAATAGTAATTGCCATTTGCATGACACATTTTTATAAGCTAATTACTATAAATATAATTATGTGTTGTTGCGATTCCACTCTTGATCTGATTTTGGGGTGGATAGACTGACCACATACAGCACACATCAAATCATAATGATCACCCTCCAGATGATCAGGCACAATGGGTTGAATATTTTTATTTGGTGAAACAACTCTAGTTCTTCTAGCTCTTGGACAACACGGTACACAAGCTTCATCTTCAGAATGAAGCTAAAATAAAAAATATTAATAAAGAATAGCTTGCATTTAAAAATGCATGGTATTAGTGGAAAATAATTTACATTGTTTTAACACATACATACATCAAATCAAGATATATGTGTAAATGATATATACCTCTCGTGGTTGGATCCATGTAGCAACTGTGTTAGCCATTATTTGTTCTTTTCATTTGCATCTTTAATCAAAATCCTGCGTCAACTGATTCATAGTATGGATTGTCCGCATACAACACAAACACTTAGATGGCATATTATGCTTCTCCTCGGCATATTATCAGAAGAATGTGAATGAGTAAGTCAGCAGGTGTTATCTGAAAATAATTAAGTGATTTTGAGTGAACAACATTGCTTTATATGACACTACAACATTGCTTTATATGACTATGACACTATGACAGTCATACTAACAGAGTAATAACTATTATAACAGGCAAGTAAACAATACATGTAAACGATCACTCAAGTGTTTATACAGGATATAGGACACATTATATAGGACAAAATGTAAATATTTATACAACCACAAGTGTTTATTTTTTCAAATAATGTTTAGATTTGTTTTAGTATACACATTTTATTTTAAACGGTTTTATTTAGTATCATATCGCGTAGATTAAATGGTAAGGACTACTTTTTAACACGTAAAAGTTATCACTTAACGTAACTGACACACGCGTACGCAAAATGTTATTTGGAAACTACTTACATCTCTAGGATATACCCACAGCCGATTAGTATTGACGATATCTTCACTCTCATCGGATACAGCGTCCTTTCGCGAAAGTACTATCAACAGATAGAGTACGGAGCACCAGTAGCTCAACTCAACGTAAAAATGGCCAGATAATTTGCTATATCTCTCGTTTGTAGTTTGTAGCTCAGATACAGTTACAAACTACAAACCATAACAACACAGCATTGACAGCACAAGAAAAGATTTTCGGGATTTTTCTATCCTGTCAAAAAAATTGCCAATACAAAAAAACTTTGATGGCGAAAATAATTCCTATAGTTAAATAGTTAATAATTAAGATTGTATGCAATAATTATTCATTGTTAGGTATAATGTGTAATAGGTTAATTTTATTTACGCTTATTTCAATTTTTAAATAATCATTTATCATTTTAAACCTCGTGATATTTTACAAATGGCAACTTCTAAAAACATAACCACATTTAGTTGCGTTCAGTTTAAGATTATATTACATTAAATACTTAAATCTTTTAATTGATATAATTCATTAATGCGGTGTTCTAAAAATACTAACGTTACATGAAAATGAATGGTTTAGTTGCCTTAATAAGTGGTACAAATTCTATCACATAACAACAAAAAAAGTATGCGGTACGAATTTTGCCGTTCGCCTTTTTACGATTTTTTTCTCACTGACGCGTGTGACAGCTGCCACCTCCCGCCGAAGAAAAAAAAAACCCAAAAAACACTACGCAGACGTTCACTTCAACGGCTTTTTTATTTGTCATTAGACTCGACGTAAATTTTAGGGTTGCCAGAATAAAGGAAAAATGTTGCAGTGTAATTAATAGTAGAAATAAAAATACTTTAACAGACTATAGAGCAACTAGAACGACCATAATCAAATTCTCAGATTTGTTTCTATACACCCCGTGATTTCTATTCACCCCATTTTACGGTAGCTGTCAGGTTAAATAAATCATTGTCTTCAAGAATCTCGTCACTGCGCCTCCACAGGTAGGTATGGGTTTGGCCTTAAAACATCGGTTTTTTTTAAAAAAACGTTGCCCCACTTGGATTTCTCCTGTATCGTAGGTGCGTTTACAAACATTTAAACTCACATACACAAGCAGTCAGACTCGAAACAACTATTTGCAGGTCATACAAATATTTGTTCCGTGCGGGAATCCAGCCTGCGACTCGCAGCGCAGCAGTCGATCACTCAGCCACTGCGCCAACCGTGTCGTCAAGATACTTTTGATCCTGATAGTACTTTCCCGTGGGATAGTTTCAGACCTCCGCGGGGGAGACAATAGACTTGTGTTAACATATTTATTATTGGACTTTTTCATTCAATCTTAAACTGTTTATAAGTTATTCTGACCATTTCAAAGCTCAAATTGAGATACTAAGTCCCACAGTAGATCAAAGAGAGAGTAGAAACTCATTTCAACTGCTTGAGACTGGGGTAACTAAGTGCTGTTCCACAATGCGCGTTGCCGCGTTTTCCTGCGTATAAAAATCGATGGTATGTCCACGTCAGCCCCGGCGCCACCGCACGCACGTTGTACATGCAACACAAGGCAGAGAGGGGAGCAGTGCGGTGCCAGAGTGGCAAAAGGTGACAAGCTACTCCGTCCAACACTCCTTTTGTCACTGCGACGCCGTCGTAACGTTATGAGGCGGCACAATCTTTGCAATGCCATGCCGCAACGCCTCGTGAGAAACGGCACTACGAAAAACAAACGCCACTATAGATTTTAATTAAAATTTACTTTTAATATATCTATGTCCTTAAAAGTAAATAACAATAAAACGTTTATTAGCGTAGAAAACGATTAGGTACCCGAATTTAATAACTAGAATTTTATAAGCTTTACTGATTACTAAAAATCGCTAATGTAAGGAAATATATGTTAGAAAAATATTAATTTAACACTTGGAAATGTTAATATATTGATGAAGATGATACAGTGAATCAAAAAAAAGTCAGAACTTATATCTAAATAAATATAAAACAGATGTTTATACCTATTGCCATTATATACAATTTTTGAGACCAGTAAACCTTATGTTTAATTTAACACAGGGTACTTTTGACTGAGATACATAACTAAACAAGTACATACAATTCCATTAGTTAATTCACCCCTGATTTAGAATCATTGTAAGTCAGTGTGATCTTTATTTCCATTTCAATAAGGTTGGTAGCAGTTCGGTATCAGAGATAAAATAACTGTATTGATCACTAAATAAGTTTGTTTTTATAATTTTATATCAGCTATTCTGTGTTGAAATGCAAACGCCCAGTAAACTTATCAAACCTGTCATTATAATGACCGAAGCGAGATTTTTTTAAGGTTTTACGGGTTTTCCGTAATTTTTGCTTCTGGACAGTTTTTAATCAAGAAAGAATAGTCTTATTTATTTTTCTACAATATTGTCTGTGTGCAGTGTATGATGATGGTTCTGTATTAGATCTGGAAATGTTGCTTAGTTTTAGCTGTATCTATTTACATTATAGAATAAACTAAGAATAAAAAAACAATTTAAAAATCCTTGTTTCCACAATGTACAAGAAATAGGTTTCTGTGACATTCCACTTTTGGTATAAACAGAACTTTTTTAACATATTCACATTTTAACTTTCAATAATAATAATTATTGCAAATGATTTGGTTTACATTCACAAATGAATTATATTTTACCATTCCTTTCTTTATAACACTATGTTTATGCAACATTGATTTATATACATGACTGCTTTGCTAAGCCAATTACAATAATGATTTATATTGTAACTAAAAGTATAAGCGCTTGGTACTAATTTCAAAGGATAATACAGCAATATGACCGGCATATAGAGCTCTAACAGCTGTAGCGAGTAGCGTGGTGACAGTAACAATAGCCAAAGAGATAGGACAATACTTGTAGAAGGTAAAAAAAAAACCTCAATTGATTTAAGGAAGAAGATTTTCTATTCTATTTTTGATAAATGCTTATCGTCAATTCGAACAGTCACAAGTAGACCAAGTGTGCCAAATCCTTTTTTAACTATCCCTGGCTAAAAACTAAAGACGTCAACTTATATTTAAAAATAAATAAACATTGCGCAATGAGGTTTTACTTTTCATAGACAATCTGTCAGCCATGCCACTCGCGTACGCCAACATCCAAACGCTACCTTTATATACAGTAGAAAAGGCGGCAATTATCTATAATTTACAAACCTTAGGGCAAATATACACTGAGGAGGAAGATACGTTAAAATAGCCCGCGAAATTAAAACTTTTCTTCCGTTTTTCCTATTGGCAGGTCAATGTCAGCCAGCAAATATGGCTTTACAATCAACAAAAATCATCAATACGTCAATCAAAGTTAATTTAACCCCACTGAATGAACTACATGGTATTTTGTTCAACAACGACAGCCTGACACTGACCTGAATTTCGCGGACTACCCTGGCGCTTCCACCTTAAAGGGGTCTAGTTTTCGGGCACAGGTTGTGGTGGCCTTCTGTCGAACTGGAATGTGTCGGAGAGGTACAGGCCGAATATCGCGACGCTGTAGAACACTGTCAGACCGAATAGTGCGAGGCTCGCGCTCGCTGTGAAAAGGTTCGAATATTCGCATCTGTAAGGAATATGATTCAAAATGTAGAATTATGTTTGTGTTGATGTTGTCAGATTTTGAGATAACTGCATAATCTCATGCATTTCTCGCATGGTATTAAACAGACCTTTCGAGCACCGTTGTCACATATATGAGACAAGCACGCGCGTGCCCTGGACGCCAACGAAACAAATATGTGACGTGACAAAAAGACCCTACACACAGAATTTACAAGAAAGTAGTAAAGTATTGTTTTTTTAGAATCCAAAATATATACATTACTGAACTGTGCAGATATATTTAGCAGACATTTCTGCTAAATGTTAGTATCTCTAGCTTTAGATTCCGTTGAGATCTCAGGTGGCTACAGTCAAACTTATATAATTAGAATTAGAACGTCAGGATTGAGGAGTCAAAGAAAATGTGTTCATATACAAAATTTACTTTGTTTTACTATTTTACTCCTATACTGCAAAAACAAACACAAGACCTGCTAAATGATCAATATGTCGAATATATTAATTGATCGCTCAAATCCAATAGAAATTCACTTCTTGAGTTTAGATTGAGGAGCCATATAAAAAATATTGTATTTTCTTTCGTTTTAGAGCTACAAAAGCTAAATTTTTAGACGGTAATATGCAAAATTGCTACTAAATGATACAAAATTTTCATAAATATTCATTTATTACTTAACAAGTTCCAGGTGGCTCCTCAATTCAGATGTTTAGATTGAGGAGCCACTTTTGCATTAAAATAACTAGTGATATATTTTGCTGCTAAATCTAGAATTCGTGCTGCAAAATAAGCAACATTGCTGCTAAATAATGGTGAGATCAGATTTTAAAAATCTGATGTGGCTCCTCAATCCTTACGGACATAATTATGTAATTTGTATTCAGAAAGGTGTTATTTGTTTTTTTCTTTTTTTATTCTATTTTATATTTATTTTATTTCGTATTTGTGTTTTTGTATTGGGTTTGATGCCTTTAGAATAAATAAATAAATAGTGGTAGAAACTAACTAGCACTTAGCCCACCTTGAGGAATAGAACCGGGAAAGTCAGCAGACACACTGTATACTAGTATACACACCTGAAGAACCAGACAACGGTGAGTGCGACGGACACGAGCGTCATGAGAATGTTCTCGAGGTCCCACGCGCGCTCGGGCTGCGCCCTCTCCGTGATGAGCTCGTGGGTCGCGTTCACGGGGCCTTCCTCGGGCATGCCACCGCGTTGCTAGAATTCAATGTTTCAAATAAAAAAAAATGTCTCGTTTTCATTTTTAGGGCATTATTTGTATTGAAGTACGCTCTCTTAACGATGAAAGAACACATCGTGAGAAAACTGGCATGTAAGAAGATCATACATAAATGAAGATTGATAGATATTCAAACAATCCGCTCTGGGCCCACATGTTGGATTATATATCACTCCCTCTCATTAAGAAGCCTGCTGTTAGAATTTTATGGGTCGGTAATTGAATCTCGCTGTTGTACATAATCTTTATTATTGCAATTTGAGTTTATATATATTTTTAATCTTGTGCGCAATAAAGAATGAGAATTCTTGGATACTTATTTGTTCGGGGCAGTCAGTTTCTATTTGTCTTGCTTTTATTTATTAATACTTACATTCACCAGAATCATCTGCATTGATATATTCCAAAATTATGCCAACATTTTGGAATATATCAATGCAGATAGTGTTAATAAATACCTTAGGACAGTATGTTTTGTTGTCTACCACCGCTCATTACGTATTAAAATTGTGTAAGAAGGCAATGCTTGACGTAATACGAATACGAATACTTACCTATGTTTTTATTTTACTCTACATTTTATTTTAGTTTTTATTGCATGATAATTACATGAGTGAGCTAAATCTTTTTTTTGTAACCAAATCGTTTAACAAGACAACAATGCTTTTTCGTTACGCTTTGTTTAATTTGCAATGACTCAGCACACAACAAAACCATACCTATGTACGCAAAAAAACAAAATCATCGTCCATTGGAGGGAAGTTGACGATTATAACAAAAAAATAAACTGTTGTATTTTACTAACTAACTAGATGGAACTATACCTTTATTGAAGGTGTCCGAACCCTCCCCGGCCTCTGTTAGTCATAGAGCCGCTTGAGTAGTCACTGTCGACTGCTTATAATGTCAGCAGCCACCTATCACGATTGCTAAAGCCGTTTCATGTTTTCCAACGAATACAAACTTTTTCAACTTTATTTCAGGCTTTTCACTTCTGGTATGATAGTATCTCTTACAAATTCTTGTCGACTATTCATTTTCTGTTGCTACTAAAATTTATAAAAAAGATCATGCACATAGATGTAGAAGAAAAAGCAAGTATTAATGAAGATAACTCATAAGCTACCCCAAATAATGTTATTAAAATTGACCATAGGACCTACCCGCAAGCTTCTTATACCACGGGACAAAGAATCACGTAAATTGAGCCACTTATCACGGAAATATGAGGTAATTTTTTTTTTAAAAAGATTTCCAGAAGTGATTAAAAATATTGTTGTCCGCTATACAGTCTTATAGGTAATTTTTACTGCTGGATGGTCAACGTACGTAATGACAAGGTCATTGAGCGAAGCCGTAAGTCCCTCCGGCGTGCCATAAACAATCAGCTCTGCGAATTTACGACAGACCTTTTGCGATTGCGTTTTATCATTCTCTAGAACGTTATAGAAGATGCTGTATCGTGTGGGCTCAGTGGTCGCTATAGATCCTTACTAATATTATAAAAGCGAAAGTGAGTTTGTTTGTTACGTCTTCACGCCTACATGGCTAAACCGATTTTGATGAATTTTGGTACAGGGATAGTTGGGACCCTGGAGACGGACATAGACTTTTTTTAAAGTGAGAAATGAGGGAGAAAACAAGGGAAAACTTAGTTTTGCTATTACAATAAATAAGGCGCTAGGGCAAAAACTGCAAGTAGCAGGTACCTGCAAATCAGGAAAGGGGAACAGTGTTACCCCGAATTCAACGCGAGCGAAGCCGCGGGCAAAAGCTAGTAATCTATATTGTGGCGGCATAGATGTCGCTACAAGTTTGTGTCATGAGAAAATGACTGTTATATTCTCTTGAAGAAGACTGTTATGCGCTCACCTGATTACTACCAGTACGTTTGGGGTGTACGAGGCAGTGTACCACAGCCCGGTCGTGAAGGCCGCAAGCTCGCAACGTCGCGGCGTCGTCCAATAACACGCGTCCGTTGAAGATCAACCGCACGCGGCATTCTGCTGTCAGCTCCGTTGAGAAATGACGCCTAAAAATACAAAAAGAGAAGTTACAATCTTAAATTTTAAATGCGAAAGTACGTTTGTTTGTTACCTTTTCACACCTAAACCACAACCGATAATCCTGAAATTTTGGATATACGTTGCCAGGTGTACAGAAACGGAAATATGGACCTTTCATCCCGAAAAAAGTACTGATACCGAGGGAACAACAATAACGATCTTATGATTTATAGATGGCGCCACGTGCCTTTCGAATTATGATCGAAATCTATTATTACAAGCCGAGAACAACCCGCATTGATAAACATTCTAAATGAACGCGAGCGAAGCCGCGGGCAAAAGCTAGTATTGCTATAATAGCCAGTCGGCCAGAACATTAATAACAGGCCAAAAAACAAAAAAAAATATTACGGTTAAAAGAAACTCTGAAAAAGAAAATAATAGGATAGGTACTGTTGCTTAGCAACAACGTCGTGGACGCTAGATATTCGCGACATGTAAAATACTAACATTCAGGTGTATTTGATTTAATTGGAAGCCGACCAAAACATAGTTGCAAAAAGACTAGATATGTGATGATTGTTGAAGTAGACGTGATCTTGAGGGAAATAGGGTTAGAGTTCTCACTTCAATGACTAGACCTATGCAGGAGCTGACGATGATGAAGCTGTGTCCATCCATATAATTATAGTTCTGTTCAAACTTTGTCGACTCGGAACAACTAACGTAAACAATTTTCGGTTTCAGGGGCGCATCGTCCTGACTGTATAATACGCAGACCCTCGTAGCTAACTTTTCTTTCTTTCTTTTTTTGAAAACGTTAGCCCACACCAGGAATTTCTCCTGTATCGTGAGTGCGTTTACAAACATTTAAACTCACATACACAAACAGCCAGACCCGAAACAACTAACTACCTGTAGATTATAAAAAAATTGTTCCGTGCGGGGATCGAGCCCACGACAGGCAGGGCATCAGGGCCGTCAAACATGAACATTCGAATCGATATAAAGTTTGAACTTAACTATGTATTATACTATTCTATTAACCTTATCATATTCTTTACTAACCATTTAAAATCCTTCAATAATTCATCCAGACTCCCTTCAACCTCTTTCAAGGTGTCGTTCAAATATTTCAGTTTGATCAATATCCTCCTTCTTGCTCTCTCTTCTGCCTGTTCGTCCGTCGTCGCGTCACCAGCGCCCTCTGTGGGTTGTACGTTATCTGTGGTCACTTCCGGTTGTTTCTCTACGTTAGCTGTTGAAGGTGCATTCGTTTCATTTTTGTCCTCTTTTTTCTCTACAGTCGGTGTAATTGGAGAAGGATTTGCTTCTGAAATAATGAATAAAACAAATGAAACACGACGGGAGTGAAAACGATGACAGATCCAGAAACGTGCTCTGATACCTGGACATCAAACGAATTATGAATGCGAGTGTCTCTAACCCCTCTATACCCTCTACATCTAGGTTTCAGAGTCCTGGGTCCTCTCCACATAAACTGTTATCAACGTGCTGAGTACACAAAGTATTCGTAGGGACGAAAAAATATGCGCGCGGGAGGAGCTCCATTGGAAATGGACACCCAAGAAAGGTGTTTTTCATTTTTAAGAAAGAATATATTCATTGTCTGAATGAAAATATTGGTCTTTGTGATATGACAGTGCTTAGGTAGAGACGCTTGTTTCTAAGAGCTGAAATTGCATTATAGCCGCCTGTTTACATGGGCTCTGTTTGTACGCGAAGGAGCCCGAAGCCAAGTGTTGACAGAAAAAGCCCGCGCGTGCTCCCGCGACGGTGCACGAAGGTATGGAAAACCGCGCGGGCCCGTTTAACACTCTTGTGAAGAAGTCGCAGCTAGCAGTGATGTCACCAAGGCGCCAGCGAAGCTATACATTTCTCTGATCTGCGCGTTGCTAGTCCTTTCAGAACTACTACTTCTACAAATATATTTTTTTCACTAGAGTGGAGTAGTAAGACGTGAAGTGTCCTACCATTGGCTCTTGTAAAGAAGTCGCAGCCGGCAGTGACGTCTGCCTCCATGGCACTGACGATGCTGTCCATCTCTCTGATCTGAGCGTTACTGGCCGGTTCGGCCTCCTCGTTGATCTCGCTCTCGTCGCTCGTCGACTCTGTGGCACTCTGCGTGTTGTTTGCAGCTGAGGAAGGAAAAAATAAGGTCTGATCAATATCTATATTATACTACATGGCATAATTAACAGTTTAAGTTTCCAATTGGTATAAAACCTCTTTTATATAAAAAAAAACTCAATACTGCTGATGAGGCTGCCCCGGTTTTTTAGCGCATTAAGCAAGTTGTAAGTACACTGTTTCAACACGACTATGAGAAAACGGTACACATTCCTGGTCCGCAGGGTTCGGGCCAGCTCCAGCGGCTTCCTGAGGAAATTTGCCAGTATCTCAACCATAGCTGTATGGTTCATTTGCAGACCAACCGAAATATTTTTATTTTATATTCCTTTGTTGATTAAAACAAATTGTGCTATTCCATTACTTACTATGCACCTCAGCCCAACATATAAATGGATGATGTTATTATATGCTCTAATATAAATCATTATACAATAGGTATTACTGGGAATTTATTTAGAGTCGGACTTTTTGACATACATATTCAACGTGTTTTATATGTTATGTAATAATATCAAACCATGTTCTTTTCTATAGTTTTATTTTATTTTTATTGTAATTAGCATTAATTTTTTTCACAATTATTTTTTGCTATGCCTTACAGGTTCAGTTATTGTACCTTAGCTTTAAAACCATTGTGACAGCTTCACATAAATAATAGAATGCAAATAAAGACATGAATACGCTGCTAAATATAATTAGGAAGATTCCCACATAAACTAACAGGTAAAAGTGTCTGTTTTTGGCATCAGAACCACATTTTAAACAAAATCACAGGAAGATTCAAATATGAAATCATTAGTGATCATACTCTTGTACCAGGATTTTCCTTATAAACTACCTTTACATGCTACAAGGAAAATTGTTTTGCGTTTATTTATGAATCTTGTAAATTATTTAAGACAATAGACTGCACCACAACGATTGTGTTTGTTTTAAATCCTGTCAAATTTTGTAATATTACATTTCTGAACATGAGTTTGCATATTTATGAAGAAGTTTTTACGTTTTTTGTGTGCAATAAAGAGCAATAATTGCATAATGTTCTGAAGCAATTTTCTAGTTGGCAAGGTTATTGAATTTAAATAGGTTAGAAATAATAAACAGCTAGATAGCATGAAACCTAATCAAAATTAGACATAATTAAGAAAAAGTATAATTATACTGGCGAATTTTTGTTTTTTTTTTTCATATATTATTCTAGTAATCCATATATGCTACAAGATAGAAACAGGTTTACTATTAAGAAGGTTTATAGAAAAAGTATAATAAAAACTCACAGTCAACTCTCCTATAGAAATGCAGACGATTATTGTCCAACATGGCCATATCAGCGTCCACTATGCTGTCCATCTCTTGCAGGGGAATCACCCTAGCGTTGTTTTCTTCCGTCGTCTCTGGCGTGCTGGTACCTGCACAATATCACATAACACAACATCATTCTTATAATGTCCGTACGGATAAGCTGGACTATAATAAAATCATATTATGGTTAATGTTGTTTTTTGGACTTTGACACATTAGCTGCTTAGCAGTACCAGCAAACCGCGAATGATTTAAACTTTATTTTTATGCACATTAAGGTTTAAAGTCGTCTAGTTTCCGCTTAGTGGTAAAAATTTCAATAATTGTAACTTGTGTATTTGATTGATGATGTGTCAGTTTTGACGTCGCAATTTGTAACAATATGCTACACAGTTGTTCGGGCACAATCGATTCAGTAGTATTTTGTTCATTAACAAAAGCGACCACGTAACAATTACTATGCATTACCGTCCTGAGTCTTTTCCGTGCCTCGGAAAGCACGTTAAGCCGATGGACCCGGCTGTCATTTGTAGATCTTTGACAGTCGTTACAGGTAGTCAGTGTTCCGAAAGTCTGACAACCAGTCTTACCAAGGTGTCGTTTTACCCAGTATTAACTGGGTTGTGGAGGTCAGATAGGCAGTCGCTCCATGTAAAATACTGATATTCAGCTGCATCCGGTTAGAGTGGAAGCCGACCCCAACATAGTTGGGAAAAGGCTAGGCAGATGATGATGACCGTCCTGAGTCTCTAGAATTTAATATAGGTACTGTTTTGTGTCAATTACGTTTTTAATGCCTCATAAAATTGGGTAAAGAACCTATGCCATTTACCGAATACGTATCATGTATAACTTTTTAACATTTATTATTACCTTTATTTATTTCTATATATTTTTTTAGTAACTCTTACATTAAAATAGTAATCCGGTATCGAGAGCAGGGACCAAGCTACCTTTGGTTAAGGCTCCAGAGACAAGAACCTCCTCACAATTCGGGCCGTATCGAGGAGTACTGCCTTCTCAATCAGGCCTTTGATCCAACCGCCTAAGGCTTAACGTGTGAAACAGGATATTTACCATTACCTTATATTTCAAATGAGTTCTCGATATTTCGGCGCAAAACATAGTAAATATCCCGTTTCAAAATTTATTAATAATGTACCACATATTCTAACACTAGCACCTGCTCACTATCTTATTGATTTGACATTGAAGACAACAATTATTATTCTTGCTAGATGCACATGACCATTCCCAGCGAGTTCAAGGTATCGTACTGATTATAAAAAGTAATTACAATCAATCAATACAACTACGATTTAGCATGACTTTAAAGTTTTTTTTTAATACATAGGTATTACGTATGCTTGTGTACTCGGCGTTTTTGGAGAGCAATGTGTGTCAAAAGGTGTTGAATTTTAATTTACCGTTTAATTGTTTTTGAATGTGTAATATACGACGCTTTTCAGGTTTTTTAAATACAATTTTGATTGTGTACCACATGTAAGAAACCCACTTCTTAATCATATTTGTCTAATACAAAACAAAAGGCGATGGGTTTCTGCATGGCACTGACTTATATACAAGAAACACTAGTAGAGTACCAGAAGAGCCTCATAAACTAGTAGCGGTACTTTAATTGAAGTTAACAAGGTGGGCTTACTCTTGAAACTAAGGACTCTTCATGAAGTTGAAAAGTCTGCTTGCCTTTTGGGCTTGCCGCATTATTGGTCTGCAGGCATGCCACAGCTTATATATATATATAGTATTTTTAAATTTTATTATTATTTATAACTAGGTTATACTAGGCATTAGAAGGCCAAGCTAAGTGACCATTGTTTCTGAAGCTTATTTCATGTATGTATATATTTTTTTTACTTTTTAGGGTTCCGTAGTCAACTAGGAACCCTTATAGTTTCGCCATGTCTGTCTGTCCGTCCGTCCTCGCTTAATCTCTGTGACTGTTAGCACTAGAAAGCTGAAATTTGGTACCAATATGTATATTAATCACGCCGACAAAGTGGTAATAAAAATTGGAAAAAAATGTTTTATTAGGGTAGCCACCCTATATGTAAAGTGGGAAGTGATTTTTTTTTTTATGTTCAACCCTAACGTGTGATATATTGTTGGAAAGGTATTTTAAAATGAATAGGGGTTTACTAAAATCATTTTTTGATAATGTCAATAATTTCGGAAATAATCGCTCCAAAAGTAAAAAACAATGTGTCCCCCCCCCCTCTAACTTTTGAACCATAAGTTTAGAAAATATGAAAAAAATCTGAAAAGTAGAACTTTATAAGGACTTTCTAGGAAAATTATTTTGAACTTGATTGACACAACAGTTTTTGTACAAAAAAGACAAAAAGTTGTACAAAATAATTTCTGGACTAAGTTTGTAGTATAATCGTATATGCAAGCATTTTTTTGAACTCCGTTTACATATTTTATTATCCTGAACGTATCTTTTTTCAAACAAAAAAAGAATTATTGAAATCGGTTCTCGCAATCCAAAATTACCATCGAAAACTTCTTGCACGTCTTTGTATTAATTAGTAACCCAATTCCCCGAGAGATGGCGCTGTAGGTACTTATTACATTGGATCGGGTATTACCGAATTGTTCGGTTGGTCTCTCCTTGGCATTGGCGGTATCTTATAACTACATAAAACTTTTATCAAGAAACATGCTAAGGCAATTTAGAACAAAACTAAAATTCATTTTTTTAACAACATCAAAATGTTAAGGTAAAATCCAGTTCATAAATGGTTCGATAGATGGCGTTGCGTAATGACGTCATTTTTTTAAGTCGATGTTAAGATTTTCCGTGCTTTCATGACCTACCGTGGTAAAGAACACTTATTGTGACGGACGGAAAACTACGGAACCCTACACTGAGCGTGGCCTGACACGCTATTGGCCGGTTTTTTATCATGTGACTTTGTCTTTGCTTGTCTTGTGGTTTTCATCCGTGTCTGCCGCGACGAGACTTATGCACTAAACTAAGGATGGTTGTTTTTATCCAACTGCTAAGAAACGGTTACGATTTTTATAATGGTAGGGGAGCCCATGCGGGGATTTCGGGATTTACTAAAGCGCGGCAGATTAATATACAGGGGGATACCTTGTACCCGGTTAAGTACCTCCACAAAACATGAGGCACATATATAAGGCCGCCCGTGAAGGATACAGGATCAGATTAGTAAAAAAAAATTGACTATCAGAAATTCTCGAGCGCGTCAGATTAAGGTAGGGTGAGTTAATTACATCCTAAAAAGTGTATATTCCACTAATCTGACAATTTGAGAGTGACGTAAAAAAAGGGGAGGGCAACAAAGTTGTAAAAAAAAAACGTCATCTCGACATTCTCGAGCGTAGCTAAATTTTTTTTATTTTGAAGGAAATAATTCAAGAATAATGAAAAATATATAATCTGACGATTTCCGCAAGCCGAAATAACAAAAATTCGTCGATAAAGTTAAATGCGTGCAGCTGCGTGATGCCTACATTTCCTTCTCCGCGTTTCTATTCCTCTCTCACTCTTTCTCTATCTATTACTCTCTCACTCCGTGTCCACTCTGATTTCTGCTGCCATGACGCCATCACAGGAATTCGGGAAGTTATTGGTTTTACCCCGTTTTGCGAAAATCGAGTTTTCATCAGATCTTGACGTTTTAAGGTCATAGGAAGCTTCCCTTACTACCCCCGTGATGTTATCACTATGTCTATATGTACAATTATTATATGTGTGTGTGTGTGTGAGTATGTGACTCGCTTATAACTTTTGAACGACTAAACCGATCGGAATACACTAAACGGCGTTCTAAAGATTTCCCTCAAAATTAGATGTCCTGTGAATTTGAATCAATTCGGACCGATAGATTTTGAGAAATTTTGAAATATCTCAAAAAAAATAAGATTTTTTTTTTAAAGTGGTTTTTTTGGAATAACTTTTAACCGGCTTTATCGATTAACTTCAAAAACTAATCCGCCTTTGAACATGAAAAACCACCTTGATCGCCACCAAGCTGGTCAAAATCGGTTGATTCGTTCGAGAGATATCGTGAACGAAAGAAACCCGAAAACGTGTTTTTTCGGGATTACTCCGAAATTTGTGGTACGATCAATTAAAATTGCAAAATTACTTATGAGGATGATAAAACTGCGTCGAGTGCCGCTAACCGCGTGAAAATTGCTTGATCCATTCAAATGTTATTGCGGTTTGAAAATTCCAAAAATAGTGTTCTATGAAACTGCTATCAGACTTTCGAGCTGGGAGAGCTCAAATGCATAGAAATATTATTTCTTTAACTCAGCGAGCTCAAAATATCCGCCCAGGAATGGAATTAGCGGGATGTTGCAGGGATGGCCTTTAAGGTGAACCGTATTTCTAATTTTTTTTTGTCAGATCAGGCGAATCCCTCTAGATAATCGTCAGATTATGAGACAGTACGTTTAGAACATAAAGATGAACCATATATATCTTAATCTGACGCGCTTGAGTATTTCAAAATGGCGATTTTTTTTTGCACATTATGAAAATGGCCGCGAGTTTGCGTCCCATCGAAATCGTCAGATTAGTGAATGAGAGCTTTTATTTGGTGCACTTAACACTCCCTTAGAAAATCTGACGCGCTCGATAATTTTTATTTTTTTTTTCATTTTCAACCCTTAAATACAACCACCCGCACCGTCCAAACGATCAGATTAACATACGTACATTATTAAAAATACGTAGGGCATTGATGCTATCAATATCTGACGCGCTCGAGGATGTCCATGCAACAGTTTTTTTTTACATATTTAAAAATCTATAGCTGCTTCCCCCACCGATGTAAAGGTATAATCATATAACATTTTTTTCTTCTTATCATCTAAGCTTTGCATCCCAATAGGTCTCTACGACGCTCGAGTAAATCCCCATTTAGCATCGTGGGCTCCCCTACTATAATATTCAAAGGTTACGCTATAAGCAATGACTAATAACAACCAATACTCGTTCACAGTCACTGCCTAGCACTTGTATAATAAGTTAGTGTGACGAATTTCAATACTCGAGTGTAGGCATGTCGGGTACTACGGCATCTAAACCCATTTCATTAGGACTTTGGTCATAGTCATGTTATTAATTTGCTGAATGCTGGTTCGAGCCATACTAATATCGTAAATGCGCAACTAACTCTACCAGACATCGAAATGTCATCATTAGTGTCGTTTATGCCTGAAGATCTGTCCGTCGACATGTCCGTCTGTCACTTTCAACGCCTCAGCAGTTGGACAGACGTTCAAGTTGTAATTTTGCCTTTGTCTCGGATTTATGAAGAATGAGTTACTTTTATTTTAAGACATCGAGTAATAAACTAATACATAATGATAAAAATGATACCAAACACGGCGTATTTTTCATTTTGATTCTCTTATATTATAATATTAGATTTCAATCAAATAGCAAGATAATGATCAATTGAGTATACCACTTGATGGACTAGTATTATGAATAATTTATTTACCAACACGTGTATCGAGATTACGTTATCGTTAACGAAAGCACGTTAAGGTGGAAGCGCCCGCGAAATTCGAATTTACTTTCAATTTATGCAACTTGTAGGTAGGTCGACCATAACAAGTATTTATTTAGTTCATTTTATCCCATTAAATGTCTGTATCACGAAAAGACATTTAATGGAATTAGATGGACTAAAAGGTTTATTGATGATTTTAATGATTATATTTCAGTAGAGCCATATTTGTTAAGGTCGCGAATCATATTTAAATCAACATCTAACCTACCAAATACTGATCAAGTGACAATCGATAGGTTATTGACGTTCCTATTCATAATTGAAACGCATTGTGCAATCATGTTTGACCCGGTATTGCTGCCCTGATGTCAACAATGTGGTCCGAACAACTCGTCGACGGACGAAGTGCAATAATTGTCTTTTCGTTGTTTAGACGTCAAATAAAATACCAACGGTGGTTGCAGAAGCGAAATTCAAAGTTAGAAATAATATTTCGGTATTAATTTAAGTATCGTTTAAGGTTTCTGAAAACAAACAGCATAAACACGCGTCAGTCGATTAAAGTAAGATTTAGAGAGAAATACATTTAATACTTATATAAAATTTTCGTGTCAGTTTTAGTTGTATACGCTTCCGAAACAGCTTGACCGATTTTTTTTAAACTTTATATGTTTTTTTTAGTAGTTCTGAAAATCGGTCGTAATCTATTTTTCATACTCCTAAGTAATAAGGATGGTTCTTCAGAAGGGGACCTGAGCAAAGGTTGAAACCGCTGGGCACAGCTAGTTTTCATATAAAAAGAGATATTATTACATCACATACTTGCAGCATCAGTTGTTGTGGCAGCTTGTATAGCAGAAGTGCTTGTTGGAGCAGCTGCTATCATTAAATTGGATCCTGCGAACAACATACATGTTTTAGAATTAACATTCTGAATCACTTGTAAGTTTAACATAACTTGTTTTCTCAATTGACGTCACAGAGGGGCATGGGACAACGCTTAATTATTTTATTTATCATCAAGTTACTTATCCTAATATTACTTAATACATATTATAAATGCGAAAGTATGTTTGTTTGTTATCTTTTTATGCTTAAATCACTGAACCCTTGATCTTAAAATTTTGCATATTCGTATATCAGTTGTACAGCAACGGACATAATGTACCCTTCATTCCGGAAAAAAAAGCACTGTTCTCGAGAAAAACAACAATAATGATCTTATGCCAGTAGATGGCGCCACCTGCCTTTCCAATCATGATTCAATTATGTATCTATATTATTACAAGTAGAATACAACCCGAATTGATTGTCACACTCTAAATTAGAGCGTGCTAAGCAAAAGCTAGTAAATCCTTACTTAATATTATACACTTCTGGACTCATCTATTGGCCCACCTTGTATTTTCAGTTTCGTTTGGTCCTAGCTAAAATTTTATATTAGGTCGAGCAAAAAGTTTTTATGCAGTTTTTAACCTGGCACATTCACAATTTCATTCAATAGTCTTTTTTTGAATTTCGAACACAGAATTTAAAGAAACAAAAGACAATTTGGAGCCTGTTTGTTGATATCAAACAATCGAATACTAAGAAAATCAGGTTTTATTGGTTTACTTGGATTTAATTCTTGAAAAAGTGATTGATATCTTTGGTTTTGCAACAAACATTACTTATTCTTAACATTAAGGTGAGGTTCTATCAATAATCTATGGATACTTCACCTGAAATTGCCGCCCAAGCTGTGGCACTTATTCAGGCCGGACACAGCCAAAGAAACGTGAGTGCTCAACTTAATTTAAGTCGATCTGCGGTCCGAAATGTTTATCGGAGGTACCTAGAGACTGGCGGCTTTGTTCGTCGCCAAGGAAGGCCACGATCTCGGGTCACAACTGAAAGGCAGGATCGATTCATCGATTCATCGTGACGACCAGCTTGAGAAATCGTCACCTTACCTCCATTGAGATACAAAACCAACTTCGCGACTTCCACGGAGTATCTGTAAGCGCTCGAACTGTTCGGAGAAGGTTAAAAGAACGCGATATGGTACCACACAAGCCAGCTAATGGGCCCAAACTAACGCGAGCCCACCGAACAGCGCGCCTTCATTTCGCACGCAGTCATTTAAATTGGACACAGCAAGATTGGAGCCGTGTACTCTTTTCTGATGAGTCTAAAATTGTGTTACATGGCAATGATGGAAGGAAGAAGGTCTACCGACGTAAGGGAGAGCGTTTCGCACAATGCTGCTTTGAAGAGAGGGTTGCTTATGGCGGTGGCTCATGGACTGTCTGGGGCGGTATATCCGCGAGCGGCAAAACTCAACTTGAGGTTGTTACAGGACCACGGCTGCCAACATTAAATGCTGAAAGGTACATTCGTAAGTGCTTAGAACCTCACGTGATGCCATACGCGGACTATGTGGGCCCAAATTTCCTTTTTATGCATGATAATGCAAGAGCCCATGCGGCCGGCATCGTCAGGGAATATCTTCGGGATGTGAACATCACAGTTATGGACTGGCCAGCCAGAAGCCCAGACATGAACCCTATTGAGCACATGTGGGACGAGCTAAAAAGACGTGTTAGGGCTCGTCAGCCAGTTGCCCAGACGATGCAGGAGTTGAAAACTGCCATAGAAGAGGAATGGGAGATGATCCCTCAAAATTTCATAGAGCGGTTGATAAACTCTATGCCTAATCGTATGAGAGCTGTGGTAGATGCCCATGGAGGCAACACGCGTTATTAAATTAAACCTTTATTTGATAAAACATGTTTTTTATTCAAAAATCAATTGCCTTTAACAAGGCGCATATCCGACTTGTTAGGCGTAGCTCCATGTCGTATGGTATTCTGAATTCAAATTTAAAACAATACGATCGAAAAAGATGGTAAAATGTATCAGGTTTAAAACTGCATCAACAGTTTTTGTTCAATCTAGCAATCATATTTCGGTAGGGGCCATCGAAACCTAAACTCTAAGGTGGGCCAATAGATGTGTCCAGAAGTGTAAAAGCGAAAGTGACTTTGTTTGTTACCTCTTCACGCTAATGGCTAAACCGATTTTGATGAATTTTGGTACAGAGATAGTAGGCACCCAGGAGACGGACATAGGCTAATTTGAAGTGAATTTGAAGAAAATGAAAGTGGGATATGAGGAAGAAAGAGGGAAGAAAAGGGAAAACTTAGCTTTGCTATTACAAATCAATAAGGCGCAAGGGCAAAAACTACAGGTAGCAGGTACCTGCAAATCTGGAAAGGGGAGTTCCCCTTTCCCCGGTTCCTTTGTTAACCCGAATTTAACGCGAGCGAAGCCGCGGGCACAAGCTAGTAATAAAATAATTATACTAAAGTAAATCATCTTATACGAAAAAAAAGTGTAAATCAATAATCCTTATAATAATAATAACCCCACCGCTGTATCTCTACGTTGACGTCGTGGTGGGGCTTGTGCGCTCTAATGAGCCCTAGGTCTGTTCCGGTAGAGGTTACTTTGCTGAGATAGGTTTAGGGTGAGGGGCCAGACTAAAAGAGATACAAAACAATCCAAGCCAAGGTCGCACACGCCGAGGGCTGCATGGCTAGAGGAGAGGCTAGTCGCTAGTGTGCCAACTCTGGATATATGGGGTCCTCCAGTTTTATTTACCCTTACCACAGTGAACGCAGGGCTCTGCTGTGGCTGACTTTGTTAGTCCCTAGCTACTCGTGGGAATAATATGTTAACAAGGTCGAAAACAAAAAAAAGTATTCAGGCAAATATGCCTTCCGTAGATGACGAAACATCATCGGTTTCTTCATCGTCCTCACCGAAATCCATCTTTTCATCAATTGTATCATCACCACCTTCATATTTATCACGTTCATCAAGGTCATCATCAATCTTATCATCTATGGCAGCAGATGTTGTGTCGGAGGCTAACTCGGCCAATAACCCTTCACCCACTGCTGTCTCAACTACTACGCGAAAAAAATGGAGTAAAGAAATGAACGAATTCATTTGGCGTAACTACCTTATCATCACAAACTTAGAAGCTGACACAAAAGCATACCTTACATCATTACATCATCAATTCACAGAAAAATTTCCAAACATGAAAGTCTCCAAGCAAAGAATTGGAGATCAAAGAAGAGCAATAGTTTCCAAGAATTTATTACCTTCCACCACACTCGATGCAATTAGGCGTGAAGTAAGCAACTGTTTACCAACGCACAGCAGTGACTCACAATTGGAATCACCACCGGAGATTCTTTTATCTCAAACAGACACACACCACCACTCACAATCAGAACCTAAACGAAGGATGAAATGGTCTAACGAACTCAACGAAACACTAATGAAATGTTATTTTAGAGTAACAAAGATGGAGACAGATCTGACAGTTTGGCGAAAAAATTTAAAAGAGAAGTTTATAGAATGCTACCCTCATTTATCACATTTATCAGAACAGCGTATATCGGACCAAAAAAGAGTGATAGTAAATAATAATATGATTCCAGAAGCACGGTTACAGATATTAAAATCAATAGTAGAGAATGAGTTAATTGAAACAGGGTCATTTCAAAGGCAAGCTGACAGTAGAGGGTCAAATACAGAGGTAGGAAATTTACACACAATCACAAATACAGACTCACTAAATATAGAGATAGAAAATAGAGAAGAGCCATCACAAAGAGAGCATTCAGGAGAACGCACAAATGTTAATAACTTAGGTACAGACCACCCTATACACCTTAACACACAACACACATGCCAGGACAGAAATCCTGATATAGATGAAATTTTCTCGCAAACTCTACAGTACTACAAAGATACCCACCCTACAGAGAGGAGTTATATACCCAAGCAAAAGACATCAAAAAGGTTAGCGAATATAGTTAGTTATATTAATACAATAGTTTTGCCCGAACATGTTACTAGTGACACAGATTTTAATGCACTCCAGACAATAATATACTGCGCTGCGTGGACAGCCGCTAAGGCCAACGGTAGTAAAATTTCACTCACACCTCTTGAAGATAGAAGTAGACTCCATCAAGTGTTTATGCCTAAATGGCAGAAAAGGCTAGAACACAAAATAGAAGTTTTCAGAGCTAAAATAGGCAGATTAACTCATTACATGCGGGGCCATAGAAGCAGAAAACTAAAAAAAGCTGTGGAGTCAATATTAAAAGACTACAAAACACATACAACACACGAACAACCTAATACACAACTTGAACATTTTCTAGATACTCTTAAACAGAAACTAACTGTTATAAAAAGCAGACTTAACCGGTACACTAAATGCACACTTCGAAAAACACAAAATAAGCAATTCAGGAATAACGAAAGACAATTTTACCAATCACTAAAGAACTCAACGACAAATCAAACAACATCTAATAATAACACACATATATCTTTTCCAACCACTGAAGAGTTACAGCAATTCTGGGCTGGGATTTGGGAAAATCCTGTCTTCCATAACGCTGAAGCAGAATGGGTTAAAGAAGAGGAGGCAATCCATTCAAACACTGAAGCAATGTTTTTTGATCAGATTGAGGTAGGGACTTTTCACGATGTCCTTAATAGAATACACAATTGGAAAGCGCCTGGTTCAGATCACATACACAACTACTGGTATAAAAAATTTACACATACACATCCACACATCTTTAACCATATTATCAATTTTATAAAAGATCCTACAACGCTTCCCTCATACATAACTGAAGGTAAGACCTATATGCTACCAAAAGACCCAAGTGACTCAGAGAATCCAGCAAAATATAGGCCAATTACATGTTTGCAAACCATATATAAAATAATGACATCATGCATTACAAATATAATTTATAAACATCTTGAAACACAAAAAATATTAACAGAAGAACAGAAAGGATGTAAGAAGTTAAGCCAAGGATGCAAAGAACAGTTGACAATAGATGCAGTAATACATAAACAGGTTCAACGTACCAAAAAAGATTTACACACTATGTATATAGATTATAAGAAAGCATACGATTCAGTACCTCACTCATGGTTACTCGAAGTTTTAAAAATATATAAAATACACCCACAACTCATTCAATTTTTAGGTAACATTGTAGAAAAATGGAAGACGCGCTTACAACTAAACACATCAACAGAAATAGTTCAAACAGAACCTATAAAGATCCAGCGAGGAATATTCCAAGGAGACTCACTCAGTCCACTGTGGTTCTGCCTAGCTTTAAACCCCCTTTCTAACAAACTTAATGCTCTGATACCCGGCTTCCAACTCCAATACAATGACATAATGACTGACACACTGACTGACCAACATAACTGTAAAATAAACCATCTTCTTTATATGGATGATATCAAACTGTATGCAGCTTCTCCTGATGACTTATACGAATTAGCTGATGTCACTGAAAAGTTCTCCAACGATATCGCTATGGAGTTTGGCATTGATAAATGTAAAATTAATTCAATAAAAGCAGGAGAAACATACAGACATTCATACCAAATGCAAACAGGCGTGTTAATAGATTCATTAGACGAAACCGGGACGTACAAATATCTAGGGTATATACAAGGTAAACAGATAATGCATAAAGAAATAAAAACAACACTTACCAAGCAATTTAGACATAGGCTAAAAACAATATTTAGTACTCAGATTAACGCTAAAAACACAATTAAAGCAATAAACACTTATGCCATCCCTATTCTTACATACTCCTTTGGTATCATAAAATGGAACAAGACAGACCTCAAAAACTTACAAAGGATCGTGAATACCACTCTCACTAAACACAGGAGACATCACCCTAGGTCATGTGTACAAAGGCTCACACTGCCCAGGAACGAAGGAGGCAGGGGAATAATAGATATCACTAACCTACATAACAAGCAAATTACAACATTAAGAACATATTTTGATAATAAAAGCTCCACTTCAACCCTACATAAAGCAATAGCGTATAATGACAGAAAACTTACCCCCTTAAACTTGTATGACAAGACTACACAGATTAATGAAAAACAGACTGACAGACAGACTAAAATCGCAGAATGGACCCAAAAGTCACTGCATGGGAGACACCGACACGATCTTAACTTACCTAACGTCGACAAATTAGCGTCGAACGAATGGTTAAGGCGTGGAGAATTATTCCCTGAGACCGAAGGATTCATGATAGCGATTCAGGATCAGGTCATAGAAACTCGCAATTACCGGAAACATATAATGAGAGTTCCTCAAACAATTGATGTATGTAGACGATGCAATAGTTCTTCCGAGACCATTCAGCATATCACAGGAGCGTGCAAAGCAGTCGTCCAGACTGACTATAAACACAGGCATGACCAAATAGCGAACATAATTCATCAAAAATTAGCAATCAAATATAACTTAATCTCCACTCCACCTGTACCTTATTATAAATACCAGCCTGAAATTGTTCTTGAAAGCGCTACTCACAAATTGTATTTTGACCGAGCAATTTTCACAGACAGAACCATACACTACAATAGACCAGACATCACATTATTAGACAAACATAATAAGACCGCGCAAATCATAGACATTGCCGTACCAAATACCCACAACCTACAAAACACAATAGCAGATAAACTCTCAAAATATACAGATCTTAAAATTGAAATCAGCCGAATGTGGTGTCTAAGTAATGTCACCATAGTCCCTATTGTAGTCTCAACTACAGGAGTTATTCCTAAACAACTCCATCAGTCTTTAAAAACACTTGACTTACCACCATACACATACCAAAACCTTCAGAAAGCTGCAATCTTGAATACATGCAGGATTGTGAGAAAATTTTTGCAAAATGAAAATGAATCTATGGTCACCACCACTCACACACAGCTTCCAGTCACCACACATACACTATCATCATCTCATCCTATTACCACTTTCACGGGGTAGTACTTGGCTTCGGCCCGTCCTATCCTAAAATCCGGCAAATAAGCCGAGATACGTAAATGTATAAAGACAAAATAATAATAACCCTGTTCCCGATACCGGTGGGCTACTATTTTTATATTTTTAAATGTTTTTTTTTTATGTTTTTAAGAAATATTTAAAAATTTAATGATATGTGGAGAAAGAAATAAATGAACGATAATAATAATAATTTATTTATTTTCGGATACCAGAGATCCATAGTGTTAGTAGCACGCCTTATATCTAGTGTTAGTACATACATAAACAAAAAATAAAAACAATCACAGTATGAGTCACTTTGTACAGAAGATGAAAGCCAGAGAATCAGGCAGTCATCCTCTCCACAAAATGCCTCAAAAAAGGGGAGAACAGACTCTCGGTAACTGTTTTTAGAATGCTGTTGTTACTGGCCCGGGTTCTAGCTGCCACAGACGCTATCTTGACGTATCTTTATCTTGTGACGTTATTAATTAACCAATTTTTGCGTCTAGCTTCGCCCTCATTATGGCCGGAAATTATCCCAAGAGAACGTTTATATGGTGCCGTTAACAAATGGATAAAAAGAACCTAACAGATTTGTCCTGTCGGTCTGTCTGTCCCGATGTCACAAACATTTTACTTTTGGACTATTGGCACCATAGTTAAATTCGGAGAGTAAGTTAAAGTTTGGAGACTGTACCGATAAACAGGAGATGTGAAATAATTAAAAAATAAAATAGAGGTGGCCAAGTAAGAGAGCTAAAAAAGTCTACGTAAACAGAGGTTTCAATGTTTTTTAGTTCATTTTTGATGACATAATTATTGTCTTCTAAAGCTGTAGAAAATTGTGCCTGCTTCCCTCTATCTATCTATATATTGTTTATCTTAATTTTTAATCGGATCAGTAGTTCCTAAGTTTACTCTAGATCAATATAGGTAAGTACCTATAAACTTAGAAAACTTTTCGAAAAGAATTGATTCATATTTAAATTGTTTTCCCGCCAAATACGTGTAGACCGACCTATCATAAGGACACTTCTACATGCAAAAATTGTTTTTCAAACAATCAGGGCAATCAGGTCGCGTGTGATGAAGAGTTAACACTGTGTAGAGCGAGGTTCACATGCTGCAAGGAACGATAGTCACTCAAACTCAAAACTCAAAGCATTTATTTCAATTAGACCATTACAGGCACATTTGAATGTCATAAAAACAAGAACAAAAAATGATGCTGCTACAGTCCCGGTCACAAGGCATAATAACTTGTGAAAGTACTGTAGTTGCCCATTCCAAAGCGTTGATCTCTATGGAGAAGAATGGGCAAGAAACTTCATGGACACTCTTTTAAATTATAATATTTTTACAAAATCGTATTTACATCATTCGTGTTGAGATTATACAAATATGTGAGAACGATGTAGAAAGACGTGCACAGTAAGAGCGTCCAGAGTAAATAAAAAGCAAAATTCAATTTAAAATCTAAATAAGTTAAAAAATGACCGTGGTAGTTAAAAAATGACCAGTCCCAACTGACAGCGCCCGTTCACGAACATGACGTATGGATCAGCCCCATTCAGCTCGACCATTTTGAAGGGAGCTAAATGACCCGACACACAGTTCGGTACACAGTTTTAGTACTTAGATATACAATAATTAAAGGAGTAACCCCGACCCTAAGACAACCCACTGTCCAGAAATTCCCTTGGCTATTCAAATAAAGCGAATCTAACGATTTTAAATCTTAAGTGAATATCTTGTTAAAATAGAATTAACATCTGCTTACTGGTCCGAATGCTGACAGTGACAGGGTGTAGTGTCCTGGAGCGCATCACTAGGACAGTTCGGTAGCGATCCGGCCGCGCGTTGGTGGACCACCAGGCCAGAGCCGCCACCACCACCACAAGTACCACGATCACGAATTGCACGACTTCGTCACCAACACCGTCGATCATAGTCATCTTGAGACACCTGGACAACATACAAGTACTTATTTGTTGAGGAAACTTCACAGAAGAGACTCGCAAACTCACTAAAATATATTATATAAGGCATCTTTTCATTGGACACCAGTAAAGGATAAGTGAATTGTGACTCATTAAACACATGACGTCGTAGTATGTGACGTGGTTTTTATAAGCATAATAATTGTATAGTAATAATTTGACAATTCGTATTCGATAAGAAATACAAAATCCAGCTCCATGAAGACCACCGTTGCGAAGGGCTATGCCCCGCAGAGGTAACAATCTTCACAGACGGATCCAAAACAGGTACTGGCACGGGAGCCGGAGTCTTCTCAGAGGACGTAAACATCCACATAGCCGCACCTCTGGGGGTCCACAACACGGTGTTTCAGGCAGAATGCATGGGCATCTCCCTAGCCGCTTCAGCCATCATGGCAAGGAAGGTTGAGGGTCACTATATTCGCATACTTTCGGACAGCATGGCTGTACTGCAAGCACTAAACAGCCAAACAGTCAACTGTGGGCTAATACATGAGTGTCACCAGCGCCTAAATAAGGTTGGTAATCTCAACAAAATAACCATCCAATGAATCTAAGGACACAGCGACTCCCGAGGCAACGACGCTGCGGACGAACTTGCTGGAAGGGGATCGAGCATGGTACCAGTGGGCCCCGCACCTATCGTGCCACTACCATTTGGGTACCTACGTACACTGGTAAGGAAACACACCAAAAAACACCACAAACTGTGGCTGGACCACGATGAGTGCAGGCAGGCCAAGGAAGCTTTTCCTAGTATCGACGCGACGGTCGCTTCACTAAACAGGCGCTTCGGTTGACAAAACCACAGCTGCGCACAATTACAGCAGCCATTACTGGCCACGGCTCTTTTAATAAACACCTCTTTGTCTTAGGAGTCACAGACAGCCCACTGTGCCGAGCCTGCATGGAGGTAGACGAAACAGCAGCCCACGTGCTTCTGCACTGCCCAGAGGTTGCCCCATACAGGGCAAAGTACTTCGGTAACCCAGGTACTCTTCGCGAGATCGTCAGCAACACCAAGGCGCTGCTGACGTTTCTCGTGGAGCTGGGGTGGATCGAATAATATTCCCACCCATACGCAAAATACGCGCCTCAGACGTGGAGTTGCAGACACCAGCCCGTTATACAATATATCTTTGACTTGTTAAATCATTGTATTTTGCTGCAGCAGCACAAAGTTGTAATAGACACTTTTAAGTATGTCTTACTATGTCTTGCAGTCTATGAAACATTATGGAATAACTCATGAGTTAGCACTACTTCTTAGCACTTGCAAAAATATAGTAAGCATTTAGTCATTGTTACAAGTAAATCTACTCTATAAAATCTATTAAAACCTGATTCACATGGGTGCAATGCTGATATTTGTAAAGCCTTTGCAATTTCTGTGCCATATTTAAATTAAATATGAATGTAATAAAGATACACCTTCTGGAATTATTACTTTTATTAAATAATGGTGGTAATCACATAAAAACCCATTGTAGAGTTGTAAGGGTCTTGAAGACAGACACTACATGTTTTATTTTATTTAAGATATTGAATATGAAAAGTTTGTGCAAGTGTTATGCCATAAGTCAGCATATATATTAATGATAAATATACAAATTATGTGAATTCCATTAAATATGTTGTAATACGGATCCTTTCATTTCTTTGCATACACAGAAAATACAAAGTACTTGATCTTATTTATCAGCTCGGACAAGGCCCAAACTAAGATGAGAATCCTAGGAACCAAATCACCGTCATCTTTACTTTGCACTACATACATTTTTACTTTGATTGATTGTGTAACTTGTTATTATGTATGACACTGTCTAATTTTATCATGAAATAAATTATCACTTATCTTCCATGATTTCCTATTATTGTGAGCTCCCAACATTTTGAAGCTGTTTGTAAATGTTACAAACTGTAAAAGCTTAAAACAGTGTTTATTATGCCATGTTTTCTGTAAATTGTTACCTTAGCTTTGTTGTGTTTAAAACTTGTTGTCAATACTATAATATTCAAGGAAGTAAATGCATTATCTATTTGACAGCCTTTGAAATAGATATTTGCTCAAGTATCAGAGTGCCTGTCCAAGAACAATGTGTACATTTGATGGCATGAGATGATTTTAAGAAATTCATTTGTAATATTGGTTGACTAACATTGGTAAAAATAATTCTACTAGTAAGAGCTCCCCAGTTTCATTATATACTTAATGTTTTTTGAGTCCCAGTTTTTCTTAATACTATTACAGGAGTCATAGGACTTTTCTTAGGATGGACTGCAAATACTGAGTTGACATTTCTAAATTGGAATTATAGGAATAATAATGATAACTGACCCTGAATCTCATTTGGGATTTTCATTTCTTACACACACACACACTACACTTTACTTATAAATTAATTTAATAATAATTTAAATGTGAGGTGTTAACATTGTGTTGTTTTCATATAAATATTAATGTGAGACTTCTTATTATTATGTGTACTGTTGTATATTAATAGTGTTCCTTAAAATAATTGTAATATTATCAACTATTCAGTAAGCCAGCTGGGTATTGAATTGTTGCACAGACATATTTGGTAATTCACTGCTTGCACCGCAGGTTGAGCTTAGGTTGGCCAGTGTATGAAAGTATACATGCTTCTGATTAAACGCGTAAACAAACTTTCCATTTCTTTTTCAAAACTGAGTAGTCTGTGAGCAATAACATACATACAATATGTTACATTTTGCACCACATTATTACAGTAACATGTTGTTATCAAATCAAATTAAGGAATAAAAGCAAACATAACAGATTAATTACCAGTAGGTTTATAATATATCTACACTACATCATGTTGTATAGGTAGACAGTGCGTCAGATGATACACAGCCAACTTTTATAGACAACACATTTTAAGCCTCGCCTTTCTAGATCCGACCAGATTCAAGGTCAGATGGCTTTTAAAAAACAATAGCCTTTACCTCGCACTACTTCGGTTAGAGCTCCACACACAGCAAACAGCAGAATTGGCAAATATTTACAATTATTGCGAGTCAATGTCTCCGTGGTAATAAAACATCTCGAAAATAGCTGAAACCACACCAAAACTGAAGCACAAACCACTAGGAATATTTAATTGCAACTTCACTTGAAATCTTCACTAGTGTGACGACAATATTGTCTGTTTTACGTATAAAAATTTGCTATATTTTTTATTCCGACATTTGGACGACTTGAGATCACAAAATTAAAGAAAATGTACACCACAGATTAAAAATGAAAATTATGCTTTTAAAATTCAGGGGTTTTTCACGTACAGACTGCCCATATCACGGACTTTAAAAAATAAGGATGATTGTGAATGTTGGTCCGACATAGAAGTAAGAATTCAACAAACAACATAGGTAATTGTAATACTTTTAATTTCGACAAGACGAATTTTAATACGAAAATATTACTTCTAAGACATTGTAGTATGTTAATTATTAAATGTTACTATAAAATCATCTTCTGATATTGAATAAAATACAATACATTTTTTATGTATTTGTAAATATTATATTATTAAATATTGTCTACGATGAAACTTGTAAGATCAGAAACACATTTTGTCTATGGTAGAAGTAGTTTAGGCGCCAAAATACAAAATTGACAGAAGACCTGAAAATAAACGATTTACCATCTCAAAGTATTTTATTTTCACTTTATTCCACTGTTCCTGTTTTTTTCTTGGTTTGTTTCCTTAATTATTGATGATGAGTCTTTACCAATTAAAATTAGCTTGGCTTGCATTGGTGTTTTCTCATACTTAAAGCTGTTCGCTGTTGTTTTGTAAGATTTTGTGTTGCATGTTGATTTTATGACTCACCCTGTTGTTTGTAGGTTTGATATATATCTTGATTTTTGTTAGTATGCATGCATGTAGATTCCACCAACAACAACTCGAATTAGTAATTGATTGTCATCCGGCGCGACAGACGTAGGTACAGAAAAGAAAACACGTCCGGACACGTACATCCAGTACTTACTTAACTGTCTACCTACTTGTCATCAAGTAAAAACAACGAGAGTGAATTAAAATAAATAAACTAGAGAAAATGTAAGTAATTTACAGTTTATTTAAATATTTCTTTACTTAAGGTTACCCCTAACTAATAGGTGGTTAATTAAAGGTTAATGTTGTTAACTTACCTGCCTAGATCCCTGCATTTGTGTTATTTATAGTTTAATTTTATTGGGAAAGAATTTTATAGAGATATAAATACCTAACAAATTTTATACATAGAGATATAATACTTACTAACTAAAATATCTACAAATCCCAAAAACAAATTATATAATTATAATTTGAATTTAAATTTTTTTTTTACCTATAATTTGTCTGCTGTGCGCGTGTGTGCGCACGTGTGCGTGTGTCGCTGTCAATGGGAAACCTGCCATTAGGTACTAATAAATTATAATGATATTTTTTTCTCTAGATAGTTTTTTTTGTGTATAATGTGTATCTGGTGTCAGGCAAGAAGAGGAAATGATTGACTGAATTGATAAAATCTTAAACCATTGCATGTACAATTTTTTTTGTTGTTTTGTTATTTAGTGTCATATTAATAATGAGTTCTTAACCAAATTGTTTCTGATAAATTGTAATACTTAGGACACTTAGGTACATTAAAAAACAAAATTCTGACTGTCTCATTGGTTGAGTGTTTGCAAGATGATTGCTGAACATGATGTCCTGGGTTTGAATCCCAGGTGGCAGTGTCATTGGGCTTTTCCAACAGTACCTAATTCTCAAGTGGAGATATTGTGTTTTCTGTGAATGGCAATATGCTCGCCTCCTATAACATGGGACTATTAGTTTCATCTCTACCTAACCCTCTGGGGAGAACAGGTATAATTTTAAACCAATGGTAAACTGCTATTGAAATTCTCCAAGAAACCAATTCAAAGTAATTTAAGTAATCTCTTTTTGTTACAAATATGAAAACTTTTAGTACTTACTTAACTTTAAATATGACTGAAACATCAAGTAAGTAGGTACCTACCTACTTAGTTAGGCCTAAGACCTTTCAGAAGTAGGTACTTCTGAAAGGTCTTAGGCAGGTCAAAATAAATAATAAATAACAATCTATTTTTGAAGTTATAGTAAAGTACTAATCACAACTAATAATAACTAGTGTTAAGTTATATTTTGACCACTATTATATTGTGCAAAGCAAAATTTCAGACTTATTAGTTTGTGATAATACTATTTCCTCAAAACAATTTCAATTAGGTAGACAGCTATTTGTTTTCCTTATTTGAGAAAAAGCAGGTAATTTACAAATACATCTCAAGTTTTTCTTGAAAGTTTGTAGCCCCATGTGCCACTTTGCGATCTCACTTCATCTTCAATAGAATTGCATCATGCTATCATTATTATATCTGTTATCGCAAATGTACGGTAAATACATTGAATCAGATGTATTAATAGTTATTTTTGGGAAACTTTTACAGGCCTATAATTTAAGTAAAGCTAAAATCATAAAACAGAAAACTCATCGTAAACAACATGTAAACATTGTTTTCTGAGACGACAAAGAGAGATATTTTATTTTCTATGGAAGTGACAGAGATAGCGAGATTATGACGACGAAAATGTATTTTCGTGTTAGTTTCACGCAGAATCTTAATAATATGCACGTGGTAATTTGACATGTAAATAATATTGTTGTGCTGCAAAAGGCCTTCGAAAATGCTCATCGGTGATTCAAAAATAAGTTTGATAGTAAAATGGTTCAGTATAGAATCAAAAACATTATAAACTGCATTAAAAATCATCATGAACGTAAACACTGTTAACGCGGTCGCTTTGTCGTTGTAACGGAACGTAGTTATTGCGTCAGACGATTTGAAAAATCTTCTGCGGAAATATCCTGTTGGCGCCAGTTAATTTCATTCCTACTTTAAACCCTCAGAGAATTACACGTACAGCAAGTTTTGGCTCCTAACAATTTCTTAGTTAAATCGTCAGCAAGATTGTTTATTGTGTTAACAGTGCATTGCTTAGATATTTGAAATTTTAATTGTGACTGTAGTAATTTTTAACGTTCTAGTTTTACTTTGGTCTTAAAGTTAAGACCGCCGTTCATATTTTTTCTCTTGAATCATTTTTAGCACACTGATAGCTATAAGGGCGAAGAAAAGGATTATTTAAATAACATGATCAACGCGGACTGCCCACAATTAAACAATCTGTTAAATACAGTTCCTTACGGGCCCGTAAACATTTTTAATAACAAGCAGGTCGCTTTGCGCCGCATTAATTATTGTTGTCAGAGAAAAGACAAGGTAAAGAAGTTTAGAACAGTGCATTCCACAAGCCATACAATGATGTAAGTACAATTTAAGTTTCCATGCTTACTTGTTTATATTTGCATTTAATCTAGTAGATTGCTCATTGTTATCCTTTTGTTATCAGTAGAAATCATATTATATAGTTGACAAATATCTTTGTGATATGCTCGCTGCTTTTTGTTCCTTCGAGTTTGTTTTTCTTTATAAACAAGTCATGTTTTAGCACTTTAATGATGTTGTTATCATTTAAAGTAGGCTACGCATTTACAAGTGTTGTTACCTACGTGTTCATGTTTATTGGCATACTGCAGTGCTCATTGGTAGCAGATGTGACGGTAATAGTTCTAAAATTTTAAAAGAACTGTAACATCAATAGAATTCCTATTTATTACAAAATACCACTTTTATAAACAGTTGTTCTAACTGGTTGTTCCTTTTAAAATAATGTCAATTAGTTTTTTTATCTCATTTGAGCCACATTTTTAAGAACCGGCCAAGTGAGAGTCGGTCTCGCGTAAAAACTTGTGACATAAACGGCCATATCTTTTGGAAACACCGTGTGGTTTTAGTCATTAGTAGTCTGACAGAACCAACAGAATTTCCACACGTAAAAAAAAGGGTAGGTGACGGCTTCCTAGAAATTCTGTAGGTAGGTATTCTTCTTCTCGAATCGATGACTCAGATTTAGTCCAACCAGTATTAAGCTACCTGGACAGCTTTATCGTTGACCTCATTCGACTGCACGCATTGCTGACGCCCTGAAAATGTAGGTGTTATTTATTAGTTACTATAACGAGCAGTAAATGTAATGTGGGATTCCCCCTGGAAAAGTATTTTTTTATTTGAGCTCCTTTTCGTAAAAGTTGAATCCCCTTTCAGGAACAGAGCTGGCTATGTCATGTTTTCAATTCAAAACAACACCTAAGGACTTTTAGGAAATTTGTTGTGACGTTAACCTAAATAAAAAACCATTTTCTTGAAACTTTCTAGACTTTTCTATAAACTTAGCATTTCGTTGCCCTTGCCCTAGCGGTAAATCGATTGGTTCATTGTTCAGCTAAGTAAAATATTATTAAAGACCCAAGTGAGCTTCGTTTACCTTGAATCCATCTTCGATTTATTAATATGTAGTAATCATTAAATAAACACTATGTATATTATTTGCATAATATAGGTATAATCACTATATGAAAATAATGCAATTTTCTTTACCGCATGAAATATTTATTTTATTGTTTTTTCAAAACTTCCTTACGTACTATCAAATACACGTGGTTTGACGACAAAGGTTTGAGGAAAATCCTGCTGAATAATATTGAATGCAGTTAACTTTCACCTGACCTACAAACATTAGCGCGCTCATCAACAATACACTTTATCATACACGAGAGCAGGCTTAAAATAAAAACAATTTGTTTCTTAACTTTGCTCGTTGCAAAGTTTCGGATATAATAAAAAGTTAAAACATCGTCAAGATGTCAACCAACACGCTTGACGATAACTTATTTTCGGGGAAAGTACCTATAAGTGAGCCATGTATTCAAAATCACGTGGAGAATGTTGACATTGGCAATACCCAGAAACAAAAATAAATTAACGAAGTTTCGGAACAGGAAAATGCAGAAGTTTGAAACAAATAGTAAAGGATGTGATAACTCTACATAAAGTAAATGTTACAGGCATTGATAGTAATGGTTCAGTGTGTCTAGCTTATGACAATAATTGTGCTTTGTCGTCACACATCAGATTTTTGCTGATTAATTGTACTAGCCACACTATTTCCAAGCCGTGTTTTAAATGATTTTTCTAATCATAAATGCCAATCCATAGTCTTCGAAGCCGATAGGTCGTTGTTTCATAGAAATTAACATTATGGGTGTGCAACTAAAGATAGGTACTAAGTATGAAGAACTTAATTGATGCTAAAAAACTAGAATATAAAAACGGCAAAATATGCAAATCATTCTTATCATGTTTATCTAAACCATTCTTGATGACGTAGGTACGGCGCGCCTCGGAGGCCCAAACGGGCGAACAGTCTGTCTACGGCGATATTCAATGTACTCATTCATGTGTGTTGGTTTCTACAGGTCCGCATATCAATCGGTTTCGACCGCACCGCCCAGTCTCCCAAGTTTCTTTATTTTCGTTTCGATGGTTTCGGCGATTAGAAAAAAAAATGTTAAGATAATTCAAATTGTTTTCATATTATGAATTTGCTAACTAAGCAGTTTGCTATTTCCAGCGTTCATGGTCAAAGAGATTTCAGAAGTACTTACATAATAATGTTTTTTTAAATGTCTTTGTTCATATAAGAATACAAAGTGATTATGTTCAAGATCAGGGTCTAGGAAAAGCGAAATGATTGTCATGTCTAACAAAAATAGAGATAACCTTTATAGGAATAAATCTTAGATAGGTACCTAGACCTAAAGCCTGACTAAGAAGAGCGCCAAGCAACTCTGGCAAAATCAATGTTGGTACTTATATTAGGTCCTTACATATGAAATTGGCGTTTTTCGTACTGGCCACTTTAATCACGAATTTCTCCTCTTTGGTAAGGAATTCCAAATTCAAATTTGTACAGCTATTTACTCATGTATTTGTGCTTCGATGACCGTCATTCATTTGTTTTTTTTCTTCTGTTTTTTCTGTTTGCGTCACTCATTTTACAAAATGGAAAATTTAAAATATCGCATTATTTACGAGTACGAGTTCCGCCGTGGCACTAGTGCTGCGGAAACGACTCGAAGGGTGAATGATGTGTATGGCGGTCATGTTGCAAAAGAAAACACTGTTCGTTTTTGGTTCCAACGTTTTCGTTCTGGAAATTTCGACCTGCAGAACAAGCCCCGTGGACGGCCTGAGACCCAAGTTGATAATGGAGAATTGAAGGCTATTGTGGAAGCGGACCCATCGCAAACCACGTCCGAGTTAGCTGCAGGCTTCGATGTTAGTGATAAAACTGTTTTAATTCACTTGAAGCAAATTGGGAAGATTAAAAAGCTTGAAAGGTGGGTACCTCACGAATTGACTGAAGCAAACCGGCAAACGCGCGTCGACTGCTGCGTTACATTACTGAACCGGCACAACAATGAAGGTATTTTAAACCGAATCATTACCTGTGATGAAAAATGGATTCTTTACGATAATCGGAAGCGCTCAGCGCAATGGTTGGATCCTGGCCAGCCAGCCAAATCCTGCCCCAAGCGAAAATTAACCCCAAAAAAGTTACTTGTAAGCGTTTGGTGGACTAGTGCCGGTATTGTTCATTACAGTTTTCTCAAATCTGGCCAGACTATTACAGCTGATGTCTATTGTCAGCAATTACAAACCATGATGGAAAAGCTAGCGGCTAAACAACCAAGGCTGGTCAATCGCTCCACGCCACTGCTGCTTCACGACAACGCCAGACCACACACTGCGCAACAGACGGCTACCAAATTAGAAGAGCTTGAATTGGAATGTCTTAGACATCCTCCGTACTCCCCGGACCTTGCTCCAACAGATTACCATTTTTTTCGCAATTTGGATAACTTTTTGCAAGGGAAAAAATTCAACTCCGATGGGGCAGTCCAAATCGCCTTCAAAGATTTTATTGATTCCCGTCCGACTGGTTTTTTTAGTAAAGGGATCAATGAACTACCTATAAGATGGCAAAAGTGCATTGAAAACAATGGTTCATACTTTGATTAATTAAATATATTATATTAAAAAATATTCGACTTTTTGTTCCTTCCATACAAAACGCCAATTTCATATGTAAGGACCTAATATGTTTTAAAGTAACAATAGTTTGGTATTGGCAAAAAAGAGGTTATTCAACCTAGTTCAATGCCAGGAGAGAATGAGTCATTCCCAACCTGCGAAAATAACGTACTTGAAAATGCTTGTGCGTTTCAATCTGACATGTTTCGACTTGTACCTTACATTAGCTGGTTCTATTCTTTGGCACATCCTACATGCTGCTCCGATTTACATGATGATATTAGCACCTATGCAGCTATGTCTAGACAACAAAATTAAATGATGACATAAACCAATATTGTTGATGCAATACTTGTCACTAACCTGATTTACAAAATTTGTAAAGTTAAAACATTACTCTTATCATACCGGTCATGACCGCCCTTTTTGGCAATGTTCAATGCTAGATAAATAACTTCGATAGCTAAAAATTTTATTATAAGCCATTATTGATAAAAAATAGTACTTGTTTTGCAGTCACATTAAGGATGAGTCATGTTGAGAAAATCGTATCCCTCTTGTTTTGTGCGGTGTGATTCCCCAACTCTACATACATATAAAAACGTATAAGTGTATAATAATCTTTCTACAGTACAATAGCGTGTAGCGCTACGGTCTCGTGACCGTGGTAATCGCTCAACCCTATTGGCCCGTCGAGTTGACGTCATTTGAGTCGACCAATAGCGTGAAAGGAGAGATATTTTTAGAACGCAAATGTTGAGTGGTGGGGATTTAGGAAAACTGTGCGGGCCGCCACTGCCGTGAACATTGCACAATATTTTCTGTGTTCGCACGCAGTGCACGTATCGCTACTAGCGATTATTGGTTTATTTAGTCCAATAGAGTTCATCAACAACGCTTTAGAAGTTGACGCGTTAAAAAGCTTTCGTCTATTATCCTCTTCATTTGTTGTGAGGGTAGCGAATACTATCAGTAAATAACTGGAGGCGTTACAATATTTGTTCGTAACAAGGTGAGTCTTAAAAAATACTTAATTCTTAACTTTGAAATTATAATTACTTTGTAAAAATTTGTTTAAGGTTGCAAAAGGGTAGAAAAACAGGGTGCAGGTAATAATTACCTTTGCTATTGGGGTTCGGATAAGAATCGTAGTTCAATTTATGCACGAATTCGTATAATGTCACAAAATTAAATATTGTGCAATAATTTGGTGCGTAAAACTTGTAACTTTTTATTTCGTGTGTACTTTTAAAGTGTTAAAGATTGCCTTTTCAATTCTTAAAACCGTGTTTAAGTCCTAAAAGTTGTGTCTGAAACGAAATCTCTGCGGCAACATTCAGGTTGGCTAGTGAATTGTTGCACCATAATTATTTCGGCCCAAAGTGGGGACGTGTTTGAACTTGTCAAGAAGCCCCGCTGTCGCGTCGCGGCTTCGTCGATCGGCTCGCACACCGCACCGTCGGCGTCGCCGTCGTTCTAGAAAATGCGCGACAATTTTAATCTATTGAAACAGTGCCCTCTTCTATTTCTATGTACTTATAAGTTATGACATTACAAAATTCCATTGCTAACCTTGGCATATTTGGTTCAACTTTGGGGCTTGTTGTTTAACCCTGAAATTATCACATTGTAGGTACCTACAACTTATTAGTATCACTCTTCTTAGATTATAAATCCAATATGACCTAACATTTACTTTTCTAACTGCGTAGTACTTATTTGTATTCTAGTTGGTACTTTTGAAAGTGATCTTAGAAATTCTATGTTGACCGTATGACGTATATTAGCAGACTGTAAAGTCGTACACTGTTATTCATCTTATTTAATTGAATACCTACCTACCTATCGTTGCTGTAGTTTTGTGGTCGTTTTTCCTGTTCAAGTTTCTATACTTCTACGAAACTCTGAAACTTGATTCATTTCTGCATTAACCTACCTATGTTAAGATATTCGTTTCTTGGTTTACCCTATACGGTTTGGGGCTATCCAGTGTTGTAGGAGCTAAATAGGTACTAGTTTAATTATTATTTTCCAAATCCCAAACGACTTCGAATGTTTTCTTTGGTTAATATTATTCTAGAATAAGTTGGAAATATGCCAAACCTCGGTATTTAGACGTATTTAGTGAAGACACACAAGTTTTTTTGTTTTGTCCCCTATTTATAACATGTCTAAATAAAAAGTACCTACCTAATTAACTTTGTAGAGCTTGTTCTAGTAGTTAAATAAAAGATCTATATTGGTACTTCGGTACATAGTTCCGGCTTAACCATTCAATATTTACCGTAGGCGTCCACCTACGATAATAATCGTACCAATGAGGTCGTACATCGATAACTAGGTACCTACGTCAATCCATTTTCGATTCAACAACGTGACAAAAAATAAAAGATTATTTAGTACCTACCAAGTTTTTATATGACATGAACACTTACGACGACGAATACTTTTTTTATAGATAGTCGTGATAAAAAGAGATAGTGTCGTGATAAAACAAGATATCATGTCTGTATGAAGCTATAAAAGGTAATGTGATGCATATTAATGAATTATTTCTGTTTGTTCCAGGCCTACATTCGGCACCGTTAGTTGGTTGGGAGCCTAGAGAGTTAAAATTTCTATAGGAGCTCAAGAAGAGTTCAAAGAAGTAAGTAATTGCGTTCACCCTATTTTCGAATTAAAGTTTTTGTTCACAGGACCATCGGAAGTTTCAGCTTGAAGGAGTTCAAAATTAATTTTACACTGAATTGGTGGACTTGGAAAACTTAATATTCACGCAAAATTTTCTTGAATTTATCATGAAGTATTAAATAGATAAAGACCAGACTGATTAACTTCCTTATAAAAAAAATGAAGTTTTAATTGGTTAACTTAGATCAAAACCTAGTTTCATAATTAATGATCTTGAATTCTTGATCGATAAATTAAATAATGTGCATAATTATGTCGCGTTAAAATTTTCTTACATAATGTTCCAGCCTTCATACTACTTACCATCACTTCATTTCTTTTGTTGGGCTTTTTTTCAATAACTCCACGTGTGCCTGCTCTTAAATATTAGTTCTACCATAGTTAAAATACAAACCACAGATTCACAAACTTCCAACATTAACGTACCTACTCAAAAAGATAAAAGTAAATACGTAGATACGTTTACGAGTAGCAGATAATTGAGATAGCCGCAGAGTTCCAAGGACATTGAGATTACAATGTTCTAATCGATATTTAATTCGACTTGGAACGTATACTAAGTACCTATTTATAATTATTTTTCTTTCATAATATTTAAGTCATATTTAGTTAATTACAATAGATTTAAGACATATTTGGTTAATTACTATAAAATAGCTTTAGATAGTTCTTAATTTACTTAGTATACAATAGGTACATAGATAAGTTATGGCTTCGTCATTACAGTGATGCGTTTAACCGCAGTTTCCAGTTATTATTATTAAGATAACACTTCAATTAACTTTTAATGTAGATAAGTTGCACATATATTTTTTTTACTAACAGCAATCTTACAGGAATTATTTTCGATAGCAACCCAAATCTTAAATGAGCCTTTTCTTGAGTCTTCATCTAATTCTACTTATTTATTCTGAAGAGCGACAAACTTTTAAGGGCAGGTGACATTATGTTGATTGCATAACGATGGCAACTCAAATAAATGTTCTTTATCGAATTTCCAGTTGACAATCATATTTATTCTATTTAAATATTTATGCAATCATCATTCCTCCAATGCTATTGTACAACTCCATTATATAACACACGTATGCTATGTACATTATCCTCCAAACTCATTTTCATTGGTATTTCGATTTCAAGGTCTCGGATCTTTCAGTTACGGACGTCATGCTAGTCGCTGAACACGTCATACGTGTGGGCAAGGTGTCCTTGATCGCTTCTAAATTCTCTTCAAATCTTGTTGTCTCATTATGCAAATTAAAACAACTTTAATTGGCTTACTGATGATGGAGCATAACATTCGTGTGATGTTTCGACAATTGGCAAAAGATTTATCAGCGAAATCATTTTTATCTATCATTTGCAAGTCCCATCACAACCCTTGTATGTTGTCCTACCATCTCCCACATCCTGCTTCATATGAGTATGCACACATTATGTTACGTCGTATCATTTCTGTTTGTAGTTCTATTCAAAATGGTTGCTCAAAAGATCACCTGTCCGAGTCGGAGCGACGATATCGGAAATCAGTACGATACGAACACCAAAAGACATGGTTTTTTCGCAAACGAGTCTCAATACTCAAACTGTTTTGAAAGTGGTAGAGCTAGATCGTTTAAAGACCGAGAAGAAGAATTACGTAAACGGTCTAACCGGAGTGATTACCGACGGATATTCAAGCAACGCAGCACCGTCTTCGCCAGTGGCTACAACCAGCAGCTTTGCCGAGGTAAGAATGGCACGAGATACCGTGAGTACTAATAGATATAATGCATTACTATTATTACTAAGTTTATTATTAGTTTAATATTAGTTCTGCTCACAATTTGAAATGTATGCTAACATATGATAACTCTGATTTCAGGTTTACTTGAAACCGGAGCCCCTGTTCGAGAGCGCAATGTTGGACTACGAGTTCTTCCAAGATCTGGTTCCGTTGTCCTCCGTTCCCGCAAAGGAAGAAGTAGTACAGACCATTGGTAAGTTAATTGTATCTTTCAATGTAAAGCTAAAATAAAAAGCATAAAACCAGTAATGAAAATTCCAACTACAAATAGAAATCTGAGGTGTCGTTAAATTAATGAATATTTTTTTTTAACAGATTCATCTAAGAAAACTGAAGAAAGGGCACTTAAAATCGACACACCATATACACCATTCTCACCGCAAGGTTGGGAAACGCTAGACGTTAACTCCCAGTTTCCACAGGCGGCAGGCTTATACAACAACCTCTCGTCGCATGAACCGCTGTCACCGAACGACAAGTTCCCGCAGTACGATACCAACATGCCTACATTCCCAGAGTGGGACAAAGATAACATGCAATTTAAGGAAACATTCTTAGACATTAGCAAACTGCCAGTGGTTATTGGAGACTTCGCGTCAGAGATGGTCGCAAATACTAATCCGTGGCAAGTCCAGGATCCAGTCGAGTTGACCAACACACATGACACCCAATACTATCATATGTACACTAATCCACCACAAAATACAGCGCCCTTCATCGATACAGAAGACTCCCTTGACCTTAAATTTGGGTCTGTCATCCCACGGGAGGTAGAGAGTAACAACGTAGTTGTTTCGGAGTTCATTATTAACGAAGAGCAAAATCTAATGGGAATGATGCAAGCACCACCATTGCCTAGGAGGGTCGAGGGGCTGTCCGTAGACGTGTCGGCACGGGCTCCAGGGTGGCCGTACGACACCATCAGTACTCCGGAGGTCCTCAGCTACGTCGAGCAATTAGAGAAAGAAAAATGCTCACCGCTTTTGGTAAGTGTAACAGACGAATTCGACTTTTATGACACTTTTAATATTGATAGATATCTACATAAAAATTAGATTGTCAATTGTCAGATATATCGACAGTCCCTACGTACATAAGGACATGTCGAAAATGGCATCTTTTTATTGTATCATTGGCTTTAGATTATCTATGCGCACATGCTGACATACGATTTTTATTTAATTAATTTACCTTGTTTTAGAAATCGTATAAGAGAACAAGTATTATAAATACAACGAATAAGTGTCGTAGAAACGGTCATCTATCTGTTTTTCCAAGAAAACGTGAAAAAATTAAATACTTATGTGTAAATAGCATTATATAAAGCTCTTAAAACTGTTAAAATATTGTAGGAAGAAAATATTTATTATTGCTCATTTAATTATTTCTAGGGCGTGTTGAACACAAATTACGCTCTCCTGTAAACCTCGGTTTTTTACTTGACCTTATGTACGTAGGAACCGTCGATATAATCTTTGCTGCTCTTTGTTTCAGAAACCACTGGAGCATTGGCCAGCCCAGAACGCCTCCCTATCCTCAAAACAGACGTTCACTGACATCTCCTTCTCCACTTCAAAAGAAACAATCACAGAAATGGACACACCGCCACCACCGCACGTCGACTATGAGCCCATTACCCCTAAAAGTGAATCTCACATGGAATCAGACAACGATGACGTCAAATCAACAGCAAGCAAGAGACGACGCCAGGACAGTGATGAATCCGATGAGACTTACACGCCCTACTCCGAACAACCATCAAGAAAATACAGAAAAAGGAAGCCAAGTGTGCCTATCAAGGATATGATTCTAGCACTAGAAGGTCAACCCAAGGCGCGAAGAGGACGGCCTCCCAAGAGAAGGGAGAGCACAGTGTCCTCTGTGTGTAGTGTAGATGACAACTCGTCAAATGTATCTACACAGGAATTTAAGTATAGGGAATTAAGAGATAAGAATAATGAAGCATCTAAAAGGTCTCGAATGAACAGGAAACTCAAGGAGCTACAAATGGAACAATTAGCCGATGAATTAGAAGAGAAGAATAAAAAGCTAAGAGTACGAGCTGATATTCTTGAAGAAATGACCAAGAGGCTGAAGAATGAATTGATGTCTGCTATTCTGAAGAGCAAGTGAAAAGCAAACATCTTGGATTTTTTCGGTGACCTCAGTCTTGAGCAACTTGAGTTTCATGTCTCATTGTTCGCAAATCTATTCTCATAGATGTGCTTAAGTACAAATCGTAACTTTAATATGCACAAAGTTATTAGTTTCGTTTCTATGATTGTAGATGTAAAGATCTTGCCATGCATGCTAGATGCTGTAATACATATTTAAGTAAGAGCGTGTAGTTTTAAATTCTTCAGTTGAATTAAGTAGTTGTAATCTATGGTCTATAAAACATAATGAATGTTTAAAAAAAAATACAAAAAAAACATTATACTTACTTAAATATAATTGTAATTATTTTACAATCAATTAGTTAAATGCATGGTTAAAAGTTTAATTTTTCATTAAAATTCGTCTTATATGTTATAAATTGCAATAAATTGATGTATTAAAATGCTCCATTGTTTCATTCATTTTCCCAATTAAAATGTCGCACAATACTGACAGCAGGAGTTTATTGAATATATTACAATATGGAATATAATCTTGAATTACGTAGGTAGGTATAGGTACACTATTTTAGAAATTTACAAGCAGTTTGGTTGCTAAAATCGAAATCTACCCTTGACATGTAGCAAAAAATTGTGTCTACTTATTGCCGATAAAGAAATAATAAACATTGCTTCGAAAAATGCCAATGCTTCCTCCTGACTCCTTTTCTTTCTCCCCCGTGACTAACCATGAGGTCTTTAAATTTTTTTACTTCAATTAAATCTAAGGCTGTGGGCTGTGATGGGGTCAGTCGTACTATGTTATCTTTTATGATTGAAAACTTAATCCCAGTTATTACTTACATCGTCAATTCATCTCTGCAATATGGTGTGTTTCCTGCGGTTTGGCGTAAGGCTTACATTATCCCTCTTCCTAAAATTTCTAATCCCAGTTTAGCTAATCACTTTAGACCCATCTCCATTCTCCCTTTCCTGTCTAAGATCCTTGAAGCAGTTGCTCTTAAACAATTATCCTCTTTCGTTTTTAAGAATAATCTTTTATCCAGTTCCCAATCCGGTTTTCGGCCTGGCCACAGCACAGCCACAGCTTTGCTTAAAGTTACAGAAGATATTCGAGATGGCTTGGAGAATTCTAGGTTAACGGTGTTAGTTTTAATAGATTTTTCCAATGCTTTTAACACCGTTGATCACGACATTCTCCTGGCCATACTGTCTCAAATTGGGGTGTCTTCTTTGTCACGTAATTGGTTTTCTTCTTATCTTCGTGGTCGCCAGCAGGCGGTGCGTGTTGATCAGGATTACTCTGACTGGTGCGACCTGATGACTGGTGTTCCACAAGGCGGTATACTCTCTCCTCTCTTATTTTCTTTATTTATTAACTCCATTACTGCTATCCTCAAATGTTCTTACCATCTGTACGCTGATGACTTGCAACTATACGCTCAATCAGATATTGCGAACCTTGATGAATGCATTTCATCCCTTAATGCTGATCTCCGAACTATTGAGGAATGGTCTGGCAAATTTGGGGTTTCTGTTAACGTTGGGAAATGTCAGGCCATCCTCATTGGTAGCTCGCACTATTTGAGAAATGTGAACATTAGTCAACTTGCACCACTGATGTATCAGAATTCTATTATTTCTTTCTCACCTCACGTTAAAGACTTAGGTTTGTACATTGACGACTGTTTCAGCTGGAATAAGCACGTGGCTCAAGTAAGCCAGAAAGTCACTCTCTCGCTGCGGTCTCTCTATAGATTTAAGCACTTTCTCCCATCTAGCACTAAACTCATTTTGGTACAGTCTCTTGTGCTTCCCATTATCGACTATGGTGACGTTTGTTATTCTGATCTATCCCAGGAACTTCTCAATAAATTGGATCGTCTTCTTAATAATTGCATTCGCTTTGTGTTTGGCCTTCGTAAATATGATCACATCTCTTCCTTCCGTACTCAGCTTAAATGGCTGCCTATAAGACTCAGGAGGTCCCTCAGATCTCTCTGTATGTTGTACTCTATCTTGAATGATCCGTATGCTCCTGATTATTTAAAAACTTATTTTAAAGTGTTGGGCAGTTCTCACAGTCGTAAACTTCGGGCTTCTGAAAATCTACTCCTCCAAATTCCATTACACCGCACCGGTTTTATGTCCAAATCATACGCAATTTCAACAATAAAGCTCTGGAACGCGCTACCCTTTGGCATTAAAAAAGCTGAAAGTAAACTTACCTTTAAAAGAAAAGTTCGTAGCCACTATTTAGGTCCGTCTACCAATTAAAAGTCATAGTAATTACTGTTAAAGTTCTCGTTTTTATTTATTTTTTAATTGTATTTATTAGTTTATTTGATATGTATATGTGTATTAGTATCCGTATAAATATTTATAATGTTTTCGAAAACAAATAGTTTTAGATATAAATATTTTTGTACCCTATCACAATGTTGTCGTATTTTACCCAAAGGTTGACTGGTAGAGAATGCCTTATGGCATTAAGTCTGCCTATGTACCACTATTGTACATGAAGTTTAAATAAATAAATAAATAAATAAAAATGATGTAAACAGCGTTTTGCCGCTTAAATACACTAAAGAAGTGTCAATAGATAACTCTTTAGGGGTTATTCAAAGATCGCTAAGCCGTTTACAGATTTGCTAGAGATGTAAAGTTTCATTTTGGGGACAAAGAGAATGAAGCGTACGAGGCCTTGAAGACAGCGCATTAATGCCGTTTTCACAAAATGGCTATTACGAGTCTCAAATGGCTGCACTTATAACATTTCAAAATAGCGGCAATTCAAAATGTAAAATAACATTGATCGAAAACTTAGAGATCAAAATGACAAGCCAATTCTGAAGTAAAAAACTTACGGTACAGCAAAAAGCTGCCAAGCTGAGGTGTGACTGCGCTAAGCACATTTGCATGCCCAATGAGCTGCGCCAATGCCATTGCCACGTCAGTTACCCACTGACGTGGCACAGACCTCGTAGAAGATGGCGGGACGACTACTGGCACTTTTTTTTTGCAAATGTGATATAAACAAATAACTTCCCCGGCTCTGGGCGGAGTGTCGGACTTTTACTGACTAAAACCCACCCATGTTCCTTGTTTTATCCTTTATGTTCCCGCAACCTCGGCAGGGAAACTTAAAGCTAGATAAGATTCAAAAACGCTTTTCTCCTATGGCATTGATAGAATTTATAAGGTGTTATGTTACACAAGACAACTAGGTAGGTACTTTTTGCGATTACTCTGAATATGATGTAATCGTAAGGTAGTTATTGCACATACACCTGATGATACACCACTGAGTGGGCTTTATTTTGGGAAAACTAACGAACAAGAAGATTTTTACGAGACGGGGATTTCCCTGGCAGAGATAATATTTTTTTTTTACAGTTGCGTTGCGTTCGGGAATTAACTTAGGATTCGTCCAGAACTCAGCTACGGACGCTTCGAAGCGAAGGCGCCAGGGAGCCCGCGAATTTCAATATTTTCGTGTTTATTGCATGTCAGATATTTGTGTTGTTGGCGTCCAGGACACGCGCAGAGCAAACGAAACGCTGCGAAGCGGCCGCACTGGGTGATGGTAATGCGATAAGTGAAACGTCGCTTATCAGGTACCTATAGTACACGCGGTATCTTTGAAATAGTATTAAACATAACTGGCGAAATGTGGATGTACTAGTAGAGTAGGGGAGTAAGGTACACTGCCTAGTGTACCTTACTCCAGCAGGAAAACGGTGTCAGGAGGGAAACCTAGTGCGCTATCTGCTGTAAATGTGCGCCACACCACAAAAAAAAAGTATTATTCCTGCTGAGTTACGTTGTCAAGCAAGAAAATTCCTAACGAATGATCAGAGACAAATATTATACATTCGGTAGAGCTTATCGTAGAGTAAAATTTGCGCCGCAAAAATACAATTAGCGCGTATTTAGGTTTTCGAGTAAGTACATATTGCATTTCTAGTCCGGTCAAATTAGACCAAAAAATAAGAGTAAAGTTACATAAATTCCCACCAAGCTGAAAATCGGTAAGATTGTTTAAAATATCATTAAAAACAAAATTTGAAAGTTCCCCATCTTTCCCCTGTAAGGAAAAAGTTTTATCCAAGGTCAAAGGTAAAAAAAAATAGTTTTTCGTGATTTTCAGCAAAGAGAGGTTTGTTTTATCATAAAAATACCTCAGACAAAAATTGTAGATCATAAAATTATCTACAAAATATTATTAATACTTTTTTTCTACGAGCCACCGTTTTTGAGATATAACGATTCAAATTAAAAGTTGAAATCGTCTTAATCGAGCCTCGGCTTAGGGCGTCGCTGAGGGACAGCAAGGGACAGGCTGGATCTGAGTGATATTATTTTGGGACTGGTTTAGACTTACTGGCTCAGCATCGCGGGCTGGCTCTTGCAAGGGACGGGTGGGGCAGTTACCGGGAATGACGGCGCTTTGCGTCTGAATTTTCAAAGGGTACTCCTCCTGCTCTCCTGAAGCAGGGTTATAGCATCGTCAGGAGTGACGAGGATATGTCAGGGACAACGAATTTTACTTATTCGCGAGGGATCGTATCTACAATTTTTGTCGTGTGCGTTCGCGCAGCGGAATGTTGTTGAATTTAAAGATTTTAATTATGCAGATATTTAGTGTATGACGTCGTAAATTTGTGCACGCAGCCATTGTGGAGAAATTCACCAAAAACTGATTCCGCTGGGCGAACGTTGTCCTGGCGGAACTTTTTTTGATTTATAGACTTAAGAAGAAAAGTGATGAGTCTAAAAATTTGTGTGTAATTGTGTATGTATGAATAAAATTAGTGCATGCATAAACTTCGGAGAAATTCAAGTTTCCGCTACGCGAACGTTTGGCCATTAGCTAGTTTTCATATAAAGCGCTTACATAAAGAGCTGTATGTAGATTTTTACATAGGTACATTGTTTCGAATTTGTTTAAAAAACAGATTTAGAAAAAATCCTAGGGATAAAAATATAAACGTAAAATACGCTTATTAGGTCTTAGTTCTCAAAGTATGCACTTTGGGGTCTAGATTTTCCCGTTTATACAAACCTTGTAAGTGTCTGCAACATGTTGCCAAGTATCAATGATGTTCCGTTAGTAAGAGTTATAGGACAATTTACCATGAAGAGATCACTGTTTACAAAGCAGTCAAATATCGTGATATTATTATCGTTCTTAAGGAATTACATGGTAAAATGTATACCAATAATTAGTGTATTCATTCAACTATTCACATGCAAAATTTCATGTCATTAAATTTAGTAATTAAAGAAAAACAATTATATTACTGACGAAGCATCCAAAACCTACATAACCCGACCAAGTTCGGATGGCTACAAAAAAGCGGCCGTGCAATATTAAATTTTATTATTTAGGTAGGCATCCCAAAATTTACAGTATAATACCGGTAGTGAATTGGTATATGTTATAACATGCGCAGACGACAGACTATCCGTGACGCACTTTTTAGTCTGTGAAAATAGAACCTATGCAAATATGCAGTAACGCACACGACGCGCAAAAAGTCTGGCGCACAAAAAATCCGTGTAATTCGGGCAGACCGCACCGCGCCGCTCCGCACAAAAAGTGTGTGAAAAAAATTGAAAGTTTGCTTCAACGCGCGCTAACGCAGACGGCGCACACTTTAGTCGGCAACAAAGAGTATTATAATATAATGTCGGCAATCTGCATTTGCTAGGGGTGGACGTAACGCACGCGATCTATTATCATGCGCCAGAGGTCGGTGTAACTATGTTTATATATTTACATAAACTATGTAATACTTCGCGATCTCTGCACGATTTCCATAGCGTCTACGTCCCTACAGCTCTGCCGACAAAATAAAATGATCGAAGATGTGCGTCGTGTGCGTTAAGTCTGTGAAAAATCCGCGACCGACTTTTTGCGCGCCATGCAGACTTTTTGTGCGCCGCAGACTCGATCGCACAAAAAGTGTGCCGTCTGCGCAGGGCCTTATAGGTCATTTTTGTACACCTACTTTTTTAAATGTATTATGGTACTATTTACGTAGGTACTTTATTTAAGTATGCGCTTGAGACTTGAGATATAATCTAGATAATATATTGTTTAAGACAAATAAATTTTATACAGCTAATTTCTATTGAAGATTTCACGGATCAGTCTAGTTATGTGATGTGATTTTAATTTTTATTGAAGCTCGAAATATTATACGTACCCTAATATTCAGCTATTTTAGTTAAAACACATTTAAGTCTATTATAATTGCTGTCATTGCAAGCGTTTGTTAACGTTATTATAATTACATAATGGTTGGAGTGTACGAAACGGGGCACTGAGGAAAAAACACTTAGAAAAATTTTGATGAAATTTTCAAAGTTAATAATACTTTCTTCGTTCGCCCAGCGGAATCAGTTTTTGGTGAATTTCTCCACAATGGCTGCGTGCACAAATTTTTTTTTACCATACACAATTACACGACGTAATATCTGCTAATGTTCAAATAAAACAACATTCCGCTGCGCGAACGCACACATTTTTGTCTGAGGTATTTTTATGATAAAATACCCGATTTACTGTTTTGCTGAAAATCGCGAAAAACTATTTTTTTTTACCTTTGACCTTGAATATTTTTTTTTCTTTACAGGAGAAAGATAGGGATTAACGATATTTGAAACAATCTTACCGATTTTCAGCTTGATGGGAATTTAGGTAACTTCGAATGTCTAAATTGACCGGACTATTCTTACTTGGGTAACTTTTTAGAAATCGCTTTTTGTTTTTTTTTCCAATACGACAACTTTCCTGCTGGAGTATCGAACACTTCCAGGCGTGGTGTTGTGTTACCTGTAAAAGTTTACTTGGTTCCTGCGACTATTGGATAAATCAGAATAAAAGACTTAGGTACTGTAAAAAGGGTAATTATTTATTTATAATTCACAATTACATAGTGTACCAAACAAAAATTCTTCAATATTACAAAATGAAACGTCTGTTACGTTTTGCCCAATTACTTGTGACCAAACCCTAATCAGATTTATTAGGTACCTTTAGATAATAACTATATTTCATCACGACCAAGGCAGGCACATCTGTATGCATACTTGCAAAATATTTAGGAATATTGTAGCTTAACATCTTACCACTTGATTATTTTAACGAATTTTGAGTGTAAAGATAAATAATACAATTAACGTTCTAATAACCTAAATCGACTAAATATTTAACATAAAGACATATTCTAAAATATAGAAATAGATTCCATATGGTGGCATTGCAATCAACTGCAGTAAACTTCCTTCAAAAAGGACAATATTGCAATAATATAAAATTATGAAATATTAATTATTCACAAAACAAAGACATGTGCAGCACCTGACCTAAACCTGTTCATATCAGAATTTAATGGAATATTTGCAGTTCTCAAAACCTGGTTATGTTTGCAACCATTCACATTAACATTATAATTGTAACAAACCCATAGAAAAATTTACACAAATCAGTACAACATGGTCACAAATACGAGCCCCAGTCTTCACTGTGGCATCTAACTTAGCATAAGCAATGTGGGCGTTTCCCACCCGGAGAAGAGAAGAAAGTGTTAGAGCATTACATGAGAAGCCACAACCAAGACTGGGGCCAGCATCGAAGCAGTGTGAGCATATAGCAACCCTATTAATATACACGTATATCCACACCGCACTAGTGACTATCAATCGAGTTCTATTACATAGCACAATTTTAGATTGTCTTAGTGCTTATCGAGTCCGTTCTACACGTTAGACACTTTGATACTCGTAAATTTACACTTTACACTCGAGTCAACTGTAAAATGGACACTAATATGTAGCGCGCACACAAACTTAACGGTCGTGCTATTCGGATGCGCCGTCGTCGGCGTCCTCTAAGAAGCTGAATTTATTCGATGCAACAAAATTCTGTAACAAAAAGAAAAACAGCATTATAACTCAACAGTTGATATGATGTATTGTGCAGATGAATTGTGATGTATTGTGTTATAATTATTTATGTGTGAAAGCTAAATGAAAAGAAATAAGGGTTGTACATACCGGTTTTTCCTGTTCTTTCATCTTGGGCATTGTTTTGTCATCGATTTCGTCGTGCCTGTCTCGCGAGCGGCTGGGTCGCGGACGTCCGTTGCGCTCGTCGCGCGGGTTAGCGTCGCGCTCACGATCGGCTTCTTCGTGTGTGTCTCTCTCCTTGGTTGTGTCTCTGTCCTTGGGTGTGTCTCTGTCCTTCTCTCTCTCGCGGGAGTCTGGACGACGTTCGCGCGATCCGTCCCTATGTTCTCTGTCATCTCGTGAGTCGCGTCTTTCGCCAGAGTAATCGCGTCGCCTGTCGCCTGAGTTGTCGCGGCGCCGATCGCCGGAATAGTCGCGTCTGGGGCGTCTGTCTCCAGAGTAATCGCGACGCCGGTCACCAGAAGAATCACGTCTCTCACCGCGATCGTCTTTGTAGTCGCGACGCTCGCGATCATCCTTATAGTCGCGGCGCTCTGGCTCACGCTTGTCGCGATCGTCCCGATCGCGGCGGTCCCTGTCGTCCCGGTAGTCGCGTCTGTCTCGATCATCTTTGTAGTCGCGTCTGTCTTTGTCATCCTTGGAATAATCGCGTCTGTCTCTGTTATAGCTGCGCGAATCTCTGGGACGTTCATCTGCGAATTTATAAAATTGAATAAGCCAACATTTATTATTTTAAAACCGTTGGGTTCTGGAAAGGCTGAAAGTCGACCCCAACATAGTTGGGAAAAGATATGGCAGATGTTGATGATTTTAAAACGTAACATCGAACCAATTTAAATTAATTTTGTTACTTACCACGTTTTGGTGCGGCACGACGTTCGCCGGAATGATCGTTCTGTAAAGATGAATGATTATTAACATGTTATTCGCCTTACAGAAAAAATATGTTAAAATTATGTTGTGTTAACTCACCCTTCTTCCCCAGCGTTCCTTCTCTTCACCACCACGCCTGGCTTCCTCCTCCTGTTTACGAAGACGTTCTTCTATTTCGCGTTCCCTACGAAAGGAAAAACAGCTAATTAGCCAGATAAATTTATAGGATGTATAAATATTTCTTTATTTATAATAATAAATGTAGGTATAGAGCGACCGAGTCTAGCACAGAGCGTGAGCCGGTGTCTAGTTAACTGATATTTATCTACACACATGTGATAACAACTTGATAAATATCGAGGCATAAATAAATATCTCAATTTTATAGTATTACAAACTTAGCAGCATTTCTAGTACGAATTTTCAACGATCATGAAGTATTTTTTTTAACAGCCATATCTTTGACTGCCTACACAGTCAAAGATATGGTGATATGATATATCAATATATATATTTTTTATAATTGGTGATATCAATTCAAGAGGACTGTAAATCTTACTTGGCTGCAGTGTCTACAGGTCTAGCGGCGCCGAATACACTCTCGGCAGACACAGGTTTGGGTGCCGTCTTTTCTGGCTGTTTGTCGTCAGCGCCGGCGCCATCCGCGGGCTTCGTGGGTGCCTCCGCGTCGCGCGGAACTGTGCGCGGCAACAGGTTCAGCTTCGGACGCTCACGAGGCTTAGCATCTAAGGAAATTGAGAAAAATGTTTAACATAATCAGTCACAGCTGGAACTGTGAGACGGAGATGACCATTTTCTACCACACAAGTCGCTTATGTGTGTGAAGATGCTATTTGATGCCCAAAATTGTAATGCAATGCACGAGATCGTAAAATATGACGCGTTTTAATAAGTGTAGAATTGATTACTATGAATATTTATGCATATTTACCTAAAGCTGAAATTCAATTGAATTACTAGAGATCATGGCATTTTTGGTTAAAAAAGTGCTTTCCAACATCTTAGCTTTAGGTAAATATGCATTCGAATAATTATCCCATCTCTAGTAATAAATTAGTCTTCATGAATAGAAGAATAAATGAAGAGTCGACCAGCGTTTGGTAAATAGGAACCTAGAAGATACTAATAGACAAGTATACAATCCTCTATAAGTTAGTTTAAATGTAGGTATAAAGCGACCGATTCTAGCACAGAGCATGAGCCGGTGTCTAGTTGACCAATTTAATCTAGCACATGTTGTAATAACAACCTAAAAAATCGAGACATAAATATCTCGATATTTATAGTCTGTGCATATTACCTGTCATAGGGTAAGTAAATGTAATCTATGTAGTAATAGGTAGCAATGTGAAACTTGTCACTTTCACTATTGCTTCAGTAGATACATTGATCCAAAAATTACTTGTTTGATCAATATGACACTGTCAATATTACCTTCTCTGGGAGGTGGATCACGTTCACGATCGCGGTCCCCAAAGTTTCTGCCACCGAATCCTCTGCCCTCTCGACTTCTAATAAAAACAATGCAGTCATTAAAAATCTATATTTATTATAAAAGCTTTTGCCTTATTTAAATAAAATTACTTTTTAGATTTTATTCATCAGTCTTAGCGAATAATTTCTAGTAGATGTGACACACGGCAGAGCGATAACCGTTAAGGTTGTAAGTATCTGCTGCATGCGACAAGCACAATACATGACCGTCGATGCGTTAATCAGCACTGGACGTCTACCGGCTGAAATAATGTTCCTCTTACCCAAATCCTCCTTCACGTTCGGCAGTGCGGAATCCATCGCGGCCGCCGTACCCGCTGCGTTCGGGACGGTCCTCGCGGTCGCGACCTCCGAACCCGCCACCACCGCGCTCTCTACCCCTGCAAAATTAGGATAACTTTAAAATAACATTACTGTAAATTAGACTGGTTTGAACACTACCTGTTAAGAGGAATCGTCACAAAGGTGTGAGTAACAACGATGCTATAAGCAGCCAAATGATGAAAAAATCTAATGATTTTGGCATCATCTGGCATATTTTTTATTGATAAACACTAACACCGTTTCAGCAGTCATCATGAAAGTTGACCTCCGCGCGGACAAGAACTAGTTGTGTCTAAAACTCCAGTTACCATATGAATTAATGATATAAATGTAGGTATAGAGCGACCGAGTCTAGCATAAAGCATGAGCCGGTGTCTAGTTAACCGATTCAATCTAGCACCAATGTTACATAACGAATTATATAACCTCATTAATATCGAGGCATGGAAGTCTCGATATTTTTGAAATGTGCTGGACTAGTTTATTTTTTCAGTCATCTGGGTGTGAAATAAGACTTCATACTTAACGCAACTAGGTAATTTGTTGTTTTAGCTGAAATTAACAGAGCACCGTAATTTTTGCATGATGCAATATAGAACTTACTCAAAACGATCGCGTCCGAACGAGTCCCGTCCGCCGTACGGCGTCCGTGCAGGTTCAGCCGGTGCAGGTCTATCTCCGTCGCGCCAGCCTCCCGGACGGTTGTCGGCACTAGCTACATACACAAACAATTAGTTACAGCTTCACATAGAAATGGGTCATACAACAGCTCGCTCGATCCATCACTCAGATTTAAGCACGTAATAGAAGGAGCGAACCAAAGACTAGTCTGAATTGAGTTATAGCTATGCTACGTCACAGATTAAACTAAAACAGCCGGCCAAGAGGAGCTTCCAAAGGCTAAGAGGGCCAAGTCTCGTCCATGTAGAGTCCTCAACGGAGCCCTAAAGCCTGAGTTTCTGGTTCCTCTCTACCGCTATAAGCAGTACCCCTTGCTGAAGGGTTAACAGCCAAAATGCACGCATGACCTTTACTCAGACCTTCCCGGGGCGGGTTGAGTAACAACGATCGCTGATTTTATTGTCATATTGTAAGTATCAATGTACACACGACTGTATCATTTAGCTTGGAGACAAAGCTTTGAATGGCGCAGTGGCACACGAATAACAATGACGATTCAACAAGAGGTAATAAATCGGCAATCATGTACTCTGTGAGTGCGCCCCAAGTGTGACATTACAGTTAGCTCCAACAATCAGGTTACTTATCATCATTGTGAATAAGGGGGCGTCGTCCATTAATTATGCAATTTGGGCGGTTTTTCTACAATTGTAAAAAAAGGATAACGTGATAAATTTTCGAGACCCCTCCACCTCTAAAATGCCTCACGTAATTAATGGACGCGCTTTAAGTAGTGAGGTAATATATGAAAATGTTGAAAAAATGTATCTATATTAGTATTATAAAGTTATAAGTTTGGATGTACGGAGTGATCTTCGGTACTAGTACTTCGGTACGGATTTCCTAGATTGTCATCTGTTAAAAAGTTTCCGTAAGAATATTTCCGCTCAAAACAAGCTTGTAGAAAATATATGTTGATCTTTTCATACATACATTATTCTGTACATAATAGATGAACATATAGCATATTACCCGGTACATGATAACTTTTGTCAAGAGCAATTTGTTTAGTTTCGTAGCGGAACGACACAACATAATTTGCGCTCAAATTACTTGCTAGTCTGCGTCTTTGAAAGGGTTGTGGGCAGGCTTAGCTTTGCTTACTTAGTACACAATGTATATTAGATCATCCATAGACTAACAAACATACCGCAAAGATGCGTGTCTTTATGACATCACAGTAATTCCCGTGGCGAGCGATAAAAGCTATCTATACTTATATTATAAAGAGGTAAAGTTTGTGAGATAGGAATGGTGATGGTATTTTCTGGACCAACTGAACCGATTTTGAAAATTCTTTGATCAATAATTAGCCATGTTTTTGTAAGTGTCACGCTGCCAGCTAAGGGGGCTGAGCCGTAGGGTAAGTGACTACGAGAACGCGGGTGAAACCTATTTTAGTATTCCGTGGCGTTACGAAGGACAATAAAATTAGAAAAGGCAAACTGGAATTATTCTGAAGACTATATGTAATACTCACAATCACGTTCTCGTTCACGATCCCGATCGCGATCCATGGCGCCGCGCTCCGCCATGCCACTGCGGTCCATAGGGCCACGTTCTGGGCGCGGTCTTTCCCTTTCCCGGCCGGACGAGTCGGGCATCGCACGCGGCCCTGAACGCCAATCGCCCATTGTGCGTTCTGGGTCATATTCCCTGCACAGCATATAAATACATAAGTGGAGTGATAAAAGTATCACATTTAATACACCATGCAGATTGAAATAAAATCAGAGTGGGGAACACTGTGATTATAAATCTTCACTGTCCCATAACTATGAGATACAGCCAGTTATAAATATTAGTCTGTAACTTTATAATATAGCATAAAAACACAGTAATAGCTAGTTTGACATCCAACTGTTTGTATTCAATAACAATAATTTTCAAAATGTAGTTTACCTGTCCCGGTCGGATCTGCCTCCCCTACCCATTCGGCGGTCATTGTCCTGCGTAGACACCTCTATTCTTATACGTCTCCCGCCTATTGTCTATGAACAAACGAAACTAGCTTACAATCCATGGAACACACAATAGGACCCCTTTTCAATGACTCACAAGGTTGCTTTTGGTTTGAATTTATAAACAAATATGTAAAGTAATCAGAATAACAGAATGGAAATAAATAGGGGTGTCTTTATCCTTTCTGGAGCACTGGTGGCTGTCTTTGTAACTTTGTGAAGGTTTTGTTTTTTATTTTATTTGTCTGAATGTTAGGTTAAATATTGTAATATGTGGGGAAATTGCATTTGCCACTTTAAGTGAAGATTATGAAAAATGGTTTAATAATAAAGCAATTGTAAAAATGCTTACCAAGTCAGGAATGTTCATAGCATTGATAAGACCCTCTCTGTCTTCAAAGTCTACACATCCATAGCCTTTGAGACGGTCACCTTCACGTGGGACTCTCAGGTTGATAATCTGTTATAAAAAAACACATAACATTAATATATTTCATTTCCTGAGCTTCTGCGCCTGGAAAGCATGTTATGCTGTTGGTCCCTGCTGTTAATCCTTACTAATATTATAAAAGCGAAAGTGAGTTTGTTTGTTTGTTTGTTTGTTACCTCTTCACGCTTTAATGGCTAAACCGATTTGGATGAATTTTGGTACAGAGATAGTTGGGAACCAGGAGACGGACATAGGCTAATATTTTTTTGAAAAAAGTGGGATGTAAGGGAGAAAGAGGGAAGAAACGGGAATACTTAGTGTTGCTATTACAAATCAATAAGGCGCTACCGAATTTAACGCGAGCGAAGCCGCGGGCAAAAGCTAGTTGTACATATTTGTCAGTCATTACAGGTACTGTACTGTGGCCTGAAAGTCTGACAACCAGTCATACCAAGGGGTATTGTGTATCCTATTACCAACTGGGTTGTGGAGGTTAGATAAACAGTCACGCTGTGTTAGTTTGGAAGCTGTCTCCAACATATTTGTGAAATGGCTAGGCAAGTGATGATGATGACATTGTTGAAAAAATACCTAGACTAAGGACAAACTTAACCATTGGAGGCAGATTTTAACGTAAAGCTTTTACTCAAAGGTGAAAGGATTTTGAATGTTTTTAAAATAAAAGGAAATGTTTTTCACATTTTACGGCATGGAAGATTTACATAAAAGAGATTCTTTTTGATAAGGTCATTATTATTTTAATAGTTTCAGATATCTTTTACATGATCTGACTTCCTTAAATTATGTGACAGTATCAGTAACAAGATCTATATTTCAAGTGGTATGTAAGTGTATATGATAAACTAGTATTGTAAGGGAACTGGTTTTAATGTGTCTTCAAGGCTATTGAAGCTTATGCAGAGTAGAACTACTATCTATAAATTAAAGATATTCATGATTTTATTTTATTTCTTCACATATCTTGAAATTAAGCACATAAGGTATGTGGACAAAGGCCTGGGATCCTAAATGGTCGCTTTACCAAAATCATAAAAGGATATATTCATAAAATGGTCATGCAGTTAAAATTGTGAATTGTCTATTTGTAACCATTTTACGAATGGTAATATAATTCATATTATTTCCCTGTTATGATTCTGCTTAAGCACCCATTTTAGACCCCCCGTTCCAATTACATGCCAATTCTGACAAGACCTAGTATGGTACCATAGTTTATTAACAATAAGCTGTAACAAATCGAGTAAGCAATATTTTGTAGGTTGATCATCATTAAAAACGTATGTCATGCAGAGTAGTGAATTTAATCAGATTAAATTATATTGCATGGCTTGAAAGATTCAATAATTTTGTGAAAGACGTTTGTTAAACACGATATGCTAATAATTGGATCGTATGACGTCATTTCAAAGGCGCACATTCTGCCTTGGACGCTTAGCTGATCAATAATTTCGGTAAAGCAGCTATTATACTTGTTACCCTTAGTTACTAAAACCTGGGTCTGAAATTGGCTCTTAAATATAATAAATCCTACCCATTATCCATTTAGGTGTCATGAGTTAGCAGGAACCACTCAGGCTCTGTCCGCATTAATTTATTTGTGAAAATGTTTCATGAAGAATGGGCAATAATTATAATACCTTAAGTCCAGTAAAGAGCTCCATGATAGCACTTTCGTCGACATCATACGGCAGATTAGAGATGTGCGCGGTGAAGGGCGGGCGACGAGGGATGGACTCGTCATCCACGGCCAGACCTCCGCGCGCCGCCCGCGACGCTGACGGAAGCACCACCGGCGCCCGCTGGCGCGAGGAATATGAGCTTCCTCCATATGTATTTTCAGCTAAGAACATATTATATATATTTGACATATTTGTTCCTGTTTAATGTTAGTATGAAACCCAATGGAGAAAAAATTCTAAAATAATTGAGATCCCTTTCCTCATCCGAAAGCTATAAGTATTTGGGTATGTCGGAAGCGTTAGGCATTAACGTAGCTGACATGAAGCAATTGTTGAGGGAGCGTTTCTTTGGTCGCCTGAAGAAGGTATTAAAAAGCCTTCTTTCGGGCGGGAACAAGGTGCGCGCCTTCCACAGTTGGGTCATGCCGGTTTTAATGTACTCTTTCGGCATACTCAAATGGACTCAGACTGAACTCGATGCCCTGGATAGGAGAGTCCGTACACTGCTGACTGGAAATCGGATGCATCACCCACGATCATCAGTGATGAGACTGTACAAGTGTACATCCCACGGAAGTGTGGGGGTCGAGGCTTTTTAAACGCGAAGACCCTCCATAACCGAGAGGTGTGCAGTCTCCGGGAATATTTTTTAAAAACCGACCTGGGTATGCACCGAGATTTAGTCGCAGTGGACAAGGGACTCACCCCGCTGTCCATGGCTAAAGAGAATTGGCGCAAACCTGTAGTACTTACTACCGATGACCGCAAAGAAGTATGGCAAGGTAAGGAGCTTCACGGGCGCTTCTACAAGGCTCTTCATGGGCCCGATGTAGATTTTTTGGCGTCCGTGTCCTGGCTACGATTCGGTGACCTATTTGGGGAAACTGAAGGTTTTGTCTGTGCGATTATGGACGAAGTTATGTTGACGAACAACTACCGGAAATATATTATGAAGGACGGGACGGTTGACGTGTGTCGGGCATGCCACCGTCCTGGTGAGTCCATCAGACATATTATTTCTGGTTGTTCTCGTCTAGCTAACAGCGAGTACTTGCATAGACACAACCAAGTAGCCAGGGTTATTCATCAGCAACTTGCCTTGAAATATAATCTTGTTGAATCTGAGGTACCGTACTACAATTATGTGCCCGACCCAGTTCTCGAGAAAGACCATGTCACGCTGTACTGGGATTGGTCTATCATTACTGACAGGACTATTGTCGCCAATAAGCCTGACATAGTGGTGATAGACCGATCAGCGCGCCGCGTAATGATAATCGATGTTACCATCCCACATGACGAGAACCTCGTGAAAGCTGAGAAAGAAAAACAACTAAAATATCTTGACTTGGCACACGAGGTTGTTGACATGTGGAATGTGAACTCGGCTATCATTGTGCCGATTGTCGTTACGGCCAATGGCTTAATTGCTAAGAGCCTCGACGAACATCTGTCGAAGTTCTCCTTAGGTGGTTGGATCAAGGGCCTGATTCAGAAGGCAGTACTCCTCGACACGGCCCGCACGGTTCTTGTCTTTGGAGCCCTAACCACCGGTAGCTTGGACCCTGCTCCCGTTACCGACGGAAACCTATTTTTATATTTTTAAATGTTTTTTTTTTTAATTTATTTTCTAAGAAATATTTAAAAATGTAATCTTAAGATGATAAGTAAATAAAGGAAATAATAATGAAAAGCAATGTACCTATTAAAAATTTTCCCTTGTAAAATTGAAATTGCTCAAGTGATTATGGTATGAAAATACTGTAAGTGGATTACATCAAGTACTTATTGTATTGTTTCTTTGTGATAAACAGCACTGGAGGAGGTATGTATAATAATGAGTACAGCACATACATATCCTGCACACAAATAACAGGTACTTTTTACTTGAGCATTGAATGTGTTTACCAAGATACCTATTAATATTATCAAACAAACATTTATAATCAACATGTTAATCATGTCTTTACAAGTTGTTGTTATCTAAACTGGAAATATTTACAAGAAGCTAATGATGCATCTACAATATGGTTCAAGTTAAAAATATAGCCTTGCACATTGTATAGAGAACATGTTTATAGTAAGGAAACTCCATAAGGTTGACAGACCCATAAAACCAACTTGCATATTGCTGTTGTATAAAAATAATACCACAACCCAAATTATTATTAAAACATACTTGAACCCTCAGAAAAATCAGGGAGCAAGCCAATGAAAGACTAGTCTGAATTGAGTTGTGACCGGAGTCATCTCGTAGATTAGGCTAAAATTGCTGGTCACAGGGGTTTCCAACAATGACAATGCTCACACCTCCACCTAGCCCCACAGGCCAGGCCTCACAGGCTTAGCATTACACTGTAATTTCTGGTTCCCCCACCTTCCCTTTGAGAGAAGCATCCGGCTAGAATGTGTATAACACAAAGACCTGTCCTCAGACCTTCCCGGGGCGGAAAGAGTGATAAACACTCGGTGAGTGCGCCCCAAGTACGAGATTAACATTGGCCAGCCATTACCCTTTACATCATCATTGGGTCAATTCTAAACATTTGGGCATTTGGGAAAGTATATTTACAATGAAAACATTATTTTCACTTACGTTCTTCATCTACAGAGTCTGCCCAGTTTGTTGCTGGAATTGTCGTTGGTTCTGCAATAATGTCTGTGATGCTGGCTGGGATCCATTTTGCCTTCTTTGATTTCTTGCCTGTAAAAATATGACAAGAAAATAGGATGATACATAATATGTTAAATATTGGCGACAGCTGGGTGAAGTCTTGAAAAAATAGAGGACAACTTAATGAATAATGATGACGCATAGTAAGTGAACGACCTACTCCGATTTTGGAAAGCGGTTATTCGCGGACACATGAAAGGACAATTTAGCATTTGATACACATCTGTTTTAGGCCCGGTCTTCTCACCTTCTCAGAGATAATTAAAGCCAATAATTGTAACATAAAATTGGGTTATATCGCTATTAAATTGATTGGGAGTATTGAGAAATGTGGCCACGCGGTAAATCCAAACGTCCGCAGAGGTGAAACGATGACACGTTAGCATTATTAGATAACATTGTATAGGCGCCAAAAGGGATGCATTGGGTAACTGATTCACATGCAAACTAATTTAGGTATGAAAATAAGGTGATAAACAGTAAAATAAAGCAATATACAGGGTTTTTTTCACGTGACAAAATTACTAGAACTAACCTGTAGCGGCCATATTACAAGGCTGGGGTCAGTGTTGCCAATGACGTAAAGACGTTTACATCCATGTATTACCAAAAAATAATTATTTAATTGTAAAATTGACATTTCACATTTCATGTGACAAAAAACGTTTTTTCTTTAAAATTAATTATCTTATACCATTCATAACCACATTGGTTTATAGAAAGATTTTATGTCTAAATATAAGTTTAAAGTAAAAGTATGGATTTTAACTTTAAAATGCAAAATGTCTTTAATTCGAGATCTTTCTTTTGACAGTTAAAATTAAATGGAATGTGCTGAATGAGCATAATTAATTTTGTCATATTTATTGTACTGTGTGTGTGAGAATTTTATTGTACATACTAAAGAAATTAAATATTTGAATACAGACATGAAAAATATATCCATGGCGTTATTTGTTAACCAAAAAAAGTAAGGCAGCTTCAAATCCATCAATGTATGATAAAATACGAACATGGTGCGTTCGTATAATTGCCAACATTGAAAAAGAAAACCGTTTTTGAATATACTATTTATAAAATTTTATGGCTGGTAATTTTGTGATAACTTTGGAACCTAGTATTTTAAGAGGGTTCAAATAATATTAAGTTTGTAGTCTATAAGGACTAGAAAATAATAAGAATATTTGTATAAAAAAACGAATGGTGGTATTATCCTGTTTTCTCCGTGTTAATAATGGTAGGGATGTAGGAAAAATATCAAACATAGGGATGAATGTAAATTATATATGGTAAAACATATTTACTGAATTTGTTTTACCATTTATAGTCTTCATTTCCTGGGAAAAATAGGGAAATACGTTTGTATGGGATAAACATCGTTAGCCGGAAGCCCGCGAAAATTCAAACTAAAACAATATTTTTTCAACAAGAAATTACTTTTTTTATTGTTAATTTAATGAATAATAACAAGTAGTTTTTATTTTTATTAACACGCAATGTTTTCCCAAGGTTATTAAATAACTTGCAATGTATACAATTTTAAAAGGGGTTGGAACTTAGTTCATTATTAGAGGTATATAGTCTAAGGGTTGGAAGATATTTGCACGAAGCGTGGCCTGCCTAACTTCTGACATTTAATTTTTTTTTTAAAAGCCGCCTCGTTTAAAACCCATATTAATGAATAGCTGGTATTATTACAAAAACAAGTTTTATTTGAGATAACATTTTCTCAACATTCTCGAAATATGTCTTTGATAGCTTAGCGAAGATTGGAACAATCTAGGAAACGTGACGCTATAGAAGATTTGGTCTCATCCAAAACTTGTTAGTATTGATGTCAGCTATTGATAAACAGGTTCGTGGATGCTTTTTTGAAAAGAAGTAAAATGGCAGAACTTACGCAGGCTAAATAATTCAAAGCCTTTGTGCAAATACAATTTAGTTTGGATGGCAATGGTTTTTAACAAATGGCATTTAAGCAAAAGTTTGTTTTTAACCCCCGACTAAAAAAGAGGGGTGCTATAAGGACCGCTAGGTGCGTCTGTGGCAGCTTAGCTCTGAAACGAGTGAACCGATTTGTATGCGGTTTCTCGATTCGGGTCACAATCGACAGGTAACTCTATATGGAACATAAATAACATTTAAATATTGACTTGTACACTAAGTACAAAATTCCGTTAAGCCGTTGGTCCCGGCTGTCATATGTAGATCTTTAATAGATAGTCGTTACAGGAAGTCAGCAGCCCAAAAATCGAACAGTTTTTTCAAGGGGGTTTCAGAAATATTACCCAGTGCTAACTGGGTTATGGATATCAGATAGGCAGGCGCTTGCGTCGCGCGTTGCGCTTGTCGTCGGTTAGGCTGAAAGTCGTTAAAGGCTAGACAGATGCTTATAATCGACGGTCCCTACGTACATACATAAGGACATGTCGAAAATGGCATTTTTTTTTATTGTCTCATTGGCTTTAGATTATCTATGCGCACATGCTGACATACGATTTTTATTTTCTTTTAATTTATTTACCTTGTTTTAGAAATCGTATAAAGAGAACAAGTCTTAAAAATACAACGAATAAGTGTCGTAGAAACGGTCATCTCTCAGTTTTTCTAAGAAAACGTGAAAAAATAAAATATTTAGGTATGTGTAAATGGTATCATAAAGCTCTTAAAACTGTTAAAATATTGTAGAAAGAAAATATTTATTATTGCTCATAGAATTATTTCTAGGGCGTGTTGAACACAAATTACGCTATCCTGTAAACCTCAGTATTTGACTTAACCTTATGTATGTACGTAGGAACCGTCAAATATTGAATAAAATATTTTTAGCTTCCCACTTGTGAAATCCTTTCCCTTAAATAAAAAAATTACAAAAATAGAACTTAGTATTATATACCTACCTCTTTATACATATTGTAGTATAAACCGACAATCCATATGCTTTCTGCACCTTAATTTGTAGACAAAGCAAGGTTGATAAGCCTTATTTTATATCTTGATGCCTGATTTCTTTGCGCAGCCTTGCCAAGATGTCTTTTTAAGTTCTAATCACGTCATACTCAAGCATTGTCTTTGAATTCCTTAGATAAAGATGGAGTAATTTTAATTCTAATAAGACACGGTATCTGAGGATCTAATCTTTATCGGAAACTAGCCTGCATTGGAGGTGAAACTATGCGTCCATTGTCGCATTGCGTTCTTCGGAGCAACTTTGCTAAAGAACAGCTTTTAAAGCTAGCGCTCATATTATCCAACTGCTCCATTTTTGGGGTCCGTACTTCAAAAGGAAAAACTGAAACCTTTATAGGATCACTTTGTTGTCCGTCTGTCTGTCTCTCAAGACCCTTTATCTCGGGAACGCGTGGAGGTATAGAATTTAAATTAATATGGAGGTCAGCAGTCCTCTGGAGGTGTTAAAAATCTATGTGAAGTCTATATGATCAAAATATATGGCCGTTTATGTCGCAAAAAACGTATTTACAGACTTAAATTGCAGTTGGTAAACTAACTGGTACTGGTATTTCGATGTATGGGGACAACGATTTTTCAAGAGCCTTCAATACAGTTTATCTTTAAGTTAGAGCAATGTTCGATACTTTGATTAGTTAACTGCAAGTTTTTACGGAACCCTCGGTGCGCGAATCCAACTCGCACTTGGCTGGTTTTTAAATATTTTCTTCCTTTGTATTGAATTTGATCATCGAAAGCACATACATATTTAAGGAAATACAACACATCTGGATCTTAAATCATCTTGTTCTCAAGCAATTCCTCGCCGACGGACATGGGCTGCGGCGCGGTGACTGGGCCAGCTCCCAGCAGCGGCCACACCAGACAGACGTAATGTGCTCGCGATAGATGGCATTCAGGTCCCGCGACGATACCGTGCGGACGCGCGCACTGATATTTCGAGCGCGCTCACCTCGACTGTTAAACAGTTTTTATCGAAAGTTTTTTTGTTCTAAAGTTTTTATTTAGTCATTACTGTTAGCTTCCCGAGCGGGTGCTTGTACTAAGAAAAATAAATAAAACAATTTTTTTAGAGCTTTATCGTGGTCTCCTTTCTCTGTTGTGCTTGCCAATGTATTGAATTTTGTTACGAGGTGACGTTAGACGTATAAACACTGCCCGGTGATAACGGAGAATGATGTGAATAGTGGTGTGTTTATGTTTGTGATGTGCGGTTTAGTGTAGACGTGTGTTGTTTACAATGGGGTACGCAACGAGTGGCGCGGGGCGCGCGGCGCACGAGGCGCTGCTGGCGCGACAGGATGCAGAGCTGCGGCTCATGGAGACCATGAAACGGAGCCTCCAGGCTAAGATGAAGAGCGACCGAGAGTACGCTCTCGCGCTGTCCGCAGCTGCCGCGCAAGGCCAGAAAATGGACAAGTGTGAAGAACTTAACGGTAAAAAATCAGCGCCACTTAACGAGAATAAACCCTATTAGCACCGCTGAACGGTCTTCTTGCATCAAAGCTTCTTTTTACTGATATTCTGTAATAGATACTAACAGAGCGATAAACACTCAAGTGTAGTCCAGGAGTTATGCACATCTATGATTAAGAAACCGTTGCATTTAAATGTGATGTGTTAAACACGAATACGCTAAGGCTTAACTTACAACCAGTTTCTGTTAGCAATCATTGGAATAGATAATTAATTGTTGAAATAATTGCAGTTTAAGCTAAGGGAAACTTTGTGTCTTTCAAGAATGAGGTTGACAATTTAAAAAAACTTAGTTGTCATGTAGGTAAGAGCGAATTTGACTGATACTGATGTTTCATCCCCAAATTTCATCACCCAAATCTCTAGTCGGTGGCAAGAATAGTAATAAATAAACTAACTATTTACGAATAAATTTGTTGAGAGCAAATACGTACTTATTAGGAGCAATTGGGTGCTGTTTATAACGACTAAAATAATACAGACAGACCTAGGTTATTTCCTGACTGCACAGGTTTTCATCACCCTGTCAATTTAGAAGTAGGAAGAGTTTTTAATTACTTAGTTAAGTATAAATAAAATCAATAATTCTGAGTTGGTAGTGGTGATTTTAGGTTGACCCTCACGAAAATAATTTTAATATTAGCAAGCAGTAGGTAGGTAGACACAAATCTCAGTCAAATTTATTGAAGCAGTTTTTTAATTATGTAAGTACCTAATTTCCTAATTGCAACTATAATTGGAAACGGCCTATCCCAATGTCACTTATCCGATATTCTGCGGGCCTGCTACAATGAGGACAAAACAGTCCAAGAATTAAAGGTAGCAGATAAATGAATGAAGAAGGCGCGGTTGACGTAGATAAATTAAACTGGGCAAATAGGAAGCTTTGGCAATAGACAAAAATTACGAATCAAAACATTACGAAACAATCGGACTGATCGTGTTTACGTCAACAATTACGATCCAACAAACATCTGTAACCTTACATGTCAATTTTCATCAATATTCCAAATAGTAGGTGGGACTGTGGGTGCTGTCATTGTTCTCACCATAACTGTTCCATGGTAGGCTGCCCCTACCATATGGTAACACTATTGTTTTTGGAGATCATGAATAAAAATGCTTTGTTTGAAGAGACCTTACAGTAGTGCAGGTAACTTCTTTACACCGTTAAAGTCTATTTGTGGGATCATCTTTTTACCTTTGCGGATCGAAAGCTCCGGGAACTCAAGATAAGATGCGAAATCGTGATGAATTCTTGTTCATATAACAGATTTAAGTTAGTCCCGATGTAATTTACTTTACTGATTTCATATTAGTATGAACATCGAAATTACTGTTGTACTTGTTATGGCTAATGACAATGCTATAATTTTAAAAAAATATATAGATTTCTTTTAAATGGATTTTCTGTAATTATGACATTCGTAAATGGTTGATAAGTTAGTAATCAAACAATAATTTACGTTTTGATCTGTCTAGATATTATTGTTAACATATAAAACTGGTTTGGTCCCTTAGTACAGCTTTTGCCGCTTGTCGCTTCGCGTTTCGATAAAGCATGATTCACTCAGTCTTGTGAAATTGAAATATTTGCTAGATTCATAAAAGATAGGATTGTAATTTTTATAACATTATCTACTAATTTAACATGAATTTTCGCTATGCACGTAGAATTATATTTGTAGTAACAATCGATTTCAATTATTTTGGGACCATGGTTCGTGACAGGCTCATCGTTGGCTCTAGTAGTCGCAAGAGCGACTGTTGAGAATGAGGTCCAGGGTCCGGCAAATTCCTACTAGGCTTTTTCATCAGGAATTTTTCAGTAGCAGCTATGGAGTTTAGAAACAAATTCAAACTCTGTGGCTGCATTTTACCCCTGCCGTAATGATATAAAGACAACTTGGAAATGGGGATGTACGCATTTCACAATCCCCAAGATTACAGGTGCGCTGTTATGTTATATGATTTGTAAGGCTAATTAAAATTGAAAACAAGTCTTTTGCAAAGTGACTTTCAGTATTCTGTGCTTTCAGTCAGATTTTGTGCCAGAAATCATTCAGCACGTTCGACACGCGTCTAGTCTAGACATAGCGTTATTATCGTCAATAACTAATGTCTTACTGTTACACAAACATGCATGGGCGTAGTCAAGTTGAGATAAATGGATCATGGACCGTGTTTGAGTTCTAGTGACCTCATTTTTCCCCTCGAAAACATGCTTGGTTGCTCATAGGGTTATAGTTTTGGGTATCATAATTTGTGCTCACTGTTGCATATATAAGCTGGAATAATTATCTTCTATAGTCTATACATAACGACTAAAATCTACAACGAACGTTGATCTTGCCAACCACTGTGTTTACTAATTGTTTTTATGACGAACAACACAAATTGGTATTTACTTATTCTTTACTAGCTTTTCATTAAATACCTTTTAAATTGACAAAAAACTCAGTCTTTTATTGTTCCTGCATTTAGTCTGTAAACAACATAAAAAAATAAAAGGCCCTTAAAAATCCCCTTTTATTCCAGGCTCTGTAATAGCTTCAGCCTGGAGGGCCATGACCGAAGAGTGGGAGAATATCAGCAGGCTTATCAGGGCCAATGCTGAGGCGCTAGAGTCTAAAGCCCTAGACAGACTTACAGCCCTCATGACAGAGCGACGGAAATCAAGGAAGGTGTACCAGGAGGACCATTCGAAAATTAATTCGCAATTTACACAGGTAAGTTTTGAAGCAAGAACATTTATTGTGATTTTCATATTATGAAGTACCTATACTATAAAAGGGATTTATAATTATAATAAATAACCTAGCGGTTTCACCAGCTATTCAGATTCTTAGTGTCGTAGCGTGATGCTATATAGTCTTTTAATTTCGTGAAAGAATGTCTTTGCAAAATTTAAAATTAATCCGGCAAAGGAATCGCGTTTTCCCATACAATCTTTGCCAACCTGTTTCACCCCTTAAAGGTTGAGTTTTATTGAGCACCTACGTCCTAAAAGCAAAATTGCATGCAAAATGAGAGATTCCTGAGATTCCTGTAACTTGTAGTTTCTGAGATTTCGTGATGAGTGACTGAGTGATTTTCTCTTTTATTGTATAATATGAGCAATATACATAGATATTCATCCTATATTTTTCCCACTGATTTTGTAGGTACGGTCCATGGCCACCACTATGAGATGGAGAAGGTCGGATGTTACCACTCGTCTTAGAATTTGTTATGTGATAGCGTTAAATCTCTGTAATTATTAGAATTTGGTGATATCAATAGTAAGTTTTTCGAGAAATTGATAGTTATTTAAAATAGGCTCTTAACTTGAGCCATAAGTCGTAGTAGCTTTCTTATCACGTGTGCTATCACCGTATCGGATCACGTCTGACGTTGATAATGCTCTGACTCACGCACTATTTGACTATTTCTCAAGTTTTCCCTCAATCACGTACGTTTTGTTTGTTCTGATAACTTTGCACGAAATTATCGTTCTAGCTTCTTAAACCATTTTTTTTGCAAGCAAAACTATTCCGCTGTTGTTTGTTACAGCAATGTTTTCTGTAATCGGATAATACCGTTTGCACTTATCATGTTTATGTTTATTTATTTTCTAAACGGCCATGTCTTACGCCGAACAGTCGGCACACGCGGCCCGTTACTGACCGGTCCGGCTAGAATCTCAGTTCCTCGTCCATTTCCTATCGCCGATCTACTCCCAGTACCTGATCCACGTAATTAGGTCTTAGCCAACGGTGCGCACGAAAGAACCGTGTCGAGGCCAGTTTACAACCAGATGTTAACGTTACCACTCCAATACAACTGTGCTTCGATGTGGGCTAATCGATCTTATCTGATAACCAATGACTAGTACCTCAGGCTGCTGATGAATGACACGCCGCCGTCATCATCGTCTACTAAGATAAAACTATATCGACTTATTTCCAGATGCAATAACATAAATCGATTTCTTATTAGATACAAACTAACGTTTTACTGGATCGAATCTCGAGGAAGGACCAGTTTCGTAAAGTGTATTTTTGCAGCTTAAACTTCTTGTCAAACCATAAACCTGTTTGTTGAGATTAGGATTTCGAAATACTCAGATATCATTATGGACGCCATCTCGTTTAGGATTTGGACTAATGCCAATTTTTTGCCTGAGATGTAAATAAAACAAGCAATATCGGCGCCGTTGTGCCGTGCGTCGTACCCAGTCGTAGCTGTGCCTACCACCATCATTATACACGCATCTGTTAACATTTTATCTGGAACTTTAAACTAGGTTGCGCTCTATTTACAAATGTTAACTGGTAATAAATGATTTATGTTTTCGCAGAAACTCTAGGTTTCTTTCTGGTTTGTCGAACGATTTGAGCGCAATGCGATGTGACTAAATGTTAGAAAGTTAGTTACCCAAGTAGTGTCATGGCTCGAAGCTACAAGCGGCAGGAAGGACATTTGTATGCCAGGGAATGCACTCGCTTTAATGAATGACTGACATTAGACCGCACGGTAACGACCTCCTGGAATGCGTGGGACGATACCCGGAGAATTACAATTCTGTTCACAGATCACTGTCTACTTGAACTTTTTCAGTTAACAAAGGACAAAGCTTACAACGATGACTTTGAACTTTTGAGAAAACGAATAATTCCGTTAGATGTTATAGAAACGAAAGGGATTGAAAATGGAAGTATATTATTGTCTGAATAAGTTAAGCAATCTTAAGATTGATCGATAAACAATAAGCCTGTGCAAAAGCAACCCAGGTGAGGTGAGAGGTCCTCCGCCCTCCGCGTCTCTCTTTAACACGGTATTATTTGAATGCACCAGAGAAGGATGTCGGCATAATTTCGTGATTTGAACCAAGTCGCGTAAAGTGAGATTCTGTATCGGGATTGGTCGCGCGGCACCTGTCAACGTTCATTGGCCCTATGCCTGCGCTGCGGCGCGTGCACGACTGATTTCTTTTTAGTTTCACCTTTTTGGCCATTATTTTGCATTAGTTCAATTAAATTGGAGTTCGTAACAGTATAAAGGGGTGCTCATCTTGTACTTTTATCAAAAGTAGGTATGGGAATAATATCACTGTAATCAAAAATCTTCGAAAAGTCCCATTGTTCAACAACTAATATCATCGTTTTACCTTATTCTCATAATTAATATTTATACAATTTGCGGTTTTAAGCCGAACATTAGTCATGCAATATGTATATGTCGAAATCCGACAGTGTGAATGATATCGTAATCACGAACTCTTCAAATTCTGCATGTTGTGCCGGATGTACCTAGTTTTACTGGGTCTTAAATCGCATTCGAAATCTAGGGTCTTGCCGTGTCTGTGTTACAAAACAAATAAAACGTAGTAAACTGGGGCAAAAGAACTGCGACGTGAATCTAGTTGTAAGTTTCCCTCGTCACCGCTAATAGTTGACAATTTCACCCAGTTTTGATAACTACGATGTTGATAGACAAAATAAGCTTTCCAATAGTGATCGTTCGCTGCTGTTACTGAAGACTATTCTCAGTTCTTCATGACATTAGTTTTGAACTTCAGATTAAGAGACATGTATTTTTTCCATTAATTTGATTCGGATGCGTAAATGTCAGTAGTTTTATGTAGTCGATGTCTAGGTAGGTATAGGTAGTCGAATCGGGACTTAATAAGTGTCCTGCCATTTTTGTTGTCGGAGCAATAATCACAACCTGCCAGCCTGTGAGGTGAATGTCATAACGTACCTACGTATGATACTGCAGATAAACTCATCATTGCATTTCTGTCGGTCCACTGCACCATTAGGTCATTTTGCAGATATGTTATAATTGCGGGGTTTGCAGCCAACTGTATCAAATTATCATTTTATTTCTGCACTATATGTCAACCATGTGTTGTGAGGTGTGTGGTAACGGATAAGTCGGAATAGCGTATTAATAGTTTGTTGACTTGTACCTAAGCAACTAAATAGTTCACGGTGTATGCTTAGTAGAAGGGTGAGATATCTAATAGTATTTGATAAACATTGATATTAAAATGTAGCTGTGGTTACCTACACATAAAATGCATATTTTCTGATATCTAGGTCATGTAAATTACACGCGTGATAATTACGTAGTAAGTATTTCTAGACTATGTGTAACTTACAATTAGCCGTGTGAACATCAGTCTGCGACATTATATTTCTTGTACCTCTGTAAATAGCTTTCTGGTTCGTATTGCAAAATATCCGTTCAACCAGTAAGCCTACGGAAATAACTCATTTTGTAATATTTATCTTTGGCGTTAATTTTTTGTCGTAGATGTTTGAATGTGTGCCAATATTTTACGTTTTGTTACAACATTTTGATGTAAAACAGATGGTTCTGCCGTTCCCTTTGTACCTACAATATTAGATTGGATTCAGCAATAAAACAACGTATAGGTACTTGTGTCATAGATAAATTTAGAAGTACCTATAATTGAAATAATTGTCCGGGCAAAAACATAATACCTACGAGCAAATATTTTTTTCGAATACAGAATAGCAGTCTGTTAGTCGAAAGCAATTTATAACAGTTTGTATAAACGGCCATGAAACCATTTGGGTAAATTGTAATAATTGAATGGGCAATAGGTAGCTAAGCGTATGGTAGTATAAGCTGTAGATGAAGACATTGTTGAAACAAACTTGCGAGTTGATTGTCTTGTAAATTATAGGCGTCGTTTCCGGCAAAGTAAAAGATTTAAGAATACATTTTTTCGGTACACGTAACAAGCTACATAGGTACTTTCGAAATGTCAGTTTTTCTGGGAATTCTGTCTGGTTGTTTTAAATAGAACATAATATATGCCGAGTCTGGGTAAATGACATAATTATAGAAAATGTTTAAATGTGGAACTAGGTAGTCAATCTTGTAATCCTGTCAAAACACTTGCCTATAGGTATAGAAAGATTCACTGACATAATTTTAAGCGCAAACTTTACCTCACCTTTGCCCTATGCAAAATAGATTTAGTCGACATACATAGTTCCAGATGGTGGTAATCAAATTCTCAGACAGTCGATGACATGACCGGTTCGAGTTCGACCCGCTGGGAGGCTGCCCCTGCGACGCCCCATTGTTGCGCAAGAATCGAATCGTCTCATTAGTGGGCCGAGCGGGGAAAGTGAAATCAACCGACGTTCAGTGAAAGTCTCAATGACAGTTATCTAATTTTGATAGCAGGTTGGTGATTATGACGCGTTTAGCCGTGGGTGATCTCGAACCAGTTTAGGGAAGATCAATTAGGGACGGGTTTTGTTTGATAGCACCTACGCCACTGCGCCATCAGTTGGAGTCGATTTCCAATTAGTTTGTCACTTCCGTTCGTGATTTCTTCCGCACTGATTTTACTAGACTGGCATTCTCTAATCGAGACTAAAGTAGATCAAGGTAATCAGTGTTTAACGTTCATTTAAATTTTGTTCCTTTTCGGTACGTACGTAGTTAAGTTCTGGTGGTCGTCACAGGCTATCAAATAGACACACTTAAATAAAACCAACATATGCATTTGTTTGACGTCAATCACTATTATGAAAAACCACAATGTTATTATCAAGTAGTTAAAAATGCGATTAACAACCAAAGAAGGAAATTAACTAGAATCAGATCGGAGAGTTTCAAGTTGATGACAAAACAAGACGAAAAGTAACATCATTCTTACCTTCTAACCTCAAAATACGACATGAATAGAGTGATGAACGGGACTGCATTAACACTCGACAGTGAAGTTTTATCTAAGAAATTGCATTCCGACGCTGAGTCAATAGGCAGTCTTTGTTATCCTTAACGAGTTCCTACAGATACCGAACAACTGTATCGTTATTGACTGGAATTTCCTTTTACCACAGATAACAACATTATCTTCTGACATTAGGTAGGCACTGTGCAAATATCAAGGTCACTGACTTTTAGTGCAGGTGAAGATAATATTGATATTATTCGTATTTTTTGTATGTTAATGTTAAAAAAAAAAAATTGTCTTGTTGCTTAGTGTTGTATCGTCTAGACTAGACTGGCTAAAATGTTAAGGCATCATCTGCCTAGCCTATTCCCAACTATGTTGGGGTCGGCGTCCATCCAGTCTAACCGGATGCAGCTGAATATCAGTATTTTACATGGAGCGACTGCCCATCTGATCTCCACAACCCAGTTAGTACTGGGTAATGCGATACCCCTTGGTAAGACTGGTTGCCAGATTTTCGGTACACTGACTACCTGTAACGACTGTCAAAGATCTACAAATGACAGCCGGAACCAACGGCTTAACGTGCTTTCCGAGGCACGGAGGAAACTCGGTATGTAACGGGTGGTCACCCATCCACAGACCAACCTAGGCAAGCGCGGCTTAACGTAAAGATTGACCCGAGCGGCTGCTATTATTTAGCCACGAGCAAAGGCAAAAGTCATAATTTCTATAAAGTACATGATTCCAAGTCAACATTTTTGTTGAAAAAAAAAGCTCCAGCTAATGCTACGATGAACTTTGCCTCTTCATTGATATAAGTAATATACAGAAAAACTTAACTGGGGTTTCCCTTGGCTTGATGCAAGATAATCAGACAACCACACCTGAAACAGCTGACTGTGTGCTTACAGAAGGTGAAAAGTTAGAAGATATTACTCAAACTATGCAAAAACTTTTTGCTAGAATGTCAGGGTTGAATATATGAGCTCATGTCTCTAGTCTAGGTTGAGTATATGTATGAGCTCATGTTGTGTCAAAATCAGCAGTTAGCGCGAAATGTAATATGTCGTGACAAAGACGTGGCGTATTTCCAATACCCGTTGCGTGGCGTTAGGGCGATGCCACGATGACGGTTACATTTAGTGTAACTACTGAACCTCTAATCCTGTTTGTCAGCATTAAAACAAGTGTGATAACGAAGTCTACAATAGTCTGAAAGAAATTTCTAAAGAAATTTCAGCCAGCCAAATTTATAGGTTTTTTTTTCCTGTCTTGTCTACTGTGTCAAGATATATAAATAAGTAATTCGTAAGTGTGAATCTCGATATTTTTAATGGAAGAGCTGTAGCTTAATATATTATAGAGATTGATTTCCATCACTTATCTGATGAATTGGGGAAGGGTTAATGGACGATTAGATAAGAGCTGTCGAATTTAATCAGTCAAAGAACTATAACATCTTAATTCAAGTTCATTGATGAAATATTTTTGGGGATTTTTTCGTTATTTCAGCCCTGTTAGCTATAAGGGGTTCTGGGATTTCAGAAACTCCTAAAGAATCAATCGTAAGGTCTGTTTTATTTCTTCTCTTTCATTTAACATACGATATTCCTGACATTCCATCTACTTTTCGTATTATCCTCAGCTATATGTTTATCGCTATGATCTTTACGTTATACAATGAATGTGCTAAACACATTTACATAAGCACTAATTTTAACCGCATACCTGTAAGTATTTAGTCAATGTAATGGAGTCACAGGCAATAAATTCAAGCAGCATGGCCAATTGCCAAAAACGCCATACTAACAACACCACATTAGATCGCTTAGAAGTTTTCTCTGAAATTGTTTGTTTTTGTTCGTACTGAACTCTTTCTGCTATGAAAAAAGTGTTTCTCTCAATAATTGTTTAGACTAACCAGAATCAAGGTTTCGCTAGTAACTGTTGGCTGTAAGCCTCTCCCATCCTAGTTCATACATTCAACACATCATCTTTATAAAAACTACTAGTTTTTGCCCGCGGCTTCGCTCGCGTTAAATTCGGGGTAACACAGTTCCCCTTTTCTGATTTACAGGTACCTGCTACCTGTAGTTTTTGCCCTTGCGCCTTATTTATTGTAATAGCAATGCTAAGTTTTCCCTTTTCTTCAAAAAAATAGCCTATGTCCGTCTCCAGGGTCCCAACTATATCTGTACCAAAATTCATCAAAATCGGTTTAGCCATTTAGGCGTGAAGACGTAACAAACAAACAAACAAACTCACTTTCACTTTTATAATATTATAAGTAAGGATTCGCTTCTCTAGGTTCAGTTTGTGTAGCTTTACCTTTTAATTGAATGACTGTCCTGACTTGTGAAGTACGATGGGCTGGATTTATTTTACCTGCATTATTTTACATGAAGTGATGGCGATTTGACCACCATAATACAAGGAACTGCTACGAAGCCATTTTTCTAGTACACCTAATCTCATATATTCATGCGTTTTCAACAATCTCTGAAGTCAAATTATGCCATTTTAGTCAATTTAACCTTCGGACGAAGTTCATTTGGGACGAAAAAAGAGTTGAAAATGATCTCATTTAGAATCTTAACTTCTTTCTCGCAGGACGTTCGTCTAGTGCTGATGTTCATGTCACACTTGTAATAATGTAATCACTTGGTTTGGGAGTAGAAATAGAAAGTCACGTGTTACAGTTTGATATGATAAAGGAGTATAAGTATAAGGTGTTTATGAATAACGACAACACTTACATAATAAATAATAATTTAATAATCACAGATACAGTTAGAAGGCCTTATTCCAAAAAGAATAAATTAATAATTTAAAACTAAATAATACGAATACTGTACTGATAATGGGTTATCATTAATAAATATTCAAGCAACTCCGACCCATAGATATATAATATCAGGAGTGATCGCCTGTAATGAAACAGGGTTCATGTGTTTCTGTACAAAATCAAATCTTGGATTGTTGCATAACAGGTGAATGTCAACAGAATTCGTGTTCATAAATAGAACATTAAAATGAGTAAGTATCTGCCACAGTACCTTAGTATAATGTACCTAGTACTGAAAAAAGTACTGGCGAATGACTAACTATGAGCAATAAAATAACTAATGACAAGGTTCTTGGGAAGCTTGCGTTCCGGAAAAGGACACAGGTACACACGTCACAGCACATTGTAGGAAACAAGTAGTTCCCCGTAGACACCGCATAATTATGTTAGATGTTATACATAAAGAGTTTCTACATTTCATTTTCCTCGTCCTTTTAGGCTTGAATGTACCAAACAAACATTTTTAAAATGCTTTTAATCCTTAGACACAGCTCTCTAAATAATCAAATTTCCTTATAGCTTAATCAGCTACAGCAGCTATTACTACTTCTTAGGTTTTAATGTTTTCTTTATACAGAAACTAATAAACTTTTCGAAAAGTACTTTGAGAGATTTGTTCTGATTAGTTTTCTTCTTTGAATCAATAGTTCTTTCGGGCACATCTCTACTATCTTCAATTTTCACGTCACTGTTACTGACCAACACATTTATTTTCACTGTACTACTTTTACTGATCATCTCCACACTTCCATAGTTGTCAAAAACGTCTATGGAGCACTCATCACCAATGATCATAACACTTCCCACGTTCTTATATATCTTGATGTAGTTGTTGTTGCCTATAATCTTCAGTTGATTATTATTCTCCTCTATTTCCATCTTTAAATTGTTCCCGATCAGCGTATATTTCTTCATGTTTTTATTTTTATTAACGATGTCACATGTGTTCGTCACTACATAAACTAACAAATGAACTATCAAATGAGTCGTGTTTCTCTTATATTGGAGCCATAACGGTGGGTCGGCTCGGGGCATTTCTGTGGTGAATCCCCGATGAGGTGCCGCGCCGTGGCCGATATGAAATCATTGCGTTGTTTTAATAATATAGTGTTTATAATTTATGCTTATAAATTTATTATCTCTGTATATTTTTAATCTTATTCGTAGCAAACAAATCGCGGATTTGACCTTTACCAATTTGTATTGTTTCCCACGATCGCATTGTTTCTTGTGCATAGCACCCATGCAGTTCATAGCACCCATGCAGTTCATATTTCACAATAGGCAATTTGCATGGTGTTTATATTAAAACATTAAAATATAAACGGTTAAATCTTGTCCTCTGACCTGAGTTCGAAGTATCGTTAATCGTTCCAATGGATTGTCAACATATTATGTGAGTGTCGGTGTTATGCCATAATACCCCCATCTTGAGATTATTGTGATCTATTATAGTCGGCGAGACTTGATACATCGAGATCTTGATCACGAGTATTGATTACATCGGCCCAGATTTAGCAGACCAATAAAACAGCCGTTAACCTGGATTGTCGTTACAGTTCCACATCCAAACAAAATGCAATGTTTTCGATTAGAAAAGGACACAGGCACACACGTCACAGCACATTTTAGGAAACAAGTAGTTCCCCGCAGATCCCGCATAATATGTTAGATGTTATACATAACGAGTTTCTACATTTCATTTTCCCCGCCCTTTTAGGATTGTACGTCAGGACCCAAACATTTTTAAAATGCTTTAATCCTCGCTCGCGCTCTAAATAATCAAATTTTCTTATAGCTTAATCAGCTACAGCAGCTATTACTACTTCTTCGGTTGAAATGTTTTCTTTCAGAACCTAATAAACTTTTCAAGAAGTACTTTGAGCGATTTTTTCTGTTTAGTTTTCTTCTTTGAATCAATAGCTAGATCAATAAAACTCCCAAACACAATGTAATGTTTTCGATTATGATTAAATAGTTTTGTGTGACATAACAGCAATGTGGTACCAAATCGTTATCGTGTTAATGTATTCTGTTTCGTCTGGTGCACCAATAAGCGCAAATTACTCTTTATACTTGCCTTTGTTGACGAAGACGCCGCCATTTTTAACCGACGAAAAAAAGGAGGTTCTCAATTCGACATGTATATTTTTTTTTTTTATGTATGACCACGCATAACTTTTAATTTGGTCGAGAGTAACCGTCTCGGTTCGGGTTTAGTTTCGCGAGGAGGCGGCTGCTCGTTAGACGATCACCGAGACCTGTTATTTGCCTCGCCGACAATCGCATCCGACTATTGGTAACTCTAGAACGCCTCTTTCATCTTGCGTGAAATTGCCTTTTGATCGTTGCTTTTAACTTGTTTTGTGTCCGGATGAATATATTATTTGGACAAAAAATTGATAGGTTTAGTTCGAAGATCGATGCAGATTTGATTACAGATCGAATCTGCATCGATCTTGGTGAGGGATTAGAATTTATTTTATCATTACAAATAACAAAAGATATCATCAACAGTACTAGCCTCGGTTGTCTATTATTCTGAAGAAGTCAATACTCTCAGAGAAGTCAATAAAGGCCAGATTCTAAGAACTGCCCCGAGGCCATGACTTTATGCTAATTGTATATAGCAGCCAGTTCTTGCGCTGCTATTGATTATATTTGAGCTCATTAGGCTCAAGTCAATAATAAGCGCGTTGTTGTTGGCTGCATGTCTGCCCCAGCATTTATTATCTGGCTACAGAACACATCAATTACGGATATTAATTCGAGACGCAGAGCAGAAATAGATCAAACTCATGCGCATCTGATGCGTGCAATCTACGGCCATGCGGCCGTAGATTGCTTGCTTTGCTGTTTAACTCCTTTAATTGCATTTTGATTTTGTTCAATCCATGTTTTTGTTTAGTCCTGGTTTAGGCCCGCCGTCATGCCAAGGCAAGTTGTGAATATACGTGTGATGAACTTAAAGATTATAATTTCGTCAATATCTGTTCTTAGGCTTTTTTTTCTTTTTTCGGAAATCATCAAGTAACTTCTCCCGCTCTGGGCGGAACAAAAGGGAGTGTTAGACTTTTACTGATAAAACCTACCCATGTATCTTCGCGGCCTTGTTTCTTGAAAAGAGAAGAAACGGGGTCGCGGTATCTCTCTCTTTAGAACAACCCACAGCCTAGGCAGGCGGTGGCCTTGGCAGGCCCCTCTGCTTTGCTGACATCTCTCTGAGGCGCTCGTGAAACACAAACGCGCTTTCGATACGGCCTGTCGCCACTACACGGACGCGCGGTGAGCTAACCATTGCTCACCGTAGACGCAGGTCTGTGGACGACAGACCTGTCACTCCCTGGCCACTCCTTAAAGAGGGAACTTATCTTCACTATTGTGGCGTGCCCTGGCACAGGGCTGCGTCAGTCGCTCTCCCTATGTCACCACGAGATCGCTCTGGAGATCTGTCTGCTGAACGGCGCTTTGCTCGTACGGGCGCGCGAGTATGATCGCCTCCAGACCCCATGGTAATCCGGCAAGGAGGCTCACCGCCTCACCGCTGATCATGCGGTAGGTCGGATTATTCTTATTATATATTGTTCAGCTTGAGCTATTAAACATACCTATTCCTTATTTTGAGTAAGATATTCAGCAATGTACCTCCGGTTTTTCAAAAAATATGTGCAATAATAAATCAAGAACAGTGACCCCCAAAGGCCCTCCGCTTATGACAAAATTATGTGAACTAAGAATGCTGACATCGACGGGAACAAATAACAATAGATGATTAGAGTTATGTTTCTGGGAATATTTTGCTATGTTCTCGATCTACATACGTTGAACATTAATCTAGTTAGAGAATATTATAGGCTATAATACGTTACGTTATCACTAACAAAGTCGTTACATATAGTATTGCGTCACCTTTGCTAAAACATAACCGGTCGCTTTGATCATGCGTAGCGAAATCAATAGGCGAAATATTGTAAAACCTTGATTTATTTGCATGGATTTTGTGTTCGAAACCAAGCCAACACGTTTGAAGAGAGAAGCACGACAGTAATAAACATTTGCCTAGCAAATTGTTGGCTGTTGTCACTACTATTCGTGCAACGCAAATCAAATGAGGTGTTCAAACCAATAGTTCCGCTAATAACTGCAAATGCAATAAAATGGCGGTTCAGCGTGTGGATAACAAAGTCCGTGCCTTCAATCGACATTCGGCTGGCTTTCGGCCGAGTCGCCGCGACGCGCTTCTTGGAATTAAATGTCGCACCGCTCCAAATAGTTCGTTGCACTGTCCTCGCATCCAGCCATACTGACCTCACACGAGACAACACCACGAGGCGCGTTTTATATCACCGTCTTTATAATAGTTCACTTATTAGTAACCAAGTCCAACTGTGCCTTAATTTCGTGTTCTGTTCTATGACTTCTGTTGTTCCGTCAACTGCCCAATTACAAATATTAATTTCATAATTTATCCACTACAAATTATAACAATTGACTGCTTTATTAAAAATCATATCAATTACAATTTTGTTGTCAGTGCAACTTCTTGGAAGTCTATATTTATAGCGTGCAGTTATTGATGCAAGTAATTCAATTTTTCTCGCTCCAATGAAATTTTAATTTAACGTTGCAATTAGGCGTTAGTCCAAAATTATTCTTTGTTAGTTTATTTCTTGTAGTTGAAGTAATGTCTTCTGTTACTTAATATTTCTCTCACGTTTTGATATGATTGCTTTAAATAGCGAGTCTTGATAACATTTTGATTGCAAACTTAAGATCTAGAGAGAGCTTCGCTTTATTGATTTACTGAGAACAACTCGTATAAGTGATGAAATAGAAAACAATCGTTTACTCTTTTAGTTAGAATGTAATCCATTATTGATTTGTACTACTCGTGGGACTTACCTACATCCAAATCAAATAGTATATCTACCTGGAGTAAAATAAAAACCTTCATCGAACTTGCAGCAATGTCCATTCTCAACTATGTATGATACATAGTTGAGCTTTACCGTAAATTGTAATTACAAAGATAAATACCCCGTTCACCTTTGTTAGTTGGTAATTACTTAATAGACATTGTGCAACCTGACCCGGGTACGTGTCAGTGGCGAAGCTGACAGAGACACACAGCACAGTCGTGATCATGTCAGTGACGACTTCGACTCGTTTGATTTCAATACCTAATGATTAGTGTCACTTGTGACAAGGAGAGAAGTAAAAGTAGCCCAAAGAATAAGGATCGCGACATGTATGTCATTGTGACGAACTGACTTGTTGTCATTGTGTTTGACCGTAGCACATTTTGCTTACTTGATCATTTGTATTCTTGATTTTCATAAACCTTTCGGTTCGGTTTCTGGTTGACTTTTTTCAACTCACAATACGTATGAAGTTCATCTAAAACTAACTAGGAATATTGTACCACACAATTAGGTAAGTGGTTACAACTGTAACGGTCGACGTAACGTAACAAAGCTGTTGTGAATTGTTGCTTTCGTCAAGAGTAGTGTGATATAATAAAAGTTATAATAAGTGGGTTGCACCAAAGTGCCGTGAGAATACGAATTTCAATTAGTTTACGCATTTTCAGAAGTGTCTTTGTTAGTAACGTGTTATACAATTTTATTATTGGCGCCGCCTTGTTTTTTAGTGATGGAGGAAATGGAAGCCTTTTCTATGTTTTCAGTTTTCAATATTGGTCTATTTTATATTTCGTAATATTATGCAAAACTGATTTTTGCGATAAAATACTGCTAAGTTTGTAAATATACATATTTTGCAGATATTACTGAAGGATAAGGATACTCTGATATAAGATTACGATTTTAACGGTGCCAGCAATTCCTCTATGGAAAAGTGCTGTATTCCAGTGATTACTGCATTTAATAAATACCAGTCTGGGATCAATTTAAAGTTCAAGTAAAAGGTCAATTGCCAATTTCCTTCGAGATTGTCAGTGGCTAATTGCTTATTGAGGAGATCTATGTAGTCGAGTTCTGTTCCAGAACTGGAGTAGAATAAATTTGTATCTGTATTGCAAATTGTATTTATATTTATAGGATCTCCAGTACAGTCGGTGTCTGGTAAATATGTTACCCTAAAACCGACCGTTGTGCTTTGTGTTTTATTTATAGAAACAGCAAAAGATAATTTGGTTCGTAGAATCGGCGTTTTTTATGAATCCGTTTGCACGTGTTGCGATTTTTCTTAGATTGAATACTTAAATCCCACTATAATATTATAAATGCGAATGTTTGTGAGGATGTATGGATGTTTGTTACTCTTTCACGTCAAAACGGCGGATCTTGATGAAATATGGCACAGAAGTAGATTGTAGCCTGGAATAACATATAGGATCTTTTTTTTCGATATCACGCCGGCGAAGCCGCAGGCGCCAGCTAGGTTGTTTTATTCAGCAACATGTTAAGCACCTTGCTATGTGCTTTAGGTGTTACAATTTCAGAAGATCTTACAAATTGGTGATCTTTAGCATAAATAAATAATAAATAAAATAAAATAGCCTTTATAAACAATCTTACATCTAGTTACACAAAATTTACTTAAAAAGAAAAAATATAATATTTATTCGACATCGGTTTCCAATGATTGTTTTGCTTTCGCATAGGGCTCCCCCATAGTCTTCCACGTTTCGCGATCATGGGTTTTTCTTTTCGACAAAGACCCCGCTGATGCTTTAATATCGTCGTCCCATCTTCGTATCGGGCGTCCTCTCTTCCTTTTCCCTTCTCTCGGGTACCATTCGGCTACCAGCTTTGCCCATTTCTCTTTCTTGTCCCTTATTAAGTGGCCCGCCCATTTCCATTTTATTTTGTGTGATATGTCCGCTATTTTTGATTTCCCTCTAATATGTGTTAAGCTTAGTTTGTCCTTTCTCATAACATTAAGCATACTTCTTTCCATGTTATCTTGGCATATTTGTAATTTATTATTGTTGTGCTTGGTTAAAGCCCATGTTTGGCAACCGTAAATCATAATAGGAAGTATACACGAGTTGAACACTTTGCTTTTTAAAATAACGTCATTGGTATTGATTGATTTTTTATTATTTCTTTTTATTAGATCTTTAGCATAATCATAGTTTATTATTATGCATTTCATACTTATTTTTTTGATGAGATATAATTTTTTGACACATCTACACCAAAACTTGAATCGCTTTTGTATGCTAAATAATTAAAAGTGTTCCAGTGAAAGGTTTGACACTAAACCATTTTCTGTTGTTAACATAAAATTAGTTGTTAGTCCCGGGCGTTTAACCATTTATTTATATTTTATGGGATTTCACACGACGGCACCGACTACACCGTAAAATGGTAGACATCACTCCGTTCAGGTACCTAACTCGAACTTAACTAAAAAACAAAATTGACAGCCAGCGTCCAACGTAATATATTAATGAAAAGATGGGAAAGAAAAAATATATTAGAATTCGAATTTTAAAAGGCGGCGCGTTCAAGCAACTGTGCCAGAGTTTATTTTGTTTGAGTGTTCGAAAAAGAAAACAAAAGTGTGGTCGTTCTTTTCTCCTATTTGCCTCTGACCTCGGCTCTTATTGACAATGGCTGCCAGAATGAAATATGGCGCGCCTCTAACGAAAAAGAGATTAGGTGAACGATATTATTTCTCGTCTATTGTGGTCTATCGGTGCGGAGCGGCACTGTTTGCCGTTTCAAATGAATTTTACCGTGTTATTTTTTTAATCACCTGTTAAGCTGTGACGAAGGTTAGATGTTTTCTTAGGATATCTTGGTATTCATCATTTATATAATTAACATAACAAATATATTTTGATTTATAAGTATTAAATAGGTGTTTGGTAACTAATTGCATGTTGTTAATTGTCTCATATTTTTGTGTGAAAATGGAAAATTTTCACCACTTTCCAATTCAGATTATGATGATCATGTTAAAATTAAAAAAGATAATAACGAATATAAAATCACCTTTATCTTCATTTGAAAAGTAGCAAGTGATCCAAATCAGCGCATAAATATCACGAAGCGTTGGCGCCTGGGTTAGTTGACCACTAACACATGTGCGGAGGGTGGGGGGTGCGGAGGGGAGGTCTGGAGGGCCGGTAATGAAGCCGCGCGTGTGGCAGAGGGCAGACACAATAGCCGCCGCCGCCGCCGACGCGCCGAGCCTTCTCGGAACCGGTCTCGAGGGCAGCGCTCTGCCGAATTTTGCGTCGACCACCCATCGCCCCGCTCCGTCCTGGGCCATACTTATCGCACCTGTATTTATGACTAGAAACACCATTACAGATACAGTCCCCAGGCGAAGAAATCGCAACTCGAGACCACCCGTTGTAGTTTCTGTTGCCAGTGAAATAAATCGTTCTGCGGTTCCTAGGTACTCGCGCTTGCCATTTGACTTATGCTTGGTAACAGCCGCGCTGCAGCCATAAATTCCCTGATTGAAGGACACCCGTCTCATTCTTTAGCAGCCTGTTAACACTTCGATTTACAAATTTTTGAATTACTCTCAATAAGCAACCCTAGAGCCTTGCTTTAGTGTCCGAAGGAAAGGTAAAACTGCACCGCTAGATTTAGGTGCTGAGAGAGAGGGAGATAGAAGACTGCACCGCTAGTCAGTGCAACGATCTCGCCTACTTAACGTCTACTCTACTCAACCGATAGTGTTGTCGTTACTGATCCCAAAATCATCGATGCCTTGACGGTTAAGATAATGCATGCCTAATGCCATTAAAACAAACTGTAAAAATCTTAAAAATGAAAAATCGCACACAAAATAGGTTATCTTGAGCTATTGATTGAATTTTTATTGTCTAGGAGAGTACTGTAGTTGATACAATCCTTCTCAAAATTAAATCATTGTCTGGTACGAAAAGTTCCTACATTTGTGAAGTTCGTCAAACTTCATTCGACACATTTCAGGCGGTGACGCATTAGACCGATAAATTAAAAAAGTGAGTGACATTAGAGCGATCGTAAACGAGCTTGTCGGTTGCCTTGTCGTGGCCACATTATAAATAGATGACGCATCTACCGAAATACTTATATTGGCAGAGAACGTTACAATAAATAACATTGACGTCTACTACTTGTATATGAAGATAGAACAAGTTAATGATAATAATATTGTTTTTAATGAAGTGGTCTTGTTCAAAGGTAGTCAGGGTCGACTGGAATAGGTTTGTAATCCCTTAGATGATGTTGTCGAAATAATGATAAAATAATAATATTGCAGTCGATAAAATAAAATGGATCGAGTTCTCCCATCCCTAAGGCGTACAGTTCATTGAGTAAACCTGTGTCCCAGGCTGCGCAGGCGCTGTGCCGCGGGCGCGCACGACCTGCCTGTGTTCGTGTGTGCGTCTGTGTCAGCCACTTATTTGTTGTGAGCACTCGTAAGTTTAGAAGCTCGCCGGCGCCCGCGCCGCTCTCCAACGTGTTTCGTTAGCTTTAACAGTTGTTATTGTATATTTATTGTTGTTGTTCGTTTCTCTGGGAATTATGGGTCGGCCTTTTATAATATTACTTTCAAATGAATTTTTAGATGACTTATTTATAACCATTCCTACTTTAACATGTTGATTGTTTGGGCCTTTTCTATTACTTCTTCTGCTATCAATCAAGCGAAGTTTACTACTTCATTATCAATGATTGTATAAATCTAATCGAAAGCTTGTTTAATAAACATAGATTTCCGTGTTGACTCCAACATCGGCAGCACGAGCGAGGGAAAGTTAAACTTTCTGAATACTGATCGATTAAAAGTAAAAGTGCCTTCTATGTTGTATTTGAGAAGTTACATTTGCGTAATAATATGTTATGCGAATTACGTATGAACGTTACAAGGTGTGAACAGAATCCAAAGTTTAATTACACCATTTCTGATGGTGAAAAGAATATAAAATAGATCTATTAAACAATTTCCTATTACTTAATATGTAAGTACACAAAGGCAGCCAGCAATGTGTTGGGACATGCGTCAATGTAGCGCTGCAAGCTAAAAGTTGCTTTAGGAGGATAAACCAGCCAAGTGTAAGTCTGACTCGCAAACCGAGAGTTCCTTACAAACTTTGATTTCACAGCTCTACGGGACCATAGACTTGAGAATATGGTTTTAATTTTAACTCGATACCTCCACGCCTTCTCCAGTTAAAAGTGTATTTTTGTCTGTGGATAAACAGACAGATAGTCGGACAACAAAGTGTTCCTATAAGAGTTCCGTTTTTTTTTCTTTTGAGGTACTTAACCCTAAAATGAGAGAATTTTTTTAACAAGCTGAAGTAGAAGTTAAAAATAAAGTCATACTATATAATACACATAATGGTGTTTTGATCGTTAGGTAAAAGTGCAGTGATGCCTCAGACTGCCTCAGATCAATAATTTATTGTAAAAGCGAAAACACGTTTGACGTGAGTGTTTGACGATGAAATTAACCCGATGTCTCGATTAAGGACCAAAGTATGATTGAGTAATGAACTGGTTCCATTTCCGGCAAATATATTAATTACCATGAGTAGCCTATACTTCCGGATATCGAAGTTATGGTAATCTAAGAAGAATACATGTAACACTTTTAATGTAGAACGGAATAAAATATGTATTTTGTGTGTGCATAAATTATGCGACAACGACAGCTTCAAAGCAAAGTAGCCTCAAAATAGACCTCGTTTTGACGCGATGCGTCCGGACACAACGGGGTTGAATGAAAACCAACTTATAGTCAAATTTATTTTAAAGTTAGTTTTTGTAATTCCTGGCGACAGTAGACAAGTGTACGACTAAACGCCGACAGACACTACGCCGACAGACTGAACACCGACAAGACTTTACTTCGACGGGACTCTTCGCCGACAGGGACAGGACACTTCGCCGACAGGGCTCATCAGCGACGCAATTTATCTCCGATAATGAGATACTTATTCGCATGCAACTAATCATGTATCAACTATTCAAATTAGGTTAAATTCTTAAAAAAAATGGGTAGGTTAGGTTAAAATTGTGACCTCCAGAAACGACTTGCATTAATAGAAAAAAGAGATGACATTTTTAGCAAAATTTTGACGATCAATTAATATGGGATGAGTTACATTTTAAACGTACTGAGTTATTATTTCCAAAGTAAATATCTGATTATCGGAGATTTTAAATTGCGTCGCTGATGAGCCCTGTCGGCGAAGAGTCCTGTCGGCGAAGTGTCCTGTCGGCGAAGAGTCCCGTCGAAGTAAAGTCTTGTCGGTGTTCAGTCTGTCGGCGTTTAGTCGTACACTCACAGTAGACAGTGCATTAAATGCAATTCTATTTTCGCCTTCTTGGTTATGTCATCAAACATAGTTCCACATTTAAAAGCTCGGAGTCTTCCGAAATGCGTGAATTAATTCGTAGAGGAAGAAGTTTCGTTCACTATACCTGAGGAAAATGATTGCTGGAAACTAGAAAATACTTTGATGGCATCGACACTAGTTGGCTTCGGATTTAAAAAGTTTCAAACACTTTGCAAAAGAAAATATTTGGATGGATACGAAGAACATCGTAATTTTTTATTGTTGTTTCGTTTTCAATTGAACAGATGCAGTGACGTTAGCACAAGTGTTTCAGAATATAACAAACAATGTCCCTGTTCGACGCGACGAACTGGGTAGTTTAGCTGGCGCAACATCGTCATCATACTTTAATACAATTCCACCATCTTACAGAGAGCCGCCGTAAAACTCTAAATTACCATTTATTGCTTCATTATTGCCGCTAAAGAGGGAAACCGGGAGGGTCTGCTTACTTTGGATACCGATAACGCCACGCAGTTTGTATAGCTGTGCAAATAGAGGCGGTTTGGTAGCAACACGCGCGATACCGAGAACTTTCTCGTTTACTTGCCGTTGTACTTAAATTATATTTATCTTTGTTATTTCTATTAAGTCACCTACGGATGTGAAGTCTGATAATGTTGTTTGCTTACACCTTTTCGTTGAAGTAATATTTTTAACGTCTATACTTATATTGATTGTCAAACATGATAATGTGTGTATTGAGTTTATGAAAACTCTTTTGGATTCCTCTTTTCTCTTAGTTCCAAATCTAAAAGCACTGATCTTTAAGTGTTTCGATTCCAAAATAGGTCGAAAAAATGGTGGGCGAAATATATATATGGATATACATGCTAAAATACTGCGTAGTAGAGTCAGCCCACCCATGTCAAAAACAAAGGGTTCAGTGGCATAGCAGTATTAGTTATCACGGACGTGCAGGCACGTATGTACACGTACAGTCAACGTCCTCACTATATTGTTTACAGTATATGACAAAGATAAGTCCCTGTTATAGAGGGAAATATTCAAGTCATGTATCTTTATTGGGGTGTTTACTATGAACTTTGGTAAGATTAGGGTTGCCATACGTTCGAAACTTTTTGGCAGGTTCCAAATTTCAGTTCAGTATCCGGAATGCGGGAAAAATGTTTAAACGTTAGGAATTTCGTTGACTACTTATTACTATCTAATAACTAACAGTTCATGTAGAAGATCAATCTGTGTGTTTATTTCTTTTAATAGTCTTAGTAACAATTTACTGACTAAAGTGGCAACCCTAAGTATGTTGGTCGAACGTGTTTCGTGGCTTCTTATTTTATCCCTGTATAAAATTGTATCACAACAAACCTATTTAAACATACGTGTAACATAACACGTTATTCATATACCTACATAGTGCAGGTACTCTACCCATATAAATTATTCCTCTCAACTGTGTTAGCAGTGCTAAAAAATTTACAAACAAAACATATTAAAAGCTGCTCAAAAAAAAAAACATTGACAGGAAATAGAGATACCGTTCTCGTTTGATATCATCAGAATAGACCTTGTTTAATATGAAGGGACTATGCAGGTCGGCTTGCCATGTCTGCTGAAAGAAGGTTGGAAGAGAAAACACGATAGCGAGAGAGATTAGGGAAGATATTTGGGTGAAGCTATAGACTGGGCTACTGGTAGAGTAAAAGATGTAGGACATAAAGGCGGCGTAACTAGAAATAGAGAAACGTGCGCCCGATAAATTATGAGACCTGTCATTAATTGTGAACTCTGTGAAAACAACAAATTTTGTAAAATAAGAAATCAAGGAGATTCTGTTTATTAAACGTTATTTCGCACTATCTTATTCTGCATATTATTTTTAATTACGTTTATAAATACCATGACAGTTGACGCAAATCATAAAACAACACCATGACACGGTTACTAACATAGCAGATAATTATATAATTTTAAATATTCACACATAGTGGTGTTATTTGTTGATGAACACAGATTTTAATATCGCAGTGTGATTTACCTACGGGAAAATATTATTTATTTGGTCTGACAAAACACCGAACATACATATTAACTTCGTACCAATATTAATAGTCATTAGTATCCGACCGCAGGTATTTCTAGACGAATCCGATTAATAGGCTATCGCCGCGACCTTCGGCCGAAGCTGAATCCTTGTTGTTCTCGTGCTGTAAGTTATTGGCGCGAATTTTCTTAGTTTAAGTCCATTTGCACAAGTTTTGTACAAAAACTGAAAATAGGTTAAAGTTACCAATAAATTTTCCTTATTGTATAAAAACCGACCCCTGCCCCTACCGCGTGTCCTCTTCCATCACGTTTTTCGTAACAGTTCGTACAATTTCGGCACTTGCCAGAAACCTTCGGTTATCAGACATTTATAGTCAGCCTATAACGTTCAGCCGTTGGCATGGGCAAGCCTTTCGGCGAGGAGAAATAAATGTAATCAACCATGCGGGCTTAGTGCGAATGCCACATGTCTTAGCACCTACGTAATAGAATTGTTTCATCAAGAATGAAACTTGGAACAATAAAAATACTGGCATAAGTGCTAATGTATTATTTGTAAAGACCAACAATACATATCAACAATTACATATAACAATGAAGAAACGAGCATTGAACACCAGTCATCACGCAGCATTGAAAAGCACCACCCTCGCTATTTCTGTGGCACCACCAACCACTTACCCCTTCGCTAGATGCCAGGCTGGCAAACCAAAGCACAAATTAAAAAGATTTGATTCTTTATTTTTTAATAAAGCTAAACATTCCTTTGCAAACAATCATCCAAAACGATTTTTAGCATCAATAAATTGGCACCTAAGTATAGCTTAGCTGGGCCTGGTGTATCTAATTGGTGCGCAGGAGTGGAGTCGTGGGAACCCGCCCGCGGCAGTCAGGGTGCTTCAATGAACCTGAGCACGGCCGTGAATAAAGCTATTGTTGCCATGCAATTTACCTTATTATCGGTTAATTTGAGAACTCCATGTTCATTAAGAAAGAGTTTGAATTATAGTCATTCATTGGGTTAAATGATCGTTTAGAAACGGTATAATATGGGTTTTTTAACGTATGCGATGATCTATTTTCTGATCTGATGTTATCTTGTTTTGGCCATAAATAGATATATTTTTTACCTTTTACTATTATAGAATGAGGAAAATGACACTTATTATTCGATGTGTTTTCCTCTCTTTCCCTAAAGACCTCACGTAGTGATGTAACGGCTTACCACGCACAGACGTGCCTAGGGTTGGAAATTTACGATTGTTTTGATTTTTGATTACGATTGTGCCCATTTCCAGACAATTGATTTTCCTCAAAGCTCCAAAGTTGTTTTGACAATTGATTTGTGAAACAAGACAAACCGAGTGATAGAGGTGATTTTCGGAATTATAATCGAGCAGCAAAGCGGGCCGTTATTATAAGTTAACATTAAAGTAACAGATATAATGGAAAACAATCTCGCAATTATTATGATGACAACAACGAAACGTTTGGAATACCAAGTAAAATTTCTAATAATGTAGGAAAACATTACAGCTACTCAGATTTTACCTTCGTATTCGTTCAGATCTCTACATCCAGCTGATGATTTGACTTAGATTACAGTAGTAGTTACGGTAAATATCTTGTTCAAATATAAATAAGATGAAAGCGGGATTTTCTAGGAAAGTAATCGCGATACAATCAGTAGTCGTACGTAACTTTCCTATCAGTTTATCAATGTCACGTATCTAATGATCGGAAGGCTAATAAATAGAACAAGGTAAGTTATCTTATCGAGTAGCTACTAGCTTGTAGATACATTTCAAGTCAATTATGTCATGTTTGATATCTATTTATCTACATTAGGAAATTACTTACACATTTCCAATTTCATTTGGACCAGCGAGGGTTTCATAGAAAAGAGAGATTTACAGAAATACCTCGTAATCCCTTAGTTCCGTCAGGTTAATCCGTTCAGGTAGTGGTTGAAAAAGCGTAGATGATTGAGATATAGAAAAATGACAAAGATTACACAGAACAGATATTATATTTGAAATTAACCTCGAAATATAATTATAAGATACTTTTTATGGGACGCCCAGTCAACCCTGACTATGTTCTTGTTCAAAATATTTGTACCAACCCAAATTACAAAATAGAGTTTGTCATCATAAATCACCATGTTGTAAACATGTTACCTTGGTATTGACAAGGTTTGGGCTAATGTGGAGCATATCACACACTTGTCAACGAAGGCGCGCGCGTGCGCACCGCACGTGCAAGGCGCGGGCAACCAGCTGACTAGAGAAAGCAACCTCGCTTGCCACACCTAGCTGCAAGTTTTCCGCCTGTTTTATAGATAAGTTTTTGTGCATTGTGAAACGGCCATTAGTTTGTTTATTTTGGTCTTAAGAGTCGAAATACAATATCAGAAACCAATAAACTAAGTATTAATTTATATCCAAAGAGGTATGCAAAAAGGCAACGCAAACAAAAAAGTAGAAAGAGTGGCTTCGATCGTGTACACCTCATTATTATTCAGTAATTGATTATAATAGCTGTTCGTTTATTTTATAGACTTGTAAACACCCAGTCTCCTGAGTCCTGTTCGCATATAGAACGACTGTGGAATTTTAAACGCGGTGTCGTCACCAGTCCTGAGGTCATTCCCGGGCGTATCCCTTCACTTACTATGTGCAAGAGCAACACGTTCAACAACTGCATTCGAAATTACCCGGAGACCACGATGACTCATAGTAACAGTCCAATTAAAAGATTGTAGAAAGACGTGTTTCAGAACATATGATCGACATTCTTGCTTGCGATGTCATATATTTTCCTTATCTGAAAAAGACGTTAAATAAATGCGTGGTAAAATCAAAACAAAATTAATATTTTTGAAATCGTCAACATTTTGAGAATTTGAGTCCCTGAAATGGACAAAAAGACGCTCACAAATCAAAATGACACATCACAAAGAATAAAATACTCGACAGTACCATTCGTGTCGTTGGTGCACCCAAAATTTAAAGCTCCGAAGTCAAAGAGCTAGCTTCGGCTGACTCAATCCGCCTTCAAAGAAACGTTCATCGGTAGATAGGATGATCACACAATGACTCACACAATCAACATATTTGTTATCAAATATTGAAATCTATGTTTATGCGTAGTAAAACAGAATGAAGCCCTTCGCATGTGTCACAATTAAATAAAAAGGTTGGTCGGATTGGATTAAAGTGGACAATGGTAAGACATGGTTCGATGGGAGCCATGTCCTCTGAATATCCATAACCCCATCACACGGTGTGCAGTAGACAATGTAATGTGAAATGAATTGTTTCCCTCTCATACATTGACCGCAAACATTTATCGTACAGTGGTTGAAGTCAGTTTTATTATCAACGATTTCCTTTTGGATTGTTCCCTTTTGAGTTTACTGCGACAACATTTTTTGTCTTTTATTTTATTTTCCTCAAAAAAAAGGTGGTTAATAAATAGGTGTGGTAAATATGATTTATTTTCGTTGGATCCCAGTTTTTGATCCCATTTTTTAGGTATTAACGATGGGTCCCATTTGATATTACCATTGAATCCCATTTTATGACAACATGTGTACATTTCAGAAGAAAAGTGATTTACTTATATTAAATATTTCAAAAACACCGTGTGTGTATTTTAATTTTTTAGGATTGTTGCCACTGGGGAATAAATGAGACAAATGATGTACTCCAAATAGTACTAGACTGGCATGAGTTAAAAATGATCAGGTTTATTTGTGATGTTTATAATTAAATAAATATGAACGCCTTCAAAACAAGCGCCTCTTAGCTCAAAAAAAAATACTGCCGTCATAATTTTTCCATATTTTTTTTATATAATGTGGCCGTTTCTGGCACACAGGTCACAGTTTTAACCTAACCTTTTTTTGTAAATAAGTAATTATCCTAATCTAAATAGTTCAGTTCCGGGTAAACAACTAAAAACAATCTCTTTTTTCTATAAATGCAAGTCGTTTGTGGCACTCGCCGGCCGCTGCCGCGGCACCGCTCGCTCCGCTCGCTCGGCTCGTGCGTAGGAGGTCACAGTTTTAACCTAACCAAACCTAGTTCCCGGCTCCTATAATTTGTTTGGGTAATGAAATTTTGTCCAAATCTTTTCGGAAAAACGGCAGGCACCCGTTATTCTAACATAACCTATCCACATACCCAAATTTCTTCCAAATCAGTCTAGAAGTTTGAGCGTGTTGGAATAACAAACATACATACAAAATTTCGCCTTAACTTATTATTGTGATTTTGTTGTTGGATGTACCCGCATTCAGATGTTTTTAAACATCTGGGATCCAACGGAAATAGTTTTTGGGATTCAGTGGCAATAAAACGTATTTTTTTAGTATTTTTCAAATTTGGGATTCAACGGAAATATATAATAATGTTTTGTGGGATCCAACGCCAAAAATATTAAAGTGGGATCAAAAACTGGGATCCAACGAAAATAAGCGGTAAATATTATGTAGGTAGTCATTAATGGGTCATCCTATTTAATTGGATCTCAACTGGCTGCTATTTTTTTTGAGATTTTTACGACGACAAAACTACAAGAAATAATTCTGTATTTATTTCTAAGTCGAATATATACAAATAAAAGGTCTCTAACTAACGACTTCAGAAACGTCTGAAAAGTTGGAGAAACAAAAAATCTCACAATCTGTATTCTGTAACGCATAAATCTATAGTAGATAATAAACGTATAGTTTCTTTGTCGGTATAACTGGATGATTAGGATTAACATTTTTCTTCTCAACAATATTTTTACACTTTAAGCATAGTTTATAAATAATGAGAAATTTATGCGACCTACCACCGACCCCACATTAGTTTCGAACGAAGTGATATTGGTCATAATGTTTATAAAATCCAAGCCTTTGAATATAAATGGTGTTATTTAGTTTATTTGTTCTAAACAAAGTTTGATTATATTATAAAATGTTATGTAAATATCTTGTAGCAATGGGCACACCTATTATCCCAGGAGTGTCGTTAGAGGCCACTTGAAGATATTTTCAAGTAGATATGCTATATTATACTTAAGATAACTATTTAAGATTTCGAGTTGATCCCAATAAGATTATTAGCAATTCGATGCACAAGGAAAGTGAGTTCTTGGCAGGAATCGAAGGAAACTACAATTTGGAAAAGGGCCAAAACTGCATGGTTTACTAAAAATCATGATTTTGAGTCTGTATTGTGTCCCTTTTATCTTAAAAAAATAACTTCTTCATTATTTAAGAAGTATTAAACTCCGGTTCCCAAAGAATTGACGTAAAAAGTACATCATGTTTTATCGTTTCTACGAAAAACGCTTTCTCTCTACCGTCAGCGGTATTGCTCAAAGAATCTTGGTTAATGACATTACGGCTTGGTATTGGTACAGTGAGTTTTGTCACACCGTTTTAATTTTCTTCTCTTACACAGATTTTAAGCAATCTTCGGAGGTTTATTAAATAGCATAGTTGAGCTCCTTAGTAGTAATATTTACTTACCTTATCTATCTAGGAGTTGCAAGTCGTTTATTGCCTTTTGCCCTATTTAGATATCCTTAAGTGGTTATGCATTTTACAATATACGTATTAACGCTTGTTTAATGTGAACGTACCTACCTATTTCTTTTGTTTGCGCTATATTACTCGCTTTTATGCATTTGTTATTTAGTTCCTTTATGAGTAAACGTTCAAGATATGGCAAAGAACCACTTCAAAGTACATGATTGTAACTTTTAAGCTGTTATTAACTCGCACCTTGTCTACTTTCTTTCTAGTACCATAGTATTGACAACGTCTTTCTGCAATTTAACAAGAAAAAGCTTTTCCGATACATAACTCGAGGTGCAGTTGCCATCAAATATGGCAACTGTTACCTTATTTGTTTATAAAAAGTCATTTAATACTGGCAGTTATTCGGCACGCCTCGCTTTATGCACATATTTTCTCACGGGACCAGCTTTTGCTGATGCTTCTCGGAAGTCAAATACATAAAGGCATTCTTTGATCTAATGCGCCGGAGTTACCTTCATCGTTAATACCACAATTTGTCAATATTTAGTCGGGTTGAATGGTACATTTTGTTACCGATAAGCAAAACCACGTGTAATAGAGCATTGCATTTGTAGTTGTACAATTTGATGCCGTCTAAAATACATAAAACCATCTTTGAACGCACAAATATATTTGAGTTCCGATAATTAAATTACTTCACATAGCACATTATTTATGTTTAAGTAGGTAATATTATGTACAATCACAAGATTTTTTGTTAACCTCGAATTCCTTTAATGTATGACGTCAATTTGCCATTCTGTCGATTAGTGTCGATGACGTGTGTCGATGGGCAACCATACAATTATAGATATCCTCAAGTGGAGTCAAAGGCAATGGCATGTGTGTGAGTGGCCGCATCTGATGTATGTGGGTCACAGACAATAGAGTTGCGTGTTTATGTTTATAAATATCTAGCACACATTCTTGCTAATGTCTCTTAGTAACGAGTTGAACAAGGTATTGGGAATTCTCCAGAAAATAATACTATACCGATCTAATCAGATGCTTCCGTTCCATTTTAGAATGGCACTGATTTATTATCTGCCGATAAACGATTAGCAAATTGCAATGTAGGAAATACAAGATAGCCTTAGAATGCAATGGAACAGATCTCTCTACCTGCAATAACCTTGTCGCCTTATGCGCTAACTCAAGCTTTCTTCAAGAGAACGCTTTTATGTGGTACTTTCTGTTCACTTCGAATAATTGAGTGTAACCTGCCACGAACAGTTAGGTACCTAGCCCATTTACAAAATGTAAACTTGTTCATCGTAAAAGTAAAAATATAGGCCGCTTATCTAACTAACGTTAACATGAAATGAGGGTTATACGTTGTCAGACACCGTTCTTGGAAACCGTTATTTTGTCTCCTTCTGTGCATGCGACATTGTTACTTTCTGCTTTTGTTCACGACGCCTACTTACCGTACCACTTGTGTTACTTATACAAGTATATATATTAGTCCTCAAGCCTCTGAGAGGATTTTGTTTGCACAACACTATTGCAATTTATTGCACTCCTACTTTCTCTAAAAATCAAAAATTTTATTGCCATTTAGGCGTTAACATCTACCCGTACATTTTTACGATTTCACTTACACACACCATATATCTTGTGTACATAAAACATTGTCTATTAAGCAACATTTTGCTGTTTTATTGTGCTCTATGACTCAAGATAATGCTATTCGATACACTTCGTGCTTTAGCATTAGTCTTTACGCAGTGATTATTTCTTATTGTGTTCATAAATATGCAGAACATACCTACGAAACGCAGAGATTTTATATACAGCTAAAGTTGGGTATTAAGAATGTAGATAGGCTTTGACACAGGTGAAACTTTTAAAGATCTTAAATATTGCGATTCGATTCGATATCTTTTTTACCTTAATAGGTGGTCATTTCCTCCGGCGATAATAGTAAATGTTCGCTAATTCCCTAAGAGCGAGAGTGTTTGAGTCAACGAACTGCGTGCGTTGTTAGTGGTTTACCGCAGGGTGCTGTACAAGGACCTCCAACATACGTATTTTTTTGTTTTTTTTCCTTGTTAACATACGAAATGCATGATAATTCAAAAAGAACCATATTCGCCACATACTACTCCTGAAATAAGTTTCTAAGAATATTACCAATGCGATTTGCATCAACGTATATTTTATCAAACGGTGCCTGTCTCATTATGACAGCCTCCTTCACGATTTATTTTACTGAAGACAACATTAGCATGACAATCATGTTGTGCGAATTACCGTATTCATTGTCCAATTTTAACGGTAATGCAAGTCACATACTTTAAATTCTTACAATTATTTACGGCTTTCCGAAGATGTTCTGATATACACTGTTTGTAATATTTGTCCGATTTCACTTTCTTTGCGAGTAGTGTGGTTGTGAGGGAAGGAAAACATCATTGCGTATTCACTTAATCATGCTCAATCATCACTCAATCAAGAAGTAAGAATATGATGTGTGAATTTGGTTGGATTCGAATCACGATAATTACATCTGAAAACATAAATGTATGCACTCGACTAGAATCTATTTATAATATTTATTTTAATTAATGTAATTATTTAACACGAATATTAGTACTTTATGGTAATATTTGCATTTATACCAAATAATAAAATAAAACAATGTTACATATCCAATTACATAACAATGTTACATATACAATGTACCATTGGCATTTGGGCCAGTACTGCATACTTAAAATGTTCGTCAATGCATGATTTTACTGGTAAAAGGAATACTATTATTAAGATCAAAACCGCCAAGATTTTTATGAACCAAACCTGTCTGTTTAACATGTTTTTTGGGTTGATATGAAAGGCCTGCAGCTACAAAATATTGGCATTAGCTCTCGAAATATGCGCTGATGACGGGATGCTGTTATTTTGATTTATTTTTCTAACGTTAAACTCGAATTTACTAGCTAGTAATTGTGCTCCTTGAATATCCATGTCATGTTCTGTATCGGGCTTCTTTGGCTTGAAGGTCACTCCCGATTTCAAGGAAGTACGAGAAGACAAAGTAAAAAATAGTAATGAATAGTAATAATACTAACACGATAGGGCGATGTGTTAGTGAAGAAAAATCATATGAAGATACGCGAAGCGCACATAAAAAGATTTGATTTTTCCATTCAGTTAAGTATAGTGAGTATAAATTAATCAATCATTCTTGTCGGTGCAAATCCCAGCACCGACAAGTGGCCGACACCAAAGCTTTTGATCAAAGAATGAGTAAGGGCTCCAAATGCCTTTAGTTTGGAATAAGATTGATAAAATTTAAAACATTATTTAAAATTTTCGCACGTCCGTAGCCACTGTCGTTTTTTTTTTTACATTTAATGTGATTTTAATTTACTTAAACCTAAATTAATTTTTATGCGGTTTCCTCAGGGCGATAATGGCTCATATGATTCATCTTATGAGGATTTGATGTGTTATATCATTTCTTATGATCATTTTTTGTATTGTTACAATTAGAATAGACTTCTACTTAAATGTGTTATAATTTGTTCGTTAAGTTGAAAATTTTGAGTATCAATCTTTAGAAGAGTTGGGGAAGGTCAAAGAAACGTTGGAGGTACAGTGAGAAAGATTATACTATTAGAAAAGGGTACACTGCTGATATAGCGAGTAATAGAGGATTTGAAGAAGATATCATGGTGCGGATATTATATTAGGATAGAATATTTCAAAATGAATATTTGCTATTTGGTGGAAAATATTATAATGATACATGAGCCTAATAACGACTTATACCTTACCTAATTCCGTATGTTAGTATACTAAAATGGAGTTACGCGATACTACAATGGAATTATTATTCTATTCTAGTATCACGTACAACTCTATTTTAAAACAAGAGGTTCATTAATTGGTTCAGCAGCATTTTACAATAAATACAAATGTAAACACGGGCGGGCGCGGTGTTGTTATGCCAAATATTTCCGGACGAGACGATGACGGACACGCATGAGAACCGCCTTCTAAATACATAATATCAATAAGATGATAAACGCAAACGACAATGCTTTCTTGATCAAAATGATTTGTAAAATACATTTGGGGACTGTTCTATGTCAAAGTCTCGCAAAGAGTTTGAACGAAATAAACGGTGTTATACGAGTATGTTGTTCCTTCAATGAATAACGGCTTTATGATACTTAGGGTTCCTTAAGGATCAATCTTTGGCCCCATCTTGTATGAAAGGTGGATGTTCACTGAACGTGAGCTGTAGCTTAGGGTTGATAAAATTAATTCCCATAACACATCTAATCTTCAGACAATGTTGGTTATGGGAATAAAATCTTTTGCGTGGGACATAAGGTTTTATTCTCATAACCATACTATAGCAATCAATGTTGCACAGGAGGATGTTAACAAGTTATTACTCTCTTGCAAACTTAATGTAAGTCTTTAATTCACATTGGGTGGAAACATTTTTTTAAACAAACACTACTTACCTGATTACCTGCTCCTGTGTTTCAATACCCGAGGTACAGTTGTCTATGCTTATAGAAAAGAATGTGAAAACAATATTATTTGCAGATTTTCCATTGTTTTCATTCACATTGTTTCTTTAGTCGGTCATCTATTATAGCCCATTGATCTTATATGTTTATAACGTATACAGCTAATGCGATATGAATATCGGAAGCATTATCATAATTTTCCTGTAATTCATGTGTCTGTGAATTATCGAAGCTTGAAGCATTCATAGATATACCGATTGATTGAAACCATTTTTATTTTTCTTATTTGTTATATGACTTGGCAACTGATATTGTTGGCATTTTTATGGCGCTATTAATTTGAACTTCCTTTATTATTTTATTTGATAGAAAACATGTGTTTTGTCTGCTGTTTATGCTTGATAGCTAGTAGTCTTATGAGATTTATTAATGGTTTCCTTCGTTATTATTTGTGTCTTCTAGATTACTCGTATTCCTTCATTGGTATTGGTATACTAGAAACATGTTTTTTTTTCTAGAAAGATTGCGTTTGCACATATTTGATTTGTTTTCTAACTCTCTCTGGTTCCAAAACTAAATTCATAAACAATTTCCAGCAGTCATAGTAAACAATCTTTCATTTCAGCTATAGTAAGTAACACATTGCATAAAACATGGCGTCATAATGCACAATACGTTTACATAAATGAATATATACATACAAATTATGAAGTAGTAGGAAGACATTTTTTACCCACTTGTTAATAACGAAGCAATTCGAGATTAGCATTTAATTGTTAATAGCTGTTGTAAACAAAAACGTATCAATGCCATAGCACGGACTTATAGTCGAGAAAATCAATTTCAGTGTCATTACTCTTTATTTAATTAAAGCATGTTATATGCAACGAGTATGGTCGTGAGAAAACTTTCGTATTACAACCATTAAATACGCGTGTTTTCTTCTCAGTTGAGAGTATTAATGGAAGCTTCAGTTCAATCCATTGTTAATAAGGCCATGTGTTTCTACGGAATACTACTCGCGGATACCTCAGGCTCATACTGATGAATATTGATGATTGGATTGGTTGGTTTTATTTAATCGAACCGGTTTTCGTATAAGTTTTATCGAATATAAATAAATATAGAATTTTGGCACTGCCTTTTTCACTAGTATGATCAGTGTTTGCTTGGGAGTTGTAATAGCTTTGGCAGAGTTAGTTTTAGAGTGCTGTAATAAAGTCTGAAGAAATGTCTTAGTGATGAATTATGTTACCAACTAAACACCGAGGCGCTAACGTGAGGGCGCGATGGGAGAATAAATCTCGTTGTTAGCATGATTTGTTCGTCCCACACCTGCGCGCGCGCCGCTCCCGCTTCCCTCATTTATTATTCAAGCGCATCTGTTTTCATTGGCGATTTATCGCTTTATTTAATAGTTAGATATAGATGTACAGATAGATACTTCCACGTGAGAATTTATTGACGCGTTTTATCAAACTTCAGAACTTGATATGCAAAAAACTGGTTCGCTTTTGGAAAACATAAATGGTTTCCTACGTAATTTTCCTGCTCGACAGGTTACTCTTTTGTCTGCGTATACGCATGTCCTTTTAAAGATATCCAGACCGACTGGTTTATCAACGCTCAGTTTAAACACCTGGGCCTTGATTGTGAAATCCCGGAATATGTTTCTTTTTGGTTCCATGCTAAAATACCTAGTTTTTATAGTTACACTAGCTGTGCCCAGCGGTTTCACCCGCTGCTCACGTAGGGGTATAAAAATTGATGTTGGCCGATTCTCAGACTTACCTGATATGTACACAAAATTTCGTTTAAATCGGTCCAGCCGTTTCGGAGGAGTATGGGAACGAAAATTGTGACACGAGAATTTTATACCTAGTTTTTATAGTTACATTATTCAGTTTTATGATCTTTGTGTAATAGTGTGTCAACCCTTCTATAAGATTTTAATATTTTTTGATAAAACCACTAACGATCATTTTTATTTTATTGTCCACAGCTGTCCGAGGAAGTGCAAAGGAAGCAGAGCGAGTACCAAAAGTGCCTCGAGTCTTACAAGCAGATGAGAGCCAAGTTCGAGGAGAACTACCTCAAATGTAAGTTATTTTATCAAATTGTTACAGCAACATGAGGTATTTTCTTAGTTTTATTTTAACCAAAGTTTGTTGCTTTTAATGTGGCAGTACATTCTTTGTGGGTGGTCTTAAGTGAATCTAATTTAGTTTTCTTGCTAATTTGGCGGGCTAAATCATGTTTACAAAGATGCTCAAGATCGTCTGTTATAGACGACCTCGTTTTGAGTTCCACAAATGTTGCTGTGGGCTGGTATTACTTATTTTTATTTTTTCGGATTATACTTTTAAATTCACAACATAACCATTTTATTAGTCCTCTTATTAGTTATAATGGTCATACTTGACCGTCTTCAAAGCCTTTTCCTATCTCTTGCCATCTATTATTTCAATATATTCTGCGACTACTCTAACAACACATTCTTATCCATTTTCCAGGTCCCACGAGTAGAGGCGGTCGCAAGCTAGATGAGACCAGAGACAAATATGGCAAAGCCTGCAGGCGGCTCCACAGGGCACACAACGAGTATGTCTTACTGCTGGCGGAGGCTACGGAGTGCGAGAGGGCGTTGAGGACAGCTGCGCTACCGACCCTCATGGACCAGCAGAGGCGGCAGGGGGAGGCTACTGCTATGTCTTGGTGAGTTTTCACTCTATGAATGGAGCCTTCGCTTCATCTACAGCTTCCTGGCCGATGATAAAGCTACGAGGCAGATCCTTTATCAGCACACATAAAACGCTAAATTAGGTTGACTTTACGTCATGGTGAGGAGAGTAGACACAGTTCTATCGATGTACGGAAGCATCATTACACTCTTTGAAACTTCAAAGTACTGACTTGAAATGCTTTAAAGACCAAATTACAGTTCAAACTACCGAAATTTCCAATTAAAACTTGTTAAAGATACATAATTGAGAGCCACTGGAATTAGGTACTTATTCTTTTGTGATAAAAATCAAATGTAAATAAACTGATCGTTCTGTTAATACCAAATTATCCGTAGCTGATATCGCCTATTCACGTGTATTTAACTTTGATAAAGAACTACTAATGTTATTTTAAATACTGTTATTCATGGATTATTTGTAGATTCGATTAATTAAGATAAGTAACTTATATATATGTATGATGCAATGCCATGAAATTTAATGGTTTTATCTTTTTAATTAATTATAATTCAACAAGTTCTAGGTGCATACCTTATTTTTTTATTTAAATGCATTTATAAAATTTGTATGCATTTAGAATGTTGATGGCGGACCTTATGATTTTTTGAAGACAACGCGCAGACTTAGGATTCGGTGTCTCAATCTCTAAAGTACAGCTATAAGCTTTTTGTTTAACAAAATATATGCACTACTCGCATTATTTTAGTATTGGAAACTACCCTTTTACTATTATTAAAAAAGATTTGCTAAGACGGAAGGTTACTCATTTATATTGGACTATGAAATTACCTATGTGCGAATTTAATCCGCTTAGATCGAGCTTGATTAAAAATCCGCGATGAAACGATAACAAAAGCTTTCGGAAAATATGGCGTTTTTTCATCCTTTCATCGCAAAATTTAAAGAAAAAAAGCAGTCCCTTTGAAGTCTAACTATGATATAGGACTAATATATAATGAATGAGATTGAACGTTTATTAACATTAATGTATGTATAACAGGAAAGGCGTGCTCTTGGAAGTGGTGCAGAGGTCAGACTTCAGCACAGACAAGTTCAGGGAAATCCAGACCAAAATAGAGACCACCATACAGAACCTGAGGCCACAGGACGAATACAAGGAGTTTATAGAAAAGTACAAGTGAGTTCAGAGAATCACCTTTATTAACCCCTCAAACCCTCGTGGTGCATGGATAGTGCCACCCACTGGACCAGCGTTTACGGCTTTCTTGCAGAAAGGACTGGCTTTAAGCCTCTGTAGTGCCCGATCACCTGCGTGCAGTCACGAGTAATACACTTACCGATATTCAAAAGCGATTTAGTCCTACTGTACTGACTAACGTTTTACGGTTTCATGAACGTAGTATTTTGAAAGCCATATAATTGCGAAAAAACTCTTACCTCAAAGTAGAAACCGTTTTTACACGAGAAAATCGATTTTGAATTTTGCTAATAGTTAACATGTTGTTGCTCGTGACTGTACTTGTTGATCAATGTACTGCTTCGTTCGTCAGCGGAGAACGCGAAGCCAATTTTTGGGATAAAAACATTTAAACTTTTCGTCATCGGCACACTAGTCTATTGAATAAGTTTATTTGTTCTATCTTCTAACCACACTTATAAAATAAAATTGTTGGTGAGTCAAATATATTAAATCCTTACTAATATTATAAAAGTGAAAGTGAGTTTGTTTGTTTGTTACGTCTTCACGCCTAAATGGCTAAACCAGTTTTGATGAATTTCGGTGCAGACATAGTTGGGACCCTGGAGACGGACACAAGCTTAAAAAAGATTGAGATATGAGGGAGAAAGAGGGGAGAAAAGGGAAAACTTAGCATTGCTATTACAATAAATAAGGCGCAAGGGCAAAAACTACAGGTAGCAGGTACCTGTAAATCAGGAAAGGGGAACTGTGTTACCCCGAGTTTAACGCGAGCGAAGCCGCGGCCAAGAGCTAGTAAAATATAAATACAATATTCAGCTACTACTGGAACACTACTTCTTGAAGAACTGTATTGTATACACGTGGTTAGGAGACAGAACAAAGAAACTTATAACATAGACTAGTGTGCCAATATCGTATAGATACGCACATCATGCATTACATTAATGTTGATTGATGCTGAGTGCGTACTTAAAATTGTATCCGAAAATAATTATGACATAAAACTAGATTGTTTAAAATTAAATTAAATTTACATGCAAGCCTTGTGTGTTTAGTGATAAGAAACGAAAACAATAGAACGATTTTAATAATTTTTACATATATACTAGCTGTGGCCAGCGGTTTCGCCCGCTGGAGAGGGCTATGAAAAATAGCTGTTGGCCGATTCTTAGACTTACCCGATGTGCACAAAATTTTCATACAAATCGGTCCAGCCGTTTCGGAGGAGTTCGGTAACAAACACCGTGACACGAGAATTTTATATATTTGTTAATACCCAAAGACGTGGCTATATTCTCTATGTTAATACCTCTAAACCTACTGAGTACCTTGGCTTTAAGACCATTGCCATCTTTACACATTATGGAATGCAAATAAAGATTTGAATATGAGTCGATTGCACATCGATCAGATTGCTACAGTTGTCTAATAACTCACATTTTAGCCCAAGGATGGGTCGTCGAAGTGAAGGGGGCGTAAGGGGGTTATATGAGCTCGTGAACTTTTCATTTTAATTTGATCCTGCTCAATAATAATAGGTTGATTAGCGATTTGGAAGTTGAAGACACTCATTTCTGAAACCAAAGCCCATTGGAAGTTTGCTGGCCCACTAAGTAGGTACAATCAATTGCTACAAGACTGTATGACGGAGCAGGACTTGAAAACTGCTCGATGGATTTGGCTGTATTTTTTGTTCTGTTCGTAATTTTGTTTGTCTGAATGTTTATTTTTTATTTTTTTCTTCTTCAGTACGTTGCGCCCGTGCAAAGCCGGAGTGGGCCAGACAGGGAAAAATTATAGTCATAATAAATAATTGATTAAGGAAATATCTACGTCGCCTAAATTGTGGAAAACCAACACACCGAAAACGTTAAGAAATTAATAGTCACGATTTATCAATAAAGAAAAATGAAGGAATAAATAATTTCGCGTAGGTACGAGTCGTTAACATTTCGCAATTACATATTCATAATAGGTTTCTTTTATAACGAATCATTCTCGGATTTCAATCATTAACCAACTGTAAATGTGCAACATCATGAGTTATTACCGAAACAGCCTTTTGCCAAGAATGCAATAGAAAGTAAAATGATACCGAAAACTTTCGACTTGGCACTGTAAAGGCAACAAGTAACTACGTATTTATTTTAGTACTTGTAAATAATATAGGTATTAACAGTAAGTGTCTCTTCGTGCATGGGCGCTGTTTCAATTCTTATGAAAACGGCTCGAATTTGTTTGCAGTCCACCTCGGATGTAAGATTTTCGTTTGTGAATTCACAAGGAGTACATTTAATTTTATCAAAATGTATTTTTATCTATGTATGATACTGAAGGTGCTTGTTGCAAATGAGGTTGTACACCTATGTGCACAATGTACATCTGTACACACATTTGGTTATATTGGTACAGTTACGACTTCAAGCAATATCATGTTTAGGTAGGTACTTAGGTACACTTACCTAATGTCAAAAATGAGAGAAATCTATACTCTGGGGTGAGGCTTATTACGTAATAGCATGGCTTCCAAAACACTATATTCGTGTAACCGTAAAACGTTATTCAATCAAGTAGAAGGACTTTTGGAAGTGTAAACATGATATTGCTCGTGATTGTACATACCTACATAAGAACCATAATATACTTTTATTGTTAAATGTAGATATGTACTGCTGGCGTACCTACTTTAAATAAAATTAAATGTACCTAATCGATGTCAATCTTTAAATAATATAAATGACTAGAAGATATTACATAACTAGCTTCCACACGCGACTTTTTTTGTTGTTAAGTACTTTGGGCTAACGCTAACTTCGAAAAAAAAAATCTTTCCCTTTTTTCCCTCTTTCTCCCCCTAACTTTTTTTTAAAAAAATTGCCTTTGTCCGTTTCCAGGGTCCCAACAATCTCTGTACCAAAATTCATCAAAATCGGTTTGGCCATTTAGGCGTGAAGACGTAACAAACAAACAACTTTCGTTATTATAATATAAGTAAGAATTTCGGTTCCTTCGTTTTTAAAAGTGATCGTCGTTGTGACAATGAGCGATGAGTAGTAAAACCTCGAAGGTAAGGTATGAATCAGTGGCATTCAGGAACCGACCGTTACTTTCAAAGGCTATTTTTGAGGCCATTGAAGTAAATTACGATTGTTTTATTGTTAGGGTTCCATACCTCAAAAGGAAAAAACGAAAGCCTTATAGGATCATTTTATTGGCCGTCTGTCTGTCAAAACCCTTTATCTCAGGAACGAGGATCGATTGATAGAGCTACCTATGGATAAAATAAAAATGAAATAAAATAACAATAATTAAAACGATGTTCTCAGGTCTATCGTCCCTTGGAACTGTGAAAAAATCAACTCTCTAAATCTACGCAGTCAATAGATATGGCCGTTTATGTCGCATGTTTGTACGGAACTCTCGGTACGCGAGTCCGACTCACGTTTGGCCCGTTTTTTTTTTGTTTATTGAGCATTTTTATTATTTTGTTTGTTTGATGATAATCTATGGAAATGCGTCATTGGTTTCATCGTCGCAAGGGACACTGCTGAGCATAAGGTGCTGAATTCAAGTGTCGGGATTAGGTTAAAAGGTATTAGGTTTATCTCCCAGGAATTTCTCAATGGCTTAGTCTGGATTTATAGTGGTAACAGGCTCTTCCCTTGCTACTTGGGAGAAAATATGACTGGCGAATTGTAGATGTTCTGTAGAAATACTACTGTCATACGACTGTACCGAGGGATACCCCTCGGGGATCACAGCCGTTGTTTCTTCGCCTTTGTTTTTATTAAATGTTTCTACTAAACGCATCATCTTAGTAGTACCTAACACACTAACAACCGACCACTACGACCAACGAGGTTGAACTCTGACTCACTTAGTAGCATAAACGATTTAATTCTAAATAACTAACTGGTATATTGTATCAATGAAAACTATTAAATAATTATATTTAAATCGTAAACCACTACTAATGCGGTCATTGGAATACCTAGCTAATGTAAAACCATACGTGATATCATTTCGGCGATTGTGATCGTGTAGTGTGTATTTACTTAGTTAGTACCTATTAAATTAGAACAAGTTTCGTATCACAATTATTATCAATATTAGTTTTTAACAGACTTCATTACTTATTAAAACTTATCGTCTGTTACGGTGGTTAGGGAAAACCGCATTGAAATACACCGAAAATCAGTATTCCCAATTAATTTTACAAAATGGTTGACACTGAGTCATGAATCGCACAGGTAGATGAGCTATCCATTTTATAAAGCCATTGAAAGATTTGTACCCAAGAACCTGTTTTAAAATCCTCTTTAATGTCTTTAGTAGGAATTTAGGGCTCCTAAACCACACTGTTTAAATGGTACAAACAAGGTTAGCAATCTTAATGGCTTCTATAGTGTGAAACCAGATTACCCACCGAGCGTAGGTTTGGATAAGCTAAATAAACAAGTTAATTATAAAACGTGTTCATGATTGGACTGCATACGCAATTTTGCGCAAGCTCATCTGTCCTCATACGAATTTATAGAATCAGTTGCCCTTATTATTTTATTCTTTCCCTTCTTGTTGCGAATTTACATCACTATCAAAATATCTATTGGGATAGGGGAAGAAGGATGATGATTAAAACAACATATCCTTCTGCATTAATCAATCACATTATCAGACTAAAATGACCTAATAGTTTCTTCGCGTCTATTCACTCCATCAGTTTCATAACTTAACCCCAGTACAATTCGTTCTAGATCGCCACCCTCAACGCCTGTAACATTTAACTTCGACGAGAGCCTAGTCGAGGACACGAGCGGGAAGCTGCAACCAAACCAGCTGACAGTCGACAACCTTACAGTAGAATGGTTAAAGGAGAAACTGACTGAGCTGGAGAATACCCTGCAAGACAACCGGGAAAAGCAGTCGGCGCTGCAGGGTCCGGAGATCATAGGAAATGGAGTCTGCAAAAACAATAATACAGGATTGAGTAATGGAGTCAACGGGATTGATAGGTGAGTTGTATGGCAAAGTAGCGGTGTTTTCAAAGTCCGTTCATTAGAAATTGCATATACTATTAAGTCCACTACCAATCTTCAAGTTTTTCATACTATGGCTATGGCGATAACCACACATCACCACTGTAGCCTTTCTGGGGCTTCATGGAGCAAGCGATTATGTGATTAATTAATTTGAAACTGTAAAACATGAGTCAGGATTTTGGGCTGTTCTACTACCAATCTTCAAGTTTTTCATACTATGGCTATGGCGATAACCACACATCACCACTGTAGCCTTTCTGGGGCTTCATGGAGCAAGCGATTATGTGATTAATTAATTTGAAACTGTAAAACATGAGTCAGGATTTTGGGCTGTTCTCGCACATTATATTAAACATCGTTATTAATATAATTCCTTTTTCAACTACCCAGGCATTCACCACCACCGTTACCGGTGACAACGTCAGAGCCCATTAAACTTCTGGAGCTGCGTGTAGCGGAACGCAAATGTGCCAAACAAGCAGAGATGATCAGGTCCGCCCTGGCTGAACTAGGTTGTGAAGAAGCACCTAGTGGTTGCCCTGATCTGTCTGCCGAGACTGTTGGCGTTGATAGTCTGGATGGCAGCTCCCCTGACCACCAGGTAGGCCATGCATGCTTTATGTAAATTTATTTTAAGGGTTATGTACGGGTAGAGGTGAAGGAAATTAACTAACATAATGAGGTATTTTTGGTGTAGACTCTTCTATGGATCTAGCGGCAATGCTAAAGATGAAATTCGATTATCAGGATCGCTCTTCACTTGGATCTAAAGCATCGACGGATGTTTTACGATTGCATCTCCACTCGATAATACCGCCGAGACCATTCTTCAAACTGTTTACGCGGCCGTTCCGACGCAAGTCTGCGCCTTCGAGCCCGGCGCTACCTCCAAAGACTTACAGAAGCAGCAGCGAAGGCCCCGCTGACTCGGTAACTGAACCTCATCGCAGACCAATCAGAATCCTGAGGCGACGCTTGCGTAAACGTGTGGATATCTATGTGCATTGCCGAGTTCACAACAAAACGCTCTTCAAAAAAAGAAGACGGAGCCGCGTTGTACTCGATATTTGTTCTAACTGTGTGGTGAGTGCCACTACTAACAGCGATATCCTTCTTCCACGCATGGCATGGAATTCGTTCGGTGCATGAAGCTTTCGTCTTCCATGACGCCACTGGAAGCGGCACAATATATTCGCTCTGAAACGAGCGTTACTCAACGTGTCAGTGCTAATATTAGCACAAACACTTCACGTCACCGTGCACCGCACGAACTTCTGTCGGGAATGAGATTTCAAATAAAATGAAAATAGCACAGGCTCTCTTTAAAACTCAGTTTCAAAATCAAGGTGAAGCCGCTTGCGACGTTCCAGAAATGTATCGGTGTTTACGCGTGGCCTGTGTACGTTTCAGTCGTGAGGTTTACGTCAAGTTCATCCTGTTTCTGGTAACGTTCGTTTCATGTGGTGAAATAAAAGAGATAATAAAGTAGTGTTGGTTTATTTGCGGTATTGTGAGCTGATGAGGTTGGGTAATGGATCCGTTTTCGCTGTACATCACGCACAGCGAACTGCCCCCACCCGTCGTGGTGCCTCGGAGGAAGAAGCGGCTGAAGCAGCTACAACTTGAACTAGAGAAAGAGATCGTATGTTCGCGCTTTCGTTGTTACGTTTTTTCGTGGTTTTAGTATTATAATTAAGTCTGTGAGTGCATGTGCATCGCGTGGAATAATATTTAACTCTTGATGTAATCGATCGTGTTACTACTGACAATACCCGTTAGAATTTATGACATAGTATTTATAACATAACTTTCAATTAGAATAGATATTATTTTAGCTTTTTTTTGAAGAAGTTAAATTAAACGCTTTTAGAGTAATTAAATAAATAATCTAGATTTAGTTTCAATTTACCGATTTCTGTGTCAAAGTAATCGTAAACTATTTTTGACTGCCCTAGTAAACTCCTTTTTTCTCTCATTGCTTATCTCGTCACCACGTCAGTTATACGTGGGGTACCACACCGATTATCTTAATACTCCTTTCTCCACAGGTAAGTGTGAGCGAGACGGAGCGAACATTGGTCGAACAGGAGTGGTTCCACGGAGTGCTGCCTCGTGAAGAGGTGGTGAGGCTTTTGAGAGCCGATGGCGACTACCTGGTCCGGGAGACTACTCGGAACCATGCGAGGCAACTGGTGTTATCCGTGTGTTGGGGGCAACACAAGCACTTCATTGTACAGACAACTCCAGAGGTTCGTAAATGATACTACACCTTCGTTTTCTTTTTGTAATTTTGATGTTGCCATATGGGTCGTTCACATGACATTACTCAGTCCCGCAGCCCGCTCCCGATACGTTCATTCTTATTTTCTAGGAGTACTGGATCTTTTGGCTTTATAAAGGTCGTCTTACACCGAAGTATACCTTGGGTTTTGACAGGTTACGATCTTAATCCTATCCACTATGACGTACATTGCCTTATTCACTCAGCCTTTGAACTACAAACACGTGCTGTGAATTGCCGTGAGAACTGAGCCTTACTGTTTATAAAGATGGAGGTATATTATAAGTGCTTAGCAACAAAAACTACTAGTATCCTCAGATCGTCCGAATACGTAGGCTCTATGACCTTTCTAGATTCGATTCGATTTCTAGAAAATAATTCTAGCTTCAAAAGTAGTGTTACAAAAAATATTACTAGTTACACCTGTTTTTTGGAATGTTTTTTTGTGGGCTAAGTATATGGATCAAGAATCGCTGCAAACCGGTTTCAATGCAAATCTTCGCCTAACATTTTGGCCGGTTTGGATGCCCTGAACTCTGAGCACAGATTCTTTAATATTCTGCAGTAATATGGTTTAATGATTTCCGCAATTGATGTTCCGAGATTTCTTGTCAATTAATGAGTTTTGCGGTTTCTCGGTAGTTTGAGGACTTGGACTTGACTTGGACTTTGAGGAGGTGCATCTTATTATATATAATTTGCGAACTTAAATTAAGAAAACTTAAAAAAAATACCTGGGTGAAGCTGTTTTGCTTTGTAAAGGCTATTCATTTGATCTATTTAATTAATTCATGGGTTATTTTGGATAACTTGCTGCCAGTCTGTCCAAATTCAGAGAATCAAGTTGAGGAAACGGGGTTATGTTAGTTATAGGACGTTCAACTTATATTCAATCTATAGCTAGATTTTTCTAAGAATTGTAAGGCGAAATGCGTCACCATTTTAAACTGTATGTTATTTGCCTCTTGCACGATGTGCATAATAAAGCTTAGTAGGATAACGAGCAAGATCTTTACTAATTAGTCATCACCACAGGATTGGTGAGATAGATTCTTATATTCCCACCTAGTTTAAAATCCCATTTTCTTCCAGGGTCACTACCGTTTCGAAGGAGCAGCGTTCCCGTCAGTAGCCGAGCTAATAGCGTGGCAGCGAACAAGCGGGGTGCCCGTCACTGCGAGATCAGGAGCCCTGCTGCGTCGAGCAGTTCCACGAGAGAACTGGGAGCTCAACAATGATGATGTGCAGCTATTGGACAAGATTGGCAGGGTAAGTTGTTATTTCAACCTTGAAATTTACAAGAAACGGTTTTTTTTTAATCTTTTTCAAAGGAGCTGGGGATAAATAGTCAAGGGTGCCCAAGACACGCTGACTTCCACAATCTTCAGAACTAGAGGCGTATCTTGCAATATCAGAGACAAAGATAAAATAGAGGAAGTGGGATTATAGGATTGTCATGTCTTAGGAAGCTGTCCCGATCATTTAGGATAAAGGATTGATATTATTGATGCCCAGCTCTCTCAGATCGAAAATAGAATACAATCAGAGTGAAAAAATCAAACACATGAATCAACTTCGGGAACTTTTTGGGGTCAATTGGCAAGGCCGCTAGGGTGGGTATTCAGGTCAGCAATTTCAGTAGTAGGTACTGCACCTATCTATTTCTATCTACACGATGTCTGAAAACTCGATCGATTACTACAAGTGAATTGTTTACCTGTGCTCCGTAGTTACTGAAAGTCATTCGGATATCTTGAAGTTCCAGGAATAAAACCTATTGTTGGATCTGGCATGTGGGTGACACAATTACTTACCTATGTCGGAATTACAATTTTGGAATGCGGAGCTTAGTAATATTGCAGTTACGCAAAACACATTAAAATAGGGATTTTATTGAATGACACATTTTTCTTAGTTTACGTTTCTATTATTTTTATTACGCAGGGATAAGAGTTTTATAGAACCGTTTTATTGGTGAGGGCGTATTTTTTTCGTAATGAGCATAGTATTTATGTATATAATTGTGGCGTTTTGTGTTTGATTTCAATGCCTATCAAGAATAGATAATGTAGACAGGACTAGACCAGCGAGTGGGGTTTTGCTGATATAAACTTTTACGGGTGTAGGGACGCTTAGTTAAATCTCACAGTCTTCTTCTTGAATCTATATGGCCTTGTGATGCTACTTATTTGGACTTTTAGTTGTTCCTTATTGGCCATCCTTCTTCGCTAGGGTAACTTTGGCGACGTCTACAAGGCTCGTCTCAAGAATACCAACCAAGAGGTAGCAGTGAAGACTTGCCGTGTAGCGCTGCCGGACGAACAGAAACGCACCTTCCTGCAGGAGGGCCGCATTCTAAAGCAGTACCAACATCCCAACATCGTGCGGCTTATTGGCATTGCGGTGCAGAAGCAGCCCATCATGATCGTCATGGAACTTGTACCTGGTAAGATTCATTTACTTTCAAAGGAATATTATTCAAAAGGTGCTTCATGGATTTTAACGTAAGGTAGTCGCCCAAAACCCTGTAACAAGTTTTGGGAGATAGTAGCAGACTACCAAAATAAATATTTTTGTTATGGCTAAAGTATTACCTACTACTACTAGGTACTACTACTAAAGTACTGCCTGGTGTTAGGTACGAAATTAGATCAACCGTCTAAGGCAGCACTAACCAGTAGTTTTTAAGACTGTGCCGAGATGCGTTTAATTTTGTTTGCCAAGTTTTGACAGAACTCCAAATCTGAGATAGGATGTTTAACCTGAAAGAATGGAACGTCTCGGTTCATTGTCCTTGTTTAATATGATTAAACTTAATTCTATTAAAACACAAGTAAGTGAATGATCCTTAACAGATTTTCTAGCATTTGGAAACTTTCTCTAGCTGTTCGTTAAAGTCAATTTGGAATGTATCTAGATTAGATTCAACGTAGGCGATGTACATACGTTTGAACTAGGCTAAACATAGCATTGCTTTTTTAGTTGTTTTCTCATTGAAACTGAAGAGAAAAATACGAATGGCACCTCTTAGTTATAAAAATATGCATTTATTTTTACAATGTCTTGCGTCATTATGATGGAAAATAAAAAAGTCGTGTCGCGATATATTCTGTTGACAGATTCATTTCCACTTGACCCAAATTCTTAGCAACTTATCATTTTCCTAGTAGATTCAGGCCTAAATAGGTAGGTACAGTATGTTTTCTTTTAAAGGTTACTAAAAAAAGATAGGTATATTGTAAGAACTTATTTACGCAACTGTACCTACAAACATAGCTTACCGTGTGGTGTGTCATTAACATGTTTATAAACCTCAGCGTGTGGGTGTCTAGACCAATTTCATACTGAGCGGGTGAAACATGCGTTTAAAATTAAGCTACGGTAGCTTTTACTGGAAATAACTGCACATTTCGCAAATGAAGTTTCGAGATTTATTATACATATTACGTACCTATATAGTGCTAGGATTAGGTACCTAGTATTTGGAGAAAACAAACTTCGTAACATAGCAAAAACACGTTCGTAGCATAAGGCTGTATGACTTTATGGACCGCAAACAACTCAAAAAGTTCAGTTACCTATAAGCACGTTGAAACTATAGCTGAAGGTGTGTTTTTCGGAGTCAGGATTTGTTTCAGGTTGATGGTCTCGCCCCTATTACATGATACTTGGTAGAACTTCAGACATTAGCGAAATGTGAGGTTATAGATAACACCTCTGCCTTTACCTATCGGCATAACATAATTATGTTACCGCTACCATAATAAAACCTGAACATGTCATCATCTCACCTAACCTTTTTTCCCAGGCGGTTCTCTCTTAACATTCCTGAGGACGCGAGCAGCTACACTTAGCGCGCGTTCACTCCTTGCCATGTGCCGTGACGCAGCTGGCGGCATGCGTTACCTGGAGTCCAAGAACTGCATCCACCGCGACTTGGCAGCCAGGAACTGCCTCGTAGGAGACGACAACATTGTGAAGATATCCGACTTCGGCATGTCAAGGGAAGAAGAGGAATATATCGTGTCGGGAGGCATGAAGCAGATCCCAATCAAGTGGACGGCGCCTGAGGCACTTAATTTCGGTGAGTAGTTAGAGCAAGTTGTGAGTAGTTAATTTACTGTTTTTATTGGAAACAACTTCTTGTGAAGCCTCTTGATTTCCTGGCAACGATCGGCAACAGCTGACTCTTATGCCTCTAGCTTTCCAGTGACATATAATACCCATCCTCTGCGCTCTAGTTACCTGGGTACCGTTGTCCTCGTAGGCAGCTTATTGACAATCTCCAGCAGCTGCTGACCTACCGTTACCAAGAGTCTTGACCATCTTTTACTTTGACTAAGGACCGGTTTATTGAAATTTCAGGTAAATACACGTCTCTATGCGACGTGTGGAGCTACGGCGTGCTGATGTGGGAGATATTCTCCAAGGGCGACACCCCCTACGCAGGCATGAGTAACTCGCGCGCACGGGAGAAAATTGATACAGGTTCGTACAGCAGCCAATCCTTACAAATATTATAAAAACGAAAGTGAGTTTGTTTGTTCACGCCTTAATGGCTAAACCGATTGTGATGAATTTTGGTACAGAAATAGTTGGGACCCTGGAGACGGACATAGGCTAATTTTATTTTTAAATGTGAAAGAATGGAGAAAGAGGGAAGAAAAGGGAAAACTTAGCATTGCTATTACAATCAATAAGGCGCAAGGGCAAAAACTACAGGTAGCAGCCGTAGCAGGTACCTGCAAATCAGGAAAGGGGAACTGTGTTACCCGGAATTTAACGCGAGCGAAGCCGCAAAGCAAAAGCTAGTCTACTATATATAGGAGTCTAGCGTTTATATAATATGGGCGATAATATTAAATTATCACCATATTTAAGCTGCCCGTTTCTGCAAATCAAAATAATTTTCGAGCATAGTGACTATGGGCAATATTTATCCTTCTTGTCGGTTTTACTGTTGAAGTGATAGTAGTCCGCAAAATAAGTACCTAGCCGGTCAGAAATATGTCTGACCGGCTAGGTACTTATTTTTTTTTTCTCAGAAACTTTTGTAAGTTTTCAGCTCAAAATTTAATACATTTAAAACTGTTTTTTTTTCTACCAAATATAATTAGCTTCATTCGTAAACATTCACAGATTTTAAAGGAATATTAGGTAGGTAACTGTATCTGACGAGGCTGTTTTTTTTTCGTTTTTGCTGACTGTACTATTACAGTCAGTATGTACCTAATAACCTATTTTCTTATTTTTTTTATTTAAAATGGGTTTATTCAGAGACAAATGAATGCTGACAAAAGACCTGATTACATTCTATTGTTCTTCAGGTTATAGGATGCCGGCTCCAGAAGGCTGTGCGGAAGACTTATACGCCTTAATGCTTCGCTGCTGGGAATACGAGGCGGAGAAGAGACCTCACTTCCACCAGATATACACTATTATCGATAATATTTACAATAGGTAACACTACGGTCCGAATGTTACGTGGATCGGGATTAAGATGACATCATACAAAGTTTTGTAAACCTTAGGTTTCTTTATATGTATAGGTAGTCTGGTATGTAATGTGGATGGATGCCAGTTTTGCCCCATCATTATATATTTAGGGTAGGGTTTTTGATGTCCAGACCATGATGATTTGTGAACCTGATATTTTTTGGAAAAGCATACTTGTACCTAAACCATAAGGTTCAAAATACTATTGAAGAAATGAATTTTTCTTTATTTGAAAATAACGACTTATAATTTGGCTTTTGAAATTAAATTATAATCATCTACCCGCATTTTAAGTTTTCATTACTTCAATCGAAGTTAAAATAATAATGTTGCTAAACATTTAATTATGTATCTATGGTAGTGCGTATTTACTCGTTTTCCAATATGTAATAGGCAACTGATTACTGTATTAATTAAGACTAAGTATTTGTAGAAATGTTTTTAATAATTTGTGTTAAATAAATATCTATTGTAATAATTTGTACTCTATGTAATGTATTGATGTAGGGAGTGATGAAATATGCAGAAGGGATAACAGGGGATGAAAAGCTTTGCAGCCACAGATCAAATGTAATATTAGCAATACAAAAATAGCTCTTAATGCTAGGACTTAGTCGCTGTCAGTGTCTATTTGTTACTACTGATTGGCTTAATTAAACAGTTGGCCTGTGACAGCATAATACATACACACATAAAAGCACGCCTTCTTTCCTTTCTTTCCTTGGGATATGCAGAAACCACACAACGTATTTCGCTACGACATAGCCAAATGGCAGATTAGTTCTGTATTACGTACGTAGTTCTAACATTAGATACCAAATAAACTCTGAATCAATTCCAGCCAATGCATAATGTTTTTAATCCCATTTTGTTTCTTCTGATATACATACTTATAAAAGCGCTAGTAAGTGGCTTTATAAGTTGAGTTGAAGCGTTGATCTCTTACGAATGGTACTTTAGCGATAGATGGAAATAATAGTGTCTAAGTACAATATAATTATCAGTTCTGACTGAATATTTGCGTATATGTTTTATTTCAAGTACAATTTTAGGAACAGTTTGTGTACTATGTGTCTGATCTATGTCTATGTAAAATTATTTTTAGTTTATATAGCCTCAAATGTAGGTTTTAATATAGATACCCTAAGTTTTGTAATATTAAACGTGTGGTACGAGAGAGGCATTAATTAAGGGACTGGCCAATCGTACTAGACAACTTTTTCGTTAGAAAATAATCACATCGGTGTTACTAAACACATTTTACTTGGGTTTGAACGAATAAATACTGTAATATTTACCGAATGTAAAAAAGAGAAACGGTTTAATTGTTTTTGAATAAAATTAAATATATTAATGTTGAAAATTATGATTTTTTTTCAAATAAATCTATGGAGATGTAAGTTTAGAGACCTTACGTTTTAAGTGCTTCCAAAATGCCTTTTGAATATTTTGTAATAAGTCGTTTTTAATTTAATAATTAATTCTGGCAATAAAGGACATGTTTGTGATATGTTTAATGCTTCCACAGAATAGTGTAATAATTAGATATTTTAAGTAATATGTTTATTTCTTGCCTAGGGTAAGTGCATGATATAATAATAAATTGATATTTTAACACAAAGTGAGACATAAATGTATAGGCAGTCTAGTATTTTAATGGAACATTCTTATTAAAACTATGTAAATATATTTCGTACAAATATTAAAGTGCCAGACATTTTTGAATTGTGATTTTTCCCTTATTCCTATTCTCATAAAATCAATTTGCACCATACTTTTTAAACGAATGGAGTGCCAATTGAAATACATTCTTAAACAAGCAGTTAAGCGATGAATAAATCAACAACGTTTAGGTATATAAATACATTTTATTTAACAAAGATATAATTTACAAATACAGCTTTATAAGTTCGTCACTAACTGCTGATGGCGTGAGTATTCCTAGATCAGTAAATAACAACGTTATATATACGGGGGGCGTGTAGTCAACCAAAGGGTGTTCTTTTGACAGATCTCTGCCAGATTTGATGACACTTGACAAGTACTTAAATTCGTTTGGTAAATCTCGCTGGTTCAAAGGGTATATCCGGGAGAATTTGAAGCTTTCTGTCAGTACAAATACTGGCTTTTTTAGTTCTAAAGCTGTCACTCCTATTGAATAAGTTCCAATCTGTAACAAAAATGTGGACTGATACAACACAAATAATATGAGATAAGCAATACAAGCACCCAAACCAGTTAATGCCCGACAGAAGACACCACTGCGTGAAGTACAGAAATGTTCACAAACGTCTTTGGAATCATCGGTAGGTACGTAGGGAGCGCAGCTTAGGGTTGCCAACTATACTGTTTTCAACAGTATTATACTGTTTTTCACTAAATTACTTTTTACTGTTGAACAAAAATAAAGTATACAAAATACTGTTTTCAGCATGCAAACACATTTACTGATACTACATTTACTGACAGAGTTTTTTCAGTACCTAATGAACGCTAAGTGGCGCGAGGATAGAAATAGAGCATCTATTAATTTGATAAAAATGCTCTCTAGTTGGATTAGTTCATCAAAACGTTGCAGTGTTCAAAACATTTGAAACCAATCGATTCCAAATAATAATGCGACGTATACTTCTAAGTGAATAATACCACTGTTATGATGGACCTAGAGTGATAAAAGTGGGTCGAGACAAAGAAACCTGGGACGGACATGGAGTTGCGAGTTATAGTAACGTGACACTGTGATTTTAACAAATGAAATATGTGCATGATTGCACAGAGGATACTGAAAAAACATAACTGTTTATTTCCGAATACAGCTTATCAAGTTCGGTGCTGAAAGATGATGGATTATAAACTCCTAAATCAGTAACGAAACTAGCTATGTAACCGGGAGGCGTGAAGCCTGATACAGAATGTTCTCTGGTCAGAACTTTGCCAGATTTGATGACACAGGACATATTTTTGAACTCGTTTGGTAATAATACTCGTACATCCAGAGGGAATATTCTAGTAAATTCAAATTGATATGATATACATTATAAAACAAGCAACTGAGAGATGAATAAATAAACTACGTTCATATAAATACCGTTTATTAACAACGATATATAATTTACAAATACAGGTTTATACGTTTTTCACTAACTATCGATGGTGTGAGAATTCCTAGATCAGTAAACAACAACGTTATATATACGGGGGGCGTGTAGTCCACTAGAGGAAGTTCTTTTGACAGATCTCTGCCAGATTTGATAACACTTGACAAATATTTAAATTCGTTTGGTAAATCTCGCTGGGTCTGAGGGTTTATCTGGGAGAATTTGAAGCTTTCTGTCAGTACAAACATGGGTAAATTATATTCTCGAGCTGCCATACATACGGCTAGAGTCCCAACCTGTATTAATAAAGAGATGTATAACTCTCCTATTGGTCTAAAGATTCTTGACTTGACTTCCTCCCTGCGTCAGAACGCTCTTTAAGGTGTTACAGCCCGAAAATCTGACAATCAGTCTTACCAAAGGCTATTGTATTACCCAGTTAAGGGTTGTGGAGCTCAGACCGGTAGTCGCTCCATGTTAAATATTGATTTTTAGCTGCATCCTGTTGGACTTAAAGCCGACCCCAACATAGTTTGGGAAAATGTGATGACGCCAAAGATACTTGAAAACAAATGCCAGTGCAATTTCATCAGAAATTTGCAAACGACCTTATTATACCCATGTTTCTGCAGGCTTCATAAAAATTAGGTTGTCTGAGATGAATAATGCCAGAGGAGCAACACTGAATTTTTTTTTATGTCTAAATTAAAAATATTTGAATTTCTCATTTTTTTTATATTATCATACCTTTGCTTCTCTTTCAGCCAAGTGTGGAGAAAAAATACATAGATTCATAGTGATTAGTTACAAAATACTTTTCGTACTGTAACTTAATTTCTCCGTAAGTGTATTGAAAAACGTCGGAATTCACGTGGGAATTTGCTTTGCTGTTTTCGGCTCCTTAACACTCTCGCCTAACAGCTCGTGTGTAAATTCCGCCTCGAACGCAATGACAGTTTACTCACCCATTAAGGGGTGACATAAGATTTAAAAGTGTGTATGGGTAAGGCTGCAATCCACGCGTGCGGAGTCACTGGCAAAACAGGATTGCTTGAAACTATTTCGTATACAAATATCTAAGTGCCTATATTTTTTTAATCAATATATTTATCCTTCACCTTTACGTATAAATTCACGTAAAGGTGAAGGATAAATATACTGATTCTACTGGATCGGATATAAGCATGTAGTATAAAAAAAATGGGATTTATTTTTTTATTTATATGGGAGGAACCAAAAAAATAATCAACTAATTAATATAGCTCAAATATGTATTCACAAATATAGCTTAATAAGTTCGTCACTAACAGCTGATGGTGTAATTATTCCTAGATCAGTAAATAAACCAGTTATATATTCAGGCGGCGTGTAGTCAACCAAAGGATGTTCTTTTGACAGATCTCTGCCAGATTTGATAACACTGGACAAATATTTGAATTCGTTTGGTAAATCTCGCTGATTCAAGGGGTATATTCTAGAAAATTTAAAGCTTTCTGTCAGTACAAATACTGGCTTTTTAAGTTCTCGAGCTGCCACACATAAACTGTAAGTTCCAATCTGTAATAAAAAGGAGAAGATTCGTATTTTAACAGCTACAGCAGTGAGCCAAGTTTGATTATTGCTTGAACACTGAAGTTGAAAAACGTCTAAATACTATAAATCCACGTGTGCGAAATCTTTGCCAATACGATATTGTTAAATAAAACCTGCACTTATTTTCAGTTGTATTGAATGGAACTTACTTTGTTAATAATCCCGCCGCTCTCGGTGACTCCTTCGGCGCCGATCATGACGATGTCAACTTGCTCCATGATGTAACCGATGGATGCGTCTAGGATGAGGGTCGCGTCGATACCAGCCTCGACCAGCTGCTTGTGCATCAAAACACTGGAAATAAGAATGGGTAAGTAGATTATTTCAGTAAATATTTTTCTTTGTCTATGACATCGCTTTGGAGGGTTGCTAGAACTACACTGTGGAGCAGTCCACTAGGAAAACGCAGTCGAGGCAGACCATTGACACGCTGGGCAGATGAAATAAAACAAATGACTGGCCCTTTCTGGACCAAAGTGGCACAAAACAGAGAGACATGGGCATCTTTGGAGGAGGCCTTTACCCATACAGGGGTTCTTGCAGACTAAGATCTTATCTTCTCATAGATATTTTACAGTAAAAACAAGGGAAAAGATTATTTACGTTTATTAAAAATGATACAAATACAAAGAAAATACAAAACACATCTTATCTAGTTGTACGCCAAAATTATAAGTACCTTATCAGGACGCTCTACCTTAATTATAAGAACAATGTATATTTTGCAGGGAATAAATCGCTTTTTTTAATATTATTTATGACATTGCTAGTTTGCCTGGAGGATATTGAAATTTTGTTTGAGATCTCTTCTATAGTATGTACTGTTATTCGATAAAGGCATTAACAACAATTTTGTTTGATGTGAAGTTTCAAAAATGATTGATGGTCAAATAGATAAATTTGAATGGTCTGTATTTTTAAGGTTTTAATAGTTAACTAGATATATTTTTGCAGAATTTGATCCATATTTACAGTTAATGTTCTTTCGCCAATTACGGTAGCATAGCAAAATTTTAGTCTTAGGTACAAATATTTTCAGTCATGCAAAAAATGCTTACCCGCTATTGTCTGGACAAGACATTGTGACGTAGACTTGGAACCTTTTGTTGGATTTTGCTGCTTCTAACATGGCTTGCAGTACGACTCTCGACCTGGAGTGTGTCAATATTTTCTAAAAACAGAATAAAAAACTTAATTTGTGTATGCATGAAAGTGATAAAAAATGTTGTTGGAACTGTTATAATATTCAAATTTATATGACTGTTTATTTGCTATTGTTCTTAATAGGAGTAAAATTTATGGTGAATCATTATTTTATGGGCACAAGTTATTTTTTACTTACAGATCCATCAGCTATAGGTATCATAGCTTGTTTGGCAACCTTCCCTCTTGCTTCTAGTAAGGTGTTTAAGAATATATGACCTCTTTGCAGCATGATTTGCTCACACTCTTCAAAAGACTGAAATCAAAAGGTTACTCATAAATAAAATGTTGAATGTAAAAATGGAATAGGTGCAAGTCCTGTTAAGGGTTCCAGAACAAATACAATTAGCTGAATTTAACTTGTGTGTCATAAAGCTTTACATATATAACGGCTAGATATTATGTCAGAAAAGCTTTTAAGTGGACAAACACAGTAACCCTAGTTGTAAATAGGGTTACACCTTCTTACTCTTTGATCATTTGTATATTCATTATATGACAGGTTCTACAAATATGAATACTGTACAGTCTTACCTTAACATCAAGTTTAGCAAAAGTAATAAATCTCATGAACAGTTCACATCCTGATGAGATAGCGGTGACAGGCTGGTCGCTGTGCTTCATCGCGTCCACTGCCTGCTGAAGGTTCAGATCCAGCTCTCTGACTGTTGCCACTGGTAAGATAAATATTAAACCAAACCTAAATTATGGGACATGTAAAATATCATGCAAAATCTTGCTTATGTCCCTTAGAGAGATTTAAGTCTTAAGAAATATTGAAGACACTGAGGGAATGGAAAAGTCAATGGTATGGGTTATGATAGTTTTCCAAAGCAGTAAGCGATAAAGGGTGTGCATTGATTATATTATTTTACAATTGATTCAAGGTTATGCACAGTGGTTTTAGAAAGCCTAATATTAATTATTGGCAACAGGAATTATCTTGCTCTCAGCTGACCTTGGCGCTTTTTATCAAGTTGATTATTGTCTCAATGCTTATCTTATTGAATCCTTGTTACTTACCTCCTATTAGTTATTTAAAAAAGTAAATTTGCTGATACTACTGGAATTGAATTGAACAGCAAAAAGTACGAAACCTCTTTTATACAATCAGTAATAGCTTTTTTAAGTGAAACAGTCATAATGGCTGATGCAAGAGTGATTCTTTGAAGAAAGTGCACAAATACCAACCTTTATAGTTTTCTATTACAGATAAAAGGGTTCTAATAGCAGCCACTCCTGCTGATACATCTTCTTCTTCCCTCAATATCTTGAGAAAGATTTCTTGCACTTCTGTGAACGTAAAATAGACAAATATTGTGAAAATTGGTTTAGCGGTGATACCGCAAAAACCGATAAATTATGTTTTGAACGTGTATTAAATACCTTCTTTTATCATTTTATTGCCTAATATTGACTGACTTTATTGAATTTATTGAAAGAAAACTGGTTTTGTTTACGTATCACACACAACTTAACCTAGAATCAAAATGTCAGTGAACTGTCTGTTAGTTGTCAAACAATTTCGTTCATAAAGGCTTTTAAAAACGTTGCTCCCAACGTTCTGAAACAAACTATATTTACTAAAAAAATCTAAAAATAATAATTAAAATTGAAGAAAGAAAAATAAAAAGTGGTCATATAAAAATCCACGTCGCTGTCAATAGAAAAATTGCCCAAAAAATTAATCTAATTGAATTATTTGGAGAATAAATATGCTATGGTCACAAGAAGAGTCGATAATACTAGGTTGGCACTCGGATACCATGGTCTCAGTGCTTCAAACCAAACTCAACCGGCTCAAACCCATAACTAACCAATAATAATTAAGTTATTGCAATGGTGCTGTTTATAGTTTTCAGCATCTGCAGCACCCCACGGTGTTGGATGGGATGTCACAAGGATGTGCACGCAATATGTTTCATTTTACACCAAAGGTAGACTCAACTTCCAAGGCATTATGGATATTCGTATGGTCTCTTTCCATAAAACCATATTATAGAGGAACTTTTTACATAATAAGGATAAATCATCAAAAAGGAGCAGTCTGCGCACAATATTGCGTTTTCGGTACTTAATAAATAATTAACTAAAATAAGACGACGTCAATCACCTTTTTTATTTAACAGAAAGACAAGGAAATTATTATTTTTTTGGGGTCAAAAAGAAAATACTTTCCTCCTTGGGCATCTAAGCCACTCTAGTTATTACTCAATTCCCGTGAATTCATATAAATAGATGTTGTATTGTACAAGTTTCAAATTTTGAACGGATGGGATTACAATTAATTTGGCCAACAATTTACTGATATTTGCAATACATTAGGATTACGATCTGTATAAGGTTTGACGATGGGGTTTTCGATCCCTATCACTATCTGCCGATAGATTCCAGTAAGTTAGGACATTAATGTTTAATTAATCCATTTACAATGTTAAGGTTAACTACTTACATACAGCTGTTCCCGAAACAATCCATCAAGAAAAAAAAAACACCGCCTGATCTAGGAATAAAATTCAGGACCTCATGTTCACAAGTCGCGTTGCGCGACTCATACATATGTGTCTTTAAAAATAATGTAATTTATTAAAACCATATAAATGAAAGTCATTCATAGTTGATAGTTTAATTAATGTTATAATATCCGTAATCAACAGATAATCTCAATAATCCACTACGCTGTACGTGAACTTAACACGGGCTAATTATTAACCCTTAACCATTAGCGCCATCTGTTATCGAATAGCTGGTACTAAATTGAGCGGGAACACTTTTCCTACATCCCGAGTTTTCCTTAGAAGACTGTCCTAAGATTTTCTCAAACAAATAAAGGAAATGACGTGTCTCAGTTGCTCGTTAGCGAGGGAAAGTCATGGCCACCGCTCTCTAAGTTGACATTGGATAAAGCAAAGTGTTGCTGGTAGTGGCGTGGGTTAGACGCGTATTGTGGACGCTTCATTTGTTTACTAAATCACCGGGCCGTCGATATTCAGTGTAAGCTATTGTTAAATTGGAAAGAAGAACATGGGAAACTCGGCATCTGTCAAGTTGAACGACAAACGGCGGTGGCAGTAAGTTATATTTTGTTAGAATGACTTCTTTACTTATAAGGGATATCAATATTTTTGTTACTACTCGGTTCTAGTTTGGCAGTTATTATTCGTAATTATCAGATATAAGGAGTTGTCAATAAGTTTGCAGGAGTTCAGCATAGTTTGTAGCTAGATTTCAATCAGCTTTTGCAGTCAATCCGCTTGTGTTGTAACTGTTGGTAAAAGTTACAACACATTCATTTTCTGTTTACTGTAGATTCCTGACCACTAATTACCTTTTGATGTTATTGAGATAGGTACCTACAGTCTACAGTACCATATATTTTAATGACTGTTCTGTTTAGATATAGGTACGTCACATACAATATTAATTTAGTAGGTAGGTACCTGTTTTGTTTATAAAGATGAAATTGTGATAATATTTGTTTGTGTATAAAACACATATTTCGAGGAAGTACACTAACTATGCACACAAATTATACCATAATTTGTACATTGGGTATACTTTAATTATATTAAATACTTATACTTGCTATACTTTTAAAGAGGAAACTAAGAAAGTTTGAGTCATTCCTTATTGCAGAAGTTCCAACAGGAAATCGCGACAGCAAGGTATACTTACTCATGCGCACAATGCATAACCAGATACACTTTATGTTATACTGCCAGTGAAAAATGTAGACAAACACATTACATACACCTTATCTAAATTGGAACCTCACAACTAGTTTACTCAAAATAAATTCGTAAAGCAGCACCCATAGTAATACCACCCACCGCTGCTTATTGTCAACATAACATTAAGATGGCTGCAGAAATCCACTATAAAATATAAACTCTACATGTTTGTTTTACATACAATTTCCTACTAAAAGTAGATAGGTAATGGACTAAGTATACTGAATTGGCGATGTATTGTTTAGTTGGTTCGTCAGAGATTTTTATCGTAACTATAACTGCACTGATAACATTATGTTGTTCTAGTCAGCTTCAGGGACATGACTGTGTTCTATGTTATTTGCTACCGATAGGTATATGTGAAGTTATATGCAACCAAATAACTGATTTGAAAAAATATACACATATTCAGTTTGAAAGTCAATAAAACATGGTTTTATTACCTGAGTTGATGAGTTTGAATAATTCACCCATTGTCATAAAGTTTTCTTATGGTTTTTTATATTAAAAAAAAACTCATTGCATAAACGTTAACCTCTAGCCATAGACCATAGACTATTACATTCGTCTCTCAAACTACCAAAGCTCTGTAATTGCTCCAAGACACAGCACTGCGCTACACTATTTTAGACATAATTATGTGGTACTCGAGAAGTCAGTTTTTATCTGATTCCTCGAAAAAAAATAAATCAATTTTATGTTTAGCACGGTCTAAGAGACGAATGTTTATGAATCTAGGGGTTAAAATATCTAATTAAAAAGAGTGAACGTTATTTAAAACTATTAAAAATCGTCGTAAAACAAGGTAATTGTTGTGTTTATTGAAAACCAATACTTAAACTGCTATGCAATCAGCAATCGCTATGCAATATTACAATTATTATAGCCTGTGTTTTGCAAATTAATTAAAATCGAAAAATAACAATGCAATTGCGTTGTTTGTACGTTTACCCATCGCGCGTATAGTGACGTCGAAAGTAAAAGTACACACATGAGGTAAACAAGTCAACAAGTATTGTAAACATTCCATGGAACAAACCAGATGACTGACGCATATTATATACCCGACGCAAATACTAGAACCATCTATCTGATTTACATAGAGGTAAAGTGCATTCTAGAAGAACTTCAGAGGAGGAGGTTTTCATTCCCATGACTCAAATATATAGATATCGTGAATGTATAAAACGTGGTTATTTCAATACAAAGTAGACAGTGAATCTTCATCGTCACATTAGGTAAGCAAATAATCAGACCGAGACAATTCCTTGACCTCGTAAAAACTATAGATTTTAAGACTATTGTGTGAGTGGCGAAATTTTTTGATGAAGTATTTGACTAGCAATTAGTGTCATTTATATTGTATATATGTAAAACAATTACTAATAATATAATAGGTATTCAAATGCTAAAGTATTATGTCTGGCTGTTATCTTTTCGATGTTTGATCTAGGTAAGGTTTTCTTTCATCCCAGTAGGTAATACCGTTCCTTTGGGATTATTACCAACTTCCACGCGGTTGACGCGGTCGAAGCCACGGGCAAAAGCTAGTATGCCAACGGAAGTTACAGCGAAGAAATATCATACATTCGTGTGCAGTGACCATCTGCTTTGTTCTTAGTAAATAAATAATTGGTTAACATCACTTTTGGTGTGTGTATTACACACTTTTACTGGTTGTGCGTAATCTATCGATCGACGATAATTTGAAAGAACTTCTATCACTACTAAAGTATTCAATTCGGCCATTTGCCTTTAACCTACCACTTAAATAGCTTCATACGTAGACGCGGCATATTAAATAAGGCTATCCTCAATCTGTAATGTTTCATTTATATTTATTTATTTATTACTTCTCTTCTGACACAAGCACAAAGTATAGAGGTGGATGGTATTAAACCATAAGCATTATATACCAGTCAACCTCAAATTCTGAATAAAATTTCTAAGCGTTAAAAAATAAAGTCGATTTTCGTGTCTGTCTGTGTGACCGAATTGTTTTCTCTCTTACTATCCAGCGGCTTTTGATGCGGTTTTCACCATATCTTGAAAAAAATATTTCGAAATGGTAAACATTTTAAGGGATATACCAACCATAGGCGGGAAACCTGATTAGGCAGCCATATTGTATAATAGTCGGCGAATGGTCAGTGGCATTTCGCCCTGAACTCCACCGACAGCAATAATCGTCTTCGCTGACTATTCAGCCGATTACAAGACTTACATTTTGCAGCTGACTTAAAGTTGGCTATTCGAATCTCTAAAGTCTTTAAAAAGTTATTCAGAACGGTTTCAGTCATAATTTCAGTGCAAACTTCATCATTCACAGCAACTTGATTCCACGCACTGCTGAGTAAAGATCCTTCTATGTTCCTTATGTGCCATTCTTCCCTGAACTGCAAAAATAGCTGCTAATAAGAATCGTATTGAATTTGACTGAGAGTGATTACCATAAATAGAAGTTTAATCAGTTGCAGATTTAGTGTGCCTTTTGACAAAGGCCTCTTTAGGCAGCTTCTATTAAACTCTATCCTGAGCTACTCTCCTTCAGTTAGGACGTGCAGCTGGTTATAGTTTGTCTTTCCAATTCTATTTTTGTCTTTCCTTGCTTCTTTTTACTACCAGTAGTCCAGTATGTTATAAATATATCAATTTTTCCTAGTCAATTCTGATCAAGATTCCCATCACTTGGGTTTAACCTCTAAGTTAGTTGTTATGTTTTATTAATTGAAGATATTATTGCCTATTGATTTTTGCCGAAAACCACAGCAAGGTTGATTGTTAATGTTACTCCGTCCTTATCGAATCTACTTACCTTGATGATTTACGCACACCCGTTGCTGATTAATGTCCATTCAAACATAACTGCTTTTATAGCGTCTAGTCATGTAGTTGAGTCATCAGATTTATATGTTACCTACAGTGTGTTCTTATCTCAAGGTTATTGCTTGTTTAAAGTTTTTATCGTTTTTGTGTACCTTTTAGATTGCCTCGTTGGTCTTTCCATCAAAAATTTCTCAGTAGCAGTTACTGAGTCTGAATTCGTGATCGGTAGATGGCAGTAGTCCACTATATAATAACATCGGACCTAAACAAAACTGAAGAAAAGTGGGTGTAGCATAAGGAACAAATCTACCTGACCCTTTTATGTTATGATAACCTTACGTTCAGTCATCAGACGGATATCACAGATTATTGATGTGATTGTTTTCCATCTAAAAAAAATGAATTTTCATGCTATTAGTAGCCTTTTCAGCTCTATGTGTGTGTTCAAGTCATAAATTGTTTGACATAACAAAAACTAGATATAACCGACTAACATTGTTAGGAAGTGACCACGTGACCTAGTTACTAGAAATACTTCCGCTTTACTCACAGGATTTATTAGAACGCACAGGTCTATTCGTAGAACTTTTGGTCAAGGTAGGTACCAGGAACTCATAACTTTATGCAGGTACTTGCCTGCTATAATACCTCAGCAATTACACTGTAGAAACAATCTACAGTGCTTTAATTCAGCCTCGAATTATCAGTCAGGTAGACAGACCAACCGATATCTCACGCAATTGCGCGTGAGATATCGGTTTTAATATCGAGATTTATGAACCAAATGCACATTACAAAGCAAATAAATAGTTGTGCAAGATGTATTATTCGTTCATTCACATTTGACTCGATTTGGAAACAGCAAAAGTGTGTGGAAATTCCCATATTTCGTATATCTTAATGACTGTATTACGATCTATGTATTATGATAATTTAAAATAAGTGTCCTATCAAACAGGGTGTCTGTAAACCCTGTAACTATAGGCTGGGGCTCTGCGTTTAACTCTCGCACCGAGGGTTCCGGACCAACTTGCGACACAAACGGCCATATCTTTTGACTGCGTAGACTTGGAAGGTTGGGTTGACTTAGGTTCACATCTGCAAGGAACAACAGACAACAGAGTATATAGTTTTAATTTCAACTCGATATCTCCACGCCTTCTCGAGTAAAAGGGACTTGACAGATAGACATACAGACGGACAACAAAGTGATCCAATAAGGGTTCCGTTTTTTCCTTTTGAGGTAACAGGTTGTAAGGATATCTACACTGCGCGAAGTCATCAGGCAAACAGGAAAATCTGCAATGATTACAAAATTAGATTAGCCAGAGATTTTTATTCTCATGAGATAATCTGACAGCATGATAACCCTGACACACAACTCGTGGTTCAATAGTCACCGCAGTCATTATTAACATGTCATTACTTTAACCAAAGTATAGCCACATCAGATCCACAAGACTTTAGAAAATAACAAGCAAATGTGTCCACAATTTTCCAAACAAGTGTGGAAAAGTAACATAAATATAATGTATTTTATATTTTCACTTTCTACCATAACAGGCATAGAACACTCTCTCCTGCGTATGACTATGATTATGCGTATACGCAGGAATTTGTGTAGTTTCGTCACAGCGGTGCAGTTGCAAGTCACTTGACTACCATTACTGTATTTACCACACAGTCATTTGAGTAACTGTTTAGTGGAAGTTTTAGAGTAAATGCATTCGTTTAATACGTGTTTATATTTTCTATTGTAATTCTTCTTTTATGTGTTTATTGCATTTTAATCATAAAATAGTTCTCCAACGTCAAGTCCCCAACTTACTGCTAAACATGCAAAACTGCAAAATGTGATAACCACATATTGTTTCCCATTGGAATAGGCAGAACCTCAGCTGTGTGAGTTAATTAAGTATTCAAACTAAAATATTTGAAGTTTTTCTATTCGTTCATTATTTGGTATACATATTTACTTCTCGGTCGCTATAGTGACCATGACCTGTGAAAAAAAAACTGGATTGAATAGCCTCAGACGCAGAATTTATAAGTAATTAGGTATCTAGTTCAGACTACAACAAAAATTACTTAACTCCATCATCATTTTCCTGCCATTCTATTTGGGGTCGGCACAACACGTGTTTTTCTTCCATTCTTTTTTTGAGTAAATGATGCCGTGACGTCTGATCAGACGTCCCGGCATTTTTTACTTTACTCAAAAATTGCTTAACTTGGTGGTTTTTATCTATGTTTGGTGACCTAACCTAAATCTAAATTATCTACTTTCAAGATTTAAGGCAAGATGGTCAAGGACTTAATAGTTGAATAATGTGTAGAATCTGTACTAAAGAAAATTAATGAAGACAGACACAGATATAAATACAGGTATGTACCTATAAGCTTTTAATCCTAATTCAAAACACAAAGCGCACATATAATTAAAGTTAGTTTGCCGATGTCATCATCCCCGGTGCGCAAGAGTTGCTTCATCGCTCATTGTCGCGCAGTCATTATGGTAGATACTTTTTGTCTAACGTCTGACTTGCGAAACTAATGTAATGTCCGGTTTCATCAAACTGTGGTTCTGTGGATACATCGTAATATTATACTTTATGGACCCATAGGTAATACGGTACAAAATTATTTTAAACAGGAAAGTTCATATCTATCGATAAAATCAGTTGCGTTATTGATGTCATCAATCAAACAAGGTCGTTTTTAACCTACTAGAAAAGAAGGAAGAGGTTCTCATTTTGCCTGTATGTTTTTGTTACGCGATTTGATCTTCTATATTACATAGTTTTTCTTCTAATGTATAATATGGATGATTTTTTTTTTAAATCTTTATTTAAGGGGACTCGGTCAACAATGACGATGTCGCCCCGTAATTCTAATTACAATATACATAAAACAAAATTAAGTAACAAAACTAATTTACAAGAAGCAAAACTATTGTTGGGTGTTATCTACGCTCCGCATGCGGGCCGTGTATACTGTATAGTGCACACAGCTTCTCGGCCTCCTCCGAAAAAGGGAAAGCCAAGAAGCTGCTACATATCCCCATGTTGTACTGCGTGCTTCCAAGTGCTTGAAGCCGCTGAGTCTCATTCCGGACACATTCGAGCAAGACATGGTGAATATCATCTATCGTATTACACTCCAAGCAATTAGGTGATTCCGTTTTACCCATTAGATGTGCAAATTTATTTGATGGAATATGTCCATCGGAGTCTCAACAGCGTCACAATAAATTGTCTTAATATGGATGATATGCTGAATCTTTTAGTAGCAATGGAAAATCAATACTCGATAAGAATTTGTTTGGCATACTATCATACCACAACTAGGAAGGCAGAAAATAAAGTAAATTTTTGGAAAAAAAACTGACTTCCAAAAATTCACTATAAAGACGGAAAATAAATTTACTGCCGGAAGGAGTGCGTTACCCAGGCAAAATGTTTTGCTTTAGAGAGATGAGACTTAAACAAATAATTAGTGTATCATGAGGAGCAATTTGTTTACTAATGGCAAAATTTGTTTGAATTGTAGTTTTTAAGTTATTTAAGAAAAACAAATTTTGCTGGAGTAACGTTTGAAACGTTACCCAGGCAAAATCGTCTTTCAAAAATTAGTTTCAGCACGGAACCAAATACATGAATAGATAGCTTTTGTTGAGTAGTAAATGTTTATAAATAGCAAAATTTGTGTGTGGTATAGTTCTTTAGTTATTTAAGATTTTGCTGCGGTAACGTTTTGGGATTTCCCAGATCTCGAAAACGGCTCAACGCAGAAGTTTGAAAAAAATACCAATAAAAGACCTTAATTTGTTTAAATTTGTTTAATCATTAGTTTTTGATTTGGTTGACGTAAACCAATGTAATTAAATGGTTTCAAAAATCAGAAGAAGCGGGTTTACATGTAAACCAATACACTTATAACCAAATAAACAGCTGTAAAAAATACCCGTGGTTCGACGCTTGTTTACAGCAGACATTTTAGATTTCATACTTTACACGTTAAGAAGATAAAAACAAATTTGATTTATTTTAGACTGGTCGTACTTTAGCGATCGAATACGCAGTTCCCATAACATTAAGAAACATGGCATACTTTAAACAAATTAAAATGATTCATGAAAATTCTTTCCTGTTAATTTCAGCCTTGAATTACGGCTCTAATGAAAGTTATCTCAAAAACAAGAATATGTCAGCAATTCTCTAATAAGCCGACCAAATTGAAAAGGTCACGTAAAAGCGACTGCACCGTACGTACGGGTAATCTTCGCAAATTAGCAGCTTGGTAACCGATGTTTTGTACAGTTAAGCAGAAAAACGTTATTCGTGAAGCCGATTTTTTAATATTTTTTAAGTGCAGTACCATATTACACAATTTTTACTAGTTAATAAAAGTGTAATATCATAGTGTATAATTTATAGTGTGATTTAAAACAATACAAACATATATACATGTAGCTATATTTTTAGTACTTAATTTGTTGTTTCTGTTAAACCAAATGTTTTATTTTGATACCACAACGCAAAGCCACGCTAAAAACGTTTTAACGTTCTTGATGCTAGTCAGAGCAGCGCGCATCGCTGTGTGCAATGCAACGCAACAGCTATATGCCTTGTCTTACTTACTCTTTAGCTGTGAGTAGTTGAGTACGCTCTATTTACGGGTACGCTAGCTCCGACCGAACCAATGAAACAATCAGTCGTGAACCAAGTGTTTTGGAGAGAAGTGCTTGTGGTTTATGTGTGTGTGTACGACGACGTCTTTGAACGATGTGAGTATTAAATGTTTTTATTTTACAGTACAGTTGTGTTTCAGTATAAAATAGTCATTCAGCGTATATTAATGTACGCTTTTTGGTGTGAATCAGAATAAAGAAAACTCGTCAAATGTGACCCAAAACACAATTAGCCCCGGCACAAAAAAAAACTTTGCCATTTTCTTCATTACAATTAGGAAAATATAGTATATAGTTTTTTTATCATTTCAATGGCTATCATGGAAATATTGAACCAGAATATTGCGCAAAATATGAAATATTATTGTTTTACGACAGACTCATCTCTTTATTGCTTAAAACTGTGTGTGTGATTATTGGCTAAAATAACAACGTGGCGGTCTTAGTGGTAGGCTTTAACTTTTAATTATTCTATACCTACGCCATGCTAGGCAATCGCGTTGTGATATTGCTCTTAGACTTAACGTAAACAAAACAAAAAGGATACAGTTTTTATACGTTTAAGCTATACTGTCATAAAGTTTCAAGCGCTTTAACGAATCTAGTATTATTCTCAATTATATTGAAGTGTGTTTGACAAGTCCGGTGAGTATTCGGTAATGATAGTTTATGAAACTTGTATAATGAGGGGTATTATACACGAGTGTTACAATACCTAGTTAGATATGTGCTGTTTCATACACGGTACTTTATATACACATTAATTGCAATCAGATCACACGAAATTCAGTATACGTACAACAAAGCGTAGGAATGGCGCCACGCCTAACAAAACCCAGCTCATCACTGCGCAAGCGCTTAAGCGGTTTATCTTTAGCCATCTTGGATTTTTTACGGCATTTATCGCATATTGGTAATTGGCGATCCCAACCTTAAAAACGACACCCTTTTTAATCTGCTAAAATGTCCTTTCGCGCAATATCTTGAGAAGACTGAAGGTACTGTACACCTACAGTCTTTTTACTGAAGTGTGCATTCGCAAATGTCTTTATGCGCAAGTATCCATTCGTGCGAATGTCTTTCTGCGCAAATGGCGAGACAAGTGTACTAGATTTTTAAAATGATAGGTAATGAAAATATTAATGTAAATGTGATGTGTGCCTTGCTTTTTTTTCAGGTAGTTGCACTTCATGGCTTCGGGAGCAGAATGTGCAAGCCTCAACTCACACCGTTGTTCATGTCAGTTCATTTTATATTCGGAAAATCACACATACCAGTGAAGTACCAGCAGGTACAATAAAATGGCAGGCCGAAAAGTAAAAGTGCCCCTTGACGACCTAAGAGTTGTGTTCTCCAAATATAAAGATATATTTAATGTTTCTATTCCCCCAATCTCAAATGAAGTTTATGACCACATACAACAAGAACTGCGTATTCAGTTTAATCACGAAGTCAGCAAAGCAGCCCTGCAAATATCTGCGAAGAGAAATAAAGTTTTATTTTTTAATTCTCGCGGAGATTGTGAAGATAATCGAACACAATTGCATGCAGTTGTAGAAGCTCCTTCTGATTTAACAGTTTCTTTTGAAATGAGTAAATATGACTACTATAAAATTGCGCCTATTGAATCCCACCATCTCGCACAAAATAAGTGGACCAACGAAATGCAAGATCATATATTTTTTAAAACCGATTTAGAATGCACATTCTCGTTTAAAAACAATTACGTGCCTACTGATCTCAAAAATAACGACATCACATGTACAGGAAGTTGTACGCAATGCAAAGCTAGTCTGTTCTTGACAATATCCCCCGAAACAGCTGATAATTCTTATAAAGTAACGCTTATTCTTACAAATTTGAAAAAAGGCTTTCGGCATGACCCTCGAATTAAAAATAAATTAACTTCACACCGGGTTAATCTGCACAAAGAAAACCTTAAAAACATTAAGGCTTTAAGGGTACGAAATTCAACGGCCGATGAAGTTATGAGCATGGATAATCCAAAAGAACCGCCAACTTTGCCTAAATTATTAAATTTGAGGAAATACCGGCATGAAGCTAGAAGCGCTCTTCAGTTTGATAAAAATATTATTTTATCACTGTATGCCATGACCTGTAGCCCACCGTATGACAGTTTCATAAAAAAAAATTCTCTTGTTCCATTTATATTGTATTTTTGGACTACTGAGCAAAGTATATATTACGATGACATCTTGGAAGACAAATATAAAATCCTGTCTATTGATGCCACTGGATCTTTATTTAAACCAATAAAGCCACCCGAAGCAAACGATTTTTTAAAATATAAAAATCCCAAACATGTTTTCTTATATGCCATCGTAGCATATACCTTGGGTGCTAGTGTTCCAATTTGTTATATGTGCTCTGACTCACACACAACAGAAACAATAGCCACATGGCTAAGCACATGGTTAAACAGAAGAGTCCTTCCAAATGAAATAATTTGTGATGATTCTTCTGCTTTAATAGCGGCCATAACGAAAACTTTTTTGAAAACGGACTTGAATAACTATTTAAGACAATGTTTTGCAATAGTTGAGGAAAAAAAAGGCAAGATACCTGCTTGTTACATCAGACTTGATAAGTCTCATTTTTTTAAAAAACTGTATACACAAAGTTGTTTTGACAAGACTTCTGAAACATGCAAATATTTTTATATCAATTGCATCAAATTGATACTACAATCACGAAGCTATGACGAAGTAAAACTAATTATTAAAGATGTAATCACACTTTCTCTTCATGAATATATAAGTACCGATCTTGATTATACGGCATCGAAATGTGAACAAGCATTGAAACGATTGAGCGACCAAATAAAAACATATCTAAGACACACAGACGAAATTGAAAAGAATGAAAGAGAGGACAGTTCCGAAGAAATATATTTTGTAACAGAAGATGAAGAGAGTGAGCAACACGGTGGCCCTATGCCTTTGATAAAATATTATGATGACATTATGAATACAGAACTATTATATTTACAGTTAATTGAATCTACACCAATGAAAAATGCTTTTTTTTTGCCGGAAATTAACAACACTCTTAAAAGACTTTTGAAAAAATTACCTTTGTGGGGCAATATTATGACTGATTATTTTCCTGGAGCCAAAGACTATGCCAGCAGCTCAAATGTAGAAAATCATTTTAAGGACATCAAAACTATATATTTTGAGACCAAAGTTGAACGCGTCCGGTTAGACGAATTTCTTATACAACATTATAGTTTTATAACGGAACCATAAAATTAAGCTCTAGTCAAATTTTACACGACAATACTAAGAACAAAGAAGAACAGGCCTTAAAACTAAGAAACAAAAAGGAAAAACGCAAAACAAATTATGAGTATTTCTCACGAAAAATAGTAAAAATTAGAGACAAACACGAACAAAAACGAGATTCATTCTCAGCAGAGTTAATTATATCTGATTCTGCACCGAAGTCAGTTGAAAAAGAAGAAGAAGAAGAGAACCTAACTGATACGTCAGATTTTGATATTCAATCAATTTTTCAAAATAAACCTATAGAAGTTGAAAACTGGCGGGGACTTACCATACCCACTCCTAAATCAAAAAAAGCTACCTCCATATACATATTACAGAATGGTAACGTCGCATATTCTTATGTACACCAAAACAGGGTACTTATAACAAACACTTGTGCTTTTGATTCCCTCGCGCAAGCATTCGGTGTAGCTTATCAAGACAGGCCTGCTTTCAGAGAAAAGTTAAATAGTGCTAGCGATGGTTTAACAACATTCATAAAAGTATTATCTAATACGAGAAAAACTTGCAAAAGATTATATGAACTTCGTGACAAACTATTGATTGACCTTTTTGATAAAACAAAGTCACAGCAAAATATTATCAGTTGTGAATGTAATATAACAATGATTTTAGAACAGGTATTCATGAGCAACATATACTTTTCTGCCACCAGACAGAGGTGTTGCTCAAATGACACATGCTCAAATGCATTACAACCAAAGAAAATTGATTGTAAATATATATCTTTAAATATAAATATTATAACACAAAAGGGTATTGACTTCTTGGAAGAATCTGCCACATCGTGTATTAATAATGATAATGTTTCACTGTGTCCTGTATGCGAGACAGGAAATGTATATTTTACATATGAATTAAAACCATTACTTTTCTTCGAACTACATGACATGTCTGTTAACCTGAATGATATACCCATTAATATAGAGTTAAATGGCCAACAGTATATGATTTTGGCAGTAATTGATTTTGACCCACCATCAAGTTCCACATTGATTGGACATTACAGAGCATACTGTTACAGAACGAAAACTCAACAATATGAATGTTACGATGATCTGTACTGTAAACTACAGAAATGCAAAAACTCCATAATGCCACATTTGATTATATATTCATTAGTGTAGGTAATTAAAACGTTAGAGACTGGAAGCATAAAACACATAATTTTATACGGTCCCAATGACCACACAAATTTTATTGAATTAGGTACGAATCTGTGATTATGAGTGATATTAGTAGTTATTAATGATAAAAACTGTACTGTTTCCTATATTTTTAAATAGGTACATAAGTGTAAAAGTTGTTTATTTTTTATATAATTGTTGGAAGATTTTTATTATATTGTTGTTTTCTCATTTAAAAGTTTTGTGATTATATACATTTTTTATAGAATATGCTCGAAACCGTCCCTCATAAGGGCAAGAAATATAGGCAAGCCGATAATACATATTTTGTAAAAAAAAAACATTAAATGTGCTTTGCACATTACACACACAACGCCGACTCAATTCCAACTCAAGTCACACTGTGGTATTGAAATATGAGCTTTATGTCGTGTTACTTAGAGTGGATATTTCAACATTAAGTTAAAAGAAGGTTACGACGCTTTGACAATGATTGGTTCACGGGTTATCCACCTGTGGCAGTCACATGTAATGTTAAAATATTCACTCTAAGTAACACGTAACAAAACTCATATTAAAATGCCATACTGTGAGTCGAGGTGAAATGGAGTCCACCTATCAACCTACGTTATTAGTACCTCCTAAGGAAAATTGTACAAACTATTAATGTATCCAAATATTAAAATTAAGTAAGTAGGTTATAACTTATCTGTGATTTTTCTCTAAAAATGTTGATGCTAAGGCAAAGCAATACATATAATTTGTATGAGACTGATTTTTTAAATAAAAATAATGAATCTTAACCATTTTATTATTTTAACTAACCTGACCAGAAAACTTTTGTATTCAACTGTACTAACAAAACATCTATATTATCCTGTTCATTTCAGATGGTTGCGCTTATGTATGGTGCGGTCGCTTTTATGTGACCTTTTCAATTTGGTCGGCTCATTAGAGAATTGCTGACATAATCTTGTTTTTGAGATAACTTTCATTAGAGCCGTAATTCAAAGCTGCAATTAACAGGAAGGAATTTTCAGGAATCATTTTAATTTGTTTAAAGTATGCCATGTTTCTTAATGTTATGGGAACTGCGTATTTGATCGCTAAAGTACGACCAGTCTAAAATAAATCAAATTTGTTTTTATCTTCTTAATGTGTAAAGTATGAAATCTAATATTTCTGATGTAAACAAGCGTCGAACCACGGGTATTTTTTACAGCTGTTTATTTGGTTATAAGTGTATTGGTTTACTTGCAAACCCGTTTCTTCTGATTTTTGAAACCATTTAATTACATTGGTTTACGTCAACCAAATCAAAAACTAATGATTAAACAAATTTAAACAAATTGAGGTCTTTTATTGGTATTTTTTTCAAACTTCTGCGTTGAGCCGTTTTCGAGATCTGGGAAATCCCAAAACGTTACCGCAGCAAAATCTTAAATAACTAAAGAACTATACCACACACAAATTTTGCTATTTATAAACATTTACTACGCAACAAAAGCTATCTATTCATGTATTTGGTTCCGTGCTGAAACTAATTTTTGAAAGACTATTTTGCCTGGGTAACGTTTCAAACGTTACTCCAGCAAAATTTGTTTTTCTCAAATAACTTAAAAACTACAATTCAAACAAATTTTGCTATTAGTAAACAAATTGCTCCTCATGATACACTAATTATTTGTTTAAGTCTCATCTCTCTAAAGCAAAACATTTTGCCTGGGTAACGCACTCTGCCGGAAGTCGATGGCAAAAAAAAAAACAAACAAAAGTCAGCAGACTTCCAGGAGTACACTTATTATCCGCCTTTTTTGGAATTCGGTTCTTTTTTTGCATCTAAGCAATATTATAATAATATTTAATCACCTTAAACCCAAATTACACCCACAGAGCCTAAAGCTCAATTTTATGGAACATAAAAAAAACTGTTATGTCATAAAGTAAAAAAACTAAAATTGGTGTTGACGTCATCACTCATTCCGTAGTTCAGTTTGTTGGAGTATGAATTATGATGAGTACAAACGCTGCTGAGCATAAGATTTGATTCACATTCAGTAGTATGAGGTAGTTATAGTAGGTTTACGCATATATCAGTAGCAGCTCGAGATGTCATAGATTACCTAATGTTGGTATGATTGACTGTATGCTAATAAACCTTTTTAGGGTTCCGTATCTCAAAAGGACAACAACAGAACCCTTTGTTGTCCTTTTGTCTGTCTGTCAAAACCCTTTATCTTAAGAATTTATTTCGGGAACACGTCAAGGTATCGAGACGAAATAAAACCATATACACAAGTCTGTGGTCACTCGAAGTCTGACAAAATCAACCCTCTAAGTCTACGCAGTCAAAAGATATGGCCGTCCATGTTGCTAGCTTGTACGGAACCCTCGATGCGCGACTCCGACTCTGAATGGCATTTTTTTATTTTAAAAACGTCGTTGTTGTCGTTGCGTTGCCTTGTTATTTTAAAAAAAAACGTTGCCCTACACTAGGAATTTCTCCTGTATTGTGAGTACTCAACTCTTTTACAAACATTTAAACACACACACAAACAACCAGACCCGAAACAACTACCTGTAGCTCATACAAATATTTGTTCCGTGCGGGAATCGAACCCGCGACACATTTCGCAGCAGTCGATCGCTCAGCCACTGCGCCAACCGTGTCGTCGGTATTACATGGGACCATGGGACTTAGACATAAGTGGCGAAATGTAGGTGTACTATTAAGTATACGTTGACAAACGGTATTGCGTTCGCAACAGACCCAAGCACGCATAGGTAGGTACCTACTTGCATGATAACAACAAACTAATACATAAACATGTGCTGCATTTCAAACGTGCATTCTGCGTTACTCCGGTACGCGGTAGTCATAACACGGGTAAACATCCCAACGGATCGGTGAACAAGGCGTAGTTTAATTCCTACCCGTTATACGTACTTTTTCGTGAGCTCACATTTTGCACAAACAAGTGAACACAGTTTATTTTTGTTTGCTGAGTATTTTCCAACTGCTTTGGAAACCAAAAGTAAATAGCTTCATTTTGCATTATTAGCTCGTTTGTATTATTTCTGGTTGGGTTTCATAAGTTTCACACATGCTTCACCTTCTCGCACACAGCCTGCAGTAAGCCTGCAGCAAGGAAAAAGGAGGGCAGGAATAAATAAAAAATTTGACGACACGGTTGGCGCAGTGGCTAAGCGTTTGACTGCTACGCTACGTGTCGCGGGTTTGATCCCCGCACGGAACAAATATTTGTATGACTTACAGATAGTTGTTCCGGGTCTAGCTGTTTGTGTATGTGAGTTTAAATGTTTGTAAACGCACCCACGATACAGGAGAAATTCCTAGTGTGGGGCAACGTTCAAAACGATCCTAATAATTAACATTTCAATACCACAGGGTGAGTATGGTGACCGCTGACTTCACTTAAAGCGATAAGCCCGTAAAGGTTAAACATCTATGCACTAGACACCTAGATAAGCGTAATCAGCTGCACTACAGTACTTATTTATTCTTCACTTCCTCGTTTTACGAGTGTATTCGATTCGGTGAGAATTGTACGAGCAAAATGTACTTTGATATTTTGATACTTCCAGGATAATTCATTTCTATATCCTTTCGACGGTCCCACAGTACCTACAGTACCTTTAGCCCATGGTTATGTCATAGGTCGATCAATAGCTACTAGCTGTATAAAAAATATACTTTCCTCTTCCGTCTGTCTATTTTGTTGCTTGAAAACGTAACATCCAGGGTAAATTACGCATTTATAATACCTATTAGTAAGTACGGATAATTCTTCGGGTATTTACGTAATATTCGTGAAAACAGTTTGAACTGCCTTGACTACACTACCTTCTTACTCAATAGGAGAATCCATAATTTTGCTTTTGGAAACAGGGTTGCTTTTGGCGAATTAAAAATAACGAATCGTAACACGTAGCTTATCTTTACACGCCAATTATAAAAGAAGTGATTGTTTCTGATATTATACAGTGTCAATGCAATTAAGAAAGTTGAGAGACAGAATCGAAATAATAAATGAAGTCGCTTTCGATAATTTTTCAAGTTCCCAAACATCAAATTTTCGAAAAATAATGGATTACAGATTTCATCTCATTCTTGTTGCAAAATGTTTCATTTACATACAGATTTATTTCAGCATTTTACATACCAAGGGAGTAAAAGTACCCTTAGCGAAGCTGAAATACCCGTATTCTCCCCACCGTAGCGATATTTTTTTTGCTCCATACCATACCTGGAAACCTTCTTGCTACGACACCTTGGGGGTCAAAGTTTCAACTTCTTCATTTGTTTTTCTTTTCATTCAAGATTTTAATGTCATGATTTTACTTTAAATACCTCCTTGCTCCTGTACTATACAATACAACCATCAGCATACTGTTTTAAGTGAAATAAGTAACTTTGAGTTGTACCATAAAATTAAATTCACCGTTCCGTTTTCGTTCGTTTCCCAGCCATAATTCTTACGTAGAGTAATTAGTTCGATGTACAGAATGCATGGTTAACGGCTTCGTAAAGAATAAGTAAGATACAACCTGTAGATCACAAGAATATTGTTTATAATCAAGTTTATTTATGTCACATAAATATCTAATTATCAATTATATAACCTACCAATAGGTGTTGCCCTATCACGCTTTCCAACATGCGTTGTCCTGCCCTTGGCCTGATCTTGATCGTGCGCATACGCAGGTCATGCGAACGTCATGTCATGACCGCCATGACAGTTCGCGCGTATTTTATAAACTTCTACAATATCCCTTCTTTGCTACAGTGACATTGTAACTAATCTCTGTGATCTATTTTAATAGACCGGAAGCGTTAATGGTTTTTTTCAATAGTTATCTGATATACATAACTGATCCCGGATTGCTCTCTTTATCAAAGGTAGAACCAATGTTAATATTGCAATCCCAACACAAAGTAGTTTTTTAACGAAAGGTTTGGGTGAGATCTTCCAGTCCTACCGAAAGTCATTTTGTTCAACAATTAGTGGTTTGTGGAGGTCAGATATGGAGTTATATGCAAAAATAGATTAGACTAGAAGCCGGCTGGTTGTATAAAAATGATAATGATTTTAGTAACCTCATATTGATAACGTTTTGTTTTTAAAAAGCAACCTGCATAATCTTTCCGTTACCCGTTTTCGGTCTACACAAAAATACTATGTACGACCTTGAAAAAATATGCAAATATTTTAGAAGAGTAACCTATCTAATCTAAAAACAATACATAACATGTGATTTAATCACAAGGAGCCAAAATACTCAACGCAAACAGACAGTTTACTGACACTACAGGCTGTTGTTTTTAAGACGCCTTTTAGTTTTAAATAATTTACATCTTTTTGTTTTGATACATATTTATGGTTACCAGTTAATTTCCGTTAACCTGTCGATAACACACACAGGTCATTTTAATACCTACTGATACATCTTGTCACTTGTGATCTATTTATGTTTTAATGACTAATTTTAACACGCGATTTTGTTCGGTCATTTACTAAATGACGAAATTTTTTAAAGTGTTACGTCATGTTGCTCGTTATGTTTGAACAGTCGTTTAGGTAAGGTAAGTTAAAAGTCACTACTTAAAGATACTTTTTCTTTAACACAACTAGTACAAAAAAGTCTCAACTAACATAACCCAACTACATTATAATATACAATGTACTTATTATCAAAGTATCTATAATAAAAATGAATGTTTCTTTGTTTGTCCTCTATGGGTCCGATTCTTTTTTTGTCGTGTTGAAAGAAAATTTTGTTTTCATTAGAAAGTTTGTAGTAGTAGTAGTTTATTTCCACAAAACGGCACGGAAGTGACAAACATCGAAGGAGTCGTGTGCGCTATCTTCGACGGAGACACCATGGCTTGTCTGCGTGAAACAGCGCTTCTCGGTGCTTCTAGCAAATCTTCGTACAGCAAGTGTAGATCGTGATGCAAGGGCAGCAACATCCACCGCAGCAGTCACCGCAACATCCGCAGCCTCCGCACATTTTGATTCTATGGATAGGCAATGAGTACCCTAAAAAGAGCCTAAAAATTGGTCAAGATAAACTAACAGAATCGTTAAGTTGTGGTGTGGAAAATCACAATTTTTTTTAGTAGGATTTTTTTTTATATATTAAGAAGTTTTTTTGGGAGTTTTTATTATATGTGTGTACCACGCAAGCGATTTAATAGTTGCACCTCTATGCGAATCCGAGGCAGGTCGCTTGTTAAAAATATATATCTATTTGATGGATATAGCTAAAGCGAATTTTGAAAGTACGTATGCATTAGCCAAAACAAATCCAGTAAAATCCAACCTATACATACAACTGCCGACAAACTGTTTTGCAGTTTGGCAGATTTTGTATGTTATTTGTATATAGATTTTGATTAAAAAATAAAAATATAAAGACTGACGGGTAGGTCTTCTCTATTCGGAACTAAATTCTCTTTTCGGTTCTGTTTCCACGACTCTTATCGTTATCACACCTATTAATTATGCTGTGCTATCACACTAATATTATAAATGCGAGAGTCTGTATGTTTCTTACTTATTCACGCATAAACATTTAGACCGATTTGGTGGATTGGTATGTAGACAATTTGTACCATGGATTAACACATAAATATCCTGGTGAAACCGCGGGGCGCAACTAGTTCTACATATTTTCGTTAATCGACTCATAAATCGATCAAAAGCGCAATCATTCTACTGATAGCTTAACCACCTACATTACTAACTCCTAATCAGCTCGCGATTTGCATCTGTGAGAATAAATCAGAAACAGCTCTTTAATACACCACTATAACTATCATTCTAAGTTCGAATGTTGTGATCTATCGCAGTTATAAACACTAGTCATCTCAAAGTCAGCACTTTATTGCGTATGTGACTTCGGCCAAGACGTACTGTCCCACTGTGCTATCAATAATCCCGATAGGGAAATAGAGTTCAGTGACAAAACAGGTGAGTGTGTACGAAATATTTTTTAATAACCACTGGAACAACTACACAAAATCAGCATTTATCAGTGTTGGTTTAAGGCTCATTTTTACTATTACTTTATTAATCAGCGATCACGCGCGTTGAGTTTATTTATTTTTGCGCCGCGTGATGACTGCAGGTTCACAGTTGGTCCAGTATCATCTTATTGATATTGATAAGTCATGTATGTTCAGTGGATCACTATCCAACCTTTAGTTGTCATTTAGAGTTCGTAAGAGCTCCCTGACAATCAGTTAATATATTAATTAATATTTAAAAACATGTGTTAATTTAAATTCTGTCTCACAAAAATCTCGAACGATTTAACAAAAATAATTAAACCTATTTTCGTACAAAATTTATTTTCACAATAAAAAGTTATAATTCAAAAATGGAATTTTTGTCACGCAAAGTCAAATCTCATGGCCAATTTGATATACGTCATTTGAATGGCTCGATGGACACTAACAAAAATAAACGGTAAGCTCTATCTTTATTAGAAATCTACCTTTTATTATGTTACACCCGTATAAGTTACACCTATAAGTTAAATTATACATTTGGTAAAATTTATTGTAACACTTTTAATACACCTATTCAGAATGAATATGATAGCCAGCAAAGAATTATTGTCAAGTACCCGAGTTTTCATTATTATTATTTTCTAGAATAACGAAGATGCCATTTTACAATAATTATTCACTGAGTATCTTACCAATTTAATTTGAACAGTGGTCTTATGATTCTGCTTGTATTAATCTACCTTATGAGATTGATTGGCACTATGGTTCCTGCCACCACTGTTGTTGTTTTTATCACTCTTGTTTCAGCTTCGCCTGTAACTATATCAAAAATCTTTTGATCTGTTCAGTTTGGGTGACAATGCATAGTTAACTGTGACACCATTCTAAATCAATTATAGGTATCTCCCAAAGATGGCAAACTTGTTATAAAGGGTTTGCCGAGAATAAAACTAGAAAGTATTTTTTAAATATAGTTAACAATTTTTATTTTCGATTTTTTAGTAGCAACCCAATTATTGAGGACCACAGACTATTACCTCAGCCAGAAGACGCGGAGTTTAAACTTTTCGACTTATTTTTTAGAAAGGTTAACCATTCACTTAGTAGGGAATTTATGCAAGAGTATTTAGTTTCTAGTAATTAGAATTTGTTATTTTGTAATTAATTTTAGACTAGATCGGTTATTATGTAAATACGACGCGAGTACGATATAAAGAGTTGACTTGAAAGATTTAAGTACCGGATTATTTCGCAGAATACTGATATAATACACTACATGCAAGGCATTCATGGTCATCAAAATTATCGCAACTGTATCTAAAACCTCTTTTTCCATATCAGCGTGATATTTCAAAAAAGTCTGATTTATGCCAAAGGCAATGACTTACAAGTAGTATGCTAGAATAAACCATGGTCAACACTGTCTGGACAATTATCGTTTTTTTTGAAACAGTATATTTATCTTTTTTTTAGCAGATCAATTTCATTAAAGAAATATTTTCTTTAAAATCTGTTTATATTTCTCTGAATGATATAATTAGCAAAATTGTTTCAGATAGTGTTGTCTTATGAGCTGTCCTTGTCAGAAAGCGAATAGTTCCTGTCCCGCGGCTCGTAGGTAGGCCGTAGAGCTTCGTAGCGCCGTAGCCTCGTAGCAAGTTGCGTAGCACCTGTGACTTAGAAAATAAGATATTCCCCTTGATTAGAATTTCTGATTTTTTGTTGTAATCAAAGGTCGCACTGGTTTTAAGGTATGTGGCTCTAAGGTGCAATCAATAAAACATAAGATATCAGAAGATAAGATTTATGTCTTTCTTTTACATTATTTGAGATCTATATTTAATAAAAAAATAACAGACTTCCAAAACAAACGAAAATGTGGAAAAAAATACTAAAGGAAGTCGGTGGCACAAAAATCAACGAAACAAACAAAGGTCGCCGAAGATTTGCAAGATGTTTTTTTTTTTTTTGTTTTCTCACACAAATTCTTTTCGAGTATTCTAAAGATATTGGAAAATCATCCATATAGACACAAGAAAAGTATGGCATGTATTGTAGAAGATAAGTAAAAGCCAAAAAATTGCCCAAGCAATATAAATATAAAACTGATATGGGATCACCTCGGAAGAATTTTGAAAATCGGCCAAAAATTGATGGAGAAATCGAGAACAAACACACAAAAAAGAAAGATACAGTCGAATTGAAAACCTCTTACTGTTTTTGAAGTCGGTTACAAATGAAATTAATGTGGTCAGAAATAAATAAAGGCACATGGCAACAGATTTTTAAAGAAAAATCTTTAGAAACATTGTTACTTTCAGTTCACAGTTAAATATAGAGTGCTTGTCTTAGAGTAGTTGTAGTTATTTATGTACCAGACATAACTACACAAGGATTTTTAAGTTAATAGTTTTATCACACACAATTTGATCTATAGAAGGATTAAATTTAAAAAGATTGCTCATATTTGCACATTAAGCAACATCTAAACATGTCTCTAATGATTAATTCATTCGTAGTAAGGTATCTCTTAACTAGATCATTTCCACAACACTCTATAGACAATAACGTGTATAATTATATCAGGAGAAAAAAATTAGATGTGTATAGTTTATTATGCTTTATACTTACGTTGGATATTATACCTTTAATGTTTAACGAATATTTGAGAGGAATCTGTAACTGTGTGCCGCGTGTAACACAGTGTACTGCTAAAGTCTAACTAAAATTATTATTAAAACCGATATTATCATAAAAAAGTACCTAAGTACATGTAGGACTGAAACCGCAGTTTCCTCAAACGCCTAGATAGCTCCAATAATGTCAATGACCCCAATAATAATAATATTTTTTTAACTGCGGTTTAACTATTGATTATTTAATTTGTAAGGCACATATACCTAAATATTCTTATTCAGAATGTGATCCTAATAGTTTTAATACAAAAAAATGTAGTTTGATACTTATGAAACTAAGTTCTAAGTCCTAATAGCAATGTTAAAAAAACTAGCTACTACAACTACTGACCTGTATTACCAATAAATACAAAACAATACCTACTACACAATTCCCACGATACAGTTAAGGGGTCAGCGCCATCTGTTATCAAACGGAAGAGACCGCAGTGCGGTTAGTACGTTATCGCTGAAACATTTTCCTGCTTTCCCAGGAGCGACACCGCAATGAGTCCAGCGCCCCCCGCCCAACGAGACAAAACGAGCGCCACAGTCGGCTCCGGCAAGCAGTCGCACGCGGCCAGCGCAGGGAAGTGTACGCACGACATGGAACGCGATCGCATCGGACTATGGGGCTCCGGAGACAGCACGGCCACGAGCCAAGTCTCCGGCCTAGACCGCCTCCGGCACCCAGGACTCAACAAGGTAACTTTTCATTGTTTTATCTGGTAAATCAAGAGATTGATGACCGCGTATTTTCGTTTAGGTCATGGTTCCGACTTGGCGGAATGGTTCAGATCTTACAGCAAATCTGATTTATCCATGTGTGCATCGGTCTAGTTTGTATAGAGAAACTATAGTGTCAGGTGTCAATACCGGTGTCAGCTCACATCCGCCGTGCAATTGTCATGTAAATGTTTGTTTTGAACTTTACACCCGGCGTCAAAGTTCACGTGGTTCGGTAATGTCAACAAACTTGCGGTAGCTAAACAAGGATTCCGTTACATTACAATGTTTTGGTGGAAATGTTGAAAAACTGTTTTTTTTTTGTTTTGGTAAACGGAACTGTTTGAAGACGGTTTGAGGTAGAGCAGTAACTTTGAAATACAATGACGCATTACCATGAATTTTATGTAATGTGTAAATATCTAATTCCTAAGCTAGTAAAATAGGTAGTTACATACAAATCACAGATTTTAATAGCAAACATTCAGCATAGTAATGAATGTTTACTTTAGGACGTGTTTATTACAGTTGTTAGATAATTCCGTGTTATGATGGCTATAGAATCGCGAGCGCAATGCTATGAGGAAATATTTCGCCCTGACATTGGCACACTTCCGGCCCCCCACGCTAAGAATTTGATTAATTGCTGTAGTTTTATTGCTTTGGTATAAATAATAACATTTATAAGAACTCACGAAGCCTGTTGAACCATGCTTGTTGAATTGTATATTTTATGAAGTTTTTCGACCTAGTGAAGAAAATTTAAACATCATCTGCTAGCCTTTTCCCAACTATGTTGGGGTCGGCTTCCTGTCTAACCGGATGCAGCTGAATATCAGTATTTTACATGGAGCGACTGATACGAATATTGATTTCGGAAAAAATAAGAATTCATGTTTTCACACCAAAAAACCCTGTTAGCTATCTTTAGAAAGACATCAAAGATAAACATTGTACGTTATCTTTTTTGAAATGCAAATAATTTCTTGTCAGGGATTATTACTGAGAAAACAAAATTTTGGGAATCATCATATACAAGATGTAATATAATAATCGCAAGACCTCCCTTGTGGTATATCAGACCATGAAACTGAACAACTCTTATTCCACGAGACCTTGAAATTCGCACAAAAAATGAACTTTGTATAGGAACTAACGTGACCAGGCAAATAATATATGGGAAAAGTAAAAAAAGGTTATGTATTTCCAAACGTCAAAGAAGAAAAGTTGTTCCTTTCATGGTCCAAAAGACCACCCGGGTGGACTTGCGCTAATTATGTTACACCATTAACACCATGTTTATTTATATTTTTCAAACATGCTAAGTTTGCTTGACGACATCGTAACGAATCAATTAGTTGTGCCTTATTTGAATAACATTGTTTTCACTTTTAAATCACAAGTAAACTTAGAACACGATTTTTAACAGCATTTTACATGGGGAAGCTGCTGGAACCCATTCTCTAAGGATCCCTACTCTTTTAGAGAATACGACTCCCTAAGCATATTTGAATGAGTTCTAAAAGGGGTCACCGGTTTGTCTGGAGGGGTGACGTGATGCACTTATATAGTTTTAACAAGAATAAAAGCAAGCACGCATGTATATGTTACGCGCTGGTTTTGATTAAAATATTGTGTGCATAGATTTTTATAGTAATGAATGACTCTGCAAAATCTATTTGACACTCACAGGTCGCCATGGTTACGTCGTGTAAGTATTGATTGAAACTCATTCTAATCAAAGTTTGTTTTAACCAATAGGAATGGTTTCTATTACATTCAGAACCATTCCTGAACTAAAGAAAACTACCTATTGATAAAAATCTTATCAAGAATCTTCAAGTCGTTTTCTGACAGATGATAGTCACGTTTATTTACCACAACGAAGCGTTATTTAGTGTTTAGATTGTTTACGACACTAACATGACCTTCGCAATTTATTAGCATCTTTATGTTTGTCTAACAATACCAAGATCACTAAAAGTGCTATTTAAACTGTAAGGAAACAACTTCATCGCAAATAGAATAGTTAAAGGTCATAATAATGGTATTGAAAGGCAGCTGCGTGAGGAAAGTATGTGATTGTTAATTGGTCAACATACAGTTGCATGTTACAGATTTCAATATGTCGTAACTCTTCAGTACCATTACCTGATAACACTACTTGCAGGTCAATGTGTCAGTACCTATGTCATTTTGAACACCACAACCAGAATATAATGAACAGAATATACCTAAATAGCTATGCGGAACGGTTCATCCGCTGATGCTACTGCCCGTGACGAGCATCAATATGTTCACTTTTTAAATTTAAAGCGATTTTGCACGAGAAATAACAATAGCAACTTTAAGATACTATCTATTCCATAAAAAATAATAGTTCTATCTAGTTCTAGCTTGTATCGTTATGAGATTCCTCTCTCTGGAGCCCTGAATGCCGGTCGGTAGCTTGGACCCTGTTCCTGATACCGGTAGACTACTAGTTTTTTTTGTTTGATAAGAAAAATGTAACATTATAAAAATATGTATAAAAATGAATTAACGAAAACTAAATGAGTTCTAAGAATACTGTTATCGTACCAAAATAAAATTTTAGTCTGTACGGTAGGAGAAAACCACTTTTTTAAATTTTCTAAGTGTTTACATATTGTAGTTCATGACTGTACATAGCAATTAAGACTACAATTTAACATTCGTTTAACCCCATTTCTCGTACAATTACTGCGTAGTTTCTAAATTCATAGCTACGTCTAGATTTCGAAGTAGAATACATTGCCGTTAAAATTAATAATTCTAATTACTTCTGCATTGTGAGAAACTTAACACCGTACATAATTAAAATAGCAATGTTAAAAACTTCTTATGAAACATATGTTTCCAATCATTTTGTCGCAGTACGTTAGTTATAGTAAATATGTAGTTATAGCAATTTGCCAGTATATAGACGGAACCCTATAGGACTACTTTATTGTCCGTCTGTCTGTAAAGAACCTTTATCTCGGGAACACAGGGACAGGGTGTACAATTGAAGTTAAAACCACATTCTCAGGTCTGTAGTCCCTTGAAGCTGTGCTTGAAAATTATACCTCTCAAGTCTACGCAGTCAAGAGATATGGCCGTTTATGTCGCAAGTTTGTACAGCACCCTCGGTGCGTGATCCTGACTCACACTTGTATTTTTAATAATTATATCGCTAGATCCTTCCTACTAATATTATAAATGCCTATGTTGGTGAGGATGGATGTATGGATCTTTGTTACTCTTTCACGTCAAAACGGCTGAACGGATGTTGATAAAATTAGCACAGAGGTAGATTATAGTCTGGAACAACACAGGATACTTTTTTATATCGGCGAAGCCGCGAGCGCCAGCTAGTAAGTCTATTTAGTAGTTATAAATCGCCTTCATTTTACTATCTTTCGTGATATCCCTAGGCATAATAAATAATTATACCACGGGTATAACTTATATTGCTGCTACAATTCTAAGGAGTCACTTAATAATATCTTTACCTCATTACATTAGGTGAAAACATTTTTCACATGACTTTCCAGTCTCGTATTGTGGAAGTTTGTAGGTTTGTTTTATTAAACCCTCGTGTTATTACATCTTATCACAAAAGACAGTGGGCTGATTCATTAAACTAGTATAGGCTTTCTATAAGTCACCAATAAGTCACTTACGTTCCTAAATTACGATAGTTAACAATACTCAAATGTCACCTTTCATCACCTTTCATCTTGGAGCTATTCATTAAATTGGAACGCATTTCAATCGATAAAATAGTCTATTTCGGTAAGCCAGACATTTCGGTTTCCAAGTAACCTGTGCCAACCCGAAGCAAACATTCGTCAGTTCTGATTCTGAAGTCAATATAAATATTGATTTTCCACGTCGTGAATGAATGTCGGCTCTACTGGGTATTGTACTACTGTAGGTACTGGGGTGGTACTGTAAATAATAAGTATATCTATAATAATAGAAATCGTATTTACAATTTAACGGAAAATCTTAGATTTTTTGAAACATGTGGGCAGTTATATACATTTAATTAAATTAACAGATATAATAGAATAAATACATTTAAACATTTTCCTATATAAAACTCTTCGATCAACCTGTTAGACGACACGGTTGGCGCAGTGGCTCAGCGATTGACTGCTGCGCTGCGTGTCGCGGGTTCGATTCCCGCAAGGAACAAATATTTGTATGGTTTACAGACACCTAGTTGTTCCCGGTCTGGCTGTTTGTGTATGTGAGTTTAAATGTTTGTAAATATACCCACAATACAAGAGACATTCCTAGTGGCAACGTTTTATATAAAAAAACCTTTTATGTATTAGCCTCTAAGCTGTTCTTTCTTTCCTTAGAGTATACAATAAATTCTATTGTTCACCAAGTCTTTTCAAGGGAAATCGTAGGAAAAGCTGCTTACTGCAGCATTTCCTACGATAGATACGCTGACTTTATGTCTTGTTATTCTAGTATACTTAGAGAAATTTGTTGTTTTCATTGAGTTTTTCTGAATTTTCCATGAATCTGCAGCCGTTGAAGCTTTCATGATAAAGACACAAAGGTAGAACGTAACTATACTATTTCTTGACAGTTAAAGGTATACCTAGCTTGAACTCGTTTAAGGCACGATAAGTTCGTATATTTAGATAATATCAGCCATGAAATAATTTAGTTATTGTGTAACTTGCACGTCCAAACTCACTGGCTATTTCAGTGTACATTTAATTAATAAATATTTCAAGAGTTTCACGTCGTTAGAACTAACAAAACAACAGAACCAAATGCAGGTTAATTAATATAGTTACGTTTTTTTGGAAAAAACTCTTCTTTCTCATTTTTTTTAATCAAGTGCTTTCTAATCATTGTTTTCTTAAGTGAAATTCCATGTATTTGGAATATCACGTAGACTGACTCGTCAGATAGACAGACAGTCACGTCCCGTCACTTGCACACGCTCGCTTGGTGGGTGTGTGTCGTGACGTAACGGCACAAGGTCGCGCTATTTGCTTGGTCATGATCAAAACCTTGCCGGACCTACCTGCGGGCAGTTAAACCGCTATTGAGCCCTGATTCACTAGTTTACTTTTATCACGTATCATTATGTGTTTAAGGCCTCATATCTTTTTACGTTTATATTCACTAATTGACATAATGAATTGTCTATTACCGTTAACTTGTCTGTTGTAATTTTTGTAAGCTAACCTTATAGATAATGAGACCAAATGAGCGGGGGTAAATAACACCACACCACAAATAACATCTAGTAATCCAGTTGGATTACTAGATGTTATTTTCTTGCTCAATCACTTTATTTATGCGTAATAATCTATTTATAAACATAGCAAAGAAACAGTTTCGGGATGGGTGTGATTTATCTATAATACACACATCAAAAGTATCTAGGGATCAACATATATTTTTGCAATAACTTTTCTCCTGATTGATATTAATTAAAATTTTCTTTAAGGATTCATCAAATAAAGTGTTTTCGTTTGTCACAGTAACGATAAACCAAGTCACCTTTGCATTAATAAAGAAATTTGCCATTTTCCTAATAAAGGGATTTTTGACATTTGAACCACTAACATTAAAGTTCGAAAAAAAGACTGAAATAACAGTTTTCTTTAAAATTTTATTGGGTAACTTAAACAATTAATAATCCGTGTTTCTACCGCGAACACTAACAACACAAGAACATCGGTTTGGCATACTCAAAATGAGTTCATCCAAATCACGCTGTGGAATGGCCGCCCATGTTCGTTGCAACAACAAAAAAAGGTCTTCTTGCGACTGGATACCCTCCATATTCGGCAGAGCTCTTCTCTGTAGCATATCCCATGCATGCTCAATCGGGTTCAAGTCTGGCGACTGAGCAGGCCAGGGCAGGACATTGATGTTAGCTGCGGCGAGAGTCTGTCTTACAACTCTTGCGGTGTGCGGTCGTGCATTATCATGCATTAACTGAAATAAGGGACCGATTTGCACTTGTAGAGGAACGATGACGTCTGATACAATCGTCTCAGCATAAATTTGAGCGTTGAGGTTGCCTCTGATCCAAATCAACTCAGTTCTTCCGCCGATCCAAATACCCGCCCATACCATGATGGTTCCACCACTATAAGGATGGACTTCCTGGCAGGATTTTAATTGCTGTTGGCGTCCAGGGGTTCTCCAGTGTCGTATACGTCTTGTATCCGGTCTCATACCAAAACGAGACTCATCAGAAAAGCACACGAAACGCCATTGTTCTTCTGCCCAATTTCTGTGTTCAAGAGCCCATTGATATCGAATCCTACGATTGTGCATTGCTATAGGTGGTACCCGTAGCGGTCTTCGGGAATGAAGGTTCACTTCATGCAAGCGGTTTCTGACTGTTTGGTCGCTAATTAAGTTCCCTGAAGAGTGATGAAGCCTCACGGCTAACATCATGGCGGTTATTGTTGGAGCTCTTCGAGTTAAGATTTGAATGTATCGGTCTTGTCTCCGTGTGGTGCAGCGATACCGTCCTCCATGGCGCTCAGCCACGGTACCAGTGCTTCGGTAACGTGTCCAAAGTCGACTGATAACACTCTGACTTGTATTCAGAGCTAAAGCTACAGTACGTTGCCGGGAACCAGCTTCTATCATTCCCACGGCTCTGAGCATTTCTTCCCTGCTTAAATGACGTCGCCGCTCCATAATAACGTTGGTTTTAATCAGTAGTAGGGAAACAGTAGCACTAATAATGTCTTCAATGCGTTGTATGTTTTTATAGGGAAAATATTGACAGCTTATTTTCATCTTTTACTCGAATTTGATTGAGAGTTCCTGATTCAAATTATGAAATGCACCAAAAAGGATCCATATAAATTTATAAAATCATAAATTTATTACAAAGCCACATCTCAATCTCAAGAAATCCGCATAAAAATGCTTGATCCCTAGACACTTTTGATGTGTGTATGTATGTATTTATAAATTATATATAAGTATGTTTATCAGTTGTCTGGTTACCATAACACAAGCTCTGCTTAGCTTGGGATCAGATAGCCGTGTGTGAGTTGTCCCAAGATATTTATTTTATTTATTTTATTTTATTTATTTATTTATATCTTTCACGTAAAGCTTCCGTTCAATATGACCATTCTAAAAATATTTGTTTTTAACAATATGTTTGGAAGACTGTGTATTCAGTTTGTTTCATAAATAAAGCTTTGGTCACATAACTGGCAATGTGCCAGTTACGTGATCAAAGCTTTGGTAAATATTGGCATAGAGGTCTACCATGCATGCATCTTTTCTCGACGTTTTATAAGTGCCCATGTAGGCCTATGTGAAATAAAAATATTTTGATTTGATTGATTTGATTTGACCAATTAAAAATAAATGCGTTCATAAATTCGAATAGAAGGTTTAATGAAAATGTATTAGCTTGCTATTTGCAGGTGACTTGCTTGTGACCCTGGCCTTGCAAAGTCACAAATGTCACGATCGACTAGGAAATTAATTATAGGACACCTGTTCTGAATTGCAGTACTAAAGTATCTATTTATTACCTATTTTCTGGTAGATTCGATTTAGGTTGAAAATCGGCCAACTGTGAGTCGGATTCGTGCATCGAGGGTTCCGTACAAACTTGCTACATAGACGACAATATCTACTGATTGCGTAGACTTAGAGGGTTGATTTTTACACAGCTCTAAAGGACCATGGGTTTGAGTATTTAGTTTTTTTAGGGTATATATTAGGTCCTTACATACGAAATTGGCGTTTTGTATGGAAGGAACAAAAAGTCGAATATTTTTTAATATAATATATTTAATTAATCAAAGTATGAACCATTGTTTTCAATGCACTTTTGCCATCTTATAGGTAGTTCATTGATCCCTTTACTAAAAAAACCAGTCGGACGGGAATCAATAAAATCTTTGAAGGCGATTTGGACTGCCCCATCGGAGTTGAATTTTTTCCCTTGCAAAAAGTTATCCAAATTGCGAAAAAAATGGTAATCTGTTGGAGCAAGGTCCGGGGAGTACGGAGGATGTCTAAGACATTCCAATTCAAGCTCTTCTAATTTGGTAGCCGTCTGTTGCGCAGTGTGTGGTCTGGCGTTGTCGTGAAGCAGCAGTGGCGTGGAGCGATTGACCAGCCTTGGTTGTTTAGCCGCTAGCTTTTCCATCATGGTTTGTAATTGCTGACAATAGACATCAGCTGTAATAGTCTGGCCAGATTTGAGAAAACTTTATTGAACAATACCGGCACTAGTCCACCAAACGCTTACAAGTAACTTTTTTGGGGTTAATTTTCGCTTGGGGCAGGATTTGGCTGGCTGGCCAGGATCCAACCATTGCGCTGAGCGCTTCCGATTATCGTAAAGAATCCATTTTTCATCACAGGTAATGATTCGGTTTAAAATACCTTCATTGTTGTGCCGGTTCAGTAATGTAACGCAGCAGTCGACGCGCGTTTGCCGGTTTGCTTCAGTCAATTCGTGAGGTACCCACCTTTCAAGCTTTTTAATCTTCCCAATTTGCTTCAAGTGAATTAAAACAGTTTTATCACTAACATCGAAGCCTGCAGCTAACTCGGACGTGGTTTGCGATGGGTCCGCTTCCACAATAGCCTTCAATTCTCCATTATCAACTTGGGTCTCAGGCCGTCCACGGGGCTTGTTCTGCAGGTCGAAATTTCCAGAACGAAAACGTTGGAACCAAAAACGAACTGTGTTTTCTTTTGCAACATGACCGCCATACACATCATTCACCCTTCGAGTCGTTTCCGCAGCACTAGTGCCACGGCGGAACTCGTACTCGTAAATAATGCGATATTTTAAATTTTCCATTTTGTAAAATGAGTGACGCAAACAGAAAAAACAGAAGAAAAAAAACAAATGAATGACGGTCATCGAAGCACAAATACATGAGTAAATAGCTGTACAAATTTGAATTTGGAATTCCTTACCAAAGAGGAGAAATTCGTGATTAAAGTGGCCAGTACGAAAAACGCCAATTTCATATGTAAGGACCTAATATTTATAATTCACGTCGATGCCTCCACACGTTCCCGAGATAAAAGGTCTTGACAAACAGACTGACAACAAAGTGATCCCATAAAGGTTCCGTCCTTTTGAGGTACAGAACACTAAAAAACAACATGAAACTTTCCTAAAGAAAATGGAAACGAATTGTTGGAAACTTCTTAGGTATTTATATTACTTTTCTGGTCTCCTTATGTTTCTCCAGAGCTATTTACGTTATCCACAAAAACATTGTGTTTTGTACCGCTACAACCAATAGATACTTACTACAAGGCCAATTAGGAATAACAAACTAAACAGTTTTATCAGATTGTATGTCATATCTCGTTTTGATCTTTTATAATGATAAATTGATAGCGTTATCAAGTAATCAGACCTTAGATTGTACTCGTTTCACAGCAATACGTACAATGTTTAAGGTCATCATTGATATTTTACATGTAAATATGTTTGATGCAGAATTAAACCAATTTGTTGTTGATTGTAATTAGATTTTCAATATTTTTCACCTACACTGCCGACGCACAAGAAATAGGTAGGTGATCGTTTTTTCAAAATAAAGTAATACTGGTTCAGATCAAGAAGCCACTATGGCTACGTGGTTTCATCTGCGTAAACCGGGATAAAAAACCTATGTTTTAATTCAGGGTATAAGCTGTCTACATACTAAATTTCATCCAAACCTGTCCAAACGTTTGAGGGTGAAGGAATAACAAACATACACACACACAAACATGCAACTTTCGCCTTTAAAATATTAGTGTGAAGTGTAATTAATGGTCAAGATTAACTTAAGGCCTTTCTCTTACCTAAGTTAGGTGTTAACTTCTAAATAATTCATCCGTCGACCAAATTCTCTAAGTAGAACCTTCCTTGCGGCGCCGGAACGGAAAACTAAGTTTCCCAGAGTAACTAACATTTGTAAAGTTTAACAAGTTATTACCCTAATGTGTTAGTACTTAAGGTTGAACTTTCAACATTATGTTTACACTGTCACCTATTTATTACAAAAGTTTTCCTACGCGGAAAATAAATTATCTGTTAACATTGAACATTAGAGTCATTGGAGTAAACCAAATAAAAGTCAATGATATAGTGTCAAACAAACTGCTTCATCACTATTGAATTTGCAATTGTCTGGCCGCTGTCAATCCGTTATTACGTATCTAAATATTATGTTTGTCATAATCGATCGATGCTGTAAACTGTATGACTGAGCAATTTTAATTTGCATCATCACTCTACATAGCTTTAACATTGAGAAGCATAGAACGCTTTTTACCAAGATACGATATATAAAGCCTCCAGGGTTAGCTTGTGACGTCATCCCCATCCCCTTATAGCTTTCTGGCGCCTTAGAAGATTAGCATTCTTCCTTTGTAGTCGCACACTTACTTCAACCCGTTATACAGCGAGTAACCCCGAGCGAGCACATTCTGGACCTAGAGAAATATTTTCCTTTGAGTTCTTCAGCTAAGAAATAGAATTGTTTTATCGGTAAATGGCTAATATGCAAGTAATATTAAAGTCGTCTTCTCATTTTATTCCCCTCGATTGCTCGCAGAACTCGGGCAATGTTTCGTTTTATCTATTTCTTTGTCGGTTGCGTCTCATCAAAAGATATTGCGGCTCCCGCTGAAATCTTGGGGGATTCTCAGGGACGAGCAAAGTCGACTGTCAATCTTTATTACTTGGAGAAATGAATGGAATTTTTGTCCTTTGATTTATTATGATTTTACTGGCTTTGTGCCTTTAGGGTGATTAAGGGCTATGTTAGTTTAAATCAATTAATCGTAGCCCAGAAATACTAATAAAAAGGTACAACAAAAGTGAGCACGATTTTTCTAAGAATTAAGCTACGAAAACATAAAATAAAACGTTAAGAATTTACGTGGCTTGTCGCGAGATAATCGGAGCCGATAATTTACGAGGCTCTCTTGGGCATCGTTGTGTTTTCTCAAGTGACTCGTAAGATGCTGTTTTCTTGCTATGTAAGGCTGACAAGAGGTGACTTATTGTTTTTTTTTTCATTGAGTACACATTTAATAAGTCACGAGTAAGTACCCACAACACCCGCATGCACTCATAAGTTGAAAATGGGTAGGCGTGTACATCCTCCCTGTGTTCCAAAAGCACCCCTTTAAAAGCTTTCTTTGGATATGAGGATTTCACGAATGTTTTGATGATTAAAAAGAAATAATAAGAAAATTGGAATATACAATTCCAATTTTCATTTAACTTGCTCATTATATCTTTATAAGAATCAAAACATTCTACGACAGTAAAGGATTTTCACGTGTACCTTTATCCTAAAATCTCCAAACATTTGAATAAAATACCTTTCAAACAGCATCCACGGTACAGATAAAAGTTACGTATTCACTTAACGACTAGACTCGCAGACGCCTATCGAACTAGGTCACAACAATACCGACCGCGTGAGGTGAAGATAAAAATTTGCATTTCATTCGTTATATCCGAGAATTGATTACGTTATCGTTTTTTATATTAATACTTCATTGAGATAAGCGGATTTATTCGAGAGCGCTGATAGAATGAATAATTCTGCGAAAACGTTTTTTCAGGCGTAAATTACAATATAGCACTTATTTTGTGATTTTATATCATACTAGCTTTTGCTCGCGGCTTCGCTCGCGTTAAATTCGGGGTAACACAATTCCCCTTGCGCCTTATTGATTTGTAATAGCAACGCTAAGTTTTCCCTTTTCTTTCCTCTTTCTCTCTCACATCCCACTTTTTTCAAATAAAAATTGCCTATGTCCGTCTCCTGGTCCCAATTATCTCTGTACCAAAATTCATCAAAATCGGTTTAGCCATTAAAGCGTGAAGAGGTAACAAACACACAAACAAACTCACTTTCGCTTTTATATCAAGGATTTCGTTTTTTTTATCAATGTGAATTTTATAATATATGTACCTATTTCTATATTATATTTAAAAAGAAAAACAAAATTACGTACGTAAACGTAAAAAATTATTTCTTTCCTTTGACTCATTTTCTTTTCCACAACAATGAATACGTAACTTCCAGTCCATCTACGCACGTTTTATTACAACAAATGGTAATTTTATGAAAACCTGAAAGTAAGACTTTTACTTCATAAATGTTTCATTTACATTTAATGTGTTCACTACGCAGGTTGAAACTTCCATTTCAAAACGACCCTTTTCACTTCTAACAAAGAATTATTATGTGTTTTTAAACGAAACACTGTGAACAAAGAAAAGAGTTTCATAGCTCACCTAGTAACCTGTATGTATACCTACCCATGATATGTTTGCCCAAGCATTACTTAACGCTTTTACTTTTGTGTGTGTAGATTCAATAAGGGTGATTGCATGTCACAGCTAATTGAATCATCGACTCGGTAATCCTCAAACACGCCTTAAGCCTTAGTTTGTGGGGCGGCTTACAGTTGCCATGGCAACGCGATTACTTGGTTCCACGGTGTTATAAAAGCTATGTAAACGGTGGAACCTTCACGCAGTCGGTGTGAAGTGGTGTTTGTGTGATTCTTGCGTATCTGAGGCTGTTTGGGGCAAAATTTTAATTGCTGTGGTCGCATTTACGCGCGGTTCGCCAAATTGACGTGGTTATGACGTTGAGTTGTTTGTTTACCTAAGTGTTAATTGGTCAATTGGGAATGTGGCATTTCGCGAATTGATTAAAGTAACTTACATTATTTTGTAATAATGTCCAGTGGTGAATTACGATAAACTGAGCATTTTCGACCTTCACGTAATAAGATTGATAGCGATAGGAAGATTGCTAAAAAGCTGCTGAAAAGCTTTGACTTTATATTGGAAAAGTTTACGAGGTTGGAAAAAGAAACCAAATGTAACAAAACAAGCTAACGTAGCTGTACCGTGCGTTCTGTATATTGTCAGAGTTTTACGATCCAATTTTTATTATTTTTTGACAAAAGCTTACTCAAAACTTGTCTAAAACTGAAATAAACAAATGAAATTCACCCGGAAATATAAACGCTCACCTTAGGTATTATCGTTTTCATAGTAATACTTCCAAAGCCCTCCGGTAACCAAACCCTGTATTGTGTGAATGTAGGTTATTGTCTGACTGGGCTAATGTTACTAACCTCGGTATCTAGCTAGGCGTCTTATGAGCTAGGCTAGCCGGCACGCCCTCCGTATATCCTTGCTTTGTCGCTCACTGTGCTTGCATGAAAGTTGATATCGATTGCATAAGTTGTACTTGATGAGGCTATTGTAGGTATATGGAACACTAGATTGACCTGCAGTGTTTTATTTTCTCTGTAAGTTTTCCTTTTAACGTAGATTGCTTCTATCGGAGACCCGTGTTTAAAAAAAAAGCCTGCAGCATTGCAAGATATACGGCCGATGTTGAAACGTTAATTTTAACAAAATACTCGTAAATGTCACGTTAATTACCCGACTGCGCACATTTACTCACTGGGCACATTTTATGTACGGTTATTAAATAAAAATATGTAGGTAGTAGAGAAAAGTAAATACATACTTGAAAGTCAAGGATCACGAAGTCGAAATTCCTTTTAAAAACTCCATGGCACACGCTTACCTAATTAATTTCAATAAAGTTTCAAACAAAGCGATCTTTCATTAATATTATTATAAACTTACGAAACTTTTACGGCGCGCTCCACGGAACATTCGCCAGTAATGTACCCAACAGTTCAGACTCACTCGAATGTTGCCAGGTGAGGGAGCACCATTATGAGAACATTGTAGAACTTAGTAATGATATAAATTCAAAGGTTAAAGTTGTGTGAATGCTTAAACTCTTCGACTAATTGTTTATCAGTGAAGCTTGAGCAGACAGAAGACAGTTTACAGTAGGAATAGACAAACTGATTTCATCCTATTTTCTTGTTCTAAACTGATCCATATACTCAAATACCATATAGCCGCCATCCACTTGAGTTGTCATACTTAAAACTCATACTCAAAGCCTTTTTTTCAAATAAACCATGTAAGGGCACTTTTTTATTGACAAGATTTTCCTCCGTTAGCCTGAAATTTGAATCTTAATTGCAATAGAACTTTCAATTTCAATGAATGTTGTTTTCACTGTAGCATGGTGCGGGTGACATTAGATGAAAAGTCAAGTTTAGTGATCGAATGTATTGCTATGATAAGAAGTCCTTTACGATTATATTATCCAGGATAAAGCCTATATACGTAAATCGAGGTAATGTTCTAGAATGACGAGGAATGGTTTATTTAACTAATCTCACCCGCACCATGCTTCAGCGAAAACAGCATAGGCGAAGTACGTTGATGTTCAACAACTCTTGTTTTTATAGGAGGGGTCTATTGATTTTCTAATAGTTAGTTTTAACACAAATATCCACAAAAGATTGTTACGTGTTACGACTCTCCTTCATCATTTATCTTTACTACCTTGGTTTTAGGGATGGAAAATCATCAAATAACTTCCCCCGCTCTGGGCGAAGCGGAGGGGAGTCTGAGACTTTTACTGACTAAAACCTATCAGTGTTCCTTTTTTGCCTTTTGTGTTCCGAGATCGCTGTATCTCTTTCGAACAACCAGCATCACTGGGTTCCATTACTACCTTCAGTACTTACATGTTATTCTCCAAAGTACACATATACAATAATATAGCGACACACAGACTAAACAGTCTGTTTGTCGTCGTCCATTTGCAACCAAGTTGACGTTTTAATTATTCAAAAATGAGTTGCAAAGGCAGCTCATTTAGCTTTGATCAAAGGATCAAAGCTGGCTTAAACTGTATGCTCTCGCTTCAACTGTTCTAATAGAGCTTCATTTAGTATCTAGAGATAGCTACGGTAAACCTACTTTAATAATACACTAGTATTAAACAGTTTTTAAGCCTACTAATTTAAGTTTGACAATGATAAATGTTGTAGCCTAGCTGTTAAAAGCCTCGGTCTCGGGTGCGCTACCGAAATAAATGATTTATGATCGCTGTCATTTAGACAGCAAACATAAATATCAAAGTAACGAATAAAATAAATAAGCTACTATATAACGCTTCTTGTACCGAATACCCGTATTTAGAAAATCATATCTTGGTTGATTTTTTTTTAACTATTTATTTAAATAGCAATCGAAACCATGTCCTAAAATAACATAGTCCATAAAGCACTATTAGAACTCTGACTAACTCTACTGTCATGAAGAACATTGGAGATAACGTAAATAAAACGTAACTTGATGCGTAAGAGGAAATTCTAAACTCAAACCACAAGACATTGTCGATGAACAATATCGACGGTATTTATGGAAGTGAACAACAGGCTTATTGTCCTTTATCCTATCTGAAGTTCCCATGACGCAATTTAGTAACGAATTCGATGAGAAAAAACCGATGTAATAAGGCTTACAAAAGTTACCTACATCGTTGAGTTACATGACATGAATATAGCACTTGTAAAAGCACAACAATAATGAAATAAATGACTTAATAGTATGAATAAGTTATTCTCTCTCTCTGCGGGGTCATAAATTAATACTAAAACTGTTCCCATTGCAGCGTAAAACCGCTCTATGTGCTAATGGGTTAGCGCTTATTATGCTATAACAAATAAACATGGCCTCTTCAAATGCTCTGACAACTAATACATGTAAAATAGTGCGTATGTGGTTAGCATGATTAAACCGCTCTGTTAGAGATGTAGCGCTGGGTGTGCCTACTATCGTGCGTTGTAGTGAATATTGACTCAGTGCCAAGTCGTCGTAGGTACCCTTGCTAGAATGCCAGTTAGCTATTCCACGCCCTTGCTCTTGAACGAGGTTATTTTCTATGTCTACTTACTATGGCCGAGTTGAGTCACCTTACTGAAACGCGCACGTTAATGTTAATAAGTCATAGAAAATGCAACTAAGCGTGACCGTACAACAACAATTTGTCGTTTTTTCACCTATTTTGCTATCTTACCATGTTTTGAACGAACTAAGCCAGTCTTTTAAATCGGCCATTCTCCGATTAGCCAGTTTTACGTGTCCGGGCTTGCATAATCCGTAGTATTATCATATTCAATCATGCATTTTTTTTTAATGTCAGATAGCATCCGTATCTAGCTGTAAACAAAAACATTGGCTTCTGTTTTAAGTAGTTAAGACTAAATTAATTTAACTAATGTTCAAAGAACCTCTGTTCTCTAATTACCGTGGCGTGTCCGCACACCAACTTAATGTTAAAACTTGCTTGTAATTTTTATAACGTACAGATTTACTTTGATCCATTCAACATTTTAAACGGTATTAAGCAACGTGTATCGCTTTTCAAAATATCGACTCAATAGAACCAGTCTATAAATAATTATCATTAAGTAACCGCATGTCCAATCGAAAGTTATAATTGCCGTGACATTTTCTTTTCTCGGGTGCACATCCCTAAATAACAGTATTTAGCACATCACTACCGTACGCGTCGCGTCTCCTCAGTGTGTGCAGAGGGTCTTCAGCAGATGCACGTCTCTAACGTTAGTGTACCGCCAATGAAGCACGTGAGTATATAATTACCGTAGCCTTGGTTAAAAACTTTTCTAATTACCGTTGTACTTATTTTAATACTTGATTTTTTAAGTTAGACCCAAGTTGATCTTGTCAATGGAGACAGTACTTTGGCCTCCGTACGTTGTAATAAGCTAGTATTTGCATACTGTGTCGGTTTTCGACATTTTTAAGAAAATCTATCGTTTTCTAATTGCCGTATACTAATTACCATATGTTTATAATTACCGTTGTATGAAAAATTAATAGGTACTTGTTTACTAACTGTAGCCGCGATGTCGTACCAATGGAAAGTTTTCCCGTATATTATTATTGTCCGTGAATATGTCTATATTATATGCTGACCATTCATCAAGTTATTTAATTTTTAGGATGGGAAAACCCAAAAAGACCAAAGAGGAAGTTAAAGAAAAGAGAAGGCTCGCCGCACGACAACGCCGAGAACGAATTAAAAAAAATGACCCTTTTTAATAAATATCGTTTCAACAAACTAAAAAAAATACGAATTAAGACAATGTTTGTTTTATTTAGTTTTTGAAGTCATTTATTTATTTACATACATATTTTTTATATTTTTACGTATTTCTTATCAAAAACAAAAAAAAAAAACATTTAAAAATATAAAAATAGTAGCCCACCGGTATCGGGAACAGGGTCGAAGCTACCGGCGGTCAGGGCTCCAGAGAAAGGAACCTCCTAACAATACGAGCCGTGTCCAGGAGTACCGCTTTCTGTATCAAGCCCTTGATCCAGCTACCTAACGAGAGCCTCCTCAGGTATTGGTCGAGGCTCTTGGCAATTAAGCCATTGGCAGATACGACTATCGGCACAATGATCGCTGAGTCCACATCCCACATGTCGACAACCTCGCGAGCCAAGTCAATATACTTGATTTGCTTATCTTTCTCGGCTTTCACGAGGTTCTCATCATGCGGGACTGTTATGTCAACAATCATCAGGTTTGTTGGCAACAATAGTCCTGTCAGTGATGATGGATCGATCCCAGTACAATGTGATATTGCCATGTTCGAGAACTGGGTCGGGCTCATACCTGTAGTACGGCACTTCCGATTCCACAAGGTTATATTTTAGAGCAAGTTGCTGATGGATAATCCTGGCTACAAGGTTGTGTCTATGCAAGTACTCTCCGTTAGCTAGACGAGAACAACCGGAGATAATGTGTCGAATTGATTCACCCGGACAGTGGCATGCCCGACATAATATGTCAACCGTGCCGTCCTTCACAATAAATCTCCGGTAGTTATTTGTCATCATAACTTCATCCATAATTGCACAGACAAAACCTTCGGTTTCTCCAAAGAGATCCCCGGAACGTAGCCAGGCTACGGACGCTGATTGATCTACATCGGGTCCATGTAGGGCCCGGAAAAAGCGTCCGTGAAGCTCCTTACTCTGCCATACCTCCCTGCGGTCGTAAGTGTCAAGCACTACAGGTTTGCGCCAGTTCTCTTTAGCCAAGTAGAGCGGGGTGAGGCCTTTGTCCACTGCAACCACATCCCGATGCATTCCCACGCCGGTTTCTAGGAAATATTCCCTGAGACTGCATATCTCGCGATTGTGGAGTCTTGACGTTTAAAAAACCTCGACCTCCACAACTCCGCGGGATATACAGTCGCATAACCGAAGAACGTGGGTGATGCATACGAAATACCGTTAACCTTCCTATCCAGGGCGTCCAGTTCTGTTTAGTTATTTAGTTTATTTTTAAGTACCTGATTTTCATTGAAAGTCTAATTTTTTTATAAATTGCAGCAATGATAAGTGTCTTTTTTACTATTGGTTATGTTTATGATACGGTACGATACGATATGTGTACAAATTATTAATGTGTATTATTATCATTTCAATATGTCATACTTTACATAGACTTGATGATATTTTCTAATTACCGTTGCATTAAATATTTCATTTTTCTAATTACCATACTCACAAAATTTTTATGTCTCATTTCCTAGAAAACCACCATTAATTGTTACATGCCTCATTAATTATAGAATTTATATCTTTGATTTGTTTAATATTTTAATGTGTTAAAGTCAAATTAGTGAAAAATAAAAAAGGTTACGGTAATTAGGCAAAGAATGCCGAATTGGAGAATGACCGAAATGTTTCTCGTTCCCTGTGTCCTACATTCTGAAAGCTATATCAGCAGTGAGCAGCTCAGTAAAGCTCAGCTTGTTATAATAGCTACGTTTAAAAACGCACCGTTGAGCAGAGTGAGAGGAATATAATTAACAGACGCGATCTGCTGCCCCGGGCAGCTCATTGGTAATACGAAGCGAAAATAATTAATTATGCCAATCGGCCATATTTGTTAACCTGCTTTTTTAGCATATTTGTTTTCGTTAAGAAGTAAAAAAGTTAAACTAGTCTACGTATCACTGCCTAGAAATGCTAAATCGTTGAATAATGTTATATTATTCGAATCTAATTAAATTCTTAAAACACGTGTTATACAGTGTAAGGTAAAATAGACGGAAAAATAAATATCACTAGTGATACAATAATACGTCATACAATAATAGCCAAGTTCACAAATAAAATTAGCTCTTAGTTTGGGTGCAAAAACTGACCATGACTCTTGATGTGAAGTAATTTTGGTCATTAGGTCAATGTTTTCAGGCTAGACAAGTTTGAAATAAAACGAGCATTTTGGTTATAAGTACATACCCGTACCTTATTATTTTCGGGAACAATTAGAGGAAAACATTAGTGAAATATGAACCGTCAGCATGATTTTCACGTCGTTTTTCTGACATCAGTAACTAGGAGTATTTTATATCTTTAGCAGAAGTATGTGCGTTGATGTTGATTTTGTGGCACAAAGTTATGAGGACATGTATTGCAAATGGGGAAAATAAAACGTAATCATACTAAACGATTTAGTATGATCATACTTTCCCTTAATCCTTACTTATATTATAAAAGCGAAAGTGAGTTTGTTTGTTTGTTTGTTACCTCTTCACGCTTTAATGGCTACACCGATTTTGATGAATTTTGGTACAGAGATAGTTGGGAACGGACTTTTTTATTTTAAAAAAGTGGGATGTGAGGGAGAAAGAGGGAAGAAGAGGGAAAACTTAGCGTTGCTATTACAAATCAATAAGGCGCAAGGGGAACTGTGTTACCCCGAATTTAACGCGAGCGAAGCCGCGGGCAAAAGCTAGTAAAGTATATTACTTAGGTACTTTAGAGATTGATTATGTTGGAGTTTTACAAGGTTATTACAACCAACCCTTCACGTAGCCATCAACCATGCATTCAGTACATCAAACTAAAATAACTCTACGCAAGAAATATTTTGTTTGGGGTGAAATCATACGTTTTGGGGTACAACTTAATGTTATGCACTTCAAACAATGTGGTGGGGAAGGTATTTAAAGTAAAATTATAACATTAAAAACTTGGACCCTCAACATTTCCGTAACTAGAAGGTTTGCAGGTATGGTGTAGAATAAAAAAAATATCACTATGATGGGGAGAGCCCCTTTTTCTCCCTTGAACCGCCTATGGGCCTTTATGGAGCCAGAATCTACATAAAATTCATTTATCGAATTCCGCGTGTACAAATTTCCGTAAATTTCAAAAGAGTTATCTTTACTTAATGGAGGGTCAAAAGAAAAATGAAGAGAAGAGACCGCTTCACTTACTTTCATTAAGGCCTAAATTCCAAAAAAGAGGTCTGCTACCTAATTGCCTTTTCCGTGGATTAATTGACTAAGAAAATGAGCCATTTGTTTACATGACAGGCAGCCCATTTGTTGTTGACATAGCTCTTAGTTAAGGAACATAACACCGCGCCTGTTATCCCCGAAGGGTTAGGCAGAAGGCCACATGTCGGCTGTCGCGAGATTGGGGGCGAGCTATTTGACATGAATCAGGCAAAAAAAAAATAGGGAAAATATTCATTTGTATATTAATACGACATACATACACTCACGGCTTCTTCTCATGAGGTACCTAAACAGAAACTACGGAAAGTGTCGTAACATACTCCTTTGGCAATTAATGTAGACTAGTATTGCGTCTTACAAGAGTATTATGATCGTTTATGATCAAATCAACATCTTATTCAGATTCGTGAAATGGATATAACTGTAATTACCTCATTAAGCCCAAATTGCTACATTAAATCGCGTCGTTTATTTTAAGCTCGCGTTTTTATTTAAATTGTTATTTTCGAATGTTCTTTGTATGTAGTTGTGTTTACACTTTATTACAGGCGAACAATTTAAACATTGTACCGTCAGGCTGTCAGCGCCACGTACCGTGAAAAGGATCCGAAAAGATTGATCGTTGTGTCTTTACATACGTATTTTCTGAAAAACCTTGCGTAACTAACCACGTGGTTTTTTTCTAAACTACTTATGTAAAATTTTAAAGCTAGGTAAAGGTCTATTTAGATATTATTTTATGGACCGTTCTCAATTTATATAACTATTTATAGTTCTCAATCAAAAGACTCCTTATATCTCAGGAATATAGAATAAAAACATAAATTCCTGCAAAGGAGATGTGTAACAAGGCCGGCCAGACACAGTTAAAATTTTCTTAAAAACCCATTAAAGTTTTCGAATAAAGTTACATTTATTTGATAGGAAACAAACAGTTCATTACAAAAAAAAACAATTTTAGTTGAAAACGTCCATCGGTTTCTAAGAAAAAATCTACTATATCTGACGATGGTCTGGTCTCTGGCCTGGTCTTACTTTTCTCCTTTGCAGACTGTACTTAGGGGTTTTACGTACCTACAAAGGTTGTCACGGGGAAAATATGAGTTATTTTCGCTGAAAATTATTATGTTGACAGAACCGGTCGTCGTGTTTGCCTTCCCTGATTGCTTGCAGAATTTCTCGTATAAATTCGTATTTTCATATTTGCTCTGTAAACAGACCTGGCAACAAACTGGATTCTTTGGCTTACATAGGACGGTAGATTTGTGCTGATGTTTGTTCGTCTTGTTGCCCAATATAAACGAAATGTCAATTTATTTGTGCAACTAATCCCATTAGCTATTACTAAGATCTATCAATGACGATGTAATTAGTGTCAATGCTAGTACAAACTTTACGAAACCTCTAATGAACCGGAACCACGTCAATCCTCATAAAAACTGAATCGATCGGACCAAGTACGGAACGTTACGTTTCCAAGATTTGTCGCCGTCGGCACTTTACATCAAGTTGAAGGTTGGCGATTACCTACTCGTGTAATTGGGACAATTTGTGATCGTATCGGGTCAGTCGACGGCGGTAATGGTCTTAGTTCCGATAATATTGCCGTAGGAACCTTGTGCTAAGCCCGCGAGGGGTTGAACTCGATCGAAATGTTGATTGCTATGACTCGCATGTAATTAGAAAAATGGTAATGATTATGTTACGTTGTTGTTAATTGATTTCATGTCAAACAACTGTCCTGGGTGTCGTATCAAAGTATTGAAATTGACATGCTGTTAGGCATATCTAAATCAAATCAAAACCTTGATTTCATTAGTATTGAAGTACGAATCAATTATCATTTAGCCAAATGAATTCTTCTACTAAGCAGTATCTAACATACAGCTTAAAGTATTATTTGAGAGCATTCAATTATGAATCTAGCCTCGTTCTGTTTTATAAATTTGTTGAGGCATAATAAACACTGCTTTAACCCTTATACTCGCCTTAAATTTGAGGTTCAGACCCTTTCATATATTAACACACACTTACTGAGGCTTCAAGCATTAAATTATGATAATCCAAAGGGACGGAACGGGTCAGGAAATATTCCTACAAAAAATAAACAAGGGTCAGTCTTAGGCAGACATCATGTGGGTTGGTAACTGCTACCCAAGCAAAAAAAATACCCATTCGACCTCAATTTTCCCGACAATACCTCATAAAGAATAAAAGTCTATACTGTTGAAGTATCGACCGTGAGGTGCCGCATTCCTACTAAATAAATAATAATAGCTGTTCCCGCTACTCCGTCCGTCCACTTCAAATGCAGTCGCCGCCAGCGACGCTGAAAATTGAAAAGCATTTTCCTTTTAGCTAAAGTGTAAAACGTTCTAGCTTTATAGCTTGCAGACGCTGCTTCTATAAAATTATTTTATGCATGTTAGGTTCAATTTATCGACCTATATGAAACTAGAAGTTATATACCTAAGTAATTTTTATATAAAAGCTAGTTTATAACTGGGAACAATAAAAAACTTGGATAATAAAAAGGATACATTACTTGTCGTCGGTTCGAAAAGTAGTTTCTCTCGAGTGACGTTAAGTGCGGCCTTGGTTGTTCAGTGATGGTGGTATTAAAGTGACTCATTATAAATGGACTGAAGTGTAAAATGGAAAGGGACTGGTGGCACCTGACCCCTCGCAGGGATTTGTTCTCGGTGCCTGAATGTGTTGCTGCTTTGGACTCGAGGGTTCGTTGAGTTTTCACCATTATCATTATTGTAATTAGACTCGAAAAGCTCTTTGAGTGGAAAATACGTGTGTATTTATTAAAAATATAAATGTTGCGAGTTAAATATCCTGGTTCTTACGAGAAATGTTCAGTTTTTAGACCCTGTCTGTATGTGTGTGTATATATCGGTGTGTATATGTCTATATCTTCGTCCGCTCCAAACCTCTTATAACAAGTGTGCTAGATTCCTTTATACTTTAATTTATTAGTCTTTCTTCCTGAGGTTTTATCTATGTGAAGAAGGTACAAACAGTCTTACCAAGGAGTATCGTAGTACCACAGTTATTAACTGGGTTGTGGAAGTCAAATAGGCAGTTGGTCCATGTAGAATAATGATATTCAGCCGAATCCGGTAAGACTGGAAGCCGGTACAATTGGGAAAAGGCTAGGCAGATTAATAATGAAGTAGGTACGTAAATAAGTTCTTTTAAACTGTATCTAAACTTTGCTATTCGTCACTAGGTTCTAAGTACCTAATGCAATGGCTAGAATAGCGGTAACAATGTAGTTACACAGTAGACAAGTTGTAACTCTCTTAAAATACTACTTAGATCTTTTGTGGGCTGTTTCTACCAGTTCTATAGAATTAAAACGATTATATAAATAGAATACACATTGTATACAACCCTAGGTAAACGTTACATAACGTAGTACTTTACACCCCTTGTCATCAGAAACTGCTCACGTTTTTTCCGACACAAATTTAAGAAGCCATTTTCAAACTCAATTTCGCACGTTGATGGTGCTGAAGGTTAATCTTACCTAGTATCTTTTGCACGGTTTACCAGATAATATTATAAATGTTACCCGTTCGTGCCATAATACTGTTTTTCTGTCTTCCTACTTGCCATTCAAATGACAAGGACAAGTCATATAATAAAAGGTTATAAAGGTTTTTTTTTTAAATAATAGTGTTGTATTAACTTTATTTTACAAAGTGGGTGTGACATCGACGCAATAACGATTACCACGTATTCAACACATCTTTACAAATGCAGTTTAAAATGAAGTCGCTTCCGCTGTCTGTTCGCATATATCTTTTAAAGTACTCAACGGATTTTAATACAGTTTTCGGCAATAGATAGAGTGATTCAAAAGGAAGGTTTATGTGTGTAATATTAGTATCTACATTGCACTCGTGCGAAGCAAGGGCGGTCGCTAGTAGAAAATATAATGCAAAGCCCACTCGGTCAAAGTTTATGGAAACGAAAATCTTTTTTGAAAAATTTCAGTGTCGGGTTTCGGAGACGGAATGATGTACTGAATTATACCTGCAAATCGTTTCTGCGTGGGTGCCCTTTCATCCCTGTATATGAGCTGATAGTGAAGGTTCTTCAGTACTAAAAACGAATTGAATAGGTAAACCTTCCTTCCTATACAAATGTTAGCACAATCCTAATGGATTCAAATGGTTCAGGATTGGAGTGTTCCCTCGTATTCTCGCTATAAATTGCTCACGGAAGCTCTGAAACTTTCCAGAAGGAGACGTGATGTGACGTAACATTCATTAACTCGAGTTATGTTTGTGTGGAGCTGTACTGAAGTGCCTAGAGCACGCTTTTATTACGTCATTACTTTTTAATTGGAGTCGTGTCTTTAAGAAGTCTTCTATCAGCTATTTTCAGATTTATATTCAGTAAAATCTTTATTTGATTAAATTGAATGACATTAAGTTCCTTAGTGATCTAATGGTACTAAGCGCGACTACTGAGGAAAAGTTCAGTTCGATTCTCGGGTCCAAACCCAAAAATGTAACTCAGGACCTTATTAAAAATTATTGATCTATATTAAGAATTATTAATTTGACCTTATTAATGCCCTCATTAAAAAGCAAGTATTCTATTTTTTTCCATCACGATTCTTAAACAGCAGCCACGGAACCTGACTCTGTGCCTGGTTAATGGCTATAGGATCGCCCATGTAATAACAGTACATGGGACTTGAACATAACTGGCGAAATGTTGGTGCAGCTCTACCTAACCTTGGGGAATCACCAGGGTTTATGTAACTGATATTATTCCACCAAATTGTTTCACAGTTTAGAAAAGGCTATTGCTCACCAGTGGACTGTAACCAGAGTACATTGATTGGTGTATTAAGTTGATATATTATGTAGCGACACGTAATATTTCAACTTATAATACAACATAGAATATCATAGAATATTAACAACCATACATAATGTAATTCCATTGTGTTTGAAGTATTTTAACTGAAATTATATTGAGAGTCGCTCCATATAATTTATTGGTACTCACCTGCATGCGACAGACCTCAACATAGTTAGGAAAAAGCTAAGCAGATGATGATGAAAATGACAGTGTGTAACATGTACGGTGATTAAAGAGATTGATTAAAGAGTTACTGTTTATTTCTTAAGAAATTTCTGCCAGCAGATCTGCCAAAGGAGATGTGAGAACGAAATGTTGACGATAGTGTGTGAGAGATTACGAGAAAAATATATATGTGTGCCTTATTTATTCTACTATAAACTTACATATATTAGAAAAAAATTATAAGTACTTATAACTAAATATTTATTATTCTAATTTGTAAAAAATAATATAGTCCATGAATCGGCAAAATATTATGAAAAGCTAACTCAATGTTTTCATATAGAGGTGAGCAATATAATAATGCTGTTATCACGAACTGATTAGGCACGGTTTTTAGTTTCACTCGTTAGTGTTAGCGTACTAACAATAGGACAATGATCAATAATAGTCTATTAATCAGTAATTGATATTACGATGACCACGTGTTTATTTCTATATTTTATGTAATTTAAAGTCTTGTTTGGAAAACACAAAAAACGCGATAAATGACATCAGTGGTTTGACGAGAGTGATTAAGATTGATTGAATCATTGTGTCATGCTTAACTTTATTGTATCACCAATTTACAAAATAATCTACTTTAATCCAATGTATAAATATCTAATGTTCGCGGCACAGTCGTCAGGATATTTGTCTTTGCATTACACCGATTCAGCATTTTCATCATCTAAATCTACACCATCTCAAATAATTTAATTGCCATGCTCCTCCGAAACGGCTTGACCGATTTTTATGTTTATGGTCTGGGAATCGGTCGCAATCAATTTTTCATTGCTCTAAGTGATAAGGGTGACCCTCTCCGGAAAAGGAGCTGGGCAGCGGGTGAAACCGCTGGGCACGGCTAGTAATACATATTATAAAGAGGTTAAGTTTGTGAGGTTATAGGGATAATCTCTAGACAGAACCGATTTTAAAAGACTTTTGTTATTATATAATAGCACGCTACGACACTTATGAGCTAAACATCGGGTGAAACCGCTGGGCACAGCTAGTAACAAATATATCTCGTATTTGTTCAGAAGTTGCGTTTTCATTTAAAGTTTCTTATACCCGACCGTGGACGCTGAGAGGACTTCGGGAGCATTACGTCCACACCAAATGGAAATGCTAAAATGTTTTCTAGTTTTGTGACCAACCAAACAACGAAATTTGAAAAATGATTTAGTAGCTGCTTTTTACAGAACACTTCGTCATTTTTATTCTGCTTATTGCTAATAATATTGTCACTATAAAGGCTTCATTAAAGAAAACTACGAGATGCATTACGGGTTTAGCTACATATGGGAAATGAGCTGTGTCCAGCGGTTTCGCTGCGAAGCTCCTTAGCCAGATGTTAAATAGCTTATTAATCTTGTGAAAGAATGGCTAAGAAAAGTGACCTAATAATCTGGCCAAGGAATCGTACGTCCTCCCATACAAATTTCCATCCTAATTCACACGCTTAGGGGTTGAATTTAGCAAAATCCCGTCTTTGTAGAGTACCTGAATCCTAAAAGGATAAATAACCCTTGCAAAATTTTAAGAACCAAACACTTACAGTTTCTGAGATTTCGTAGTGAGTGAGTCAGTGATTTTCTCTTTTATATATAAATATATAGATGGATAATCTACTCTGGGAAAAGTTACTACAGTCTTTTGTTTTGGCTTCTTGTTTGCCAAGAAATCATACAAGCGCGACTAATCTAAAATCCCAATGTATCTCTGCGACAGGACAGACAAATATGTATACGTAAATATATATGCGTCTTTAAATCAAAATAGCTACCACTTGATCGGCCGTGATACTAATTCCCGTAATGATTTAACGGAAACTTTCTCACTACGTTATTAAAAACATCTTTACGCACGGTATTTTAACCCGAAAGTGCTACGGAAAAATGGTCTTTATATCAACAGTGATAAATTACGACAGTTATAACAGGTCGCAACGCAGAACTCAAGGTCGTTGTAAGTGGTCACCTTCGTTACGTCATTAACAGCTGATAGTAGTCGGCCGATCGCGCGAGTATTTCCGGGCAAACAATGTTTTGCGGAATTTTGTTTACCCATTTATTATAGTATAATTTATTTATAAACTGTTTTTATCAAAGCCGAAGTAATTGGGTGTTGCAAGTTGCAAGTATGTTTTGTGCGTGGGCGTAGTGCATTGCCGATTGCGGTCAATTTGTACCGCAGTTTGAGCATTGACTTGATAGCTGAGGAGGAAATGGTCAATCACGATCTAAACAATGAAGGAATTCGCTATTTAGCAAGTTCACATTCTTGATTCTATTTAATAGGTAGGTACATCTAGTATTAGAGATATCTGTTTATGTAGAACGAGGCAGGCTAAACTAAACTATTTGTCTATTAGTTTTCTAGATACTAAAATGATGGTACTTGTTTGAAAACAAAGGACCAGGAAATACAATAAAATTTATTATTAATGCTGCGTAATGTATTATACCTACTGTGATTCACATATTTATGTAGCGTGCGATATCTGTGCATCGATTTTGCTTTACGACCATTGTCATGAGTGTTTGCGTTATTTATGTTTTGTTCCTATTATTACTTCAGCTGTAGTGTTTACCTACATACAATGTTGTGGAAAATGAGGAGAGGAGGTAACCTGAATTGGACTGTTCATATTGAGCTGGAACTTGGCAAACTACCAGATTTGCGATGGATTGTTTTGTTTTTCAAAGAAACTGGATATGTTTATGTAAAGTTTCTAAATGAGATAATTGGCCAGGTTCGATACGGTTGAATTTGTTTTTTTTTAATATTCGAGTGTTTTTTTTATTTATTTGATAGAAGACAACAGTTCATTAAATAAATTCAATTGTGAGTTGAAGATGTCTGTCGATTTCTAAGAAAAGTCAACTATATCTGACAATTCTAGCTACGTATCTCTTTTGCTGCCTGTACCTACCTATTTTACATTATCGTGCATCCAGTAATATTCCCCTTGTGTTATGACTACGCTGGAAAAGTAATAACAATGCTTGGTTTTAGAGCAAAATCTGATGGTTATTTCTCTTTTGTCCACAGGGAATGGCCTTCACAATTGAAGAGCGCCAGACCCTGGGCATCCACGGTCTGCTACCAGCCAGGGTCAAGACCCAGGAGGAGCAGGTCCAAATGTGCAAGCTGTCCATCGACCGGTACGAGGACCCTCTCAACAAATACCTGTACCTTATGGGACTTTTGGTAAGTGAAATCAACCAATCAACCTAAGAAACGAAAGACATTTTTATCAGGATTAGGGAAATGCAATAGGAGATTATTTAATTAGGATCTGCATCGTTGGTAACAAAGCTTTGGTGACTCTTAGTCTAAACCAACTGAACTTATTTAGTATTTTACTGTCTGTTACATTATGGACTCCACACACTAATGACAACTGAACGCGTGCCCGAATCCCAACCATGTCAGTGACGACCCATTAAATACTAATTTGACCTCGTGTATTCCTTATTTTATAAGAGCTGAGCAATTAATCATTTTAAAGTTTGTGAGAATTAATATTAAAATCGAAGCAGCATCTGCTTTTGAATAAGTTGCCTTTAAATTGTTCCGTATCTCAAAAGGAAAAAACGTAACCCTTATTGAATCACTGTGCTGTCCGTCTGTCTGTCTGTCAAGACCCTTTATCTCAGGGACGCGTGGAGCTATCGAGTTGAAATTAAAACCATTTATTCAAGTCTGTGGTCCCGAGATCAACCCTTTAACTCTACGCAGTCAAAAGATAAGGCCGTTTGTGTCGCAAGTTTGTACGGAACACTCGGTGCGCGATTGTTTTTATTTAATGGCTACTTGGCCTTTGGCCTACCTTATTAATGAGCTGTCAGTCAGGCAAACTACATGAACTAACCCTATCTACACTCAGCGCAGTCTATAAGCATCAATCATCATTAATCATTCATGTCATTGATTGTTTTTTTTTCTTCGGATACCCATTCCTTAAGTTTTCCCCGATATTCGAGGGGTATAAAAAGTTCTCACTAGGCGACATGGTACACATGAATGAACCTTATGAAAATAAAGATTCGATGTTAAAATTATTCAGTTCGTTAAATATGAATAGACGTCTTCATTTCATATTTACTTGAATATAGATGCTTTCCCTCCATAATAAATTGTGATGAATCATTTGCTTCACTAAACTAAATTACTGATTGATGTTATTTGTTGTTCATGAATTTATTATAATAGGCTACTACTTTGTCTAATGTATATTACATTAGACAAAAGAACTACCAATTTTGATGTCTATCAGACCAAATAGAACAAAACTCCATAGTAGGTAAATTGCTTAGTCGAATAAAATGGACAAACGAAGTCCTATAAATGATTCCTCCTAAATAAAAAAGAAGTCAATACTAGAAGTGTATTGACTTCTTTTTTATTTAAGTTACGTAGGTAATGGAAATCTACTTCAATTAAGGTAGTTTTTCTATCCAAATTACAAATGCTAACAAGAACCAATTAACGCCTTCAAACCTTGTCCAAACTATAGTGAAGGGATCCAAGCAGCATAGATCCCGTCAAATGCAAGGTTATACCATGTTACCAGCTATTTCGATAGATTGACGACCTACACAACCAGCAGAATTAATCGATACTTGTACCTAGGAACACAGACAAAGCCGTTGGGCGAGTAGATATTTTTATGTTATTATGTAGATAAGTATACTTTTTCACCCTCATGCATTGCGGCTTGGAAAATGTTGTACCTAACCAATTAGTTAAACTTATTAAAATAATAATGTTTAAATAGAGAACACGAAAATGTTTAAGCTTCTGCGGCAAAATATCGAAATTATCCAAATTGAGTTCTCCGAATTTCGGAAATAATATCTCCGAATTTCAGAAATAATATCTCCGAATTTCAGAAATAATATCTCGAACACATATTAAATTCTCTGAGGAATACCGGACAAGGCGGTATCCAATATTCTCGTCAGTTCTACCAACTAAAGTAATTATAAACTGGCTCGAAGTTGCTCAGTACTCTAGTTTAAGAACGAGCAGTTGTACCCACGTCAGAAATTCGCAAGCTTTATTTTGCTCTATCTACTTACAATACAGTTCCTGAAGCGCTTGCACAAGTGCGCGGTGTTAATGTTACGCAAATACGAGCGATTTAAAAAAAAACTCCTTTCATACAGAATATTTTTAAAGTTATAGGAAAGTTTTCATATGATCTATGGATTCTACTAATTGCGCTTATTGCCAGCAATGTTACTTAGATAAGAAAGGATGTATTTTCAATTTTTTTTTATTTTCAATTTGACGGGCCTGTTGGTCTAGTGGTTAGTGGCCCTGACTGCTGAGCCGGAGGTCGTGGGTTCGATTCCCACCCAGGACAAACTTTGTGTGATGAGCATGATTGTTTGTTCTGTGTCTGGGTGTGATTTATCTATAATATGTATATATTTATAAATTATATAAGTATGTATATCAGTTGTCTGGTTACCATAACACAAGCTCTGCTTAGCTTGGAATCAGATAGCCGTGTGTGAGTTGTCCCAAGATATATAATATAAAAAATAATAATTCAAAAAACGACGTAAAAAAACCTTACGTTTTTGCTAGGGCCCCTGGTCAAAACTTCAAAGACAAAGTCAGTGCATATTTTTCAAAATGGCACCCAAAGAACAAGAGAATTCCAAAATATTAAGTATAAGCAAACAAACTATGCCATCCATATGCAAAATAGACTATTTCTTACTACTACGGTGTTGTTTATAGAAAATTCAAAATAGCGCTCGGTAATGCTGTAAAGTGTAAACAACATCCACAAATGAACTAATACTGATAGCATAACATCACGTCTGTACCGAATTCCCAAATGCTTCCCGATCTCTAGACGTAAGTACATATAATTTAGGTACCCCAGTTAAATTATAATATCTTGTACCATATTATTAGAATTCAGTTAGTCATTTAGCTTATATCGGAATTAATTCCGACTTCCATTCGTTTTAAATTGCTGATGGAAGAACCGAATACTTTGCCCGACTTAGGAATCGAATCCAAGACTGTCTCGTTCGTGCTCATCATTTGCGCTTGGGAGCCTCTACTATACCAACGAGATATAATTAACTTCTAACGGATAAATTAACATATTTCCTAAGGACCGCAACGAGCACTTGTTCTTCCGCTTCGTGGGCGAGAACGTGGCTGACATGATGCCCATCGTGTACACGCCCACGGTTGGTCTGGCCTGTCAGAAGTTCGGTCTGGTGTACCGCAGGCCCAGAGGACTTTTTATCACCATCCACGATAAGGGACACGTCTACGATATACTTAAGAACTGGTGAGTCACATTTAATTTTTTTTCACTTACTTAATTTTCGCACACAAGGAAGGTTTCCTCACGAGAGTTCTTATACAATTTAGCATATACTTATTTCAAAGTAGCGACACTTCAGACTAATGTAGCTCAGTTTATTATTTTACCAAAAACATGAATGTGTGCAATTATGTTGTATCCAAAGATCTTTAGGGACTGACTTTTTGGGTGAACAAAAACATCCCCAGAGCAGTCAGCAGACTTGATGATTTGATCTTTCTTCTCGAGCAAAAGTAGCTAGACATGAAAACTGTTTATAATCCAATTTGTCTTAATAATATTTTTATCCATCAGGCCTGAGAACGACGTCCGTGCTATTGTAGTGACAGACGGTGAGCGTATCCTGGGTCTGGGTGATTTGGGAGCGTGCGGTATGGGCATCCCAGTGGGCAAGCTCTCGCTGTACACGGCGCTCGCGGGCATCAAGCCGCACCAGTGCTTACCCATCACCTTGGGTAAGTTACATCTTTCAAGGATACCTATAACGTATCTCATCCATTTCTCTTCTTCTTCTTTTTAGCCTTTTTCGACCATTTTGGTGTAGGCCTCCTTCAACTTCCTCCATTCCTCTCTGTGTTGCGCTCTTTGTACCCAGTTCGAACCAGCGACTTTCCTCACGTCATCTTTCCAGCGCATTTGTGGTCGTCCTGGAGGGCGCTTTTCACCCCACGGCTTCCATTCTAGGATGCGTTTGCACCAGGACATCTCATTTCGGGCTACATGTCCAGCCCATTTCCATTTGAGGTGCGCTACTCGTTTCGTTACGTCTGCGACTTTGCTTTGCTCTCGAAGCCATTTATTCGTTTTGCGGTCCATCAATGACACTCCTACCAGTTTTCTCTCAACCGCCCTCTGGGCTACTTCCAGTCTGTTGATGGTGTCTCGAGTGAAAACCCAAGTCTCAGCACCATGAGTAAGCACTGGCAGGATGCATTGATTGAATATTCTGGCTTTTTGTTTAGGAGAGATTTTCATCTTGAAAGCAAAGTCAAGCTTCGAGTAGGCAGCCCACATGAGCCTTATTCGTCGGTGGATCTCGTTATTTTGGTTGTCCTTACCCATTCTGATCTCCTGTCCTAAGTAGACGTACTTATTTACTTGCTCTATGGTGGTTTGGTCAATAGTGATGTTGATGTTATTACTATCAATATTTGTCATTATCTTGGTTTTGTCCAAGTTCATTTCCAGACCAACTTGTAGTGAGACGTCACTTAGCTCCTGTATCATCACCTGTAATTCCTCAGGATTGTCTGTTAGAAGAACAATGTCATCCGCAAACCTAAGGTTATTCAGTCTAGTACCTGCTATATTTAGTCCACGTTGCTCCCATGACAGTTTTTTGAAAACATCTTCCAGAACAAGAGTGAATAGCTTTGGAGAGAGTGTATCCCCTTGCCTGACTCCTCTTTTTAAAACTATTGGTTCTGTGGTTTCTGTCAGGTTTACTTTCATCGTCGCATTATCGTAGATGTTTTTGATTAATTTTGTGTATCTGTGGTCTATTCGAGCATTTTGTAAGGACTGAATAACTGCCCACGATTCCACACTATCAAATGCCTTCTTGTAATCAATGAATGCAATCCAGATAGGCATCCGATATTCTGTTGCCTTTTCGATTAGTTTCAGTTCTCATTGTGAGAATGTGGTCCATGGTGCTGAATCCGCTTCTGAAACCAGCTTGTTCGATGGGTTGGTAGAAGTCAAATTTGTTCGTGAGGCGGATGGTAATAATCTTTGTTAGCAGTTTGTATAGTTGTGGTAGCAAACTTATTGGACGGTAGTTGTTCAAATCCGCTTTGTTGCCTTTTTTGAATAACAGGATAACGCTAGAACATTCCCACTCTTTGGAGACCCTTCCTTCTTCAAGGCATTTATTCAGGATCTTGTTGAGAACTTGGATCACTGTAACGCCTCCTTCTTTAACCATTTCGACTATTACGCCATCTTCACCCGGTGCTTTATTATTCTTCATCTTCCTGAGGGCATTTTCGATCTCCGTGTTTGTTATTTCCGGCACATCTTCTGAGCCGACATTTACAAGTGTCTTAGTTAAGTTAGTTGTTGTGTTCGGGTTTCTAGGTGTATACAATTGGCCATAGTATTCTTCAACGACTTTTAGTAGCTTATATTTCTCTGTTACTAAGTTTCCGTACTGGTCTAATAACTTTGTGATCTGTTGGCTGCCTATGGAGAGTGCTTTATTAAACACCTTCGGACCTTTATGCTTTTCGATGATAGATTTAACAGTATGTTCGCGATACTCATCGATGTCCTCCTCTACATGTTTTCTCACTTCCTTGCAAAGTAGTTTAAATGTGGCAGTGGTATTAAGTCCTTGCTTAATTAAGTGCCGTCTTTCTTCTAGCAGTTCTTTAGTGTTCCTTTTTAGTTTTGGGCGGTTATTTTTGCCTTTGGGGGTTATTTCTGCTGCTATTTCGCACAGGGTACTTTGCAGGTGTTGGGTGAGTTCATCGATTCCCGAGGTTTGGTTTTCTGTGCTTAGGAGCTTTTCTTGGACTTTCTGTTGAAAGGTATCCTTGTTGACTTTAAGCGCAATAGGATCCACTCTAGTTTTCTTTGCACATATCTTTGAGTAACGCATCAGTTTGGTATTTATGACAACAGTAGCCCGAATGAGGCGATGGTCACTGCCAGTGTTAAAGCTGTTGAGAACTTCTACGTCTTTTATTATATTTTTATGACTACTGAAAATGAAGTCTATTTCATTCATATGTTTTCCACCTGGGGATATCCATGTCCATTTCCTTTCTGGTCTCTTTTGGTAGAATGAACTCATGTGGAAAAGTTTCTGTTGTTCTAAGAAGTTAGTAAGCATATGTCCTCTGGAGTTTCTTGTTCCGTAGCCATAATTACCCATAAAAGTCTCGGTGTAGTCTTCTTTAGTTCCAATTTTAGCGTTAAAGTCTCCAGTTAAAATAGTATATGTAGTTTGGTTTTCCTGCTTACACTTCGAAATATCCTCATATACCGCTTCAACATCCTCGTCCGCTGTTGCACCAGTAGGTAGATATGCTTGTATAATTTTAAGCGTTAACTGATTTGATATTTTTAAAATTACGTATAGAACTCTGTCTGACATTGAATTAATTGTTAAAATATTATCTTTAAAAGTTTTGTTGATGAGTAATGCTATTCCATGTTCATGTGAGTCCACTTTTCCTCTATAGTATAGAATGTGACCAGTGTGTAATTTGAGGCAAGCTTCTCCAGGTCTTCGCACTTCGGACAGGCCAACAACGCTCCACGTTATCTTGTCTAGTTCATATAGTAACTCTTCTAGACGATCGTCTGTTCTTAATGTCCTTACATTATATGACGCTACTGCTATCTTTGTTGTCTTGTTTTTGTGATTTGGGCAGCTTAATAACTCCCAGTGATTCTTAGCACCCCTGGTTCCACTAGTAGAACCCACGCTGCTGCCTTTGCTTGGGATCGTGGACCCGCTGGGAACTCGGGGCCGTGTTTTATTGTGACTTTCCATATTTTGTTGAAGGGTTTAGGCATATTAACCAGCCCGCTTGCCTAAGGCGTCCTGGCTGGTGGGAAGTAATCCATCTTACCCGGACTATGGGTGCTACCGTTGATCTTCGAACAAGATTCCTCCGCTACCACACCTAAGGTGACACTCCTCCCCTGAGCGTACCTAGATCACTAAGCCGTTAGACGCCTTAAATGACCCCCCCCTATCTCTCTTTGTTTGTTGACCCTACCTCCCATGTGGATTCCGACCGACATCTTCAGTAGGGTTGCTCAACATAACAGGGTCCGCCGCGAGAAGGCGAGAGTGGAGTTGGAGTGCAGAGGCTAGAAAGTCTCTCTTGAAGAAACTCTTGTATTACGCATGACACTCCCTTAGACCCCTCATCCATTTAAAGTTACTAATCCTTACATAATATTATAGAAGTGAAAGTGAGTTTGTTTGTTACGTCTTCACGCCTAAATAGCCAAACCGATTTTGATGAATTTCGGTACAGAGATAGTTGGGACCCTGGAGACGGACATAGGCTAAAAAAAGTGAGAGAAGGAGGAGTAAGAGGAAAGAAAAGGGTAGAGAATTTTCTTTTATTTCGATTATCACGCTTTAGCATTAGCCTAAAGTAACTATGCCACGCAGATGAAGTCGCGGGCGGAAGCTAGTAATATTATAGACACAATAACATTTATATTACTTGTATCTCGCGTGTATCTCTGTTACATACTTGTGTGTCTAAGGTATTTAGTACACGAATGTCAGTCCAATCATCTTGCAGTCCACTATACATTTAAAACTGCAAGCTTTTGAAATGGTCGTGCTGATAGGTGTAACATCGGTTTTGTATTTCCATAATTTTGCAGGAAGGAAATGCAAAAAAGGCAAACAATGTTATTGATGTAAAACTATTTGTTTCAAATTAATATTTAATGTAAATAGATTGCTTGAATTTATTCTCCAAACAATGAACAATCTGAAATCTGCCAGATTAGTCAAAGTGAATGATTACATCCTTAACATTAATATTGTAGGGACGCGGCTGAACGGATATGGCGGCTAGACATAAATCACAGAAAGACCGAAGAACCAATTATTCACTGGCAGAAGATTTAAACCCGAGTTCATGAAGCATTACTGTTACTACATTACTAGTACTAAACAGCAGTCTAGCTTTAAATATAGGCTTCGTAGTCTAAACATGGTTGTAATGTTTATATTGTACCGTTCGCCAGACGTGGGCACTAACACGCAGTCGATGTTGGACGACCCGCTGTACATCGGGCTGCGACAGAAGCGCGTGCGCGGCCCGGAGTACGACGAGTTCGTCGAGGAGTTCATGCAGGCCGTCGTGCGACGCTACGGACAGAACTGTCTCATACAGTTCGAGGACTTCGGCAACGCTAACGCCTTCAGGCTCTTAGAGAAGTACCGTGGAAAGTAAGTACCTGTGTTGCTAACTTGTGTTATTTGTATTAAAAAGTAATACTGTTTATCATGTTGGAAAGAGAAGAAAGTAATCAGAAAAAAAATATTTACATGTACAAAAATCGAATTTTCGAAATTACTTGATTGTATCTTTATAGTAGGGGAGCCCACGATGCTAAATGGGGATTTACTCGAGCGTCGTAGAGACCTATTGGGATGCAAAGCTTAGATGATAAGAAGAAAAAAATGTTATATGATTATACCTTTACATCGGTGGGGGAAGCAGCTATAGATTTTTAAATATGTAAAAAAAAACTGTTGCATGGACATCCTCGAGCGCGTCAGATATTGATAGCATCAATGCCCTACGTATTTTTAATAATGTACGTATGTTAATCTGATCGTTTGCACGGTGCGGGTGGTTGTATTTAAGGGTTGAAAATGAAAAAAAAAAAAAAATTATCGAGCGCGTCAGATTTTCTAAGGGAGTGTTAAGTGCACCAAATAAAAGCTCTCATTCACTAATCTGACGATTTCGATGGGACGCAAACTCGCGGCCATTTTCATAATGTGCAAAAAAAAATCGCCATTTTGAAATACTCAAGCGCGTCAGATTAAGATATATGTATATGGTTCATCTTTATGTTCTAAACGTACTGTCTCATAATCTGACGATTATCTAGAGGGATTCGCCTGATCTGACAAAAAAAATTTAGAAAAACGGTTCACCTTAAAGGCCATCCCTGCAACATCCCGCTAATTCCATTCCTGGGCGGATATTTTGAGCTCGCTGAGTTAAAGAAATAATATTTCTATGCATTTGAGCTCTCCCAGCTCGAAAGTCTGATAGCAGTTTAATAGAACACTATTTTTGGAATTTTCAAACCGCAATAACATTTGAATGGATCAAGCAATTTTCACGCGGTTAGCGGCACTCGACGCAGTTTTATCATCCTCATAAGTAATTTTGCAATTTTAATTGATCGAACCACAAATTTCGGAGTAATCCCGAAAAAACACGTTTTTGGGTTTCTTTCGTTCACGATATCTCTCGAATGTGGTGGTTTTTCATGTTCAAAGACGGATTAGTTTTTGAAGTTAATCGATAAAGCCGGTTAAAAGTTATTCCAAAAAAACCACTTTAAAAACAAAATAATCTTATTTTTTTTGAGATATTTCAAAATTTCTCAAAATCTATCGGTCCGAATTGGTTCAAATTCACAGGACATCTAATTTTGAGGGAAATCTTTAGAACGCCGTTTAGTGTATTCCGATCGGTTTAGTCGTTCAAAAGTTATAAGCGAGTCACATACTCACACACACACACACACATATAATAATTGTACATATAGACATAGTGATAACATCACGGGGGTAGTCAGGGAAGCTTCCTATGACCTTAAAACGTCAAGATCTGATGAAAACTCGATTTTCGCAAAACGGGGTAAAACCAATAACTTCCCGAATTCCTGTGATGGCGTCATGGCAGCAGAAATCAGAGTGGAGACGGAGTGAGAGAGTAATAGATAGAGAAAGAGTGAGAGAGGAATAGAAACGCGGAGAAGGAAATGTAGGCATCACGCAGCTGCACGCATTTAACTTTATCGACGAATTTTTGTTATTTCGGCTTGCGGAAATCGTCAGATTATATATTTTTCATTATTCTTGAACTATTTCCTTCAAAATAAAAAAAATTTAGCTACGCTCGAGAATGTCGAGATGACGTTTTTTTTTACAACTTTGTTGCCCTCCCCTTTTTTTACGTCACTCTCAAATTGTCAGATTAGTGGAATATACACTTTTTAGGATGTAATTAACTCACCCTACCTTAATCTGACGCGCTCGAGAATTTCTGATGGTCAATTTTTTTTTACTAATCTGATCTTGTATCCTTCACGGGCGGCCTTTAATATATGTGCCTCATGTTTTGTGGAGGTACTTAACCGGGTACAAGGTATCCCCCTGTATATTAATCTGCCGCGCTTTAGTAAATCCCGAAATCCCCGCATGGGCTCCCCTACCATTATTTATGGTCTGACTGGCACTCTACTTTTTAAATAACTTTGCCTTATTCGTGTTCTTACATGAACTGTTCTTCTAACTATAACCAACTTGCATAATTATGTCATGCAAAGTACATTCTAATTTGTATGAAATAAATTTGGCGGACAATAAGGTTAGAACCTTTTGTTGTGGCGGCACTTCAAGGATGCCTAAAGCCACATCTGAATTATTAATCATCATGATTTCAATGATTTAATGATTACTATGATCTAAATTGAAGCTGCACGAGCTAATTATTTATATAGTATTAAAATAACCCTATAGCACTTTATAAACTAAGTTTTCGTCATAGGTACTGCACATTCAACGACGACATCCAGGGCACGGCGTCGGTGGCGGTGGCGGGTCTACTGGCCTCGCTGCGCATCACCGGCAAGAAGCTGTCCGAGAACACCATCGTGTTCCAGGGAGCCGGAGAGGTACCTTATACTTGCTGATCAATCATTTTAACCACCAGTCTTTAGAGGTCATGCTCGCAGAGCAAAGGTAAAAAAATGTGTGCGTGTACTAGCGTACACTCGTAAGAAGTGAAACTTCGACATTATTTTGTAAAAGTAATATGCAGAAAAGAACAGATTGTGATAGGACCTAAATATTATGTCATTAAAAACATCATTATTCTGTTTCATTTTGGACTTATCAAAAGAACATCGTTTTCGTTTTCGTGTTCATCATCGTTTAGAAATTCGAGGATCGAAGGCACTTTGAATAAAACTCTATTACTGGCCCCGTGTGGTAACCCATCCATTCCCAAACCTTGGCAAGGGTTGCTTAACCTGGCCCCCTGTGGTAACCCATCCATTTCCAAACCTTGGTGAGGGTTGCTTAACCTGACTCCGTGTGGTAACCCATCCATTTTCAAACCTCGGCAAGGGTTGCTTAACCTGGCCCCCTGTGGTAACCCATCCATTTCCAAACCTTGGTGAGGGTTGCTTAACCTGGCTCCGTATGGTAACCCATCCATTTTCAAACCTCGGCAAGGGTTGCTTAACCTGGCCCCGTGTGGTAACCCATCCATTTCCAAACCTTGGTGAGGGTTGCTTAACCTGGCTCCTTGTGTTAACCCATCCATTTCCAAACCTTGGCAAAGGTTGCTTAACCTGGCCCCCTGTGGTTACCCATCCATTTCCAAACCTTGGCAAGGGTTGCTTAACCTGGCCCCCTGTGGTAACCCATCCATTTCCAAACCTTGGTGAGGGTTGCTTAACCTGGCTCCGTATGGTAACCCATCCATTTTCAAACCTCGGCAAGGGTTGCTTAACCTGGCCCCGTGTGGTAACCCATCCATTTCCTAACCTTGGTGAGGGTTGCTTAACCTGGCTCCTTGTGTTAACCCATCCATTTCCAAACCTCGGCAAGGGTTGCTTAACCTGGCCCCCTGTGGTAACCCATCCATTTCCAAACCTTGGTGAGGGTTGCTTAACCTGGCTCCTTGTGTTAACCCATCCATTTCCAAACCTCGGCAAGGGTTGCTTAACCTGGCCCCCTGTGGTAACCCATCCATTTCCAAACCTCGGCAAGGGTTGCTTAACCTGTCCCCGTGTGGTAACCCATCCATTTCCAAACCTTGGCAAAGGTTGCTTAACCTGGCCCCCTGTGGTAACCCATCCATTTCCAAACCTTGGTGAGGGTTGCTTAACCTGGCTCCGTATGGTAACCCATCCATTTTCAAACATCGGCAAGGGTTGCTTAACCTGGCCCCGTGTGGTAACCCATCCATTTCCAAACCTTGGTGAGGGTTGCTTAACCTGGCTCCTTGTGTTAACCCATCCATTTCCAAACCTCGGCAAGGGTTGCTTAACCTGGCCCCCTGTGGTAACCCATCCATTTCCAAACCTTGGCAAAGGTTGCTTAACCTGGCTCCGTATGGTAACCCATCCATTTTCAAACCTCGGCAAGGGTTGCTTAACCTGGCCCCGTGTGGTAACCCATCCATTTCCAAACCTTGGTGAGGGTTGCTTAACCTGGCTCCTTGTGTTAACCCATCCATTTTCAAACCTCGGCAAGGGTTGCTTAACCTGGCCCCCTGTGGTAACCCATCCATTTCCAAACCTTGGCAAAGGTTGCTTAACCTGGCCCCCTGTGGTTACCCATCCATTTCCAAACCTCGGCAAGGGTTGCTTATCCTGGCCCCCTGTGGTAACCCATCCATTCCCAAACCTTGGCAAGGGTTGCTTAACCTGGCCCCGTGTGGTAACCCATCCATTTCCAAACCTCGGCAAGGGTTGCTTAACCTGGCCCCCTGTGGTTACCCATCCATTTCCAAACCTTGGCAAAGGTTGCTTAACCTGGCCCCCTGTGGTTACCCATCCATTTCCAAACCTCGGCAAGGGTTGCTTAACCTGGCCCCCTGTGGTAACCCATCCATTCCCAAACCTTGGCAAGGGTTGCTTAACCTGGCCCCGTGTGGTAACCCATCCATTTCCAAACCTCAGCAAGGGTTGCTTAACCTGGCCCCCTGTTCGCGTTAAGTGGGACGCATTGGCGCGGCTGTCGGTGGCGTATTGCTAAGGGCCAGCCAGCGGAAACAGCCAGCAGGGACTCTCCCAGGGATTCCCGAACACACCCGAGTGCTCAAAAGAGTTACCAGGTGATCCAAGCGAATCTGCAGAGAAAGAACTTAGCAACCCAAGAACTCATGATTGTGGCTAGTGAGCGGAGGGTTGCGTTCGCATTGCTCCAGGAGCCGTATGTGGGTGGGGTCAAAAGAATGCGAGACTACCGAGGAGCGAGAATCTACCAGTGCGCTGAACAAGGAGATGGAACTGTGAAGGCGGCAGTAGCCGTCTTTGATCACGACCTAGACGTGACACAGTGTCCGCAACTCACTACCAATAACATCGTGGTGGTGAGGATCCGTACCAGCGCCTGGGAAATCGCAGTAGTCTCCTTCTACTTTGAACCAGACCGCCCCATACAGCCATACTTGGAGCAACTCATGCGGATTCGTGAGGAAATAAGCCCCACTAGGATACTCATGGGCGGCGACGCCAACGCCAAGAGCACCTGGTGGGGTAGCCTGGTGACTGACAGCAAGGGTGAGGACATGTCGGGAACCCTGGAAGAAATGCGTATGCAGGTACTCAACGTCGGCAACACCCCGACCTTCGACACCGTCAGGGGTAACACCTTGTACAGCAGTTTCGTTGATGTCACATTCTGCTCAACGGAGCTGCTGGACCTGGTGGAGGACTGGCGGGTCGAGGAAGGTATCACGAGCTCGGACCACAACGGTATAGTATTCAAAATTAATTTACAAAAATCAAAAGGGAGTAAAATAAACAGGACCACAAGACTGTACAACACAAAAAAGGCGAATTGGAGCCAATTTCGTGAGAAATTGGCCCAATTAGAAGCTGATGCCAACTTAAACGAATCAGAAATTAGAAAAATAAATACTAAAATAGAGCTAGAGTTAAATGTGAATAAATTTATAACTAATATATTACAATCTTGTGAAGAAACTTTTTCTAAATTAAAAAATGAGGAAACCGTTACTATACCGTGGTGGTCCAAAGAGCTCGGTGATATGATGTCGGAGGTGAACACCCGGAGACGCCGCATCCGATGTGCTGCACCTGTCCGCAGACAAAAAGTCATCAATGAGTACCTGCACGCAAAAGCAAAATATGAGTCTCTTGCCAAAAAGGCACAGACAGAGGGATGGAAGGGGTTCTGTGGCAAACAGGACAAGGAGGGAATGTGGGAAGGAATTTATAGGGTCATAGGACGGACCGCCAAAAGACACGAGGACTTGCCGTTGGTGAAGGATGGAGTGCCACTGAGCGCACAACAATCGGCCGAGCTGCTGGCCGGGACCTTCTACCCCGAGGACCTTGAAGAGGGTGAAACCGTAGACCACCGTCGGACACGAGAAGCGGCCAGTCGTGTAAACGAGTGTAAACGGCGGGTCATGGTTTTCATCATGCGCCCCATGATGAAAACCATGACCCGCCGTTTACACTTCTGGAGCTGAAAACCGCGGTGGAAAGTTTCAACCCGAAAAAGGCACCCGGGGCGGACGGTCTCACGGCCGATATCTGTGCCCAGGCTATTTCCCGGGACCCAGGGACGTTCCTTGCACTGGCCAACAAGTGCTTGGAGCATGGACACTTCCCTGGGGCCTGGAAAGTGGCCACGGTGGTAGTCCTCCGAAAGCCCGGCAAAGACTCCTACACCACCCCTAAATCGTACAGGCCGATCGGCCTCCTACCAGTCCTAGGCAAAACGCTCGAGAAGATGCTCGTAGCAAGGCTGAAGTGGCACCTTATCCCCCGGTTTAGTACTCGTCAGTTTGGATTCATGCCCCAAAAGAGCACCGAGGACTCCCTCTACACAATGATACAACACATCAAAGGGAAGCTAAGTGAAAAGAAGCTGATCACTGTTGTATCGTTGGATATAGAGGGAGCCTTCGATAGCGCATGGTGGCCGGCCATCAGGACCAGACTGGCTGAGGAAAAGTGCCCGGTGAACCTAAGAAGGTTGCTAGACAGTTATTTGACTGGTAGGAGTGTCCGCGTAAGGTACGCAGGGGCCGAGTGTCGAAGAGACACCAATAAGGGGTGTGTGCAGGGTTCCATTGGCGGTCCGATCCTGTGGAACCTGATTCTGGATCCCCTACTGAAGGGGTTGGTGACGAGAGGCGTCCACTGCCAGGCTTTCGCCGATGATGTTGTGATGATCTTCGACGGTGACACAGCGTTGGAAGTTCAGAGACAGGCCAATGCCGCCCTCGAGTATGTTCGGGAGTGGGGCATCCGAAACAAGCTGAAGTTTGCACCGCAAAAAACATGTGCAATGGTGGTAACCAAAAAGCTGAAGTACGATGTCCCGCTCCTGAGCATGGGCGGGGTAGACATTGGCATGTCTAAGGAACTGAAAATACTGGGGCTCACCGTCGACCACCAGCTCACTTTCAACTCCCACGTCGCTAACGTTTGCAGAAAAGCTGTGAACATTTACAAACAGCTGGCACGAGCGGCAAAAGTGAGCTGGGGCCTTCACCCGGAGATCATCCACACCATCTACACGGCAGCAGTGGAGCCAATAATCTTGTACGCGGCGAGCGCATGGGCGCCGGCAGCTAGAAAAATCGGAGTGCAGAAAAGCCTAAACACGGTCCAGCGAGGTTTCGCGCAGAAGCTCTGCAAATCCTACCGCACCGTATCGCTAAACGCGTCCCTGGTGCTGGCTGGGATACTCCCACTCGACCTCCGAATACAGGAAGCAGCCGCACTGTATGAGGCAAAGAGGGGGGTGCCACAGCCGGCACTGGCGGGCAGGGAGGTGGAGCGTGTGGTGGCGTTTGCAGAGACTCCGCACCCGGCGAAATATACGGCCATGGAGTTCGTGTGCCTGGAAAACCAGTCACTTGTGGACACCTACAACACCCAAACTCTTAGGGTTTTCACCGACGGCAGCAAGATTGACGGTAAGGTTGGAGCAGCACTGTCACTTTGGGACGAAGCTGCCGAGATCAAGTCCGTCAAGCTTAGCTTGCCGTCGTACTGCACGGTGTACCAGGCGGAACTCCTGGCCATATGCGTAGCCACGCGCGAAATCCTCAAGCGTGGGGAGGGAGCTGCCGAGATCAAGTCGGAATCTACAGTGACTCGAGGGCCGCACTGCAGACAGTTATAAACCAGGGTTCCCTCCATGCGTTGGCCGTGGAGGCGAGAGCGAACGTGGGCGCGGCTTTATCCCAGAACAAAGCTGTGTCTTTGTTTTGGGTAAAAGCACACGCCGAAGTAGAAGGTAACGAGCGCGCAGACCACCTCGCAAAGGAAGCTGCACTCCGATCCAAGAAGAGGCCGGACTATGACCGCTGCCCGGTTTCATTCGTCAAGCGACAAATCCGTATGGGGTCGCTCGACGAATGGAACCGAAGGTATCAGACCGGGGAAACTGCCTCCGTCACCAAAATGTTTTTCCCAGATGCGATCGACGCCCACAGGATTGTGCTCAGGATAAAACCAGCCGGTGTTTTGACACAAATCCTTACAGGGCACGGTGGGTTCTCTGAATACCTGCACCGTTACAAGTGTAAGGAGAGCCCATCGTGCATCTGCGAACCTGACAAAGTGGAGTCGATCGCACACATTCTGACGGAATGCCCAGTGTTTGGTAAAGCAAGGTATGATGCGGAAAGAAAAATAGGGACGGCAATAACTAAACTATCGATAAAAGACATACTGTCAGATAATAAAAATAGAAAAACGCTTTTAGAATACTGCGAAAATATTGCAAACACTGTAATAAAAAGAAATAAAGAAAATTAAAATACCAAGTTAATGCTTCATGCTTCTTTAAATATGTAAGTTCCTAGCTAGAATAGATATTTAAAACAAGCACTGAATAACAAAATAAATTATTAATAATTATATAAATCAATTAACTCTAACTCAATAAAACATATAACTAAAATTCTTTTATTCCTTAAATTTTTAAATAAAAAGACAGCAGTACAGCGAAAAGCGCTGAAAAAGGTCTCTGACCATGTCAGGGGGACACGAGCAGAGCAGGAGGGTGGTTTTAGTCGGTTCGAGTCCGACACTACCTCGACTGCCTCACAATCTGTGAGGCAGTCGAGGTGTTCGTGGGGATTTCCCCCTCCTGCCAAAACAAAAAAAAAAAAAAAAAAAAAAAAAAACCTGGCCCCCTGTGGTTACCCATCCATTTCCAAACCTCGGCAAGGGTTGCTTAACCTGGCCCCCTGTGGTAACCCATCCATTTCCAAACCTCGGCAAGGGTTGCTTAACCTGGCCCCGTGTGGTAACCCATCCATTTCCTAACCTTGGTGAGGATTGCTTAACCTGGCCCCCTGTGGTAACCCATCCATTTCCAATCCTCGGCAAGGGTTGCTTAACCTGGCCCCCTGTGGTAACCCATCCATTTCCAAACCTCGGCAAGGGTTGCTTAACCTGTCCCCGTGTGGTAACCCATCCATTTCCAAACCTTGGCAAAGTTTGCTTAACCTGGCCCCCTGTGGTTACCCATCCATTTCCAAACCTCGGCAAGGGTTGCTTAACCTGGCCCCCTGTGGTAACCCATCCATTTCCAAACCTCGGCAAGGGTTGCTTAACCTGTCCCCGTGTGGTAACCCATCCATTTCCAAACCTTGGCAAAGGTTGCTTAACCTGGCCCCCTGTGGTAACCCATCCATTTCCAAACCTTGGTGAGGGTTGCTTAACCTGGCTCCGTATGGTAACCCATCCATTTTCAAACATCGGCAAGGGTTGCTTAACCTGGCTCCGTATGGTAACCCATCCATTTTCAAACATCGGCAAGGGTTGCTTAACCTGGCCCCGTGTGGTAACCCATCCATTTCCAAACCTTGGTGAGGGTTGCTTAACCTGGCTCCTTGTGTTAACCCATCCATTTCCAAACCTCGGCAAGGGTTGCTTAACCTGGCCCCCTGTGGTAACCCATCCATTTCCAAACCTTGGCAAAGGTTGCTTAACCTGGCCCCCTGTGGTTACCCATCCATTTCCAAACCTCGGCAAGGGTTGCTTAACCTGGCACCCTGTGGTAACCCATCCATTCCCAAACCTTGGCAAGGGTTGCTTAACCTGGCCCCCTGTGGTAACCCATCCATTTCCAAACCTTGGTGAGGGTTGCTTAACCTGGCTCCGTATGGTAACCCATCCATTTTCAAACCTCGGCAAGGGTTGCTTAACCTGGCCCCGTGTGGTAACCCATCCATTTCCTAACCTTGGTGAGGATTGCTTAACCTGGCCCCCTGTGGTAACCCATCCATTCCCAAACCTTGGCAAGGGTTGCTTAACCTGGCCCCGTGTGGTAACCCATCCATTTCCAAACCTCGTCAAGGGTTGCTTAACCTGGCCCCCTGTGGTTACCCATCCATTTCCAAACCTCGGCAAGGGTTGCTTAACCTGGCCCCCTGTGGTAACCCATCCATTTCCAATCCTCGGCAAGGGTTGCTTAACCTGTCCTGACGGGCCGCAAAATACATTGGAGACATTTACCAATCCCTACTCCGCTGGAGAAAGTTTACTTCGAATCACGCGTGGTAGGGATAAGAAAAAGATGGCGCGTAACCGAAAAATGTGACGCGAATTTTTTTCCAACCCCGATAAAGAAGTTTCACTTCAAAAAAGGAGAGTGTCTTATGTAGTAGCCTAGGTGTTCTATGGACCGTAATTAGTGACGATTTTAGTCAGATTTCTCGCCACATGTACAATTCTAGTCATATATCATAGATAAAGTCCTAATAACAGCATGACAATATCAGACTTTAAAATCGAATAGTTTGAACCATGAACAGCAGTTCCACAGGTTCCACTAGAACAACTGGCTGTTTAGTAGTGGTATTCTAATTCATGATCTGTGTTCCCGGTAATCAACACTAAAACTACCCTTGTTCTTGCTTAAACGAGAAAACAGTTTCCTAAAAGCTTACTAAATCTCCCATCTACCCACAGGCATCTCTAGGTATCGCGAATCTCTGCGTGATGGCGATGAAGGCGGAGGGTACTTCCGAAGAGAAGGCTAAGGCTCGCATCTGGATGGTGGACTCCAAAGGCCTCATCGTGAAGAACCGTCCCGAGGGCGGCCTCAACGAGCACAAGGAGAAGTTCGCGAAGGATCACGCGCCCATTCGTACGCTGGAGGAGGTCGTGGATATCGCCCGACCCTCCGTGCTCATCGGTGAGTTACGATTTTGACGTTCTTAGCAATCTGTCACTAAGAAATGTCGGGTTCATATAGTTTCAATGTTTTTCTGAAAGGGTTTTACTTATCAAATACTAAGTACCTATGCAAATGTGCGGTAAAGATGTGGTTTTGAAACTTAGGCATAGTCGTTTAATCTACTCTCAAGCGCAAGTTATGACAAAAAGATCACACTCCATATCGTCCGTAGGTGCCGCGGCCATCGGCGGCGCGTTCACGTCGTCGATCCTGCGCAAGATGGGCCAGTTCAACGACAAGCCCGTCATCTTCGCGCTCTCCAACCCCACCAGCAAGGCCGAGTGCACCGCCATCGACGCATACTCCAACACCGAAGTACGTATTTTGGCACAGATTGGCACTTATCTTAAGAAAAAGTAAAGACATCAACGATTCATTATTTGCATCAGAAAGTAGTCGCTCCAGTCCTCATAGGAAAAAGCCCATTTTGTATGAATTTTGATCAGAGTAGTTGAATCTAAAGATAAAAGTTATTTTGCTCTTTTTGCTAATATAATATTCCTTAATGGTAATAATTATGAGCAAGGTATTTTTTCATTTCATCATATCATTTCTAGGAGCGCGCAATCTTCGCGTCAGGCTCCCCGTTCCCGGACTACCGCACGAAGGACGGGCGCGTCCTGCGGCCGGGACAGGGCAACAACTCGTACATCTTCCCCGGCCTCGCGCTCGGCGTCATCTGTGCCGGCATCATCGACATCTCCGAGGACTTCATGTTGTTAGCCGCTGAGGTAACTCTTATTCTATAAATTAGAATAGAAATGACACCAGAAGTCGTTGTTAGTTCCGAATTTGGCCACGCATTAAAATGCCCAGGTACAAATACACAGGTAAAAGAAATCCCGATGAGCTTTTCAAGAAGAACATGTTCGAGATTGAACCATTGTAATGTCGGTGGTAGGATATTATGTAACCATTGGAAAGAGATAAAAATTTGTGACTGTAGTATTAGTATCCCTGTCATTTGCATAATCGGTTGTTTGTTCATGTTCTTCAATCGTCTCGTCGTGGTTATGCTATACTTGCTCAGTTTTGTTGTATCTAATATCAGTCTTCTGCGATATCTTCTTTACCATTTTAACTACCTATCTTCGTCATCATTACATAAGTTTTAAATTACTAATTTAGTTAAGTAGCCAGTACCGAGTTATGTTAAAAAAAGGTTCTTATAACTCCAGTCTTGTCTATGATGCGAAGAGCGTTCAAAAACGTGTTTTTTCTATTTTACAGGCCCTAGCGGAAATCGTGTGCCAAGCAGACCTAGACCAAGGCAGCCTATACCCGCCGCTCAAGGACATCCAAAACTGTTCCGTCAAAATCGCCAAGAAGGTCTTCGAACATGCTTATACAGTTGGTAAGTACACCGAGTGCATCAGCCTACTTAGAGACACAGTTTTCACGATTTAGGGGCCTTCAAGAAGAGTGTGTTCACCTTCTTATAGGGCCGGCCACATAACCGCGACTCCCCTGATGTTGCAGGTGTTTGTGATGCCAGTATTCACCTCGGTGACCCGCTTGCTCGTTTGACCTCTCTCATATAAAAAAGCATATGGCCTAGATGATAAGTGGTCATTGCAGAAGCTATCTATCGCCATTGGTAATGTCCAAGTATCGCGATGCGTTGTTGTACCAAAGGCAAAAGGTCTCATTTGTCGTGCATCGACATGGAGGAGACCCTTTGAAGCACACTCCTAAGCACTGCACCATTTTTACTCGTTGGTCCTTATACGATAAGGTGCTTTTAGATGTGCGGTTTAGAGATTCATAGAAAGAACCCCGAACGGGTCGACTTGAGGCGATTATGACGTCTTCTCATCCAGTTTAAATGCAGTCCGTCTGTTTAGGTCCTAAACTGCAAGTTAGGAAAATTGCTCACCATACGGCCACAACCACGACGATTGGCCTCAGAAACTTCCGTCATGTAGGAAGTTCAATCACACAACCACTTAGTTTTGTTCAAGATGGTTAAAAAATTAAACCGAACACAGCGCTATGTATTCCACATTATCTGTGCGAACCGCCAGTCTATGGAATTCACTGCCGGCTTCTCTGTTCCCCGATCATTATAATCTGAATCTCTTCATAGTTCGAGGGAATCGGTTTCTTCAAGGCAAGCGTGCTTGGCCGCAACATCGCTTAAAAAGGCAAACCTATTAATATAAAAAAAACATGGCGGCCACATGCGAAAAGTCGTGACGGCGAGGGAGCGAGCTCCCATATTGCAATCATTTACAGTCTTGGCCACCTTGCTATTTCAATTAGATCGCAAGAAAACATTCCGGCGTGGGAGAGATAATAAATTTCAATTTGCGTCATAGCGCGTTAACATAATTTTATTTCAGAACGCTACTAAATGAATACGAAGCTAATTTATTTTTCGTGTTCACAAATACCTACCTGTACAATATTGAGTAGAGGTTAAGTGGAACACCCAATTTCTTTTATATAATTCTAGTTCTATTTTCGTTATAAACCAGGTTTTTTTTCTTTTAAATCTAGGTCTTACAAACTGCATTTGCTTTTTAAAAATCGTTTCCTGTTGTAGACATTCCCCAGAAAAATATATCTAAGGATCGATGCGATGAGTCGTGCACCTGTATTGATTACTGGTGCGAATTAAAACAGTGTCTAAGCAGAGTTACCCACTTTTTTGCAAAGCTCTTCAACGTGCAGTGGTCTCCAGTTAAGTTTGCAATCAATAGTTAGCTCTAGATACTAGGCAGTTGATTCATAGCCCATTTAACATAAAGTTCTAAATTAGGAGGAATATTGATATCCAACCATTTTGTTTCGGGCCACGGTCTTCATAGCATAAAAGCACAACTACCGCGTTCACACACAAATGAGTGAGAGATAAATAAACGCGAGAAAAGCAAACTCGCGTGAGCAATCACTTTGTTTATAACGCGGTATTTTTTTAGACAAAGGTAAAAAAAGGTTTGCCACACAAATGGCGTTTAAGACTTTACGAGATGCGAACCCTAACAACTATGAACACATTAACCCAGAAACCCCGCCATGTTGATAGATCATAGAATAAAATCCTAAGCTAACAATCCAATAACGTATGATATTGTACACAGGCAAGGCCTCAGTGTTCCCGCAGCCGCTGGACACGGAGCAGTTCATCCGCGCGCAGATGTACGACGTGCGGTACTCGGCCGCTGTGCCGCCGGTGTACTCGTGGCCCAGCAAGGACCTGCGCGTCGACATGATCTAGACGACACACGACACACGACACCCCGACAGTGAACACGATGGATAGCGGCGTTACTTATAAACAACTAAAAAATCTTTCATACATGTTTGTTCTATTATTTCGCTGCGTTCATTTAAGGTGCATCCACAGGAAATTTACTTTTTGTAGAAAAACGTTATGCATCATTATTAATACTCTTCTGTAACTTCTACGGCCTTTTTTGTTATACGTTATTGCCAACTTTAACGTTGCTCCACAAAAAGTGATTTCGTTGTAGATGCACCTTTAGATCCGTGTCTCACGATAAACACTTACAGCACTTGGATAGATCCCCAATAGGCCAACATTATGTAACCTCGACTTGTCTAAAAAAAGCCTGTAAGGATCAGCACGTTGGATATTACAAGTACGGTTACATTTAAAAAATATTACAATTTCATCTTATTGGGCATGTTTTCAAGCGCTTTCAGTGTTACAGAATCTTGCTTGAATATTTATTTAAGTCGATCATAATGAAGACCAACAGTTTTAACGGATTTTTGTACGGCTGGTTCGAATAAACAAAAAACGATTCGTTTTCTTACGGATAGTTGTAGTATTTTGACATACGGCTCGTAGAAAATACTACTATCCGTAAGCAAAAGAAATCGTTTTTTGTTTATTGGAACCGGGCGTTAGTGAGCTTAACGTATACGGCGGTTTAAGTGACTGAAATTATATTTTTACGAAATATGAGGCATTTATTGTGCCACCTGATGTTTATCTTTGTTAAGGGTCGCAACACACACGCTACTCGCAACGACAACACCTCGCTGGCAACATTTCGTCAAACATCACGACTGAAGTACATGCTCTGTGTGTGTTACCTCCCTTAACTGTTATTTATTCACCATTCCAAAAGCAACCTTGAAATTAGTTATACTTTGTACTTAAGTGTTATTTAATAATAAAATTAATGCTTGGTCATAAGCTCTCAAGGAATCAAGCCGAGTTTTTATTTGTTCATGTAATAATAATAATCTTATTGCTATGTATATTGGGGGCAGATGGCGGTAAAATGTAAAACAAATTTGTACATTAGAATTTATTAGAGTAAATTGCATGACGTTCCTTTAAAATTATAGTATAAGTTAAAGCTTAAACCATGAATGTACGGTATTTATATGAATTTTTTTGAAATAAATTGATTATAATAACATTATCATTTGTTTAATTTTATAAATGTAACAAAATTGTTCATACAGTCACAGAGCAAAGAGATGATTCGTTCCCTTTTTAATTTGTTTTTTAGTCTGTTAAAACCTTGCAAATTTGAAGGTTAAGATGCTATCATACCATAAATTGCGAGTGTATTTTTACTATGAAGCGACCGCAATTGTGAGTCATTTGAGCGGTCGCTAGCCCTCCGAGCAATAGGACGCGAAATATTGGCGAAAAACTGATTTTCTTGACCTCTTGACTTTTGCAACTTTTTTAGCCTGCACGATATCGATGTCGATTTTCAGATCTTCATAATAACACCGTAATAAAGGTGTATACAAAAATTCAGCTCACTACACACAGTGGCGGTCTGCCCAGCGTGGGCGGAGCACCGCCGTGCCCGAGCTAGAGGCGATCGGCGGCGGCGATCTCTCGCGTCCGGCCCGGTTCAGGCCATGGTCCGGAGCGAGAGGGAATGGGAATCGCGGTCATCTCCTTCTGCGAAGCAGTAATGCTAGCAAAGGAGGTGGCCGGTGCCGGGGTTGCGGGTTGTTCGAAAGAGATACCGCGGCCCCGGAACGTAAAGGGCAATAGAAGGAACATGGGTGGGTTTTAGTCAGTACAAGTCTGACATGCCCCCCCGCTCCACCCAGAGCGGGGGAAGTCATAGGATGATTTCCCACCCGAAAAAAAAAAAAAAAAAAAAAAAGGAGGTGGCTGGGCGTTTGAGGGAGAGAACATCAAGCCAACCCAGCCGCCGCGGGAGACGCCCCAGGCGCCGCGAGACGACTCCCGGCCACCGTAGATGCGGGCCTGTGGGCGGTGAGCAATGGGTAGCTCACCGTCCGTCCGTCGATTGACGACAGGCCGTGTCGACGGCGCGTTCGTGTTTCACGCGCGCCTCAAAGAGATGTCAGCAAAGCAGAGGGGCTTGCCAGAGCCTCCGCCTTCCGGGGTTGCGGGTTGTTCGAAAGAGATACCGCGGCCCCGGAACGTAAAGGGCAATAGAAGGAACATGGGTGGGTTTTAGTCAGTACAAGTCTGACATGCCCCCCCGCTCCGCCCAGAGCGGGGGAAGGCATAAGCTGATTTCCCACCCGAAAAAAAAAAACTAGGAATTTTTTTACAGATTGGGTTTTAAAATGCCTAAATAGACAGACTATAACAATAATTGAACAATTTCAGTATCAATACTTTAGCGAAACTAACTTATTTTTTAAGTAAGTAGGTATTGGAAATCATCAAATCCATACTAATATTAAAAAAGCGAAAGTGAGTTTGTTTGTTTGTTACGTGTTCACGCCTAAATGGCAAAACCGATTTTGTTGAATTTTGGTACAGAGATAGTTGGAGACGTACATAAGCTACTTTTTGTCTCTTAATAAACCCCCACTTCCCTAAAATAGGGGGTGAAAGTGGAAGCTAAAAATTGGTATGCGGACTAGGTATTTGCCGCTAATTAATAACATCGTGCATATTTTTTTCGGAAATCGCCCCCAACCCCTTAAAAGAGGGGATGAAATTTTTTATAGGACTTTTCACAGTTTTCAAGGTAGGTAGCTAAAAATCGGTACACACCCTTTTTTTTACCAACGAAAAATACCTGCAAATCAGGAAAGGGGAACTGTGTTACCCCGAATTTAACAAAAGCTAGTAGGTATCAGATAATATTGATTAATCTACAGGTAGCGTAAAGCTATGAAAAAGAGGGTCAAAAACCGCAAGTAGACAGAAAAAACAAAAAATGCTGAGACGTTACATAGACCTGTAGTTTAATGATCCCATCTTCTCACTTTTGGCCGAAGAAGTAGGTGCCAAGATGTCTTTGTTCCGGATCTTCACATCGCGCCGGCTAGTGAGATCGCGCGATGCTACGTCATCTGAACGCCCCACCTAACGTATGGCCCTCGACCATACCGTGCGTGCGCATATATCGGCCATTTTTTACTTTGCACAATCACCTAAAGTACGGCCAACGAGAAGCGATACCAATGTAAACAAAACCCATGCTAAAACCCCATCTAAAATGGCCGCCCGAATGTTAGCGAACCCGTCTTAACGTTGTCATGTTTTTGCCGGGAGAACGAGACATTACGACAAAGGCACAAGATGGAAAGAGATAAATATTAGATTGTCAACGCCACAGTTGTTCTGTTAATGACCTTTCGTATCGCTTCTCGTTGGCCGTACTTTTAGTTAATATCACACAGTCCTATGGAAACGGAAGTTTTATTTAGTTGAGACCACCAGCATCACAACTGGAGCTTGACGCTCAAACAGTCTTCGTATATGTTATTTAGAAAATATGTATAACACAAATCCGGCAGCCTAGAATGTTGAAGAACCTCAGCATACACCTGATAATATATTAGGTCTTTACCTATGAAATTGCCGTTCTGCAGTACTGGCCATTTCAAATCAAAATAATTTTTGTTTGGCTAAGAATTTTAATTTCCAATTAATTTTATTTTAAAAACATGTTTTTTTTTCCAAAAGTAGTCATTTGTTTATTGATTAGTGTTACATTTTCATCGCATTTCAATCTTTTTCGTCATCATGGACACGTTAAAAATTCGAGTAATTATGGAATATGAGTACCGTCGTGGCAGCAACGCGGCACAAGCTGCACGCAACATCAACGACGTTTACGGAGCTATCACTACAAACCAACGCACCACCTGTTATTGGTTTGCTCGCTTCCGTTCTGGAAATTTCGACCTGAAAAATGAACCTCGCGGTCATCCGAAGACTTTGGTCGACAATGACGAATTAAAGGCGATTGTGGAAGCTGATGATACACAATCTACGGCTGAATTAGCAGCAGATTTCGACGTTAGCGTCAAAACAATATTGGTCCATTTGCGTCAAATTGGCAAGGTAAAAAAGCTTGACAAATAAATGGGTGCCCCACGAACTCAATGATCGCCAGCGCGAAGTACGCGTCGAGACGTGCCTTGCACTGCTCAACAGACACACAAATGAAGGAATTTTGAACCGCATTGTTACCTGCGATGAAAAATGGATTCTGTTTGATAACCGCAAGCGCTCAGCAAGTTGGTTGGATCCTGGTTCAGCACCTAAACAATGCCCTAAACGAAAACTTACCCCTAGAAAAGTGATGGTCACTGTTTGGTGGTCTAGCGCCGGTGTGATTCATCACAGCTTCTTACCAAACGGGGTGAGCATTACTGCAGATGTGAAGAACTGAACACAATGATGGAGAAGCTGGCACATCTCCAACCAGCATTGGTCAATCGCTCGTCTCCGCTGCTCCTGCACGACAACGCGCGACCTCATACTGCACAGCAGACGGTCTCCAAGTTGCAAGAACTGGGGTTGGAAGCTCTCCGTCATCCGCCCTACTCACCAGACCTTACGCCTACAGACTACTACTTTTTCCAGAATTTGGATAACTTCTTGGCGGGAAAAAAATTCAATACCCGAGAGGCAGTACAAACTGCCTTTGAAGAATTTGTTGCCTCCCGTCCAGCTGATTTCTTTAAGAAGGGCATCAATAAACTGCCACTGCGTTGGCAAAGATGCATTGAGTGCATGGGTGATTACTTCTATTAATACAAATAAAAAATACATGAAGAAAATTCGTTTAAATTTTTTCATACAAAACGGCAATTTCAAAGACCTATTATCAGATGCGTCACAGCTCAAAAAATTTAAACTCACTTGTAATTCCTTCCTAAGATGAAAACAACATCTCAAGTATGAGTTTTACCCACCGTGTATTTCCATACCTTGGCAGGAGTTGCTTAACCTATATCCGTAAGGACACCCATCCATTTCCAAACCTTGGCAAGAGTTGTTTAACCTAAATAAGTTTGGAACCCATCCATTTCAAAATCTTGGCAATAATTGCTCAGCCTGAAATAATGAGGCTACCCATCCATTTCCAAACCTTGGCAATAGTTGCTTAACCTGACTTGGTGAGGGAACCATCCATTTCCAAACCTCGGCAAGAGTAGCTTAAACTGGATCGGTAAAGGAACCCATCTGGGGTAGACAAACACTGTCCAACAATTTGTCGTATGAAAACAATAATAATAGTTTTTCTTATGAAGTATAAAATTTAGAACAACGGATGATATTTAATGTTTCTGTAGACAAGTATCTATCTATGAGGTTGAGGATATCTATGAGGTTTAGCCTAATCTGTAACTAAGGAAGGAGGGTGTATTTCAAGGATAATTTTTTGAGCTGTTTTTTATATTTTACTAATTCACACAGGATTCAAATTTCAAGACAAATTTTGTTATCTTTGTATTTCTACAACCACCCTCATAATAAGTAGATCACTCAGTTTGTACACGAAAGGAATGAGTGATCCATTCTGTTCCATAGATTGGAATGTGTCTAATTCCGATAATATTCTTTTGGAGAAGGCATTATGAATATAACTTATAAAAGTGGAACATTAAACTTATCGGACGTACCGATGTTGTTCCAGTATTTTTTTACGTTAAAATTATTTCTGACTAGCTGGCACCCGCGTGATAATCGAAAAAAAGTATCCTGTGTGTTATTCCAGACTATAATTTACTTCTGTGCTAACTTTCATCAAGATCCGTTCAGCTGTTTTGACGTGAAAGAGTAACTTAACATTCGCATTTATAATATTAGTAGGATTTAGTCCACTGCTCGGGTACCACTTAATACTACTACAATAGAGTAAGAGGTGTTGCTAGCTCTGGGGGTCTACTTTCGAAATCCGTCAACGAAGATACGGGCCCGTTTCCGATTCACGAGTTTTGAAAACACATCACTAGTCCACATCTACAGTCGACGCATTCTTTGGTTGGTTTGACGTCCAAGCTTGGGTAGATGTGTCAGTTCATCAGTTTTGGCGGTTCACTAGTCAAGTCAAGTAAAACTTTGTAAGTGTGCACATAAGAGTGTTCCGTACATAAAGGGAGTGAAGCCGCGAGCTAAATTAGTGAAAAGCGAATTAATAAGTAAATAAATTAAACACAAAATTCAGACTGACAGTCTTTATTTCGAATAATAGTTACTTTATAAATACAAATTGAGAAGTACCGATTCACAACAAAATATTACCTAGATTACAATGTTCGACAAAATAATTATCACTTATCACTTCATTATAACTGTACAAGTTTACAGGATCGGCGGGCCACGACGCGGCCGCGCCATTTGACTATCGCTTGTGGTCGGGCCGCCGGCTCGGTCCTGCCGGCCGGCTGCAGCCCGGCGCGGCTGCCGGTCTGTCCGGCTGCAGGCCGGCGGGCCCGGCCGGACGCGTCCGCTCGCAGGCCTCACGCTCCGACGGCTCGGGGCTCAGCGCGGCCGACTGTCGCTCACCTGCTGAGCGAGTGCGATCGCTCGCGGGACCCTGAGCTCTCACCGTTGCACCGCAAGCGGTCATTGCCTGTAATTTGCGAATACACTGTTTTAGTTATATACTACTCAAAGAAGTTTAAGTGGCTACGTTATGTAAGAGTTACTATGCCAGGTGAATCTCGTTTAATTTCTAGTTTTTAAAATGCAGATGGAATCATCAGATTCACCCGTCATCAAGAACATAATACAGTAAAATCAACAGCACATGTTAAAAACGAGAACAATTGAATACAGTAAGCGAAAGAAATAAACGGCACACTAACAATAACAACACAATATTAAATCAATTAATGATAAAGTCATGTCGCAACATGTGTTCCAATATGTGAAATAATAATTATAGAAATATAAGCTTTAAAATAAGCATCTAACGACAAAAAGGCCTGACCTAAGGAATGATGGCCTTGTAAACTGGTGTCCTATAACAAAAGATCACTCATCATAAATATTAATACGACAGGTCAAATGTTTTTTTTTTTTCTATAAAATTTACTTGTCGATTTTATGTTTGATGCTTAGATTATAAATATGTCTAGTCTCGCACTTAAAGAATTAAAACAAATTAATGAGACAACTTTATTATCCTGCTGTCCGTCGACACTCGCGAAACCTCATTCTGCTTTACTCGTGTGCGTGTATAATGAATGATATTTGTATCTGAATAACTCCAATTTAAATATGGAGAAATCACTTAGGTCCGCTAATTTTCATACTTGACTTACACTTCATAGAAGATTCTCGTTTGTCTCTTTTTCTCAACATTTTATCCATATTCTGGCGAACTGAATGCATGAACGTAACGAAAACGTGTCCAAATTACGTTTTTAAGCCAGAAAATTATGTGATTTTATATGATATAATATATATAATTTTACCCGTAAATCAGCAGCTATATCGATTAAACAACACGTCCACAGTTTTGGTATTTATTACATCATATTATTTATTTGTATATAAAAAACCCCGAAATTGATTTTATTTCCTTTTTAATGTTTAAAGATTGACGCGTCATATTCCTTGAATTTGCGAATAATTCACAAATTTAAAATCTACAAGATCGTCCAACCCTTTCAAGAACTACAATGCCCGCCATCGGTTTTGGAATTTCAGCTTGTATGTATTTACATAATATGCCTCATTTTCGTATAAGATTACATAAAAATCTACTAAATTTGAACTGATAAGAAATATTGTGACTTATCGATGATAGGTGACATTTTTATTTTTATTTAGATCGACCTCCGTAATTTCGCGCACGTAAATCACACAAACCATCACTGTAAACAATAATATTTCACTTGGTTAAGTGAAATATTATTGTTTACAGTGGGTTAAGGGTGTATCTGGCGACAATGCAACTGACACTCAGTGTCAACCAAAATTTTCGCGATTTTTTGGATGCGTTCTCAGCTTTCTAGAGAGTACAGTACAGTCTTGAGTCTTATCTAGACATATTAATAATCTAAGGTTTGATGTTGACTTTAAATACGTCACATCTTTAAGCAAATCACAAGGTTTATTCACAAATGATATGTGTTCATTAGAATTTAGTGATAACTGAGACATGTACTGACCGAGCCTCTGGTTTTGTGGAAGTTTGTTGAAAAAGGGATGTTTGAGGGCTTCCCGTAGCGTGATTCTCTGCGAAGGCTCGTACTCGAGCATGCGCGCGATCAGGTCGAACAACTGCCGCGACTCCTCGCTGTTGCTCTGTAGGTACCTCTGCACAAACATTCAAAAACACTGGTCATCAAAGTCTAAAATACACACGACTACAGCGTGGCGTGATCTTTGTATTATCAAACATTGCTCATTAAAATCATCAACATGGAAACTTACCATCAATGGTTTGCAGTTTTCTCTGACGTATCTGCCAGCTGACGATTTCTCGTCCCAGTCTAATTTGCCATGGTAAAAGTATTTTGTTTTTGTTTTACGCGCCATTCTGAAATGACATAAATACAAATTGAATTTAAACGAGTTTATTGTGGGGCCGGTATGTGATGACAATAATTGCCCTAGTTCAGAAAAAGCCGACGAGTATTTATATCGGGCGGCACTTAATGTGTACGGAACAAATTGGTTCATTTGCACAGTCCGGTAAACCGTCTACAAGTACTGAAATCGTGTGAAGTTGCGTAAAGTGGAGCGGTGCGAGAGTAAACAAAGACATCGGAACGTTCTTGGCGAGAATAAACACGCGGATACAAGCAACAACATATTTAGGTTTTTAGAATACATGCGCTTGTGTGAGTTAAGAATTATTTCAGTAACACTATACCTTAATTAGCGCATTTAAATAGCTTGTAAATGCTTCTAGTATTGAATCTAGCTCTTACAATACAATCCTACTATTGTTTCAACAATATCATTCTCACATGCTTTATTTGTTCTAAATCAGAAATTTCAATAACTTTTACAAACCTGTAGGGTATGGGTCCTAGGATCCTCTCCATCATGGCGAGATGTTCCCTGTTGTCATGTGTCTGGAAGAGTGTGATGCCGAGGTACAGCTCGAACATGATGCAGCCAATAGACCACACGTCACACGGCTGGGTCCAACCCAGTTCTGGAAAAATATTATTGACGAAGTTGTATTTTGAAGATCTTGACACCATTTTTATATTTACTTTTAATTACAACAAAATAATTAACATTGCGAGGCAATGTTATGAAGGTCTATCCGAAAATCATCCTGACCATGAAGGCTGATATCATTATTTCCTTTGTTTATGAATAATAATATGACTAGGTTGTAAAGCAGCTATTCATTGATTCTGATTAGGTAACGTGCATACACAAAAGGAGTATACACAATAAGCACCATTATGGATTTTATTGACAGTTGATTGAAGCATTCTAACTGAAACATCTTTAACCAGTTGTACATGAAGGAATTTTCTGTATTGATGACAGCATGATTAATCATGACCATGTATGGTATTTTTCAGTGATATTTCTAAGATTGAACAAGAGCTTATGTGTATTCCATTGTTGATAGGAAAACTATGCCAATAATGCTTTCTATTATGATCATATAATGAGTAACACATACCTAATATAACTTCTGGCGCTCTGTAATGCCTGGTGGAGACAATGGTGCTGTGGTGCTCGTGGTCGAACGTGGCGCTGCCGAAGTCAATCAGTCTGACGTCACTTCGCTTCACACGCATCAGGTCATGTTTCTGTACACAATGTTAAAGCAAATTAGTTTCTGCGAATACCACGCATGCTACATTCTTAGTAAAAAAACGAACGTAAACTACGTAACAAACTATCTATGCACTGATTGAGTTAACGTCGAAAGCAACAAGAGAATCAATGACAATTGCGAAAATAGCCGAGTGCGTTTTATTGAGAAAGTACTTAGTCACTACTTGATCATCACTTACTGTACCGATTCAGGATAAATATAGAGTTTGCCGTGTTGACTCGTTAATACGTTTGATTTAAGGTGGACTTGAACTAAAAGAATTAAACCTGGCTAAAAGTTGTCGAAAATCCAGCGGGGGACTGCTATTGGATGATAGATGATTTCTTGATTTTTGTATTATTTGGAATTCAAGCATCAATGGTTTTATTTCCATTCTTATATAATTTGAAAAAATAAATGAGTCAACGAAACTTTGCCAACTGCCAAAAATATTTTACATTATTGTTGATAGGCAACCGCAAACTTTGTTTCCTGGCTCGCTCTCTTTCAGGTCTACTATTACCTTTATACATTTTATGATCGCGTCTAGCAATTTATCTTTAAAGACCCAACTTTTCTACAGTTATTTCCAAACTAACCTTTTTGGATGCGTTGTAGACGCTGACGACTTCGTAGTCGCTGTCGACAAACAGTATGTTCTCTGGCTTGAGATCTGTGTGGGTGAGCTTGTTGTCGTGTAGGAACAACACGCTATATATTAGTTGGTACGCGATGTGCCGCACCTGCTCTAACGGGTACGGCTGGTAGTTGTTGTCTTTCTGGAAATGTATAAATACACGTATTATTAATAATTACATTATTATGTATCATTTACGCTCAAAGAATCAATGCCTAGAATAAAAACCGGCCAAGTGCGAGTCGGACTCGCGTACCGAGGATTCCGTAAGATTTTGACATAAGCGGCCATATCTTTTGACTGCGTAGATTTAGAGGGTTGATATTTTCATAGCTTCATGGGACCACATATTTCAGTATATGGTTTTAATTTCAACTCGAAATCTTCACGCGTTCCTAAGATTAAATGTTCTTGACAGACGACAACAAAGTATAGGATCGCTTTGTTGTCGGTCCGTCAGGGTGTAAGGGCTCCGTTTTTTCTTTACGAGGTACGGAACCCGAATAATGGTCAAGGTATATGAACTATTGATCGAAAGTAAGTGGGCCCACAGACCCAAAGGCATGATTAATGACATTGTAGCGATGACAGAACGTGTGGACGTCGTGAATGGGACGTATGCGACATATGTCGTAAAGCGAGAAATGCATAAATAAAGCGTTAATCAATCTGAGCGTAGGTTTATTTTGATTTTGAATTTATTTTGAATATACACTCTCTCGTATTATAGAAAAAATTCCCCATTATGATCTAAAATCGTACACTGCAAAGATTTTAAGGAGCTTGCTTAAGTTGTGTGTTTTGTATATTGAAAAAATGGGTAGTTAAATTAACTAATAAATAGACCACAGGAAAAACTTAACCATTTTGTGTCAATTTATCAAAATGAATATGTTCTTAAGTTTATTTGTTGTGTTTTTTCAGGACAATTCGAAAGTTATTGTTTTAAACGGTTATTGGTATCGGTTTTATTGTTTTTTGACGTGACAACGTCTTATAAATTGGTTTGCCGGGTGACACTTCAAGAAACTGCGTTACGCTCCGCTCACGTTATGCGCTCACAATGAGAGCGAGTGAGAGGCACGCGTCCCTTCCACTCGGGCATGGTTAGCCCGCCTAAGAGCGAGAGAGACAGACATAAACCACTCAAAGTCGTTGTCACGTAAAACTTTCGCCCGTATACCGACTTTACAGGCAACCAATTTTTTATTTAAATGTCATATTCAAAATGTCGAAATCAATTTTAAATATGAACATGAAACAATAATTCAACCTGCGTTAGTAGGATATATTGATTAGGGGCAATGTGAAAATTCGCATGTTGGAGAAGCATTAATGTACCCTTTATTACTTATCATTATGATGACGCATATAATATCGAGTGAACATTAACATGCACAATAGTAGTAACGATAATAATAACTTGACACTCACCAGGAAGTCAAATACACTTTGTCCGAGCATTTCAAATGCGATGCACATGTGTCCATGGTATTCGAACCAGTCCAACATCTTAACACATAAGCTGAAATAGAACAAAATACTGTATTAGCATCGATTTCAGCAAGTATACATGCTTGTTATATAAGTTTTAAAAGAGCGACTGTTATGTAGAGACGTCATAATGGAATTACATGGAATCAAATAGTATGTGAAGTCGGTAGAGAGCGGCAGACGGTATTTTAGTGTGTTAAAAGTTGACATCGGGTGGTTCGTTGGCGAGCCGCCAGTCAGGAGTAGTAACGTCGCATATAACCGTGCAAGGTCAAATATTGCTACATTCGCCGGCGTCGCGCGTCGCCCGCCCCAGGCTCGACTATCAACATGTGACGTTGCACACAATAATAATACAATCAAATCAAACACTCACTTTTTACAGTCAGGGTCAACTTCAGCTAACTTTTCTAACACGTTTATCTCGAGTTTTGCAGCCTCTCTGTACTTCTCAACGTTCTTGATTATCTTCAGAGCCATTCTGTGCTCCCTGAAATTTATAATTAGATATCATGCTGTTTCCGTACATAAAACGCGGAATTTTGGCAATAAGTATCGATGTGTCGGTGCTATTATAAACATATGGAAATAGATGTGAATAATTAGTGAGGCGTGTCTTGCGAAACAATGCGTGTCATCATCCGGCGCCGATGATAACACCGCATCATCTTACTATAGGGGAACTTTACCATTCAATGTTTCATTCAGAAATTGGTCATTCAGATAAGATACACATCTTGAATTTTCTTAACGCTATTTAATTTAACCATGCGAAAACCTAAACAGAAAGCAGAAACATAAACAACAGAAAATACTTGAATATAAAAATACGAACTAGCGACATGCAAATAGTCACTGATGCATACATTTCACAGCGAGCCACGAAGTACTGACGTTATCGCATTGCTCACAAAAAAGTTGTGATATTCGGGTAAATAAAGCATGATACTTACAGTTCCAAGTCCTTCACCTCGACCACCTTGCCGAAGGTGCCCTCACCGAGCGTGTCGATGATTTTGTCTGCAATGAAACCAAGGCAACACAATTAATCAAATGCACACTGCACAAAGTCATGATGGAATCGGCATTGGTATTCCATCCACTATAAGTTTACTGATACACGCTAGCAGACTCTGAGAATTATGATGAATTCTTAAGATTTTCAACTATTTTAGTATCGCAACACATAGTGGTAGACAACCAATATCCGAGGCTCCAACATGACTTCATTTGACATCCAAATGGACTCTGTGATGTTGATACTATTTTTATCAAAATTATAAAAATACAATTAAAAAGCAGAAATTTAAGTCTGAAATCTTCAAAACACGAATCACTGACTGCGAGGACTTGGCGGTGGTTATTGTGTGAGAAAACTCGTTTTCTTGTTGAATTCTCTGCCATTTGTCGTGTAGTGTTATGTGGTTGTGAGTCATTTAATGTAACTAGTGTTTGCATTTCAGTAATTCTGAAAGAGTCATGAATGTTTAACTTTGTTATGTGTGTGTTGTTTAATGTGTTTGTGTGGTGTGTTTGTGTATTGTGTGTGTATGCGTAAATAGAGTTGTTTAAGTTATGGGTGTGGACACGAACATCTCGCTCCCATGACATATCCGGGCCAGTAGACCAGATGTCCGTCCTTGTCGTCCTTGACGGAGGAGCGTGCCCGGGAGCTCTGCATGCGCCAGCGCCGCGCCGCCGTCGCCGCCGCACGAGCCGCACCGCGCCGCGCAGACGTCACGCCACAGCCACACGCACCACGCCACATGCACGGAGAGCGCGCCACGCGATCCGCACGACCCGAGTAGTGTTGTACCCAACAATCAGACAATGGAACGGTTGCCCGTCAGACAAGCGACAATTGGTATGGTGTGTCGGAGGTACATGCTGTTAGAGGGCGGACGGGTGGCGCTGCGGGCGAGCTGGGCGGGCGGCCGAGTGAATCCTCGGCCGCCCGCGCGCACCGCGCGGCCTGGGAGCGGGACGGGAGCACCGGGATGGGGAGATGACACACCACTCGCATTCCGATCACTTGCACAATCTACGTTCACACAGGTAATTTAGGATAAATGTCCACCCGAAACTCTCTCAAATAATTATTAGCTCACATTACTAACTTTACGGGAAAAAGAACTATCGGAACTTCTTTTGAGTCTCGACTTTGAAAACATTTTAAGACACAGAAGACACATGTTAGCTTTTAAACCACGCACAAAAATATATAAGACATGCACTATCATTGTAGTTATTACTATATCTTTTAATTATTAAATTTCACGTCAGACATTGTTAGTTGCACTAAGTTAAGCATTTTTATAAGATACCCTCTATTGGTTTTGTTTTAGATTTCTATTGGTACCCTCGCGTTGTAATAAATCGCTGAGAAATACATGCATCGCATTGAATTGTTTATTATAAGTTTTAGCAAATAATTTGTCTGACAGATATCACTTATCATTTGACAACTGAGCATTTTGTTGCTATCATACTTGCTACAAATACAATCGTAATTTGACAACAGAATCAACGCATATGCTGGTACAATATGTAAATAGTGAATAGTGGAAAACCACGGACCAGGTGTATGTTAGCGGCACACAGTGCGCAGGCGGGTGGTTAGCTTGTGCTTACAGGCGGCGTGGCCGCATGCCGCGTCAGGTGCCGGGGCCTCTGCGGCCGCTGGCGCGCGCGTAGCTCGGGCGGCAGCAGCACTACATCGCCCACAGCCAATGGTTCAACTTTCTTAGGAGCGGTCACTGTACTCGTAGTGTCGTTCATTTCCTTATCGCTCATACGCCCGTACATCTCATCCATATGAGCATACTTCATTATGAGTCCTTGGATCTCCTTCCGTCTCGTTTCTCGCTCGCTGAGCACTCGGTCTCCAACCGGTGTCTTGTCGTCATCCTCATCGCTCGATGGAAAGTATATTTGTTTCTGGCGTCCTACTTCTCTCACTGGTGAAGCCACCGGAGTTTTAGTTATCTTTACCTTTCCATTCGTTACGTTTGTACCTTGTTGAGGTGGAGATATTAAATCCCGAATTGCAGGATGTATGTTTAAATCTATTGGACGTAATGATAGTTTACCCATTTTTCTGTCACTTTCACTTTTATCAGCTCTTAAAGATCTCCTTTGATGTCTGCGATACACACTATCTCTATCCTTGCCATAATAAGCCCGGTCTTTCAAAGGAATTTCAAATCCATTTTTGTATTCTTCTTTTTGCTTATTACTAGAAGATAATCGCCGGTCAGCAGTATTCCTAAAAGGGGTTTTGTCTCTGATCTTTTCATGAGAAAAATTATTTCTTTTAAACGAATTTTCCCCAAAAACAGCTGTCGTTAAACTTCTCATTAATCCTCTCGACAAAGTTGGTTCCGGTTCTAATGTTTTGTCACGATCTTCTTTTTCTTTCCTCGCCCTTTCTTTTTTCTGTACTGCTATCCTGTCTAACACTGAAGAATATTTATCTTCCAAGCGACTTCGCGTACTACCTAACAAAATGCTGTCAATGTTATTGTTGGGCTCTTTCAGAGGGTACCGTTTGGTGAACGGCGATGATTTATTATCTTTCAAGTGAGCTCTGCGGAATGAGTCAGTGCGTCCGAGCGCGCTAATCCCGGAGGTAGAATGTAAAGGTGATGTGTCGATGCGGGTCTTGGTCGCGCCCAGGTAACTCGAGTACGTACGGTCATCGTTTAACTTCCGCGCCGGCGCACCGGACGTCAATGATGTTGTGTACGGTGAGATGTGGCCATTGTTCTCGTACCGCCGCACATTTGCTAACACGGAATTTTTGCTTGAATTGAGTTTGTCATCGAATCGCGGTCGAGTAGCGGTAAGCTTTGTGTCTGATATAATTTCAGTCTTCTCTGAGGGACCTCGTCTAGTTAAACGATTGATAAAGCTGGAATAGCCATCTGACAACAGTTGCGTGACACTTGTGGTGGATGATCTATTATAACGCTGACGTCGAGGACTCGTCGTGGCACTAGCACTGGTACTCAAACTGGCCATTTTATTTGTTGTTTTGCCGTTTTTTTTTGTTTTATTACAATCACTTTAGCCGGGGTATATCACAAAATAGTCCAGAATACTCATATTTACACAATAGAACAAGTTAAGAGTCCTTGAGGTCTACTCGCGACTTTTTTAGTTTACACGGCTACTTCTTCGCCACCGGACATAAGACTGGTTCTATCTCGAGATCGAGAGCGTACCTAAGCGTGAACGAATTTCAGAAAGATCACTAGCGCAACCGAGTGCGGCCGCCGGTGCCAAGTAATCGTCGTGCACTAAAAATATCGGCAACCCGTGGGAGCGCCCTCCCGCGCACTCCCGAGGTGCCCGCCGCGAACACATTTCTTTGCATTACTCTTTACTACGGTTTTTCATATTATTGAAATGTAATTTTTAGACCCATTTTACAGAACCTCTATTTTTCGTGTGCTGTATATAGTATTGGCAAAGGTCAATAACCTTAGAATTATTTTTAAATATAACTTTAGTTTTCTATTTAGCTCCTAGACACGTCATTATTTTGGCAAAGTAACAATTGATCTTTTTCTATTTGTAATACCTACACAATATGAGTAATGGTCATTCCCTCTACAGTAAAAAAAATGAGAATTACAATTCCATTTTACTCTCCTTGGTTTTGTCGGTATGGATAATATGATTATGAATAATATCACCGACAATAGTCTGTTCACTGACGTCATCGCAGGCTAAATATATGTATGGGTGTAAACAAACATTGAAACTTATTAAATTTCAGACGGTCATCTTGGTAATTGAGCTTTACATGACATCGTAGCGTTGGAGAGAGACGCACACCTTTCTCTGAACAGTGAGCAGCAGAGCCAAGACAGCTCTGTCAATAAGCAGTAGGTAAGCAGGTCAGTGGAGCGCGTACGAGCTGTGAACAATGCCGACGGTGCCCGCGACCGACACGGACGACACCCGACGCGTGCGCACGCGCCCCGCACGCAATCATACCATCTTATATTATACACGCCTCCTCGTAATAGTTATCCCATAGCTTATCTAATTTTATATTTTTTAACAATTATCGAATCAGCGTGTGTCAAAACATGCGTTGTCTACTTAGGGAACGAACATTAGGACGGATGCGGGCGCTACCGAGGCGAGATGAGAATGATAAAGTGACATGACACGACCGAGCTACGTGCTGTCTCACGCTTATCACAGTGTAAAACATTGAAACGGTTTGTTCCCATCCGCGTTCTCTAAGAACGAGTATCAAATCACAACCTTGATTGATCCCAAATGTTCCGTAAATCATTGTTTACTTAGTATTATACATAAACGGCGCATTATTAGCATTCAAATGGGTCTTATGTGACTGATGTGTCGCAATAATTACCATCCCCACAATAGTGTTCACTGAAATAATGGAAAGTGCAGCGGAGGATAATTATACAAAAATATCTTGCATTCCTTACGTAACATAGATCAGTTCGCTACTGCCACAGCATATTCATGTAGTACCTACCTACAGCTTGGTAATTTTCTACTTTCACTTGGCAGGCAAACATTTTTTAACACTAGTCGACGTTATTGCAAACTACCGTATTGCTTCTAATTACTGATCAATATCAGCATATTTTGCCTGATGCATGTATTTCACAGCCATTTTCATACATTTTTGTATGGGTACTTTATAGGATTTATTTCAAACAAGCACATACCCGTGGGTAACCTTTTTCGTCTAACAACACAGGATAGTTGAAGTTAACGATTCTTTCCAAAGCACTTAAAAAGTTGAAAGTTTTCATTTTGTGAACGCTCAGAAAAGTAGTGATCACTAAGAACAACACCGATGCAAGGCGTTGGCCACTAGCACAGGAATCATAGCACTTGTATATGCTAACTACCACATGGGAATTATTAGTTAGCATTGCACATCGGTAGAACGTTACTGAATGACAAACGAACCGACGACCAGCTGTTTAGGGTCGTTTGTTATTAGGGTGCAGGTAAAATCAACCCCACCGGGATTGGTCGCTGTCGCCGCGTTACAATACTAGCGGGAGCTGGTTCATCCAGTAAACTATTCGTTTTGAGGCATGTATTCTTGAGTTAAATGTATTATGTAAATTATTTAAAAACATGAGTTGATTGTACGTTCGGTTCATTACCCCAAAATATGACACCTTCACGGTAAATAAAGATAACACCTGATTAAAGAAATTAAAATAGTGAAATAAAAACCTTAAAGTTTCTATGTGTTTTGTATTTTGTTGTGGACATAATTTAAAAATGTTACTTGGGTACCTATTTATACTTCGTGTGGAAGTAGTACCAGTAGGGGTCAAGTTTATCTTTTTATTCGTAACTAAACGGTTTATTTAAATACGTTCTGAGCTACGCCCTAGAAGTTAGTTTTGTGTCGGACTTATTTTGAGGTAAAATCTGAACGTTCACAATTAGGACCAAAACATCTCTATGGCAAATCGTTATTTAAGACTGACCTTGCCCGCCAGTCGACTACAAGCTCCGTCTACATCGAAAAGGATTTCCGCGACCACCGAGAGCAATTTTGAGACATCGTGCCACTTGCATCCGTGCTCCTTGAGGAACTTCTTATAGAGCTCATAAAAGGAGCCAAACCGCAAGGGCAGCCGTACGCGTTCTTGTTTTAGTGACAACTCTGCCATTATGCACTTCACTGCACCGCACTGCACTATCACTGTGTCTAGTGAGTATAGTTTAGAATACGAGCGACGAAGCCGCCAGCGTCGTGGGGCGGGTGGCCAGCCGGCCGGTTATTACACAACTGTATAGTGCCGCGCGATACCAAACCACGTCTGCACTTAACTACGCGGACGAGACAGATGACACAATCAAAAGATAACTTAAACGCAAGTTTACTTAATATGTATTATAAAAAACGGTCCAATACAATTAATAAATGTGTACTTCGTTCAGCGACCGAGACGAAACTGCGTGGGTCCACCATTCCATGGCATTTAATTAACGATAGCATGCACAAATGGAGCAAACAATTTCAAGCTTTTGGTATTGGTTTAAACAGGATTGATCCGCGTCCCACTCGTTAACATTGCTGCCGTTCCAACGGCAAAACATGAAGGGAATCTTTGGTACGTACTTGAAAACAAACTGTTTATTTGTTTCATTTCACAAAATCAAACTGATTGAATTCTTATGTGAAACTGTTAATTGCACTATCATAATTATAATTGTATTGGAGGACAATACCCTCTGTTGTGCCTTTATTTGGATATCTAATACTGTTATAAAGTATAATTTAATTTATTTATTGATTGGTAATGAGTGACGTATCAAAGTTATCAATTTCATATAGGGATTTGTTTTACAATGGATAGGAGTGCTTGTGGTGTGAACAATATTAGCATGTTTAAAACTTTTCTACTAAAATCTTGTATTCTTGTAATACTGTATTTTTCATTGCATATCAACGAAATCAAATATGTTTCAAAGTATTTACAGTGAATGCAAGTTATTCAGAGACTTTCAGAAAAATTAACGAAAACATACATGGAAAAGCATTTTCGTACGCTTAGGTTAAGGTCGTAAGACTAGCTATTTTTGACATTAATTCGTCACTTCAGGATTTTCGTGTAAGACATTCATAATTTAGAAGACATTAATTTTCTTACTCTGTATTTAGGAAGTAATTTAAGGGTAGGTAAGGTAATCAGAGTTTCCTTAAAAGCAATGTCATGGATTTTGATAAACTCGTGTTACATCTCAGAAGTAATTTGGCGAGCATTGCCATAACCGCGTACTTGAGGCGGAGCGTAGCCGCAACCTGGGCGATATCGGCAAGGTCGGCCGGAAGGAATCGGGCATTACCAAATAGATAGGTGGGTAAAACAACGGGCGTACCGCATTTATCATACCATATCTCGACCACTCGCGGCCAACACGCCACGGCCTATTGTATTAATGATACGCGATAGCATTCTCTACCTATAAACTTGACCCATGACCACGATTAACGCAAATCTATATGGTATAGCATGTACTTATATCAGTTAATAAGTATAGATAGGTACTCGAGAAATTGGTGAAATAATATTTAAATATGATAAATTGGGAAACTTTCTCTAATAGGAGCATAAAAAAGTTACGAATAATGATGTAATGTTTTCGCTTGTTTCTGTTCATTCTTATTGAAAATATAAATTATAATTAAATGTCTGTTTGTGTTATAGTACATTTTCATAATATTCATTATACTATGTTATCATTACATTATCGATATTAAATGCTGAATTGATCAAAACCATATAATAGCTGGACGAAAGTTTGTTATGCAATCTTTATGATAATTGCGATGTTGTTGCTTGTTTATCAGTTTTGCGTAAGCAAATGAAGGGCAAAAACAAGTTGCCTTAATACATTACTTTCCATAACATTAATATCCAAGAACTCCGAACACGAAAGCACTAGTTAGTCAATGGTAGGTGTAAATAATAATTCAACCAACGTGTTTATCTAAAACATGAATTGGAACATGGCATTATTTGGCATTACATGGCAAAAACTCAACCGACAAAAACTACAGTGCCTGGAAAGCATAATCTTTTTTTACAAATTAAATGAAAAGTATTGAATTTGTAAAAAGATATAAAAGTATATCTTTGTTTATCTTATTCATGATGTTGTCGGTTGAGTTTATTTTTTCACATTGCTTTTGAATCTTTTATGCTATCTTTTTCTAAATATCTTCAACTTAAAATCTCTTTAAAAAAAAAAGTGGCTTGAAAATGTATTGTATAAGTGTTCCATTCTGCCAAAAATACAGTTCTTGCCATAAATATTTTTTTACCAAAACGAGCATCTCGACAATTTCCCTGGTAAAAAAACTTGTAAGTTTCCTAACATGTGAACAGTCATCATGTTCTGCCTCGATCCGGATTCAACAAGCTACAATTTAGTTTTGGATTCACAATTCAAAACAATTGAGAAGCACGCGTCTTGATGAGTGTTCATTAGGCAACGTATGAAGTATGACTTTCAACGATTTCTACTAGTTACAAGCTCATACTATGAAATGACAAATTGTATTTAATTCCTTAGTAAAACGGTAGTTTGGTAATATTTTTAGGTTACCACGTTTTTGGATAAATTTCCTGGCTTCTTAGATATTAATTTATTTCTACTAACGATTTAGAGCTTTTTCTGAAACATCATTGTGAAGTTAAACTCTCATGTTATCTCCATTAGATTTCTTAATATTGCTGCCAACAAACCCACTGAGCATTATCATAACAGAATGCATGACGGCTGTCTCTCCTAGGTGAAGGTGATCATTGCGTTACTATTTCCGTGCGCATGCGCCGTCCATGTTTTTGCCGCGAGAACAACGTCTTGCGACGCCATCTATCGTACGCGTTTGGAAGCCAATAGATCGTGCCAGCTGCTGATACTATTTTAGTACTTCATGCACACATTATAAATTTGTTTATTACAGATTGGTACGCAGAAGTCATTGTTGATGCATTCGATTGAAGTTACTTATGCAGAAGCTTTCGCCAATACGCAAATAAAAAAAAACAATTATGAAGTTATATTTCTTTAAGTTTAATTCATGCAATATACTATCGAAACCAAGTGAAGTTCAGTACTGTTAAAAAATGTGAATGCCATGAACTGCGTACAGCAAAAGCACAGAAGTTAAAGACAACACAAACAATTCAGTAATGGGGAAGTCCTTTGGTTTTGTTTTTTAACTGCTTCTACACCGTTCCGAGGATAGTGATAAATTAAATCCTTGACCTAATAATATATGCTAAAATAGATGCACATTGCTCTCAATACACGCGCGCTGGCAGCGCGTGGCGCAGTTACTTTTCATATTTAATTTAACACCAAGTGTAATAGTGTTTTAATACTTGTTAAAGTATAGAAATGATTTGTGGGCTGACCTCTACTTCTTTGGACTGTTTCTCTGGTTTGAGTTGTGAGCTTTGTGTTGGTTGCTGAGGCGCGAAGGAGCAGGAAGGCTGGGGCTCCACTGCAGGCTGCTGTTCTTTCAGAGACGGCTGGGAGGTGATCTTGGCGCTCTTCTGCAAATCTGTCACTATGTCTTCGGCGTTCTGGACGCGTATCTGTGGCGGATGCACTACATTTGTTTGATGACCACTAGCTGGCGGTCTAGGAGCCAGCCAAGACGGGGGCACCGCAGGTGGTACAACAGGCGGCTGTTGTGTTATTTTCAACGCATGGTCATTAACCTTAGTACTATGATCACGGGCACATGGTTCTGTTAATTGTTGGTTCGTATTATTACACTGTGACGTTTCATTAGATTTCGTTGCCTCTGGTTCAGGGACAGGCACTACTTTCTTACAAGATACTAAATTTTGCGATATTTGATCTACATTTACGGAAGATATTGTGGGTTCTTTTTCGGGCCTACTATTTGACATTTGAGGTATTTGCGTAGGTGGCTGTACGTGAAATGGAATGGATGGCAATTGGCTAAGAGGTAGATTCGAAGCTGTAGTAGTAGCTATAACAGCAGCATTTATTACATTTTGGTTTTCAGTTACAGCCACAGCATTGCTAGGTGTGAGGAGTTCCGGAACAATAGGTGAGGCGTCATCTCTACTTTGGGAAAAATCTGTACTATCACAACAAGAGAGCTCTTCAAGGCTTTGTACTAAATCGAGTGCGGAAGCCTCGTGATAATCCGTTGAGCAAGGAGACGTATCATCACTGGTATCATCTGTATCATCAGGTCTCTGAGAACTTTTACTACTAGGAACAAAAGCTAAGCTAGATGTCACATCGTTGGAGATATCAGCATTCAATGATTCCTCACTTTGCGTAGACGACTCTCTATTAGCAGAAGAGTCTTCAATGGCACTAACTTTTTCATCTTCACTACCTACATTGCTCACTGTTACAACTGACATTGAAAGATCAGTTTTGTGTACATTTGTTTCGTCGTTGTTATTTTTGTCACCTGGTTCATTAACACTAGTCAGATTGGTATCTTCCGATTCGCATATGTTGTTCACATAGTTTTCCATTTTCGCTTGCTCTACTTCAGGTAAACTCATATATTGTGGTATGGCATAATCTAAATCTGTTAAAGGCGTATAATGAATACCATCTCCCTGTAGTGGTGCTTCAAAGTTGGGAGAATAATACTCCAACGCAGCATTTTCGCTGCAATAAATCGACCAAGGATCGTTTGAAGGAATTAAAGGCAATCCATCGTAGTAGAATTCAGGGTTCATGTCCCTATCCACTAGATATTCTGGTTTGTAGTCCCATGAAGGAACGAATGAATCTTCAAAAGCTAGATAGTTTTCAGGTAACATTACCATGGTTGGATTTAATTGACTTGGATCCAGTGCATACGAACCGTCGTAGAAAGGGTTGTTGAGCACAAGAGGGGGAGCTTGTATAGGTGTGCATTCCACTGTTAATTCAGCAAACAATCCATACTTCGTCAAATCTGGTTCAGATCGTCTATGCCGGAATGCGCGGGAGTCGATTTCGTGTGCGATATTTGCAGCGTAAATATCCGAAACGTCAAAACTATGAGTTCTTCGCAAATAGCTTTCGGGTGGCAACTGGTATTCAATGTTTTCTTCTCTATCGATGAGTTCTACTTGGTCATCGTACAGTCCTTCATAAGTAGGCACACCCACGTTGTTTATTTCGTGTAAGGCAGCATCCGCATCGTTTGTTTGGCTGGTAAAACTGGGTGCAACTTGGAGATCACCGTTGGCGCATGCAGCATCACTGGGTAGTAATAATACGTGAGGCAGGGCGGGCGGGGGACCGCAGAACAGAAGGTTGTTGGGGGGTGGACGCGGCGGCTGGGCAGCCATGGTTCCGGGGCAGCCCGCCCGCGGCCCGACGCGGTGGACTAGTATTTCGGTGCGGCAGAGACGCGCCGGGCGGCCGGCTCAGCTTTGCGACTGACTGAAGGCGTTCCGAGTGACGAAGGCGAACACAAATAGAACGGGCGCAAGCGCGAGGAGGTCGCCGTCTCTCGCGCACATCTTCACGGGCGAAGGCGCACGCGCACTCGCAAGCCAAACCCGTCCCGCGTGTAATCCCAAACAGGCACGCTGACGTTTTACGCTTTATTCTGGTTCCGCACTTTGCTTTCGATGTACATTACATGCAGTATCATAGAAGTGAGGGGAAATACGAAGTTTACGGGTGGACACTTCTTTTTGGTTTTGGCGAGTTTTGGGTTTTACAAGTCACACACCATCCTTTCGCACATCCTCATAAGTATGAAAAAGAAACTGTAAGACTGACCTGTTCAGGGGGTGAACGTGGCGAAGACTCGTCGCGATGGTGTCTCCTCCGCCTGTGTGAAGTAGGCGAACGCCGGTGATGTGAGCGTTTGGAACGTTCATTTCTCCGCCTCCACGAGTGCTCCGAGCTGTGAAATCATCGATCGGTGGGCTGTAGGGTTAGTGAGTAGGACAAGATAGTGCAAACGTATGCAACAAACGTTTAGGTGAGGTCCGTGTGTGACAATTATGATGATCGAGTTTGGCCGAAGTGTTACTAACGTTGGCGAGTGTTTTCCATGAGCAGAATGTGGATCTATCAGCTGCGCGAGTTGGTCAGGTGGCGGCAGGCAACAAACGCTCAAAAGCGTCCGCACGGCCGCCCACCGCCTCTGCCCCGTGCCTAAGCCTTTGACGGTGCCCTATCTCTTACTTTCCTTACTTGTTACTCCCAATTGTACTAATAATATTTTCGGTGATCCGCCGAAATTTTCATTTATTACACAACGTCATTGTATGGTGAGATTTAAATAAGTATGGTTACCGCAACCTACGATTACGTTTACACAATCCTAATAATATCAGCGGTAGAGCCTTCACAGGCAAGGTCACTAAACATAAAAGTAATCACTTTTTATACGAGTGTTACAAGCAGCGATAACACACGAATGATGTCGGGAGGTAGTTGAGTTGTGCGAGCAGCTGTTTGACGACACTCGTGACTGGTGATCGGCGAGGACCCGGCCCGAACTGCGGTCGCCGACACACTGCCAGTTCTGTCAGCTCACTCGCGAACAAGATACCGGCTCAAGTAAAGCGACGTACAATCAAGTGTTCATTTCAAAACACCGCCACCGTCACAGCCTAACAAGCGAACAATCAAAACCTCCACGTCATTGGCACAATGTCATCGTCAATGAGAAATTGCCGGTCGATTGACGTTTGTATACTTTGACACAAATTGTCGTAAATTACTAGTTTATTTCTGTGTTCTTTCATTCGCTCAGATCTCTTATAGATGGGTAAATCACATCATGCAATTTACTTGCTTGTCTTATTGTGTATAACTTACCAGCAAACGCGCAAACTTTGAGAGTTAGAAACTAAACTAATATCGATGAATGTTAAACTCGCGCACTTTTCTCCCATAATGAAAAATACCATTATAGATCAATACTAAAAAAAATACACCTAATCGTATAATTTTAGTGTAAAATGTAACATATCTCTCGTAAGAACCAACTGAAAATAACATATGAATGCAGACCGAGGGACACTGGCATCGCTAATAGAATTAAATGTACGTAATTGGTTTACCTAGTCGCAATGGAGATAAATATTCTATACGCACAAGATAATGCAGAAAATTTTAATGTTAAGTAAACGATATAGCTCTACTACTGTGATTTTTAGACGATTATTTTTCACACTCAATACATTGAACAATGCGTGACATCTAGCGGCGAGTAGGCGAACTGTTGCGAAAGCAAACTAGGCTACATTTTTGTAACGTTTGCACACAACATGAATTTATGACCAATTATAATTCCTTACAATATAGTCACTATTTTTCACACACCAGTCAAGATGAGTATAACACGGTAAAAACAGAAAGTAGTGAAAATCTTAAGAACGTCGGAGAAAGAATGTTTTAATGACGGAATGACTTCGTCTTATTTCGTTTTATGTTAGGTACCTGTATGAGCGGAGTTAATCAATTTATAGGGAAGTCATCATTTAGCAAAGGGGCCTGCCAAAGCCACTATCTGTCGGGGCTGTGGGTTGTTCGAAATAGATACCGCGGCCACGGAACATAAAGAGCAAAAGAAGGAACATGGGTGGGTTTTAGTCAGTAAAGATTGACACTCAACCCTGGGCTCGAGTTGAAGTCAATTTATTTGAAGAGTATAAATCCGTAAAAAATAAACGGAAGTCACTATTTAACTAATGGTCCGCGCTTGCCAGTGCAATGGTTCCTTTTGTTTGCTTTTAAATTTAAGCTTTTTTTATTTAAATCAATTATGCGACTAACATTAAATAAGTGCTACACAGTAAGTAAGTACTTGGTAAGCGACAAATCATGTAGATACGATTCAAAACAAGCGTTTTTGGCTAACGCCAAAATTATGTGACCCCATTAAAATACAACTTCACGATTTAATTTTACAATAAATATTTTCAATTCGCCTAACAAAAAAAAAGAACGTTACGTTGTTACGGCGCAGGCGCTGTGGCGGGTGCGCGGGTGTCGCTCATATGTCGAGCTTAATGTCACATTGTTTAGCGCTATACGAGAGGTTGAACTTGAACACTTGATTGTTTCTAGGCTATGGGCCTTCGCAATCTCGTGCTAAGACCATTATGTTAAATATCTCACTGTACAAGTGTAGACTTATGTTTTCTTTTTTCAATGAATCGATGTTGTTTTATACGAATGCACCTGCTGTAGTAAACCGTGAGAAATGATAGGGACTTTTATATTATATTGAAGAAATCCTTTCAGGAAATGAAACTGCATAATTATTAATCCGATTTTGTTTTCAAAATCTGGTCGTTATTTTGTAACTTAGTTCAAGATTACTAAAAATGATTGCAAAATGCTTGTAGGCGGCTTTTGGCAAGGTTACTTACTGCAGAACTAAAAGATAATGATAGTGAAATTCAATATAAGGTCGCCATGTCTTGTGACTATTTACAGAGACTAAACAGGATTGTTTTGTAGTACATCTCAGATACAATTTAAAATAGTTTTGTTTTAAGAGTCTGTCTTTGTAATATGCTTCGATTGGTATGAAATAGAGATTTATATATTATTGTAATTAATATTAAAAACTTGAGAAGGGAAAGAGTTTGATGACATACCAATATTTTTTGAGATGTTAGAAACCGTAGAAGCAATACGACAGAATTGTACGTGTGGAACAATGAGAACTTTGGTTTCTTTTACCAGGTTCAATGGTGCGTTTCTTCGCAAATAATGACTCGAGGGTAACTTTTTTACTATAAATTGTGGCTTCGTCGAATTTGTAAGATGTTAACCATTTAAACTTAACGCAGGCCGAACTAAAATAACGTTTAAGCGTGTCTGTGGTTCGTCATGTTATTTTGAATATATTTTGACAGAAACTTCACTGGTGTTATATTCATGTTTCTGTTCAATGTAAGCGATACAACTGTATACAAAAATATGTATTTAGTTTTCGTTCGACCTAGTTTAAATAGCTAAAGTAGATTTCTACTCTGTAAGATCTCTCTTCATAATCCAAATACTTCTCCATTATAAATGAATTTGCGTTGTTCATCATTTTTCTTTATCTTTGAAACAAACTGTTCTATAGTCCAATAATTGTAGCATTCAATCGATTAGAAACTACTACGTTGTCGACTGTACGAGATCCCTATACGGAGCAAGTTTTTTTTTTAATGTAGGCTTTATATCGTCTTTTTGATCTACAGAATTTTACTAGTCATTATGTTAAGATATTTAAAACTGCGTTCCATGCTCGAAGTTTTATTTTACGACATGCCTTATGGAGCTTTGACTTTAGGTACAGACGCCTGCAGGTCAAGCTACCCGAAACTGTCAATTTTTCCCAATGAACCTTGAACCTAATACTTTAGACATAAAGTCGAAAATCTATCAAAGAAATCTGACAGATTGTAGTAGCTTGATGTGCAGGCGTCTGTACATGTCACAACCGTACTATGGATGCTTGCAGCTTATAACTATGTAGGTAGATTTTGGTCCGACATAATAAAATTTCATTTGCTTTTCGTGTTCCTCTCCATTCACTTCCTGTCTCAATTTACTAGCGTACCGATTTAAACATCGCGAATATCAAATAAGATAAGATAAAGAAAAAATGATTGCACAACGTGTGTCACTTTTATTTAAAGAAGGCACTCGATGGTGGTATCAATGATCAACAAAGCGGCTCACGTCACACGATACGGACTCCGTCGCGAATAACAAATAGCGGAACATTCACTTTCGATGAACAACGACATAACATTATAGATTAGAAGCTTCATGTAGGCTCCACATATGTAAGTTACACAGAACCGGCTATTTCATAAAAATCTAAAACCAGTGTAAACCTGTACCACACGTCACTGACATGGCACCAAACTTATTTCATTAATTAATAGCATATTCGTATCTCTCGTACCACTACTGTTGCCTTTAATTTTAATTGGTGAAATTCCTTTTTAGGCTTTCGTTTCCTCTCAGTGGGGACCGGTAGTCGAGGACTCTTTAATTACAACCTGAGGTGGCTGTTGAAGGTGAAAGCGAGCTTGGGCGTTATTCGCGGCTACGTTGTGTGTTTATGTCTTCACAACGTGTACTTTCCAACGTGTTCCACGCAAACCGCTCAGCTGTCTCATGATAACGATACTTGTCAATATTGGTAGAAAATGTGTTGAGAAAGTTCGCGTACCTCGTATTCCCGGTAATCAGGCTATTGCATATGATTTAACTTCCTGCTCTGTCTGTCAAGTTATATTTTGTGTTTAGTACTGCTCTCTACACAACTGACGCATGCCAAAAAATGATTACGGAAATTGTACAAATACACTTGATGAAAAAGCGTCGAAAGGAAACGTTAATTTGCAACGCGGTCACCGTTCAAGTAACAACGGTATTCAAACAACGGTTCTTTATATTTAGAAATACCCAACACGTGTATCGTATTGAATCATCTCTTCTGTTTACTGTTTCACTGGCATTTCCTTATACTTGTTTCGTAATTTTACTTTCCTTTAATTTAATCTATTTGCAAAGATAAGTTAACGCGAGCGGTTTTGGCTTGAATTTATTGTATTTTTTGCAGTGTTACTTTACAAGTAAGGAAATTAGCACAAGTAACAAGCCTTTCAAAGGTCAGAGAGGCAACGGAGCACGCAAAATCGTAGCGAGAGTGGAACGCTTCTGGCACAATGACCATAATCGATCGCTCGGCCAGTGCAGACTGCGGGCTCGGTTACGAAATCGAAAGCCGAAGTCTGCAGCGTGACACGGCCAGTGCCCGGTCAAGGATTCACTGCTCGCCAGACATGATATTTCGGTATTTATTCATTAAACCGACAGCTCTCCTCGCAATTAACTAACGCAAAGCCACAAAGCTACATCAATATCACGTCCGCACCGTTTATCTGGATCACTTTTGGTTTGTAAAAAGCGATCACTTTTATGTTAGTGTTACAATTAAACCGTGTTCGGGCAGAGCGGACACTCCACGGTGACAAGGCCGCGCCGGATGAGCGATTACTGTGAACCGTGTCAACGCTGCAGCCGCGACTAATCACCCGCCCGCACCGCTTTTCGTCAGGTCAATGACAAGCACAACTAAACACGACGCTGTATTAAAGATAACTGACAATCTTTTAGCCTAATTTGTTTAAAAAACAAATACCAAGTATCGAGCTTAAATTTTTTTTTCTGTGGATCTAACGCCCCATGAGGCAGACGAACCGAATAATTAATTCTAGGTCATGGGAAAATAAATACATACATTATGTACAGACTACTGAAATACACCGGGCTTGCCTGAACACGTAACCAAAAACCATTAGCCTAAATTAGAACACCGAACAGACGATAAAGGAAAGTTACCTCGTCATATCAATGAAAACTTCTGATAATTAGTGGCAGATATAAGTATCCCAACGTGTGTTTGCATGTTTTAGTTTATGTTATGTATCTTGATAATTTATTATTGTTTTTTCATCATTATTCAGGTATCAGATACCTGCCACCTACATGATTCACTGAAGAATGCAAAAAAAAACAGTTTGGATATTACGCCATTAATAAAATACGAAATACCAAGTGGGCTAGTCAGCAGTCGAACCAGGCGCATAGGATTTGATTTCACGAAGTGTTTTTATTAAACATAATTTTTAACTTCTTTAGGCATTCTAAAGCGTGTTTTGACGTAGGTTAACTCGTATTGTGCTAAGCGAGGACTCGTTTTCTGGTTCTGCAGCATCAAACAATAGATCCAATAACAAAATTAATAAAAATCATTCGAATAAAATGGAAAATTCACACAATCACTTGATTTACTTTCTGAAAAACTATCTTGTTCAAACCAATTTTTTGTAAGTACATACTACAATTTTCCTAATCTTACTTTTGAAATTAGAGGGGGAGGGCAATAGTTTTTCCGACTTTAGGGGCAAATATTTCATCAACCATTTACTTGAGAAAGAAAGTAGGAATATAAGAAACATCGATATCATTTTTAAGACCTATTGTTAGACACCCCACACAGTTCTATGCGAAGTTTTCTACACATTGCATGTATGGAGGGACACATATTTTTAAGGTTACGAACCCGAAGGGCAAAAAGTAGGCCATAACCCAAAAGGTAAAACCTACTGCGGTAAAGACTCCGCCGCAGTCCGTCCATCGTCTTTCACCAGGCTGTATCTTATGAACCGTGACAGTTAGACAATTGAATTCTACAGATGATGTATTTCTGTTGCCGTTTTAACAACAAATGCTAAAAAAACAGAATGACATGGATATTTAAGGGCTCTCATACAACAAACATGATGTAGATAATGGCACGGTACCCTTCGCGCAAGAGTACGACTCGAAATTGGCCGGTTTTCTTAAAACAATCGCATCATATTCGTGTAGCGATTCATAGAAAGCGTCTACTATTACTCTCCGAATTCCTACAATATGGTGCCAATAATCTCGGAGTAAAATGGCTGTGACAAACAGGCGGACATACGGACAGGACACATCGATAAGGGTTTAGTTTTTGCCATTTGGCAACGGAACCCTAAAGACTGGCCAGAGCCCCGACCTCAATACTTTAATGGTCAGAGAAGGAGGATCCGAGGTTGATTTAACACAGATATAATCTGAGCTCTTTACTGGGGTGATCCTGTTGCATTGCACAGCAAGAAGGCTTGAATATTAAATCGCTTTTGTGTACACTAATTAACATTTTGAAAACGAGACTAAACTGTAACATTATTTTATTTATTTAAAAAAAGCCAGTAAAGCAGTTTGCAGTGAAAGTTATATTATAACCGTAAGCTATGTTTTAGCGTTTGTTTGGTGTACGTGAGCGGGACACTAATGCAGCTTTAGTATTATCAATAAACCAGAAACGCCAAATTGTTACGACATTAAACCATTACTTTTACGACGCGCACAGGCACAAATTATTAAAAAGTTTGCTTCCACGTGAACAAAATGCTGGTAGTAGGTACGGAGCCCCTGTGTCATTTCAACTAGCAATAGAACATTGTCTTCGCGTCTGATGTGTTTTTGATTACTTTCCCAAACCATGTTTTGCGGCCGTCGAAGAAAATGGTTTTAGATGACTATGTTTTGTATGTTGGCATTACCTTTTAAGTATGTAGTTCAATTTCTTAGTTAGTATACCATGCTTAGGTGTCATCGCGAATTGTACCTTTATTGACGTCGCCATTTTCCAGGAACAGAAACCTTTTCTTTTTGTAAAAAAAAAAACAGTGGAAATCTGGCATTTATGATACGATATTTCCATTGATTTTTACTTAATATACCCGTGCATTTACATCTTAAATAATAAAATAACTACGTTGCAAATCATGGACTACAGAAAGTCGAGAACTAATGATATTTACTATACCGCAATGTCTTTAATAATTTCTCTTTCAATTTACTAACTTTGGAATACCTCAGCAAAACAGTATTTTACTTCATTGATAATGCTGCGTTATCATTATTCCACAAAAGGAAGGAACTAAAACAATAAGTTCTAGTTACGTCATAACGCCTACTAAGTTGACAAATCCTTTGCGAGCGCATAAACCAGGACAGGACCTTGAAACATTCACTGTGAACGCTATCGAGACGAATCTTAGCTATGGTTATGCCTGGCGCCCACGAATTTGTTAAATGTTTACTTGATAAGTTAGATGTGTTATGACTTTATGACACAAATACATATGTGATGATGATACACATCGTACAATGCAGGAACTTCTAATACATTGCAAAATAATAAAGCGAGTGAAAGAACTGTTATTCGACCTGAAAAATATAATTACGCGTCTATGTAAACGTGTACAAATGGAGGTCGCAACTCGCAGTCATACAGGCGGAGGCTTCAATATTTGAAGACGACTGTTTGTAGTCGATGCTTAAGTTGTTTTCCATTTCCTTACTGTGGGATTGATACTTAGTAACCAAATGGCGTTAATGAGCAAAGAGATTAAGCAACCGCTAGCAGGATGGAATAATGCGCAACGATAGTGAGTCACGGCGAGTTGTGCAATGATTTTGCACAATCAGTCCTCAGCCCTCACCACTACTGTCAGACTTCATAGCATAATAAGCAAACGTATTAAGAAGGATATTAAGACGATGTGTATTCTTTTGAGGGCCAGGGCCAGTAAAAACAACAAAAAGGAACTACTATGTCTTAGAAATAGCGAGTTCTCTACAAACCGCACAGTAACGGTACCACAAACATTAAGTCTACGAAATAAGAATGACTGTCGGACATACCGGGTATGATCCGCATAAACGTAAATTACACATTAATATGATGATTTTGGAAATTGGCTTTAATATATTGTACCTGATGATGACATATCGTAAGCAAGGGTTCCCTCTATCTGGCAGAATCTTGATGCACCGAAATTTATTTCGCATAACACACTTAGCATAATTTTCGTTAAACGAACATTTTGAAGGCATAAAACTTATTTGATATAATTAGCGTTTGGCATAATGTTTAAAACTCCGAATTTACAATGGCATACTTATAAGATGGCAGAATTACATTTAGTATAATTACGAATAGCAGAGTTCAAATTTCGCATAATATCGTTTAGCATAATGTTCATTTAGAGCGATGATTATTTGGTATAATTTCACTTGGCATACTACGCAGATGGCAGAAAAAGCTAGGTTAGGTTAAAACTGTGACCTTCTCCAGAAACGACTTGCATTAATAGAAAAAAGAGATTGTTTTTAGTAGGTTACCCGGAACTGAACTATTTAGATTAGGATAATTACTTATTGAATTAAATTACATTATTTCAAATTCAAATAAATAATAATTAAAATAAATGACAACAAATAATGACAAAGATGATTCTAACTATAAACTTTCTGCGATATGACAATTCTGCCGTTTAATGATTATCGATATGAAATATATGCCAAAAGACGATTCTGACTGTGAACTTTATGCGATATGATGTTTCTACTTTTTAAATATTATGGATTATATGAAAGGAGGATGGCGGGGACACATGTACAATGGGACCCACTCTTAGGAGTACCGTACCGTATAAAAACTTGTGCCTAGTTGTAGAACTATATAAAACTAGATAAAAAGCAAATGGGCAGTAAGTAGAGAAAGGGGGAAAAAAGAAATTCAAGGTAGAAGATTATAACCTAAAACGAATCCAAGATTGCGCATTTAACAGTACAATATTATCTTTTTTATGTAATACGTTGTTTTAAAAAGGTAGATAGATAGAAGATAATAATTATTTACCAACAGCATCATCGTGGTTCTGTATCTTTTTAGCCAAATATAGGTACTTACTTAGTTCTAGGTCATTTGTTGTCAATTAAGGGAATTCTATTTGAGTGTGAAGGTAACATTTTGAGCATAGTACCTATGTCTCATATTCAAACGCAAAGCCAAGTCGTCAATAATCCATAAAATTACACAGAAAATATTAGACATTCCACGTTAGCCGTTGAGAACAAACAATGAAATAATACGAAGTAGTTTTGACACTAACAGTCAGCTCATAATGACAGCATGACGTTTCATTCTACGTTATCATAGATAATCGTAATTATTTTAACATTGTGCATTTTTGTAATAAAAAAATATGAAGGCTTGTTTAATATTAACGTTTGTATATTTTTTTTTTATATTTTACAAGTTTCATTTATTAAAAAAAAATTACAACCGTAATTATCTACTAGTGTGAGAACGTAAATCATATGTGCGGTGCGTTCAATAACTGCATGATGACTTATTTATAAGAAAATAAAAATCTTTTCTAACTTTTAATTCCCATAATCTACTCATTCAATATTTTTTAGATAATCTTCTTATAAACTCTTAGTTATAATAAACATTAACTCGCAAGTGAATGATACTTCATTAATTTATAAATAATGTGGGTCCAATCTCGCCCTGGTCCTTTATGTCTAGAGATAATTCTGAATTACAAAATTATGAGTTTTGAATGTATGATAAATGAGTGTCTGCCAAACAATTTTCTGCGAAATGAAGTTTATGCTATCCGTTGTTATGCAAAATAAAATTATGACATAAAAAGTTCTGCTATAAAGGGTGAACCCCGTTAGCAAAAGATCATGTTTATTCATTTACATCAAGCTTATCGACATGAAAATGCAGGTAGGCATACTGTTCTTAGTTAGTTAGCTTCAATCTAACCTCATTGTTGACAAATACAAAAGGTAAAAGCCAGCTCACACTGCACTCGGACCGGACTAGTGGCAAGTCGATGCACTCTAGCTAGCCGACTGCACGCTACCTTTTTTCCTATTTATAAGCGCATGGGATAACCTCTGTTTCCAACGTATTTAGTTTACTTCGGCGCGCTCGACGCTGAACACACACGAAACCATGGTATTGTATTGGATGTTTTTATGAATATTTTATAGTATTGAAAGGAGTGGTTTGTTAGTAAGGGTTCATCGTGTTTTGGTGATGTGGGTACATACGAAACGCTCCATTCGTGGTCGCGCATATTCTTCTGGAATGCAGCTGATTTGGGTGTCCAAGAGTCTACACCTAGGTAGAGAGCAGGTAGTTCGGCCACCTTCACCTCGAGCCGCTCGGCCAGCCTCTGCTCCACGAGCGCCTTGGGACCGCTCGTCAATGGCCGTTGTTGCTCTTTTGCACTGCGTCGCTCCAAACCGCCGTATCCGTTTAATTTCTCTCCGTTGCAAGACGTCACGCTTTTGGGGCTATCTGTGCTGAGCAATTTGCTTTTAACGGTGTCTACCTTACCGTAATTTTTATATTGTACCGATTCAGTTCCGTTCGCTGTTCGCGAATACTTCAAAGAATCGTACGTGTCGCCGTTCAGGCTGCTATATTCGACTTTGTTTAAATTGTTGTCTCTTTCAACTCGTTTAGTCGCGGCATCGTACCCATTTCGTTTGCTATAGCGTTCCTCGTGGCTTTGTTTGAGGAAATTATTTTCGAAACTAGTTTTACATTTAGGAACATTATTTAGGTAGTCGCTATAACTTAAATCTTTATTGTGTAAACCTTTATCACAGCCCTTTTTAAGTGTTTCTTGTATATCGATACTGTTTCCGTTAACACGGTTGTAAGTAAAGCTCGCAGGCTGGCCACCATCCGCTCTGTTGTCAACAGTCTCCGTCCGTTCAGTATCCTTGCTCTCGAATTCGTGTTTTGCCAGTGCAACACGCGACACATCGCCGCTGACGCCGTTCTTATAATGTGACTTTACGGTGAAATCGGCCGCCGTGATGCCAGCTCTGCTTTGTTCAGTGGGAACGGTCCACGTGTCGTGCTTCTTCTTCTCACTACTCTTGGAAGACCAAGCTTTTGCCAGCGCAGCTTTTAGCGCCTCCCGCCGCTCGTGTACGCTGACCCTCGGGTACTCGTGTATAGGAACAATAGCGGGAGCGTACAGAGTCGACCGTGGTGTGGCTCGCGTTATGCGGAAACTTCTGAACTCCCTGTTGAACTCCGAACTCAGAGAATAAGCCGGTATTCTCGAAGTCACCATTTTGAGATCAAAATTTCCAGGCAACAGTCATAAAACTTATTATTCCTCACAATAAAATATATTTTAGCACAGAGCACACTGAACACATATCGACTCTACCTGTAAAGAGTGTAGCAATTTTAAATGTGTTGAACTAACAATAATAATGAACAAAGGGCGCATCTAGTATTGTGTTGTTTTCACGTGTATTGGTATTCGGTGCAGGTCGTGGACATGTCGGTGGGCTGTGGGCCGCGACCTTCGCGGTGGGCGGCGCGGCGGAGCGGCGGGACAACGCACTGGTCAACGAACCGCCCCGTGTGCCACCGACCGCACAGCTCACCAGCCTGCTTGCATAACGCACTCGCAAACTGATGCCCTACCTTATCGCTTATGCAGTTATACATCGATCACGCCAGCCGCACGCACATCATTAGACGAAACAAAAACGTAGTTAATATTAATGAACATTAGTCAGTGATAGAGTAATCTATTAAACTGTAGATAGTGATAAGACGTCACTTGTTTTGTGGAGCATTTATTCCGTATAAGTGCAACAAGTGTCGCCTTGGTTAGCATCCCTAATATGGCGAGTGGCGTTGCTGCCATATGGCCCGCGGCCGACACATCCTAGCCTGTCCACTACAGCTGCAACGATACAGACATATCGCTGTACTAATAAGTTTTCTGTTGCAATCATTTTGTTATTTAACATGGACATGATTGTATTGTTACATTGTAATTATCATTTATTTTTAATTCAAATGGTTTTGACAATGATTATCAGTCTGTTTTAGCAATAATTAACTTTTCTCGAATAGTGAGACTGACTTGTGTTACAATTGTTTCACTATGGCTTCATTATTGAATAGCTACATCACACGAGGTAACAACACAGTGTTTAATAAATGTATTCATGCGATATGTTGTTTTGTTAACGAGGAAAAACATTAGAGCAACACTTTTAATCATAATTAATATAGTTCAACACATTTTCGAATAACACTGCTTGGAACCGACATCACTGAGTATAAACATGTGTACCGTTCAGCACACAGACGCGTTCGGTGGCTGCAACCAACTAAGTGGCATATAGCACTGGGTATTTTATATGGCGAGTAAGTAAAATCAGCCTTTGTCACACAACATCACGTACGCGTAGCATAGGACAGTGGTAGTATCGGTTGTTGAAAGGAGTGCAGCCACCGGAAGCGAGTGCGTTTCGTTGACGACGGCGGCGGCGGAGCCGGTCCGTGCATACCTTCTCGTTGCGAGCGCGAGAACTGCGTGCGGTGTGCGTGCACCGCTGCGACTAAACTGACTGAAGGGAGGCAACGCGCGGCGGCCCGATGCGAGGACCCCACCGCTGCCGCCGCCTCTCTCCTGCGGTCCACCACTAGTGACTCTATCGCGAGAGCATTACGGGCTGAATCGCAGGAGCACTGACCTTCGGTACAACAACGACCAGATGCCGATATACTAGCGACCGGCGAGCCGGAGCGCACGCTTGCATCCGACCGACCGACTGCACTATTCCAGTACAAGTTTGTAACAGTTGCCAACCAAACAAAGTGCTGTACATGTCTACGAGATCTCGTGTGATACGTATTATTTATTAGATATGTATAAACGAAGAAAACGTCTAATCTTCGTTGTTTTTTTATGAATCACACCTACTTTAATTCATCATTTCCGATTAATTAAAATGTTTAATCACTGCCATTAACAGCACGTATTACTATTAAAACCAAATGGGCTGCATTACATAATACGAAATTATAATTAAATTGAATAAATACGACGTTATTTCAACTGTGCATAGCGGAATTTCGCTCGTTAAATATAAGAAAAAGTATTTTTGTCTGCCTACCACAATATGCTTGTATGATGAAAAAAAGGATCTAATTTAAGTGTAAAACCTAATGCTTACAAAGTAAATTTGTATTGTAAGTATACTGTTAGTATTTTTGTTGGTTGCATTCCTGGCCTTGCGACGTGTAACATGTGGGAGCTCACCTTAAACGTTTCGTTGCTGCTAAGCGATAAATTGATTATATTGTTTACCTGAAACAAAAAATATTTTGTTAATTACGCTACGGTTTTAACCTTGCCCATAAAAACGTTAGAATAATTTGATAAAAGTAAAAACACACATTCAATGAAAAAAATCATGATCACTTGAAGCCCACCGAGGTACAGAAGGTCAAGTTGGTTTCGAAACAACTTCATTTTAACACAACATTATTATGTATTTGGGCCACTGTGAAAAAATATTATATACTTGATACGAAACCTGCTATTTACTGTTACTGCTTTAATTATATCATGAAAGTTATCGTTTTTATGGAAAAACAAAAAGAGACAATTAAAACTAGATGTGAGTTACCCTAACCAAAGAAAGCAATTAAGGGATGCCGTTTTATTACTATATCTATCCAGTCAGCCATCCATCCACCTTGTATTATATATGAAAGTTTCATTGACAATAAAAATAGTAGCGTATATGTATCATAAGTAAGTAAAATTTATGTCGTTTGAACATTTTAACAAATGAGTACCTAAATACAAGGATAAAAGGGCAAAGCCAACATGATCGTGAACAAAAATAATGATATTTATTTTCTAAGAGATTTTGTGGTATTTAAGCGTCGATTCAAACTTGAAAATGTGTCAATATTTAACACACAGAATTATTAAATATTTACTTTTACATAGAATATCATCTTTCATCTAAGGTATATTCGATAATGGTGTAAGTGACGGTAGAATTGTCTATGGAAAGTTATTGTTTGTTTCTTACGTTTTAAATATGCTTGTAAAGACTCGCAAAATCGAAGTTGCTCTGCAACTGGGTGCTACAGAATGTTAGGCAACAGAGCTATTATATAATTCATTATTATTTATAAGCTATGTAATGTGTTTTTATAAATAACCTATCAACTCAACTTCCGCTCGTGGCTTTGGCAACGTGGAATAGGTCGAAAATTATCCCACGGCTCACACATGATGTGTTCTAAATTTCTAACCTCCCGAATTCCGAGATTCTTAGACCATAAGTACTTTGGATTTTGTAATAGCAGTCTAACCAAATTCAAATTAATAAATGGAAACCCTTACGTATTTTATTTACCCAGTACTCTCGGCGAATTTACGCTGCTACTGAGTTAGGGAAGAAATATACAGTAGGTACAACAAGCCTTCCAGGTTGCCGAATATGGGTAAAAGTTGAGGATTCGATATTGAAAACAAATTGAATTAATAGCCTGTCGAAACTTCCACATAAATTATTACTACCTACGATTTGTTACTAAGAAACATAAATTCAGTATACTTGTTCGAGAGAGTAAATAAAATTGGTCTGACTCTGATTTCCTTGTTGTGAGGCGCCGAAAACATTTTCGCGCATGTTTTGGATTGATTGGATTACTTGTCTCATAATTTGCTTACCCTAAAAGCACCGATACACAGTGAACATATTTAATGTACATGTATTATATTGTGACACGGTCCGTTTAATATTTATATATGTGTGAAACAAACATGGCCTAGACTGGAACATTATTGCTTATTCAGTGGTGATGTGTGTCACTGCCAACGATTATGCGCTTGTATGATTTCATTCCCCTAAGGGCTTAAAAGCTTTGCAACATTTGCTTGACCTTTATAGTATACTGTAAATAGTTGAGCTGAAATAGTTACTAATTTGTTCCACACATAATTTGCATAAAAACGAACATGCATATGGCTGATAGATACCTTATTTGGATGAAATTCAGTATATAGACTATAATCTGGGTTAAGACATAAAATAATTAGATTTTCTAGATTATTGTTAGTTTCCGAAATATTCGAAGTTAAAGGTATCCCGAAATCTAATAATCTATAACGAATTAGCTGTAATGAATAAATTTAACATGTTTAGTCAATTCGTTCATTATATTATTTTCAAATGAGACATGGAGATATGTATATCTATCATTTGCTATGATCAATACTTTTCACAGTAATTGCTGCGATCCCCTAAAGTATGATACAGTTAGATGGGTACCTCTACCTTACATCCTACACAAAGATTCTTTGTACAAGCCCTCAATCAAACAATCGCCGTTACATATAAGAAAAACATAAGAAATTGATGGTACGTATTTACATACACTCATCATCAGAAAAAAACACTGTTCGACTTGTAATTGTAGGCGAACGCGTCACTCCATACAATTGGTGGCACGTAAATGGCGGCAAAAAATAATGGCACCGGAGGCGGCGGCGAGTAGCCGACAAACGGCGAGGTCCAATGACCCAAATGGTTCATTACTAGGCCGACTAGACTAACGAAAGAAAAATCGGCCGCCGGCCGACAAGCGCAAGACGATGTCACTTTTTCTCAGTATAGCCTCAGCGAAAGAAGCTCCCGGGTGATTGCCAATTAGTGTCAATTGATTTAAACTGATTTCTAGACATTGAACCTTCCAGAATTAATAAAATAAAGATTTCCGAATGGCTATAAATTGATGCTATTGACTAACGTATATGCTAAAGAAAACACAATTCACGCTCCGGGTGCCGACACTAAAAGCCAATTTACACTATACAAGGTAAGGTCTGTGAGCCATAACCATCCCTTTGGTTAGTTTTCCTCACACGAAACAAACCGTGAACATTATGTGTATTAGTCGAGCGTTTTAAGTGCTGCGATGCTAGCAATGACCACGGCGAATTAATCCGATACCATAAATGGTGCTACGGCGGAAACCTGATCTACCAGGCACGAGTTTGAATCCAACAAACACAAATTGGGGATGCCTAAAGAAGCCTCCTCGTGTAGCGCAAGCTGTTCCAGCAGTCTCCAAACCGAACCAAGCGCTCGGCGCATCCTGGACAGTCACACCCAACACCTTCTGTGACTGACCAATTCTTTCTCTGCGGTGGTAGGGATCACACCCGCCTGGCTCGCGACCACCCTCCCACCGGAGCTCGGCGTCAAGCAGGCAACTGTGTTTCGTCGATGCGTGGGAGTACCAGTGCCTTTGGGAATGGGGAGTTAGTAGATGCGTTGTCCGAAACTGGTCGCAGCCTAGGAGCGAACTTCGTCATGGTAACTCACTCTGGAGGGTAGCGGGATCCGAAGCACGGTCGCCGTTGGCCGACCGCAGGAAGTTGGGGGCCCAAGTAGCACACTAGCCACGTGCGAAAGGCTGCCCCGCCACCTCGCGAAAAATCCCGATTTGCACCACCGTGCCAGTCGGCGACTGGATGGGAGGACCCGGTGGACATTTTCGGGGGGGTTCGGGCGTCCCCGCAGTCTCCAGGTGAGTTTCCCTCTATGTCGAACTAAGCTCCAGGGAAATGTATAGTCAATCGCCTCCGCCTCACTTTCCCTTTATTCCCAAAAAAAAACAAAACTCCAAAAAACCCATGAAGCGCAAAATAAAAAGAAGTAAGTGTAACCAACGGCAGCACTTCCTCCCTCTTAAAGTTCAATTCACTAACATCCGTGGATTGCACTCAAATATCGATCCGGTCCATCACCATCTTGAGACCGAAAAGCCTCACTTACTCTTTTTAACGGAGACAAAGATAGCAAACCCCTCAGACGTGGCGTACCTCAACTACCCAGGATACTCACTTGAACATAAGTTTAAGAAGCAGGCTGGGGTCTGTGCGTACGTCCGCGACGACATTTGCTGCCAGCGTCTCCGCTGCTGCGAGGTTGCGGGTTTTTCTACTTTGTGGCTGATGGTGAACACTGGCATTTCTAAGTCCATCTATGTCGGTGTATATCGGTCGCATAGTGGTGATCCGGAGACGACTGGACTCTTTGACCATCTTACGGAGGCAGCCGAGTTGGCCCAACTTAAATACCCGATGGCGGAGCTTGTTTTTCTGGGGGATTTTAATGCCCATCATAAAGAATGGTTGTTCCCGTACCAGAAATCAGACCATGCTGGAAGAGAGGCGCGCAAGTTTGCGTTATCGCTAGATCTCGACCAGCTGGTTGATCAAGCTACCCGCGTCCCGGATGTTGATGGCCACACACCCAATTGTTTAGACCTTCTGCTGACAACTGATCCGGACAGGCACTCTGTATCGGTCTGGGCCCCGCTCGGATCGTCAGACCACTGTCTGGTGAAAACTGTATCTACCTGCTCTCCTCCGGATACAACCTCCAGGGGCATGAGGCGAGTATGGAAGTACGGGTCAGCAGACTGGGATGAGATGCGGCATTTCTTTGCATCCTACCCATGGCGGCGGACCTGCTTCTCTTCGAGCAACCCGTCCATCTGTGCTGACGCAATTGTCGACGTGATACGTCAGGGAATGGAGTACTATATTCCATTCTCTGACGTCCCACTTGGCTACGAGGCTCGGCCTTGGTATAATACAGCTTGCGCTCAAGCAGATTTGCGTAAAGAGCAAGCATACCAGGCCTGGGCCTCGGCCCGTAGTGTCGGGTGCGCCAGTCTCGGTGTTCGCAACATGAAGAGAGCCTTTAACTCTGCCGCCAAGGACTGCAAACGGGTGTTACAGAAGGCTCGGTTCGACCATATTGGAAGAATTGGGGCCAAATTGGCGACCTACCCTTCAGGTAGCAAGCAGTTTTGGTCCCTTTCCAAATCGGTCGAATCGAACTTCTGTCGTCCTTCGCTGCCTCCGATGCTGAAACCGGATGGAACACTGGCTCACACCGCGCAAGAGAAGGCAAATTTGTTTGCTACTCTCTTTGCTGAAAACTCGCGTCTAGACTCAGCATCTAATTCACCACCTAACATACCTCCTTGTAACTCCGTAATGCCGGAGATTGCAGTTCACCTTAAGGAGGTCCGTAAAGCCCTATGCAGTCTAGACGTGAACAAAGCCAGTGGACCGGACGGTATACCTGCTCGAGTCCTTAGGAGCTGTGCTCCAGAGTTGTCTCCTGTACTGACTCGCCTGTACCGCCTCTCTCTTAAAACCGGAGTGGTGCCCAAGTCCTGGAAGCTTGCTAATGTGCAACCGGTACCCAAAAAGGGTAGCCGTGCTGATCCTGTCAACTATAGACCAATCGCCATCACCTCCATTCTCTGCAAAGTGATGGAAAGGGTTCTTAACAATAAGCTGCTGACATACCTTGAAGACAATGAGCTCCTCAGCGACCACCAGTATGGCTTCCGCCGTGGTCGGTCGACCGGAGATCTTCTCGCGTATGTTACGCATCGCTGGGGTGAGGCCATCGAGAAACACGGCGAAGCTCTTGCTGTGTCTCTCGATATATCAAAGGCCTTTGACAGGGTCTGGCATGCTAGTCTGCTTGGCAAGCTTCCCGCATTTGGTATCCCTGCTGACTTTTGCAACTGGTTATCGGACTTTTTGAGTGAACGATCGATCCGAGTGGTCATTGACGGCTGCGCATCGGATCTCATGGCAATCAATGCCGGTGTTCCTCAAGGGTCTGTTCTCTCTGCTACTCTTTTTTTGCTGCACATCAACGACCTACTTCAGCTAGGAGCTGTTGGGTACGCAGACGACAGCACAGTCTCAGAGAGATACATTTCCAGTGCAAAAGCCGGTAGGGATGAGATAGCTACTCTTAGAGAGGCCATGGTTGAGCGGATGAATTTGACCTTAAACCTTGTTTCCCAATGGGGTGATGACAATCTGGTCAAGTTCAACGCTCAGAAAACACAGGCTTGTCTTTTCTCAGCCAAAAGGAGCCCATTTAATTTATCCCCTACTTTCCGAAGTACATCTGTACCCATTACCGACCGTCTGGAGCTCTTGGGCATGGAGTTGACGTCAGATCTCAACTTCGGTCCAACCATCGAGTCAAAAGCACAGACTGCAGCTAAAAAGCTGGGCATCCTAAATAAGGTGAGGCGATGCTTCACGCCGGGACAGCTTTGTAACTTGTATAAAGCACAGGTCCGTTCCTGTATGGAGTATTGCAGCCACCTGTGGGATGGCTCGGCAAAATACCAGCTCGCTGCACTCGACTCGGTGGAACGCAGGGCCAAAAGGCTCATAGGCGATGAGATGCTTGTGTCCAAGCTTCACAGCCTGGCGCATAGGCGTAACGTTGCCAGCTTGTCGGTTTTCTACAGATTGTACTTCGGAGAGTGTGCGCTGGAGCTCCATGACCTGATCCCACCATCTCCGTTTTACTACCGGGCTACCAGACGAACGGCAGGGTACCACCCGCACTTGGTCGATATACCGTCTTGTCGTACTAAGCGCTTTTCCTCAACTTTTATTGTGCGCACGGCCAAGGTGTGGAACTCTCTGCCAGCTTCTGTGTTCCCTACCACATACGACCCGTCTGCCTTCAAAACAAGAGTTAATAGGCATCTTCTGGGCTCGCTCGCTCCATCGTAGACCTCATCTGTCGCTTACCATCAGGCGAGATCGAGGTCAAGAGTGAGTTCATTATAAATAAAAAAAAAAAAAAAAAAAAAAAAATCTAAATTACATATCAAAATACTGGCCATAAATAGACTTCCTAGAGCTATGAGATTCAACGCCACTGTTGGATTTAATTGTGTGCGCATTAAAAAAATAAAAACTGTTATGGAGTCGATTTAAGTCAAACTTAATACGAATTCAAATACACCAGTACACAAATCGTTTCGATACACGTATGAAATTACATTAAACAATTTTTTAACACGATTAATTATTATATGACTTACGAGTTTCTTTGGGAAAGTTTATAATGACGGGTAAGCTTACCATAAAGGGTAAAACTAGATTTGCACCCTGTATTTGTGCTGATTACCTGTACGGACCGACAGAAATGTTTACTTTAGATCGTATGTAGCTTGTATTGTTATTTTTACCGAATCATAATCAGATGCCAGGATAACGTGACAAAGCATTTGAGAAAAATATCAAGAATATTTTGAGAGGCCACTACTGTAAATTAAGAGACAGAAGTATTTCAAAAAATAACGCAATACTAACTGAGTCAAAAGTAACGGTCCTCATTAATCATTGGGGTCAAACAACTAACCAGGTATAACCGAACATTACTCGATTTTGATTCGTCATCTTTCAATTAAGTATATCGGTCAACACAATTTTCTGTGCCATTTATGTTTCATGAGCAAAATTTTCCGGTTAGTAGTAGGTACTGTTAAATGTTACTGTTTATGTTAAATCAATGTGCGCATAAGCATAAGGAAAACAAGGGGCACTTTTTAGTTACTAAGACTAAATATAAACTGCTGTCTGATATTAAATGCGTCAACTGTCAGTTATTTCCAATTATGGATATTACTAGGTATACACCCTGGAAATTCCGTAATCAAAAACAAGTGAGGATGAGTTTTCGTCCCATTATTATACATACGCCAGAGTTAGCAGAGAATGTTTTATCGAGCCAAGTGATAAATAACAATGACTGAGGAGTCATTGTTATTTACATGCAAGTAAAACTTCTTAAATGCAAGAAAATCGGTTTCAATCACCATAACCTAATTTACAAAAAAGAACGTGGGAACTGCGTCAACTATTATTTCTAATCAAGGATCATGAAACAACCCAAATTTTAACGGTGCGAGGCATTTAATTATTTTTTATTTGGTTTTATATCGTCCGGTAAGCAGGACGGGAGAAATCAGTCCGTCGACCTGCATTAAAACACCTTTCCCACAAAGACGTACCCGTTGAGCTTCTCGGAAGCACAACGATCCTGTACTCGTTTGTGAGTCACGCATTTAGTATAACCTTCGGCCCAGACAAAAATAAACAAAACAAACCACATATCTTGTCGAGTAGCAAAAATCGAGGTTAGCTAACCGACAGATGGATTTCATTGCCACTAGTGAAAAAATAAGAAAAAGAACTTATGAAACAGGTGTCTTCTGCAGATGCCAATGGTATGATTTATCAAGAAAAACATTTTTATTTTATTCACAAGCACTCACAGACCACGTGTCTTATTCATTGTCTGTTTTTAATGACAAAGCCGGTGATCCGATTGCCAAGGAAGTTGGAATACCCACGTGCTGGGAAGTACCAGCACAAAGACACGGCTTGTAATTGGGGCAGAAAGTCAGCACGTCGTCTTACAGTTGGATTCTTCGAAGTTGAGGCGCGTAGGTGTCGCCAGCCACATTACCGTCGCTCGCCATCCTTCATACAAGAAATTGCTTGTTCCCATAATTTGTATTCGGGGCCATCGTCACACTTGTGATGTGCGATTAGAAAGGAGATGGCAATTGTACTGCGTCGTAGAAATGATCCACATGTGGGTGGTTATACCCGATTCATGTTTAGGGGAAAGCTTTCCAATCAGAAACCGTGATCAATCAATCCATACGTCGGAAATAGACTAAATGTTCGATATTTTGTACAATGTTTTTCCTTTTTTGCATATAATACGTAATAAGATAATTTATTTTTTTTAATTTGAAACGAATGTAATCTGTGGCTACTTAGTTGACATTGATGATTTTTTAAACAGGTTTTTTTATCTTCTAATATATAAAATTCACATGTCACAATGTTCGTTCCCATACTCCTTCGAAACGGCGCGACAGTTCTTATGATTTTTTTTATGCATATTCAGTAAGTCTGAGAATCGGCTATCTATTTTCAAATTTCTTTCTTTCAAATCCCTAAGTGAGAAGAGGATCTGAGCAGCGGGTAAAACCGCTGGGCATAGCTAGTTCTAAACGTGCTTTCCTAGGCACGGAGGAAACTCGGTATGTAACGGGTGGTCATCCATCCACAGACAAACCTAAGCAAGCGTGGCTTTACTCAAAGTACGACCCGAATTTATAATATTTTTGTTTTTATAACACAACAATTATTTTTCATATATAAATTGTTTCTAAATACTATGAAATGTTTAGTGAGTAAATGCAATGGAATTCTCTAGCGTTGCTTGCCCTACAACGGAAGCAGTGCCCTAGGTGCTGCAGACAACTTGGCATTAATTTAACTCGTCATCATTAGCACCTGAACCGCATGACTCACACAGCAGAAAAATAACATTACTTCGTAATAATCGAAACGCGGAAGAGTGTGTTTTGTCGAGAAGCAGGTTAAACGATTGATGTTACTTTCCGACACGTCGATTGCTTTAAAATAAAATACTTAATAAATCTTCATAGATGCAGCTGGCTTTAAAGGAAACTTTCACTTATTAGTATAACTTTTTATAAAAGGGAAATCATGTCACATCATATGACAAACGACTGCCTGCTGACAATGTGCAGCGGTGCGGGTGGATAACAATCAAGGCCGCTGAGAGTGGGCCACGGCAAAGCTCAGAAGACGTTTGAAAACAAAAGTGATTAAAGTTTACGCGAGATGCGAATATCTGATTGCGTAAACCAAACATTAAGCTTTCCTAGCATAGCGCGCTCCACCGAGGAAATAATATCACCCACGCCCGCATTCTGATGTATTAGAGATGACCAAATCGAGGTGAACTTAAAGGAGAAACGGCAATAATAAACAGAGTTCATCTCAGGACATCTGACACCTTAGTGTAGTTCGCTAATTGATGAAAGTGAAATTTTTCGTCATTCAATTCAATGACAGGCAAAGATAGTAGGCTAAAACTTTCTCCGAAAAAGATTTGTCAGGGTTTTGACAACTAACCGCCTACTACGTTATTTATTGTATCATATCTTGTGATCTACAGAATATTACATACTGGTTTAATAAAAGAACTAACTTCACAATGTAATGTTATAAAAACAGAAATCATGAAGTTGTAGACAAACTTTAAAAAAAAAACTTGTACATGTCCATAAAACGCTAATTCCTCAAAAGATTGCCGTCGTTGTTTTTATAGCTAAATGGTAAACATTTTAATACATGAGTACATGTTGGTTGGACCCACATATCACGAGCGGTACGAGTAAGTATATTATATTCCCACATAAGTTATGACTTAAAAGTAAACCGATTTACATGGAACGACTGGCTGTTAAATACTTCCGTGAACGAACGAATTACCGAATGATCGTTTGCAATGTTTTAGTGCGACGCCTCCGTCGATATCTGAACAATACGTGGGCGGCCGATGCATTGCCAATCCTTAAACGGAAACCCTGTTTACCTACTTGTCTTCCCTTTAGGATAGCCGATATCGATGCGCGACAAGGTCCCCCCCTGTCATTATGTTCACTGTTGTACAGCGAGGAATCTTATCAGGCACTTAATAAGTACGTATGTACACACACCGGCTTCCAGCCCGTCCTTGATGAAAATGATTCAAATATGTACCCACTATGAACTTCCGTAATCGTGACCCGCACCTGATTGTAATCCATGTAAATACACTGATGAGTGCATCGACAGCGTTGTTTACTATAAGCATTTTTATTTCCTACAAAAAAGGAAATAAATGATTCGCATTTGCATAATCGGCAACGGATCGTCACGGTTCATCTTTTTATAGTATACTAGATTAACTAACAAACTATAAGCAAAACCACACTGTATTTAATAAATCCTTACTAATATTATAAAAGCGAAAGTGAGTTTGTTTGTTACCTCTTCACGCCTAAATGGCTAAACCGATTTTGATGAATTTTGGTACAGAGATATTTGAGACCCTGGAGACGGACATAGGCTATTTTAAAATGAGGGAGAAAGAGGAAAAAAAAGGGGAAAACTTAGCATTGTTATTACAATAAATAAGGCGCTAGGGCAAAAACTACAGGTGGCAGGTACCTGCAAATCAGGAAAGGAGAACTGTCTTATCCCGAATTTAACGCGGGCGAAGCCGCGGGCGAAAGCTAGTTACCAAAAAAGCTACATAATTATGTATTATGAATGTTATGATGCAAAAACTCCGGACGCTGAACATTCAGTAATCAAAGACAAACTTCTATATTTTCCTATGAGCGGACTGTTTTGTTTGCATGCGATTACCGATGTCATGGTTTAAGAAAAAGTCACGTAGAAAATAATATAAAATAACACTTTTCTGAGTTTCGAAATTAATCAGTATCGGTCACTTACACTGTTAGTTTCCAATCAAAATAAATAAAGCTATTGAAGACAATAGGCACGTAAGTGTTCTTGATGATTCGGGTTAACGTGATCATTTGCCGATGCTGAGTCAGAACCGAAGCTAACTAACTGTAGTCGGTCTAGGTTCGCACTTGCTCTAATACCCCACATCTTTTCATATCGCATTACATTCAAAACGTCGTGTGAACTCAATATGCCAGTCTTCTCTTCACTTTTGCATGAAACATGTATAATTTAGGTCATTTGTGTGCACATTCGCAGTTGATAAATTTTAAAACAATTACATTGCCTACGACGAATTATTATCTATGTTATTGTGTGTAGGTACTGTATTTGACCTATATGCTGTAGAACTAGTTATCACCCACGCATCCCGTGGTGAGACAATGAAGCAAATACCTACAATGAGTTCCATAAAGCTTACACAAACGGATTTGGTACTATTTAACAAACACGCGCATATTTATTTGGTACATTCAAATTGATTGAAGCTCATATGAATACAATGGAGATTCGTTATCGGACTCTCTTCGTTGTAACAGATTTCAACATTGAATTATCCAAACTGTTAACGTTAATGCTTTCATTTGTAATTTATTATCAGTGTTGTGCCTATCATGCTTGCTTTGTCTTCTTTATTATAAAAGATTATTTCTGTAATTAAATTGACAGTACAATAAAATGGACAAAACACGTAATTGCGACAGCGAGGCCATCATTTTTTTATTAGGATTCTACGAAATGGAGAGTTGTTAACTAATCTTTTAATTAACAAATATAAACAAGCTCATAGCGAAAGCTTTCACTGAGCGCCCACCTACTACCAGGCGTCAGGGCGCAATGCCACAAAATACAGGTTTTGTGTGTTAGAATGAAAAGTTCAACGCGAACGCGACTAGACGGTGCAACACCTAATTTGTAATAAATTTAAACTAATTAGTATCTGCTAACTGCAAATTGTTTCAGAATTTGATTGACACAGTAATGGCGAAAGTGAAAAGATGTCACGGTTAGTTATTTTGAGAGAGAAAGGCTGTTTTGGATACCTATGCTTAAAAGTAATGATGGTTCGTACGTATACGTTCGTAATATGGCTTGAATTTAGATTATCGTCTAAACGAGACAAAAGGCGTTAAAATTTATTCTGGCTGTTTTATATAATTAGTGAGGTTACATAACCACTTTAGAAATGTTCATTTATTTTGTATATGTTAAATATTATAAACTAGCTTTTGCCCGCGGCTTCGCTCGCGTTAAATTCGGGGTAACACAGCTCCCCTTGCGCCTTATTGATTTGTAATAACAACGTTAAGTTTTCCCTTTTCTTCCCTCTTTCTCCCTAGCACCCCACTTTTTTTTAAAAAAGTGGGGTGGTTCCCAGTTTAAAAAAAAAAGTGGCTCCCAACTATCTCTGTACCAAAATTCATCAAAATCGGTTTAGCCATTAAAGCGTGAAGAGGTAACAAACTCATTTTCACTTTTATAATATTAGTAAGGATGTGGAATGAGTCTCTTTCCACTTCAAGTAACCATTAAAACAAGGAAATTTAACTTCGAACCTGTAATTTTACGATTGGAATCGAAGGCGAACAGCTCTTGGTGGTTGGGGAAATCGGCGTCGCAGGTATTTCAAATGAATTCAACTTTATCCCAATATTTACAGTTAATCTGACGGTTTAAAAATATCTGTAATGCTAACTAGTACTTGTTATTTGATTCTTAACAACACAACCGAGTTAAATAATAAGGAAATCCACTGTTGGGATAATGCATGTTACAAAAGGGTCCTACTTAATATGGGACTTGAAATTTAGCTATTGATAAGCGTGGTAGAATAATGAAATAAAAATTATTGGCGAAGGAGAGTAGGCAAGCCAAAATATTCAAACCCCTTTGACTGATAATTAGCCTGAGAGATATACAGAAGGACAAGCTATTTTTCATATTGAATATTTGCATAAAAAACTGAGATACTTACACATAAATAGAAAACATACTTATGAACGTAAGCTTTTCTTTTACGCCATCACGTTTTATTTCTTTCGTTTGCAAGCTATCAGTTAAAGATGTAGAATCGGTTACGTGATAATGTATAATGCCCATTTTCAGGAATCTAAACAGCAACTGTACACACCACAACATATTGTTAGATATTTTCTACGTTCTTTAGAAAACTAGATCAAAACACGTTCACACAATAGATACCTAGCTAATTTCGCATACAGCGGTAGCAGTTCTAATAATTATAAACAGTAGAAATATAACAATACGGTCGCAATTACCGTTCTTCACTTCTTGCACGCGCCGGATACTTTCTACGAGACATGTCTGCCACAATGAACAATCACATTATTATACTTTTTGTGTATATTAGTAAAAGTAAACACCTTTGTTTCTACACTGTAACATTAGTAGGAATCGAATCACTTTCCGATTATTGCCTACTTGAGATGGATATTAGACTGACTTGGGAGTGGGTGATAATTATATGGTAACCAAGGAACTCGGTCGTTTCTATTAGCATTTGTCTTATTAACCGAATTTCTTTCTACTCACAATTTAGCCACACTACAGTGAAATTAGAGACGAACCGACTTGTAGCTGATTGTGAGCACCGATGAACAGGCCATTTATTTGTCAGGGTTCTAAATTATCAAGATAATTAATAATCCGAGAACTTTGATGAAAATAAAACAAAGAACTAAACTATTAATCATTTGGAAGTAAAAAAACAGGGGCCCTCATTTTTCAGCAGTCTTTTTAACTTTTAACCGTACGTAACCAGAAGTCGGTGAATTTTGTTTGTTTGACCGACTTTTTGCCACCGACTTCTGGAAGTTATTTTCACTTTTTAGAGTTTTTATTGGATCAATTTTTTTTTTCAAAACAGTTTTTATTTTATTATTTTTAGTTATGGTATGTTGGTATCTCACAAACTCTTCGAGTATACATGTATTAATTTTCTATTGTTACTAAAAGATATTAACAAATCATCCACATGAAAAAATATATGTATTACTAGCTATGCTCCGGCGGCATGTGTTGCCATGCACTTTTTCCCATCTACTAGGTACTTGTCTACCTACTTATATTTAAAAAAAATACTGCGTTGGCGTCGTCTACCGACGTATCAAAAACTTAGTACCACCAGGCAAGTTATCAGTTCTATGGCTGCATTTTCATAATGTTTCTAGGTGACTGCACAAAGCACATTTGAACCCTTCTGCCCTCAACCGACACGCAACGATGCAATTGCAAACAAGGGCTTTCAAACTTAACGCTTTTGGTTTTAGAAGTCGTTGGGATATGGGTAGGATAAGGTATCGGTTTTTAGGAAGTGACACAGAAGGAATTAAGGATTTAGGTATTTTATATTGTGCTGTTCTTCCTACTTTGACTACGTCACTGCATGTAAGTATTATCTGCAGAGTAGTTAAGCCCAAATCAGCAACCTTCAAATCTTTCGTGACTTATTTATTGGTAACGTAAAAGGTCACAGATTATTTCAGTATACCTACTTTATATAAAAATATTTATGCAGTCTTCGCTTCTATTAAATTATATTACAACAAATATTATAATAGTTTGTTCCTGTAAACGGATCACTTCTGTTTTTCAATGCAACGCGCACATGTCTATAAATGTACGACTATTAAAGTTAGAAGCTTCGGTACGCTCAAATAAGCGTTCATCGAGCGTGATTCAATTTATGAAAAGTCACTCATGTGGAGTGAGTAGTGACCGTGGTGGGAATATATAAAAAACACCCTTTTAACTTAAAATAAAATTAATTAGTAAGCTCTATTGAACACGAGTTAAAGCCTACACTCGCTTTCGTCTTCCAAAATGGCGATAGCAATAACGATGAGTAATGAATAGAGAGCTGCTTTAATTCGCGCCGCTGCCTGTGCCCACGCGCTCAGTACAACGCGCATCCACTCGGAACAATGCTTACTGGTTTACTTTCTCGATTGACTCATACAATTCATTGCATATGTCTACCACTACGAATTAGATAAATGAGTTCAATAACAATTTGCAAAAGCACATGCCCATTGAGACAAATCCCCCAACTTTCATTATTATGGTCGCCAGTCAAAATAAGTCAAAAGAAATGGAAAGTTTTTTTTTTATAAAATCTAGTGTAGGCGAACGGGTAGACATTAATCAAAAGAACAAGTACCGAGGGTATAGCGGCGTTTATTTTGTGACTAAGACTACTTAAGTGAGTACGAATTCTACGGAAAACATAAAACCACAATAAACTTCGTGTTGACCCTGAGAAGCGCAATGTCCTCGCAAAACCTTTAATTCAACAATAGGTGCGTACTCAACTGACAAAGAAATGACGAATTAACCGGGCCGGGTTCGTAAATTGCACATTAAAGCAAAAGTAAACATATCAAAGGACACCTATTTATGAAAAGATTCGACGTTTTACCGCTTTATATTTCGCTTAAATTTAGACAGAACGGAAAATAAAAATTTACGGTTTCCGTGATAGGACCTTCGTCAACATCAGCTGAACGACCTTTATGAATACCAGGCAGTCAGTCTTTGTCTAAGATGACATATGTTTAAGGAGGTACCGGAACGAGATACTTCATCTTCCGGTTGATATGAACAAAGATTTGAGAGAGTCGCGTGTCAATGTTCTGAGGAACGCAAACTTGCATGCCAGTACACATATTGTAGCATGTACAGGGAGGGCTGCGCAGGCGCACGAATGCACTAATGAACGCGTGTCGCGCCGCTGACCCCCGACCCACGCGAGTTCGACGCCCGGAGACGCTCCCCGCACCTCGACACCCCGCTAGACCCTTGACACTACCAGGACGACGCAGACATCTTTATCATTTACTTCTTGTTTACTCTTTACCAGTTTAGTTGGAAGAAGCAAATGATTGCTGTCAATAATATGACGTTCATTACTTGTATCCTGTTCCTGGATTTTCAACAACAGTGGCAGTAAACATTCTTGTTATATGTACCAATAAGAGTTTTTACAGAAGTGAGTTGGTACAATATGAGAATGTTTTATGAAAGGTACTGGTGTGTCTTGGTCTGTCTATACGAGTCCTCAATTTTTTTTTGTTATGTTTGTGGTATTAATTCTCAAAATAATATTGCCTTTGGGAGAGACCTTTTTCTTTTGAGACTCCGTAGCTGCTGCGGAGAAATGTCTAATGCTTGAACTGAGAATTGAATCTAGGACCTCATACCCAGCAGTCGCGCTTTTGATCACTAGACTAACCAATTCTTTCTTTGATTTTTCCTTATTACAGTAATTTAATCATAACTTCATTATTCTAGAATTATAGTCATAATATCTAGTTGCAATAAATTGTATATTTGTGTTATCGAATTGTGAGTTATCCAGCAACCGGTGTTGTTTTGGTGTGACTGTGCATTAAACTGGTGTCGTGATAAGCCAAAAAAGGTACGTGTTTACCTATAATTGTCTCAAACGACAGAGCTGCACCGGCGCACCTGCCAGCAATTACGCAAAAGCGGACATGTGTAGTTAAAAACAACAAGATACCGGCACAACCCGTCACCCATGGGGTGAAACTTGCTGTGGTTTGCTGCACCTTCAAGCAACTCGTCTCGTCAAGAAATAACACCTTCAATCATCATGTCCATCCACTAATGTTTATTTAAAGATTCAAAGAAATGCAACAGTTCATGATAGTTCATTTATTAAGAAATAGACAAAACTGTATAAAGGAGTAAACTATGGCTTCACTAGAACATTCTTCGTAACCAAGTGCTACGTACAAAGCCTACGTGTTTGGGGTAAAGGTGGGGGGAGTGCCGCAATGGCGAGAGGTGCATAATTCGCGTCCGCAAGCACAGACAGTGGCCCTCGGGAGTCAACGTACTGTGGGGACCGGTTCACTAATCGATCCCGCACCGGCTGGCCTGCGCTCCTGTCCGCACCTAAACGCGACTAACGGCTCCTTCGCAACCAGCCACGACCAGGTTTCGTTACACGGCCGGTGCAGATTGTGCATTTCTTCAACTATCCAGCTCGTGCGCAGTAGTATTATGCACTCTATCTACCCAGGAATATTGTGCTGGGCTTAGGAATAATGAATATGTTTAATATCGTTATGTGGTAATCGTATAATACATAAACAAATTCGTCACGTAACCAATCAGTAGCCAGCCATTAGGTAGCCACGGACAGATTTTCCTGTGTCTGTTAGGTAATGTCTATTCACCAGAGAGCCCATTAAGTCATTATATCACCATAATGAACGTTTAGCCGGCAACATGGTTGGCGGCGTCGTCGTGTTTCTTCAAACCAATTGAAAAGAGCGTTAAACTCGAGTCTATCCGGGCCGATTTCCGTGGACTTGACAATGGTATTATTGTTCGTTTGATTGACCGTAGCGTTCCAACGACCACGACGCATCATTCAAGTTTTAGTTGTCTGTTTTAAAGAAAGTATCATCTTTTCACGCTAATATAACGGGTTCATCATAACGATCACATAATACCATGTCAATCTAATAACGTTGGACCAACATGGTCTTGGATAAATATAAAGTCGTACCTATCGAAGGAATGATTTATAAACTATCCAAGTAGGGCCCAAGATGAGTGATTTATATGATTCCACGACTAATAAACGACGCGCTCACTTTGCTGGCGCAAATAATGTTTATAACGATATGTATTTATGGCCATGGCCTTTCTTCATACGAATGTTTATATTTTATAACAACGCAGATGTAACAAGGTATTTTCTTATAAACAGTCGGGCGAAGTCTCAATCAACTTCCAATTTGGCAACGTGTGTAATTCTAAATTAGAAAAGTATGTTCCGAATGGCTAGTTTAATATACTCGTTCCAAGATACATTTTACTGGCGTGATAAATCGTCCAGCTCTCACTAAACGGTCGTTGATTCCGTCACATGTGTTCGTTCCTCGTACAATAGAGACGATGACAGCGCCAGCCGGAATAAATGACCGTCTCAAGACATCCACACAAGCTACAACGATAACTATACATGGACCCAAGCTGGTGTTGCAAGTTTTATTAGTGTAGGGTACTGCCCAGGTATGACAAATAGTAGCCCCAGTTAAAGACAAAAATGAATATAGGCAAATTCTTAGTATGGGAATGGATGAGGGGCGATGAAATGCATAAGAGTTGGATTGCGATGAAAATAAACACATTTTGACAAGGAAAGGGACAAAGAATATATTTTGTGGCGAGAGGGATACAATAAAATAGCAGGAAAGAATATTAGAAAATCGAAACTAAGTAACGAGTAAGTACGTAAAGGGACTTAGAACAATTTAATAGCATAACAATGCATGTATGTATTGCTTATACTAAGTACGAGTGTATGTTTTTTGTTTACTTGAACAAGAATCTTGGATCAACGCCAAAAACTACCTGATGAAATGACAAATAATGCCTATGAATGTCTAAAAAAGAATAGACGGAATGGCGCCGTGTCAGAAAAGACCCTGATAAAGCCCTCGCACAGCAAAGACGACGCAAGGCCGATGCGCGGTTCGGTGAGCTATTGTTAAATTAACAGGATATGATGAGATGCGACCTCGCCATCATAATCCAATACGTTTGCAAGGAAATAATTTTCATTAATGAATATTGCCTCGTTTGTGTAATGTGACAGGTTTCCTATTGAGGAAGTAGCAAAATTTAGAGAATTTTCTGATCTTTGAGCTGAAGTGTGAAAAAAAATATATCGACCATAAACAACTAGGAAGTCGAAGGTGCGGAGTAACGAACGGGCAACTGCCTGTTGCCCGTTCGTTGTGGCATAAATCCCAATCGAGGCATAAATCGCAGCAGCGAGCGGTGGCGTTCCGCCTCGCGACATGGAAAGCGTTTCTTGGCCGAGATCTACGCAGATCACGCCAGATAAATCTCGCACACCGCGTGTCGTACAGAGCCGCGAACGCGGTGAAATCAAAAATTGCTGTACACTTGATGCTAAATCCTAATTCTTACTACAGCATTATTAATCTCGTGTTCACTTTTATCTTATTGTTCATAAACCCAGTTATTGAGTTGATTGTCAATAGTAAATACGTGCACTACCTTTTCAAAGTTAATATTACGCATGTTCGGCTTTGTCTTTATAAAATACAAACTACCGAACAGCAAGAATGCTGCACATTTAAAGCTCGAGAGACCGGTTGTGGATAGTCGTACTCGTATTAGCAGCTTGCAAAAAGCTCAGCGTGGGCCGCAGCTGCACCTACCTACTGCACTTCTAGTTTTACTGTGTCAAGAACAACGCCTCTCGCCCCCACCCCGCGCGATGCCAGCATTTGTCACCTGAATTATACACGAAACACCAGCTCTTGCGACAAATGGTGCTTGCCATGGACGCAATCACCGCCATTGCTTGCGAGATGTTGCACTTTTTACTTTATAACAATGCCGTTTGAAAACTTCCCTATTTAGTAATCTTACTGTTTCAAAAACAATAGCAATTCAAATCTGTTTTACATGTTTCATACACAATAAGATAAATAAAGATTGTTTTGGTGTATTGACGTTCTATGCCGTATGCACATGATTTAGGAATTTCCAAATAAAATTAAAGTGATGACGCAGTGTAATTTAGTAAAAACCAAAACCATACATTATTTGTTCAGAGATAAATAAAGATTACCGTTTTAGTAAACGACCTTTCAGAGGTCCTTGGCATACAATCGTTGAGAAAGACAAGAAACTGAAAACATATCGACTCGTAGTCAAGTAAGCATTTTCATAAGCGTATATAAAATATCGTGCGACGCTTATTCAACAGGTTGTGATTATTCGATGTATTCAAAGGTGCTGATTGTTATAAATTACAGTTTGGCATTAGCCGTTGTATCCTTGAGTCAGCTTCGAGCGTGCGATTAAAGAAATCATTTTCACAACACGTACTTACATGCGCAATTTGCCGACAAACCAGCAATTACTGTCGCCGGCCCTTTGTGCAAAATATCAATTTATAGTCCTTCGTGTTCAATTCGTTATTATGTTAAGCTCTTAAATCCGGAACACTTGGACACGGTTCAATGGTCTTTTGGACAAATGTTACTTGAGAGTGCTAAGTTATTTTACCTAAGTAACTGGATTCATTGCAATGAATAGTTGAATATTCTGTTTATAAATAGCTAACGTGGTGAACAGGTAAACATTAATACTGGAGTGTATCATATTAATAATCTTAGTATTGCAGTTTTACTACGTGTATCTACATCTGGAATTCTTTGCGAACACTAACCTGCTATTACGAATGGTATTGAGAGTGTTCAATAGACTGGACGAGACCAAACTGCATAAAAAAAATACTAGTTACCAGAATGTAAAAAACAATAACTATATTTTGGTATGTTTGTAGCGCTCAGAGCATTTACAATTTAATTTAATTCTATCAGTCCAAACAAGTCATTCTCAATGAATATTTTTTTCCATGCTATCCACTATTTCAGAAATAATTTAATTTAGTTTTTGTTATTTTATTTAGCTTGATATTAACAGTAGTAAATATATCTTCAACATAGTTAACCCGTGTTGAAGTCATCTAAAATAACAAACATGAAATCAAAACATTTCTGAATATTAAAAACGTAACACGGAAAAATCCTTTCATAAGATCAAATTCGTAAAATCTCGGTCAATTGGGTAAATGAATGTCAATGTTAGCGTGGCCAAATGAAGAAAAGAGGAAAATAAAAGTCAAGTGCGTTCCCACGAAACGACACACATGGAAGGTCGTTACTTTAATCAGCCACGTGTGACAGCAGTACCATAGGTTGCGCTGCCAATTTGTACAACAAGAACCTTCTACTTAATCATATAGTAATTGATTGACACTGCTTGACGAGCGCCAACTAAAAGACGCCGCCAAAATCGATATTGTACATAGGTGCTCATACCATTTTTATATGGCAACTCTGTAAAATTATTTATTTATTGTTGTCAAGCCACGTCTACATACATTTCGCAGCGGTCTTGCGACAGACGCTTCGGATGATCTCTGCACGAATAAAGAAACAAGATTGCAATGGCGAGATAATATCTTATTTATGCTGACAACAAGAACAAAGACATGGCTGTTCGCAAATAATTATTTTAACTGAACATTTTAAAAGTGATGTTTTATCGTTTAAAAAGTAGTTACTATTTAATATACTTAATAGAACTTGTGTTCTCGCGGTGATTTCTACTCGCTTGTCTAATAAATATGATGCCATGTTCTAATATCTTTATTTTTTACAGATATGGTCAAGGTTTGTGCGAGTATAATTTTAGATCCACGAAAGGAATTTGCACAAGATCGGAGATAGCAAATAGAATAACATAAGCGCGCAGTCCCGCAAGGAACAGTAGTGGTTGGGAGCAGGGTCGATTCATTCACCCGGCACGACTCCCCACAATATGACTTATGCCCCGACAGCGCGCCCTAATCTGCAGATACCGTACACTAACCCGTACCTTGAGACACCGTTAGGTTCGCTCAATGCAGTCTTATATAATACATTCGAATATTCATGCAATATCCTTACGATCTTAACTTGATATATAGCTGCTTCTGTTTAAGTAAAGAGGGAGGAATTCCAAGCCAATGCACAAAATTACCTTCCAATCCATGCGCACGATATTGTGACGGTTTCGATTATAATTGATGTGTGTTTGTGAACATTGTACATCGTCAAGGACTAAAGAGATTTCCACTGAGAGGTTTTCGTGGACAAAACTAACGAGATTATATAAAACAAAATGGAAAGACTAGGTAAAGAAATGTGCTGGTTTATGAGTAAACCCTGTAATCAGATAAAAACAGTTCGGTTTCCTGCTATTCATCTCAAGATATTGCTAGCTTTAACGTTGGACCAGATTGGAAACAGGTAATGATAGAGAGTTAGGCGTAATGACCGAACAAGTGACACGACTCCACACGACACCGTAATAAGTATACTGTAGGGAGACCGGAGTCTTGTTAAAGCTGTTACGTTGATTTTATATCCAGACTTGTAAGAAAAAAGAAACCGGCCAAGTGCGAGACGGACTCACACACCGAGGATTACGCAAACTTGCGACATAAACGGCCATATCTTTTGCTTGTGTAGACTTAAGAGTTGAACTTCAACTCGATACCACTAGGCGTTCCTGGGATAAAGGGTCTTGACAAACAGATGGACAGACGGACGACAAAGTGATCTTATAAGGGTTCCGTTTTTTCTTTTAGAGGTAGGTACAAAACATGAGTGCTAAGTTTTCTTTTAAATACCCTAATAATGTAATAATTACTGAAACTTTCATAACTTTAAGACAAGGAAATGTACCTAACTTTGTCGTGGTTATGTTGTTTTTATAAATTCTAAACTGACTGTGCATTATTTATAAAATCCTTAAGGCAAACGGTTTCGTTAGAACAACAACAAAATAATTTACTTAATAATAGGGTTTTTCAGTGGATTATCCTTATACATTACTGAAAAACAGGAAAACCATATAAAATACAGGAACTTGCACATGAACTGACTTGCCTCATCACGAAGTTGCTTACTTAGCATTCACAGGACTGCAATATTCTATTTTAAAACTTTTTTTTAATAATAAAATTTGTGAATTATTGTCATAGAGTCGAGCACTCACCCGCCAGTGTCACACTTATTTCATTATTATTTAGATTAAGTGGTAAATGTTAAACTATGTACTTTGTTTAAAATAGTAGTAATAATTAGTAGCAGCTCCTTAGAATATTTATTGAGGCATTTTGTGTTAGTTAGAACTTTTGAGTTTAGAGCCTACATAATAACGTTTATTTAGGACGGTTAAATTTGTCGTGTTATTCTTTGAGTTACGTCAGAAATCTCATAAGTTTCGTTTTATCCATCGCAACTAAATTTGTTGAAAAATAATTTATGGTACAGTTAGCGACACCTAGTGACTAGTAGCGAGAAACGGCAAAACCCAAGGCAAGCTGAACGCTAACTAAAACTACACTACACCAACAGATGGCGCTAGTTGGTATGATTAAAATGGCCATCATCAAGTACCTACGTACTCGACCAAAATCAGTCTTTTTTTTTTTGTTTTATTTCAGGCTTAGAAGCCAATGTATTAGAATAAAAGATCATTTTATTGGTTTGATATTTGTAATATAAATACATCCAACGCGAGTAACGGTTTTTGATTATGTTGCCTACTAATATTAAATAAAAAAACATTACACAAGTATTATAGATTTAGATAGATAATTAACATCTACTCATTTGTAATTTTTTTTTCTATTTATTTCTATACTCTGCCTAGGCTTTTCCTAAGTATGTTGAGGGCCATTTCCAGTCTAACCGGATACATACATAAAGCAACTGCTTATCTGACTTCCACAAGCCAGGGTTAGTACTGGGTAACATGATACCCCTTGGTAACTAGTTATTAACTTTGGGGCCACTGACTAGCCTAAAATACTAAGACAACTGATAATGATGTTACAAATTAATATTCAATTTACTTTGCGGACTTATTAAGAGTATTTTTCGGTAATTATTAAGAGCTGCTACAGTAAATGAAGTGAAAGAAAATTTTAGCACCTTGGAAAGGATCGATTTTCTTTTTACCATTAAAACATATTATAAAAGCTACTTACTAGGCGGCCGCCTTCAAGAATATGTGTTAAGTAAATACGGGACGGCAAGTCAGAAGTTATCTAGGACTTTGCGTAACTTTGCGATTAAATCTATATAATATTGGAGGTTCGGAATCCGGGACAATAAGTCTAATTCTTGGATACGGCTAATTACGAGGCATACTCGGATTTCCTGGCTGTCGAGAGGAGCTCGTGGCTAAATAATAGCAGCCGCTCGGGTCGATCTTTAGGTTAAGCCGCGCTTGCCTAGGTTGGTCTGTGGATGGGTGACCACCCGTTACATACCGAGTTTCCTCCGTGCCTCGGAAAGCACGTTATGCCGTTGGTCCCGGCTGTCATTTGTAGATCTTTGACAGTCGTAACAGGTAGTCAGTGTTCCAAAAGTCTGACAACCAGTCTTACCAAGGGGTATCGTATTACCCAGTATTAACTGGTTGTGGAGGTCAGATAGGCAGTCGCTCCATGTAAAATACTGATATTCAGCTGCACCCGGTTAGACTGGAAGCCGACCCCAACATAGTTGGGAAAAGGCTAGGCAGATGAGACTCGGATTTCCTGGCTATCTCTGGCAAGCCTAGGTAATTGATGATAACTGGAAAATGCAGTTTGACTGTCAAGATAATATTATCATAAACAAATCACTTATTTATAATAGTGACGTGGTTGCAGCACGGTAGGCAAGTAGCAACCGCGCGCAACACGACACATACGATTGCCTCAATTGGAAGCAATAAATGTTTTGCTTAGTTGGATATTTTTGAGAATTCATGTGAATGGCTATAAGAGCTGAGGAAAACCAAAGAAACAATGTATGGACCGTGTGAAGTTATAACTAAAAAAGAAGTGACTGCTAGGAGAATGCGTAAGAGGGAAGTGCAGAAAAGGATTAGAGATATCATGCTGACCTTAAATAGATAATAAGGGTATGAGAATAAAGATGACGATTTCCTTAGTTAAATCCTAGAGATGATGAGAACCAAGTGTTTCCTATTTGAATGAGTAGGTCCAGAAATATCATCATCCAACTAAATGATCAACAAGGCTACAGCTGGTTGCCAACTTTATATTTGGGTGTACAAGGTAGTAATAATAAACTGGTTTAATAAAATAATGTGTGAATATGTATAGTATATTTTATATAATACAAATATTATTGTAGAATTCACATTGGCTCAGTAGAGTAAACTACTATTAAATGATCAAGTGAATGTGTAAAAATGAGTCAGGTTTAGTCACTAATGACTGATAGAAATACTTGGATTTGATTTGTCACTTGTAAAAAGTATTCTTGAGTTGAGCATTGATAGCTTTGGCCCAAATATTATACTTCAGTAGCTATTGTTTCCTTTGCATAATAATTGTTACCTATTATTATATAATTTTAATCTGACTAACCTTTCTCTGTCTCCTCCCCCCCGGCTGCGGCTTCGCTTCCTGTAGGATCCTTCTGTGGATCCGTCGTCAAGGCGGCGGCGCTTCGCCTCATATGATCGAGACCGCGACCTGGAGTGCGACGAGTAGTGCTTCCTACGAGTGCGCGGCATCTGGAAACAGAACAAACCACCATTATATGTGTCCATCACACCGAGGAGTGAACCAACATGTTTGTGAAACTTCACCAGTATGACAGTTGTATTATGTAGTAGTTAGTTTTTAAGTAATGTTTCTGTTAGATGCTAAGGATTCAGTTCATGTTGTGTGTATGCATGTTTGTGGCTCCTGGTCTGCTCATACTAGCTCTGTCTGATGAACCACATGCTTCCTCCTCACAATGTACAACCAATTCCAGTGAAAGAGAAATATTAGCATTTTTCATTAGAATATATTTGAAAATATATGTTCATAGGCAGTTCAGCAATTGGAATAGCAAGCTGTGGACTGCCAAGCTAAAAATGGTAACATTATCGGCAGCTGGAATACTAATGGGCGCTTGTACCATAAGCATGGCTATTGCTGTTTGCTGTGTAAGCCAATAGGGTTTGTTGTTAATCAATTGGTAATTAACAACAAGATATTACACACTCAAGTAAGTACTTTGATTTTGATTATTCAACATATAAATATTCAAAATGTTAATATTCATGTTAAAAAGGTTGTATTGTTCAATTATTAGAGTATTCTGTAGAATTATTTGTTAGCATGCCTACATGGCAAAGTAAATAAGTATTAAAAAGTTGTTCTATTATTTATTAATCAGTCAAAGCAGGTTGTTAACTGAAAGACTGGAAGGTCAACTTTATAAGTACAAACTTTTAGTATTTTAAGCTGTATTGACTGATTCCTTTTATCTTTTTTACTTCATAAATTCTCAGCTTATACTACTAGTCTTTGTTTTCTTTGATTTAGTTCACTTTAATCTTCTGAACACCATTGTCACATATATGTGACAAGCAAGTGCATACCCTGGAATCCAACAACACAAATATGTGACGCAAAATGAGTGGCTTGGTGTGGAATGTATTAATGCTGTGGTGTTCAAAAAATTAAATAAATTATATTTGTGATGTTTGATGTCATCGAAAGCCTCCTCATTATTACAATTGTAGTTTAAGTATGAAAAGATAAATGGTAAAAAAAAAGTTTGTTACTCTAACACTGAAGTTATATTATAAAATAATATGATCCCAAGTATGATAGAGAAACATTCAAATGAGTTTCCGTAGGACCAGTGAGTATTAGATGTGATGACATCTTATCATCATACATATTAATCAAAAACAATCAGTAACAAAAACATCTACAATGAAAGAATTCCACCTAGGATGATGATAACTTTGTGTTAACATCAGCTATGTCTAATGAACTTGAAATACATTCTTTAATAGTAGAAGTCTGTTATGTCTCGTTTTACTGTTGCATCAAGCCATTCCAATCATAAACCAAACATGCTAAACAATGTATGTCTGTCAAAAATAATGTGACAATTCGTTATTATTTTTGGCAGTCACACTTTAGGAAAGTACAACCGTACTTCCACTTACCATAACACAGATACCAAATACTCGTATCCGAGAGGTTTAAGCTGAAAAACATAAACTGTTTTAACCATTGACAATAAGTCAAGGTGCGTAGTGGAAATTTATAACTTCACACTGGACATGCACATTGATTATAAGCAATTAACTTTAAAAAGATGATAAACATAGAATTCTGATGTCAAAGCTCTCTACCATAGTAGTACCTGCCAGGGCTGATCAATTAGTAGCTAGGTAGCAGTCTGAACTGGTATATTAGTCATTTACAAACAACCCAGATTGAGTTGAATAAAGGACGAGCAAAGCAGTGGGTATGTCACTTGGAGACAATTTTATGATAATGAATGATAAAATATTGTTTTTCCGTAGTAAACACATTTCCATCACAAATGGTGAATGTTTTTGCTTTTGTTTTGTGTTTGCTTGAAGTAGAATACGCAAGTAATCGAAAAAAAAAATACGGGAAATATCTCCTACTGATTAGAAATTTTACAAACAATTACAATTTTGTAGCGTAGGTATTGATTATAGTAGCCTTGAAAATAAAGTCACCTATCTTCAACATTCTCAATAATGTCAATTAGTTGTAGATTTATATGACTAGCTGAACTAACGTTAGACTCCAAAATACCAATCATAACGCAGCTGCGACGCCTGCAATTACATTATCACGTATCGTATCTCGATGTCTACAATAACTTTGCGAAAAACGGTGCCCTGTGCCCAAAATAACAAAAAATGCAACATAAGCTAACATTACTACAAAACTATGTATACGAAACAATCGTTCAAATATCTAACTTGCCCATGTAGACATTACAATAAATGTCACAAGTTATTTACATTTTACATGCTGGCGCCATGTTGGTTTCTCTACGACTCCGCTGGAGCCCTAAGTACGCGTTGATAATAAATCACATCCATTTAAACTTACCCTCAATTCACGTAAATATTTCAATTTACACCAAAGTAGTTGAGTGAAATTAGTAAGACAATTCCAAGTTCGCGATGCTGAACCTTGAAGTATGCTTCTTCGCAATAAAGGCCCGAACATCGATCCGAATCCAAGACAGATGCCTGTTGGTTGGTTGAACGCAACGCGATGGCGTAAAATCGTAACTCAAGTTTCTCTTCCGTATCAAGAAAAATATTTAAATACTCTATCAACCACATAGAGTTTAATAAGATGATATAGTAAAAATTAAAAACATGTTTATGTATAAATAATTATTTTAAACACATGTTTTAAGAAAGTATTTATAATAAAAGAACAAAAAAGTTTTAATTCTAAAGGAAGTTGTCGTAATACTACCGCCATCTAGCGTTATTTACTAAAATCAGAAATGAAAGAAACACGTTGTACCAACAAAACGAACTTAAGTTTAGAATGCGTTCGTAACTGTATTATTAATTTGCTACGTTCATTTAATTGCGTTGTGGAAATAATGCGAGGATTAGACTTGTTTGCTGATGAATGGAAGACGGTACTGATAGAATGTTTGCGGTTGGTTCCGTGAGAAGGCCTTCTTCTTGTTCGAGAGAGAGAACCTTCTATTATTGAAGCGGCACCAGCCAGATGAAAAGAAAACAGAGCGACGGTAACATTATATGTTATTAATGGGTAAACAGCTGTTTTAATTGAATAGATTTAAAATAATAAAGCTTCTAAAAATTCAGAGATAATATTATTATTTTTTTACACAATGTACAACGTTATTCGCTATAACAATATTAGCGGTTTTGATTTACGTATTGTTTTGTTGTATAAAGCGTAATAAAAACGCTATACTTGTTACATACAACAATTAGTCTCGCCTTGAAATTTCTAGATAATTCATTTTGCTACGTTGATATACAAATTGTGAAAAAGTTGCAGCCCTGTGAGTCCTGTGACGGAGAACGGACCACAGACAGTCGGCGTAGGCGTAAGTATTGTGTAGTACCACATCGTGACCACATCACTGCAGCTGCTCTCAGTGATTTACATTTGCCTAGCGTTTTCTCAACTAAGTATGTTGGGTTCGGCATTTAGTTTAGCCGGATTCGTTTGAATACTGGTATCACAGACAGACGGCGTAGGCGTAAGTATTGTGTAGTACCACATCGTGACCACATCACTGCAGCTGCTCTCAGTGATTTACATTTGCCTAGCGTTTCCCCAACTAAGTATGTTGGGTTCGGCATTTAGTTTAGCCGGATTCGGTTGAATACTGGTATTTTGCAAGGGGAACAGCCTATCTGACCTCCAAAACCCAGTTAATACTGGATAATCCGATACCGCTTGGGAAGATTTCGCTACCTTAACGTGCTTTGTGAGCCTTAGAAGAAACTTGGTATGTCATGCGTGGTCACCCATTCACGGACTGAAGATCGACCCAAGCGTTTGTTAATATTTAGCCACGAGCTTCTTTGGCGCCTAGCAGTCGGTGTTTTATTTTGTATCAATAAAATTAATACACAAATAAAGGCATACACTGTCAAGTTACAGTTCGCGTTCAGCGCTATTTTGGTTTCTGAGCCTGTTGTCAATTTATTACTTACGAATTTAAATGTGAACGATGGATGTGCATCATTGTTCTTAATTTTTACAACTCTTGATCATGGCGCATAATAAATCAGATGTGGTAGGTACACATTAGGTATTGCAGTTTTGTTTGAAACAGCTCGTATTCGAGAAAAAAATGCGTTGCTTTGTACTCCATCTTCAGTTGTGGGATTACATTTTTACTTGGTTACATAAAGTGGTTATAATGTTGTCTCATCTGCACCATATATTTTAGATAAATCTACCTATTCTACCTATTTTGTGATGAATGTTCTGACAGCACTAGTGTCATTGAATTTTTCTGTTCTGTGTTGACGATTTTCTCTCCACTGTGGGTCGCAGCAACATGGCAACAACACCATGCGTTCAAGTGTTATTGTGTTAGTGTCCCCCATGCGCCGGAGAGCACGTTAAGTAGTTGATCCCGCCTGATTGTTGTGTGACTGTTGGTCGTGTGGGATAACCGTTCCATTAGCGCATGAGAATGAAAGAAAAGAGAGTGTATCTTTGTTAGCGCTTGTTTGTGCACGCGTTTCTTTATTATTATCCTAGGCAGGACATGTCTGTCGTAAGCTGAACGAGCCGCCGTTAAACATAGGATTGGTGACCAGACACAGCGAAACGAAATCGCATCGCGGCAGACCACGTATAAGACAACAGGACGAACTAGGATGTCTTTCTTATGAATAGGATAGTATCGAAGAATTATGACCAATCGAAGCAATGGAGGGAGGCCTTAACACAGCAGTGGGAGACTACGGGCTAGTAAACAATAAACCCTCACTGATGGGTATCACATAACAGTGAGTTTGTTTAACACACCACAATGACTTAGGTAATGGAGTTCGGTTAAGTTATGTCGTCCTACACGCGAGTTAAGGCACGGGGAGAAGCACACATATTTTATTCACTGAGATTTATCACCAAGAACAAAAAAGATCAGTTATGGTGAAAAGTGTTCGATCTTGCTGCAAGACACTTGAAATTTTTAATCAACAGAGTGCGTACCTTAATAGTACAGTGGGAAGAAACTGGTATAATCTCTGTATCTTCAATACTCGTGCGACAGGCTCTCTACAACTACCTCCTTACTCACTGATACTTTAAATTTTCCACACACAGATGTCGCTGGGAGTCGATGCAGGGACCATAATCGCCCATTCAGAAATTTTCGGTTACCCACTATGATTTTTTTCTTATAAGACTGTTGAAACAAAATAATGCAAATGTTGATTTATCATTTGTTTACTTATTTCGTTACTTTTAATCATTTTATTACCAACTTAAGTAAAAAAGCGAAATACTAGATCACTATAGGTAAACAAAAGAGCTTGAAAACTACCAAGAGCAAGAGAGAAACTGGATCAGTTAGACGATGAGTGAAAGTGTGAGGAAAGAAAGCAGGCCGAGAGAGGCCGACCTTCTGGCGGGAATCAGCTGATCGGGTTTGCGCAGTGCGCAAAAGTGCGGGGTGCGGGGGGCGCGGCTCGGCTCGCGACCGGGGAGACGGCGCGCCCGGCCAGTCGCGCGCGCTGCGCCCGCCCTCCGAGCCCACGACCCGCCGCGCACCGCCGCGGCGCCGCGAAACGCTCACTTACCACAAAATAACAGAAAACTAGCACCGCCAGCGTCCGCGAGCACCCTACGCTCCACACTAATGCTGTAACTGTGATATTAGTACAAAACTCCACTGTCGACGCTGGCCATGCGGGCACACGACGCGCCGGACAGATCCGACTCGCAGCCTCCCGCTACACGCGCTAGCACGCTGTTATGAGAGACGTTATGAGAGACGTTCAGAGCGTACCTGATACATGTACAAAAATGTTCGATATGTCAATTCAAGAAGTGAACGGGAAAGGACCTAAAAAGAGGAAAAAGTCGTTAGAGCATATCTGTGATAATGAGGAGCGTGCTGGTGAAGAAGCAGCGGGTGCGAGTGCGGCGCCGGAGACTCGGGGTGGCGGCGCCGGGCGCGAGGCGGGTCGGCAGCTCTTGCATTGGCGCGACATGCCACAGCACCTGCAGTTTAACCCCTACGTGCTCACCGGCTACCGGCCACTGCAGAGCTGGGCCGGCTGCGTCGGCAGCCTGTTCTACTTCCACAACGAGACTATCAACATTCTCACTCATGGTAACGTACCCATTGATTTATTTGCCCGTTGTTACGTATTACAGTGGCACAAGTTTGCTCTTGTTTCTCATGAGAGGCCGGTTACATAAAGGCACATCTGCAACTTGACGTTTGTAAAACTTACATACTATTACGAGATCTAATTAACTATTTAGGGCGTTTAATTCGTATAAGGAACCGAATCGTAAAGGATGGAGGAATTTTAACTTAATTAAAACCTTAAATATAAAATTAAACTTAATGATAAGTGCTGGTCGGCTGCGGGTCGTTTGAGAGCAATAAATTGCGAGCATTCCATGTATACGTATACGTAGCAGGTGGCTAGATGCTACGGAAGCCGTAGCCGTAGCACCGGGTTACGGGCTACGGGTCCTCGTAGCACATTAAATGTGCCATTAAGAAATGGCAAATGGAAAAAAATTACGTTAAAGTAGTTGTCTACTTTATTTTGGTAAATGGAGATGGAGCCTTTATGTGCTTTTATATGAGAAATTGTTAATTTATGTTAGCAAATGAAGATATATTAACGCAGTTTCCTTATTCTGCACAAACAAGAATCATCGGAAGTACTTTATCTTAGTCCCGTATTAGTAGTTATGTGATTTGTAAGAACACAGCTTTAATTTCAAGCCAATCTATGCGAATAAGGATAAGCGTTAGTATTTTCCTTAAAACATGGTTAAACGAAATATTAAGGACCTAGGAAGCGGGCTTTACTTTGAAATATTAACGTTTTTAATACTACCTATATGGATGTAACTAAGAAACATTGTTAAAACATTCTCGTAATCCTAGTAAATAGTTACGCACATCAGACTTTGAATTTGTAGCTCTATCTCCGCCAGAGCGCTATCTCGGTCGCTGCGACGAAAACCACGTGTTCTATAGATTTATATTATTTAATTAAATCAAAATGATTATGACATCATAATCATTTACAGTTGTTTTAACACATGACATCTCCGAAAAGTGTATAGTGATTGTTTAAGGCACTTGGTATGCACGGAGCCTCATTATTTCCATGAATTGGACACATACCAGTTTCTGGATTGCTTCTGAGAAATATAATAGGTGATGAAAGAACGCCTTTTCACCTAGTACACCCCGGGAATCGATGCCAAGACTTCACATTCAGCTACTGCTGCCTTTGCACAACGGATGTCTTACTGTGTTCTTTTTTTTAAACCATAAAAGGTACGCATTATTTAAGGAGATATAGTTTTGTACCTCTTATAGATTTGTACCAATTCGGCAAATTCACAGGTATTCGTTTTATATTCGAAGCACTCGCCGTAACCGATTGAATGGGACTCGTCTATGGGGCAACCCCATAAAACCGGGCATTGTGAGTATTTGTGAGCCCTCGGGGGCAATGCAGCGTTATCTTACCCCCATCTATTGTATCGAGGAACCCCATGGAATAGCCTCACGGATTGCCGGTAACCCCATTACTTAGGAACATTTTTAATTCAGGTGTTGGTACGTATGAAAGGGGTTGTATATTTGTGTAAAATAGGGATTCTATTTTGCTTTATTTTTTGCATAAATAGGTAAGAGTTTGTATTTACGTCTGCAAATTATGGATTGGACTGCTAGCACATCTATACCAGGCCAACTAATCTTCAGGTTGGTGATGAATGCGAAAACCAGACCAACAGTCGGTCGACTGCGCTCGAACAAATGGTTGGTTGGTAGGCGGCTTTGAAGAGAGCGCTTGCAGTGTCGACCGATTAAACATTCGGTTAAGATGCGCGCAGATTAAGAGCGCCGTAGTGATCAATGAGTTTGCCGATAGTATATTTGGATTGGAAGGCAATCGTATAGCCCACTAACTAATTTGTCGGCCAATACCGAAACGTTGTAATATGCGCTCTAGCACAGATGTTCATACTGATTAGGTAGGAGACCGATTAAACTATAGGCCGACAGAAAGTCTGCAGTCTGCGGGAACTTGAGGCAGATTGGTGCATATTAACTTCTGCCTTTGGAGCCGTGTGCCCATCCAAATCCGTTCAGAAGTTAGGCATGAAAAAATGAACAAATTTTCGGGCAGAATTATTTTCGCATTATTTGGATTGAATCGTTAAATCATTTCATATCATCTGCCAAGCCCAATTTATTGTTTTTTCGTTTAATTATTTTTATACATATTTTTTTATTAGGTATATTCTTAAATAGGTATTTTTTATTCAAAAATAAATAAAACAAGAAACATTTAAAATGCCAAAAATAGAAGCCCAGAGAAAAGAACCTCCTAACACTACAAGCCGTATCCAAGAGTACCGCTTTCTGTATTATAAGCCTTTGATCCAGCTGCCTAACGAGAGCCTCCTCAGGTATTGGCCAAGGCTCTTGGCAATTAAGCCATTGACAGATACGATTATCAGCACAATGATCGCTGAGTCCACATCCCACTTGTCGACCTCGCGAGCCAAGTAGTCAATGTACTTGTTTTTTTTATCTTTTTCGGCTTTCACGAAGTATTAGTCATGCGGGACCGTTATGTCAACATCGAGATCGAAATAATTTTGATCAAAGCATAATATCACAGAGTATAAGTAGATGGGTACATTACTGGGCATGTTTGTATCTCCTACTTTATCACAACACTTGGTTCTCAGGCTTCCGCTTCTCCGTATAATCCCTAGATAAACTAATTATAAACACAAATTAGCAACCACCTCCGTTGGGTTCCCTCTATCTGGCAGAATCTTGATGTTCCGAAATTTATTTGGCATAACACACTTAGCATAATTTTCTTTAAACGAACAGTTTAAAGGCATAAACATTATTTGGTATAATTATCGTTTGGCATAATGTTTAAAACTTCGAATTTACAATGGCATACTTTTAAGTTGGCAGAATTACATTTAGTATAATTACGATTGGCAGAGTTCAAATTTCGCATAATATATTATTTGGTATAATTTCACTTGGCATACTATGCAGACGGCAGTAATGGCTAGGTTAGGTTAGGTTAAAACTGTGACCTTCTACGCACGAGCCGAGCGAGCGTAGCGAGCGGTGCCGCGGCAGCGGCCGGCGAGTGCCAGAAACGACTTGCATTAATAGAAAAAAAGAGATTGTTTTAGGTAACCATGGAGTTTCTTGCCGGTTCTTCTCCATAGGAAACGACCAACCCGAACCGTGCATCTTTTCTCGACGTTTTATAAGTGCCCATCTAGGCCTATGTAAAATAAAAATATTTTCATTTTTGATTTTTTGGTAGGTTACCCGGAACTGAACTATTTAGATTAGGATAATTCAATTAAACAATTACTAAAATAAATGACATTATTTTAAAAGAACTAATTAATTAAAATAAATGACAACTTAAAATGACAAAGATGATCCTAACTATAAACTTTCTGCGATATGACAATACTGCCGTTTATCGATGTAAAATATATGCCAAAAGACGATTCTGACTGTGAACTTTCTGCGATATGATGTTTCTACTTTTTAAATATTATGGATATGAAGTTTATGCCTACAGATGATTCTGACTTACAAAATTATGAGTTTAGAATGTATGATAAATGAGTGTCTGCTAAACAATTTTCTGCGAAGTGAAGTTTATGCCATCCGTTGTTATGCAAAATAAAATTATGACATAAAAAGTTCTGCTAGAAAGGGTGGACCCACCTCCGTTAAGTGCACTTACATACATATAACTATACTGTACTAATCAACTACTAATTAATTCTATTCACAGCGCTGAAACTATGAAATCAGAGTGAAATTGTAAAATAATGTATAATCAGCACATTGTATAGCTAGCTCATGCCCGCGGTTTCGCCCGCGTGGCTTTTGGTAATTCTCCCACGAGATCGTTTCAAGTTATAAACTGTCTGTTTCTTGAATTTCATCCAAATTCCTTCAGTAATTTTGGCGTGAAACAGTACTAAATATCCCGACATCCATACATCCTCACAAAAAATCGCATTTATCATATTAGTAGGATGTTTCCGCTACTGGAACACAAGGCCCCTCTCTCTGTGAGTCCGTGGGCCGTAATCCACGATATGGCCACAAGTGTCAGTCGGTAGAAGTATCTACAGAAGTATCCACGTCATCAGAATGGTAAGCATATGACAGAAAGTTCTATCTAGTGTGAAACTTTAGTGATCCTGTTCTTTCATCCACGGTGTATACGGCTAGAAATAAGTATGTTTGGCCTATTATTATTTTACTTCAATTGTTTGTGTAGTATTAGCAGCAGGTACACCATTGGCTAACCCCTATTATATTTTCATGTTCGTCATCATACATCTAAAGGTTGTCTGGAAGATATCGCTATCAGCGATAAGAGCCTTTGTTTGTTTGTTTGTAGAGTTAGTAAAACAGTTTTGTTTCCATTTTGGTGTGCAATAAAGTATATTTTATTATTGCACTCGCACCAGCTTCAAACTTTGAGTGTTTAGCATGTGCGAGGGAATCCCCCATTCTCGAAATCAGGACTCATGGTAGCAGGAATACCGAAGGGTTCGATTTATCTAAGAGGGTGTCCAGCATGACTCTTTATTTCCACAGACCGAACACCCCTCTAGAATAAAAGGTTAGTCGGTACAATACAAACTTTATTACATTTTCCATGCAGCCATAATCATATGAGCTCACCACTCTATTTAATTCCATACACAAAGCGAAATTACAAAAATGATGCTTAACCAGTAATTTCTCGATACCGCAACAAACGTCATTTCGTAAATTATACTTGATTACCGATAGTTACCGTGTTTGTATTGGGTAATCATGTAGTTAATATATTGTCAATAACTTGGGTAGGCTACTAGGCTGGGTTGGCTCTTCATTTATGCAATAGTAGCAAGAATAAGCGCAGCGTAGCAAATAAAGTTAAATGAATTCACTTTTATTTATTGTTGTACTAGCTTTTGCCTGCGGCTTCGCTCGCGTTAAATTCGGGGTAACAGTTCCCCTTGCGCCTTATTGATTTGTAATAGCAACGATAAGTTTTCCCTGTTCTTCCCTCTTTCTCCCTCATATCCCACTTTAAAAAAAATTGTCTATGTCCGTCTCCTGGTTCCCAACTATCTCTATACCAAAAGTCATCAAAATCGGTTTAGCCATTAAAGCGTGAAGAGGTAACAATCAAACAAACAAAGTCACTTTCGCTTAATATTAGTAAGGATTTCTTAGGGTATATTGTCTTTGTTTCCTTATATTTTCCATACTTGAATTACTTATTGTATGTCTCTACAAATATTCACATAGGTACATATATCTACATAGATAAATTGATTACAAGAAAGATTTTCCAAAATCTAGTTCAAAACAAATTTTTACATACTGAAAATGTTTTGGCCTTGTTTGGGATTATGAGTTTAACATAAATATTTACTTTAAATAATCAAGTCAGTGCTTTCTTATGATACGGAAAAACAATGTTTAACACATTAGTAGCTTTGGCGCTACTTATAGCCTTTGCCTAACATATATCATAATAATTTGTCATTGGTAGCAGATGCTAATTTGGTGAATTATCCAATTTATAGATATTTTGGTATCGATAAACCCACTCCTTCGAACACGGCACGATAAATGTGTGTAATGTGTGTATACTACATACCAATAAGTTTTTATACGACATCTTACGTTACTCGAAGGTGTACGTAGAGGTTAGGTAGAAGATTTAATTTACAGATCACCTATATTTCGCCGGTACTAAAAACGTCCTGTAGAAATCCAATAATTAAGAAATGGTTTTCCTAACTCAGTACGCGAACCTAGTCGCGTAACAGCCGTTATCTATTTATATAAAAAAGGCATTTTATCACATGACGTGTAGCGAATAACGATAGTAACAATTAACGTGTGGCTTATTAACGCATTTTTATGTGCCATTCGTCTTAATTTAAGCTATTCTATAGGCGCACTCAACATTTATTATGTGTGTAAATATTTTGATGTCCACGTTATATTGAATATAAATATAGGTAATACGAAAATAACTGGTAAGTAAGTAACACTGTAAAGTTATTGAATCAACATCAACATTTTGAAGACCTGCTATTTAAATTTAATTAAAAAAAAAACGCGACGTTTTAAGGCGCTGTACAAAGCAAACACTTCGTAAAACGTCTAGTTTTTCGTCGCAAAGTTAGCCGTATCTGTACATGCCACTAGCCAAAAAAAATTACCGTGTATAGTTCAATACATAAAGTAAAGAGTTACACAAAATAAGTTTACAAAAGTAGTCTAGAACTACGAAAAAAAAAATGTTTTAAAAGACCAAGAAAAAATTTTTTTCGTCTCGAAATTCTCAATTTTTTCAGCGACAACCATCATATTTTTTTTATCTATAACAAAGAAAATTGTATATACTAAAGAGATATCTAAAATTTTTCAAACATTGAGCTGTATTTTTTTTATATTCAATAAAAACTGCAAAATTACCTACATTTTGGCGGACATGATATTCAAATAAAATCAAATACCGAAATATTTTCGACCTTATTTCTATTCTTTCGATGCAATACTGTCGTGTACTTGTGTCAGACCACGCCTAGTATGCAGCTAGCGTCACTTTCGTGAATACCTAAAGATTAGCTTATTGCCGCGCCTTAAAGCGTGGTATCACCGCTTTCACATCTCCCTGTATGATACCCAGCCAAAAAGCGAGCATCGACCTATGCATTATGAGTTTCATTCATTTAAACCAAGAGTTCATAAGTTCAAAGGACGCATTAATGGACGTGTGCTAGCTAACGAGTGATTACCGATATGAAGATGTGACCTTAAAACTTTACATCACTGACAAAACTTTTATACTTTTTACTTTCTATAATTGCATATTATCTGTTACATCTCCTTTTTCCACAAGCGAGTAAACGAAATGCTTTACTTTACAAATTTTAGCTTTCAAGGTAAACCACCCTTTGCACGATAACATCTTTGTGCCACAAAGGCTTAACAGTCGTAAGAGTTTTTTTAAGCTCTAAGGAAAGGCTCAAGCTGTGACGAAAAAGTGTTTCCTCACCCAATCCATTCGTGCCACTTGCTGAAAATCCCCCACTTGGACTCGAGTTGGCCAAAGCAAGGAAAACCTGTTCAGGTATTTAAAGATTACTCTGCCCTGAAGCGTAAATGTGATGTTGCTCCAGAAACGATGGGACACTTGACAATGTGTTCTGCCTGTCCCGTTCCCTGCACAGGAGCTGATGGACGCTACTAAAAGCGCTAAAGTCGTTGCTTTATTTGGGCTGACTCAATTTAGATTGTTATCGACACGCTAAGAAGATGAAAATAACATTTGTGTTTGGAAACACTTACCTAAGCAAACAGTAAAATTGTCCTTTGGTTGTTCCTGTATCAACATATTTTCCGTTTTTTTAAGAATCAGCGTATAGCGTTCTTTTTGCAGACACTAAGGCCTCTTTTTTGTGAGCTGTAATCAAACAAACGAGCTCAGTATGGGTCATCTACAAGATGCCAAATTACTTGAAATCTTAGGGTGTAGAATAAAGAAAGGAACTCCCCCTCCCTTTATAATGAGTTACCTAGCTTGACCCGTGGCAGTCAGACACGGTTTGCTAATAATGTCAGTTAGACTGAGCTGAATGGATTGCTGCGGTTCTTGCGGTTGATCGCCCACAATTGTGGCTTGGCAATGTAATGCACTAATTCACTCGCTGATGCTGTAATTTCCACTGTTCAAGAAGCCTTTCAGGCGTAGTTAACTTTTTACTTTACCGAGTACCTACTTGCTTGACTTAGTGTGCATCCCAACATCGCGTTTGGCTTAGTCTCAGTTTATTAGGTGTTGACACGGTTTCTTCCATAAATCTCTAATTAAAACCCCTTTACCCTATGTTGATACTCTAAACTTGATTTATTTAAACTTCATGCACAATACAGACAAGCCACAAGATATTCTCTAATAAACTTTTAATTTCAATAAATCCGTTATCTACTTGTTCGTGTCAATGTGATTTGGCCTGTGCAAGCTGGCAACGCAACTATTTGATATCCTTACTAATATTATAAAAGCGAAAGTGAGTTTGTTTGTTACCTCTTCACGCTTTAATGGCTAAACCGATTTTGATGAATTTTGGTACAGAGATAGTTCGGAACCAGGAAACGGACATAGGCTATTATTTTTTTAAAAAGAGTGGGATATGAGGGAGGAAGAGGGAAGAAACGGGAAAACTTAGCGTTGCTATTACAAATCAATAAGGCGCTACCGAATTTAACGCGAGCGAAGCCGCGGGCAAAAGCTAGTATACGTATATTTTTAAGAAGATAAAAGATGTGCCAGTTGAATGTCTTCTCGAAAATGAAAAGAAAAGACGTGAAAGTTGACCCGTCGGTGTCTCTTGGGCGCGATTTATACAGGCGCTAGCAGCGAGTGCCTCCGACGTTGGACGTCGAGCGAGCACGTTTTATTTTCCTGATCCAATTTTATACTTAAACTTGCTTCTTTTACAATAAATTTAACTATGTAGAGATGTAGGTTACATACTAGTCTAAATCGTTTTGACCGAGTTTTTTGGAGGACTACTTAATTTTTTCTATAATTTAATTATTAAAGTGAAGCTTTTATTACATCGTCTCAAACTTTTTCGTCTGCAAACACGCCGACAAAGTGGTAAAATAAAAATTGGAAAAAAATGTTTTATTAGGGTAGCCACCCTATATGTAAAGTGGGAAGTGATTTTTTTTTAATTTCAACCCTAACGTGTGATATATTGTTGGAAAGGTATTTAAAAATGAATAGGGGTTTACTAAAATCATGTTTTGATAATGTCTATAATTTCGGAAATAATCGCTCCAAAAGTAAAAAACAATGTGTCCCCCCCCCTCTAACTTTTGAACCATAAGTTTAGAAAATATGAAAAAAATCTGAAAAGTAGAACTTTATAAGGACTTTCTAGGAAAATAATTTTGAACTTGATTGACACAACAGTTTTTGTACAAAAAAGACAAAAAGTTGTACAAAATAATTTCCTCCTCCACCTTTAAACTCATAAGTGGGAACACTTATTGTGACAGACGGGAAACTACGGAACCCTACACTGAGCGTGGCCCGACACGCTCTTGGCCGGTTTTTTTAATATGGATTTGATGTTCGTAATAAACTTATTAAAATTCGATTATTTGTTGGAAGATAGTGATTTGTTTTATTGTAATTACACTGGTGGACCGAAAACAACATAGATCCTACACACAACACACACATTTCTATGTAGCCGTCTAGGTAACCGGTGACATAGAGCTAGCTTCTGTGTACTTACTCCGTTTGCTAAGCCGACAGACTGAAGTGTGATATTTCAGTGTGAGGCGGCCATGTAAAGCTCCTGCTTATCAAAGGACGTATTGAGACAAAGTATACTGAAGTAGAAGGGAATACAACATAACAAATGCATCCAATGATTCTTTGCTGGAATAATCTTATTTACTTTGCCCATCGTACTTACCAGGGTTCAAATGTAAGCAAAAAGAAAAATACTTAGTAAAGAAAGGGAAGACTCAGGAAAATGTTGTTATTAAAGTGCAGTTGACTAAAATGAGGATTGTAATAATGGTGATAAGGGAAAAAGTAGTAAAGCAAAGAAAGAACTTTAAATACTTAATTTGACCTGCCTAACTTACACCATTTTATTTCATACTGGTGCCCGCTTCGCCAGCGTGATGGTAAAAAAAGTATCCTATGTGTTATTTCAAACCTCTAACTAACTCTGTGCCAAATTTCATCAAGATCCGTTCAGCCGTTTTGACGTGAAAGAGTAACAAACATTCATACATCCATCCTCACAAACATTAGTATTTATAATATACAGCTGGCGCCCGCGGCTTCGCTCGCGTGATGATCGAAAAATAAGTATCCATTGTGTTATTCCAGAGTATAATCTACTTCTGTGCCAAATTTTATCAAGATCCGTTCAGCTGTTTTGACGTGAAAGAGAATCAAACATACATCCATATTCTCAAACTTTCGCATTTATAATATTAGTAAGATAATATAATAATATTGTAGGATTCAAAACTTGTTTGTATTACATAAATACACACATCAAAAGTATCTAGGGATCAACATATATTTTTGCAATAACTTTTCTCCTGATTGATATTAATTAAAATTTTCTTTAAGGATTCATCAAATAAAGTGTTTTCGTTTGTCACAGTAACGATAAACCAAGTCACCTTTGCATTAATAAAGAAATTTGCCATTTTCCTAATAAAGGGATTTTTGACATTTGAACCACTAACATTAAAGTTCGAAAAAAAGACTGAAATAACAGTTTTCTTTAAAATTTTATTGGGTAACTTAAACAATTAATAATCCGTGTTTCTACCACGAACACTAACAACACAAGAACATCGGTTTGGCATACTCAAAATGAGTTCATCCAAATCACGCTGTGGAATGGCCGCCCATGTTCGTTGCAACAACAAAAAAAGGTCTTCTTGCGACTGGATACCCTCCATATTCGGCAGAGCTCTTCTGTGTAGCATATCCCATGCATGCTCAATCGGGTTCAAGTCTGGCGACTGAGCAGGCCAGGGCAGGACATTGATGTTAGCTGCGGCGAGAGTCTGTCTTACAACTCTTGCGGTGTGCGGTCGTGCATTATCATGCATTAACTGAAATAAGGGACCGATTTGCACTTGTAGAGGAACGATGACGTCTGATACAATCGTCTCAGCATAAATTTGAGCGTTGAGGTTGCCTCTGATCCAAATCAACTCAGTTCTTCCGCCGATCCAAATACCCGCCCATACCATGATGGTTCCACCACTATAAGGATGGACTTCCTGGCAGGATTTTAATCGCTGTTGGCGTCCAGGGGTTCTCCAGTGTCGTATACGTCTTGTATCCGGTCTCATACCAAAACGAGACTCATCAGAAAAGCACACGAAACGCCATTGTTCTTCTGCCCAATTTCTGTGTTCAAGAGCCCATTGATATCGAATCCTACGATTGTGCATTGCTATAGGTGGTACCCGTAGCGGTCTTCGGGAATGAAGGTTCACTTCATGCAAGCGGTTTCTGACTGTTTGGTCGCTAATTAAGTTCCCTGAAGAGTGATGAAGCCTCACGGCTAACATCATGGCGGTTATTGTTGGAGCTCTTCGAGTTAAGATTTGAATGTATCGGTCTTGTCTCCGTGTGGTGCAGCGATACCGTCCTCCATGGCGCTCAGCCACGGTACCAGTGCTTCGGTAACGTGTCCAAAGTCGACTGATAACACTCTGACTTGTATTCAGAGCTAAAGCTACAGTACGTTGCCGGGAACCAGCTTCTATCATTCCCACGGCTCTGAGCATTTCTTCCCTGTTTAAATGACGTCGCCGCTCCATAATAACGTTGGTTTTAATCAGTAGTAGGGAAACAGTAGCACTAATAATGTCTTCAATGCGTTGTATGTTTTTATAGGGAAAATATTGACAGCTTATTTTCATCTTTTACTCGAATTTGATTGAGAGTTCCTGATTCAAATTATGAAATGCACCAAAAAGGATCCATATAAATTTATAAAATCATAAATTTATTACAAAGCCACATCTCAATCTCAAGAAATCCGCATAAAAATGCTTGATCCCTAGACACTTTTGATGTGTGTATATTACATATATAAGGGTGTGAAACAGGGTCGCAAGCTTTGTATAGGAAAACGCGATTCCTTGGCCGGGAGCTGAGCAGCGGGTGAAACCGCTGGGCACAGTTCGTTACTTATATAAAAATAAAATAAAAAAGCCTTTATTGTTGTTAACTAGTTTTACACAGAGTAGTTTCGTGTGCCTAAAATTAATTTACTTATGACTACTATCTAAAAACACATTTTGACTATTAACTAGAGTTTAACTAATATATTAACAATTTTAATATCTATTGATTATCGACAAACGGTAGTTCGGTTACAACTTGTCTTCCGACAAAGGCCTCCTCTAAAGATCTCCAGTCTTTTCTCATTTTTGCAGTGCGAGTCCTTATGGTACCCTTTAGACGGAAAGAGACATAGAGGAAGACAGGCTAAGAGATGGGAGGATGACATTAAGAAAGTAGCGGGTATCTGTGATAAGTTTTGTCCATTTTTCTTGCTCTCTCATCATATGCCCTGTCCACCTCCACTTCAGCTGTTTGTATGTTGTGTATGCATTCTTAAACTTGGTTTTACTTTTGATGTTTATTAATTTTTCTCGGTCTTTTCTTTTGACACCTATAATTATTGTACTCTTTTCTATGCTGTTTTGACAAACTTTAATTTTATTTGCTAGATGTTCTGTCAATGCCCAAGTTTGACACCCGTATAGTAAACATGGTAGAATGCACATATTATATACCTTCCTCTTTTCTTTCATAAGCATATCGGACATCGGACCAATAACTGGTGATGTAATCTTCAGTATTTCATTTGTAATGAGGTCTGATCCTGGAGCTTTATCATTCTTTTGTGTACTAATTGCTTTTATGGTTTCTTCGTTTAGTATTTCAGGTATTTCCTCTTCATCGGTAGATGTATCATATTCACTTACCACTTGTCCCAACTTTTGACTTTGATATAGATTTCGATAAAATTCTGAAGCAGCTTTTAGTATCTCGGGTCTCTTCTCTGTAGTTTTACCATCCTTCTTTTTTATATTTAGTATCCAATCCTTTTTTCGATTTAGTTCTTTCAATGCCTTTTTTATTCCTCCTGTTTTTTCTATATAATTCTTCATAGTATTAAATCGTTTCGTTTTTCTTTCGTTCCGTAGTTCTTTGCTTGTGCTTTTGCTTATTTCTGCGATTTTTCGGCGGTTGTCTTTAGTTTTATTTTCTTGTAGTAGTTCCTTACGTTTCTGTAGTAGTTGGTTACTTTTGAGTGAGACTCGCTTCTTGCTGTTTGTGTTTACTTTTCTAGGTACAGTTTTTAGTTGGTTTAGTAGTTTGTTGTATTTTTCTTGTATTGATACGCTTTCTTTATTGTCTATTGATATTTGTAAATTATTAAGTAGGACTTCTGGTTCGCCTTTGTATTGAATAGCTGCGAATTTATTATGAAATCGTCTTGTCTTCTTAGGGCGTATCCCTGTCAGTGTAGCTCGAATCATTCTATGGTCTGTGTTAAAATTTAAGTTATGTATGACCGACACATCTTTAAATATTTTTCTATTGTTAGTCATAATAAAGTCGATTTCGTTCTTATAAAGGCCGTTCGGTGAGATCCATGTCCATTTATTTCTTAATTTCTTTTTGTAAAAGCTATTTAGGATACTTAGTCTGTTTTGTAATGCAAAATTTACCAACCTTGTTCCATTTTTGCTTCCAGTTCCAAACCCGTAGCTTCCTATACTAAGTTCTTCTCCGATATTTTGTATACCGATTTGGCCATTAAAATCTCCCATTATTATGACGTTTTTATATGCAGTTTCAATTGTATTTTGGAGGTCTTCGTAAAATTTCTCGATTTCTTTCTTTTTGCTACATTCCGTTGGTGAATACGCCTGGATAATGGACCAATTTCTTCTTTTTCTATATTAAGTTTAATGTTAAGAATTGCGATACGTTCAGTTATTCCCCTTAGTTCTTCTATTTCGTTACTTATATAGCTTTTTTTAAATAAAATAAAATGGCGGAATTAAGCATGCCATGCCTCGTATTAGAATCTTCCAACAGCTTTATGGATGGTCGGTGTGAATGGTAATATCATTATTCAGACCCTATGTGACTACTGAGTTCACCACTAGTGGAGAATGAGTACCTAAGAATGGAAAAAGACATGCTGTGTCTGCCGAACAAAGAATAAAGCTAGCGTAGTAGACACAGGTGGTTTCCACTTTTCGGCTAAGTTTGGGTTCTCTATCAAATGTGTAACAACATCCCCTATGAAGTCCCAGTTAAAAATGGAAGTACACTACTTATTTGTTTTTGAAATGTGGCTAAAATTTAAGTGGAACATAAAATATTAGTCTAAGCAATATGATTGTCATTTGTTGTTTTTATTATAAAATATAATCAGTTATACCATTATAAAGATACAATGCAGCTACGGATTCGATTTTTTGACCACTCCAATTTTGATTTTGAGGTTGGTATCCGATTGAGCTGAAAATTCGCATACAAAAATGTTGTCACTAGAACTAACGGTTCTAGTCACAACATTTTTAAGACAGACATGACCTGATTCTGCAGTCAGGAGCGCCTCCTCACGATTGAATATTGTTTGAATTAGTTATCCAACGCGTGTTTTTATGAACGTTAGACACAATTTCTAATCCTGTGTTATGATTAAAAACATTTCCGAAAAAAAATTAATTTGCGTACCCTGGTATTCCTGCTAATTATTGTGAAATTTACATAGCTTGTTTCCCATTAATTTAAATTAGGTATTTATCCATTGTACTATGTAGAGCTCTACAATAATACCGAACACAGAATTTCAACGATCAAAATTTCAAATAGCAGTGCTGCCAACCGCACGCACATAAATTAAATTAGTCGAAACTAATTAACATGGACAAGACATAAATCCCGCTGTGTAGCTATGTCAATTATGAACCTTCATAATTATAGTGCTTCAGTGGGTGCTTGATTACCGACTTTTTCGTGAATAAATTCAACTATTTTTCACTTACTTAGAATAAGTATCAAAGTAATATCACCACGTGAATTGAACTTTTGGTAACTTAACAACGACATACTACTCTGTGAAGAAAGTACCACGAAAGGATCAATAATACAAAATGCTCATAAAATGCACAAAATACTTTTACTATTCATCCAAATTTTTTTTATCGCCTTCAAAGTAACCTTCAGAAACGATACATTTACGTCAACGAATAGTCCAATCATCAAAACATTTGTAAACGAGTTTTCCGTAATTGTGTTTAGTTTTCGCCGCGAATTCTCCTTTATGTCTTCTATCGAACAAAAACGTGTGCCATGAAGTGGTAATTATAGTTTAGGAAAAAGTCGGCTGGAGCCATAGTCGAGTTCTTGGTCAAAAAAATCGTTCACAATTATGGCCTTGTACGAAGGCGCATTGTCGTAATGCAAAATCAAAGAATTAGATCTCCATAATTCTTGCCTTTTTCCTGGAATTTCCTCTTTTAAACGCCACATAAACCTTCTCTCGCGCCACGATAGTCAAAGAAAACAGTCAACATGACTTTGACTTTGATCGACTTTGTTGCTATTTTTTCGGTTTCGGTTCAGTTGGAAGGGTCCACTGCGGGTCCACTGCGAAACTTGTTGACTAGTTTGCATTCCAACTCGTAAACCCACGTCTTCAGCAGGTTCACGTCACCAGTAATAATGCGTTTTATGAATTTTGGGTCGGAATTGACTCGTTCTAGAATGTCCTCAGAGGCTAGGAAAAAAAAACAGAATTTTCAAAATTCAGATCTTTCGATACTACCCGAGCGGTAACATGTTTCATCCACAAGTGATTATTTAAATAGTACGGACACACAAAATCGCTCGTGAGACACAGAAAGTTTAGCGGCTATCTCTGTCAAACTTGAATTTTCAGTCACTATTTCCTTCACTTTTACTATGCTAACTTCAGTTGAAGACGGTGATGGCCTACCAGACCAAGGCAAATTTTCTATCACATCTCGACCACTTTTGAACGCTTTGTACCAATAGCAAGCAAGTGCTTTTGATAAAGGCGATTCATCATTAGCCTTCTGTAACATTTTCAGTGACTCCAAACACGACATTCCATTAGCGATGCAAAATTTAAGACGCTTTGCTCCATGTTTTTGTCCATTATGAAATTCACAATATACTCTAGATATGAAATGACTAAAAACAGCACTGTATTTAATCTAATCTACAGATGCAACCCAAACCCCGAATCAAAATGGAAAACACTCGTGCCAATTTAACAACAAATGATTGAATTTGGAATAATAAACAAATCATCTATTACCGATACTTTCTTGTCTGAATTTATGGTTACATTAAGTACCTGATGACAAGATCATTGAAAATTTATTCGTTGCCTTTTGTCGCGTAGTTACTGGGTTTTTAATTGTGATATTTTATTAATGCAACTTTGATTAAAGCGGGACTGCACCGTTCCAGTAAGATAATTTTATTCACATACACATACATATACTCACTTAGTAGTAGGTATAATAGCACAAAACCCAAAATCACGTAGATTACGGTACATAACTCTAACTTATCCACGCATTCTTACAAAAACTCAAGTAGATGAGATAGTATGAGACGCTACGCTGTTCAATAATATACAATGTACTTACATCATACGTGACGAACGAAGACGAAAAGGACAGTGACATAAAGAAATATGTTCGGTTCATTCAGAAAAAATAACAGGCGAGAATAATCCCGACAGTGATATGACACGTATCCTTACAGAAAATTATTACCCAATGGTTTGTCTACTTGTTATTTTGTTATTCGTAAAATTTTCTCATTACCATGGTAATGCCTTGTCTAAGTACAGTCACAAAAGAAGATAAGTAACCAGGCTCGTCATATATAGTTGATGTTAATCTATTCTTAGAAACCGATCGACGTATTTAACTCAAGTTTATTTTATAAAATGAACTATTTGTTTAATGAATTTAATATTTATTTAAATTTATTCGAAAATGTGATTTGAGTAAAATTCAAGTGTATCTGATGAGCCTGGTAACTCGTCTTCTTTAAAAAATTATGTTTTTCCAAAAGAGTTTAAATGTATGAGTTGTAGGTACCTACATCCCCTAATATGTTGCATACTGGCTGGTCAGCATCTAAATACAATGGAAAGCCATAAACTATGAAAAATTAAAACCATTATTTCTTTATAGCTCGTAATAAAATAATAAAATCTTGTATGAGATAATAGCCAGATATTTCAGATGAACTGTAAAATTATAATAAAAGTTTTAATGCGTGTCTACTCTAATTATGAATGATTATGAAGAAAGGTAAATTAACTGGTTTTATTACATTTTAAAACAACCATTAACACTTAATGATTAATAAGAACGTTATAGGTTTTCTTAATTTGGAATAGGTTCTATAAATCAATACCAACTTAATGACGCAAGCTGAAACGCAGTGAGGTTTTTTTATTTTTTCAGATACTCTATCTAAATTTAAATGAAGGTAATTTGTATCGCTACTACAACTTTTTCAATGTTTTGTGAATCCTTGGTTGTTCTTCGTTTATGATTATTTCATGATCTATCTGTCCGAAGAAATAAAGATTTATTTCGTTCGAATTATCTTCGAGTAAATAACTAAAACATTTACCTTTTTAACCTGAATTTTGATTTTTTCCCTATAGATCAATCAATATTAGATTTTGGGCTATAGCCTGCCACTACCAGTGCCTCTTTTAAGTAATAAAAATTAAAACATCTGTGTTCAAAAAAAATTGCCGCTTTAATGTTTTTGATGATAAAACTTTAGAATTTAGCGCAAGGTGCGTGCTGAGTTTTATAAAGTCGATTAATCATTAATATTAAGTTGTTTTGCCTCCAACTCTAAATTGGGCGACCCATCTTATCCCTTGGGTGCCGTAAAATGTATAATATGATACCTCCGCCGAGGAATCTCGTAAATTTTAAGCGCAACAGTATTTACATCAGTGATTCTCATGAACCCTAAAACAAATATGCGCCATAGATGAATCTGATGACAAAAACAGATAAGTAATAACGAATATGCAGGCATTGCGAAACTTTTTATATGCTTTGTCCATCAGTATACTTCTTGTATTTTCCAATACAGCATTTATTTTACAATAGGTGAAACGGAACGCAAATTCAAAATGCAGCGTCTGAGATAATGCCGGTAGTTGTGATTGCAACTTTTGCTTGAATAACGCTTCATAAATATTTTTATTCCACGTAAGCCTACATGGGCACTTATAAAACGACGAGAAAAGATGCACGGTTCGGGTATACAATTTGAATACTTATTATGAGCTAAAACTAAGAATAATAAATGGAAAAAATGTGGTAAATGACGTCATATCATGTCCGCAACGGTCACGTTTGAAATGTAGTAGAAAATTGTAGGAGTTTAATTATTTTTTTTATTATTTTTTTTGCGAAAATTAGTAGCTGAAATTAATTTTTAATACTTTTCTTGGGTTTTAGTACCGTTTATCACTGATTAAAGAAGGATTAAAGTAAAGAAAAATTACATTTAAATTCCCTGTTGACAAACTATAGATAACATTAAGAAAATACTACAAAAATATGCAAGATTATTTGAAGCTGTAAGTTTTATTTGAAACGATCCCAAAGGTTTATTAACGGTATTAAACCGTTTTACATTTCAATTTACTGTAAGTAGTGACAGTTTAGCACAAATCCATCGAGGTGGTCGCGGATTGGCATTGGCCCAAATATTACACAACCCCCATTTTCGGCCGAAGGCTGTACGTTCACGCCCCAGCCGAAATAAAAGGAAATGTGTGTATTTTTTACGAACATTAGTCGTAATTCCTATAGGAAACTCGACACGGTTTCATTCAATGACGTTACCGAATGTCCATTCGTGTTATAGATTTTTTGGCAGCGAATACAAAGAAAAGAGCCGGTCATTTCCTCGCACTAAAGGTATAAAAGAAAACATTTAATGTAAGAATAGGTTACTAGCTGTTATCGCAGTTTTTTTATGTTGCAATATTAAATGGATTAGGTAGGTTTTTGAAAGACACGCTGAAACTGTATTGCGTGCCTATTCTATGTTTAAAAAATTAGAACATAAGTAAATACTTACCGACATACCACGGAAAAGTTTTTTTTAAATTTTGCATCATTAATACTAATGGCTACGGAAGCCAAGCTAAAATGATTCCCCGAGCTATCTCAACACAAGGGAATGGAATACACACAATATTAAATTATTAACCACGTGTCAGCTTCACTGTCTACCTATGTACATGTTCGTATCTTCCAGTATCTACATAATTTAAGAGCGGTCATAGACATCACACACTTTTGACCCGAGGGACGATATGCTATGCACGTTTAACGATTTAAATTTTAAACTTGGAAGGAATTTAGGTAAGGAATACACAATTTGGAGCTGTTCATTTAAGTTCCAAAGACTGGCACGTAGTGTATCGGCTTTTCATTTAAATTATTTTATGTTGTAGGTCGATGTAGGCTGAGCTTATAAATATAATAATTGATCGGCCTACTGAGCTGGGCTTCCGAGCCAGAGGCTATTTTAATTTCCCGTATGAATTCTATAATTTTCTTCAGTTTCTTTTTTTGTAGGCACTCTCAAAATGAAAATAAGAATTTTCCTTTGAGAAGGAACGCGAACAAATGGTCCAGGATTAATATTATCATCTCTTAAGAAGCAAAAGGCCGTGTAGCTAAATTGTCTGTGTAATCTCAGTAGTGCAATATTTTCTGATTAAATATGTATCAAAGCATTCCGCCTGAACTTAGTACCTAGTGATTGTGTGGAGTTCCAAATTTTCAAATTTTAGCAAAACTCTTTATAAAGAGACCAATGTTTTTACTTCCTTTTAGTTGTTTTTTTTATAGTGACTTGCAGAATAAGGTGCGACTTAAAAAACTTAATAATTCAATATTGATGGGCAAAGGCAACGTGTTTGTTCAGCCTTCATAGCTCGGTGGGCTGGGGTATTAGAGTCATTAGGTAAACTCGTTGATTGCTAGATAGCGTGATAAGACTCTTGGTAAAAGTTCACTCGAAGCGCTATTTTCGAGTCTGGTGACTTCATACAGCTATCATTATTAAGCGACGGAAATTATAAGAACAGTTATTTTTCTATGTTTTTAGCGTAATAGATTAACTATCTATACGCAGATCTTGCCTACCAGATTGATACGGCTTATTCAAGTCTAATACAGCATTACTTCTAAGATCTAAAAATTTGAATGGTATGCCTAACAACGTTTTATGGAACTCGTTAAAATTGTCTCGTACATAAAAACTTCAACCATAAGTTCCTCTCGGGAGCTCTTCAAGTCTCTTGGAAGGTGTAAATTCGCAGAAAATTGCAAACACAAAACAGAGAATTTTCCTCTTTTCTTTTAAGTTAAGGCTGAATACATATATTGTCCCATTACCTTTGATAATTCCAGAAAGTTGACAATACGGTGGTCGGTTTTTTTTTTAGCTTTTATTTGACTTGCAATGTATGTGTGTACCTGAAATTTTGCAAAAACGTTTAACTGTCATGATAAGTAACGCCATTCCTAATCCAATATGACGGACTAGTTATTTTAAGCACCGCCATAAAAATTAATAGTCCGTTTCTGAAAAGAATACGAAAAGAAGTAATGACGTCACACCTAAGTACATTTAAAAGTTTGTTTTTAAAAATGCATTTCACCATAATCTTGTCAGTAAGAAAGTCAGGAGTTTGGGGAAAAATAACGACTCATCTTGAAACTGCTTAATATCTATTTTAATAAGTAACAAGTTTATTCATTAACACAAACAAAACAGAATGAACTTTGTCGATGAGCCGCGAACTAAGCAGCACTTGTATCTTGTGGCTAAATAATAAAAGCTAATATTAAACTTACAAGTGAGGACATACAAATATAACAATAACAATGAACAGGATTTGAAGTAAACATAAAATAGTTTCTGGATGCATAATAAAAGGACAAAAAGAATTTATATAACCTAAGAGAGGTTTTTGATGCAAAGTAAAAAATAATAATAATAATGAACAAAAAATGAAATAATGTTTCAGTGTTTTATTGGACTTGCTTCGTGTTGTGTATGTATTTGTGAATGTGTGAGTATGTGTATTTAATAGGCTTAATTAGAATAAAATAATATTCTGTGTACGTAAATACCTGTTTAGTAGATTGTTGGCAATGGCTGCTTGTGAGAAAATGCTTACCATTTTTTACTTTAATGATGACTGTGTTTTTATTAGGAATTTATTTAAGAATTTAAATAAGGCAGAATTTAAATATTGGAACGTTTGTTAAATGGGATCTTGTCTTAGCATGTTAAAATTAAAAGTTTATCAAATTCACACACGACTTAAATTGCGTGTCTATTTCACAAAGAATGACGGAACTTCATAAAAACACATCACACATAGCATAGGTGCACGAGACTGCCACTGTGCATACATTTGATTGAAAAATAATTATTAAATCGATTTAATTGTCAGACATGATCACACCTACTTATTCGTCATCGTAATGGGTCATTAGGTATAGATAACTAACTGTTGGTATACATGCATGTAGGTATTATGCATTATTATAAACCATTGCCTTGATTTGACACGATTTTATAAAAAAGGAGTTTTTAAACGCTTGTTAATTTAGTGGCTAGACATAATTCAATAGACGTCTTAACACCAATATTCTAGCAATAAACCAGTATAACATCGTATTAACCCATTATTAACTGGGTTGTGGGCGTCAGATAGGCTATCGCTCCATGTAAAATATTGGTATTCAGCTGAATCCGGTAAGACTAGAAGCAGGCCCTATCATTGTTGGGAAAAGGCTAGGCATGTGATGGTTCTAGCAATAAACTAACTTTTTATATTGTGAAATTTTGTAACGTATTTGTATAACCGTATCGTATACTCTTTTCAACTGAAAATAAGGGTTATTTTCAGTTTAAATTGTTGCCGGCACTCCAACGCGCTTGCGGTAGCTGCGCAGTTAAAACTAAATATTTTTCGTTTATTTTACTTTTGTTTTACTTATTTCTTAGGCATTATGTTTCTTTTACTGAAACTTAGGCCTCGTTTCCGCAGACGGATTTCTTAGTAAGCGATTATAAATAAAAGTTCAATCAATTACCGATAATCCGAGCTTCCACGCTGTATCTTTTCACTAGGCAATATTTTGTTCAAAATTGTACTTACATTTAGGCGTGTAGCTGTTTGAGTGATGAAAATCCCAATTAAAGAAGCTAGTGTCCATTTGCAATCCTAAATTGGAAATTCACCAATTAAAGCGCATTAAAAACTCGACACGAACATCGGATGTAACTAACGTGGACACAGGAATTGAGTCGTAATGCCGGAAATAAACCGGAGGAGTACGGACCGTCCAGCCACACTCATACGAGCTAATACATAGACAGTTCTAGATTTCAGCGTACCTAATTAAATTTTATGAAGGTAATAATGGAAACAATAGTTTAAATTAGAATAGAATCGGATCGGACAAATCAGTCAGGGCTTGTGGATAAATAATAACAGCCGCACAGATTAAGCAGTGTTGGCTGGGGCCGGTTTGAGAATGGGTGTCCAAACACTACATACCGTGTTCCTTCCGTGCCTCGGAGAGCTTGTTAAGCTGTTGGTCTCGGCGTCCATCTGCTGATCTTTGATAGTCATTCAACAACAACACAAAGCTAACGTAGTCTGCCAACTTCTTAAGATTGTTGTGATCCAATGTGTATCGTGTTGGCCTGTAATCTTATAATCTAATAACTAGAGACGTTTAAATAGATATAAAGGTGCACTGTAGGATTTTCAACCCCTTGGTACTAAGCAGAACTAATTTTGCTATGCTAATCAAGTTTTCGGTCATATGTAGGTACGCTTAATGTTTATGAAATAAATTTCTTTATGGAACATGTCTTGTTTGTATCTTTACGCAGTAGTTTGAACCTACAAAGATTCACCAGTGCACTCAAACAGGCGCCACACAGGGCAGGGCCAGTGCGCCAACTTTATCGCCAATACCCAAATCCATGAAACAACAGAATATGAGAGGTTGAGTATGATGGGTTGTGGGTTCTGAATATTGGTACACATTGTTTGTGTTACCAACTGTCTGAGATTAGGATTTCAAAGATAAAAGCTTCTAGAACTCGTGCTCTGTTAATAAAAGATTTGCGAATATACCGTAAAAATGATTAAATTCTTCGAAACTCCAAAAGGAACGAAAGCATTTTTTCCAAAACTTACGGAAATGTTTTGGCTACATAATAGCAGCCGCTCGGGTGGATCTTTAGGTTAAGCCAAGCTTGCCAAGGTTCGTCTCAGGATGGGTGACCACCCGATACATACCCGATATATATCAAGATATCTTATAATCTGGATTGTTATACAGGCGACTATTGATCCCGGATTTTCCTTAGAATGATCAAATAACTCAAATATGGTTTTACACTGCGGCTAACACCGCGAGTAATACAGGGGGCGCAACTAGTTATGTGATAATTTTTAAGGTTAAGGATATTCAACATTTTGTTTGGAAAACCATTTACCCGGATGTTCATGACTGCGTTTTCGTTTAATTTTATACGTAACTTACAAGTTTGTGTCGAAAAACTGTTTGATCAAATCACCAAACAACTTAGTTTTTCTGGTTTCAGGGGAAAAAAATGTCTGCATTCAAACACTGTTTGGATTATAAGTTTTCCTCAAATTCTATGCCATTTGAAAGAGCCATTTAAAAAAGCTTCAATAATGCAACAATGTTTTAAAAATCAGGTTTTTAAACTTTTTTTACAAAGTGGACAGATTACATCACGGTAATTTACCGTGAAGCCTTTAAAACGTTCTGACAGTATTAGAGAAATTCTCGTTAAAGTATTATAATGAACGGAAAAGTTTATTCTGATGTTGATGAAAATAATCTTGTTTTAAAAGTACCAATTTATACCTTACTAGTTGTTGCCCGTGGCTTCGCCCACGTGATCGTTAATATGTATACCAAGAAACACAGCAGTTTATACCAGGACTAAAAGTAGCTTATGTGTAAATCCAGGTTATACACTATCTGTGAAGAAATTTGATTTAAAACCGTTGAGTATTTTTGCATTTATAATGTTAGTAGGATTTGGTAAAACAAAAAAAATAGATTATAAAATAGGTACTTATCTATAGCTCTTTATCTTTTCTTCGTTTCTGTTGCAGCACACGAAATAAAAAAAAGAGTAAGTTTAGTAACACATACTTACATATCTTTATCTAAGTCGCTAACCAACTTAAGCGAACAAACCCAAAAAATCCCTAGAGTCTTTAAAATATCAATAAATCAATCGGAACAAATAGATTTTAGAACAAACAAACAGATACAATAGAACAAATAGACTTTGATTGACATTTTACGTCCTTGTATTCTTAATAAGTTAGCAGGCCATACCTTAGTTCCGCATTAGTAATGAGCCCGCCAGAATTCAGAGAAATGGCACAAATAGTTTATTTACTCGTCTACTTTACGATCGTGCACCGCTGGCTTCTAATGTAGTTTGACTTATTTATTCATTTCGACCTGACCTAACTGGAAGGGATCACACCACTTTTAACACTGCTTATTCTTGCTGTTGTGGAAAAACTTACTAATATTATAAAAGCGAAAGTGAGTTTGTTTGTTTGTTACGTCTTCACGCCTTAAAGGCTAAACTCATTTTGATGAATTTTGGTACAGAGATAGTAGGGACCCTGGAGACGGAAATAGGCTTTTTTTTAAAGTGAGAAATGAGGGAGAAAGAGGGAAGAAAAAGAAAAACTTGGTTTTGCTATTACAATAAATCAGGCGCAAGGGCAAAAACTACAGGTAACTGGATTACTGGATACCTGCAAATCAGGAAAGGGGAACTCTGTAACCCCGAATTTAACGCGAGTAAAGCCGCGGGCAAAAGCTAGTATAATCTAATTTGTGGTCTTACTACTACAAATAAAGTTTCTAATTTATTTTTATAGTGTTTATTTGTTGTGTTGATTGCAATAGGTATTATTTGTTTCTTTCAGCCAAGTTTCAATCTAATGTAGATTAGTTCATCGAGATTGACTGATTAAGGAGTTAAATAAGAACTTACACTGTAAGCTAAAGTTTTCCATAACTGGGCATACTGATACCTGCCACACACAATTTATTCTAGCAACAAGATATTGACACAGTTTTGATTCGAAAAATTCGATTCGCTATAACTTTAAAAAATTTTGCTTCTCTAAGGGAGCGCCCACTTGTGAAACTTTAAAAGCCTCCTATGCATCTCATGATTCGAGCGGCTTCAAAATATAATCGTCATTTATTCAGACTACGCTTATGATGATCAGCACTTTCGTCTAACTACTACCTGACTAACTAACATCATTACACAAGACAGTCTCCCAAAACGCCCTTCCTTCGGCTTATACCATGCAATGTCTGTCTGTGAATTTAAGATCTTTACAAAGTATATAATATGTACCTATATTCAAATTATATTTCATTAAAGATCAAAAATCTACAGAAAAGCTACTTAAACTTTGACAATCAATTAAATTAACAAAAAAAACCTTTGGCGATAGACATTTCAAAAGCGGCTCATCGTAAACGAACCATGAAATATCTTACAAAATGTATCAATCTACTGAAAATCCGAACCACAAGTAGGTATTTCTCCACGCAACTTGATAGCTTTTACCTATATACAATGTGTCCGGCCATGGACTAGCGATATTCTAGATACTCATGTAACGAGTGTTTTAATATACTATTACGATACACACTTGGGTCTAATGCACTTCCCAGCTTTTTGGCAGCCATTTTGAGATATTCTCTATGCGTCTACAAAAAATAATCATATCTCTCAAAGTTTTGCTCTTACTGAGACCAAAAAACTTTAAACTTTTCAGCGAAAAAAAAATGGGGAAAAATGTTTTTTTTGAAAATCAATAAATTTGTATACCTACTAGAATGTTTGTTTTATAAGTACATAGAATATTGCTAGTCCGTGACCGGACACATTGTTTATTAAAGAAAGTAGAAATACGGGTATTCAGAACACTTTGATTCAGTATCAGTCCAAGTCAAGATACGTTTAACCAAACATTAATCTCTTTTATTTATGAATACCGAAATATAAATATTTCTTCTATTCATCCCGTTATAGATGACGGCCTTCATATTGCTTTGGTTTTCTTACAGAAGCTACTTTGTTTTTTAGAGATTTAAGTAGATGTTGTCTTATTCAGTAAAACGCTTTACTGTTTTGTTTAGGCAAGTCTATGTACTTAACCCTTATATTTGTTCCACTGTTTCCTTATTAATTTGTTACCTATTGTAACATTATAATATTGTAGTAACTAGGTGTTTGTGACGCAAGCCTTTCACATAAGTTGCTGCGTTCGCAAGTAAAGCGTCCGTCAGCGTTACAAATCACCTAAATATAGGTACTTCAATAAATAAAAACGTAAGTCCGACGTGGCGCCATTAAATCGCAGGCGCCGATATAATACAATAATTACACCGTAATATCCGGCTTAAGCACGAGCTGTTTCGCAATAATGATAGTGTGAGTGTCGGTCGGTGTGTACAATCGATATATTTGCACTGCCACTAGATACCATGGGAAGTTGCAAGCCTTACAAGTAAACGAAACACGTTCTGCGCACTTCTTGCAATCACATAAAATGATTTAACCTTCATGAGGTCTTCGGGTCAATTTTGACCCATTTTGGTATAAAAACGTAATTTTCTCAGAAAATAAGCGTTCGAGACGTTTGATATTCTATGACTTTTAATTATTCGCTTCAATTTACTTATTATTGGGATAAGTTTATCAAAAATGATTAAAATATTCAACATATGGTTTTTTTTACTGTAACGGTCTTTGGGTCAGAATTGACCCCAATTAATAACAAGCGTACAGTGCATCTATTATCGTTCGAATTGTTTATGTTTCGCATAACTTTTTGAATGAGACTTTGTTTTGGACTACCCACATAAATCTCAGTGTTATATTATACATTGATTCAACAATACGTACCATAGTTTGTCCTGAAACAGACGATTATGTCGAAGAAATTGAACCATCTGATAGCTCGGATAGTGACAGTGAAACAGTGATTGTGGCTTCAATGACGTCAAAGAATGGGCAAATACAATATTACAGAAAACCTGTCACACAGTATTGTGGCAGAGCTTCCTGGAAAACCATAATAAACTCGACACCAGGATTGACATGCTACTCAAGGATCACCTCAGAAGAAAAATCCATTTTTGATTTATTTTTACCTCCACCTTTGATGCACACTATAGGTATTGAAATATAGATACGAATTTGGAAGCTAAGCGTGTTTTTGCTGATGACTAGAATAACCTAAATGATATTGATCTATTCGCATACATTAGGCTACTCTGGAAGGAAGGCTGCCTAGCAAAACGACGACACTATTTGGAAAACTTAGGTTTGCAATTGGTGACACGGTACATAAAAAACAGGAAAACATTACCGAGGGCACCTCTTTCAATAGAAATTGCAAAAAAGCTTCGTCAATGTACTGACAATGTGCAAAGTCCATCAACTAAGACCCAACAAGACACAAACAACACTGGTTCAGCTAAAAAGTCTCCCAAAAGAAGTCGTTGTCAACTATGTGCTAAATCTGAGAATAAACTGGTTTGATCTGTGTGGATTGCAAGAAATACGTATGTAAAAACATTCTAAAAACAGTTGTTCTGATGCACCCAGTGTAATAAGATATAATTTCATTTACATTTTTTTACTTAATGCTCAGGCTCTTTTTGTATAAATGTCTAACAACATAACAACTTATTTTTTTATTAGATGTAACTGTTACATTATTTTTTATAAAAATTAAAAGTAATTATGTAGAAATAAATATAATATTTTAAATCAATCCATTATACACTTGTATCTTTATTTGTTGTTCATTTTTCAGTTTAATTCTACTACTGGGTCATATTTGACCCGAAGCACGGCAACGTTTGCAAAATTAAAGACCTTATGAAGGTTAAAAAGAAAGTTGCTTCAGGATGACTAATATTTTAAGCAATTTATAAATATAAAATTATATACATATAAAATTCTCGTGTCATAGTTTCAGTTGACGCACTCCTCCGACACGGCTTGACCAAATTTTTCGTTGTTGTTCAGCGGGTGAAACCGCTGGCCACAGCTAGTTTATAAATATAAAACAATGGAGTCTTTATTTGGAATCATATAACTTTCATGTGACATAATATTTTAGGTATATAAGCAACATTAACCTACATATTGTCCGCAAAAACCCGCACCATATCTGTTGATATTTCCGCGAAGTTGGGTAAAATGTGGCTCATTTTCTTTCTTTCTTAACGAGGTAATGTTAAGGATAAGTGTCGGAAAAATAACCGCAATTTTTTTAATTAAACCAAGTCGGTAAGTTTCTAAATTAACTCGGAAACATGGGAAAGTTAGTGCAATCAGCCAAGCTAATTATTTCGATTTATTTCCGTTGGATCCCAGTTTTTGATCCCATTTTATAGGTATTAACGATGGGTCCCATTTGATATTACCATTGAATCCCATTTTATGACAACATGTGTACATTTCAGAAGAAAAGTGATTTACTTTTATTAAATATTTCAAAAACACCGTGTGTGTATTTTGGATTTTTTAGGATTGTTGCCACTGGGGAATAAACAAGCGCCTCTTAGCCCAAAAAAAAATACTGCCGTCATGATTTTTCCATATTTTTTTTTATATAATGTGGCCGTTTCTGGCACACAGGTCACAGTTTTAACCTAACCTTTTTTTTGTAAATAAGTAATTATCCTAATCTAAATAGTTCCGGGTAACCAACTAAAAACAATCTCTTTTTTTCTATAAATGCAGGTCGTTTGTGGCACTCGCCGGCCGCTGCCGCGGCACCGCTCGCTCCGCTCGCTCGGCTCGTGCGTAGGAGGTCACAGTTTTAACCTAACCTAACCTAGTTCCCGGTTCCTAAAATTTGTTTGGGCAATGAAATTTTATCAAAATCTTTTCGGAAAAACGGCAGGCACCCGTTATTCTAACATAACCTATCCACATACCCAAATTTCATCCAAATCAGTCTAGAAGTTTGAGCGTGTTGGAATAACAAACATACATACAAAGTTTCGCCTTAAAATATTATTGTGATTTTGTTGTTGGATGTACCCGCATTCAGATGTTTTTAAACATCTGGGATCCAACGGAAATAGTTTTTGGGATTCAATGGCAATAAAACGTATTTTTTTAGTATTTTTCAAATTTGGGATTCAACGGAAATATATAATAATGTTTTGTGGGATCCAACGCCAAAAATATTAAAGTGGGATCAAAAACTGGGATCCAACGGAAATAAACGATTATTTCTCCCACGTTGAAAAACTAATCTTCTCTTTCTGGCTTCAATGCGGTCTCATGTTTTTGTTGACATCGGAGTAGGAAAATAAATAAATGAAATCCTGAAGGGTTCGGACTTGAGGAATGTTTTCTTTTTAACTTGTGTTATTGGGTAAGCCTGTCGATGAACCGACAGAAACTTCTCCGTATTGGTTTCTGAATAAAACCCTTCCCATAAGGAATATATGTTAAGCTATGTGTTTGAAATAAAGTGTTGAGGCGAGCTTTTGCGTGTAGCATTGTATTGTGGAAAGGTCAAACTACTATACCTAATTGTAATTATTGAGCGCAGCTTTCTGCAATGCCGACTACTTTTTTTTAATCGGTCATAAAATCCTTTTCCAATATTCACTTGCTTTCAGTTTGTAGATCTCAAACTATTATTGATGTCGATTAATGTTATAGGTAGGTGCCTCCGGTATCCTTCAGACAGCATGTTGGCTTTAAGACATAATATGGCATGGCAAAAAATTAAACAATTGTTGTACCGTCGATGTGTCGGATTTGACTTGACATAAATGTTGTGCTTTGTAGACTTTGTAGATTGGTTGTCAGTGTATTGCCTCCATATTTGCGTGGCAGTTGTGACACTGGTACGTAATTCTAATTATGGAAAGATTTCAATACACAAACCCGGCCTTTTTTTTTTCGGGTGGGAAATCTTCAAATAACTTCCCCTGCTCTGGGTGGAGCGGGGGGGCAAGTCAGACTTTTACTGACTAAAACCCAGCCATGTTCCTTCTATTGCCCCATACGTTCCGGGGCCGCTGTATCTCTTTCGAACAACCCGTAACCCCGGAAACAAACCCGGCCTTTCCTCGCAATATCCTTAGTGCAAAGTTCCCACTTTCATTTTATGGTACCTACTTGTACAAAATCGGAAGTAGAACCACCATAGCGTATTCTATAGATAATCGAAAACCATTGTACAAATATTTACCAACAGCACCCTTCTGTCGACTGAAACAAAGCGCAAAAAACTTCTTGTAGCTTTTGTAAAATCAGGAAAGAATGCAACCTATTTTCCAGTAAAAAAAATTAAACAAAACCAAATTATCGTAAAATCTTCTGTAGCTATACGTCATTTATATGTAAAAATCAAATCCCTTTGCATCCATGCCCGCATAGTAGCCGCATAGTAGATCTCGCTAGAAACAACAAAATCTGTACATACATCCCGTATGAGGGATCATACGGGATGTATGTACAGACTTTGTTGTTTGCCGAGTAAACTAAGTTAGATATAATGCAATTTATTAGTGACCCTTATCCTATCATCTATGTAACAGAAATTCAGGACGCTATGTAGCTCCAGAGAGAGAAAGGGACAGTGTAGCACTTATCAAGTAGTGCTTATATTCTTGTATACATACGGTTTCAACAACACTCGAGAGTATTCAATTGTTTATTACATACAATTTATTAATTAAGCTAGAATTCTTAGTTTCCGAGATTTACAGGTTTCTTTAAGTGACCCGGATTCATCGCTCTAGCTAGAGTGTATAAGTAACTAGAAATTATCCGTTCTTGTTGAATCTTAGGTTATGAAAAATACCTATTTTTTTACCTTTATAGCAAAACACCAATCGCAAATAACCAGCAGTTAATCAGATTTTCCTTCCATTTACTCTGTGAAAGGTCGATTCAATGTCAATATTGGGTGGTTAATTGGAGACCACTTTATTTTTAGACCTTTTTTAATTTTAACTCAAATCTGCGAAGATATTTTAAGAACTTTTTGAAGCGAAGTTAGACTTAAGATAATCACGTAAAATGTTCTTACAGAGTCGTTTATAATAGGTAAGCTTGCAAAATTATTTTATGCGTTTTCACGTGCCCCACGGACTCTGTGGGGCGATCCTCATACTCTATGTCATTTTATTTGTTACATTTGCTTAGATGAAAGTTTGAACGGTCATGATCTTTAGACTCAAATAAATAGTTTGTTACCTTTTTTACACGACTGCCCCAAAAAAGGAGTGTTATGTTTTCAGGGTTCATGTATGTTTGTATGTATGTGAGTTTCTTTATTCCATCATAACTTCTAAACGCCTGAACAGATTTACATGTATGGGGTATCGTTAGAATCCTTGCATCGTCACGAGTAACAAAGGCATATGAAAAGGTATAGAAATGCAATGTGGCGGATATGATAAATAAATTAACACCCACACATTTTTTTAAAATTATTATTCTGTTAATGCATGTGATTATCGTCTAGGATTTGACGAGTGGATTCCAAAAATTTAAATATGTTACATTGTTAATCAAAACTGTCGATAAAAAAAACGTTTATAACTGATAGTTGAAAACAAACAAGGAGCGCCATCTAGTGGTAGTTAGAAGAACTAGTGACGAATAGATATATAAATAATCTATTTCTATCCTAGAAAATCATAATAATGTATGCCAAACTTAAACTTAATTGGCTCAGTCGGTATTTTCGAACTTCGAAGCAGATATAGGCTGTTAAATACAGATAACATTTAAAACACGAAAATTCGCGAAATTCAAGTTCCTATTTTCTTACGGATGTACGAAACACGACCGGTCAGACAACACAACTGCCATGTTTTTTTTTTTTTTAAATACCATTGTTTATATCAGCAGAAGGCTTTACCACAAAATTGGACTACACACAACACACAAAAACATCAAAAATAATTATTTTTTGCGAGTAGACCCACGCAAGTAACATTATCTAGGATAAAAAAAGGGATCCTAATTAAATTACAAAATGCCTACACCTACAACGCAAAAAGTGCTGTGTACCAGAAATGTAAGGAAATTCCGCCTATAAAGCCCGCAGGTCGCATTTTCTATGTTATCAGACATAAATTCTCAGAAGCATTAAATTATAGGGAACATTACAGATTAGGAATATAAGGATGAATTCTTGGAACGGAAAAGTTACGGATATCATTTGCATAAAGTTGAATCGTTTAAAGTCGCGTCAATATTCATAAATATAAAATTGAATATATTTTTGACATTTAAATCCATTACACGAATTAAATTTAAATTAGATGATTTTAGAAACTAATACGTTGGATTCTTAGAATTCTAAAGGATGACATGATTTAACACGTTTAGATGAAAATATTTGAACTGTCATAACAAAACCAGAATAGGTAAGTAGCTACTTAATCTTTTATTCAAAACGAATGAGTACTCGCTTTGTAGTTTATAACTTTATAGTCTTGTAAGTTCAATTCACAATATATAAAACCGTTTATTTCCCTAGAGGAGTAAACAAAGTAGAGTGAAATACTTCATACGTCGTAAATCAAGATGATAGCGTGTTACCTTCGCATCCACTTGTTATTAATAGTTCTTTCTCTTTGCTACAGATGGCGTAACAGTCACTAGTCTATAAGCGTTACAAACGTTTATTTCCCCCTTATTAATATTCGGGGTTGCGGGTTGTTCGAAAGAGATACCTAAAAGTCTGACACTCCCCCCGCTCGGCCCAGAGCGGGGGACGTTATTTGATGATTTCCCACCCAAAATAAAAAAAAAAAAATGACAACCGGTATAACTTTAAGTTAACATACTTTTTCGTCGCTTAATTTTGGCATAACTTTGATCTCCTGTTTTTTCGTTTATTCAGTTTTGTACATATTTTTTATATTCTCACATATTTCTTATTCAAATATAAATAAAAAACATACATAAAAAACATATTTAAATACATAACAAACAACACAAATATAAAAATATTAGCCCACACGTTTCGGGAACAGGGCCCAAGCTACCGGCAGTGGGGCTCTAGAGAGAGGTATGTCTTAGCGGTAGGAGCCGTGTCCATGAGTACCGCTTTCTGTATCAAGGCCTTGATTCAGCCATCTAACGAGATGTTGGTCGAGGCTCTTGGTAGTTAATTGGGCTATTGGCTGTAACAACTGATCTACGTTTATTATTAACAGGATTACTGCTTATTGTTTTACATATAAAAACTGCTACAGCAACTTCCGGAACCGGTACAAAAATATCTATGAATTAAACAAAAGTTATCGACTTCCGGAAGTACATTGATTTTCCGTCTCATTAAGGTGAAAGCTCCAACCTACCCGCGAAATTCAAATTTTCTTACGTTTTTTGCAATTTTCAGGCCAGTGCTAGGTTGTATGTTGATTAAAATATTATTCGCGGCTGTAAGACGTATGTAATTATAGAATTATAATCATCAAAATCACCAATACAACCCTCCAAGTTCATAAAGGCGTAGGAACAAAAAAAAAAACAGAAAAAGTCTTTCCTACAGCTTTATGAACTTGGAGGGTTGTATTGGTGATTTTGATGATTATAATTCTATAATTACATACGTCTTACAGCCGCGAATAATATTTTAATCAACATACAACCTAGCACTGGCCTGAAAATTGCAAAAAACGTAAGAAAATTTGAATTTCGCGGGTAGGTTGGAGCTTTCACCTTAAGTGAGTTTTTTTTTCGAATAGTACCTATATTTAGGCAATGACATCTTGACATTACATCTGGTGTCGGTGTAGTCACAATAAACCTGACACCTCTGTACACCTCTTTGGTTAATGCAGGCGAGATATTATGTAATTTAAAGCCTAACGTGCCATGCTACACACGATCTATCAATATCGTAGCGTCAGGGAAAACTAGAGCGATGACATTACTTCGACAAAAAAAATCGCAAGGGCGCTGACTGCGAGCCTCGGTAAACAATTCGTTTCGTATACAAAATTACGACACGTATTTTTGTAAGATGTTGCTGATGTGGACTTAATTTTTTTTAGGCTTTATCTCGATTTTTTGTCACCTTTAATGACTATTAATATTTTTGAGTCATATACTACAGAAAGTAAAGAAACTATAGCTTAACGTTTTCTATGACTTTTATTATCATTAAATAATAGGTTAGAAGGAGGTGTATCTAATAGTACATCCACATTTCACCAAAGATGTTTATGTTTAATTTATTGCTTTCATTTTTATTAGTGCTCACGGAACCATGCCTTCTTTTTAAACCGCAATTTCGTTTACTGGTGAGATAAACCAAATCCTCAACATAATAAAATCTAAACATTAAACGTAAATCCAGCATCGTAAGAAGTTGCCATATTTTTGTATTAGAGATTAATCGTTGCATAAACTTTTAGAACAACTCTTTAAGTTAGTAGTTAGTAAAACGCAGGTACCATGTTTGAAATTATTAACGGCACCTAAAAAGAAAACAAAGATATCTGATTGAACTAAACCATAACCCATAAAATAAGTATTCCAAATCAAAAACACTTTTAATAAATAAATATGTCCACTCTACTAGTCAGTAAACGATTAACCTCGATGGACACAACAAATAATATTTTATTGGACTTTCCTAAACAATATCGAAAACATTAATCAAAACTCTGGTATTTTATTTCATGAAAATAATTTCATTTCGTCGAAAATGAATTTATATTTTACGCTAGGTAGGCTAGGTAGTTTACTAAATGTGAAAACACTGAAACAACTTTTTGTTTAATTTTTTATTGTTTTACTGACAATTATAGTTAATAAATGTTAAGTTATGAAGAGAGAGTTACTATGGGAATTACTAAAATTAAGTTAAGGTTGCATTATAGTTTAATTTTGACTGCAATACTCAACTAAGAGCAATCGAAAAGTTATCTAATGGTAAAGATACCTATTATTATCCTATTATTTAGATTATTCGTCAAAGAAATGACTTACTCCAACATAGTATTTATTTGAAATAACACGTCGCTCTTAGTGTGACTAAAACGTTATTTTATTTTCATGAACTCATCTCTATTCCATATTTATTAAAGCTTATGAAACCCAGCATAATATTTTACGAGGTATTTTACTTTCAGATGGCACATATTGCATTCTGGAAATGAAAATAAAGGCTTTGTGCTATAAATGTTACAGTCTGTTTATAAAAAAAAACAATACGTGTGGCACTCGGGGACTGTCGCGGTAAAGCTATTCATAGCATTTTTTATCAACTTATGCAATAAATAAAAAAATCTAGATATAATATTTTTAAAGTACTTCCAATGAAAAGAGGTCGCAAAAAGAAAAACAACACCTTGGGTTTGATCGGGCGTAATGTCGATTGACTATCCGATTTTCTACCAAACACGCTAATAGAACATTGGAATTGTGATTGAAATAACTGACCGTATTCGTAATGAAAGTGTTAGATTTTTGGTTCGGAAATTTCTGGATTCGGTCTCCACGCTCAAGGCCCGCTATAGAAGTTATGCAATAGCTTAAAAAACTTATAAACATAAGATTTTTACAACGCTGGCAATTTTATTTCAATGTTAATATTTAAATTTGACTGACAAACAACACATTTATAAATCTGTGTTGTCATAATTTAAAAGTGTTTTGTTTTGTGCCAGAACTTTTTGTGTACGCAAAGATATTATCTTACAACATGTATGAATTTCAACTCTATCGAAAACGAGAAAGATGGCCAAATTTAACTTCCAAGATACAAACTTAGTGAGAGGTGTTAAAAATAGCGTTCAACGGTGCACTGTCATTAGTATTTTATCTGTTGCGTAGGAAAATTAAAATCCCTAATGACAAGCAGTTCTTACAAATTGATTGATTTCTATTAAAAGTTGATTTCTTCATTTTGAGATGCTAGATATAAGTAACTAAGTGAAGGTTTTTTTTTGTAATTTGGGATATGAACAACATTTAGTGATTCACTTAATAGTTACTAAATTCCGATTGGTAACTTCTTCAAAGTTAACAGGAAGAGGTGGATGCTAATGCTGGTTGTGGAGTGATAATTCACGGTTGTATTGTGGTCATACCTCAACATACAACCACATTGGAGCAAAGCCCTTTCATCATTTGAATTTACATCTCATCTTGTATCCCATCAAGAACTGACACATAATCTAATGTAAGTGGCAGCTGTGAGACGTACAATCTGATCGAGTTCAATTCCTATCAGTGTGAAATTGCAATCTACACAAATTCGATCACTTGCTGCGATTTCGGATTCTCTCAGAAAAATATGGTTGTTGTTTAAATATTTCGATCGCATCTGCATAATATTCAGCCATCAACGGGAAGCCATTGAGTATTTGCGATTTTAGACCCAGGGCGGGTCATTAGTTTACCTAATAATACTATAGTTGGCAGGCACCTATTTAGTTTAAAAAAAAACACGCTTTATAGTCACGACATTTCATTTCACGATTTTTTTATATAATATCATAGGAATGCATTAAAAATAACTGATTCGCCATCTTTGGGAGTCTACCATGTTGTATGTATGATGTCACTAAGCTAATGCATTGTCATCAAAACTAAAGATGTACCCAAATTTTCAGTTCACATGGAAACCAAGAAGTGCGTCAAATTTGACTTCTGTGATTTCTTTACATAATTAGTCGGTTAGGTACAAGTGACGCTGATAAAATGGTGTTAAAACTAAATGAGTAGCAAAACTACAGCATGAAGTGTATAGAGAAAACAAACGGAACGGACATAAGACCAGCTGCCTGTCTTCAAAGATGTCTGTAAGACTAGGGAAAATGTGTCAGGATCACTCAAAGGCGGGCTCGACTCGACACGTCTCGTGTTTCATATGTGTTCTACATGACTATGAGTGATGACACAGGTAAATCATCCATCAGACATGATAAAACACTCAGTTTGTACTTATTGGGTATTTAAAGAATTTAGTCACTCAAGTTATAAAAATAACTATGTTAAAGTTACCCTATTGAATGAAATCATGAAATGATTCAGAACAAATCTTAACTTAGAAAGTATTTTTTAAAGATAACAATGGTTAAAAAAAACTTGAGAGGTTTCAAGGGACATCCGGATGGAACGAAGTTATTATTTATTATGTACAAAAAACCTGTAAACACTCAACAAAAATAATCGTCGCGACACCACACTGTGCAATGGGAAATAGAATGACGAAACGATAATAACTGGCTTGCTTTCTATGAGAGAGAGAGAGAGAGAGAGAAACACGCGCACGCCTCACGGCTTACAACTATAGCAAAAAGTGTCGTTACAACTTTTGGTCTTAATTTTTTTCGTCTAGCCCCCTTTCGCAACGCGCGATAGGGAACTTCGTTCTAATAAATATAAAATGTATTTGTTTCGATTTATAATATCTTATCTTATATCTATATGACCAGTATACAACCTATATATTTCAATATATATGAGTTTTTGAACTGACATGGTTACCAACATTATTGATATCATTTGAAACGAGATTTTTAACATCATCCGTGATCATGGCGTTTGCAACTGCGTCGAAATAATTTTGGAAACTCGAAATAACAATCTACATGGTAAATATTTCGTGTCAAATGATATGCATAAATTTCTATATTCGTAAGACAGTTTTAATTTCGCAGGCATCCCCTGAATAAACAAATCACGTAGACGACGCAATCTACCCGCGTTCTCTTACATCTTTGGATTTTTTCTTATTTTATTTATTTATGTACACACAGAACAATTTATAAAAAAAAAATACATAAGGAAAAAAGAGCACAAAGGTACTGCTTATTTCATAAAGAAATCTCTTCCAGCAGACCTGCGATAGGACAGATGGAAAAAAATAAACACGTAGACACAGTGTGTAAAAAACAAAACAACTTAAGCACTAACTTAAATAAACAAAACTTTATCAGTATAGAAAACTTACATACTAATAGAAATAAAAATAATAAATACATGTTTACATAAATACAATCTAAAATACTTAATACATATCTAAAATATATACAAAATATCAAACTACAGAGGAGAGGTAGTGTTCTTTGACCAGTTTTTTAAAACAGAGATAGTTTTAGCGCCACAAATGTTAGCCGGAAGTGAGTTCCACAAACGCACTGCATGGACAGAGAAGGAGTAGGAATAAAAGTCGGTTTTATGGGAAGGGAAATTGAGATGATGACGCAAATGCGATCTACACAAAGCGTCAGGAGGACGGGTAAAAGAAAAAAGGTCTCGTAGGTAAATGGGATATGCAGGGTTGTAGAGGATGTTGAATAAAAGGCATAATATTCGAGTGTTCCTGCGAAGGCGAATAGGTAGCCACTTTAGTTCCTTGCGGAATTGAGAGACATGGTCGAATTTCCTTAGCCCAAAAACAAAGCGGATGCAAATGTTTTGCAAACGCTCAAGTTTGTTTAAAAGCTCCTCAGTGGCATCTAGATAGCAGGCATCTGCGTAATCAATGATCGGCTGAATCAGAGTTTGAGCTAGGTAAATTTTGGTTTTAAAGGGCAAAAAGCTCTGTAAAGATAAACTCTGATAAGATTCTTTTAACAATCGGAATATTTCCGAGGATTATTTTAACACGGTCTTGTCTACATACATATACTTTCTAAGCCTATGATAAGATGAATTTGGCAGGACCCTTCTTAGTAAATCTACATATTTAAGAAATAGGAAATGAACCCCGAGTTTTCTTGTTTGTTCGTAAAAAGCGTCTGAAAATATAGCTACTTAACACTCTATTGTCGTGTAATTTTATGTTTCCTTAACAACAAATAAATGCAAAGGTTGTATTATTGACAGTTTTTAAATACATTAAAATGCAGTTGGGTTCACTGATTAGGATATTTTTTTTTGTAAAAATATGATAGTAATTCTCCTAGCATGTAAGCAAAACTGCGGGAAACAGATAGGTAGGTAGTAAAAAAATGGTAATATTCTATATATATACATAAAAAAATAAAACTGAAAGCTGAAGTAGGTTGCTAGTTCTTATCCAATTTCAATATAAAATCGAAGCCTGCCTGAAGCGTGCCAAATTTAGGCTTATTCATAAACATAGCTCGCGTCCGAAGCCTACACAAAATATGTACTTGCCTAAATAAAGTTTGCTGTATCAGAAAACAAAATTGTATTGTGTTGATTCTATCTGAGTTGGAAAAGTACGCCTAGTGTTATTAAATAAACATAAACAAGTTTTCGTAATTTGAAACAAAGTTATTTCGAACAAAGGAACAGGGTTCCCAGTTATTTAATTGGTATCAGATTTCGGACGTATTTTCCCTCGTGTATTCTCTATTCAAATCTTGGAATGAGCTTTCCTTTGTGGCAAAATAACTCAAGTAGCAAGTAGCAAGTAGTGGCAAGTCTAACTCAAGTAGCAAAAGGAATAGATATTACCTTCTTCGGTGATTAATGGCGAATTTTACCAACGAAACTTAACGCGATCAACGTATCTGACTGAGAATTAATCGGGTTCAAGAGCTGTTAGTATCATCATTGATTGCAATTCAACGCGAAATTTTGTCGTGACAATTTAAATTATTCAGAATGGCATCGTGAATCATGTAGTCATGAAATAAAAAAATAATAGCCACAAATATTAATTACTAAACTATTAACGTAAAGCATCGATCACAAAAATCATGAGCGTAGATTACAGTTACAGTCAAAGCGATTAACTATTACGGCTATTAATAGGCTAGGTCTTGCTCAAGTTAAATATGTTGCATGTTACTATATAAAGTCGACCCAGATTAGTAAAAGTTACTGAAATATTTTTCAGCAATATTAAATCCACGTGCAAATTATCTGGAAAACCTCTTCCGCCATTTTTGAAGATCTATGTTGACTGAATGATTTTGGTGACTGTGAGAAATACCATATGTTTGGGAGCTAAAGCATACGCGCATATATTGATTTTTCTTCATACTTACCTACTAGATATAATAAGTTAACTGTCACTATCAGTGCTAATAAGATCAATGGGAAACCTTAGTTTTCAGGCATGTAAGAGTCAGACGACTTATTTTTTACGCTGAATGTGAAGATAGCGTGCGTTCAGCTTGAATAATGATGTGTTAGATGTGTAGTGATTGAGTATAATGTTGTGGGTGTATTTCGCAAATTATCTACCTCATTTTGTAAATTGATCCAGACAATAAGTAAAAATCACTAACATATCAAGAGCTTTACGAAAGCCAAATAACTGTGTGTTTCTCTTCTTCATTGTTTCAGTCATCCAAAAGTTGTATATTAAACATCGGCTTGTGCGATAAGAATATCTATTGTGCACTAGGCTAAAATATGTGTGTGTGTCATGTTTTTTTTTCTTGTCTTTAAATATGTTTATCCTATTCATTTTATGTAGTGTGCAATAAAGTATTTCTGTAAATAAGCAAAGCTGATTGAATCTGCGTTTGCGTGTAGGGGTTAACTAATGCCTTTGGCTAGAACTGACTGTGAATTCTTAAGGATCCTCTCTTTATCTAAGCTGGTAGGTTTGAATTCGTTTTGATGAAATTTCGTGTATGAAAATGTTTTGGAAACAAATGAAACAACATTGGCTTGGCTTCCAAAAGTATCGGTTTTGTCATTGTGATGGAGCGCCTAATTAGTCCTCTACATATCACGCAACGTGCTTACAATACAGATTTTACAATCAATGTGACGTCAGCGGACATAATGAGGGGAGTTTGAAAGGAGGGGTGATAGTCATGTGCTTAGCTATTAGTTTAATGAGTAAGAAATATATGACTCGGTGGTCGCAGTATTATTTGGGTATTGTGGTGTTTTATTAATACATATAAACATAACTGAAAATAACAATGAAATTCAAAGCACGTGTTATTTTTGTAAAACTGGCAAGTACTTTGGTTCTTTATATAGAAATTCATGTAGATAAAAAAGAAGAAAAAAAAAATAATATTTCCAGTGTATTAGCGATTTTTGCGGGTAACCTAAACTTTTTGTTCTATCTATATATCTATCCCATATTTAGGATAGATGCTTGGTTCAGATAAATAACCTTCGCACCTGTGCCTTCCCATGTAATACGCACAGAACCACGAGACACGGTCCAGTAGTAACAGTTGGAAAGTTTTATCGATAGATAAATACAATAGCACGCGATCCGCAAAACTAGAGTAATTACAATCGGGGGATCCTATCCTCCCGATCCCTCACCTAACACTTTATCCTTCAGCTAATACCTAATTCTTTTTGTGTAAATCTGCTATGAAGAGATAGAAAAGAGTATAGATACATAAAGTTTATCGAGTTCACAACAAAAACACTCCGTCAACAACAACACTGACCAACTTGAAAGTGGACGTACATCTTAACCCTGTTCAAGAGTATTCAGCATTCTCAGAGCCATCATTGTTACGGAATATTGACTCTTGTACGCGGTTTATATTTGCAGGCTATGTTCAGTTTCAATGAGAAATTCACCCAAATCTTTTCCAATGATTCTAACATTATATTATACTACCAAGTATTAACATCCCCATTTCCTTGTTGCAGGAGTATCCCTAGTGTACATACTGTTGGTTCTTCCGGGGCTGCTGCCGTGGCGCAGTGGCCCCGGGGCCTGGTTCCTCTCGATGTGCCACCTGCTGGGCGCGTTGGCGCCCTGGTGCGGCTCCTTCCTCTACCACTTGTTCATGAACCACACGCGCGGGGAACAGCTGTACCATCGGCTGCTGCAGCTGGACATGCTCGGGATATGGGTCAGCCAGAGCATAGGTAAGTGGATATAAAGTTTATCATGTTTGTTTTCGAACCAGAATAAGATGGCGGCTTTAGTCCCGATGAAGTCCAAGCGCCAACATAATCATGTTTAACAATACCTAAGCATGTATAGATGCGAGATATCGTTGTTACGATAGTTGGACCGATGTTTATTGTTTGTTGCTTTTATTCTTATAATATTCGAGTATCGCCAATATCCAGGATGGTAAAATGAATCTAAATAGAAGAAATAAAATGTAACTTAAATTCCAATCTAAATATACCATATAAGTAAATAGAACTCATTTGTACAGTTCTGAACTCGTCTGTGACTATGTAATAACATAGTGTATGTACGTTGGGGATAAGTTAGCAGGCAATCGAAAATTGCAGAAATTTCGGTAGGTATTTGTTTGCTCGAATGGAGAACTAATCTTAGTACTAACCACACGACTATTACAGCCTAAAAGGTTTACTGGTTTAAGTCCTTAATCAGTCCTATGTCCACTGCTACACAAACCTCAAGTCTGAATAGTAATAATACGTAGTATTCGAATATTGGTTGAACTTCAAAGTTTCGCCCACTGAAGTTGGAAGTTTCGTTTCAAACTTTAATAGTCGTGGGTGGCACTTTACCACATCGACTAGCTTTAAGGGTTAGCAAATGTGAACGCACTATTCTACAAGGGAAGTAGATTTTTTATAATCATAGAGTTATCTGCTCTCTTTATTTCATTGAAACATGCTGAGAGCCGAAATTCAACATCCTTTTTTTGTGGATGGGAAATCATCAAATTACTTCTCCCGCTCTGGGTGGAGCGGGGAGAGTGTAAGACTTATACTGACTAAAACCCACCCATGTTCCTTCTTTTGCCCTTTATGTTCTGGGGCCTTGGTATCTCTTTCGAACAACCCACAACCCCGGAATTTAACACTTTTTTTGTGGTGGAAAATCATGAAGTAACTTCCCCCGCTCTGGGCGAAGCGGAGGTGAGTGTCAGACTTGTTCTGACTAAAACCCACCCATGTTCCTTCTATTGCCCTTTACGTTCCGAGGCCGCGATATCTCTTTCGAACAACCCGCAACCCCGGCAGGCGGAGGCCCTGGCAGGCCCCTCTGCTTTGCTGACATCTCTTTGCGGCCTGTCGTCAATAGACGGACGGACGGTGAGCTACCCATTGCTCACCGTCCACAGGCCCCCAAATTTTACACCCTTGGATCGGTTCAGCAATTAAGTCATTTATTTTTGTTTAATGTTGTGTTTAAATCATCCTCTCCGAATAAAAAATGTCTGGCTTAAGACAAAAACGCCTTACATTAATATCTATGTAGGTAATGTAATTTGTATAAAATACTATAGAAATAAAGGGTTATCTAATAATAACTAAAATAGACAGGTTCAAACCTAATAGACGACTAAGCTCGAACTGTTAGAATGTACAGCGTGATCTATTTCGGATCCAGCACAAAACTGATATTACGAGATCGACAGGTAACTGAGCATATTCTGTCCGCTCACCGGACACGTGTCAGTTTTATGTCCGTCCAATACCTACATGTCCGACACGAATATACATAAATGGATCTCATCTATACATGAATCATGTGCTTGTCTATCATGTTTATTAGGTAATTGGCTTAGCTATTAGTAGATGATATGCTATTTGACGATCGCAGATAAAGTTCCCGCTAGTTGATCAAATTCCTAATTAATCACGCATTTTGGCCGCGGCAGCAACTACCTATAGAACGCTTGGTACGACCACTGCATACTCCTATTGCTTCGTCCACGTCCTTAGGTCTAGTCGGTCAGCTGCGAGTAATACACACCCGACTCCTGAAAAACATTAGCAATAAGGTAAAAAAAATCGGTCAAGTGCGAGTCGGACTCGCGCACAAAGGGTACCATACCATGTTTACTAATAAAATATAATAAAAGCGAAAGTAAGTTCGTTTGTCTGTTACGTCTTCACGCCTAAATGGCCAAACCGATTTTGATGAATTTTGGTACAGAGATAGTTGGGACCCTGGATATACAATGGACACAGGCTAAAAAACAGTGAGAAAGTCAAATCAAAGTCAAAGTCAAATCTTTTTATTTTGAGAAAAGGGAAAGAGGGAAGAAAAGGGGAGAGAAAGATAATTTTTTTTCGATCATCAGGCGGGTTTAATTTAGCGTTAGCCCAAAGTAACTATACCACGCGGACGAAGTCGCGGGCAAAAGCTTATCTATAAAAACGGTAAATAAACATGTATGTTGTACGGGAGGATAATATATTTATCTTATTCTGTTTTTTTTTTGTATTTATAGTTTAAGCGGCAACAAATACAACATCTGTGAACATTTCAACTGCCTAACCATGGTTCATGAGATACAGCCTTGTGTCAGACGGACAGACGGACGGACAGCGGAGTCTTAGTGATAGGGTCCCGTTTAAACCTTTGGGTACAGAATCCTAAAAATATCATTTTTACTTATCTTACCACATATTGACATAGAGAAACCACTTTATTCGTGAGACCGAAAGTTATTAAACGGTTTTGTCTGTCCGTTGGTATCCGCCTACCTAGGTCGATGGCAGGTAGTCCCACGTATTTAAATCCATTCCCTCGAGCATGGCCCCTGTATAATATTCCGTTTGAGCGAATCTCACTTGAAATGACGCGTTCTATTAAAGTTTAGAATGTTCGATGCAGAAATACTGCGATTTTCTATCACAGTTCTTGGTTGTTTCCTGTACATTTCTGTAAAGACAAAAACTAGAATCTTATAAAATATTAAAATAAAGATAACAACATGATTACATCACCTCACTTTTAGTTAACTACGAGTCCAATTATTTTTCTTATGTTAATTTTGTCTCGCACAAAAGGTGTGCAAATATTATAGAGAAAGCGAGCTACTTGGAAGAGCAAATATAACGACATTGCCTCCTACGCACGGCAGGAAAATTAGACTGAAACCAGCCAGATGAAATTTATTAAAATTTTGTTCATGAACGAAATAAGGATCACCTAACTAGAGTCTTATTAAAGTTCAGGTTTTTTTCTTAAAAGTAAAACATATTAAGATCTATTTTTCTAGAAGAGAATGAACATATTTTTTTAATCTGTAACACACCTAAACGTTAAGGAAAGCATGTAGGCGACGGGCGTTTGAGGGAGAGAACATCAAGCCAACCCAGCCGCCGCGGGAGACGCCCCGAGCGCCGGGCGCCGCGAGACGACTCCCGGCCACCGTAGATGCGGGCCTGTGGACGGTGAGCAATGGGTAGCTCACCGTCCGTCCATCTATTGACGACAGGCCGTGTCGACGGCGCGTTCGTGTTTCACGCGCGCCTCAAAGAGATGTCAGCAAAGCGGAGAGGCTTGCCAGAGCCTCCGCCTGCCAGGGTTGCGGGTTGTTCGAAAGAGATAAATAAATAATAAATAAATATCTTGGGACAACTCACACACGGCTATCTGATCCAAAGCTAAGCAGAGCTTGTGTTATGGTAACCAGACAACTGATATACATACTTATATAATTTATAAATACATACATATTATAGATAAATCACACCCAGACACAGAACAAACAATCATGCTCATCACACAAAGTTTGTCCTGGGTGGGAATCGAACCCACGACCTCCGGCTCAGCAGTCAGGGCCACTAACCACTAGACCAACAGGCCCGCCGAACGCGGCCCCGGAACGTAAAGGGCAATAGAAGGAACATGGGTTGGTTTTAGTCAGTAAAAGTCTGACATGCCCCCCGCTCCGCCCAGAGCGGGGGAAGTTATTTGATGATTTCCCACACCAAAAAAAAAAAAGCATATAGGCGAAAAAATACCGGCCCAGAGCGAGTCAGACTCGCGCCCCGCATATCTTTTGATTGCGTAGATTTAGGGGGTTGATTTTCACAGCACAAAGGGACTACAGAGTTGAGTATATGATTTTAATTTAAACCTGATACTTCCACGCGTTCCCGACATGATGTGATGTATACAAATAAACGTAGCAAGCAACTCGACGGCTACGTCCGATTAGTCCTAAACTAGCCCTCCTGGCGACTTGACGGTCCCTTCGAGTTGCACGCTGCTTACTGTTCAGTGTTTATATAGTGTTTTATTTAATATAAACCACCAATATCAAACAAGTGTTATAGTGAACACCACAAAGGGGTCTTGACAGATAGACAGACGGACAACAAAGTGATCCAATAAGGGTTCCGTTTTTTTTCTTTTGAGTTACGGAACCCTAAAAAGACTGAATATACTAAACTTTTTACATTAACGCTTGTACGTAACAAAATTTTATTTTAAAAGTTCAGATCAGCGAAGGTAGCTACGAAGCTAAAGTTATTATTGCTGAACGTACTTTTACGCGTATTTAATTAATTAAATTCATGTTTAAAATTAAAACTTTTGAGAACTATCCAAGTAATATGCCTAAAGAGCATTCAGACAAACATACTAGAAAACCTAAGTCACCTCAAACTAAGTGTCAAAACTTTTCTTTTTTTATTCACAAACAACGTACATAGTCTAGAGAGCAACCTTTCAGCGCATCTAGCAAACAGATTTAAATACGAGAAAGCGGTTAAAGCGATCCGTCATTGAGCTTCGAGTGAGGACGTCTCTTGTGATCATTATCTTTTTTCTTTTTACACTTGATACTAAACGGTTTGAATGGTGCCTAAGTAATTCAGAGTTAATTTCGCCAATAAAACTGAACATTGATCTGCACATTATAACTGCATTCAAGAGCTGCCACTGTCACAAATCTATGGAATGTTGGCACTACACACCGCTCGTCGTCGCTCTAAGTCGTCGCTACACTGTAACCTTCGCTTTACTTTGCCTGAAGTTGTAAGCCACGCTACATTATCAGTAAATGCAAGCCAACAAAGTAACCGTGGCAAACGTTTCCGTACGGTCCACTACACTGTATGCGACTCTAGAGTTGCTTCCAATTTTAAAACTTAAAACAAACACGATGTTTCAAAAACATTCATTTAAAATTAAGCTTTCATAAAAGTGATAACGAAGTAACATGAACGCCGCTCAAGTAGGTTATTTATTTTAAGATTAAATGTATTTTATTACAAGACTCTTTAGTCGTTCATTGTTAGTTTATTTCAGACACGTAACACAATTAGCGAGCAAGTCACGCGACTGCTATTGTAAACTTGTGAATGTGTGAAGGGTTTACTTCTACTTTTATGGCTGCAAGTGTTATGGGAAAATGTTTTCTTTCTGATTTAGAGCCAGAATAGAATGACGTACGGAAGATTCCATTCATTTATGAGGCTTGACCATTGAGTTTTCGAAAATGTTGTATTCGGGTAGAAAACTTACTCGGGTACTTAACTTACGTTCATATAAATATATTATTCATTCAGTTTTTCTTTAAAGCTATGTCAAGTTTAAAATATCACCCATTCTCTTCTTGTTTAGAAAGTCTATTCAATCAGCAGATTGATTAAGATTAACGAATCAGAAGAACTCAGAAACATACTATTTTAAAATGAAACATCCGAAATAATTTAAATGACCAAAATAGCTGGTTGAATTTTAAATTCGAGTCTCTTTGATCCGCGATGACAAAGACTATTTGATATTCATAATTCAAGAGTTTTGGGAGAATCTTGCTTGAAGCCTGTTTTTTTATGTAAAATGAAAACAGATTGTTTTATAAATTTTGTGTTTTCAGTGTTAAGTTTTAAAACTATATTATTTATATCCATACAGACAAATAAAATAGTTATATGTGGATGCAAGCGTGACCATTCAAATTTTAGGCGACTCTTTTCTCTTATCACTGTATATGACTATCCAAGTGTGAATCTTGTAGAAACTATTTCATTTTCATCTAAAGAGGTGAAGAAATGTTTCTTATTTCTTTTCTTATCTAACCTCTCAGTGTGTTTCCGGTTTGACGTCGACCCCAAAAGTTTGCAACAATGATTGATTAGGGGACGCAACCTACTGGCGTGCAGTCAAAAAGTACATCGATCGTTTGGAAGTTTTATTTTATGGCCCGCAGTACGATATTAATCTATTTCAAGACAAGCTGAGAATTAACTTTATGCGAAAGTTAAAATAACAAAATACAGTTCTTTAAATGGAGAGCGTTTTGGGCATTTGTAATGTCTTCTTCTAAAGACCATTTAAAATATGTTTAAACAGTCAAAACCATGTACCAACCTACCTAACTGAAACATGCCAACACATTTTTGAATCAAAATTATGCAACCAGCAATTTTAACAGACACTCGAAGAAGCTTGCCAAGTGAGAAGAGCGTCATTACTCGATAGATGGCGCCACTTGAGCACAGCGGCCCACAGTGCAGCCCTAATGAATCATGGAAGGCCCGGTAATTGCTTCCCGCATAGATTCCAAGGGGAATCCGATATATGTTGTTACTTAGTTATTGGTTTAGGCCAGACTATAAGGGACTGGGATTTAATATTATTATGTGTTACAAGGATTTAAAAAGAAAATGATAAATAAAGATAGGGAGTCATCTATTTGTTAGTCAAAGAATAATAAATAATTGTATTCTAAATATTGAAATGTGTTTTAATTTGCATGTAGTCTGGATTTTAAATTATTTTTTTGTTTAATAGTGTATGCCCCCAAGTATATGTATAATGGGTAGTTTTGTGTGTTACCATAATCTAACTATAACACTTAATGTCTCACTAAAAAGCACACCAATAAATATTTTGACTTTGACTCTGACATCGCATTACATTTTCATCGATTGATAAGAGATAAATATAAAGTTGATTGGCCAAAAAAGACAAAACCGCGACGTGCAATGCTACGCGCGCGGTGCTACGAGCCTACGAAGAACCGTAGCTCAGTTAAGTTTAACTTTCATTACGCTAGCTAAGTGTTAGTCCAACCCATAGATATCAGATATATTTCTATGGTTTAACCTTATCAGTAAGCACAACCTTGAAGATACTAATGCAACCATATAGCTCTTATTTACAAAGTGATTCATTGTACCAGTAATTAAAATTACTATGCAAAGACATCGAAACGTGCCCGTATCTAAGTATTCGCAGATATGTTATTACGATAGTGGATTTAAAGACATAGTAAACAAAATGTATTTTATATTATAAGCTATAAATGACGAACTACCAAACTCTACGCAAGTCACATTGTTAAAACTGCTAATTAGCAGAGCATTTAATATTTACGAATCGTTACTGAGACTTATATCATCTGCTTCTGAAATATTGGCATTAAAAATCTTAGTTCAATTACACATAGTTGAATGTCTATCGAACCTCAAGTTGTTTCAGCCCAAACATATTTGTTAATCCAAAATCAGTATCGTCATGACTTTAAGGCTGATCTGATTCAGGGTGACATTTACATGTAAATTCCATTAACGACTAATGGGAAATCACGTTTATCAAAACATAACAATATATATAATCTTCATCGAATTAATATTTCGGAGATTGTTAAAGTTTTCACGGGAATTAGGACGCGGATTTACCCCAATATTTTAGCTTGACGTGTAATATCGGTAGTTATAGATTTGTAATGTGGCAAGACCCTCCAAAAAAAACCCTCTCTCCCTCAGATATCTTAAAGTTTTATAAATCGCTTTAGGAAATCCAAACATTATTCTAGTGTTGCTGTTGTTTTAAAAGTACGGTTGCTTTTAAAATAGAAAGAAATTACATTTTTAGTCGTGTCACAAACACGACTAATTTAAAACATGTTGACGAGTTTTTCCTGGGAGTATAGAAAACAATTTCTTTCGTTTTTATAATTTGATCCTGTAAAATAATTAAACAGGTGTACATACAATACAATGACATGCATAGGTACAAAGAAAAATAACTAAAAATATTAAACTCTTGCAAATTACTCCATAACTTACTTTTTCCATTTACACACAAGCCGAAAGTGATGGTTTTAATTTGTAAACCAGATTGTGTAATTACAATAAACTTGTATGTGCGATAAAATCTTATGAAAACATAAAACGTAAAAGGCATACGCTAGCATAAAAACCTTTGTTCGCAAGCCTAGCGTAGGCGGTTACTTATGATGTGATTAGATACATATATCCAAATCTTTTGACTTTTACTTTGAATTCAATATCAAGTTAAATAAGGCATGTATGAAAAACACAATTTTTTTTTTTAATTATTGATACTTTTTGCATCAAAAACTTCTACATGAATTGAATTCCATTTCGTCTACGCGTTCCTATTTTTGCGACATTTTAATTAATTACTCGATGACTGGGCTCTAGTCTGTAAAACTTGTCATGTTCGAGCAATTAGGCCTTTTTCTGACATGACCAGACTTTCTGAACTTTTATAAGAGCTTGTTAGTAACAAACCCAAAAAAAGGTATCTATAAAGCCGATATTTTAGTTCTTTTACTAAGGTAGGTACTTTTACCGTGGGGTTTTAATCCGTTTCGTTTTGTAGCATGTTACAGAATCAGTTGTAACGATTAGTGGATTATCAGACTTTTACTGACTAAAACCCACCCATGTTCCTTCTTTTGCCTTTTATGTTCCGGACCGGCGGTATCTCTTTTGAACAGCCCGCAACCCCGGCAGGGAAAACATTAATACACAAAGTAGCACGCATTTTTACCCGACTGCTAAATGAGGATTAGTATTTATCAACCTACTAGCTTTTGCCCGCGGCTTCGCTCGCGTTAAATTCGAGGTAACACAGTTCCCTTTGCGCCTTATTGATTTGTAATAGCAACGCTAAGTTTTCCCTTTTCTTCCCTCTTTCTCCCTCACATCCCAGTTTTTTAAAATAAAAATTAGCCTATGTCCGTCTCCTGGTTCCCAACTATCTCTGTACCAAAATTCATCAAAATCGGTGTAGCCATTAAAGCGTGAAGAGGTAACAAACAAACAAACAAACAAACAAACTCACTTTCGCTTTTATAATATTAGTAAGGATTTTATATGGACTATTCTTAAGATATACTAAGAATAAACAAAGGGTACATCTATCTCCCAGTACACTGTAACGTTAATTACTTCACAAACTGCGTAAATTATTAAGTGGCGAAGTTAAGGCTATAAAACATATCGCTATCGTCTTGCCCACAAATTGCCCATTAGTGGGAGCGGTTCCGCCGCTCTAAGTTGCAAAGTAAGCTTTGTTACATTCCTTTTTTCTTTAAGTACTTGCCTGATACTAGGGATTTTTCCTGTTTCATTGGTGTTTACAAACATTTTTGGCCATACAAATATTTGTTTCGTGCGGGAATCCAATCCGCGACACGCAGTGCAGATTCCTCAGCCAAATAAAGGTTACGTTTTGAATTGTTGTCATCAAATGAGGCTTTTACTGCTCCAACCAATATCTCTAATTGAAAAAAAAATTGCTTCGTCATCTTTTTAATGGATTACATCGGTAAAACTGTAGATAGCTAACGAGGACGATGCATTCCCTCAGACGCTCTTTGATTTTAGAAATATGTTTATTCGAACATGAGGGATTAGTATAACATCGCACCTTTTTATAAAAGAGATAGTGGTTTAGAAAACTTCAAACCAGCAGCACTTAACTATTCCCACGAAGGGCCATGACCCCGGCCTGTACAGAACATCACGCCCTACAAACAATAAATTGCTGATAAACTTTCCCATTCACTCGATCAAAATGAAAGAACTTTTGTTCGCGAAAATAATATAAGTTTGGATAACATAAAATGTTCCTGGCCATAGAAAAAGAAACGGGGCCGAAATACCGAATATTAGTTGAACATTTTTTGCAATATTTTCCTTTTAAATAATAAATTGAATGTGGGCAAAGTTGTTCAATTGCCAACAAATGAACGAAACTCTGGAATTCTTTTCAACATTTTCGAGCTACGCTTGAAAGTGCTTCGTGGATATTTGGAAACAAAAGATGTTTTCTTTCTTTCTGCATCTGTCGGTTTATAATTACTACTACTGTCCCAGTAATTTTCAAAGGCAGAAAAAGCAACAAGTCATCAATGCACAAAGTGATTGTTTGATACCAAAACATACATTTTATATCGTAAAAGGTTACCTTAAACGGTTACGTTACCTTAAACCGCATTATAGGTACTAAGACACGCACTGACATCTTTCGCGATACTACCCACACCAAACATAGCCAACTTAAATAAACAAGTAACCGTCGCATGAGTTGCTGAACCACACCGTCGCAATATATTACTCAACAGTGATCCAGGAGTTACTCCTGGAATACGTGAGTGTGTATACTGGCGACAAACCCCGCACGTGTGTGCCCTGCTGAATAACTAATAAGGATTTGACAGAAACACACCACGGCGCAAGACACAAGACGCAGTGGGAAACGTGGTTTCTTGCTGGCGAAACCTCACTTAAATGTTTGCTTAAAACTTAGGAAAGCTATTGGAAGTTTCACAGTATTTATACGGCAAGAGTTGGGTTAGATATGATTAATTAAGAAGCTCATGTTGATTTTCACACTTGACTTCTTTCCATATTATTTCTGTTTTGGGCACACTTAACAATCTTGTATAATGATTATAAAATATTAATTGTACAAAAAGGCAGTGAACATTGTGGAATAAAATAAAAACAAAAAGAAATGTAGCTATTCTGTCCGCAGAAGTAAATTACAAAATGAACAAAGACTCAGCTGTATTAATATTTGTATAGCTAAATCCTGTTCTCATATTAAAGCAAGGTTTTGTAAAAACGCCTGGTACTGGAATTGATAATAAATAAAAATAATAGAATAAATAAGTCAGATAATATGTCTGTTATTTTTCAATACAGTGGTGTATAATATTCTGGCCAACTATTATTTCAAACTTTGCCAATAAATATGTGATTTTTATATATGTCCGTTTGTCTTGTGACGAAGGCCTATATGTATAACAACAGTAAATTTTAGAAAATGTAACAATATCGAAAATTAGATAAAGCTTTATCGATAAAAAGTATCTATAGGTATCATTACGTTAGCATTCCGTTTTTCCGTGTACTAACTACACAAACAAAGCACTGTTTGCCAATATTAAAATAGGTTTTTAAAGATCGCTTACTGCCCAATGTATAAGAATGTAATTAAATAGTCTAGGAATCGTAAGAAGGCAGTAAACTGAACTCAACTGTTGTAAGACGAAGTAGTAACTATATGCAGCTCCGGATCATAAATTTTCTTAAGTATTAGCGCGATCCATACTCCGTGAGTCCGTAATACATTACGTTATTGATAGCCGCGAATCTAATAAAGTGAACGCGCGAACAAGGTTGGCGGGAACGGACGCCATTTTTCAAAATAAATGATAGCTTTATTATATTTTTGGGAGATTAATGAATTGGATGGGTTAACAGATGTTGTTAATGGTGTTGAGAGATCTTTACCTACTATCTCAAGTTATATTTCAGACTGTTTGATAAAGTTTACAAAGATGTGTTTACCAAATATAATGTTATTTTTACCTTTCCTCAAAAAATAACGAACAAAAACGTTATGTAATAAAGTAGACAAGAACAAAATCTCCTTTATCGTTTCTTTGTTTCCTAATATTATCATAGACGAATTTGGATGTCACATAGAGACAAAACTTGAAATCTGTTTCAGCACGAATGTAGTAAAACAACTTTACAGATTTTAAAACATAATAAAACTAACCACGTAACTGCCCATAGATAAATTAAAACGTTCAAGAAAACTGCCGACCAATGTGTCTTAGCAAATGCAGCTACAATATTCAGGTGCAGCCCTAGTGCCTGACGTGATCGACTCGCTAATGTTCCCGATATATTTACAATTGAATACACGCAGACTGCACGGTACCATCCACGGGATCGAATTAAATTCTTGGTCTGAATTTTATTGATGACTGTGAATATCTTTTAAGCCAAAGATTTTTTTTTCCAGAATCTGAGTTAGTGTTTAAAGGTGATCAGTCGTGAAACAACTAGGGCTAAATCCGGCTTGTTTTGGTAACTGGTCTTTGTCCAGCTTTCCGTCTATATACGATTATGTATAACTTTATTAAATTATAAGTGTGATGTAAGATTGGGCGGTAATTGCCAACATTGCTTCTATCGCCTTTTTGTGCAGAAATATTATATTCGAAAGGCCTATTTTCTTGAGACCTTTTCTCGATTGCAGAATGGTGTTGAACAGGTTTGTAAGATGAGGCAACAAGATGGTGGAGCCGATTTCTGTCTCGCGATGCTTCGGTGGAAATTCCATCCTCCCCGGGGCATCTATTGTAGCGCATGGTAGTAAGCACTCTGCACTTCATAACCAGATATTGGGAAAACGAAACAGAATACCACCTCTCAGATTAGAGGTGGTATTCTGTATTTATGGTGGGTTTAGGGTTACCTGAATATAATATTTTATCGAACTTGGTTGCAATTACCAGGATTTCTCTGCTATAGTGTTTTACTCTTCCATCATCTACAAGACTGTTGATCTGAGCTTTTCTTTTAGTAATTCCATGTTTAAGTACCCCTAAAGGTGCATGTTTTTTTAGAACTTTTTTAACTAATTGCCTATTAAGATTTTATAAATCCTTTACAATACTTTTTAGCCTCTTTGTCTATGGCTATATTATATAATTTATTACAGTTTATCAGGTAAGACAGATCTTCTCAGTAACCAAAACTCAAAATCTCCAGACACTAGAGTTTAATAAATTCCCGCCAGCTTCACCGCTATAGACTCTAAGCAAACTAAAGCTTCAGGCCGACATCGCATTTTAATTGAGTAACAAACACCGAAATTCTGTTTAAAAATACGTACTTACAAGAATTCATAGTCGATATTACATTTTGTAATTTCAAAACTAATAAGAAATTCACATAGTGAATGAAAATTGTATGTTTGAAATACGGTGAGGCATTCCATTTTCCTTGGAATCATGGTCATTAACATTGCATACGCTTGAGCCGGCAATCCCTCGGCAAATACAAATGTTTACGTTCTTTTACGCTTATTAAATTACCGTCTGTGGTGACATTATTAAGCAATTAGTCCTTCTGACGATCTACCTGTGTGTCTGATTGCGTTAATTATAGTGCTGCAGTAATTTGTACACAAAGTGATAGTTTACTCGATTGTCCATGTGTCCATAATTACGTAACTACTAATTATACGCCGTGGGTTTGAATATTATAGTTTACTTGTTGATTTGTTTGGGCGTTTTAGTCAGGTTCTGTTTTTGCCTTTAATATTTATGTCAAAAACTTTCTATGATGCTTTTTGTTTCACACAAATATACAAACCTAATGCCTAGGTAAACAAAAAGCTATAAAGAAGCCTTAATCGCTTGTTTCCAAATTACATCGTCAGTTCACGAAAGTAGCCATCTTTACGAAAAATCGTTATTTTTTCGATAAAAAAACAAGATTCATGACAGCTCAAGATCACGTTGATATCAATGTTCCATAATTTCGTTGCTCAATTTCTTTCAGTGATGGAGAAAATCGTCGGTCATCATGTCTTTGTTAGACTGTGCCTATCAGTCGGCCGTCACCCTAAACTGTCATGGCCACTCAAACTCGATACCAGATTAAGGACTAAAAAAATAAAAAAGGAAAATTAATGACTATTACTCTTTTGACGCGGAATGACGCGGATTTGCGAACAAAGAGAAAGTAGGTACAATATGTGAATGACATTGAATGAAACTTCTCGTCTTTGTGTATTAAAGGTCTAAAGTTTGTTAAGTCGAGTTTTTTACGATTCGTGAGTGGATTCGTTTGCGAGCGCCATTGTTGGTGACGTCTAATATGCTTTGCTGAAATACACAATTTCGTTTCGCTTTTTGACAACAAAAACTTCGAACTGACTATACGGTATTCTATGGAGTTATTTCTGTATAACAAGAGTAATTTAGAACAATATTGTTTATGTTAACACAGTGAATATTACGGGGCGCCCGGGGTGAGTTGATTTAATTAAGTCTAGGTGTAGACTGGTAGTTGTGCATCAAATGTGGAAATTAGACATAATGAAGTTAGTTGCCGTTCTTCTAGGCAGAACAGAATGATTTCTTGCATAGGAGACTGAAGAAGGCTCATGATGGAGAAGTGTCTTCTAGGAGTACATTATACTTTGATAGCTTACTACCAGATAATCTACTATAACAACTATAAGGCCGCTTTTTTTATTGTAGGGCCTTTAGGAACCATAAGGCTACACGCTAACCGCTTTAATTTTCTTTTTATCAGGCTTTTATCAACTTCATCTGTAACTGATAAAATAAGTAAAAAAAATTTGAAGCAAAATTTGACTCACTTCCCAGTGTCTGATTGAGCTGAAAGTTTGTTAAAATGTTTAGTTTGGAAAACAATACATGATTAGCTAGTCACGTCATTGTAATCTTCATATTACGTACATAAAAACTGCTGGAACAAAATAAAACACATTCAAATTATAACAACACACATTTATGTCAATCAAACAGACATTGAGTTTGAAACAGGGTTGCCAGAATATTAAAATCAATACCCTTACTTAAGCGTGTTTTCTATTATAATTTATAAACTATAATATTCAACATATTATAGTTAATATGATCTCTTTGAGACCATTAAGATTAGAACAGATTTTCCCCAATCCTTCATAGTTATGTAGTTGCTTCAACGATACGAAATGTCTGGTTGATTATTTTTGCGAAAATTATGTGCTTTAAAGCCCAAACTGAAAATATAAGATTAATGTTTTATTATAAAAGGGCCCTTTACTTGCTTTGTACTTAATTTGTTCCAAATTCTGTTGATATGCAGTATAAAGATTTGGGTCAGATATTGTATACCGTTAGAGGAAATTAGAACACGAGTGTTTATGTTGATAAACATTAAGATTACCTGATAAGATATATAATCCGCTATTGAGTTTTACTCTCCGAATGCGTTAACTCTTCCTTTTTCAAGTCGGTTAAGAAAACGTGCTTGTGTATGTAATAAGCGCTTATAGTTACGTTCACCTACTACCTATATATTTTAAATATAGGTATACTTATCTGCCAGCTAGATTAATTAAAGTCGCCGAAACCTGTAGTTGCTTTTATGTAACGTAGGTAACTGTAATTTACTGACTAAACATAGCCATATCACATTCGGTTAATTGCTGAGTAAGCAAGCCTTAACATAACATGCTTTGAGGTTTCAAACTTACAGATTGTTCAATGTTATTTGATCTACAGAAGTAATTTTGCCAGCACTTTTAGGAAAAGTTTATCATGACAATGATTAAATATTGTATTTTAAACATAAATCTAACCTACTGTAAGTTTAGGTACTCATTAACGAAACCTAACATAAACCACAAGGTTGTGGAGGACAGATTCAATATTAAATACTGCACCCGGTTAGACTGAACTCCACAAAAAGTCCTCAACATACTCGGGAAAAGACTAGGCACTAGGCAGATGATGTGACGACAGGAATGATCATTTTACAATACATTTACTGATACTGGTCGAAACAGAAAACATAAAAAGTCAACAATACCTAAACCTTTCCGGAATCTGACACACGTCAAAAGCCTACAATGTCAGATAGACCAGACACAATGTTAGATCGCTCAAGTAATCAAATCCTCACCCACTTCACTATACAAACTTCTGAACACGTTCCGACTTTGTTGGACTAATTAACATAAGACTGTGTTGCATGCGAGGTCAGCACTTCAAGAGCAATGTCAGGGCTTGCGTGCACTTCCACCGTATCGGATGAGCAGACAGGTTGGGCGGAAGTTTGCGGGGTTATACTGTTCCTGCCGCGATTGATCGGTGTAACAGTAATTGCTGGCAATACGGAAAAAAACAGGAGATCGGCTGGCGTTTGGATATTTCTTTTTTGTGAGGTATCTCTTAGACTCCTACTGACTAAAACTATTCGGTATTTCTTCTCTTTACTTCTGGGTGGGGGCACAATTGCATTTTCCACAATAAACCTAGCAGTGACGGTTTGCTTGCCCCGTCTCCAGTAAAGGGGAGAAGCAAGGTGTCCCCGGACCCAAGAGAGCCTTGTCATTCTATAAGGAATGAGGAAACACGGGAAAACAACAACTCATCCTTTTAAAAAGCGACAATGATTCATGATTAATAGATTTGGTTTGGTGTACGAATATAACAAACTCATCCAATTCTAGCAAAGCGTACGTATGTAAGTAGCGATTGGCAAGTGTCATAAGACAGCTGATACTACTTTCCAGCAGGTGAGTTGTTGATCAGTTTGCCAACGTATTTTAACAATTGTAGTATCGCGACGGGTTAATAATATATACTTCGAATTAAGAACCTCCTTGTCAGTTAAGTTGTATCTGCTTCGCATTGCTGGTTGGGATATGAAAAAGTTGAAGATGAAGTCGTTGAAGAAAAAAAAAGTGGGATATGAGGGAGAACGAGGGAAGAAAAGAGAAAACTTAGCGTTGCTATTACAAATCCATCAGGCGCAAGAGCAAAAACTGCAGGTCTGTTTGGTGTGTTATATCGAATTTAACGCGAGCGGAGCCGCGGGCGAAAGCTAGTATGGAATATTTTTGAATGAGATTGCTTTTTTTTTTATTTTGCCTCCTTATCATTTATCTTTGCTTACTAATGATCTGATGATTTTTCTGGTTTGAAAAGCAACTTGGCCCGTTTCGCCCTAGCAGAAGGACCTCGCAACAAAAATTCCCAATTTAGAACAAAGATGAAATGGAAATGTCACAAATAATAAATATTCGATGTGAAAGCAGTAATGTTCAGAAACCACGACGATTGAGAATATAACTGATTTCTAGGAAATAGCAAATTGTAATGTAATTCGCAAACAATCGCCGACGGCCGACGCCACTTCCGATATAAAGTGGCTCTTTATGAAGAAAATTTGTGTTTATTTTGTATTGCAAACACGACAGTCCATTATTTGAAGCGTTTCTTCCTCGTATTTCAAATACGAAAAATAAAGAATAAGCAGCAAATTGAGGCTTTAGAAAATGGATTCTGAACATTCGTTTTTACTGTGAATTTTGCAATATATTTGTTTCTTAGCATTTCAACTGTAGGTAAACATGCCAGCCATCTCTTGTTTATAATGTTGGTAATAGTAATGTATGGACTAAATCCTTACTTCCTTACTAATATTATAAAAGCGAAAGTGAGTTTGTTTGTTACGTCTTCACGCCTAAATGGCCAAAGCGATTTTGATGAATTTTGGTACAGAGATAGTTGGGGCACTGGAAACGGACATAGGCTAACTTTTTTAAAAAAAGAGTGAGAAATGAGGGAGAAAGAGGGAAGAAAAGGGAAAACTTAGCTTTGCTATTACAATAAATAGGCGCAAAAGCAACAGGCAGCAGGTACCTGCAAATCAGGAAAGGGGAACTGTGTTACCCCAAATTTAACGCGAGCGAAGCCGCGGGCAAAAGCTAGTATAAAATAAATCAATAAAAAAACTAAAAACATGCTTAAGTAAGGGTATAGATTTTTATTATGCTGGTTACGTTAGTTCATAGTCAATGTCAATTTGATTGACATAAATGTTTATGATTTGAATATGTTTTGTTTTGTGCCAGTCATTTCAAAACTCCGTATGTACGCAAAAAAACTTTATACCTACTTTTTCGCCGGTGATCATACAACCCTATGATTGTTTTTTTTTCTTTTTTTTTCAAAAATATGGTCAAAATTAACTTCTAAGATGAAGCTACTCAATTGGTACTAAAAAGACGGCAGTTTTGTGTTCAATATTGTAAGCTAACTACGATCGGAAATATTTTCCCAAGCAAAGTTTCCACCGTAATACCGACTTGAGATAAAATTAACGAACATGTACTAGGTTATATTTAAATGGAAAAAGGCTCGCTTAACACGAATAACCTTAAATTCTTGAAAGTCAGGCAAAGGTGACGTAACAATGAAAGCAGTTGGTTGCATGCTTGCATGTCAGGTTAGAAAGCGTTCCGTTTTAAAATAGACGAAATCGTTCAGCCTGACTCAACTGGCACAAAAGTCGGGGTTAAACGGAATTAGTACGGCGTGACGGATTCACATAAAATCTCACTTTTCTTAAGGGGGTTTCGTAAAGGATGGGATCTATCTATTCCCCATAGGATCCGTAATTATAATTAGCTTAAAACCATTGTAAAATCTTTAAACACCGAGGAGAGACCAGGCGCAGGACCAACGGCTTTACCTGTTTTCTGGGGCACGAAGTTTAATATCGTATCGCCAAATTCCAAACTCCGGGCTGCTACTAAAAAAACCAATGTCAGTTTTTTTCCGACTCGGTAATACCCAGTACCCAACGCTCAGCAGACCCGCTTACGGCACCTAGACTAACGAAGCAGTACAAAAATTATGGAATGCAAATAAAGATATGAATATGAAAGATACAGCCCTGTGACAGACAGACGGACAGACTGCAGAGCTTCAGAAATAGGGTTCCGCAGGCACCGTTTGAGTATAGAACCTTAAGCGACACTGACAAAAATGCTATTAAAATCGTGGTCTGTCAGCTCTTAATTATAGTGAAATCATACGTGTTACGACTTAACTAGTTTATTATTTACAATAGTATTCATTTGTGCTCTTGAAAACATTTTTTTTAGCGAAACGTTACCCCACACTAGTAATTTAATAGGTATCGTTAAACTAATGTACAAAATTTCTGTAACTACAATTTTTTTTTAATGCAGTCTCATAATCATACAATACAACAAATAATACACAAATCCATTCTTGTTTATTAGCGTGGGTAGGTACATTAAGATAATTTTCCAATAAATGCTTCAAGTGGGCATTAGTATTACCTATAGATGATATATCAGCAACAATTTCCAATGATAGACTATTGCAACTGACTTGTGTAGTAAGGTATTGGCAGTGAACTTGAGTTATTATTTTAGGAAATTCGGCTTTATCTTAAATAACTGGAAATATACAAGAACATTTCGTAGTATAATTGCTATGACAACGTGACAAATTTGAGGTCAGGCTTTTTGAGTCAAATTCTTGGCCAATGCTGCTTGTTCACATATTATTTTTCTACCTATATACAGTATGTTAGTTTAAACGAGGGACATATTCAAACCCACAATAGTGCATACTTACATGATACTAATAAAATATGAACAAAAAAAAAACACTAATAAATAAAAGACAAAACCATACCAAAAATTTCGCATAAGTCTCGCAACGTGTATATACCCTTGCGCTAGCGATTTAATACTATCGCAGAACATGTGTGCATGTCAATGACCTTTAGGTATAATCCATTTTCCCTTCATACTTTAAACCTGGCTTATGACGCCTTTTCGGTAGAATCGGCGCGTAGGTATTTTGCCGCGTGATTTACTTCACTGTTTACAAGTTTACTACTCTCGCGCTCAGTGTTCATGAATAATGTATTTTATTGGACAATTACGTCAGAAATTAAGGTTATAGGTTTTTTACATATTTGGGACGAGAATCGAATACTGAATACCCTCCCTCAATAAGTCCCTCGTTTAACCTAACACTCTGTATATCTTTAATATTTAGTTTTATTTCTTAACTAGCTTCCGCTCGCGACTTCGTATTGGGCTAAAGCTATATTTAACCCGCGTGATGATCGAAAATAAATATCTTTCTCTCCCCTTTTCTTCCCTCTTTCTCCACTTTTTTTTAGCCTTTGTCCGTCTCCAGTGTCCCAACTATCTCTGTACCAAAATTCATCAAAATCGCTTTGGCCATTTAGGCGTGAAGACGTAACAAACAAACTCACTTTCGCTTTTATAATATTAGTAAGGATATAATTTACCAAAGTATTACTGACCGGCAAAAGCACGTTTTTAAGAAAATAAGCTACGAACATGGTTTATGGTGTAGGTGAGTGAATCGGTTTTTTTTCCTAGTCGGCATCATCGCTTCATATCAAGCTAGTTGCGGCAAAGCGCAAGCCTATTTAGGGTAAAAAAGTGGAATTGCTGAACTTTTACAATTATATAACGACATTTTTTTTTTTAAAACGTTGCCCCACACTAGGAATTTCTCCTGTATCGTGGGTGCGTTTACAAACATTTAAACTCACATACACAAACAGCCAGACCCGGAACAACTATCTGTAGGCCATACAAATTTTTGTTCCGTGCGGGGATCGAACCCGCGACACGCAGCGCAGCAGTTGATCGCTCAGCCACTGCGCCAACCGTGTCGTTAACATTCATTAATATATTCACTTAAACATTGCAGAACATCACCTACTAACAGTCAATAGTAACAAAACGTGGTACGGTGACCAAAACGCATAGATAAACGCCTAGGAGTAACTGAAGGCGAAAGTCGCGGCACGGCAGGTATGGAGTGGTTAAACAAAAGCCTCGCGAGGCCCACTGAATACTGTATAGTAGCCAGGCGATGAAATTTTGCGGATATTCCAACTACTATAGATACACTTTCTAATAAATGAATATTTCTAAACAAAGATTTTATAGATATATCCTTGAAGTTTATATGTTTAAAAATGTGTTTGAACGCACAGTACTAAAACGTATCTTGCAACTCTTTGTAAAACTAACTAGTAAAAAGGAGGTTTTCTCTGTAAACGCAGCTTTAGGTGACATAAATGTTGAGTGCTATAGTTTAAAAATATGACTTACTTAAAATATATTTTAAACTAGCTGTGTTATTCCAGACTATAATCTACCTCTGTGCCAAATTTCACAAAGATCCGTTCTGCCGTTTTGACGTGAAAGAGCAACAAACATCCATACATCACTACATCCTCACAAAGTTTCGCATTTATAATATAAGTAAGATAGGATACTTACAAAGAAGCTGGTCACATCAGTCACAGTCGAAATGTCAGTAGGCCGGCTCAACACTAACTGGGTCATCTTATTAAGGGAATGCAGCGTCAAATAAAAAGATTCAGAAGGCCTGTCGTAAGGGCTTGTGGCTCCTCGTCAATTACACAAATTGAAGACGTTGTTTACAGATCTGTTCACTGGGCATTTTTTTAAATATTATTTATCTATGTTTGTCCTAGTTTGAATATAACTCATAGAGCCATGTTCACTACTATTGTAGTTCAATCTGTAGTTAAAAAAAAACTGCCATTTGCAACTACAAACTAAGGGCTAGGGAGACTGATATAATCACTTGCTGTCATGAGCTATAATATAATGACATTGCTATAAAATAATACCTCCCAGCCGATGTCTACACGAGGCAAGATTAAGAAAGGCCACAAATTAGACACAATAAACTATTTAGCGGTTACCAGTAGCCACGAGCCCCTCAACAAAGCCGAGTCTTTTGTTTCTCTCTACTCTGTGTCAGCAGCTTCGTTACGTCGGTCACGGTGTCTTCTGCCGCAAGCTAATGAAACGCTTTGCTAGTATTAATGAGTGTCGCTAATTTGCATGGCATTATACAGAGACACCTGAGTCGGAGCCAACTTGATGGCTGGACGTCTTATGTTTAATAATGTTTTGGCTCTTTGAGTTTTCTGGAATGGTTTCATTTTGATTGCTTCTGGTTTAAGATGCGTTCATTACTTTGGTAAAATTGTTTAAGAAGGAGATTTCATTTTATTTATGTTAATTATAACAAAGAGATAAATCGTCGTCGTCGGATTGTTATACCTTGTCAGTCCCGAAACTCTGACTACCATTCACATCATGAGTTATTGTGGAGGTCAGATAGGCATGCAAAATATCGCTCCATGTAAAATACACATATACAGGTATTCAGTTGCATCCGTCCAGACTGGAAGCCGACCCCGACATGATTGGGATACGGCTACGCAGGCGAGGATCCAAAAGAGATGGATAGAAACTAAAATAACTTCTCCTAACTGAATGGATGTTTTTCATAAGTATACCTACCTTTTATTCGCGGGTGCCGGTTCTCCATCAGATAAACACGTCGAATACGTGAATACAAGTGCCTAGTTCTACGACACTAAACAACGATATCTTTTCTCTATGAGTGCCCAAAACTTTGTCCATTACGTTAAGCTTATCACCAAACTTTAACGTAGTTTTCTGCACTTCACATTTCAAATTCAAAAGCAAAATCTAAAGTTTCGGCGATAAAAGCAATGACGACGAAATATGAAGTTTGGAGTAAACACACTTACAAATGAAAGTATTTAAGAACAAATATAATATCGTAAAGGTTATCTTAAAGGGAACTTTGCATTTAATTATAGAAACAGCCAGTCTGCGAACTTTACCCGATTACTTCAATGTTCCACTTCATTCCAAACTGCGCAATATTCAACGCCTGCCTGATAAATTATGTAACATTAATTTCCCGAGTTATCCTAATTACGCTACGTAAGGGTAACATAATGCAGAGGGGCCTGCCAGGGCCACCGCCTGCCGGGGTTGCCGGTTGTTCGAAAGAGATACCGCGGCCCCGGAACATAAGGGCAATAGAAGGAACATAGGCCCACCCATGTTTTAGTCACTGCAAGTCTGACACTCCAGCTCCGCCCAGAGCGGGGGAAGTTATTTGATGATTTCCTATCCACACAAAAGGGTAACACAATACAACGTTAACAAAAAATAGTTAATTATGTACCACATATGTTCAAACTGCTGCCCCCACTGCGGCCAGGATTAGCAAGTAATCCAGGATCAGATGACCATCTGACCACTCAATAGGATTATCTGGCTTTCGCTTGTGCCTGCACTTGTCACTCTTCTGACAAATTAATGGTAGATTTACGAATTCAGAATTGTTTGTTTCCGGCGAATTGGAAGGCTGTAATAATTTATGCGTGGGGTGCCGTGGGTCGGATAACTTTTTAATCAAGCTCGCTGAATACGTAGATTCGTATCACGCGACCGTAAAGCGAAGCGACATCGCAAAAATTCAATTCACGCATACTGACAGTTTAAGGGGAGGGGAAATCAATGCATCTAGCTTTGATCTTCGAATTTCCGCAGGGAAAAATGATATTTTACGTGTTCAGATCAGACATATAAATCGTACTTTACTTCAAAGCCTTGATTTTTTTCTATACACTGGCGAATGTCTGTTCAAACATTTGACATAACATTTATCGGTCTTTACTATTTCAGCAGAGGTTCACAATATATTATGAAGGCGAGGCTTTTGCGAACTATCTGCACACATGGCCATTAGTCGGTAGCAGTAGTTTCCTGGCCTAGTTGGCGTAGTTTCCACGTCGATAAACGGTATTCACACAACAGGCAGATAGCTCGCTTACACTGTATGCTGCCCTGGTACGCATCGAATACACCTGTCTTGTGCCTGGTTTTAATTGGAAACTTAAAAGCTTTAAATTTTTTACAGTGCATATTATTATTTCGTTATTAGTAATGTTGTCCACCCTTCCGTAATTTACCTAGTGGGTTGTTAATAATGACTGAATATTTTTGAATACATTCGAAAGCTTAATTTTACCTGCAAATTATTAATTAAATCCTCTGAAATACAGGACTGTGTTGCGTTGCATGAAATTCATTTGTATTCTGTTCATGAAATCAGTTGGAGCTCGCACTAATGATCGATCCGTCTGTTTTGTTATATGAAACGTGCGCGTATATCGAAACCCCTTTATGCTATACACATTTCATATTCTATTGTCAGTGTTCCATTAAATTCTCTTCCCTTTTATAACTTCAAAGCCTCAATTCCATAGACACGTACGAAACACGTATTGCTATGTTCTGGCTGGCGTGAAGCCGCACCGATAACGGGTTGCAATAACACTTGTGTTGCTATAACAAGCATCCGTTCGTGCGCTGTGGCGGAGCGATAACCGGTGCAATATTTATCATTATTCTATTTGGGTAAATTATTGTGTAGCAAATAATGTCTGACGGAGATTACCTACCTAGGTGAAAAGTTGGTAGATAATCCTAAGAAATATATAAACCTGTATAACCGTAAATGGAAAGTACAAATAATCGCTGCACTACAATTTCCAGAAGCATTTATCGTAGAACATATTTCTGATTGCATTGCATGAAGTTTTAATTACTGAACGTGCAAGAAAGTCCAAGGGCGTCACAGTTCCACAAATGGCTTGCTATTAAAGTTTATTTTTAATAGCCACATAATATCCACTTTTGTATTACTGTACAAAATACCTATAGAGTTTAATAGATCTAAAGTAAAGACAATCCACTGCTGGAATTATTTTTTACTTACCGTCATAACGATCATTTGTGGCATCGTATCCCCAAAATGGATGGCCCAATGTCAGTGGCTTGTATTAGAAACTGAAATAATCTGTTTTTCCTTTGATTTTTTCCACGCATTTTACCACGTAGGAATATTAAATGGGTCAGAACGAATTATATCTAAATGAACCAAAATATTGCCAATAGTCCATTGAAATGTTACATTTTTTAGGCCTAACCTTGCATTTTTTATAGGACGCAATTTTATTTTTTTGATGTGTAGGGGGGGTCAGTGTAAAGCTAAAACCAAGATTGTGGGGTCGCCACCCTTGTCCCACGGCCGCCGTCTTGAAAATAGGGGTTGAAATGGTTTTTACGATATATCTCTTAAACTATTTATTTGATAAAAAAAAAATTTAACATTTTTTGCTACAAATTAAATTCTCTACAACTTTGGTCCAGTAACTTTTTGTCGTAGAACTATAAATAAAAAAGTTATAAGCGAAAATATTCAGAAATATGAGAAAAAAAATCTATTTTTCGAAATAACTTTTTTATCATTTTACGAAAAAATAATATCAGACCATTTTTGTAGATCGTTTTTTGAGGAACAACTTTTATTCAGAACATTTTTTCATTAAGTCAATAGCTAAGGTTTTACAGCGCCCCGAAGTGAGTACTATTTTTCAGTACTCTTAACTATACCTATATTAAACGTGTGTTCTAATAATGTGTCAGCGGTTAGTTTTTTTTGTTTAATTTGACTACACATCAAAAACATAAAATTGCGTCCTCTAAAAAATGCAACCCCAAATGTAACTTTTAAATGGACTACAAGGTTTTGTTGCTACGAAATGAAGTTGTATTTATAAACATTCAATAAAGTATCGCGAAACTTATAAAAGCTATCAATATCACTTTTAATTAATTTGCCGTAATAAACTTCATTCAAATATTCACGTTGTTCTAATTTGCAGCTGTCATGTTTAGCACGCGACCGTGACTTGTGGCAACTAACGACACAACTACAAAAATACGAAATAGAATAGGTTTTACTGTACAAAAACTTGAAACAAAATGGTTGCCCTACAGACATGGGTAGCGAAAGAAAGCTGGAAAATAAATGAATACAATAAGCTAGGTTTATTCAGGTTTGGATACAAAAAGTTGTATAAATCTATGTTTTGTATTCAACCCTATCTTTTTTGTCGTTTCGTTATATTCACCTTTTGTGCCTAAACCCTGTGAAAAGAGTGGCAGTCTAGACTGAAGTTTATTTTAAGAATTGACCCACTTTCTATATACTTTTTTCACTTTTCACGGCGGAACATAATTAATTCCGTGTAATAGGTATCTTATACGTATGTTATAAATAAAATGAATATTATAAAGATTTCCTTTATTTTGAGTATTTAATACTAATTTTCTTTGATCCCTTTTAATAGGGGATGATCCTAAATAATAACAAACGCCATTCACCCAGCGAGAGTTTCATGAAAAGAACCGCTCAACGAGTTTTTTATAACATCAATTCCAATGCGTACCTTATTAAAAAAAACTCAACATAATCACCTCTTACAAACCTCCCATCAATCCATTGCGAAGTGCAAACACTTACTTATAGAAATTCTACAATATCTTTTCCCGGTATTCCTTTAAAACCATCTAATTAGTTCAATACCGGGTATTAGCTCAAGCCGCTTGCTCAGGGCAAGCGGCCCGTAGTGGGACGGCCCTTGTCGTAGGCCCGCGGAGGAACGGCCCTCATTGGAGACCCATCGAGACTCTCGACGTGATTTCCTCCCCCCACCACTTCACAAGAGCACCCTCTTTGTACTTGTAAACGGACTTTGTGGATCTGCGCTCGATGCTCAGGTTTGACAGACGTTTAAGATGTTTCTTTGAGTTGGGAGATGTTTGGTTCGTAGCTATATATGTAAACGTGTATTTATTCACGCCTAATAACGTCTATATACGTACAAAGAGTTAGGAAGGATGTTTGAAAAAGTTGTGTTTGATTTAAGAAATATACGCAAAGAAGCGTGGTACTTGCAACAAGCGTATGCCGCGTGTTCTAACCGCGTCTTTTCTAAATAAGTTTTTTCGCTTACCTGGGTTGTAATTCAGTTAATAGCAAGTACGTCCGTACTTTTATTTTTTTCTTCGCTCTACTTTAGGAATGTGTCATAGGTGCGTTTTTTTTTCAAACATTTTCACATACACAAACAGCCAGACCTGAAAAAAATATCTGTAGGCCATACAAATATTGATTCCGAGCGGGAATTGAACCCGCGTCACGCAACGCAGCAGCCACTTGCGCAGCTACTGTTCCAACCATGCGATTTACCATAACTACGTAGCAATCAATGCAAATATTTGTTTGTCAATGTTATAAGCTACTTATTAAAGCCACAGTCGAAATTCTACGAAAACCGTAAGTTGTGTAAGACTGGAATGAAGTTGTCTTTGACCGAGTGCAGGTGAACATTATCGTTTAATCCCCGCTTGTATACTTATCCCATGCATCTATAAACCATTACTAGACATAATTATAAGTGTTTTTTTTAATAGTATCTAGTTACTTACACAAGTAGGTATATTGAATACTATCCATATACGTAATTGAAGTTTTTCTTGACTCATAACGTAAACAGATGAATTACATTAATATTATGGTATTTTCATTCAAGATAATTGTTTTAATGTTTATTTATACTTATGTTGAACCATAATGAAACCAAGAAAAACCTTTACAATTCCCGGACAGCCACTGAACCAAAACAACATTTTCTAAAGTTAAAACTTGGCAATCCTTTCTAAACTTATACATTCAGTAGGAATCTTACGAAACATTAAACAGTTCAGTGTAGCGCGAAACTTATGATCATCCTTACTCACCCTCTCGTGAAGTTTTCAGCACATTTAAGACAATTTACAAGAAGTAGTTACATTATTTTGTAAGTCCTACATTTACCGTAGTTAACAATGAAAAGTACAAACAACAGGCCAGTAGGTCTCATTGTTTAATTAAAATAATCATTAGCAGTAGTTTCTTGGTTGGCTGAACTTTTTTCAAGAATTTTCTTGAAGCTGTCAACTACATTTTTTACATAAATTCGTGTCTGTATTCACCGAAGTAACGACAGAAAAAATACATCAGTGAAAACTTATTGCATTGTCTTGCAAAATGTACTCTTACAAAATGAACATGGAGAAATTGTTTTTGAATTTTACAGAAATTACATTAACATTATACTTCAAGTTGAAAGTCCTACCGCACTTTACCGCAGTGTGTTTCAATTGCAACTTTTTTAGCCTTGTTACTTATTTAGATTTGGTATGCTTATTAACAACAAAAACCTGCGCTAAAAACGTGATCAAAACAACAATGAATTATAATCACGTACGTTATAATCACATTTGGTATAATAAGCATAGTTAATTGAAAGAGGTTTCGTATATTGTAGAGTTTTTCTACGAGCTTTTTTATGTTGTGGATGCTCATAATTTCTATAATGCAACCAATCACTTAAGGTTCAGAATAAGTTTCCGAGTGTAGAGCATGGCAAACAGACTAAAATAACTTCAGCTCGGAATATAAATTGATATTGAAATTACTTTTATTTATTTGTCGACTGTTGCAAAATGGAAATATAAGTGATATTCGAATTTAGACAAGTATGTAGATATTTGTTGCTGTGTAAATAATCTTTCTTCCCTATGAAGACTGGTAGATTTAGGTTGCGCGTAGAAAATTGAGATATGTGTGACAAGGTTTGTTTTAAACTGAAAGGAATGACATTTATCGAAACTTATTTTGATTGATCCTTTTTACAAAGGGTTCCGTACAAAAATTTTGTAAGAAGCACTATCATACAGTACCAGTAAAGTGAAAAATCCGATAAACTTAATTGCAGTTGGTCAACTAACTACAAAATCGACCATGTCGATGTATCGGAACAACAGTTTGCCAACGGCCCCTTCAATACAGTTTTTCTTTTCGTTAGACCAATGTGTGCTTTCATTAGTTACTTACAAGTTTCTACGAAACCCTCGATGCGCGAGTCCGACTCGCACTTGGCCGTTTTTTTTGTAATTAATACCCTTTCCTACTTTCAAGAACAAAAATAGTAGTAACCCATTAAACCTATTTGTCCTTCAAAAACCTCACCATTCAACGAGGCTTAGAGCCATAATTAAATATGAACTATTAGAACAGGAACCAGATTAAACTTTTAACACCAGCGCAGCAGAGCTAAGAGCTTAATCTGCAAGACCTTGAGGCCTTGTGTTACAGTAATAAGAACTTACATTAAAGGCCAATCTATCAAGGGAGCTGGGTTTATTAAAAACATGTTCTCTTTGAATACAAGGTGAATTTTACGCCGAAAGTTTTAATAGCTAATGCCTAAAATAATAAATTTTATAACATTAAAGTAACGTGGCGCAACTTTTGAGCGATTGTGAAGGAATAAGTTTAATGATTGATGGAAGGGAAAAGAGTGATAGGTCAAAAACAATGTGTTTAGTTTTAGCAAGCGTTTTTTTTCTGAAAACGAGGTCGAAGGGTTTTCATGTCGGGGTTGCGGGTTGTTCGAAAGAGATACCGCAGCCCCGGAACGTAAAGGGCAATAGAAGGAACATGGGTGGGTTTTAGTCAGTACAAGTCTGACATGCCCCCCCGCTCCGCCCAGAGCGGGGGAAGTCATTGGATGATTTCCCACCCGAAAAAAAAATAAAGGGTTTTCATGTCGGGGTTGCGGGTTGTTCGAAAGAGATACCGCAGCCCCGGAACGTAAAGGGCAATAGAAGGAACATGGGTGGGTTTTAGTCAGTATAAGTCTGACACTCCCCCCAGCTCCACCCAGAGCGGAGGAAGTTATTTGATGATTTTCCATCCGCAAAAAAGGGTTTTCATGTCAAACATAGTGTTATTTTCATCAGGAATTTATCAGTCCAGTATGTGTATTTGTGACAATAGGCTGTGACTCATCCGTGTACTATTGGTTGATATAATATCACTGCCTCACCCATTTCAGAATACAGGTGTGATGTTATGACGTGTGTGTCGATCCATTCCTTGAGCCAAATGGATTCGTTTGACGATAAATGGATCAAGTACTTAAGGCCAGATGAGCTTAAATTTTCAACAGGTTTCCGTGCTTTCTTTTACGCGACTACTTTCACCTTTATGCTAATTTGTTCCTGACTAAAAGCTAGCCTCGACCTTCAGCTGCTTAGGTCACGCAATGTTTTTAGTTATTTTCTTTCAAAATGACCTCATTTATAGAAAAGTGAGGACTGAAGCCAGCACAGGTACATAAAACTTGTCTTTCGTAACATTTTGTAACCTGTGGATTGCATGCATCTTAGAAAATAGCGGGCCAGTTATATTGACATATAACAACAACAATAAAAAATAACAAAAAAAATGAAAAACACGTTTTCTGAATTTATCTTTTTTAAACTATACCTGAAGTCTTTTGTTTTTTTTTACGTTTTCAGCTTGCTAACAACAAGACTCATAGTTCAGATGTACAAAAACAAATAGCAGTATTTGTAGTATTCTATTTTAGTATATTTCCCGATTCCGTGATCAATATAGGTCTAGCTGTCATGACATAGTCATGGCTGGGCGCGGTGCGGCACGACAAAGGTCAGCTGCCACCCGGCCAGGTGGAAACGGAACTACCCTGATTTATCGCATACCTGCTACATTATACTAACCTTATTTTAATAAAAAAGACGGGTATATTAATCCTACTATTAGTGAGTTTGTTTGTAACGGCTGGCGGATTTGGATGTAGTTTGGCATACAGACATGATCAGGGCTAGGACAATACAATACCACCATGCTCAAAATGTATGGAACAGCAGTTTTTTTCCCCGATACACGACCTAGTTTGTTTATTTCCTACTAGATTTTGCTCACAGTTCGCTTAGTGGAGTTAAGCGAACGGTGAGCAAAATCTAGTACGTTATGAATCAGTGTGTTGAAGGTAAGGGAATTTGAAATACCCTATGAGACATTAAATTCCAATCCAATCCCTTGTAATACTTTGCGTATGCTGATGGAAGGTCAACCTCGTAGAGACCAACCCTAGATTGGAATTGTTTGCTGTTGAATGGAAGACGACGATAATGTTAGAATATTCGGGGTTCTGCGAGAAGACAGCGTCAAGTCTCTTTAGATTACTTGACTTAAATATTTAGGAGGGCGATGTGGTCGGTAAGCGCCAAAGCCCAAATATAAACTAAAAAGAAAACCCGCCGCCTTTATTTATTTTTAACTTTGATATCCCGGCAATGAGTAAAATCAGTCGTTGGAGAGATAGCAAACAATATAAAATAGAAATCTAAACATGGCTTCTCAGCTAATCAGGCCAAGGTTTTCAACAATATCGGTTCAATCTTATCTCAAAGGATGCGATCAGAAAATTACTAACGTACTGCCAACGATGGGAATAGTGGTTAATATCGTTTTAAAATGATATTAACTAACTATTCGCTAACAAAAAAACATTGGATTACAATTATAGAAACCTACTTATGGTTCGGCTAGTAGTTTGAACATAAGCACAAAAACACACATTAAAATTTAGATACAAAAAAGATGATAATAGACAGAGGTATAAGACCTTTAAAATCAAACACTCATACATTTTCTCTACGATCGATGGTCTACTTAAAAATCCCACTCCTAATAAATACAGAAAACAGTCGAGTAATAATAACTGTGTAATATCTACAAAATTACCTAAAAAAACAGCAAATAGTTTTGCTAAATAAGTTAATTGTTCAAAGTTACATAAGTAACCTTAGCCCAGGAGTGCGACAGACCAATTTAAAAAAACAAATAACAAAACCGAAGTAGAATTTATGTGAAGTAAAAGCTTCGACCAAAGGACGCTAAATCGCCGATAGACATTCACGCTTTACCTTGATCAAGGACTAAATAATGCTTGAGGAGGCCAAACACATCACACAACAGCAACACACACGAACACACACATACACACACACAAAAACACCTACACTCATACACGAACACACGCTAAAAAAATTAAAAGAAAATCACGCACTCTATTACTCCCTTAAATAAGTACTAGATTTTGTAAATAGTCGGCCTATTTGGTTTAGAAACTGATATAAGATATTGCAATTTTAGGCACTACTTTTGTTATCTTTTCCTAATAAATATTTTAGTGGGGTCCTGGTGACCTAAAATACAGGCCTTGGCTTAGTTTAGGCGCCAGTCTCCCACAAATAAAAAAAAATATGTGTGGCACTCGGGGACTGCCGCGGTAAAGCTATTGCATAGCATTTTTTTATCAACCTATGCAAAAAACAAAACAATCTAAATAAAATATTAAAAAAGTACTTCCAATGAAAAGAAGTCGCAAAAAGAAACATTTTTTTATCAACTTAGACAATAAATAAAAATCTAAATATAATATTTAAAAAGTACTTCCAATGAAAAGAAGTCGCAAAAAGAAAAACAAGACCTTGGGTTTGATCCAGCGTAATGTCGATTGACTATCCGATTCTCTACCAAACACGCTATTAGAACATTAGAATCGGGATTGAAATAACTGACCGTATTGTGTAAACGACGTTAGACAATGCACGGCCTTCAAGCCACACCTCCGTGCCCGTCGGAGTGGGGAGCGTCAGGTTTTTTTTCGTTACGGAATTTCCGGATTCGGTCCCCGCGTTCAAGGCCCGCGATAGAAGCTATGCAATAGCTTAAAACATTAATCCTGTATCTATGTTACATCTTAAGTACTGATTTAATTTATTTGTGGAAGAGAAATAAACAAAATTTATTAAACGCCTCCTGCCGTAGGCTCTATGCCGGAGTCGTGCGGTCCATGGCTCTTTACGGGGCCCCGGTATGGGCGCGTTCTTTAGGGCGGCGCGCCGCCCACTACCTGAACGCGCCCCAAAAGGTGGAAGCCATTAGGTTGATCCGGGGCTACCGCACGATCTTCTCCTTGCCGGATTGCCACCGGGATCTGGAGGCGATAGTCCTCGCGCGCCTGTTTGAGTGGCGCGCGGAGGCACTACACCGGGGGGAAACTCCGCTATCGCGGCAAATTGCCGCTCAGCGGACAGACCTCCGGTGCGATCTCATGGTGGCATGGAGAGAGCGACTGTCGCAACCCCGTGCAGGGCACGTCACAATAGTGGCGGTAAGTCCCCTCTTTGAGGAGTGGCTGGAAAGGCGTCATGGCGTCCTCACCTACCGCCTGACGCAGGTCCTCACCAGACACGGAAGTTTCGGGAGGTTCCTGCACATCATCGAGCGGAAGGAAACGCCCGGGTGTCACCATTATGACGATCGCCCGGAGGACACGGTGGAGCACACAGTGGCGGTCTGCCCAGCTTGGGCGAAGCACCGCCGTGCCTCGTGGAGGCGATCGGCGGCGGCGATCTCTCGCGTCCGGCCCTGGTTCAGTCCATGGTCCGGGGCGAGAGGGAATGGGAAGCGGTCACCACCTTCTGCGAAGCAGTAATGCTAGCAAAGGAGGTGGCCGGGCGTTTGAGGGAGAAAACCTCGAACCAACCCAGCCGCCGCGGGAGACGCCCCGGGCGCCGGGCGCCGGCCGCGAGACGACTCCCGGCCACCGTAGATGCGGGCCTGTGGACGGTGAGCAATGGGTAGTTCACCGTCCGTTCGTCTATTGACGACATGCCGTGTCGACGGCGCGTTCGTATTCCACGCGCGCCTCAAAGAGAGTCACTAAAGCAGAGGAGCTTGCCAGGGCCTCCGCCTGCCGGGGTTGCGGGTTGTTCGAAAGAGATACCGCGGCCCCGGAACGTAAAGGGCAATAGAAGAAACATGGGTGGGTTTTAGTCTGTAAAAGCCTGACACGCCCCCCCGCTCCGCCCAGAGCGGTGGTTATTTGAAGATTTGCCACACCAAAAAAAAATGGCTATATAATGCTGTCTAATTCCAGTAAACTCACCACAAAGGTTCAGTCGAGTCACGTGATTATTTAACTAAACGCGAAGACTAGGCAGCCAAATCATTTCGTGGCTTTAATGGCCAACTCGACATGACATGTGAATAAAAAAACTTGCTAGCGTCGAGCAATGAAAAGCTCTTTAATATTTTCTCAACTTAAAACAAGTAAATGGGTTTCATTTCGGTTCATCCACGCGAACAATATCTACAGAGCTGACTTTTAATGAGTATTACGCGATGAAAAGCGGCGTCCTTGACCGTGAATTAAGAATAGATTCTGAGGTTTATTTTTGTATGAAATGCGAGGGGGAGTATCTTGCGGAGATTATGAATGATGATCAGCTTATTATGATCCATCTGCTTAGGCACTGGCGTCGTCTCTAAAAGGAAGTGGAATGTGAAATGAAAGCAAGTGCCAATGTTACCATCTATATACCAGCCCTCACTGGATCTGCTTTTGATGATGTTTCCAATTTGTTGGTTTTAGGATATACAGCACGATGTTTTCCTTGACGTTTTTTAAAGCAGTCGTGATAAAAAGAACGACACAAAGTAAAGCGCTAGACGGAGTTCGCAAAATTTTAACCCACGACCCACAGCTCGTAAGACCAGAAAATAACGTTTTCACGACCACAGTCGTTTCAAACTACCTGCATTAAAGCCGGTGTTAAAAACACTATACAGTAAGTATTTATTATTCAAACCACTGGAACTTTTCCTTCCTGTCAAGGGTTCAATCTTAAAGACAGGTTGATTGCTGACCAACTTGCCGCAAACGAATAAAGTTAATCGGATCAGCTTCCGAGAACATTCATATTTAATTGATTCAGAGAATGAAGAAGCTTTGTAGGAACAAAAAAATACATGATTTTTAAATTTTTGGTGTACAATGATCTACGAATACTAATTGATAAATTTACGCAGTATTACGTCTATTAGAAGCAGGTATTGAAATAAAATAAAATAATGAAATGCTTGAAATCACACTTTCTGTTTTTACTCTTCTCTTATTAGGTGTACAAATTAAATGTATAAAAAGCATGGATTAATAATGACACTGCTAAGCTAATCGATCGGTTGGGGGGTAACTTTTTAGAACAATGATAATTTTTTCACGTAACCAAAAATGCACACGAACATTGCAAGTATGAGCTGGTAATAAAAAAGAGCAACTTGCAAAATAACACACACTTAATGGAATAAAACGAAAGTCTGAAATTGAAACTAGAATATATAGGAGGCTGTTGCAATACCAAGGTTTTTATAGCAGTCGTAACAAATTTAACGGGTGGATTTTGAGAGTTTTTTTATTCATAAAGGTGTTTATACTAACAGAAATGACAACTTCTGAAATATCTAATATATAAAATTCTCGTGTCACAATGTTAGTTACCGTACTCCTCCGAAACGGCTCGACCGATTCTTATGAAATTTTGGGTACATATTGGGTAGGTCTGAGAATCGGCTAACATCTATTTTTCATACCCCTAAACCTATACCTCAGCGGGTGAAACCACTGGGCACGGCTAGTTTTTGTATAAAAGAGCTCAGTAAGTGACGATCAAATCGTCACCCGCGAGCCGCATGCATCAAACCGAATCAAATGCACGTCAACATTTTTTTTATATTTTGTTGTGAAAAGCTTTTCAGCGAACAAAATGTCACCTTTTTACGGTTTGTGTCAAAGCTAAAAGGAATTTAAAACTTTATGGAGCCCTGCGTCCACACACGGCTCTCTAAAACGATGTAAAGCAAAAGCGGTTAAAATAAGTTATCTCTGAATAGTGGCTTAAACAAAACTGCTTGTTCGTGTTTTCGCTTCGTCAGCACATTCCATAATTATTTATGGAAATTCTTGTTAATCTAGAAAACATTCCTATTTCACCCTCACCAAGTTGGATTTGTTTGTCATCATATTTCCTAATAGAATACGTGTCAACAAAATCAATAACTTAGAAATGATTTATCACGTTCTATTTACAATAAACAAATTGTTTTCGACACATGATTCTTTATACTTTATCTTCTATTTATCTTTACTTGGCAGCAAACTTCGTTAAGTCATTAATACTGTATGGTACGTTCGTGATATGTCGACGAGTAATCTTTTCGCCCCATTTTCACATTTAGTTTATTACATAATGTATTATGTTTACACCCTTGGGTAAATATAGCTCCGTTATATCAAAGCCGTCTAAAATAGGTTTTGAATTTAGATCTGGAATGCTTCGAAAATTTTGGCAATGTTTTCGCCAATTCTAATTTTGACCGACTTCTAATTTGTTGACTATCCAAATGCCAAGATAGATATTACCATGGCTGAGATCTATTATAATAAGTAACGTTGTTTGTCACTACCTACTTTATGAAAGTATGTAGTCATCGCCATCGTCATCTTCCTTCAGTTTATTATCAAGCTTGAAACTCGCAGTGACCTAATCCTGTTACTTGGCTATCTGACTGCACATCACTGATCACAGGATGCTCACAGCATGGCAAATGAAGCTGAAGCAATGTATCATGTTTGCAATACTATAGTAAGCTTCAATTGACGTGCAATGTAAACTGCAAATTCTTATGTCATTCATAACGAACTAAACCATAATCGAATGTTATCATGTCATGCATGGTTAAGCCTTCTATTTATAATCCACATTACAATCGGGTATTCATGCATGAATACAATACTATTATTTGACTAATATTTGACTTCATATTGACGTAAATATGGGCATTGCCTATTTTTAGGTCAAGAAATCAGCCAGCCAGTTTTTGGGGCACATCCTGTGCACGGTGATGTTTGTTTTAAAGCTCAGTGTATACTAATCTGTTTGCTTTATTCCTTAATGTTAGTTGATCAAAATCTGAATACCTGATGTCGGATGCAGCGACAAGTTTGAAATCTTCGTCAATATAGTTAAGAATGCTTTAAGCTTTTAATACTATAGTTTAAAATGCTAACTTAGCATTTTACAAAAACTTTCAAAAATGTTCATACTACAACCCTTTATGAAAGAAATGATAACTCAAGAGATCGTAGCGGTGTAGCAGTAAGCTAATATGCAGCTAATTTCGTAGCGCTACGAGCTACGCGCGAGATGAATAGCGCTACACGACGCCCGGCGGTGACGGTGACGGCTCGCCTGAACGAAGTCAAAGCTTCACGAAACTGTGACATGTATGGTACATGATATAAACACAAAGCGGACTTATTGTTCCTGAGAGCTTTGTTCATAAATTTTATGAAAAAGAAGTCAACTTGGGTGATAAAAAATCGAATGAACGACATTTTGAAGTGTTTCTTATCGTGACTTGGTTTTTAGGGTTTCATTCCTCAAAAGGAAAAACCGGAACCCTTATTGGATTACATTGGTGTCTGTTTGTCTTTATCTCGTTAACGCGGGAAGGTAAAAAACCACGCCGAAATAATTAGCTGTCACTTTTTTGACAGCTCCGTAGAATTAATCCAGCCACACGAACCAAAGAATTCATTCATGAACCGCCACAGAAGGCCATGTATTCCAACATCGCGGTCGCGTATACTTTACTCAAGATAACAGAACAAGTCCGCAGCAAACATTCCATCTAAAATCCAGGTCAGTCGTGAAATAATGCTCGAATGCTGCTCAAATACGCAGCTACACATAAATAACTCCGGCCAAGTTATTCATATTGTTTGGGACCCTCCCGGCTTATGCAAATGTATAGGGGATCGGATCATGTGTAAATATACAGGGTAACACGCACAGGTCCCTAGAACTTTGTACTTAACTGGTCTGGATGGAGTTTATAATGTTTTCAATTCATTAGTGAGTATGTGCTGTGAGTCTTTTTATGTGTCCAGAGCGTGGAAAATTAAAATTAAATAAATAATTTTAAAACTTTGGATCGAAATAAAACACAGAAAAATGATCCGAATACCAATTAAATTATCTTTATACAACTGATAATATGCTGCTTTTGTTTAAAACATTATTTCCAGTATGCATGTATTTCTTTATTTAAAAAAAGTTGTTCACACTAGAAATTTCTCCTGTATCGTGGGTGCGTTTACATACATTTAAACTCACATACACAAACAGCCAGACCAGGAACAACTATCTGTAGGTCATACAAATATTTGTTCCGTGCGAGGATCGAACCCGCGACACGTAGCGCAACAGTCAAACACTTAGCCACTGCGCCAACCGTGTCGTCATGTGTGTCGAATTTGAACATATTCTACGCAGGCTGTATTTCGGCAATAATGAGTTGAATGGTGGCTCCCAAATTATTAATAAAATAATACAAAAATCTCTAAATAGCTTCCGAAACACAAACACTCAGTATATGAATTGAGATTAGGTACTTGTAAAACTATTTTTTTTTTAATACTAACCTTAACACTGTTGTAAGTTTCAGCAACTGGCTGCATGACTTCAAAGGCAAAGTCAGGTAGGCTGCAATTAAGTATTTAAGGGGGCTTGAAGCCTTAAATGTAAAATAAATACATAATTGATTCGACGAGGGGCACTCAGAAAGCGCACTATGCATTTTTAAACTAATCCTTTCAACGTTTGTGTTCCAAACAGGACTGAAACCCGCTATAAAGTCTAAAATACCATAGCACAAACTTTTGGTTTAATATTCGACTCCGGATTGTGGTCAACTAACTTTTGACACAAACATATTTGCGCTCTTTGAAAGGGTAAATATTTATGAGTTAAGCCTACAGTGCTTGCACACACAGTAAAAACGTTATGCCACCAGAAAAAAAAGGCGCCAAAAAAGGGGTGATATTATAAGCGGCCATATTTTCATTGGTTTTCCGGCAGTCTACAGGCGAAATATTTCTCAGTAGGCTTTTCCAGTTCTTCATGAAATCATAGAAAATGGTTTGGTATAGACTGCCAGACCATAAAATTGAAAAACTTTTTTCGGACCATAATAGTTGTCGCAAAAAAAAACGCTCTCCAGCCCGGCTACGTTTGAGTCGATTAGGCATTGAAGGTTTTACCTACTTATGCCTATATTTTATCCATTTATAAAGCACTTTGAAGATGTTATTTTCCTCTCAAGATGAAACGGGTAAGCTAAGATAAATTGATCCTATATAATATATGTTTAGTTTTACCAGTTAAGCCGTAAAATATAGCCTTTCATATTTCAAGGTCAATCTACGAAATGGCTTCGCTTATAACTCTTTATAAAATGTATAGGTATAGAACCACATTTTTTGTCCACACGACGACACATCAACCTATACCAAACCGGTTTATGCGGGTCTCTCATCGTATGGGAACTCTACGACGTAGTTGAGAGATCAGCATATACTGGTCTTGTTTATGTCGATGAGTCCTCGTGTGTACTTACCTGCTTTTCCTCATTATCCTGCTAGATTCTTAAGTGTACATGACAGTGTGGAATATTGTGCCTACATCGTTCGCATCGTTGTTTTAATTCCATTTTAACGATAAACTTATACCGTCACGAACGCCAAAATTAGTATAACTACGAAGTTCATCGATCTACTACTCGGTTTGATATCCATCTGTACACCATTTTGCAACTAAGATGCTTAGCCTACACATGATAACTAGTTAAGTGATAGGTACTCTTACGATTACCACTCAATTCATAACATAAAGAAAGATTCTGAGTGGTGAGATTTATGTATTTAGTTTGACCTTATTAAGTAGGTACAACTGTCTACCTCCCATCTCCCTTAACACCTAACATATAATTACTGTTTCCATTAATTCTAGATAACTGGTCGTTTGTTTATCTTTCAAAGTAAAAGCCTTGATTCCAGTATCAACAAGATTGTCTCAATAAATTAGAAGTGCGGTCCATCAATCTCTTGATCAACACGAGTACCTATTTATTCGCACCTAAAATAAAGAAAAGTTTCTCTCCATAAAGGTATTTTGCAAAGATTACGAACATAGATTTATTTTCACGTATAAAAAATCCGAATTGTTTTGGAAGTTGTTGTAAATATAGACGAACTGATGTTTCGTTATCACTCCATGAAATATGTAAAAAAAAACTTCTGTGAATCTACTTTTTATAAGCCAACATCAATGTTTGGATTATATGAATTCGCCGATATAACATAAATTCCATGGTCTGATTGGAATTGTGGTTCGAAAACTGGCTCCTCGAAATAAATTTCTGTAGCTACGTTTAATTACTTTTTTAAAAGCAAGTCGATTGCACCCGGAGTTTTTCGTGTTATAACCATAGTGGATTCTTTGAAATAGTTGGTTAGAGGATAACTTTCCAGCTTTCATTAATGCTTCTAACAGGAACTTTGAACTTCTCATTAAACTTTCCTTGTGTTTAACTTAATATAGGAACCACTGCTCGAACCCAGAATTAGTTTAGTTAATACAATATAAATAAATCCTGTTACACTTATAAATCTAATCGTTGTGTCAGTAGCAAAGTAAATAGAGGGGAAGTAGGTTATCTCCGGCCCAATTCGCGATATAATTGCCTACTGTCATAGGGTTGTCACTTTTAAGCTATAAGCTTTTAAGTTATAAGCTTGTTATTTAACCTGGCTGTCCGTACAAAAACACGGCCACGGAGCGGCACAAACTACGCCGCACGTAGGTACTGTCGCTTTGACCTGCCGTGACCTTGTTGCGCGCCGTATGATTTCGTATGCCTACTAAGTGTCCAACTCGTAACCTTTTATTAATATTTTTGGGACAAAATATAACATGGTGTAAAAACTATTGGAATCGATTCAGTTACTTATTCTGAACAAACTATATTCAGGTTTCGCATATACTAAAAATAATGTTGTATATAATTTAAAATTAGTCAATAACTTATTTTTAATTACGATTTCATAACTGTGGGTAGTTAGGTACTTAGTTAATATACCTACAATACTGAGAAATCGGCACAACTAAACGTAAACAAAGCAATAGCGGTAAATCAGTTGACAGATCAAAAGTACAAACATTCTAGTGGGAAAGTAGACCTACCTACCTACCTACTTCGCGATAACTCGCGGTACTTCTTAGCGATAAGACCGCCATTGTAACCATAGATTTAACATCTTTTTGTAAAACAGTTTTGTTTCGTAGATTTTGGTGTGCAATAAAGTATATTCTATTCTATTCTATTCTACTTCCTCTGTGTGATAGAAAACCAAAATGCTAATACAACAAAAAGAAGTCAGTAGGTAGGTAGGTATCTCATTATGAAGTAAAAAATTGAATTATGCTAGAATAAGTGAGTAGCTTACCTTTCCTGTTCAATAGGTAATTTGAACTGAGACAATTCTGGAATTGATGAATTATTAAGACACCCAAACACACAGCAATACTTTCTCCCGCGGTTATCAGACATTTTTTATTCGTTTAGCGGTGCCGAAAAGCCGTGACGCGCGAACCTCGTGCAGTGTTAGCCCCGACTGGCGCAGCGCGAAAGGAGCCGAGATTTTGTTTAGTGTGCGTGCGGCGACGCATAGATACTACGGCGCACACATACAAGCCGCGCGCTACGCGTTTGTATGAAGTTATCGTACTTCCCCTCTTTATACTATGTCAGTAGCTGGAAGTACCTACTGGTTAAGATAAAAAGAAGATTTTGATTTTGTATTCTAATTGAAAATGTCAATTCAAAATGCAAAACATCATTTCAGTTTACCATATACACACATCAAAAGTATCTAGGGATCAACATATATTTTTGCAATAACTTTTCTCCTGATTGATATTAATTAAAATTTTCTTTAAGGATTCATTAAATAAAGTGTTTTCGTTTGTCACAGTAACGATAAACCAAGTCACCTTTGCATTAATAAAGAAATTTGCCATTTTCCTAATAAAGGGATTTTTGACATTTGAACCACTAACATTAAAGTTCGAAAAAAAGACTGAAATAACAGTTTTCTTTAAAATTTTATTGGGTAACTTAAACAATTAATAATCCGTGTTTCTACCGCGAACACTAACAACACAAGAACATCGGTTTGGCATACTCAAAATGAGTTCATCCAAATCACGCTGTGGAATGGCCGCCCATGTTCGTTGCAACAACAAAAAAAGGTCTTCTTGCGACTGGATACCCTCCATATTCGGCAGAGCTCTTCTCTGTAGCATATCCCATGCATGCTCAATCGGGTTCAAGTCTGGCGACTGAGCAGGCCAGGGCAGGACATTGATGTCAGCTGCGGCGAGAGTCTGTCTTACAACTCTTGCGGTGTGCGGTCGTGCATTATCATGCATTAACTGAAATAAGGGACCGATTTGCACTTGTAGAGGAACGATGACGTCTGATACAATCGTCTCAGCATAAATTTGAGCGTTGAGGTTGCCTCTGATCCAAATCAACTCAGTTCTTCCGCCGATCCAAATACCCGCCCATACCATGATGGTTCCACCACTATAAGGATGGACTTCCTGGCAGGATTTTAATCGCTGTTGGCGTCCAGGGGTTCTCCAGTGTCGTATACGTCTTGTATCCGGTCTCATACCAAAACGAGACTCATCAGAAAAGCACACGAAACGCCATTGTTCTTCTGCCCAATTTCTGTGTTCAAGAGCCCATTGATATCGAATCCTACGATTGTGCATTGCTATAGGTGGTACCCGTAGCGGTCTTCGGGAATGAAGGTTCACTTCATGCAAGCGGTTTCTGACTGTTTGGTCGCTAATTAAGTTCCCTGAAGAGTGATGAAGCCTCACGGCTAACATCATGGCGGTTATTGTTGGAGCTCTTCGAGTTAAGATTTGATTGTATCGGTCTTGTCTCCGTGTGGTGCAGCGATACCGTCCTCCATGGCGCTCAGCCACGGTACCAGTGCTTCGGTAACGTGTCCAAAGTCGACTGATAACACTCTGACTTGTATTCAGAGCTAAAGCTACAGTACGTTGCCGGGAACCAGCTTCTATCATTCCCACGGCTCTGAGCATTTCTTCCCTGCTTAAATGACGTTGCCGCACCATAATAACGTTGGTTTTAATCAGTAGTAGGGAAACAGTAGCACTAATAATGTCTTCAATGCGTTGTATGTTTTTATAGGGAAAATATTGACAGCTTATTTTCATCTTTTACTCGAATTTGATTGAGAGTTCCTGATTCAAATTATGAAATGCACCAAAAAGGATCCATATAAATTTATAAAATCATAAATTTATTACAAAGCCACATCTCAATCTCAAGAAATCCGCATAAAAATGCTTGATCCCTAGACACTTTTGATGTGTGTATTTGCCAAGTGGATCGAAACTGCATGAAAGTATTACAGGATGCGTGGAACGACAGAAACAAGTTCGTGGAGGTATTTTTGTTTTCGTTTTATGGCTAGATTTGGCTATGATATGATATCTGGTTATCGTGAACCAGTTTTTACAAGCACTAAATTATTGTCACTAAATATCTTTCTATATTCGGCGCTGATTTGAGCCTCATTAATATTAGTAAAATACGGACACTAATTAATTAATGATTGGTTCTGTCTGTCCATAATATAAACTGTTAAATAAATAATATTAATCTTGAGATCAAATCTCGTACTTCGCCATCTTCCTATTTTCTCTTTCTCTCTCACACACTCTCGCTTTAACTAACTCAATACTGTCATCCGCGGTCACTACACATTTAACTTGAAAGGCAGTAAGCTAAAATTTGATTTTTATAAAAGTAGTATGTACTTATTAGTAGTTTTAACGATGAAGGGAAACATCGCGAGGAATCCCTGGACTTCGATCTAATGTGCCAACCCGCATTGAGCAAGCGTGGTGATCAATCATGAGATTGATTCCAGTTTTCAAACAGACGATAAAGAATGATCTTTGTCCTCTGTTTGCGAAGTGGCCTTTGCCCAAAATTCGGGCCGTTGACATATAAACAAATCGGAAAGGCTAGGTTTTGTAGTACCTTCATCAAGCTTAGCTATAATAAATATTACGTAATCCCGTAAAGAGATCTTGTCAAACACTTTGCCATTTAGAGAATACTTATGAAAATAAAGAAATTGTATTATTTCTACGGCAAAATTACTTACGTACTTTAGGCACCTTATATTGTCACAAATTAATACTCAAACTTAAAATGTAGCGTGAATGCCACTCAAAATCGCATAATCGAAATATCCTAAAAGTTTGCAATACGAAGCTGCCAGTAAAATAAAGCATTTTTTTTCCATGGCAGCACCAAACCCTTGACAGTTGACGTTCAAGCATAAATATTATTTTGGTATGAGATGTACATTCTGGCTTGGAATACTAATTTGTATTACTTAATTATTATTTACTTAGTTTATATATTGTATTTAAATCTTTTGTCATAGCTGCGTGATGAAGAATATCTTAAGAAAAAACTACATACAATGGATCAAGCTAGTGTATCTCGAATATCGTTGATTGAATCATTGGTTGATTGGATCCAGTTTTGCAGCAGTGCAATCTATGCAATCTATCCTATGTGTGTACATGACCGCGATAATAGATCTAAAATGTATCACGATTTTTAAATAAAATAGTTAAGTAATCCAATTTTGAGTCTCCTTTCACAAAATTAATATCTATAACCTGATGAATTGTAGTATCCAATGTTGAATACCTTTCGCCATACTCACCTCCGTACATTGTTTTAGTAGAACGTACAGATATGGATATATCGCTCCAACCAAACGACTATCTTATCCACTCATCACTAAGAAGGGGTCATTAACCAGTTCGTGGGGTTCCAAGGAAGCTCGTGATCATGCTTGTTTAGAAAAGTTTTCATTTTCAGTAGGTACTAAATCAATGATTCAAATACCTAACTATTGGGTTATTCGAAAGAGATACAGCGGTCCCGGAACATAAAGGGCAAAAAAAGGGAACATGGGTAGGTTATTTTAAAAGTCTGACACTTCCCCCCACTCCGGCTGATTCCCCATGATTTCCCATCCGCAAAAAAGAAAGAAAGAAGAAGTACCTACCTATCTACCAAATTGGTTTTATTTATTTGTTTTAATAATTAAACGCATACTTACACAGTACATCTCAGACAGTACCCCTGAGCAAAATAGTGACTGACTGTTAAATACATAATTAACTCTGTAGTAGGTACTTAAATTCTGCAGTCAATTCATCTTCATCAGTCAAATCACAGACTATCAAAATCTAATCAAAAGAATGAAATAATTCTGTAACATCACATAAACGCTAGTGACCCGGACTGGGGTATTTTTTGCGACAGCTCAGTTCAAACAAGAACGATTTATCCTAATCATTTAAGAGTTGGAGAATGACGGGCAATGCGTAACTTTATGCTGGCTGGGCAGGCCTGCCCATGACGTTTGGGATAAACATTAACTAAGGTTATGGCTGATTGCTTACCTAATCTACGCTTACCCCTGTTTTGGTGCACAACTTGTGTTTATTTGAGTACAGGGACATCCGTTTGCTTAAAAGTTTGTGGGATAAAAGGGTACCTTATGTAAACGACCGACTTACATTCTCTTTTGCACGCTTCGTGTCATATTCAGCATCATCTTCTATTGTCATCACAATGCGATCATACTAATGTACACATTTTCCATATAATCTTATTGACATGGCGCAATTTTTTTGTTATTTTCAAAGGGCTGTAGACTGTAGATATTTGGTTTCAAAATACTATAATAAAATAATATTCGATATTCAAATACACAATATTATTATCCTATATGGAACGTCCACCATTCATCTATAAACGAAAGCGTCATAAAAAAACTGTAGCTAAAATAGCCCATCTACGAAATCTGCTACGAAACTCGTAACTGCGTAGGTCCGTAGCACGCCTACGCCAAATAAACAGGTTATTTTGAAATCCCTAACATACAAACATTGTTATCTCTATTTGTATGTTTGTAAGGATTTCAGCGTAGGTACGTCAAGTGCGCAAACATGCGTACCTTTCCGTAATCTAATATTCAGGTGACCGAGCAGGGCTGTTTTCGGCGCCTACAACATTTACTTTTCTGGGATGATTAGTAGTATATTACTATTTTGGTAACGGATGTTATTTTTTGAAACGGAGATTTTTAAATAGCATTACAAAAAAGCTGCTATCTTTTGAGCATATAAATTGTATCGCACCCTGTTTGGCATTATTCTCAATCTTGCTGAAACCATATGGCATAATGCCTTTCAGTTGTGGCACGAAAATTTAGTAAACATACGAATCATGTTGGTACTGCTCACTGTTGACTAGAACGTTCTGGCATTCATCATTTTTGAACCTAATAAACTAACGATCAATTTCACAAAATTGACCTCGCTTGTGCGACGTCTTTAGATTATTATCTCTTGAGATAATGTAAAGTCTCAAATATCCTACAACAATTGAGTACTTGCAAACTTACATTCAATGCATTATTGCAGAAATATACCCTGATTTACATTTAAATTGTACGCGCTGGACGCGGTGGCTACATACCCGAAAACATATTGAAAACAGAAATTATCAATCAAATAAGGGTTTATTTGAATTTTATCGATGTTACAACCATTCTTCGGTGTTTTATTTCTATTTATTTCTCCGGCCCTATAAAAACACCATTTATAGGCTGTTTTTGTTGACTAATCCCGAGAGTAAATTTTAATAACATTTAGTTAGTTTTATTATTACAACTAAAACAAGCTGATGATTTTCGTCTAATTTTTTTTTACTATTGTCTTGTTTCTGAGTGAAGTTGAAATGCTACTTAGGATATGTCGGGTGATAATTTTGGTTGACGTTAGGTCTCGTTTGCAAAACTAACAACTTTATAAAATTTTATTTTGTAAGACACAAAATGAAATTTTATAAAGTTGTTACTTTTTTAGACAGTCTATATCAGAATGGCCTGAATAAACCCAACCTTTTAGTTGTACAATATACGCAAGGACACCCTGTATATAACGTTAGCCGCTCCATTGCCCCACTGTTGCTGTTCGCTCACTGGGCCACAAACAATCCCTATAAACTTTATTGTCCAGATTTAGGTTCGCTACTATTGTACACACGGCGACATATCAAGCTATACATTTCCATTATAAAGTCACCTCGCTTTGTATATATTTTTCGTACAATGAGAGATCCGCATAAACTGGTTTTGTATAGCTTGATATGTCGCTGTGTGTACTCGTTTTATTGCCGTTCGTTCTACCAAATCATAAAACAAAAATATCATGTGAGACTTTCTACTGTCAAAAATATGGATGTTAAAAATTTACGGCCAGTTTTTATACCTAACTGCGACTAAGCTTAAAATGAAGGTACAGTTTAGAATGATGTCTTTTTAAAGTAAATACATGAAAGAATAGATTTAATTTAAATAATGTTACCTCCGAACGTTTTATTGCCAGAGTGTAACGTGTAGCGTCAGTGTTCTAAATCAAATGCGGTCAAATCCCCAAAAAAAAAGTATTGCTGCATGTTTTTTGTATCCGTTTTAATTTAAGCTGTTTCGTCTGCGAAACTACGAAAGAAGAAAACAAAGTCAAGTTTCTCTTATCTGTCCGCTATTTAGAAGATCTAACTTCTGACAGAATTCATTTTGCTGCACACTTCACCACTTTTAGAGCATTTATTCTTGAGAGTTTACGTGTTTTTTACACTAACTCGGTGTTTAACAAATTTTCAAAGTCTGTTTAAACCAGTTTGAATGGTTATCGCACATTTTTAGGAGACCGACGCTCATCCTCTAAAGATCGATTGAAGTGAACACTTCGCCTGAAAGTGGACATGGTCAAAAGGTTGGATAGCACTACACTGGAGGGGATAAACATTATCTAATCAAAGAGGGTCCTTACCTCTGCGATTGCAAAATGAAATAATATTGTACTCACAGACTGCTGGACCAAGGCCGCCTGCAAACGAATGCCCAAATGATCAATGAGAAACTACTTCTGACTGATAATAGCATAATTATGCCATTCCGAAATCCGTATGGCATAATTATGCAACATTTCTGACGAAGTATGGGTTTGCTATTCATCGCTTCCCACAACATTGTAATGTGATAGTATTAAAGAAGCTATATTATTCCTGTGTACAGAAAAATAAAATTATGAACCGCTAAACTCTTTTCGTTCTACGTCTAAAACCGCCCAACCGCGAATCGGACCATCCCGGTCCCGCCCTAACTCATTTTCACACCCTGAATAAGTAGTTTTTAGTGTTCAAAAATAATAAACAAAACCTAAATTTTACAACATTGTGGAATTTAATAACCTTATATAAAACATTAACAGTCTGGCGTCCCTAAATACCGCTGTAACCTAATTCAGCTGACTTTTACAGTTCAGCGAAATAATAGGTCAAATAGTGGTATTTTAGACCTAAGCAAACTGGAGCCAGGTGACTGTAGGTAACCTAAAATAACCGTAATGTTATTAATATGAGAGTGTACGTCGTTTTATCTCGTATTAGATAATACGTAATTTTAATATTAACACTGCATCCAAAATTGACTGTTATTAGGCACACTAGAATTAAATGTATTGTCTTTTACACTTTTTCTTTAATTTTTAATTTCTACAAGCCTTTTATTTCCACAGTTAACTAAAAACTACTAGTCCAACGTGGTTTAATTCCTATAGCTGGCGATAATAATATTCTTAGCCCCAAATAATTTAGGGTATGGGCAGGAAAACGCTGATGAAACATTATTATTTATAAAATTATTAGCTCAACAAATTAATATTTGGGTTTTTAATTGAAAAATATTTATATTTTCAATTTCTAATCATAGACCATTCTGCGGTTTCGTACCTTTGCAACAAAGGCTGTGTTTCTCCTTTAACCTGCTAAGGCTTAAATAACGCGTAATAGTTTTTGATTTATGACAGAACTATTTTTCGTTTACTGAAAAAGGTCGTGAGTAAACTTAGTCATTGCATCCGACGCGGAATTGACTAACTAACTGAATTGTTATAGAGCCGAAAAATAAAATGTAGGTACCTACTTAGTAAGCAGTGATTCAAAATGTTATTTATCAGATTAGTAATTTAAGCCTGCAAAAGATGTGGGTTTTTCAAAAGAGAAACCGCGGCCCCGGAACATAAAGGGCAATCGAAGGAACGTGGGTAGGTTTTAGTCAGTACAAATCTGACACTCCCCCTCGCTCCGGCCAGAGCGGGGGAAGTTAAAAGATGATTTCCCAATTTCCCGTCCGCATAAAAAAGCCTACAAAATATCTCGATCAATAATTGTATTCACTAAACATCATTTTCTTATACTGCGATATCATATAATCTGGATATTAATTAGTTTCTGTTTTTCAAACAATTGTGTGTTAAACTTTCCTATTTTTCCTTCTGATCAAAACACCAATCTCAAGATTACTCCAGCGATAAAAACAAAAGCGAAATATACGAACTATTTTACTTTAGATAGTTTCCGCATCAAATGGCAATAAACCGTGAACGATCGTGTGGACAAAGGACACGTCACAACTCACGCAGAGCAGAGGCGGCAGTCTGAACGTGCCCTAGTTATGAGTAGTAATCCTCAAACATGACTCACTGTCTGTACATGGACTTTACCGTTTGTTCAACATATGACAGTCTGTGTATGGTAGTTTATTTGCTTGTGATGTAAGACGTGAGCGGCTTTGTTGTAGAAAAAGATTTTTATTCGTTTACTACAACAAAGTTGTTCACGTGTCATGAAACTTTTTCAGCTATGGAAGATAAGTCAGCATGACTGTATTCAACTAAACTGGTTACAATCTTAGTAATAGGTAACGTGTCGATGAATTTCATATTGTGTTAAACCAGTATGTAGCCACCTGCACAGCTCTATCACAATACGATAACGCTTTCTCAGAGTGCAGGCAGAAGTTTGAGTGTACATACAGGAAGACAGAAAAATCATTTTACATTATATTTGTACAAAAGAAAGATAATCCACTTCACAGCACCGATGATCAGAAGCCAAACATAGGACACGTTTCATTTTTGCTTCTAAAAATATAACCTCCTGAAACCGAAGCACATCCGACTTTACGCGAAGCTCCCCCTTAAGCTAAAACGGATCCGACTTTTAACTGGAGCATCGTCTTAAGCCTCCATGGACAAAAGATACATCAAAGTATGACAAGTCTTTGTTACAGCTCCGTACTCTTGGGGCTCGTAAACTCGAAACTCGTAAGCCAGCAAACTGGAACGCATTTGCCAATTGAAAACGCTCTGTGCAACCTGACATGAAAAGATTTTGTTTCTACTTCCTTTGTATTTTTAAAGGATATCTTTGATGTTTGTGACTTTGGACTTAACGAGCAAAGTGCTTTTTAGTGCTTTTGAGAGTAGATAATGCCTACTCTCAAAAGCACTAAAAAGCACTTTCATTCATCACTGATCATTCTGTTAATCCAGAAGTTTTCACCAGAGTGCCCTTCGGACGACTGTCAACCTTCGATATAGTAATTATTTGGAGGCTCACTGTTGACTGAGGCCGTACAATGCTATCAAAACAAAATCTAATTATGTCACCTAGCTAACCACTTACGTAATCTCAACGTTAAATCTGATAAATCCAAAAAGGTGCTAATCCAACAGAATAAAGGCATTTTCGCCCGATCCCGTTATATCAAATGACTAATCTTAACACCTTTAGTGGGGAATCCCAGCATGTCGTGCACCCCTCTAGGCCCTCTGGTACCACAAACAAGGGGGAGGGAACCAAAAATACACAACGAGGGGAAGGACATTCACTTTGCAAGTTGATCCTGACACTCGGTTAAAAATTCAATCACTTTAGATGAGCTATGAAACATAGATGGTATGTTTATGGTGGTAATATTCATTCAAGACATAACATACCATCCATACATCCATTGATTCTGATTACTCATATTCCTGATGAGATTTATCTGTAAGTTGAAAAGCATCCGCCTGAGTCCCTTTTGTAAGTATCTGAATTTCATCTTTTCCGTTTCTATGTACTAAATACAACTATTTAAATTTACGCTTTATTAGAAACACAACTTTAGCATTACAAATCATTCTAAACAAAACTTACTTAAAACATAAGGAAAAATTGCGGAGTAAAAGCGCTGGCGGCTACATAATATTATGTATATAAGGCTTGTAATTTGCTTCGATGTAATAAAATTTGCAGCTTATGTTTGGCAAGGTCGACGGCTTCCCGAAAATGAGGAAAGTTCTCATGCAGTCACTTGCACGCGTTTCGTAACAAATTGTTTTCACCTTAATAAAGGAAACGGAACATTTTTAAAAATGATTTCTGTTTTTCAAATCCAGTATAAAATGTTAATAGTCAAAGATCTGTACCGACTGTGTACTCACGTAGCAACTTACCAAATAGGTACATAAATAAAAGTATTAGAATAATATATCTCGATTGTATATATGGATGACCATAAAATCGAGCTATATTAATTCTAACCCGAAATACGTGCCCGCATCCGTATTGGCAAACAATCGGTAATTTAAGTTTCGACCAACAATAAATATTGCCACGTCGAAGTTTAACGAAGCCTGCAATTTATACAGTACAGAACTTGTTTTGCTTTTATTCACAAAAACTATGATGACGAATAGTGGCACTGTTTCACTTCACCGTTATTTATTCCTTTCCCAACAAATAAGGATTTTCGACCTCATGAAAAAAATGCACCTGAAATAACAACATTAATTCTTATTTTTCAACTAAGCTCTTTACGACAGAAGTGAAGTTTAGTTCAGCTTTGCTTTAAAACAACAGAACATTTTTTGGAGATAACATTCAAAATGGCGGTGCCGCCGACAAACCCTCTTAAATGAGCTCCGAAGAAAGGATCTTACATTCCTCTCACAACATCTGCACCCAAAAAGAACACGACTTGCTTACCGAGAGGATTTATTACCTACAATAAAACTTATTTGGGAAAGAAGATCATTAAAAACACATCAATCACTAGATTGACAACTAACGAGGAACATTTTGGACTTACAATATGTAATCATGCTTTAGTTATGTAATGGCTTGTAAGTTCAGCCGGTCATTCTAATTTGAATGGTGTACCTTATGTAGGTCAAAACTCTTGTTTGTTTTTCATATACTAAGTTACGTTTGAGCGTATTATAATTTTAACGAAGTCTAAATATTTATATCACTAAGAACAAGAATTTGAAACTTACGAATAAGACGAATAAACTTCAACACTTTTTTTTTATTTACATCGCTTTTATCTTTCCCAATCTTTGAAAATTTCCGTTATTATGCAATAGTTTTACATTAAACAGGATCACAACTGACCCGTGGAGTAGGCCTACTGGGGAAACCACGTTAAAAAAACGCGCTAAGTACACTACCTCATAGGTGGCGTGGACACGTGTGCATATTTAATACCAACAACAAGATAACAACTTTTGTATTGATACATTTTTTATAGATAATTTTATGATCTACAATTTTTGTCTGAGGTACTTTTATGATAAAACTCACCGTTTTGCTGAAAATCGCGAAAAACTCATTTTTTTTACCTTTGACCTTGAATAATTTTTTTTCCTTACAGGGGAATGATGGGGAACTTCTATACATTGTTTATAATTATATTTTGAACAATTTCACTGAAATTCAGCTTGTTGGGACTTTATGTAACTTCACTCTCATTTTTTGGTCTAAATTGACCGGACTATATAGCAATTAGCGCCTAACACTTACCCAACGAACAGGACCTGGCCAAAGTAAATAGAGGGAAAGGAGGTTATCTCCGGCCCAATTCGCGATATAATTGCCTACTGTCATAGGGTTGTCACTTTTAGCTAAATTTTAATTCAGTACCTATAAATTGGCAAGGGTCGAGAAGTTGTATTTTTTACTTTTATTTTAAAGTGACTAAAATATTATAATTAAACAAAAAACACCGTAAAACAACATTCAAAACTGTCTGTCTACTCTCTGCCTGTCTCTTAGACTATAATCAAATCTGTTGTTATGATTCGAACTTTGCTTTATATGTATATATATAATTTAAAATTAGTCAATAACTTATTTTTAATTACGATTTCATAACTGTGGGTAGTGAATTATTAAGACACCCAAACACACAGCAATACTTTCTCCCGCGGTTATCAGACATTTTTTATTCGTTTAACGGTGCCGAAAAGCCGTGACGCGCGAACCTCGTGCAGTGTTAGCCCCGACAAGCGCACCTCGAAAGGAGCCGAGATTTTGTTTAGTGTGCCTGCGGCGACGCATAGATACTACGGCGCACACATACAAGCCGCGCGCTATGCGTTTGTATGAAGATAACGTACTTCCCCTCTTTATACTATGACCTGGCTGCAAGCCAGAGTAAAAGAAAACGATGAACGCTGGAGGAGCAAAAGTTCTACGCATGACCTCCGTTGCAATAAGTCACGATGACCCAGATTTTGCGATGTTTTATTTAATCTGGACGTTTCTCTCGTAAACGCACAATCACCTCAATTAAGCGAAATGCAAATGGAAGATAAAAGTAATAATTAATTTGTCCTCCACGTCCATGACATTTAACAATGTAAATACAATTTTATTTCAACAAGAAAAGTATTTATGAATTAAATGTAACTTAAAATGTCGAACAGAAAGGAATGCCATCTACAACGTCGATTTATGTCGGAACTTTTCCGTTCCGATATTTTCCGCAGCTACATTTCAGCTGGCATTTTTCATAAAAAGTCGAATGGTACAAAAATACTTCGCTTACACGTTTGGTACCTAACTGTATAGTTTATTTATTTTTTTACTATTATTTACGTAATATATAGGTATAGCCAACCATCGCCCTTTTCCAAAGAGAGGGTACCTACTTAAGTAGGTACCTGATGCAACGTACCGTACGTTTTAATACGTACGGTGGGTTACATCAAGTTGCATTCAAATAAACTTTCAAGGGGAGTAAGCACATTGTGACACTGACTGTACCTTCCATCACTTCGTACTTATTGTGTAGATCATTCGCTTAACGTCCACTAAAGCATTACTTTGCTTGTCTGCAGGGGCTATCCCGATGGTGACGGCGACGGTGTACTGCGCGCCAGCCCCGCTGCGGTACCTCGCGCTCGCTGTCTACAGCCTCGGCAGTCTCATTGGACTTTACAAGGTAAACTATGTGTAGCGTTTGAACAAGTATGTGCTTAGTTTTAAGGATATTATCGATAACCGAAGCATTTTGGCTAGGTTTTTCAATCTGCAGTCTTCTTATTGACTCTATAATCTTCCTAACTAAGAATGGACAGATAAGATGCATCAGACTATATAGCCGATTGAACTTAGAATTGATGTTTGTTGACACATCCTTACTAATTACTAATATTTTTTTAACTTGCTGTTGTGGAAAAACTTACTAATATTATAAAAGCGAAAGTGAGTTTGTTTGTTACGTCTTAACGCCTAAATGACTAATGCCCCATTCCAATAAACAAAAACGACTCGTTTTTACTTATGTATTTTGACATAAGTTCTATGAGACTTATGTCAAAATACAACTATCCGTAAGCAAAACGAGTCGTTTTTGTTTATTGGAACGGGGCATAAACCGATTTTGATGAATTTTGGTACAGAGATAGTTGGGACCCTTTTCAGGGGATCATTTTTTAAGGGGAAATGAGGGAGAAAGAGGGAAGAAAAGGGAAAACTTAGCTTTGCTACCACAATAAATAAGGCGTAAGGGCAAAAACTACAGGTAGCAGGTACCTGCAAATCAGGAAAGGGGAATTGTGTTACCTCGAATTTAACGCGAGCGAAGCCGCGGGCAAAAGCTAGTATTATATGAAGAATGGTTTCATCTGGCATATATTATAAGACATTTCCATGACTTACCTTGCGGTCGAGTCGTAATAAATTAATTAAACCAGTAGCAGTGTTCTCTGATCTCCATCGGAAAACACCGCGCTGTGGCTTCTCCTACCATTGCTTGTCTTAAAGCTTGTTTGAAGAAAGCTTTGAAGAGATCGGCAAGTCAAGTGTTTAATTGCTCTTTTACCATTTCGTTTGCTTTGCAGGCGATGCGCGCGTGGTCTCCGTGGGAGCGGCGGCTGTGCTTCGCGGCTCCGTTCTGCATGCGCGTGCTGTTGGCCGGCGCGCGTGCATCTAGGCTCGGAGGCGGCGACCCGCACGCTATACTGCACGTTTTTTTGCAGGTATGATGATGATGGGTTTCAGTGTGACGTTACTTAAAGGTGTTTGTGCCAGAATCTTGCAAAACCGAAAACGTAACAAATAAACGAAAGATATGATTCAGAGCATGCCTCTGAAGCGACAGAATTAGCGGTGCAATGGACAAATCACATCGCCCGAAACTGTGAACGGAACCAAGGTTTTGCAATTGATTAAAGTCTAAGCAATTTTATTGTATGAACCTTATCTTCCTGCGCGTAACTTCTTTTTCATTTTGCACTTAGAATTTACTTATTCATTATTTATGAGCTGATTACGCTGATTAACAGATTGTCACAACGCTGATTGTCACAACAAAAAACACTCATAGAACAGAATTTAAAACGCATTCTAAATGAGAAACGGTTTATTTCTGGAATATCTTAAATCCTCTAAAAGCTCCACCCAATCCGTTGGCGCGGTCTTCCATTCAATATGTTACAAAGTTTCCAATCAACCATAAAATTCTTTGGACGCTGATGTAGAGTGCAATTATCAGGAGCACAGCTTTGCAGCTTTATGTTCGAGGAACTGGCACATGTCCAGACTCCCTGCTGCTGACACGTGCGATTTATAGCCCACTTTAGTGGCCTGTGACGTCACACAGATGTAACTTGCACTGGGAGTCTATGTAACTGTGTAGCATAATATGTAGAAAATATGGTCAACCTCAAAACAATAGCTAACACGAAAACTGTAAATGTTTCCGGAATACGTGGTAGGTCGAAATAGTTTTTACGCTACAGACAAACGTTAGGCTGTATGGGTACATAAGAGTATGTTAGGCTTTTTCGTCTTGGTTGATAGATTGATATTCACAAAGGATGGGCCAGATAGTGTGTAGCTGTAGACAAATTGTTCGGGTATATATTTACACGTTTCATGTTAGAAAATCTAATTGAATAAGAGCATATGCATGGGTTGGCATATAAATAACACAGCAAATTAATACTTTCATACCGATACTGTTGCAGATGATTACGATAGTTGACAAAGTAGGGCCTACACTACACTAAGATTATGGAAATACACAACAATTAACAAATAATAATTTAAGCAGTATCGTATCCAGGGTTGCGGGTTGTTCGAAAGAGATACCGCGGCCCCGGTACATAAAGGGTAATATAAGGAACATGGGTGGGTTTTAGTCAGTACAAGTCTGACACTCCCCCCGCGCCGCCCAGAGCGGGGGAAGTCATTTGATGACAAAGACTATAAAACCACTTGACTGCGCATACGGTGCCCCGACGCACGAAAAGTATTAGTATTTTTTCGCCTATATATAGGCTACGGTAGTGGTGACCATTTTAGTCTTGTCCAAGTGTTAGAGCTGTGTCTACGCAAAATTATTAAAAGAAATTATAACGTCCTAAGCAATCATAACGCATCAAAATGCCTTCATGCGCGGTGAAATGGTGTGGGAAACATTCCAAGACATCTAGTTACAAAAAGGATGGCATAATTTTTTACCGGTAACTAAATAGTATGAAAATTATTTTAGATTTAACCAGATTATGAGCGACTTCGGGGATCTAGATAAAATGGTGGCTGGGTGTAAAAGCACACAAATTGTATCCCGCGTTGATGTCTTTTGGAAAAGTCTCGCTCTTTCACTACACAATTCTAATGCTTCTATCCCTTTCTTTCCCTTTGTCCCTTTATCGTAAAAATCTGTGCTGCTACCTTTATCATCTGAAGTCGATAACTCGATATCGAAAATAATAAAATTAATACAAATATTTATTTAGTTCAAATACTGCAAAGACATATTTACTTTTAATCGACTTCAATCATTCAGAAATATGTTGATGCTCGTTTATCATTTTTTACGAAGAACAGTCAGAACCCTTCAATTTTAATTCGAAAAACATATACCAAATTAATTTATTTTATTTATTTTATTAATAATAACAGAATACATGTTTTTTATTAATTGAGTGATTTTGATTAAATATCTTTTTAAGGTTCCGTAGTCAACTAGGAACCCTTATAGTTTCGCCATGTCTGTCTGTCCGTCCGTCCGTCCGTCCTCGCTTAATCTCTGTGACCGTTAGCACTAGAAAGCTGAAATTTGGTACCAATATGTATATCAATCACGCCGACAAAGTGGTAAAATAAAAATTTAAAAAAAATGTTTTATAAGGGTAGCCACCCTATATGTAAAGTGGGAAGTGATTTTTTTTTTAATTTCAACCCTAACGTGTGATATATTGTTGGAAAGGTATTTGAAAATGAATAGGGGTTTAGTAAAACCATTTTTTGATAATGTCTATAATTTCGGAAATAATCGCTCCAAAAGTAAAAAACAATGTACCCCCCTCTAACTTTTGAACCATAAGTTTAGAAAATATGAAAAAAATCTGAAAAGTAGAACTTTATAAGGACTTTCTAGGAAAATCATTTTGAACTTGATTGACACAACAGTTTTTGTACAAAAAAGACAAAAAGTTGTACAAAATAATTTCCTCCTCCACCTTTAAACTCATAAGTGGGAACACTTATTGTGACGGACGGGAAACTACGGAACCCAACACTGAGCGTGGCCCGACACGCTCTTGGCCGGTTTTTTTTCCTATATTAATTCAGTATTTAATATCATGTTTAAATCCATTTTATCGACATCGACTATTTTCCCTTAATCTAGGAGAGCCGCCCTAACGATGGAATACCTAATACCTATGCAACTTGACCTTGAATTGACCAATTGCAGCCACGCGTTCTTCCTCGTCCCCCGGCCCGGCGTAGTGAGTTGTGCACTTAGAAGAAATCGGCCTATAAGTTCTCTAGTGGTTATATTCTCTATGTTTGATGATATCCCATCTGCTAAAGAGCAGTATCGTATATTCTTATTTACTACTTTTTATATTTTTATTACCTTAATTGCAAATCTTTATACATTAACAAACTAATAGAGGTTTCGTTAATTGCGTACCAAAATAAGTTTGCTGCTAAACAAATGACAGCACCAAGAAATTTCTCCTCACATACGCTGTGTTCAGACATATTACGAAACTACATTATATCTGTCACTAATTTTCGTCGAGCTCTAAAGACGCGGGGAGTCTGGCAATAAATGTCAGACACTCAGCCATAATTGTAACCCGAGCTTAGATGCTGACACGAGATTTATTCGAATAATTTCGCTTTTGTTTGTTGTGTGTATTCGTTTAACTTCTGGAAATCCCCAAATATAACAAAGAACCATGAAAAAATATACACATACAACCAAACACACATACATATGACCAAAGGCTTTGTGAAAATCAAAACATGATATAGAATAGTTGGTTCGATAAAAAAACCATCCTAGAACGAGTCAGACTATAAACATATGACATAAACGGCCATTTCTTTTGACTGCGTAGACTTAGACGATTTGTTGGTTCACAGCACAAAAAGACCACAGACTTCAGAATATGATATTAATTTCAACTCGATACCTCCACGCGTTCCCGAGAGAAAGGGTTTTGACAGTCAGATGGATGGACCTGATCACGATCTGACATGATCCTATAAGGGTTCCGTTTTTTCCTTTTGAGGTATGGAACCCTAAACACACGAATGTGACACTAATTTACGATTTCAATCGTGTTTTTCTATGAAATTATGTATTGGAAAAGTATTTAAAAGTTACACAAAATAATAAAAATTGGTTTTTGAAAGAGTTTGGTGATAACTTTTTTTTTGAATAGCTACTTTATTTAAAAAAAAAACTGATATTTTGGGTCTGCGAAGTTGACATAATATACCCGACCAATAGACCAATGGCCGTTGAGAAAACGTCGCCTTTAAAGAGGCCATTAAATGTGACAACAATTTGGTAATAATAGAAACTGCAACAGTCAGTAAAATAATACCAAACTTTGAAAGTAATCTTTACCTCTTTAATTTTGAACAAAACGTTAATTTTGTTTCATGTGAGAAAGATTTCTAGTTCTGGAAAAATCAGCCCTTGGACGTACGTTGAGCAAATCTTATGCCAAATTTCCCACCTTTCGAATCCCAATAAATTACCAAGCAATGCTGACAAGAAAGACAAATAACTAAAAACAAATATACCTTTTAGAAAGAAACATACTTTTCCACGTCGATTGTTGTTTATAAGTGCATGGAAAGTGTTGCTCGTAACGATATAATAATTGTTTATTGATGGTTCTGCTACGTCTAAGAAACACGCGATCAATCAACCGAGGCCCTTAATTTGATGCTTTTATGACATTCGTTAAGCGAATGTAGAATACTTTACGATTATCCTACTTCCTAGTAATATTATAAATGCGAATGTTTCTGAGGATGGATGGATGTATGGATGTTTGTTAGTTACTCTTTCACGTCAAAACGGCTGAACGGATCTTCATATAATTTGGCACAGAGGTAGATTATAGTCTGGAATAAGACATAGGATACCTACTTTTTTTTTCGATAATACGCGGACGAAGCCGCGGTTGCCAACTACTTTATTATAAATTTATAACTATCCGCCATTTGTGTCCTCCCACTGCAGGGCTAAAAGCATTCACTAATTCATTCTGACCAAACGTTTGTGATATAAAATAACCTCATTCATACTCGCACTCACACAAAAGTTTACATCCATCCACTTTCGTGTACTGTTCATATATTACATAGAAACTATATAATAAAACCATGGCGCCATCTTCCTCAAAAATAATACCATGTAACCTTGATCTAGATCAGCAATAAAACCAAAGTAGGGTACTAAATAATGAAATGCTAGTAAAGCAGTAAATTGTGTAACAGCTCTTCATTTGGTCTCTTTGTTTGTATTTACACATTTTAGAGGTAGCATACAACTGTTAGCGGCACTAAAAGACGTTTAGCTACCTTTTAGGTGCCCTAACTGGTGTTTATTGCAGGTTTCAGGCACCTCTAATACAAATTACCGAGGTAATCAGGCAGGATACAATATAGGTAATTTTAAACATAGGTAAGTATACTGTTTTTGTTCTCTTTTCTTTTCATAATGGTGGCAGACGACAGTAGAGCTTAATATTACCAATCATTGAGTCTGTGTTATTGGTATACATAGAATGATTATTATTCATCTACAAATGTAGATGAATAATAATCATTCTCTAAACAACAAAACAAACTACGATTCCTTCGCATGCCCAAAAAGCTAAAAACTACAGCGTTACTATAGGAGATCAATAAAAACCATAACCTTTGCCTACAAACCTACTGGCACACTAAATAATTACTATGTAGTTACAATGTTATAGCAAAGCTCGTGAAACAACCCAGGCTCTTCTCCATCCCTTTCAATACGAAACGGACACAATGGAACTGGAACACTGCCAAATAACTCGGGTTCCGTACACTACCACCAAAATAAATGGCTCTAAGCAAGATAATCGGTATTCCTTAATGTATTTACAAATACACACCTTTATTTTAAATCCCCTTAATTTTTTACGGAATTGCAACACAAAAAAAAAGAATTTCGTAGTATATAAGTTTAATTATGACAACACGAAATTCTGTTGATGATAACTTTAATTAATAATTTTAAAACGAAATTAATCGATCGATTAGGCATTTTAATTAGGTAATGTAAAGATATCAGTCACATCACTCATTGCACGGTATGGTCACCTATGATTTTATGTTCAGGCACTTTACTTCGAGTGAAATATAAATGAGAGATAATAATTAACAGAAATTGAAGCTTCTAAAATGGCATTTCAAATGAAAGTATTTTAATTGAATTTACTTAATTCCTACATTACAAGATTTCCTTAACTTATTCATGTGAACGAAGTACCTAAAATCTTTTACGTAGAGTGGATTCGGCGGTGAGATCGGAAGCGGAGCGTGGAAATCCTGTAGACATTATTTCTTTGTGTACGTAAACCAAGCTGAGTGTAATATTATATTCTGGTATACGTAACACATTAGTTCGGTGTGTAATGGAGACCGCATGTTACCGGTGCGGTGTGGGGAGATGGATAGAAGCGCCACTGTCTGCTGACAACTTCATCTCTCATATACCAGTATTACTCACTATAAGTGGGATGTGGTATTAAGGTACATTTTTTTGGTATTTTCGTAGTTCCTGCAAGTACTAGCAAGTTGTTTGTAACTGAGTACATCCACAAACAAAATACATATTGTAGGTGTCCGTCTCAACAAGTTTTACTACTTTAAATAGTTACTTTATTTTTTTTAGTTATAAAAAACTGTGCCCCACACTAGGAATTTCTCCTGTATAGTGGGTGCTTTTACAAACATTTAAACTCACATAAACAAACAGCCAGACCCGGAACAAGTAACAACTATCTGTAGGCCATACATATATTTGTTCCGTGCGGGGACCGAACCTGCGACACGCAGCTCAGCAGTCGATTGCTTCGCCATTGTGGCAACCGTGTCGTCAAATCAATTACCTACTAGTTGTTACCCAACTTCGTACGCGTCAGGTTCACGATTTGCCTTGTCTTATATATGTCATGACAGTTGTCAAATAGTTGAGGAATATAAACATAATTCAATAGTGCTCACCTCCCTAAATTATTAGCGTGATAATTATAGCCTATGTTTATCTTATGAAATCTATCTAACATCTAACGATCCAATCAACCGTTTGGTCGTGAAGAAAACAAAAAATCCAGAGTTAGTTTCACATTTATATATTAAGCATGGATGTAGTCTGAACTTGAATTGAAAACTTCGGGAAAATTTCTGATAATTTTTATAATTTAGAACAAACGAACCGAAAGAGTACTGGAAAGTAACGTAATCGGTTTCAGTAACTGTTTACAACACAACCGGCATAATGGTATGTCGTAGTTTATAGTTTAGAATTTTATTAATTAATAAAATTAAAATTGTGATGATGGTGCTTTCGGCCGGTTTTAAATCAAAATTAAGTATTGTGATTTTTTTTGTAATTTTTTGACTAATAATAATCGATACAAAATATTGTCTTGCACTTTGTTGTGTTTGTTGAACTTTGTCTTAACACAAAAAACATTTTAAACATGTAACAACTCAATTCGATCGCAATCGTATTGGGATAAAATTATATCGTATTTAAAAAGTATCTTACTAGTTACAAAAAATAAACGCTTTTGAGACTAGTTACGCGTACCGATGAAACTGCATAGAACCGATTTTACGAAAATGTCCAACCATTTGGCAGTCATAAACATTAAACCACCTTCAACTGTAAGAACTTCCCGTATGGTATTACAACAAGCGATGCTATCGCAACCAAAAGTATACCTACCTCAGATTGCTATAGTTACAGGTGGGACAAGTCATCGAGTAATTTAAAAAGATAAGATAAACCTGACTTCCTTCGCTTGTGGTTATTAACTGTCTACTGTTTCAATTTACCTTATCACATGTAACAGGCTTTTAAATAAATGTGAACCGCAAATGTAACAGTGACTCAGGTAAACGGCCCGTTTATTCTGACGGATAAAATTATTGTGAAAATGGTATGTCACAAACACGAGCTGCTCTGAGCAGTGGGCAGTGGGTGGAACAACCCCGTCAATAATATTGATGATGCCGTGAAGTTGAAATATCGATATGAATATCGACCCGCGCACCAGAACGTTGTTTAACAAAACCCACTAATCTTAAACGTTAGTTTTAAAACTACAACATTATATTACTGTACACCTATGCAAGGACGTACCCGATTCAGTGACAGCATTAAAAAGAAACTCAGGGTTCGACCTAGTAACATCAGATTCTACAATTGGATTCAAAAGTCTAGCTTTTGTTTTCTTATTTGACTTGATTATTCGTCGGCCCGCCTGCCAGTCGCTGGCTCAGTCGTTATGCTATCTGGCTCTCGGCCAGCTCCATGATCCCTGACATGAAGGCTGGGTTGTAGATATTAAAACCGAATTGTCGTCTTATGAGGTTTATAGTGAACATGCGGATTATATTGCCAAACGATTACCTGCAACTTAAATCTGTTTTTTTTTTAATTTGCACAAAGAATTAAAGCCGTAGATGGTAGATTCGATTGCCCCAGCTTGAATTTATGTACGTAATTTATTAACAAAATACGCCTGTCTATTTGATTTTCCGGACGTATATGAAATAAATCATTTCTTCTTTTATAGTTCTTTTAACTTTAACAGCAGCGAAGGTGTAGAAGGTGTTACGATCTGGTCACATGACCAAATATCGCACAGAATAGAAAGGAATAGATTTGTTCAGCAATGGGACAATTAAGAGGCTAGCAAATAAAAACGTTTTAATAAAGTCTTTCCACCACCAAACCCGCCAAGTGCGAATCGGGCTCGCCACATACAAGGTTCCGTAGTATCAAACAATACAATAAATTTTTACGTATTCATTCACATTAAATGGTAATTTTTACTAAACTAAATTTGTTTTTCTTGAAATCTGAGCAATTTTTTACGACTTTAGAAGCAAATAGGTATCTCATCAACTATTTACTTAAGAAACATAATTATCAAAGAAACTTCGACATAAATTTTTAAGACTTATCGATAGACACCTCAGAGTTATATACATACGAAGATATATTTTTTCAACTCTCAGTTGCATGTATGGAAGCAGGCCACCTCTATTTTTTTTTAATAACTTTGAATCGTATTTGTGTAGCAGTTTATAGAAGGCATCTACTCTCCAAGTTTTAACTATGTGGTGCCTAATAGTCTTGGAGTAAAATGGCTGTGACATACGGACAGACAGACAGGACAAATTTATAAGGGTTCCGTTTTTGCCATTTGGCAACGGAACCCTAAAAATTGTTATGTCATCTTCATTCATATACCGATGAAAGACCAACACAGTACTCGTCTTGACCATACAAAAACTGCCATAACGTTAGTATAATAATCCTTACTATCCTTACAAAAAAAAACTAAAAGCGAAAGTGAGTTTGTTTGTTTGTTTGTTACCTCTTCACGCTTTAATTAATTTTGGTACAGAGATAGTTGGGAACCAGGAGACGGACATAGGCTATTTTTTTAAAGAAATATTGAGATATGATGGAGAGGGAGGGAAGAAAAGGGAAAACTTAGCATTGCTATTACAATAAATAAGGCGCAAGGGCAAAAACTACAGGTAGCAGGTACCTGTAAATCAGGAAAGAGGAACTGTGTTACCCCGAATTTGAAGCGAAGCCGCGGGCAAAAACTAGTTTACCATAAATAATATACACAAAACAGTCCCTTATGATGACAGGTCGCTTGTAATTGGATCAGAGTGCGTAAAGCGATTATATAGCTCGTTAGGTTCAAATGAGACCACCACCCCTTCTCCGGCCCGCAGGCCTTCAGTACGGCTTCAGTTATGAAAGTGCACAATTAACTTACGCCTGCTAACTAATATTAATGGAGATATGTTAGATCAAAGTTGTAGTTTGTTTACTTCTGGGCCGGGACAGTCCGGCCAGTGCCGTGACTGGCCTCCCTTGCCTAATACAATTAAACACAACTGCCTACTAGATTATTAAAAACAGAAAACGATCACTTCAGCTTTTTTGTCATTTTCAATCAAAGTTGCAATAAAGAGGTTTTATTAATGTGACGTTATATTGCCATGTTATTTGAAACACCCTAGCATGATTCCTTACGTTCCAAAAATACATATTAATTTACAGAAACAAAATTTGCTCTACCAAATGTCAAAAACAGTGAGTGTGACATAGTATTGAATCAAGAGAAACTAGAATTCGTCGAAAAACCTGTTTTCTTGGGAATAACACTCGATTCAAGGCTACAATGGGGTCCGCACATAACATCTCTTGCAGGACGCCTTAGTTCAGCAACATAATGCTGTTAGAAAAATCCGTCAGTTTACTGATGTAGATACCGCGAGGCTAGTCTATTTTAGTTATTTTCATAGTATAATGTCATACTGTATTTTACTTTGGGGACGGGCTGCATTGAGTCTATATTTATCCTGCATAAAAGAGCCATCAGAGCTATAATATTTAACCAACGTAGGCGAGATTCTTTAAGGGAACAGTTTATTAAAATGTTACTATAAAAATTATTTCATGCTTTCTGAAGGGGCTCCTTAATTTTCATTTTTCATTAAATTTCTTTTATTTTTCTTGTCATTTAAGGGTAATTTTGTGTTTTATTTTTAAACTTTGGTCATTCTAGATTTTCAGCAAAAATAAAAATCGGTTTATCCGTTTCATTCCGGCATTCCAGGGTTTCATACGCCACATCCGATTTCCACCAAATATATAGCTAAGAACATTCTCGACTGATATACCTTTCAAACAAAAAAAACCGCATTAAAATCGGATCATCTGTTTGGAAGCAACGATGCCACAGACAGACACATACACATTTACACACACACATACACAGACACGTCAAACTTATTACACCCCGTCGTTTTAGCGTCGGGGGTTAAAAATACCTCCACACACAACTGAATAAGACGAAATTTAAAACTTGTATAAAACGCACACTATGTAGGCAAGCATATTATAAGTTGGGGGACCATATTGAAGATAAAAGTGCTTGGCTCATTGCTAGTCCTGCTCCGCAACCATAGGGGTTAACTCACTAATTAGTATCTAAACTTATTGTGGAAGCTGCAGAAGATTGTAAGACTATATTTGCAATGTATAGAATTAATTCTCTAGTATTGTATAATTATTAAGCCCATATGTGAGTGCTATGTATTATCATTGACTTGACGAAGCCCTGGTGGTTGATAGTGTCATGCTCACTTAAATGTCTCGCTGATGGTGGCGGGTGTGTCAGGTCAATTAGCTCCCTTCAAAATGGTCGTGCTGAATGGGGGCTGATCCATACGTCATGTTCGTGAACGGGCGCCGTCAGTTGGGACTGGTCATTTTTTAGCTGCCACGGTTCATTTTTAATTTATTTAGATTTTTATATTGAATTTTGTTTTTACTCTGGACGCTGTTACTGTGCACGTCTTTCTACATCGTTCTCACATATTTGTATAATCTCAACACGAATGATGTAAATACGATTTTGTAATAATTTTCTAATTTAAAAGAGTGTCCATGGATGTTCTTGCCCATTCTTCTCCATAGAGATCAACGCTTTGGAATGGGCAACTACAGTAAGTACTTTCACAAGTTATTATGTCTTGTGACCGGGACTGTAGCTTTACATTTAGTTTTTTTTGACATTCAAAAGTGCCTGTATTGGTCTAATTGAAATAAATGATTTTGATTTGATTTGATAAAAAAAGAAAAATAATGATTTTTGTTAAATTGCTTGTATAAGGGCGCGAATCGTTGAAACTGTTTTTTGATGAGTACTAAAACACACACTTTAATCTTTTTTTTACATTTTATACCGCTGATTTTTGTATTTTTGTAAGGGCCGGTAAAATTATAGCACTACTTGAAGAAATGACACGGCCGAAACTTGTATAGAGCAATACCCTAACAAAAAATGTTCATGTACATTAATGTACAGTACGTCATTTTAAAGCTTACATGCAGGGCTTTGCAATAGATAATATCATATGATCAGAGAATAGGCGAGAGACACTATAAATAGGAAACAAAAAAAACGCCTTAACAATTTGAATAGCAATGATCAAACATTCAGTTTTGTAGGCGTTACAAAACGAGAAATACTATTCAGACACCATTTAGTAAATAGGCTATGCTATTCATTAAACGGCTAATTCCACAAGAAAGGCCAAAGATGCGTTGGTACGAGGACATCATACAAACAGCAATCATGCTACAAATAAAACAGCGTCGAGCTTAGCGCTGCCGCAGCGTCAAGTTTCATAGAAAGTCAGCTGGAGTCTTCGCTGCGCTCAAAGCTCACTACAAGAATAGTAGTTTATTGTAAGTGATATAATAGTAAAGTAGTGTGAAATGGTTTCGGAAATCCAGGTGCATTTTCCTGTAGTACTACAAACTAATTGTCGATTGGCTCGCATCCATCAGGAATGAAATCATGATTGCAGATTTATCCTCCGATCTTGTAACGATGATTGTCATTTTTAGCTTTGCATTTTAAATTAATAAAAATATCACAGACACTTTAATAAATGTTTTTTTTTTCTCTGGATACCCACATACATTTGTAAAACGTAACGTAAACTAGCAAGTCCAATAAGCACCCGAAGTATTAATATTAGAAGCGTAAACGATAGTTTGTGGTCTAGTTTCAATAGTAACAAAGTACTATCGTACTTTATCGTACTTTTATGTGATAAAATCAACGCAAGACGACAATGTAAATGTCAATCAACGCAAAGTCAGAATTTAAAACCACACAAACAATGAACAAACATATTTTTTTTGCATTTTCTCTCGCCTATTTTAGGGAAATGTAATGAATGCGATTATTTTTTATTTATTACAAAAGGAATTTTCATATATTAATCATTACTGTGCATTATCAGGGCAGGATCTGGCCATGTCCTTTATTCGCAAACTTACGTTTCTCAGCGGCCAAATGTGAATCGATCAACTGCCCAGAAGACTGGGCAACAGTATTAAGAGATCGGTCTGCTCCAAATAACACCAGGTTCGGGAAGAAAGCAATACACAGAGAATTTTTGGTGAGTCAGGAGTTGCGGAATCGTAAGGCGTCAAGTGTGGAGCTAGAAAAGGGCCTGACGAAGTAAGAGGAGTAGAAGTTAGCTTGTGGACAGTCATGAGATGCTTTTGGCTGCCAATATCAGCAGTCACCGCCCGGCCGTGTCCGTTTCGACCGCGCGGCCATGACGTTTTTTTTTTAAAAAAAATATGCCAAGATTTTGTAAAAATTTGTAAAAGTAGACTCCCAAAACCATAAATTTGTCAAAGCTATGGTTAAAAAGTTATAAGGGCTTGAACGTGGCCGCGCCATTGAAACGCTCCGAACCGCGCGGCCACGGAGATCTTTAAAACTAAGCATTGCAGAGACCTGAAATTTTGGTAAGTAGCAGATTGAATTTGTAAAAAATTTGTAAAAATATAGAAAAAAATCCTGGGCTTATATTTTAGGAGCTGTAAGACTAATACGCCATGGCCGTGCCATTGAAACGGTGAAAAACACATTTTCACCGATATTTCGCTGAAAAAGCAACGCAGACGTCTGAAGTTTTTTGTAAAACCCAGATTTGAATTTGTCAAAACTAGTAAAAATAAAACAAAAAATCCTAGGGGTATATTTTAGGAGCTGTAAGCCTAATACGCCATGGCCGCGCCATTGAAACGGTGAAAAACACATTTTCGCCGATATTTCGCTGAAAAAGCAACGCAGAGGTCTGAAGTTTTTTGTAAAACCTAGATCTGAATTTGTCAAAACAGGTAAAAATGCAAAAAAAAACTAGGTTTACATTTCATTAGCTGTAGAGCGGAATCTTAAATATGTCGATAGGGTGACCAAGGCTTATTGTTAACAGAAAAATTTTCACCTATTTTGTTAGATATTATATCTTAAGGATTCTTAATGAAATAAAAATGAAACGATAGTATACAAAACCATGTTTATTAGTTTAAAAATCGTTATTTGTTACCTGAAAATACTTGTTTTAAGTAGACGTGCGAAAACCATAACAGATAACTTTGAGTAGCGTTCGTGATGACTAATGAGTATAAAATAGCATAATTTGATGAATAAGACTTTAAATTCTGCCAGAAATAACCCCCGTAATTAAGTCATGCATTTTAACATTGAATAGCAGTAGCATAGGAGCGAACGAAACGCGCGGGTGCAGCGCGGGAGACGAAGGCTGGCTGTCTAACCAATCACAGCCGTCCAAAAAGAGATATCTCGCCGTCACACCGTCTTCCCCCGCCAAAAACTTTTTCTCGATTAGTCGTCGTTTTACGTTCAGTTAATTCGTACGTAGTACTTGTTGGTGTTTTAAATTTTGGCTTTCCTATGGACTTCGATTTGTGCACTGTTTTGGACATTTGTTATTTTGGCATTCCTATGGACTTCGATTTGCACTCTGTTTCGGACATTTGTTTTCTTTGGCTTTGTAAAACGTTCTGCTGCTGCAATCTAGACTTCATTACGGCTCAGGATTTGATTACTAATTAATACTTCTTATCAAGGTAAGTAATTCATACTACATACTCTCTTACCATTTTAGTCAACCTATGTAGTTGACCTAACCAAGTATTGTAATATAATAATATTTGGGTACCTATTTCAATACTGGTCGCTCAATCAATCGTGATGATATCTTTAAGCAAAAAGGTGTATTTTGTATCTAAATATATAATTTAAAACACCAACAAATACTACGTACGAATTAACTGAACGTAAAACGACGACTAATCGAGAAAAGTTTTTGGCAGGGGAAGACGGTGTGACGGCGAGATATCTCTTTTTGGACGGCTGTGATTGGTTAGGCAGCCAGCCTTCGTCTCCCACGCTGCACCCGCGCGTTTCGTTCGCTCCTATGCTCCTGCTATTCAATGTTAAAATGCATGACTTAATTACGGGGGTTATTTCTGGCAGAATTTAAAGTCTTATTCATCAAATTATGCTATTTTATACTCATTAGTCATCACGAACGCTATGCAAAGTTATCTGTTATGGTTTTCGCACGTCTACTCAAAACAAGTATTTTCAGGTAACAAATAACGATTTTTAAACTAATAAACATGGTTTCGTATACTATCGTTTCATTTTTATTTCATTAAGAATCCTCAAGATATAATATCTAACAAAATAGGTGAAAATTTTTCTGTTAACAATAAGCCATGGTCACCCTATCGACATATTCAAGACGTATTTAAGATTCCGGTCTACAGCTAATGAAATGTAAACCTAGGATTTTTTGTTTTATTTTTACTAGTTTTGACAAATTCAAATCTGGGTTTTACAAAAAACTTCAGACCTCTGCGTTGCTTTTTCAGCGAAATATCGGCGAAAATGTGTTTTTCACCGTTTCAATGGCGCGGCCATGGCGTATTAGGCTTACAGCTCCTAAAATATAAACCTAGGATTTTTGGTTTTATTTTTACTAGTTTTGACAAATTCAAATCTGGGTTTTACAAAAAACTTCAGACGTCTGCGTTGCTTTTTCAGCGAAATATCGGTGAAAATGTGTTTTTCACCGTTTCAATGGCACGGCCATGGCGTATTAGTCTTACAGCTCCTAAAATATAAGCCCAGGATTTTTTTCTATATTTTTACAAATTTTTTACAAATTCAATCTGCTACTTACCAAAATTTCAGGTCTCTGCAATGCTTAGTTTTAAAGATCTCCGTGGCCGCGCGGTTCGGAGCGTTTCAATGGCGCGGCCACGTTCAAGCCCTTATAACTTTTTAACCATAGCTTTGACAAATTTATGGTTTTGGGAGTCTACTTTTACAAATTTTTACAAAATCTTGGCATATTTTTTTTTAAAAAAAAACGTCATGGCCGCGCGGTCGAAACGGACACGCCCGGCCCGGGGCCCTAACTTACTCCGTGAGCACCGTGCTGCTCGATTTTCAGTTTGTTTAAAGCTGTGCTTCATGGACTCTATAGGACCAGAACGAAATATTGGTTTTTGTTTATGTTACCGAATATTTTTCTAACACTAAACTCTCGCTGTGTATTGTGCGCAGGCTTAATTTGAGGCCAATCTAAAGCATTTTTGTAATTCAGTAGTATATGTCTTTTTTGCTGACCCTGCCCAACTTAATCGATACAGCTTTGACGCGAATATGGCGCGATATCGGTCATATGCTTAGTTGAACAGCATTGTTAGGACAAAAATATCGTGTATCACTTTTGTTTTTTATAACACTTATTAAAACAAAGTTAATTGTTTATATATAATTATAATAAAGGATTTCTTAGAATCATGATGCAAGGTTAACGTCGTCTATTTTTGTTTATCGTTTTCCTTAATAAGTTACCAACGACACAAAAATAACGATGAAATTAAAATGATGATTTATTCTCCATCTATACAGTCTCCATAAAGTTTCCATAATTTATTTCTTTCATCAACATCAAATACGAACCATTTGAAGTAAGTGTGTAACTTAATTGTAAACTGTTACTCCTAGTGACTCTTTCAATACACACCCGTTTATTCCTGCTATCTATACGTTTAATATTAATGAAAGGCTTGGAAATAGTCTATTAGTATTTGCATCGAAAAATCAAAGAATTGCCTGCACAATTGAGTGCACATCTCACCTTCGTTCGGATAGTACATAGGTAACGTGGATCATTCAAAATTTCAAATATACACGTTACTAACCATAACTATACCTTCCTAACCGGTTGTAGAGTATTCTTACCTGTATAGTTTCATCATCATTAACATCTGCCCAACCAATTCTAACTATTTTGGGTTGACTTCGAGTCAAACGAGATACAACTTAATTACAGTATTTTATAAAGAGTGTCTATCTCACCCAGTCTTCTGTTTGAGGGACCGATTAAAGAAATTGAAATATAAGATCCGCGTGGTAAAAGATGGCATTTTCAATGTTCCAGGATGCGGTATCCCTGGGCGGCGGTGTGATCGGGGCCATGCACATACCGGAGAAGTGGTTCCCGGGCACGGTGGACCGCTGCCTCAACTCGCACAACATTATGCACGTGCTCGTCGTGCTCGCCGTGTACTCCATGCACCAGGTGAGCACAGGCAGAGATCTGATTATCCTTAAGAACAGCCATGTTTGCTACTCCCGATTTAGGTGTCCTTATCTGCGTTCAGCTAGGAGAAAAGTCACAATGATTTACCAAAATGTATGTATATCAGTTTTTACTGTGATTTTTTCTTTGCCTGATGTGATGATGTGTGATGTTCCCTGTTTGCAGGTGACAACGCGTGACATAGAGTGGATGTCGCGCGTGGACTGCCGCGCGCCGCTGCGCACTCTCTGACGCAGCGCGGCCGCCGCCCCGCGCGCCCGCGCTTCTCCCGCCGCGTCCGCTCATTGCCTCCGTCTACTCAACTTTACTCACTTCTACTGAACTCACGCACGCTATGTTAAGGCTTCCTAACGTCGTCGCGTCGCTGTTGGACTAGACAGCTATCATTGTACAACCGTAAGACCAAACGAGTGGACTATGCAATGAATAGTCAAAGTTTTTTTTTTCAAAGACCGTTTTCATTTTAATGATGCAAGTGGAAGGAAAACAGAGTTGCGTGTCTCAAATCAACGTAAACACCAACCTACATCAACCTGACACATACATAGGAGCTCCTGCCTCACACTAATCGAAGTGAAAACAGGATTAATTTATGCAATCACGTTAACAACTTTTTATAATAATTGTATTATTTTGTTATTTTTTTTAATTTATTTATGTTATACATAGTTGAATAAAAATGAAACGTAAATTTTCCAAGCTTTTAAATTATAATAATCTTTATTTTGAATATAAGTACTTATATTCGATTGTAGCTTTCTACAAACAAAACGCCTAAAGCGAATCAACTTCAGTTCCAACTTATCGCCACTTGGCTCGAAACAAATCATTGGGAAGTCTTAAACAGTTGTAATCTACAAAATGGCGACGTTCTTTGTTGGATAACGGTCAGTCTTCCGAACTCTCGAGTTAAGGTCGGATATAAAGATATCGTAAGTAATCCTCCACAAATGTCTTCGTGAAATAATGCATTATTTTCCAAAAGGGAAAATTCTGTTTTCAGAATCACGTTAGTTTTAGAAACTTGGATATCTGACAAAATGATTAGATGCCAAATAAAGATGTGCAAGAATTCTTCCTAATAATATAGTTATCATTTGGTCTTATGGAAATGGCTGTAGCTTAGTCAATAACGTAGTATATAGCGTGTTCACGTTGCGCCGGCGCATGCGTTCCACATACGTACTGACATACCATATCTATGTACCTATACCTGCTGGATGCTCACACACAGTCATGTACGACTAACAGTACGCTCATGCAAGGATCTAATGGACATGTTATTCCAGTAAAAGTAATTTTTCAAAGCGATGTCAACTATACAAATAACAATTATAGTGCGATAATATAATCGTATGTCACATCCGAGTAGCTACAAAGTCAACAAGTAGTCCTCATTAATAATATATTTATGTCAATAACAACGATGTATAAGCCATTCATAAAGGGACCTTGTACTACATACAATTTGTTATAGTTGACAGCGCTTGTAATCAATGTCGAATCTTCAAACTAACTTCTACTGAAATATTGCTTATTTCCACCATTTTGTAAGACAGTCAGATAATCTACATTTAAAAAATTACTTATTTGCATTTAAAAAGGTCTAAATGATCTAAGTTTTGCATATTACCCACTTTGAGTGGTTGTCAGACTTTTGAGCCACAACACATAATGAACAACGACTTAACGTGCTTTCCGACGCACTAATTACATTGTCTTATCTAATTATAATTATATCATCATTACCAAATAAATATGAAAAACTGGTTAGGTTAGAAAAATAACAATTAAAAAATACGTCAATCACCCGGATTGCGTAATACACTCGATCGCATTCTGAAAGATTTTAGATGAATTTACAAATTCGTCTTAAATCTTTAAATTCATTAAAATCCATTGCTTCTTAGTATGTGGAAAAGTCGTCTGCTCGACAACGTGAAATCAAATATCACATCAAAATTAGCATTGGCAATGCGAATCCGTTACGCAATTACCCTACTCGCACTGGTCGTTCACCAAGTCGCAAAAGTTTCGCCTTGGTGCGTGCAATGAAGCATTCGGTGCATTCGGGATGTACACACACCAGACAAAATACACATATACCTATTGGTACAAAAGGGATCGGGCGGGTCACGTGAGCCGCATGCATAATGACCTCTATGCAAAGGTCTCCAATACTCCAAACAATATTTACCTGAGGGTGGACAGCGGCGCTCCGAGGCCGGCACAAGAAGAAAGAGATGGCGCACATGACGCACATCGCATAGTCTAGTTCGCAACATAATTGAGGGAACATAATTTTTGGTAGCCTCACCCAGCAGAGGCAATAAAAGGCTTATAAAAAATATAAGAAAAGATATCTGACTATTTCACATGATGGCGGAAAAAAGGTAACCAATACTATTTAAAATTTAAATTCTTTAGCAGACAATATCGCGGCCTACACATACCTAATTGTACAAAACGAGTACGAGTCATCATTACGATCGGAGATAGAGAGCAACCTTCTAATGTACCACAAGATGGACGAAAAGCCATTTAACAATAACTAGGTAACTACACTAGATCAGTTATTAATAGTTATAATAATTAGTGCGATAAGTTATCGAACGTAATAGCAGTTATTTTTAACGAAACAAACACTTCAAATCTTAGTAAGCTTGTAAGAATAGTTAAATTATAAATTGGATTTATTACACACGTTTTTATAGATTAGGTAATAAGGAGTTGGTTTTTCATAATCGCTTTGGAATTCGCGATGGATATGGAATCTACTGAGAGGTAGAACAAATATAATGGGTCAGCTGGGAGTGGTTTTTATTTTTAACACCTTCAATTTCTGGATGATAGTTTCTGGCGATGATCGCTTGGATTTACACCTGATTTAACCACCGCCTTTGTTTATATAAAAGTCATGCTGTTTGCCTTGAACCACACAATCTAATCACACTTCGTTTGCGAGTCCTTTTTTTAGCAACTCGCTTCAAAATGAATCTACTCTCAGCTGCCCTTAAACCGTTCCTTCAATCTAGCCTATACTTACTTCTGTTTTAAATATTTCTAACTACAATCCTACTTATATAATCTACAAACTATCTAATATCTTCCTTTCGTCCTAAAAACTTTAAATCTCAAGATACTGTTGTGCGTTAAATCTTTGCCAAAATGTGGTCAAGATATAGTGAAGTATAGGTCAAAATTGTAGTAAAACTTTTAATTTAAAGTGTCAAAAGATAATTGACCATTATAATAGGTAATTTGAAATATTTGTCGAGATAAAGCATAATGTTAACATTCGCTCCTCGATCGTTATATTCAATTTATGTAGTTACTTTAGTAAATATCTCAAAGATTTTGTCAATTTATTTCTTAAACATATCAATTCAGTAAAATTCAAGTTTTAACTTCATTGTAATGAAGAAGCCTGAGAAGAAGCCACATCTGGAAAAAAGGTTGATATTATAAGAAGAATGAAAGAAGAGAAGCGTGTTTTTACGTTTATAGTTAGCCAATTAAAACAAGCAATTAAATTTAATAAATGGCCAATATTAACAACAATACACAGTTGTGTAAGATTTATGCGTTACTTTGTACAAATTTTTTATTTATAATGTTTTCTTTGACAACGTTGTTATAGAAACAATAGATTATTTTACTGAAATATGACTTCACGGACATAAAATTGTAAAATATAATATTGGGTAAATAACGAACGGCATTCTTACAAAAGCTATGATTGTATGTATAATAACTAGACGCAGCTATTGCAGTCATGGTAAAATGAACTAATCATTCCTGTGAACTATTAAGAACATTCGTTTTATTTAACCTATCACATTGGAAGTACGTGAATCTCAATCTGTTTAAATGGCATAGCTAATTTAAAACAAGAACTACGAACAACGCAAAACAATTGACGCACTATTAACACCAAGGTCGAAGACGATACAGCTAATCTCCGCATGAAACTACCTTCAATATTTCTTTCAACTATAATTTTTCGATATCCTTTTTTCTGAGGTTGTTTATTTAGTTGTATGTTAATGTAACTATTGCTATCAGTGACCAATCTTTGGTATATTTTTATATTCTGGGTGTTGTGTGCTTTGCAGCTTGTATACAAAGGCATCGCGTGAACTTGGGATCCTATCCTCTTCGTACACGACCTCTCTTAGTCAGTTTGATAGTTTAATAACAATTAGAGTAATGTAGCGACAGTAGTTAGGTAGTTTACGAGCAATAAATAGAAGACAATTGTTGTGAAATTTGACAAAAGTAGTCGAGTAAACGTTTAATATGGAACGATTGAATTTGCATACAATTTTACACAATAAATGGTTGATGAACATTTTTATCGCATCTTTTTGATGGCTTTAATGTTCTACTTTTGTCAAAGTTCTATTGTTTTTTTTTTTTTAATTATTTAATAAACGAAGTAGTGTTTTAGACGAAACGAAGTGTACTTGAGGTTTTTACTAGTGGTTGTCGACGAGACGCTACCGTGTCTCCCGAGCATGTCCGAACAGTGCGTCGCGTCGCCTGCGTGCGCGCATCTTCGACACACGTTCCCGCCACAGTTTATGAACAATATAAACTCAGTATTTTATGTTGTATTTTTGTAAAGCCTTTTTTCATCTAGGCACATATTTACAATATCGCAAAAGTTTATTTTCTGTAAAATTACTTACATCAAAATAATAAAAAAAGACTTCATTAATATTTCGAAACGAATTGAATTGATTGTACAGATGTTATTTTATCTTAGCGGTCAAATAAATTAGTTTGTTGAATATTTGAGATGTTAATATTAGGTATATTATTTGTAACTGTTTACTTGCCTAAATATCAATTATTTACACGGAATATTTAAAGTACTGGAATCACGTTTTATATATAGTTATTTAGGTCGGCGAGTCAAGCCGTAAGTCGCCCATGTAAACTGTGTAAGAATTAATTAGGTAAGTATACACTATGAGTAAAGACACGGCTGTACCGAGGAGGGGCAGTCGGGCATAGTTGAGCACTTAGCTTTCCAGTTGATTGTAATCGACTGCTGAATAACGAGAAGCTATACATCCGTAGCTACGAGTGGCCACTCGTCACCCTGACTTATTTATTATTAAGAATTTAGTAAATTAAATTTAAAACGCAATAATTTATCACACTTGTTAATTTAAATTATTTTGTAGTTTGAAGATGTTGGACATTCCTGATTTTGTAGACATTTAAGAGGAAAATAATCTCACGTTAATTTGTAAGAGTAAAGTTGTCGTCTGTAGGTGATAATGATGAGCAATATGACAGTATTTAATACTACATTAACATAATATTATGATTGTTTGCGAGGTTACTTTGTGACAACCGATGTTACGCGTATTTGCACTTATCTTGGAGTTATTCATAGTAATTGACGATTATTGATCAAAATTCTCAAGCTGTAGACGTTGAAGAGATTATTAAAGTTTATTTGAATTCAGTTCATGTGTTTTAATAGACATATCCCGTATCAGAAGTAGGCAGTGGGAAAATACCTTATTATGCCGATGCTAAGGAAACGTCGTGTTAAATATTACATTTGGAAAACCTTGTCTAAATAAACAAGTCCAAAATATACTTTTTTACAACATTATTTCTATTCTACGCCGCAAAAAAAAAGATAAAAGCTTGGCCAAGAAATATTTAAGTACCTACATGGCCCGTTTTAGGCATCTCCTACCGGAAGCAATGGTCGGCTTGGCCAACTAATAGCCGCTTAGTAGGCCTATTTGCAACCAACTAGTCGGGCTAATCTCTAGTAATAAAAAGTAAAATATAAGAATATGCTTACGTAGAAATATTTACAAATGCAAATTTATTATAAACTAGCTTTTGCCCGCGGCTTCGCTCGCGTTAAATTCGGGGTAACACAGTTCCCCTTTAATAAAAATAGTAAATTAGAGCGATAGAATTTAATTAAGTAACCACATTTCCGAACAAACAATGCTCTTTTAACATAGTCTATGGCTGTAAGTGACGTTGACATTCGTTACGCGCGTTTTTTAAAATATGCAAAATTAAATGTATTTTTTTTCAATTTTTCTAAAACCTTTTTTTTATATTTTTTTCCGTAAAAACCTTCTACAGAGTATTAGAAAACTACAAAAAAATAATCAGCCACATCGGTCTAGCCGTTCTCAAGTTATGGCGTGACAACGGGAAACGGGTTTCATTTTTATATATAGTATTTAGATTATTAAACATATTGTAAATTATTATATTATTATTGTATATTGGGCGACACGGTTGGCGCAGTGGCTGAGCGATCGGCTGCCGCGCTGCGTGTCGCAGGTTCGATCCCCGCACGGACCAAATATTTGTATGGCCTACAGATAGTTGTTCCGGGTCTGGCTCTTGGTCTTAATAATAAATACCTATGCAACTTTGAAATGGAAAGATATTATTCTTTCACTCTTCTTTTGAAAACTGAAGCAGTTTGGCAGTCCCTAATGTCAGACGGAAACGACTTCCACAACCGCACAACGTGTACAGTAAAAGAGCAAGAGTAGAAGTCTGTAGAGAGGGGTTAATGAAGATTCCTAAGATACGTTCCCGCAGACTTGAGAAGCCCACGATAAGTGACTAACTACTACTACTACTAATAGTGACTACCTGAACTCCATTCAGTCAGAGTGGAGACAACGACACATTATCGAGTCTGTACTGCATTTACCTGCCGCCGATGATCAAGGTTCCAACCCAAGGATTTCCTAGATACTTATGTTTTGTCATAAAGTGGACCGTCTTTGGTAAGTATAAGTAAATGGCCGAGTGAGGTTAGTCCCGCTCACACACCATGACGAGTTTCTGTCTTCGGTACAGACATGCTTTGTTCAAAAAGGACTGCAGCTTACTAATACTGTCACAACACAACTATTCACGTCTGCTGCAGATAATATTAATAAGTATTAAAAAACCGCTCGTTACATTTCCACCCGCATTAACTCGATACGTGAGAAAAAAATAAGTAGGTATGGCAGATGTAGGAAACAATATGTTTTCAAATATAATTAGCTCATTTTCCTACAATGGACGTGAATAATCCACTTTTCTCACGGCTCGGAAACTACGTGATATAAATATGATTTCGATAACCTTTCCTACTGGGGTTTTCTACGGAGACACAATTATAATACTAGAAATAGGGACCAATTAGTTCAACCAGGTTTCAGGTTAGCTAAAGTAGACTCATCTTTCATGGGGTACTGTTTGAAATGCTATAATAAAATACCTCCCCACATTCTTCAACTGAATGAAACGAAATTTAAATCTTGTATTAAACGCACACTATGTAGGCAAGCATATTATAAGTTGGGGGATTATATTGATGATAAAAATGCTTGGCTCAATGCTGGTCCTGCTCCACAAGAATAGGGGTAAACTCATTGATTGGTATCCGAAGCTATAGTGGAAGCTGCAGAAGATTGTAAGACTATCTTTGCAATGTATAGAATCAATTCTCTAGTATTGTATAATTATTAAGCCCATATGTGAGTGCTATGTATTATTATTGACTTGACGAAGCCCTGGTGGTTGATAGTGTCATGCTCACTTAAATGTCTCGCTGATGGTGGCGGGTGTGTCGGGTCATTTAGCTCCCTTCAAAATGGTCGAGCTGAATGGGGCTGATCCATACGTCATGTTCGTGAACGGGCGCTGTCAGTTGGGACTGGTCATTTGTTTAGCTACCACGGCTCATTTTTAACTTTTTTAGATTTAAAATTAAATTTTGGTTTTTATTTACTCTGGACGCTCTTACTGTGCACGTCTTTCTACATCGTTCTCACATATTTGTATAATCTCAACATGAATGATGTAAATACAATTTTGTAAAAATATTATAATTTAAAAGAGTGTCCATGGAGTTTCTTGCCCATTCTTCTCCATAGAGATCAACGCTTTGGAATGGGCACCTACAGTACTTTCACAAGTTATTATGCCTTGTGACCGGGACTGTAGATTAGTTTTGTTTCTTGACATTCAAAAGTGCCTGTACCTAATGGTCTAATTGAAATAAATGGTTTTGAATTTGAATTTACATTATAGTATATTTATTCGTAATATTGCAATCTGTACGTGAAACTTTTGTTTGTATAATTTGTACAGCATCCCGTTTTTTTAATCACTAGAATTCAATTGGCTTTTTATACATGTTAATTTAAATTTAATGTATTTCTAAAATTTCGACGTAGTATCAAAAAAAAATCTCGTCGTCTGCTCCACACTTTACGTGACCAGAGTACTGGCTCTTTCTTTGCTACTAATCCGAATAACATCGAAGTGGACGCATACTTTTTCGCCTAAGTGTAGTGTTGTTTTTAGTATATAATGTAGTACTTACGTATTGAAAGCTTTTTTATCAGTGTGATTTTTTAGATTTAGAAATTGTAAGTCTATATTGCGAAATTGTCATATACTTCTAAACAGTAATCATATTGTGATGATTATTTTAAGAAAATATGAGATAAAAAATAAAGGTTATAATGATATATTGCGAAATACGTAGTGTTACTTCCGCGAAAAAGATAAAGGGTTCGATTATGTAAAAAACTCATTTATCACTTAATATTTTGAATAACATTTAATGTCATAGATTTCCGCACAGTAACGATTCCAGAACTTATAAAATGAGATGACATATATCATTTATTTCCAGTATCTACCTTATTTTTCCCGTTAATTATCCTTATTATTGATATAGTGTGCACAGAGTAGTTACAACGACACTGTGTGTTGACTCTTTATCTAGTCATTAATTAACATCGATTTGTTCTATTTTCGTACAACCAATTAATTTTCGCAACAATTACAAACACAGTTATTCTTATTTATTTAGTAAATACTGCATAAACACCATTGCATAACAAAGGAAGAAAATAATTGTCCTGCATATATAAATAAACGCGTGCGTGGTGGCAATAAAACGATAGCACCCGCATCTGCTTAAGTTTTATCTATTCACACAAAGTGTACAATGGCAAGGTGAAGATTTTCGTCAGTTTGCTGACGTCTGCAATCCCTTATTATCAATACTATCGTACGACTTTCTGAAATGACAGTAAAATTAATTTATTTTTTTCGAACTTTTAATTAATTTTGGATTTAATCTACGGGTTCCTTAATTGTTTTTATCCAACAACACAGCTCGATATTATTTTGACCATTTCACGGGTCACAAAAAGTTCTTCCCAAGGCTATTGAGACCTGTCCCTGATTACCCCTTTACACCACGAGAAATTACACAAATCTGTTTTTTGGGCTTAGTCATTGGCGTATTACTGTAGCTGTGCTTCGTGCCATTAGCGGTTATTTAAAGAAATGTTAACAAAAATGTTGAAGTACATAAGTATTCTTCACCAAACCCAAATATTTGTGATTCAGAATGTATGCAATGGTTTTCCCGACTCTTTGCTGAATGTCATCTTTTAGCCAGTTTGAGTAGGGAAAATAGTGATGACAGTTTTTCTCTTCTGAGTAAGAACGCTAACAATAAATTCATTAAAAAAACCCTAATAAGCTATGGAAATACGCAAGTTATGACTAACTCGTTATACGTTGTTCTCTTTTAGTTATTTTGGAACCGACTAAATTTAAGTTTTATTCTAATGATATATTTGTAGAAAACTAAGTAATGTTTTCTATCGTGATGAAAGTATGTTTATTTATTTATTTATTAAACTTTATGCACATGTAAAAAAACACTGTACAAAGGCGTACTTAATGCCTTAGGCATTTTCTACCAGTCTACCTTAGGGTGATGCAGAGAGAAAACATAGTAGGTGCAGGGTGCAAAACAGAGAGGATTCGAAAAATAATAATATTTACAATTACAATTAAAATATAATGATAAATACTTATATAAATACATACAAAAAAACAATGAAATGAGAGTTAAAAATACAAAGATACATGAAGAAAAACTACAACCATTTAATTAGGAGACGAATCTGCCAGCTTCTTAAGCAAATGTTCCCGAGCTTTTATTTTGAAAGTAAACCGATTGGTGGCCATCCTGGTATTCAGAGGGAGCGTATATTGTGTGTAGGTCTCGCAGTTTAACCTAGGAGGTTGGCGTCTGCTTAACCGGGCGATTCCTGTGGGTGCCTTAATAAATTAAGACCTCCAGGCAGGGTAAAAAACTTACAAACTAAGCGACTACACGCTAAGGGCACCCCCTGTGGGTTACGAGCCGGCGTCGCTGAGGGAGGGCAGCAAAGAAACAGGCTGGATCTGAGTGGTATTAATTGGGGACTGATTTGAACTTACTGGCTCAGCAGCGCGGGCTGGCTCTAGCAAGGGACGGGTGGGTGTGTGTATGTAAATAAAATCCAAAAACACTCGGTGTCTACTCCAGCCTCCGTATATTCACTTCATCGTGGTTTTGCTGAATGATACATGACGTTTAATTTATCGTGCCTTAAAACGATTTTGTACAAGAAATCAAGCGAAAGGAACATCGTGGTCTATGGAGAATCGTGGAGAATGTCCTTAGTGTACCGATCAGTTGCAAACCGACGACAAAGAGAAAACGAGGGCATATCATGCAGAAGCTGCTGCCGCCATATTCTGTCGGGCTCCTGTAGACCGGGCCGTTCCTGTCACTGCCACGTAGACTCATTTGTATTCAGTGAGCAGACAATAGCACTAGCGCCATGCTCAAATTGAGGTATAATCCTTACTTAATATTATAAAAGCGAAAGTGAATTGTTTGTTTGTTACGTCTTCAGGCCTAAATGGCAAAACCGATTTTGATGAATTTTGGTACAGAGATAGTTGGGACCCTTGATACGGACATAGCCATTTTTTTTAAAGTGAGTTCTGAGGGAGAAAGAGGGAAGAAAAGGGAAAACTTAGCTTTGCTATTACAATAAATAAGGCGCAAGGGCAAAAACTACAGGTAGCAGGAACCTGCAAATCAGGTAACGGGAACTGTGTTACCCCGAATTTAACGCGAGCGAAGCCGCGGGTAAAAGCTAGTCTCAAATAAAATTGGAGCACTCTTGCAGTTAATTCCGGGCCCGTGGTTGGCCTTTGGATTAATATAGTTTGCATCAAGCGTCTTTTAACTGCCCACTCGCTGACTTCCACACTTCGAAAACACCTCAGCTTCTGCTGTTGAACTCTCGTTTGGTGGCGATTCCAGAGATTTTTAAACAAACTGTCGTCACTGTCTGAAGCAACTGCAGCAGTGCCAGCTGGCTCATGGTCTTCGATTAAAGGCATCAGTTTCTACCTCCATACAGTAGATTGGCTCCAGTTTAGAGGGCCAGCGGCGGTAATGTCCACAGTTTCTTCAAAACAATTAATACAATGTGCGGAGATATGTTTAGGTCAACTTCTGGCCACTGTTAACGTTAGTCGGCGGAGATTTTTGTTGAGGTGATTCCCAATACAAGTCGTGGGTACCGAAAAGTATATTATCTTATAATACGCCTATTTAAATTGCATAAAACTATGAGTTCTGACTTTATAATTATTTCGTACTAGCAAGCGCCCGCGGCTTCGCCGGCGTGATATCAAAAAAAGTATCCTATGTGTTATTCCAGACCATAATCTACCTCTGTGCCAAATTTCATCAAGATCCGTTCAGCCGTTTTGACGTGAAAGAGTAACAAACATCCATACATCCATCCATCCATCCATACATCCTCACAAACATTCGCATTATAATAATATTAGTAGGAAGTAGGATGATATTGGTGTTACTTAAAGGTTATAATCAGGTTTTTGAGGGCGGTTTATATTAAATAAATACCTACTTATTTAATTTAAAAAAACACGCATTTTCGGTTATGGCATGACTCGATTAGGGTGCTCGCGAGTGTATGAAACTAAACTTTATCTTTTGATTTATATTTTAAGTTATAAAATCTATTTTTTCATTTAGTTTACTAATTACCAATCAAGTTGCTACTAATGATAACATACGTCAAGTTGCCCGCTGAAGTAAGTAAAGATGATATATAAAGTGTGTCGCTGCGCGTACGCACCCAAACTGCACGATGTTCTCAAGCCGGCTGATTGTGTGCTCCGCGCTCGTGGTTCTGGCGGTGGCCGCGCCAGGGGGAAACGACATTCAACAGATCACTAAAGCACGTGAGTGATATTATTATTTCAATAAATATGTTTTTTTATTGATATTGTGACTTAAGAGTGTGAAAAGAAGTACTATTTTAAATTCTAAATGTAGGACATGTAGGTGTAGGTAGTTCTGTTATGAAATACAGGTATCTTCTGTTTTGCTTATATCGGAAATACAAATAAATCATTTTATTGATACAGAAATTGTTTCGAAAAAACTTTTTCTTGTTGATAAGTGTTCGACAAATAAAAAGCGATCGATAAAAATTAGTGAAGGTAATTTGTGTGAGATAGTGTGATAAAATAAATCCCGATTACGTATCATTATTTTTTCTAGTTTATTTTCCAATGAAAACAGTACACAACAATTTAATAATAATGTGACTATGATATTATTAACGTGAGTGTTATTTTGATAATATTTAATAGTGAAAATGCAGTTCTGTATAAATGATAACCTTGTGTTATTTTTTCAATTAATATTTCATTTAAGTCAGACTTGTGCCAGTGAAAGTAGTAAGTTAATGTTAATGTGTTTACTGTCCATGGTTACCTATTGTTATGCTAAACTCTTTACAAAAGAAAGTGAAGTTTAATTCTAGGTAGTCGAACAAGCAACGAAAAAATCTATGATTCATAAAGTATCAAATAACAAATTATTATGGCATTGTAGTTTTATAATATATTTTATCAACAAGGTCTTCACACATCACACTCGTTTCACTTGCACGATAAATTCAATTATTGCAGGTGTAACAAGTCAAATTAAATATTTAAAAATATCTACAACTAAGTGCCTAGCAATTTGGGTTGTAGTAAATACACAATATGAATGGCATAGATAGTGGAATAACTTATAAACGAGTGTTCAGTTCTATTAGTTTTCCATCTGTAAGTGTAACTACATATAGGAGGTGCAGGTGCATCTCTGATCCCTTTCATGTCTTATCAAGGTAGAAAAGCTAACAAGTACTAAGTAGTAGTGATTAATTCAGCAAGAACATGAAAAAATATAATTATAACGACATAATTGTCAGCTAAATACGCGCGTCATTAATAGCATGAGGAAACATGGAATGTATTAACTAGAGTAGTAGAAATGTTTATTTTTTGCGTTAATCTTTTGTGGCGTCTGACGTCAATAAATAAGAAAAAATAATAAGTATCACAACACTATTTGGCATTCGCAACTAAAAATTCACCAAGCAAAACAAACAAAATATCCACGAATCCTTAAGGCAAACTTGTTTGAGCGAGAAGTTTATAAAAGAATTTAATGACTTGATCATGACGTGTTCTGGGGTTTTTTTGTGAAGATAAGCTTCTACGAATTCTACATAATTCGTCTTTCGGTACTTATTTGTATAGTTATGAATCTCAATATAGTATATATCATAATATTTTTACATCATTTGGAAGCATTTGGAAAGCAGAATTTTATTCTTGTTGTAGGACAACACATCTCGCTAGAAATGCTATCACACCCAACCATTTTTAACCCCCAACTAAAACGGAGAGGTGTTTTTTAATATTGCAATGTTTATCTAACATCCTACATAGTAAATAAAAAACAATGATAAACAAATTAAAACTTTGTCACTTGGTACAATTGCAAATAGACTGTTTTCTTCTTTCCAATAAAATCATTAAATACCCGTTAGCAATGTCCCCGTTGGTCCATGACGTGTATCAATGAATGAACTGGTTCAAACACAACAATACCTTCTTGTCCGATTAATGCAAAGCTGATTAACGTCTATAGAATTTGTTACTAATAACCCGGATACGATTGTAACGATCAGGAGGCATACCAACCAGGAAAATATGGTACCGGAATCTTAAAAACGGAGTTGAATTACTTGGTATGAGTTAAAGCTTATTCATTAAAGCTTTGCCAAGTTTCCTTGGACACGTTGATGACTTTTCCTTTGCTTAAAAATCTTCCCTTCTAACTAATTATTGCTAGCTTTTAAAATATAATCATAATCAAATTGATTATTTCCATCTACCCGCAAAACTTAACCTTGTTCCAACCAGTTCCGACCACCGTAAATCCCCTAAACAACATCACATGGACAAACTCCCTATCAAATACTTAAGCTATAATTGACCTTTATCATGAAAATACGATATACTACCTGTATTCATGAGCTATCAACTGAAACGAATTCAGTTTCCCATCGAAGTTACATAATTGCCCTGACGCATGAACGTGGCCACAATAAAATGCTCCGATCGTGTTGTGAACAATCTGTGTTCGTAATAACATGCTACCCATACCTACGTCAATAATAATTGTCATAGGGAAAACTGTGGTTAAGATTCCACTACTATAAATTTGTGTTGTGGTAACAATCTAGCTAGTAATTATTAGATAATGTCGTTAACTGATGACATTTCTTAGAGCTGGTTCACATTAGGTCGGACCGACAGTTTGTCGTTCACCGACTGCCGGGTGTTGCTGTTCACACTAGACGCCGCCGACCCGACCTAATGTGAATATAACTGTCGGTACGGTCGTTTTACTGCCCGGCCTGGGTCGTCACAAAACAGTTGTGAGTTGGCTTTCGTATAGGATGGACAGTAAACTCCTGTCTTCCACAAGAGAAATCAAAACTTCTACATTAATTTCGCCCTCCATATTGAAACGTGTCTTCTCTGCATACACGTCGACGAAACTGCTTGCGCAAGTGCCGACAGCGGGGTAAGGGTTGGCAGGTGGGTGTCGCCGCCGCTTCGCGCCGACAAATGTGAACGGCGCCATACTTGCTAGTACGCCAATATTATGTCCGATCCGACAGAAATCGTGGCTGGACGTACGGTAATTGTGTCGGCTCCGACAGTTTGGTCGGGTCGCCCTAATGTGAACGGCGCTATTGAAATACAAACGCCGACAAACGTGTCGGATCCATATTGATCCGACACGTTTGTCGGGCCGGTAAAACTGTCGATCCGACCGACCTAATGTGAACCAGCTCTTAGTAGACATGTTGTTTATAGTCTCAGCCAGTTATTGTTAAATCCTACTAATATTATAAATGCGAATGTTTGTGAGGATGGATGGATGCTGGTTACTCTTTCACTTCGAATCGATAACACGAGGGCGACACCGCGGGCGCCAGTTAGTATTTCATAAGTATAATAATTAAAAGGTATGAGCCAAAATGTAGCCATCCAAATCCACACAACTGGCGCGTAACAAATCACAGCCTTGGGCTAAATAATTTCGAATTAAGTAAAGACAGAAACAAGATACGGATGACCTATAGGTATGTAACAATGACTTCATTGACACTTTCGAACATGTTCCTAAATATTAGTATGATTGTAAACAACACAATTAGAGCAATGACTCGGAGAATCCTATTATTGCTAGCTACACGCCTATTAGTGCGAAATATTAAAATGTCAAAGTTAATAACTTGTTTTTTCTGTGAATTCTGATTTCATGGTAACAAGAGCTATATAGGTTAAATTGCATTAAAATATACCGACACTGTTTATAATGAACGAATACATATAGTTATAGGTCCCGGAATTGTGGCCGGGCTCGAAGAAACATTTCCAATAGAAGCCTTCTATTTGAAATCAATTTTTTCCACTTCTAATTCCAGCCAATGTACCATCCAAAGCTGACGCGGACTCAAAGGCCAGCGCCCCTGCGGCCACCGTTCCTGCGGCTACCGTCCCTGCGGTCGGCATCCCTCCGGTCAGCGTGGCTCTTCCTAAGCCCGTGAACGAGCGATTCCCTCATGCCGTGCTCTTCGGGGGCACCTGTGGAGGCACCATCATCAGTCCCACGTGGATACTCACTGCTGGCCACTGGTACTAAATTCTGCTTATACATTTGTAGACAAGCTATATCACTCAAGAAGGTTGATTTGATTTGAGTAGCAAGTCACGACACAGTAAGGTTAAACGTCTACCGCAATCCAGGCAAACGACTTCGTAAAGTTTTTTCAACATTTTCCTTTGACTTGAGAATTTGTAAATATTTTTTAAAGTATAGGTAGTAGTAATAGGTACTTAACATTATTTTATTTAATTAACCTGAGCACTTGCTTTAAGAGTTCAAAACAAAACATGATATCAATGAGATTGAGAATCTTTATTCGGCAAAAGATATTTAATGACACAAGCCGTAAGTTACGTCTCTAAAACACCATTTATGTCAAAAACCTCACGGCATGGCGACAGCAACATTGAACGCTAATATCTTTAAAAAAACATGTTATCATGTGATGGTCAATTAACAAACAGTTTATGGGCAAATTACCCGTGACTATAGTTTTTGCCAATTTCACAAATTATATAATTTAGCAATCAGTTGGGCTGGAGATTCTTATTTTAAATGGATCCGAAGATCGAATGAAGTTCAAAGATATACCTACTTACCTACCTAATCGTTTATAAGACATCGTCATATTCAGTTTGTATCTTTTTCCTGTTTTTTCTTTCTCACAGTTTAAAGTAGATAATGTTTACAAAACACAAATAAAGATAAGTATAGTATAAAGAAATGTATTGTAGGCATCGATCTCCGGCACTTTCACCAAAAAACTATTGTTAACAAATGCAATAACACAGCTGACTGCTTTCTGTCGAAAGAAATATCTATTTGGTTCAAACAGTTACATTAACTCTTACAACATCATAGTGTTCTAACTTTTAGAACACTACGACTTTTTTATTCTTATTGATTTGTCAGATCAATACAATCCATTATTGTTAGTAAAGACATACACAACTTACAAACTAATGTTAGAACATAAATACTTAGGTCAATTCATTACATGTCAAAACTTATAATAGGTACATATACAACAACAACACACACACATTATTTCTGCCTACGGTTTGAAGGCAACACTAACGTCGTCGTCCAGTGTTTACAAATAACGCCATCAGTCCTGTCTGTTACAGTCATCAAGAGACTGTTGGCGCTGCCACGCACCCGCCACATCAGGGATGCGATACGCTTTCGAATTATGGCATAAAAGTAATATTTATACATATTTCAAACAATATTCTTTTTTTTCGTCTTCGTGTCTACTCTCCCCTTCGTTTGGTCGATGCAAACTGTAGTAATTCTCAGCGATATTTAGTCTCACTAAACGTAAAATACTCATCGCGTTAAGGTTAGGAGACAACAACAGGAAACAGCTATTCATTTTTAAAAGAAGTTGGTATTAACAGTATTTGTTAGTAACCTAACAAACAACTAATGAGTCATACAAGGAATCTTATGACAGTTATAAATTAAGTAGGTACTGCAGATAGATACTCTCGATGGAAGCAAGATCCTTTATTTATTTTGAGTAAACTAGTGATATCTTAGTTTATTTTTTTTTCTCGAAAGTTTTCAAGAAATTAAAATTTACAGACTACCTATAGGTATACTCATAGGTTGGGACCTGTTATATAGTGGACAAGCTGGTGCTGTTGGTCCCGGCTGTCATTTGTAGATCTTTGATAGTCGTTACAGATAGTCGAGTGTCCCGAACGTCTGACAACCAGTCTTACCAAGGGGTATCGTATTACCCAGTACTAACTGGGTTATGGAGATCAGATAGGCAGTCGCTTCAAGTAAAATACTGGTATTCAACTGCATCCGGTAAGACTGGAAGCCGACCCCAACATAGTTGGGAAAGGGCTAGGCAGATGATGAAGCTGGTGCTCAATAACATTTAAAATATATCTCAATGTATATTTATATATATATATACTCTCATTTCAATATAATTTTCTGTAAAGTTGGTTGGTCCCTTTTCGTTGAATACAACCCACATGATATTAAGATGGATGTCGGAGCATGTGCATGCATAACAAAACATCTGGGTTTTCCTTGTTCGTCACATGAACGCTGCGCATATGTTCCACCGACTAACCAGTTTTTATTATACTTTTGTTGACAAACAACACAAAGAATATGCGTGACATGATCGCTTTGAAAGAGATTTTCTTGGGTGTTTTAATCTTGTAAGAAAGAGATAAGTACAGTTTTCTTGACAATTTAAATTACCAAAACATGCTTGGATGATTTACAGTTGTTTCGGTTCAGGGGTAATGTGAAAAACTCGTCCCGCCATCTTCTGCAAGATTTCGCCAATCTTTGTGAATTACAATAATACGAATACTACAAAATATTACATGCGGATATAGTGGACGGAAATAGCTCCAGACACGGACAACTACTTATAAATTTTACTGAAGTTTCTATAAGCTAAGTAAATTACGGCAAGAAAGGTATCCACAACGTGTGTGTGTATCCATAACGGACGGACGGGACGGTGAGCTACCCAATGCTCACCGCCCACAGCCCCGGGGCTATGGAATGCCTTACTTGTATAAGTGCAAACAATCCGTTAATAACCTAAATCCCTTAAAAAGCTAATTAATAGATATTTCAGTACATGATGCTACGTAATATTATAAAATCTTTGTTTAATATTCACGCCTGTTTCGCTGCTCAGTGTTTTCCAATAACATTGTGATTGGATCTTAATTTATAACATTTAACATTGTACCGTGACTCTAGATAACCCCAGTCCCTCGAACACGTAAAACTGCGACATTGACCAACGATATTGTAGTATTAGCGAGCCTACTTTATTTAAATATATTGACTCTAGATATACTCGATTTATTTATCATATATATATAAATATGATAAATAAAAAATTTGCAGTGCACCATATTCACACCAATTTGAAGTTTTTTTAAACGTTGCCTCACACTAGGAATAGATCCTGTATCGTGAGTGCGTTTACAAATATTTAAACTCACATACACAAACAGCCAGACCCGGAACAACTATCTGTATTCCATACAAATATTTGTTCCGTGCGGGGATCGAACCCGCGACACGCAGCGCAACAGTCGATCGAATTGCCACTGCGCCAACCGTTTTGTCAAGATTGCGTAAGCTTCTATACAAGAGTGTACGACTAAACGCCGACAGACTAAACACCGACAAGACTTTACTTCGACGGGACTCTTCGCCGACAGGACTCTTCGCCGACAAGACACTTCGCCGACAGGGCTCATCAGCCACGCAATTTATCTCCGATAATCAAATACTTACTTTGGAAATAATAACTCAGTACGTTTAAAATGTAACTCATCCCATATTAATTGATCGTCAAAATTTTGCTAAAAATGTCATCTCCTTTTTATATTAATGCAAGTCGTTTCTGGCGTAGGAGGTCACAGTTTTAACCTAACCTACCCTTTTTTTTTCAATAATTTAACCTAATCTGAATAGTTGAAACATGATTAGTTGCATGCGGATAAGTATGTGATTATCGGAGATAAATGGCGTCGCTGATGAGCCCTGTCGGCGAAGAGTCCTGTCGGCGAAGTGTCCTGTCGGCGAAGAGTCCTGTCGAAGTAAAGTCTTGTCGGTGTTCAGTCTGTCGGCGTAGTGTGTGTCGGCGTTTAGTCGTACACTTCTATACAAAATGCGCTCATTGGAACTAGGTCATCCCAATGTATCGGTACATTGGGATGACCCAACAAAATGATGGACATGTTAAGTTATCCAGGGAATTGCTGACTGTACCTATCTCAGATGATATTCGGATGAAATAATATTTGTTATGTCCCACGAGTATCTGTCACCCACTTGGTTGTTTTAATGTAATCATTTGGCATTGACACTGTTTAAGATCAAATAAAATCATATTCACTATCTTTCGCAGTACCACAAGTAGATTTCTACTATAAGTTAAGTTGACGTCATCATCTATCTCTGTTTAAAATGTTTAAATACAGTAGATCGATACTCATAGGATATTAGACTAGTGACTAGATAAACTTACCTTACCTGGTAGTCGATGAAGGTATTGGTCGAATTCCAACCAGTCTACGTATGCCATTATATCAGGTCTCAATTAAAATGTGCTGTCAGTCGGAACTCAAAGAATGAACAACCCAATGGTACAAGGTACCTACAATAGGTTTTAGGAAGCAATAAAATTGCAACAAATAAACTTGATTGATAGTTTATTTAAACGCCTTGTACGTGCCTAGACAAAATGGAAATACTTGGTATTTGAAAATGCTCTTAATAAAAGTATAAAACAAATGTTTAAAAAAAAAACCACGAAAATATGTGTTTAAAAATTTTATCAGCTGCCCAAATGAGGCAACTTCTATCCAAATTCTAAAAATGTCGAAAATGTGAATAATCTCGGAGAAAGATTATTGTGACATTCGGACAGACAGTAAGTCCGACTCAGCGTATCAAAAAGGGTTCTGTTTTTGCCATTTAAAAACAATCACCTCTAGTAATTTGTCCTAAAAAATCCATTCCAAGTATCCAGACTACAACGTTACAACAAGTAGACTTTCCAGTCAAACTTATTATAGAGATAATTAATTTAAGTGCTTACCTAGATACTACAAAATATGTTAACAAAGTCTTTTGTTCACAGCACCCTCTTCTCCTCCGGTCGGTACATCCTAGCTGGCACCAACAACACGGAGAACGAAAGTGGAGTCACCCGCCGCGTGAAGAGACTGGTTATCCACCCGCTCTTCTCCGTGGGTCCCTACTGGCTCGACGCTGACGAGTTTAACATCAAACAGGTCAGTAACATTGCTTAAAACTTACACAAAATAGTTAAGACGGAGTAGCAGCCGCGGCAAGTAAGTAACCTAACCCAACACTGACCTGAAGCTGGTGTAGTGCTACGAGGTATTGGTAGAACAAGTGCGGTCGTTTATAAAGTTAGGAATGTACCCAACCGAAGCCTGCTGGGGTTGGGGGTTGTTCGACCCGGAACACAAAGGGCAAAAGAAGGAACATGGATGGGTTTTAGTCATTAAAAGTCTGCCAATAGAGAGCGCAGGAAGTTATTTGATGATTTCCCATCCAAGAAAAAAAACAAATCCAATCTACACATTGATGGAAACATTTAAGTAGGTTATTAGGTAAATAGGAATGCAAGCGGTGTCGAACATTAATTATATATTGGCTTACTAGCTAGAGCCCGCGGCTTCGGTCGCGTGATATCGAAAAAAAAAATCCTATGTGTTATTCCAGACTGTAATCTACCTCTGTGCCAAATTTCATCAAGATTCGTTCAGCCGTTTTGACGTGAAAGAGTAACAAACATCCATACATCCTCACAAACATTCGCATTTATAATATTAAAGTAGGATTATATTCTTTGCATTTCCAGGTTTCAGGGAAAATAACATGTTTCCCTGAAACCTGAAAACGTCTCGATTAAACAAGGCGTCCGAATTACATGAATTCCAATTCTATTTCTTTATGCAAAAGCTTTGTTTTGAACCATCCTTGCATTACAGGTGGCAGCTCGTTGGGACTTCCTACTGGCTGAGCTGAGCGACCCCCTGCCCTTGGATGGCAAGCTCATGGCCGCTGCCAAGCTGGACGATCAACCCAGCCTGCCTGCTGGACTCAACGTCGGATACGCAGGATACGGAACTGACCACTTCGGGGTTAGTATCACATTTAACTGATGGCTTAAGATAGTAATTCAGAATTAAAGCTTAATTTTTGGCGCATCGGAAAGAACAAATATTGACATTGATCTTAACACTTTCGCTGTCCAGAAAGTTTAAAACACAACATAACATCACGCTTGTAATCCCCGAAGGGTTAGGCAGAGGACCTCATAGTGCACCCACATTTCGCCAGTTATGTTTAAGTACCCATTGCCATCAACCGGGTACAGATCCAAACTCCGTAGCTGCTTCTGAGAAATGCCTGATGTAAAAACCCAATAACACTTTGCCCGACCTGGGATACGCACTCAGGACTTCATGGTCAGCAGTAGCGACCACTAGAACAACGAGGCAGTTCAGAAAAGTTTTATAATTTACCGAAAGAGAATTGAGAATTCCAGAATTAATATATATTTATACGAATAATAGTTTTTATCAGTTGTTGTTACATACTACCAGCATTCTTGTGGTATTATAGCGATGTAACGAGCAATTTAAAGAGTTTATTATTAAGTAGCTGTGCCCGGCGGCATGCGTTGCAATGCTATTTTTCTACCCTCCCGGGATACCCTACCTACTTTTTCTCCGCCGTAAAAACCATCCTTGGACTTTAACGAAAATTAAAAAAAAACGAATTGTAAAAATTGGTCCAGGCGTTGTTGAGTTATGTGCTTACCTACACATTTTGCGATTCATTTTTATATTATAGATAACATTTGAAACAGGATATTTACCATTTTCTAATATTTTATGTACCTACCAAGGATCGAACACCTAGATTGAATTACAAAACCCTCAGGTCATCTCGACAGAACTCCACCGAGACTGGTAAGAGAAGCAATCGAGATAACCAAATATCGGAACTTCAACCGGGACTGTTGAAACCTATCCGGAGATCTTGACAGATGTAATTCATCCATGCCCATCCATCCGGTTTCAACTGTCAAGAAAGAGCCTAGAATCCAGTTTTTACACAATTGGATTGAACATTTCGGTTTTTACATGCATACTTTTCCTTTTTAACCGACTTAAAAAAAGGAGGAGGTTCTCAATTCGTCGGTTTTTTTTTAGATACATATTTTACCATTTTGATAGTGCATACAATCTGATGTCTAGTGAGAACACTGCAAAGTGCTTCGTATTAACTTGTTTACTTCTTCCCTCTAGGGTACCATGCGCAGCGAGATGCACGGAATGGAACTTGCAGTGCAGAGTGATGAAGTGTGCTCCACCCTGGAACAGTACAGCCGTAAAGACATGCTGTGCGTTAAGGGACTGCCGCCGCGCTTTGACTCGGCTTGCAACGTAAGTAACCAGCCAAGACAAGCCGCAATATACACTTCTACATACATTGACGGCGCGGTTGGCGCAGCGGCTGAGCGATTGACTGCTGCGCTGCGTGTCGCGGGTTCGATTCACGCACGGAACAAATATTTGTATGGCCTACAAATAGTTGTTTCGGGTCTGGCTGTTTGTGTATGTGAGTTTATATGTTTGTAAACGCACTCACGATACAGGAGAAATTCATAGTGTGGGGCAACGTTTAAAAAATTATATAAAGGTTGTACTTAACGCAAAAAGCGCGATACGTGGTGATGCATACCAACTAAACAACATTCCTTGCATAACCTCTAACCTTTTTATTCGTATTCCATTAGCCAATTTGTATGGCCCTGAGAAACATTGCAATATAAGAGTGACAAATGTTACTGGCCAATTATATCGGCTGGTATTCCCCAATTCATTTTAAACGAAATTCCTCATTTCATAAAATACCCATTTGGCGGCATACCATCGAAACGGTTAAGGATATTATAGCTTGTCGGGTCGGTTAATGTGTCTTATTTATTATTATCAATTAATAAAAAGTATTGCGTAGGAGATCGTGGTTAAATACTTCATAACAGCCGCTCGGCTCAATTTTATGTTAAGACGTGCTTACTTAGGTTGTTCCAGGGATGGGTGACCACCAATACATACCAAGTTTGCTTCGTGCCTCGTACCGGCTTTGGCCCAAAATTATAGTTAAAGGCCCAAAGATATAGTTTTTTTTAACTTACGTAACTTATCTCCGTTTCTAACTGTACCTCAAGCACTAATCACACGAAAAAGAGGATATAGTTTCAAGAAGTTACCCACTACCTCATACATAAGTTACAATAATGAACCTCATAATATGTATATTTTTGTCTTTCCAGGGTGATAGCGGCAGCGGTCTAGTTGATGAAACTGGCAGAGTTATCGGCGTCGCCTCCTGGGTGGAGAACGATGCCCACGACTGCTCCAATGGAGCCCTTGTCGTGTTCTCCAGGGTGTCCAGCGTACGCGACTGGATCAAAAAAGTCACCCAAGTCTGAGCAACCAATGTGTAAACAGCAATATATACGTATACAACATCAGATCAATAAGAAACACTATGTTGGCTAGTCAAATTAAGTTGTTCTCCAAAGAATTTATTTAGTAACATGTGATATTTTAGACACAATTCAATACTTAAATTACATGTTTATTCATGACAACTGTTGAAGTTAGGTGCTATCGTAGCCTTGTCTACTTTAGCATTTAAGTTATGATAAAAGTACAAAGTAATACCTAATTAATAATAAGTCTGGTTGTGATATTGTTTATGATAGTAAACACAGATTATCAAAATATTAGAATTAAAGACTTAACATAATTTGTTATGCGACCTTTGTGACATATATTTTTAAATAAACATACCAATAAACTATTAAGTTGTTCTTTTATTTCCTCGAAAGGAATTTATTTCTTTATTTAAATGTATGTATAAAGAACATAAGGAAACTTCACGATATAAATTAGAGTAGGTACACACGACGACAGATCAACCTATACAAAACCAGTTTATGCGGATCTCTCATTGTACTTGAAATCTATGGTGTACGATCCGTTGTTGAGAGAGCAGCATAAACTGGTTTTGTATAGGTTGATGTGTCGTCGTGTGTACAAAGGCGCAGCTGTTTCAAAATAAATTTCTACCAGCATGCCTGCGAAAGGAAATATGAATAAAACTTTTTTATAAAAAATAATTACCGACCAAAACACGAACTGAAAAGTAAAAAATAAAAAACATTTTAGTCTCGCTCAGATCCTAAGTTCAAGTAGGTAAGTAATTACCTATTCAAGTCGGCGCCAACCACACAAACATTAAAATTAATAACGTAAATCGTGAAATGTTAACAGCTTGGTTGATTTTCGATCAGTGTTTATTGGCTCTGCCTCAAAATTATTTGCCTTAACTTTGGAGCTTAGCTAGACTTTAAGGTTTTTATTTTGTACTGATCATTATCATAAATAATTTATGCAGTGAAATAGTTAAAATTTTATGTTTGTTTGCTATTGCATAGCATTTGCGACTTATGAAAGCAGTCGAGGTAAGCGAAAACCCCTGGCTGGTTGCAACAAGCATGTGAGAGAGGCTCACAGGAATACCAAGTTGAAGTTTAATGTTTGGTATGGTACGGTCAACAGTCCACTGGCCCCACTTTTGACGACATGATGAGGGCACGATAAATATTGAAGGGAAAGCTAAGTGGTGCCAAAATCACCAAGTACAAATCAGAAAGGGTCTACTAGATAAACACCATGCTAAGTCAGATTTTGAAGGGTTTTGGAAAGCTACTAACAGATTGATCTCTAAGCCTGGCGTTCCTGTGAACGTAACGGGTTTTCCTACCTATGATACCTACCTGGGATATAGCTGAAATGTTTAAAAACAATTCGCCATTAAATCAACGCTAGGCCTGCCATGCTGGGTGTTTGATGCTGGGCGGACATGCGGAAGTGACCACATACAGAAGATGACAAGAGGCAAATACCCTGGTCATGTCAGGCCTAGCTGTTGATTGTAGGATAGTGCTGCAATCAATAGCTGCCCCGGCAGACGATAACCAATCGCACTCGATCAGTTCTAGTTATTAAGTGCATACATATTATCATAGGCTAAATCATATTGTTACTAACACACTTTACACACTGGAGCTCTTTGTAGTCTGCAATTTTTTTTAATGTAAACTTATACTTACTAATATTATAAAAGCGAAAGTGAGTTTGTTTGTTACCTCTTCACGCTTTAATGGCTACACCGATTTTGATGAATTTTGGTACAGAGATAGTTGGGAACCAGGAGACGGACATAGGTTTTTTTTAAAAAAAAGTGGGATGTGAGGGAGAAATAGGGAAGAAAAGGGAAAACTTAGCGTTGCTACTACAAATCAATAAGGCGCAAGGGGAACTGTGTTACCCCGAATTTAACGCGAGCGAAGCCGCGGGCAAAAGCTAGTAAGTCAATATAAACAACATAATAATTTATCGTGATTTCCTCCATTCATTTATATTGTTAGTTTTTCGGTTTTATTTTTTCTTTCACAACGATTTTTTTGTTGTTATTGGAATTTCAAATTCTTAGTCTTGATAAAAAAAAATAGTAGGTACATTTTAATTCAGGTGAAGAAACTTTAATCTTTGCGATCTCGTTTTTATGTGGATAGATTTACATAGACCATATGTATAAATGTAGATAAAGCAAAGTATGTAGTGGCGTTTCATGGTTTCTGCAAAAAAAAACCAGAAAGAACAGTCTGGAACCAATATTAATAATGAGCGTTCATTCCCATTACTTCGATTCATTAGTTCGATCGTGGAACTAGTGAGATTTTTTTTTCTCAGTTGTTCGACCGTCGAACTAGTAAATATTTTTTTCTTCATATGTTCGACCGTCGAATTAATAATTAGATTTAAAAACAGTTCTACTACCACTCCCATGATAAGGTAACTCACCGTTTTCGAGAAAAACGATCTTTTGTTAATTAACCTCAAAACACTCAAATATTGCTTAAAAGGCCTCTACATCTGGGTGGTTTAAAAAAAAAACAACCACGAAGGAGGTGGCGGGGTGTGTTCGCTCGCTCACTACGACCCCGCCACCTCCTTCTAACCTAAATCTATCCGAGTCGGGGTGCCCCTAAGTCTGTTGACGGGGTAGTCGACTGCGGGCCCCCTACCTTCTGGGTGGTTTAAAAAAAAACAACCACGAAGGAGGTGGAGGGGTCTGTTCGCTCGCTCACTACGACCCCGCCACCTCCTAACCTAAATCTATCCGAGTCGGGGTGCCCCCAAGTCTGTTGACGGGGTGGTCGACTGCGGGTCCCCTACATTCTGGGTGGTTTAAAAAAAATCTCACTAGTTCGACGGTCGAACAACTGAGAAAAAAAAATCTCACTAGTTCCACGGTCGAACTAATGAATCGAAGTAATGGGAATGAACTATAATGAGTACTGTCCAATCAGCGTCCCTAGCCTGACTACGTTCCAGGGACCTCTTTGGAAAAACCGAAGGTTTTGTTTGTGCAATCATGGATGATAATAATAACGAAGAACTACATGAAATTTATTGTGAAGGACGGCACGGTTCACATGTTGTCGTTGTATGTCGGGCATGCCACCGTCCGGGTGAATCAATAGTCACATTATTTCCGGTTATTCTCCTCTGGCTAACGGAAAATACTTGTAGCAGCAGCCAGGATATTATCATTCTCTTAAATACAGCCTTGTGGAAACAGAGGTGCCACACTATAGATGTGCCTGATCCAGTTCAAATGGCTAACACATAATACTGGGATCAATCCATCATTCATCACTGACAGGACTATTTTGACCAATAAGCCTGATTTACTGGTGGTGGATCGATCTCCACCACTAAATCAGGATCTATCAGACCGGCGCGCAATGTTGTTGACATAACGGTGCCGCATGACTAAAACCTTGTGAGAGCCGAGAAAGATAAGCAAATCAAGTATATTGCCTTGGCTCGCAAGGTTGTCGAAATGTAGGATGTGAACTCAGCGATAATTGTGCAGGTAGTCGTATCAGCCAATGGCTTAATTGCCTAGAGCCTCGACCATTACCTAAGCAGCTCTCGTTAGGCAGCTGAATCAAGGGCTTGATACTGAAAGCACGTATCGTTAGATTCCTTTCTCTGGAGCCCACAGTTCAGTAGTTAAAAACTATTGAACTAATATTTTTAACCGACTTTAAATAAGGACGTTCTCAATTCGACTCTTTTTTGTCCATTCAGTTTTTATTTATTTTATTTTTACAGTGGGTTTCTTCATAATTCAAATTAACTTATTTGTTAATTTGTCTTAAATTTAAAAAAGAAATAAACATATTAAATGCCATGTAACTTTCAGTGTCGGTATGAAAGTACAATTAACAAATATGACAAAACATTCAATGTTTCTCAGCTATGAAGTACATATTCACATAAACATTCACATGGAAACTCTATGGAATGTTTATGTGAATATGTACTTCGGTACTATTCTAGAGTACCAAAACAAATATTTTATATGTCAATTAGTTTCAGTCATATTATGTGTGTGTGCAGTCTGTAGGGAGTAGGTTTAATAAAATTAAAAAGATATTTATGTTCCTGAAAATTTAATGACTTTAATAAGAGAATAACTAAATTAAAACAGCAAGATAGAAGGAAAAATCATTCATTAACATCATCTTTATCTGATTATGTTCAAGCGAAAAGACCAAAATTAATCAATGACCTAACAAAATATACAACAAAAGTCATTAAATAATTAAGTCCAACCAATCAGTTAGTCTACCGTGGACAACGACCGAAGCGATACATGGTTAGTATTGGTTCAACTTCACCACTAAAATGAACAAGTTACATAATACAACTTACAATTTTGAATAATATTGTGATTAAAAGAAAAAAAGCTAAATAATTCTTTTTCTACTTATATGTGTAATAATATAAAGTGTCGACTACTTATAATATTTATAACTATCCATATGCTTACTTTAAATTTTCACACAAAGAGCGGAGCGGCGTGGGAGCGGCACGTGCGGCCGCATAACTTTACGTGACAAGCGCTAAGCAAGTTTTGCTTGCTTAAGTGTTTAAAATGTCCAAAACGCTGCATTAAATGTCCTTGTACTGAACGCGCGTGTCGCAGTCACCCGACGCTACGACGCCACTGCGGCCGCACGCCCGCAGCCGCCGCGCGCTCACCTTAGCCGATACACACCACAATCTCGCTAAACACTAGGTCACTTATGCCGAATGTTAAGACAAATAAGAAAGCGACGACTTCCCAAACCAAAATAACTAACAATTTGAAGATGATGTTAATTCACAGTCCGAGATGTGATCGTCGCCGCGGTGCGCAGTCGCGAACTAATCGTTGTCTAGCACAGATGCGGCTTCGCGGAGCTTCACTACTCACATCACGTATCGAATGTTTGTCATAAACACGAGTCAAGTCGGCGGCAGCGAACTCCTTTACAATGTACAACTAGGCGATCGACGGAGAGCCGCTGTCCGGCCCAGCATATCATTGTTACGTCGATATAGACAAGCGCGCTACGCTCTCCGTTGGAATCATAACAATGTAGCTTTTTTTGGGAGTTTTAATTTTTTACAATATATAGGATTTGTTTCTATAATTAATTATATCTAATATTTACAATGGAGGTGAACGGACAATATTCAAACTCTACTTATTATCTCAAAAAATAATCCTGAAGTCCTACCCGAAACGAACATTATCTACAACTTTTAATAAAAATTTAAAAGTAAACTCTCGCCACAAATAAATCTAAATACAGTAGATCGAGTCTGTGTTTCCTAAGCTGTCGTGTCGTCCGAATAGTCGTGTCAGTCGCGAGGCGGAGGAGCGCCCGTCAGACAAAAAACAGAAAATAAACGGAAACTGATCAAGCGAAGGCGCGGCGCCGCCGGCCTGCAGTCAATAATACATACAAAATGCAAATAAGAAACACAAACTCGATCGAATATTTATTTAGAGAAAATCATAAAACGTATGTAATGCGGTGCGGTGAGGGAGGTCCTCCGGCGGACAGGCGGACAGGCTCATATCTTGTGGATCTTCTGCGACACCACCACGGGGTTGTTGCGCCGGATCTCCTGCGCGCCCAGCTCCCGGTAGTCGAACGAGCACTCGTGCTTGTCGCTGTACCGGTGCACCGCGCAGAACAGCCCTCCGCAGCGGCACTCGAACCCTGAGCCAATACCACCATACACATCTATATACTCACACATGCCATTAACACAAACATAGGCGGCGAAACGAAATAGTTGCATGTCAAACAATTCTATAAATAATTTTAAGATACTAATTTCTCAACTTTGCGTACATTATTATTTTGGAGGCTAGGCCTAGCGTACAATTGTTGATATTTGCTGAATGCACATACACTGCCGACGATGCACATACACACAATGGTGAAATATGTTTGCCATCAGTGATTCAAATGTCGTGAAATACTAAAGCATGAAGGTTATGTGAAGCGGATTTAGTAACACGATAAACCTCTACTTCAAATTCTTAATCCCTTGCTTCGTTGACTAGTTTCACACGTTTTACGAAATAAATATATAAAGATTAGATGATCAGATATCTCCAAGGTTTTTGAATTATATGGGAATTTATCTTTAATAAAGTGTAAGTAAGTTTACAAGTAAACATTAAATTTCGTTTTCGGAAAATCAGTGTCCGGCAGACATTGTTGTGAGCATTATTATGGGGCATCGTTTACCTGTGAGGCCAACCTTCTTGCGGCAAACGGCGCATCTATTCTTTTTCTTTTTGTCCTTGCTGGGATCCTTGTCGTCGGCGTCCGTGTCTGACGTGCCAGTGCTCGCGCCTCCGCTTGTACCTGCTCCGCTCTCCTCTTCCAATTTCTAGAATTGATATCAGTTTAGATTAGTATTTTACTTTAATAGAGCAAAAGTACCTAATATCGATAAAAATAAGAAGTCATGTTAAGCACACATGGAAGTATGTATGAGCCCCTAAATTAATTGACTAACATAAATTACCTATTCTAATCAAATAATAAAATAATTTGAGGGATAACTTCGAAACACTTTTTCAGTATTATTGGATATAACTAATCGCACGCATCCATTTCTGTGAAAGATTGAAACTAAGTATAAGCTACTAGAGCCAAAAGAATATGAACAGCATGCAGAAATAACTTGAAAGATTGTTAATGGCCACGGTGGCCATTAACAATCTTTAGTTATTTCTAGTTAGCAAACGTTATTTAGTAATGTAGGTAAATGAGTTTGGGAAACCAACCCTTTTAAGGTTCTTTTTTAAACCTATTGCTGGGTCTGAAGGGCGCTCATCTTTTATCTCAAGCTTCGGAGAAGTTATTTTAACGCCCTTGTTAGATCCGGAGGGCGTCTCTTTGTTCTGATTATGAGCATCCTGTGAGCCAACGATGTTTTTCTTCTGACCCACGTCTTTGGACCGATCCTGGCTCGTCAGGGAACATTCCTGGTTCTGGGTTTTGTCTTCTACTTTTATTTTCTGAGCGGCGTCCACCTTCTCCTTGGTGCCGTCGGGCGTGGGCAGCGGCGCGCTGTCGTTAATCTCGATGGTCACACGTTTATTCTCGAAGCTCTTAGATCGTGTCACGCCGGAGCCTTGCTCTAAGGCTGAGTTCTGACTGCTGTTGTTGGATTTACTATTGCGACGAATTGCTTTTTTGAATATCCTCTTCCCCTTCGACTCTTTTTTGCTAGGGTCATTTTCCATTATTCAGGTTTTTTGTTGACTTCAGGTAGTGCATTTTGACTGCAATCCAACATTGTTGAGAAGACCAAATGGATTGAACGCTTTTCAAATTTTACATGAACTTTTTTAAGTGGCCAAATTGCTTAGTAAAAATTAATATAAAATAATTGTTTTATGTCGCTACGTATTTGAATCGCTCGGAACAATAAACACTTTACCAGTTACGATGTAAAGGTGCCCCTCATCTCAAGTCAATGACATGGGGGGACTAAACAAATAAAAAATGTTACATTTTAAAAGTTACGGATAAAAAACAACTGTTTTCATTAAAAATAAATATTAGTTGAATTTGTTTTGTAAAAGTAATTCAAAGCAATATTTTTTGGTTTTCCTTGCTGTAAACGCAATGTCAACATGACGTTAAAATTTTTGTTTTTAAAAACTAAACTGGACTGCCAGTGATGCTATAGAAAAAGTTTAAATATAAATTGTAAAGTGTAGCATCTTTTGACATTGTAAGGAAATATTTGTGAAATGATATAAAAAAAATGTATTAATAATTGCGAATCGGATTCGTACACACAAGAGTTCCGTTGGTTTATAATAATAGTTATTGGTGCTGCAGAAACCTGTGTGTGCGAGACCTACTCGTACTTTGCCAATTTTTTTTCTTTCGTTAAGTAAAGCTGACGCGTGCGGCAGCCCACTTTATCACACGCGCAATCACTAACATAATATGGGAAAGTACGATATTGTATAAGACCCAGGGGTGACGTCGCGTCGCTGGTATCTCTACGTTTTACACGCCAATTCTCCGTGAACGGTTTTTTAAAGGAACTGGCTGGCTGCAACGCTGCGCGCACCGCCGCGATAAACGCCGCGTGAGTAGCTACGCTGTGATGCTGGCTTCGCGGCAAGTTACGTTTTATTTCAAGCAAACGCGCTTAGTATCTCTGATCAGGCTCACATAAATCGCTATGATTGAATTTAGTGTGGACCGCATCGCGTCTTCGTTAATGTGTCCTCAGAGGTAACTTCACTGACCAACATAATTGTACAATTGGAAATAGCCAAATGGCAATTAATTTACCAAATTTTACAATTAACGTAAGATGTAATAACAGGGCTTCGTGCCATATTGGTCATACTAGAAGCATCACCAATCGGCTTTCCATTCGACGTGCGACGTGCGTTTCAGTCAATGTAATTGTAGTGAGTAGTGACAAATACGTTTAAAATATCCTCCTTAGCGAATCTGGCATCCTAGTGGATATGGTATTATATCGCATGTCTGTTTTGAGATAAGCTTTTAAATCTTTTTCTCTCTTGAAGTTTCATAACTTAGCGATCACTACAGGTGGTATTCATTTTCGTTCGCATGTTTTTCTAGTGAATAAATAATACACACACATAACACACGTCACAAATATTAGTTTTTTAATTCACACGATATCAACACAATGAAATTTATATCAGCGGAAGCTTTGCCTTATTTTATTTTCATGTCGTATCGCTAAAACAGTTATCAACAAAAAACACGTCAGAATGAAACCTTTCGAGATGTTTAAGAAAAACATCTATCATCTATTCAAAACCTTTTAGAACTAACACAACAAGAACACAGTCATGTACCTATAACATTTAGTTTTTACCATATTCCTCACAAGTGAACTTGATTTTAAACAAAAAATTATAATATCCCTATCCCTTATTTCAAATAAAAATGTTATTGAGAACATGTTTTATTGGGTTTTTCCATACATGCATTAATATTATTTCGCCTGTTTAAGTATGGATTCAAAATTTCATCTAAATTGAGAAAGATAGTGAAACAAGCACCTTCTCGGCAAAGTACGAAAATTACCCGACTCAAATGATTCTTTTTCGTGGAGTAAATTTCTCCCCATTTGAATTGGAGTTTTTCAGAACTGATATCACTATACACGCACACAGATGCAATTTTGCGAGAGACGGACGCAGCTGGCACGCAGTCTAGGATAATAAAGTTTGCCTATTTGTTTTAGACATTGTATTGTATAACGGGCTGGTGTCCGCAACTACGCGTCCAAGGCGCGTATTTTGGGTACTGGTGGGAATACCATTCGATCCACCCCAGCTCCACGAGAAGGGCCAACAACGCCTTGGTGTTGCTGACGATCTCAAGAAAACTACCTGGCTTTCCGAAGTACTTTGCCCTTTAACTACATACAATAATTAGAAATAATAAAGTCGTCTAACATGCGATGAAATTGAAACCAAAATTCAACACCACCTCACACACATTCAAAATATAGTGCAGAATTAATGTTTTTGTTACAAATAGTTTTAGTTATAAGGAATGTAATATAAGGCCAAAATATGTTTGCGCACTTACTAGCAGCAGTGGTAAAAATATTTGTTGCTTTCTTTCATTTAAGCATCTCTCAAATGCAATAAAAAAGGCTAAATGAAACTTAGCAGCAGAACAAGAAAGTCAAGACTGTTTATATGTATGTTTTTATTATTGTTGCACCACTAGAAAAGGAACAGGACGTAAGACAGACATTTGTGTCGTGGGCTGAGCTACGTGCATTAAGCAATGACACCATTATATTCCATACTGCTAGCGTACAACAGGTCTGGGCAGCACGTTGGTTCCCTTCGTTATCAGTGAGACAATCTTGTTAGTTATTCTGAATTCCGGGTGAGCAGTTATATTAGCCAAAGATTAATTGATGACCTCATTAGCCCACACGATGTCATTAAATTGTTGTTATCATTAGTTTTACACTATCAGACTTTAGCTTCTATTTAACTTGATTATAAAATGATGAAGCATTATGATATTGATTATAATGACTATTTTTATGCTTTAATTGTTTACGAATCCGCCCAAAATACGTGATTGTGTGTGACTCATCAAATTCCTACTTATTTATGCCAATTTTGATTGTGAAGTAGTTTTCCTCAGAAACTTATAGTCTCTATCGAAAGTATTCTGAATATAACGGAACGTGTTCTATCGAAAGTTAACGTTCGGTCGAATGAAATGGGTGTATGCATGGCTAAAGGTAACTGAAATAGGCGAGCGGTGGTGTGAATGGCGGTGTGTGGTGGGCGAAAAAAATAAGAGAAGTGCGGCCTCACGTCTGTGTGGGTCTGCGGCTGGGCGGGGAGGCTGGGCACTGTGGGCGCGGCCGCAGCCAGCGGCGTCGATGGCGCCGCCACGAAAGGCGCTGACACGGGCGACGGTGATGACGCCGGCGGCTGTTGCTTCTTCTTTAGAGCCTCCTGAAACGTACAAAGACTATCTTGTAAGGAAAACTACTGAACGCCATACCGAGGTCAGCCGCGCAAAATCAATTAAATTACCAATCTGCGGCGGAGAGAGCGGGATAACTGGACGCGGTCTTACTCTCGCAACACGCCTTCAACATAGCTCTGTGCTCTATGGACACATAAATGGCCCGAGTCGCAACGTGTATGGCGTTGCACTCCAGCATGGTTTGCATCAGTTTCCAGCTGCCACATAATTTCGGGCAATGTCGTGCAGTTTATTTTTAGACTGTAAGTCATCAATCATATCAAAGGTCACAGAAGCAATCTAGTCTTGTCGGTACTCAAAAGTTTACTTAAAGTACCTATCATAAAAATTGCATTTGTAAAGCCACTAAGACTTGTTTCTTATAGCAGGTAGGCGTTCTTTAACTTTTAGGAAAATTAATAACGTTTTGACATTAATTGACTTGGTAAATATTTAAAGTTATAGTCATCAGCAACACTAAACATTTTAAAGGACTGACACCTTATTCCACACATGATCTACCAACACAATTAATTAGGTAAGGAATTCAAGCCAAGAGAATAATCTCTCGATCTCAAGTTGTAACTAATTAATCAACTCTCATTCCGTTTCTGAAGCACTCGTCTGATTATGTTTAAAATAAATAATAACAGTTTATGTAAGTATATTTAACAAGGGGTACCTTAAAGCATACTGAGCAGAGCCCGTCTGTTGAGGGGTTTCCGTAGAATCCACACCCCGAGCGGCATAACGTCTCCATCGGATTCGATTCACGCTCCATTGTTCCACTATATAATTTCACTTTTAATACGACAAAGTCACTACACCCAAGTAAATTGTCAAAAGTACGATTTCACTAATTGTATATTGCACTTGTTTGTCGTAACACACAAAGTTCTACAATAGTAACGGCAAGTATGCTGCACTTAATAACGTTTCAATTTAGACTTGGTTATCTCTGGCTTGCAATGGCCGCGGCTAGTGGCTTTCCTTGCCGATGAGCTGTGACTATTCCGTCTATGTCAGGATCGTAGCGGGCCCTGTAACAAACATAAAATAACTTTACAAAACGTGCACATCTTTAAATAGGCACCAAAGCTATAGGTACATAGGTATGGAACATCCGTGTCGTACGAAAAAGAAACAGTCGAAAGCTTCGAGACGATTTATCAGTATAAAGAACATTATTATCACGGTAGAAAGTGGTATTAGGCGTAGTATATGATTTCGTAGAAGCAAACATAATATGCATAACGACAGGTTTGCGTAATAAGAGAGAGCTAACGCTAAAGTGGAACGCGCCCGCGAAACGGATCACCCGCGTGCCCCGCGCCCCACGCCAAGGTCACTAAACTAACAACACTTGCATAGCTTGTCAACAGTATCGACAAAAAAATCAATATCGCCGTAACCTCTTGCACAAACCTCAACAGCAATCCAAAATACCTAATTGTTTAAAAGATATTAACGTTTTTCAACTGCACAATGCGGCCCGAAAACTACCGTTTATCAGCCACCGTGTTTATTTATTTATTTATATAGGTATATTGACGAAATAAATAAAGATTTTACCATCTTGCTTATACTTAAATAAATATTTTGAAAATGCCCTTGGAAATGAATTACCTAATCAACTAAGTGACTTGTTTTGCTGACGCAGAAGTAATCACTACCAATACCGCTCTAAGCATGCAAGAATTAACCGAATGCGTCAACACAGATTTCTGACGTGTACATTTGGAACGGAAACATTATATGTATTGTAGATATATAGGTACTTAATATTGTGATCCCTTGTCGTGAAGTTAAACATAATCATACCTACTACAAAAGTGTCATTAATACTGTTAAGAGTGGAGAGTGTGCGGTAAGGTCATTAACACCGGGCCAGGGACTTGGGGAGTCATCGACCGGGCTGCACGCAGGGGTGCAAAGCGTCGGCGCCCGCGCATGCCCGCGCCGCCATTATTATATCAATGTACAGACTAAGCATCACATCACATTCACTGCACTCTTCATCTTCGTCCAAAGTCCACTGTGCAACGTACCTACCTACCTAGGAGACAGAAACGCTGACGCTACCGACCCGACCGATTAGTTGAGAAACTTATTCGATGTAATTCGCTTACTTTGATTTGACGTGAACCAAACGTGCTGTAAAACAAAAAGTTGTGTTGTTTGTGTGCCATTATTTTTTTTTCATTAGCCTACTATTCATATTTTTTTTGGTCGAGGATTACAACACAGTTTTTCTTCGCTGGGAGTACATAATATAAGAAATATACTTATGTAGGTAATTTTCCACAGCATTGAAAAACTTTTATCGATATCGTAAATATGTAGGTTTTTTCCTATTCTTACATACCTATTTATTTTAATTTATCAGTCATTATTGGTTGTTGCATCGAAAATCGTGAACTAGGTAGGTAACAACATTTCGTACGAAGAATAACTAACTTGGTAAATAAAAACTAGAGACGGGTTGCATGCAGCAATTAATAACTTTAATATTGATACCAAAGAAGTATGCCAAGGCGACTATCAACCTATTCAAGTAGACGGAAACGTGATGTTCAATTATAGCAATAGCTACAATAACGGCCATATTTACCAAGTTGCCAAATTCACGATTTCATTACAAGCGTTAAGCTATAGGTACTGAACATAATATCTAACTGATTCAGGACGGACGTTTACGATCAGGATGTCCATAAAAATTTCACGCGAAGTTTCTATATAAATTAGAGTTCTAAAAGACCCGAATAAGTGCATCATAATCTTAACATGTTCAGAACGAATAATTGCGATAGTAATGTTGTTATCCTGAGAGTAGTGGAGAGAGCTAGATAAGTCCTGAAGTACGAGTGTTTCTCGCTGCGAGGTGCGTGTGTGTGTGAGATACGTCGCAACGACGGCGTCGGTCGGGCCGTGCTGAGCCGTGCCCCGCTGACCCACTTGCCAAGTTAGTGTTCGCTACGCAATTCGAGCGCGACCCGCTTCGCGGTGCACCGACACACACAAACACCGACCATAATATGACGTGACAGGCACTGTACCCTTTAGCGACACATGTGCTCACGTACCACCCCTAGCGAGATAGGTACCTCCAGCGTACAATAACCACGCGGTAGCAGACACAAAAACCTTGCAGGCTGTATCTCATGAACCATGATAGTTAGACGATTTTCACAGACGATGTATTTCTGTTGCCGCGTTTTTAGTATTTGTTGAATAGAATAAATATCTATAGAGGCTCCCATTCGATAAACATGTTTTTTTTAGATAATGGTACGGAACCCTTGGTGTGGGAGTCCGACTCACACTTGGCCGGTTTTTTTAAACTATATTGATCGCACATGGGAAAAGGAGAACATAAGATTCACGTGACCCATCTCGAAATTTAAAACAAGAAAATTAAACTATGCACGTATTTCAGTCAGTCAGTATAATAAAATCAATGACTCATTTACCTACAGCATTTTTAGGCAAAGAAAGTTAAATAGTACGTAATTTCGTCACGAAGTACCTACCTCAATCGCAAATTAGAAAACCTATAAGAAGTGTCGTAAAACGTATTAAACCATAGTGGGTTGATCATCTAGCAACGCAAAAATCAAACATGCACTTATAAACACTCACGAGGTCAAGATTCTCATTACATTTAAATCACTCAAGGATCCCAATTTGTGACGAAGCTATACAGAAACATTATAAAAAAAATACTTAAATAGAATATTATTACTCTTATAACTTTGAGTGGAAACAGCTGATGCTATTAGTGGTATCAATCAATTAAAACACTGATAGGTGTATTCAGGCTACCTCCCACAAACAATATTTGTATGTAGGTCGACACGAGCCCCATAACACGCATGAAAGCTCATTTCAGTTCTATACATAGGTACAGTGTTCGAATTTACGTCTGGTTGAGACAAGATACAGGTCTGACCACTCGATCAACGGTAACAGTAACGGTACAAGAAAGAAATTCGTGCAGCGCAAGAAAAATCCTACGAAAACCCGGCTTCGTTGGTACGATCTACCTAGCGAAATACTGACAGAAAACTAACCAAGGCACGATTAACTGACTCAGGTTCACTCAGATGTAGATGTAATGAAATAATAATAATCCTCAAAGACAATTCAAAATATATTCCGTCCTCCGACAGTTTTAATATTTTAAAAGATCCGCCTTGTCACGAGGAATGGGTACGACGACATTATAACGGGAACACTACGCATCTTAAACGTGATTTTATTTTAAGATTATAGGTACATAAGTGTAGCTAAACAAATTTCAAACAAAAACAATGTACACAAAAATACGGAACTAACCGATGACGCGCTAAACGAGGTCAAAGATATTTCCCCAGAACAAGTTCTTAGCAAAAATTTAGAATGGCAATACAGTAACATCTGTCTGTGATAATGATAAAGCAAGATAAAGCAAGGAATATGCGTGTGGATCTATCTGACCAAAAATAGAGTTGCCAGGGTCTTGCAGTGCTTTCCGTTCCGCGTGGTTACACAACAAAGAAACGAGAAGCCGGTATATGTAGAGGTTATTCATCATTCAAAGTGGTTCGCTCAATTATAAATAAGGTAACAATGCAAACAGCCAGGACGAGAAGGACAATGACATTAGCATTAGAGGAAGAATTTTGCGTCATCAACTGCACAATGACGCGGCGACAACGAACACGCACGGCAAGATGGCCGCCGCAGCGTCAGCTGATCGCGCACACGCAGCGCAGCTGTGACACTCGCTAGCTCTCCTAACATTGCGAGTGTATCGCTCTCTCTTTCGTCCGCGACTATTCAACACAATGGACGCGCTCAGTCATTGTTTGAAACACAATGCTCACTACACATTTTGCTATTAGTTGCTAGTAACATACATTATTTTAAATAGCGAGGTAGTTGAACGCCAAATTTCTATCATCCAGTGTTTGTCCAAAAGACAAAATGTTTCAAATAAAAATAATATTCACGGAAAATGAAACATTAAACCTATTTAAATTCCTAGAATCAGATTAAATTAATGGCATACGCATACGTCTACACAAACAATATGCGCAATAACAATTTCATGATAACACCGAGCGACACACTAAGAACGTGACCGAACCTATTCGATGATCGGTCGAAAAATCGAAATATTAGGTAAGCAATGAGATAACATGAAGTTAACCACTACGTCCGCTCCGTTAAAGAGCTTGTTAATTACGACTCTATCTGAACGTGAACTGTTTTAACGTGAATTTATTTGTTTTTAAATTAATATATAAGTATTTTAAAATTTCAATTCTTTTTTATCTCATACTTTAAAGAATGTCGTATGTAAATTTATTATGTTATATACGCCAGCTGTCAATCAATTAGACCTTGTCTATTGGCCTTTGGAGGTTACGTTTTAGAGTAAATACATGTAAAAGCGTAGGTTTTATTACTTAAGCATGTTAAGACGAAGTTTTATATGAAACCTTTGTAACAAGTTTACAAAGTTTATTGTCCAACACAGGTAATGAGTGAATGACTTGAAATTTTCAGTACATAATTATCTGATTAACACCAGTAAATGTTTGTCTTTACATTGTAAATAGGAGGTACCTGACTAAGTTCCTGATAAACGATAATTGTGTTTTTAACTCATTAATATGGTCCACAACCTTCATTGGTGTTAGTTAGCTAACCGAGCTATGTCAGTCCGATGCGACGTTGATGAACACAATCACTATACCTAGGTACATATGTGCAGACTACATTGTCTACACATGAATAGCACAAGTCTACAGAGGCACTAATGCTCCTCGGCAATAAAATAATTCTAAAACAATTGGATATTACAAATTGCATAAAGTTTAGAACACGTGAGGACGTTGACCTTCTGACACCAAGGTCGGGGCGGCGGCCTTCAAACAGCCTCGTCTAGCTGGCGCACAGGCTCCTCTCAGACACATCTCGAAACACAGACGCACACAAAAACAGCGCACACTTAACTATATTACCTTCGAGTGGGAACACGAGCCCATGGCCACGTAGAAACTACGCTCGAAAGCGCTTTAAAGTCACAAAAACGATATCACTGACACATAAAAACGTAGTGGAGAAACGCGGCGCACTAATTCGCACAATTATCTTGAAAGATAAGGTGCAATAGTAGCACCCGATGTTAAAACTGTATTAGTAACATGTAACGAGTGTATCGGCCACGCGACACGAGCTCCGACGCGCTCGACGAGCTGGCGAGAACTGAGCGAGGAGCGGCAGCGGTCGCGCGCCCGTCGCCGCCTGCAACTATTCGCGTCATTCCATTCTACACGCGCACGCACTCACCAATACAAACAAGCCACTGCTCGCTGACAAATACATGTCCGATCCGACGCGATCACCCATCTCGATCAAGCACTACGCGACGCACAACGTATAACGTCGTTTGCCACCACGACCACATTCTCAGAGCACTTCTTAGGCCACTTATTGGGATTAATCTCTAGTCTTTCTGGGCTTAACCCAGTCGATGAGTGATTCACGACCTCTTATTGAGAAAAATCTATGAGTCAGCACTTTCCCTTAAAATCAATTTTAATTTCTGATTTTATATTGAGTAATCACGATACTCTTTAACACATACGATTGATTAAACATGCATTCGTCCGGAAAATGTGAACAGCTTATTTATAAATGTTAAATTCTCATCAACGCAATTTACATATTCTTTTGAAAATTAACAAAAAAACGAATTATTCGTTTTTTTGTAAAATGTACATGTGCAAATGTTTCATTTTGAATATTTACAACGGTTCTTGCTGGGTTCGCGATAACAACAATGATGGTGTAAACAAGAACCTGTTCTCGCACCATCTACTTAACAAGTCTCTCAATATTTGTATACGATACACCTGGATTTAATGAATGGTTTACTGTAACAACTAAAACACCTCAAATCATGATTTTGTTAAACCAAAATTATAATTAAATACTATAAAACATAGTCGTGTAAAAAACTGGCCAAGTGAGAATCGTGACTGCAGCAGGAGGGGGGCAACAATTTTATTTTTTACGGCTTTAGAAGCAAATATCTCATTAATTATTGACTTAAGAAAAAAGTTTTAACAACGTCGATTTCATTTTACATGAGCTCATTTGTTGATAGACACCTCCCCCCCTCCCCGCAAACCTCATTTAAATATGGAGACCCACCCCCACTTTTTTAAATATCATTTCGCATCACATGTGTGGCGGTTCACAGAAAACACTTTTTAAATTTCAACTTTGTAGTGTCAACAGTCTAATGGCTATGAAAATGGACGGACGGAAGAATAGACAGACAGAAATCTATAACTTCTTAGCCAACTGACTACGAAACTCTTAAACTAATCAATACAAAATCTCAATCAATGGTATACCTACCGGACCAAAGACAGACATGGCATGGTACGAATAAAGAATAAATAATTGTTTACGAAAAATGTTCCAAATCGGTACTATAAAAATATTCAGTACAATGCACCTTGAGATAAAAGTGAAATCACCAATAAAGATCATTATTTGAATGTCGACGGACGTTCAACCTGGTATTAACAAACTGCGTAGATGGACAAACGCCATTCGCAACTAGATGAAAGTAACCTTAATGTGTTGAGGGCTTGAGGCGTTATTTACCTATACCGTTTTGCGTATTTGTTGTCAATGACGAGAAGTTTTATGATAATGGCAAAAAGGTCGCGGCGAGACGAGCGCGTACACAAACAAAGCCATGCGTGCGGAGTGATCAGTGCGGCGGCGGAGGCGACGGACGCAGACAAAGCCGCGACGGAGCGAGTCGTCGATCTCCCCCGAATTAGTCCTGGCCGGGGCGGTGACCTCCGCGGCCAAACGCGCCCGCCGCCGCCGTGCCACCGCTCCGCCACTAATCATCGCAAAGCTGTACACGCACTACGTCCATCCCTCGACACAACAAAACGCCCCCCGATAAACACTATCTTCATATTTAATGTAAACAAAGCATGACTAATTATCAGGTTAAGACTTCGACGTGATAAATGAGTCGACTTTATAACAAAGAGACAAAGACCAAGAAAGAACATTGAAGTAAGGTCAATGAAATAAGAGCACGTGGAACTCGAAAACGATTTCTTACCGAGGACGACGCAGCAGTACATCACGTGTTTCGTAAAAGTCGATTATTTGGCACCCACAAAAGGAGGGTAAAGAAATATACAGTACCTATCGACCAAAGCAACAAGCCAATTTACAAACGTCTATTATTAGGAACAGCTATGCTCAAAGATAACACTATGCTGACATAATTTCCTTCAAGACGTATATTCTGATAACTATGGAAGCACGATTATAGTGCCAAATATTTATAAGAACAAAGCATTAGTCGAATACCATGTTTGTTTTCAGCACTTGGTATTGGTGGCATCGTAAATTCATTTGACTAATAAAAGAAAAACCAAAGGAAAAATGTTCAGAAACAAAGAAGAACCTTGAAATTCTTGAGGCCACAATATATTGAAGTGATTCAGATTCACAAGTACAGTGAGCTGCCGGGGAGTGGTACTTTCTCTTCAAGATCGTAAAAACTATACGAAGCTGTGGTTAAGGGGAGTGCATACCTGATGTTGAAGTGAATTTCGTACCAAACAAATGTCTTTCCAAGTGCGCAGGCCCTTCAGCTCACAACCAGGCGACACCACGTCTGTGCGGTTGAGGTCAGCATCCACCGGCATCACAATGAATGGTCACGCCACCTGAGACAAGTAATACAATCTATCTATTAAAACTAATGCACCTTGAATGTATCTCATCAACTAAACTTTGTTTTTTAGTTGGAAAATTGTAGAGCACTTCTCTGAATTTTCTAATATTGGAACTGTCCATCTTCGAGCTGTGAAAAATGCTATCAAGTGTCTTTTAATCAATGCGGTGATGCCTTATTAGATTGCCAGACCCTATGTTTATCGGAAACGCGTGCGCACGCCACGTCCACGGAGCTACGTAATATTATTTCGCCACCAACTCGCTCATAATCATCATGCTAATATTTTCTCGCATAGGGTTCATCAATTCTGTTCTAACAGGAAAGGTACAGCTAATCGAAATATCAATTACACATTCAATGGAGCGACTGTCTTCGGACCTCCGTTAACCAGCTTGCGCGAATACCGGTATTCTAAACGAACTCTTTCAATCCAACTAAACATTTTCAAGGCACAGATAACACCACACGCTAATCCGAAATAATTAAACGATCGAGACCAGCTTATATTTTATGAAAAACCTTTGATAATTTCAATTAAAACGCCATCAGGTAATGCAACCTTATTAGTTATTACTAAACGTTCAACACTGCAGTTACCATTACCATGATCACAGAAGTAGAGTTGTCAGAAAATACCGACCACAACTTAACAACGATGATTTGCCATATCTAATTAACTGATACTAACCCAGTTTGGTAATTTACCTTTGCTCAAAGGTCTGATTTATGCCAATTTATTTGAAATAAGGGAAAGAAAAATCTACACAATCATGTAACTTCAATGGGAATGAACTTCTCAGATTAGTCATGAGAGCAACATACATTTAATTGTGACTGCCAACATTGTTGCTTAATTGAGCTGTCTTCTAATACCTGCCATTACTTATTTTCAAATAATAATACTTTTAAAAAAAATTACTCCTTTTTTTTATTTACTTTTTGATATTGTTGCAGAGAAACACATTAACCATTAAAATTATATGCCTCATGCTTTTTCAAAAGGATCTTCATTAAATGTTAACTGAATAGAATAGACTACCATCAGGTAATATAATTTCAATGAAGAACAACTGTCGAGCACACAGTAGTAAAAAAATGGAGTGTTTTACACATTTATTTCCTAACAAGTTGCACTCACCGAAATTGTGAGGTCTGCGGGGGGAAGATACGTCTTTCATTGAAAGATCGCCGGCGAAGACGTTTTCAGCGTATTTCCGACTGTAGACCGTCGCGGTGTATGTGTTGTCTTTAGCGCCCTTTTCCCGCACATTATCACTCCATTTGCTTACTACTCTGTGGGTAAATGTGAAAACTAAATAAACTAACTATAAACTTTTTACATTCATAAAATCTAAAGTTTAGTTTATAATGAAAAGAATTTGTTAACAAACTACAAAGCTAAACTACAATGTATGAGTCATTCAAATGAAGATACTCAATTAGGCCATATATTTCAATGATTGCTTACTCATGATTATAACTATGTGTACTAAAAAGTATAAAAACTAGCAAATCAATCCAATATCTATTTTGATATACCTACTTTGTTACTATTTTCAAAATCGTTTTCTTAATGTAACTGAAATTGATGTGATGAAACCAAATTGTAAATGGCTGCTTCAGTTACTGTTTTTATCAGTGAAACAGTTAAATAATAGAAATTAAAGCAACTATAAGAATTGTAGAAAACTGCCACACATTGTTGGCAAGTTATCATACAATGTATTAACAAACTGATAACACTACACTTATGGTCATATTATAATACTTATGAGGCTTGAATTCACATACATTTGATAGGTGACTTTCAATATGACACAATCAGTCTCACACACAACAAAAATTTAAAGAAACATTTCTTATCTTATTATCAATGTACATGACATTAATTTGCCATATTTCAAAGACTAATGTAAGTGGTAATTTAAGATGCACCTTCTCTTAATAAATACTTTTTTTTTTCTATAAAATATGACTGTTAGCTTTTATTTCATATCACATCAAACAGCAAGGAAAAAAAACCAAATCTACTAGGGACAGCATCAATTTCATTATTTGTAATGTGTTTGTACTCTATAACATAAAATAACATTTTAAGTGTATGTAATAGAAAAAAAAAATTAACAGTGCATCAGTCAAAGAAAATATCTATACTTGTGTATAATATTGGCAACTAAAAATGTGATTACATTGAACAAAATTAAATATCCCATCCCTCTATATCACTACATTTGCTGAGAGTAAATACACAAAAATAAATAGAAAAACAAGTTTTATCATGTTTGTTCCAAATGTGGCTTTTGAGGTTGTTATCTGCTTGTAAACTCACCATTTTCGCAAAAATAAAAAACCTAAATGGAAGTAAACACTAGACAAAAATAAAAGTTAACTAGTAGGTTAAAAAAAAGAACTTTCCACATGCATATAATTTGTGAACATCTTCCTCCTATTCATATTTTAAGTTTATTTAGATACCAATTTTAGTTTTAACCTTATTAAGAACATAAAGCTGCATGAGATGGTAATAGTTTTACTGTTTAGCTCCTTCACAATATTATACTGGAATAGAGATGGATTTAATGACAAATTATGGTCTTCATAATTATAATGAGCTACTCGCATTTTTTTTTTATCTGTTGCACTAATTATTCAGTTTTTATGATTAAAACATACTAGTACAAATAACTTTTACTGTGAAACATTTTAGTGAATAGCTTGCACATGTTATGATCAAGCATAATAGAAAATATGCTGATGCAAAATGGTTTAGAGCAGGCAAGTTTACTATTAACTATTATTTCAGGAACAGCAGAAACAGGGATTATTGATGAAAATTGAGTATGTAGTAAACCCATAGAAGCATGACTTATAGTTATTTCTATGAGTTTACATTAACAAAGAAAATAGTAACGAAATATTTTTCCACAAATATTAAAAACTAATTCTGTCAAAGGGATTCCGAAAATTTTGAAATAACTATAAGTTGTTTGTTGATACAATGACAATGCCGAGGCAGTCATTACAGCTGCAACAGGCAGCATGAACAAAAGCTACTATATTCAGTACAATACTGTTGTGTCATCGCCTCCTTGTGCATTGTTTTATTTAAAATAATGTTAACTTTCAATACTCGTGATGACCATTTTTCTGATTTTCAAGAGAGAAAAAGTTGTATTTTACAAAGAATAAACGCGTACATGCTACCTAGTTACAGGAAGTATAACTCGTGGGCAGCTACAATAAAATAAGTAAAAAAAGTAGGTACGTAGTTACTGAAGCGAAATATTGTGAAATTAAAAAGACAACCAAGATTTGGTGTTAAGATACAGTTTGTACGGCAAATAAGCTTACAGCACGGAAGAACCTACAGTAGTAATAGTAAGCCTCCCAAGGTGGTAGGTATCATGCAAAAAATGCGTACCTAGTGAACGAGTGCAGGCTTAGTTTCAAAGATTCCTGTGCACTTAAAAGTCTTATGCAAAACATGGAGCTAAAGTTCTAGATCAATATCTTTTACAGCTACAGTCTCTTCACGGGGCAGAAACAAAGAAAATATTAAAGAATTTAGTAATTGGCATTCACGAAGAAAATGGCGTCATATCACTAGTCACGGAACAAGGTACAATTTCGTCATACGAATGCACGGGTCACAATCACAAAAAAAAAACACCACAATAAAACAAATAAATGCTATACAAGTGATTTTGTTCATAAACGTACTCACTTTGAATAAAAATTCCAAAGAAAATCATCCAAAAACTCAAAGGACTGATGACAAGGCACTCCACTCACCGTTTGCAAAACCAGACTGGTATCACGTGACTCATAATGTTACCAACATCGTAAAATATACAGATTTTGGTAGAAAAAGTTTGCTTTAAAATATTTTTCCCTCATTTTATTTTCATGAAGTCCCGTGGATTATAAACATTTCAGATTACTCCTACATTGTGTTAAAATATTCTTGGACAGGAGCGTAGCCATTGACTCTAGTAAAAAATCACTATACCCAGAAACGCTACACTACACTGTTACACTGTTTAGCGGTACAATTAACTAAAAAGACAGTTGTGTTTCGAAATAAATTAAATCATAATTTTAACGTAAAGGTCGGGTGCACTTTGCACATGAATTTGTTTTGTACGTTAACTTATAATCGTGGTCGTGAAATACATTTTTGTCTGTCAAACATGTTTTCTGGTGATACCGCTTGTGAAGTCTTTTTTGGAGGGCCGTGGTTAATCTGTATCTACGACAAAATTATTGTATTTAACTCGGAGACTGCGCCGGCGCTATCGCTCTTACAAGAAACACATAAATGTAGATTATTAAAAAAATTAGCAGTAAGCAATGTACGATCGAAGGCAGTAAATCACGTTTGCGTTTCTGGACAAAAGGTACAGTGACACTGTGCCTTTACTGCACCATCATAAACTTACAACATTTTTTTAGTAAATGCGAAACCCATAGAGTAAATTACACTTGAGAACGCATAGAGGAAATAGCGAAACAAAATTTTCTGCCCATTTTTTCCGGGGGTAGGAGGGGGGGGGGTAAATACAAACAACACTACACGGATATTTAGCGTTCAAACACAGAGACTTGCATCCCAACCTGTACCTTTCCTACGAAAATGACGCTACGGGTGACTCATACTCGACGTACTTAATTTAATTAATATTTAGTTTTTTTATTTCAAACTTTATTTATCTTACTCAGAACCGATTTTTCAATCATTAGATAACTTTTATCTAAAGAGTAAATGTGGCGATTTGACAGAGTGTCCATAGAAAAACTATCAAAATGACAAACTTATTCATCGGATAAAACATAAATGGCGATAGAAGAACCGGCCTTTGTACACATAAAAAAGTAACGATACTTATAGTAAATGATGATTAAACCAAAAAAAAAATGACGGGTTGCACTCCGGGAGTGCCGGCAGAAGTGAAAACTTGATTATTAACGTTGAGCTTGTGGAGTGACGGTTTCACTCATTCCTTCCAAGTCAGTTGGCAAATCCACAATGTCAGTGTTTATACGATTTCTGTATGTAAAACAAAAGAAATCATAATAATATAGAAATGAAGTAATTGGAGTAAATGAAAATTTTAGACCATAATATTCTTTTACTATTATAAAATTAAAGTTGTATGCTTATTCCAATAAACAGCCACAGGCAAAGTGTAGTAAGTAAATTATGGAAAACCGTGTTGTCGATGAAAAGGAAATATTTAGCTGGCTATGAAAGTAAACAAATGTTATGAAGCAGATTAGGAATTGTATAAACTCACCTATTCAGGTTCATCAATTTCAGCTTCTTGAGCTGCAGTCGTGAATATTTTTTGATTTTATTATTTTTGTTCACCATTTTTGTATTTAGGTGTCAATATACGCTTATATATTCTCTTGGGTAGTCGGTGACAACGGACGCAAAAAAGTTGTACACAAGTGCTCTCTAAGGCGCGCTGCGGCCGACTGGCGCGGTACGGGAGCGGTGGTTTAGCCTGCCTGCGCGCAAAAATACTGCACGTCTTTTTGTTAATAATTCCTTTTAAAATTTGACACTCCCTAATTCATTAAAATAAAACCATAATTCCTTAATATGTTTAATAGTGAATGTGTACACGAAATTTTATTGAAATTCGTCTTAAAACAATCGAATAAAACTGGTTTTGCTTTTCATGGACGTGTTTAAAAATGCTGATTTTGGATAAACTTTGCGATTTTTTTGTATCGAGCCAAATTGGGTCAATCGTGTTTTGGCTCTCATAACTCACTAAAGAATATCTTTAACTTTAACAAAAAAAAAAAACAGTAGGCCCAGGCATACATTTTCGCCACGCCGTAGAGAGGGGATAGCTGTCTACTCTCCATCCGTCTTACGCTTTTTCGATCAGGTCACGTGTCCTGACGCGAGTTTAAGATTTTATACCCATTACAGAAAAAGTGCTCAACGCCGCTAAAGAAGTTTTTACTTCAAAAATCGTTCCCGTTGTCCCAGCCCTATTCCTTACTTACCTACATCCCTACATCTTAGCTCTTATGCCACGTTCGTTTGAGTACCACGAAATTTTCTATCGTAACGACGTACATACATACATACAAAAATATCTCAACATTGTACCTACTTAAATAAAACCTTTAGTGCATATTTAATATTAAAACACCATGGCTTTGTAGATTCAAAGTATCAGATCGTTTTTACTCAATTATTCACAATGTTATATTATAACTTCTATGATTAGTGAACTTTGGTAAAGGGGTAAGCCTAGTTTTGGCAGCTCTAGTGTAAACCTTTATTGCGAAACCTGAACACAGTTTGTTCAGAATTAGTTACTGAATCGATTTTAATAATTTTTACACCATGTTTTGCCCTAAAAATATTTAAAAAGTTACATGTTGAACAAAATTAGGTATACGGTTTAAAATTAAATATATTAAACGCATAAGTACGCGTATACGCATACGGTATACACCGTATACGGAATCATACGGTGCCCCCGCCCCCGCCCACCCGGCCCCGCACAATACTCACGGCAGGTCATAGCGACACAAACGTGCGGGGTGCATTTGTGCAGCTTGTTGACCGTGTTTTTGTGCGGACAACTTAGTAACATAACAAGATTATAACTTTGTGATTTTTCATGAAATTGTTCTGAAATTTTGTAGATAAATTCTTAAAACAAAATATTAGACTCTACACGTGTTTGGTTAGGGTTTCATCGTCATTTTCCTGCCCTTGTCCCATCCTATTTGGGGTCGGTGCAACACTTTTGACGTGATAACGTCTTTAAAATCGTTTTAGTCGGGTGACATGTTCAGAAACTTGTAAACCTCACGAGCGACATTTCATAAAGATGGTAGCGCCATCTGTTACTTGGCTCGAAAAAAAAACTTTAAATTAGTACTTAATTTCATTTTAGATGTCACTACTGGTGATAACTTATATCACCAATAAGACGTTATCACGTAAACATCTCGATCGTAAACCTACTTTACAAACAACCAATTTTTTTTTTGTATTTACTTCTGTCAGACGTCAAAGCAACATTACTAACTAAAGTTGTATAAATTGATGAATTTACTGCGATTTATTAACTATCTTCAAAAATATAATTCTATCTAAGCGTATTTTGCTAGGTCACGATATTTATCTATGACGTCATTCCATGGCATCAATCAAATCAAAAACCAATTAATACTGTGTTGCCATTTTTAACTCTGAATAAACTACCAATTTTAAGCTGCCGAAGATTTTTGGACGACTTGTCCAGTTGTCACCGTTAATAAAATAGAAAAAAGCACAATCAAAGCCAAATTGCATTTTTTAGCATACCAAATTATGATTTCTGATTGTCATTGCTTTACCTACCTATAAGAAAGAAAGAGATAAAACAAAGTTGAAGTGCAATAATATGTTTTTATTGAAACCGACGACGTCTAGTATAATAGTCTTTCTTGTCATAAAGCACAATCTTGTAGACAGCAGGACACCAGCTGATATTCTTTGATATACAAAAAACTAAAAGAAACGTGGTGTGAATTTGTAAAGTGTATATATTGTCATATTTTAATTAATTTATAATGCCTACAATATCAGTAAAACGCGACGCTCTTTTTGCCGCTCTTGGTAGGATTTACAGTCAGTATCTCTTATTTTACCCATGTCTTGTACTTAGTACTTAAATTTTGTTTAGAAATGTATGAATTACGAACTGTAAAACTCATGTTTCAGCTGACGATGAATTCCAAGACCTTTGCTTTGAGTTCGGCTTGGAGCTTGATGAAGTGGTAAGTAATTTATTAGTTTTGTCTATTATAGTATAACCCATGCCTACACAGTTCAAGATGTGAGACGAGGCTTCATGCAAAACTTTCCACTCTTGTTAATACATAGTTCGGCCATCATTTTTAGCAAAGTTCTAATGGATTTTCTTATATCGATAGTTTTAAGTTGTTTTTTTAAAATAACCTGTGCATCAAATTATGATGTAGTTTATATATATATTATTTCAAAATATAGTTATTTCAAAATCACTTCACTTATTTATTTAATGGCGTTTGTGGAAAGAGACACCACAATTTTGCCAATATCACGTAGGTACTATGGTAGACAATCAAACGCTGGAGACTATATCAATAATTTTCATTGTTGAATAGAACACAAAAAAGAGTTTAAATGATTTAAAATATTTTAACAAACAAATAATGAACCATTTTCTGCACACATTTCAGACACAGTGTTCTAAGAGAGAGAGAAAAAAAAAAAAAAAGTTAATAGTTGTTAGAAATTACAACTTTATTTTATTAACTTCAACAAACTTACACAGTTTATATACAAACCGAGAGAACACAAGGGAGAGGAGACATTTAACGGATGTGGGACGAGGGATGTGAGGGGGAATAATTTCGTGTAAAGAGAATCTCAATTTAGGGCAGCAGAAAAGTAAATGGTCCACATTTCCGTCATCCAAACCGCATTCACAAATAGAGCTATCCCTAATCCTAAGTTTGGCCAGAAAAGAGGGGGAGCAACAATGATTCAAACGTAGACGGCAGATAGTCGATGTAGTTAGTTTATTTGCTAACTTGTATTTGAAAAACCAAGGTTTATGGGGAATGACAGGTTGAATATCACCATAATATTTACCTTTCACAGACTTAGAGATTTGCCATTCTAAAGACCATGTTTTAAACAAAATTGTTGGTAAAGTGGTACAAATGTCATGAAAGTAAATTTCAGAATGGGCTAAGGAGCCTGTGAGAACAGCATTTTTAGCACATGAATCAACTGATTCATTCCCATGAATACCAACATGACCTGGGATCCACGCTAAAACAGTTTTAATACCTAGTTTGTGGCATTCAAACAGCAAATCTCTAATTTTCAGAATAATAGGGAATCTTGATTTACATTTAAAAGGGTTAGATATAATAGATTGAAGACAACTCTTTGAGTCAGAAAATATTATGGAATTATTCATGTTGTGAGATTTAACAAATGAAATGGCTTCAAAAATTGCTATAGATTCACCTGTAAAAACAGATGTAATCGAGGGGCTCTTGTAATTTAAAATAATTTTTGTAGATGGAATCCAAACAGCTACACCAACTGGGCCATCATCAGAGGCTTTTGAAGCATCAGTAAAAATAGTTACCCAGTTGTGGAAATCAACAGAAACTTTAAACACTGAATTTGCTTCCACTGTGCTTTTATTAATACCAAAGTCTAAGAGGACATCAGGGCGGAAAACTAGAGCATTATAGGGGGTAGAATAAAGAGGCAAAATACGGCATTGAAAGAGTGGGCTAGGAAGACAGGAGAATTGAAGGTAGGCACGGAGAAGACAAGGAACTTTTAAATTATAGCGAAGACTGCCAGAGTCAAAAATAGAAGATAATTGGTCCAGCTTACCGAGAAGGGGATGGTCAGAATTTTGAACAAGTTTGAAGAAAAACCTATTAGCAAGAAATTGTCTACGAATAGACAGAGGAGGATCAACACATTCGACTTGCATAGCATTAATAGGAGACGACTTCATCGCCCCAATAATGATGTGTAAGCATTTTGATTGAATTTTGTCAAGTTTTTGAAGCCCAGATTGATTACAGGGCTCTAATAAGAACAATCCGAACAATCAAAATGACTTATGCGAACTATAGCATTATAAATAAGTTTTTGAGTGTATGGATGAGCCCCCCACCAACCCCCAGACAGAGATCGGAGAACGTTGATGTTTCTTTCACATTTTTGGGCAACATAATCATTGTGAGCAATACCCGATAATTTAGAATCAAGCCAAATACCTAGGAATTTAACTTTGTTTTCCTGGGGAATAAGCTCACCATTTATTTTAATAATAACAGGAGAAACTAGTCTTTTTTTTGTAAAAACAATGGTAGTGCTTTTAGCGGCTGACAAGGACAAACCGTGTTGAATGAGCCAATCATGTAAATACCCCAGAGCAGAATTTAGGCGCTCAGAAGCTTCTTCCAGAGAAGAAGCAGGAGAGTATACAGAGTGTTAGGTTAAACGAGGGACTTATTGAGGGAGGGTATTCAGTATTTAATTCTCGTCCCAAATATGTAAAAAACATATAACTTTAATTTCTGACGTAATTGTCCAATAAAATACATTATTCATGAACACTGAGCGCGAGAGAAGTAAACTTGTAAACAGTGAAGTAAAACGTGGCAAAATACCTACGCGCCGATTCTACCGAAAAGGCGTCCTAAGCCAGGTTTAAAATATGAAGGGAAAATGGATTATACCTAAAGGTCATTGACATGCACACATGTTCTGCGATAGTATTAAATCACTAGCGCAAGGGTATATACACGTTGCGAGACTTATGCGAAATTTTTGGTATGGTTCTGTCTTTTATTTATTAGTGGTTTTTTTTTTGTTCATATTTTTATTAGTATCATGTAAGTATGCACTATTGTGGGTTTGAATATGTCCCTCGTTTAAACTAACATACTGTATAGCCAAATCATCCGCATACTGCAAAACTTGACAAAATGAGTCTACAGAAAGGTGTAAGTCGAAAGTGTAAAGATTGAAAAGAAGAGGACTCAAGACTGAGCCTTGTGGTAAGCCTTTCCAGATAGTCCTAGGGGAAAGAAGAGAATCTTGGGACTTAATAGAGATGGATCTCTCCATCAATAAGTTACATATAAAACGAACCAACTTCACAGGGATATTTAACTGATGGACAAGTTTGTGTTTGAGCACTGGAAGTTGAACGTTATCATAAGCTGATGTAATGTCTAGAAAAGCACCTACTAAATACTGTTTCTTTAACAGAGAGATTTGAATATCAGAAATTAATATGCTAAGACTATCTATAGTGCTCATACCTTTTCGGAATCCAAACTGTGATACGGGCAATAAGTTTCCATTTTCAACAAACCACTCAAGCCGGTGTTTGATCATATGTTCGGCAATCTTACACAGAACTGACGACAGAGCAATGGGTCTATAGCTATTTGATTCTGACGGGTTTTTGCCGGGTTTAATAACTGGAATGATAATTTGGTTCTTCCACGGTTGAGGGATAAAACCAAGCTCAAAAAAGTTATTAAGCAGATCTAAATAATATAGTTTGGATAAATTTGAGGCATTTTTTAAAAATGAGTACGGAATACCATCTATCCCAGGAGAGGAATCCATGAGACCATCAAGAGCCAGTTGGAGTTCAGTAAATGAAAATGGAGAATCAAAATCATTTAGGGAAGGAAGAGGAACTAAAGGAGAGGGAAAGCAGTCTAAATTTGGGACTGAAGGGGGAGATAATTTATCAGAAAAGGAATCAAGCCATGAGGACGGATCATTTGCTAAAATATCAGGAATATTACAAGAACCTCTATATCTTTTAATTTGTTTCCAAACCAGGGAAGAAGGAGATCGAGGAGATAAACTCTGGCAATAGCGGAGCCATCCCTCTTTTTTCTTTTTAGAAAGAAGTCTAGTGGCAAAGGCAGCTTTCCTTTGATAAATAAAAAAGTTTGAAAAATTCATTGACCCATTATAATTCTCCTCTGCTATTTTCCTGGCTTTCACAGCTGATGTGCATTCAGAGTCCCACCAGGGAGTGGAAACTCTAAAGCTGAAAGGTTTTTTGAGAGGAAAATTGTCATCAGCGCTGGCAGACACCGAATCCACAAACTTAGAGTAAGAATCAACAAGGTTGTTGTGGTCAGGAGAAGGGAGTGATTCTATTTTATTATCCAAGGAGGCAGAATAATCACGGTGGAGCACACAGTGGCGATCTGCCCAGCTTGGGCGGAGCACCGCCGTGCCCTCGTGGAGGCGATCGGCGGCGGCGATCTCTCGCGTCCGGCCCTGGTTCAGGCCATGGTCCGGAGCGAGAGCGAATGGGAAGCGGTCACCACCTTCTGCGAAGCAGTAATGCTAGCGAAGGAGGTGGCCGGGCGTTTGAGGGAGAGAACATCTGCCCAACCCAGCCGTCGCGGGAGACGCCCAGGGCGCCGGGCGCCGCGAGACGACTTCCGGCCACCGTAGATGCGGGCCTGTGGATGGTGAGCAATGGGTAGCTCACCGTCCGTCCGTCTATTGACGACAGGCCGTGTCGACGGCGCGTTCGTGTTTCACGCGCGCCTCAAAGAGAGTCAGCAAAGCAGAGGGGCTTGCCAGAGCCTCCGCCTGCTGGGGTTGCGGGTTGTTCGAAAGAGATACCGCGGCCCCGGAACGTAAAGGGCAATAGAAGGAACATGGGTGGGTTTTAGTCAGTACAAGTCTGACATGCCCCCCCGCTCCACCCAGAGCGGGGGAAGTCATTGGATGATTTCCCACCCGAAAAAAAAAAAAAAAAAAAAAAAAAAGGAGGCAGAATAATTAAACCACTTGTCAGCCTTTAGTCTATACTTAAGGGAAGGGTTGAAGTTACGTACTGGCACTACTCTGTCTGAAATAGACACAAGAATAGGAAAATGATCGCTACCATGAGAATTGGGCAAGATATTCCAAGAAAGAATAGAAGCTAGAGAGGCCGAGCACACTGTAAGATCGACGGCTGAATTGGGATTTTGAGTAGGACGAACTCTCCTAGTAGGGGAACCATTATTAATAACACAGACATTTGCTTCATCAAAAATTTCGAGGAGAGAAAGACCAAAACTATCATCATAGCTCGAACCCCACGAGCGATGGTGGGCATTTAAATCACCCATGAAAACGATTGGAGAAGGGACAGATGAAAGAATGCATAAAAGATCAGGGGTTAAACGGGAATGGGGATGAGGGATGTATGCCGAGAGGAAAGTAATATCAAAAGCTCTTACGGCAACAATGTTAATATCAGGGGATATAGAAGGGAGAGGAATAAAGGAGAACGGAAGAGAGCGCCTAACTAGAAGGGCACTTCCGGCATACCCATCATCCCTATCATCACGAAGACAAGAGTAACCCGGAATCCTGAAACGAGAACCAGGAACCAACCATGTCTCCGAGATGGCAATGACAGACGGGTGAAATTTGTTAATTAAGTAAAAAAGATCAGGCTTTTTCGGACGTATGCTTTTCGCGTTCCACTGAAGGAGGACTAGGTCCATAATTGGATGCTGAAAGAAGATGAATAAGTTTATGGGCAACGTGGGGCGGTAAATGGGAATTGTTACGGGAAACAAGACTAACAATAAGAGATAAAAGCAGACTATCCTCTTGAGGAGGCCCTGCAGAAGAATTCTGTTGGAGAAGGGTATACCCGTTGGGGAGAGATGACGGAACATTAGCGATGATAGCGTTGTGAGCGTCTCTGTCGAATGCCTTGCCCAAAGGAGCTCTGGGGCGAGGAGAGGAGAAAACAGTTTTCCTGTAAGACGTAGAGGTTGAAGGAGAAATAGGAACGGATTGGGAAGAAGCATTGGAATATTGGGAAGATGAAAAATTTTTTGTCGCTTCAGAGTAAAGTTAAGAGGTCTTCGGAACAGATCGTGAAGCCTCTTCATATGATAAATTATTTTGAGACATTAAGATTTTGATTGACCTCTGTCTACCCTGTTCAGGACAGCTATTACTATAAGAGTAGTGCTGCCCCAAACAGTGGATACAAGAGGCCATCGACTCCACCACATTGCAAGTATCACCCGTATGCGGTTGAGTGCACTTAAAGCACCTTGCTTTAGAGCGACACTGGGCCTTCACATGACCGAAACGACAACAATTAAGGCATTGGATAGTGGGAAATTGATACGTCTCCACAGGGAGAGAAGTATGGAAGCAGTATATTCTTTGGGGGAGAACTTGACCTTGGAAAGTCAGGACGATAGTTTGTGTCGGGAGCCAAGAGAACTTCCCTCCTCTTTAACTTTACGGTTCAGTCTACGGGCTTTTAAAATAATACCGCATTCGACAGGAAGGATGAGAGACTCTACAAACTCATCCATCGACATGTCCACCGGCACTTGACGGACGACACCCATTTTGATGATATTATATGATGGGATTGACGCAACATATTTTTGAACTTCTAGGACCGGAAGATCTAGAAACTTATTAGCCGCTACACCAGATGTGAATTCGACAGAGATTTTATTTCTGCCCACTCTTTTAATACCGTCTGTACAAATATTCTTAATATTATTTTGGGTTAAAAACTGGCCGAACTTAATGGGACGAATGGACGTCCCAGCGGATGGATCCGGTTCAATTCTGGATACGTGGACAATGAACGGACCTTTATCATTGGCATTGTAAGCCTTAACACCGACTACCAGTGACGGGTGAACAAATAGAGTTTGAATAGATGGAACAGTACGTTCTTTATCAGTTTTCTTTTTTAAAATCGGCTCAATTTCAATGGTTTCGTCATCAATGAGGCGACGCTTACCCAAACTAGGAGAAGAGAAGATTTCGTCTGGGGGATCAGGAGGTTCAGGCGGAGGACTCAAGTCCATCTTCAAGAGCTACTGAATTAGGACTAAATCTGTGCAGAAAAAGAGAAATTGACTAAAAATTAATTAAAATTTCAAATTTTTACGATTTTTTTCTCACTGACGCGTGTGACAGCTGCCACCTCCCGCCGAAGAAAAAACTATTTCAAAATCAAAAGCATTTATTTAAAGTAGGCCAGTGACAGGCACTTTTGAAGTTTCGAAATAATGACAACAATAAACTGAAGCGACAGTCCCTGTCACAAAGCATACTAACTGAAAGTACTGTAGTTGTCCATTCTAATGCGTAGATCTATATGGAGAAAAATGGACAAGAAACTCCATGGACACTTTTAATCATCATCTTTTTCATGTTGAGATGATAAATTAATGATGTGAGAACGGTGTAGCAAAATGTGCACCTTAAGTGTCCATAGTGAAGTTAAAAATTAAACCCAAATAAGTCATGGCAACTGACAGATGACCACCCACAACTAACAGCGCTATTCAACTTAACCATTTTAAAAGGAATTTAATTATATGACACACATGCCACTATCAGCAAGACATTTGAATAAGCATGACATGCTCTCAATTACTAGAGCCAGTTAAAGTCAAGAAAAGACTTAGGATTCCATTGAATGATAGCTTTGTATAGGTACATATTGAATTATAAATGCCCTTTTCTCAATTATATATTCAAATTGAATTTAGTTGCACAATCTTTTTTCATTTAAGTCTTTATATCATTTAAGTCTTTTTTTCATTTAATACTGAATTGTTTGCTGTGAACCAATTATGGACCTGAATTAGGGCATTATTCACGTCATCTAGATTATGGGCCCATCTATTTATCTTAAAAGTTAGGGAAGTGTCAGCAAATAACATACATATACATATATTTTGAGACTGGTTTTTCAATAAGCAGAGTAGATCATTAATATATACTAGAAAGAGGAAAGGACCTAATATTGCCTTGCAGAACCTCCATTTTTACTTTTAAAATCTGTGAATTAACACCATTTATTTCTACTTGCTGTTACTATCACTCAAATAAGATTTTACCAAACTAAGTGCAAGATTACCTAGTCCGCTCAAGTTTCAAAAGTAATGTGTCATGATTTACGCAATCAAATGCTTTGGATAGGTCACAAAAAATCCTATGGTGCTTTGAGACTCTTACCACTCTACTACTTATCAAAATATGTTCTTTAATAGGATTATACTGGCACCATACTGTTGGTTGTGTAAGATTTTTTTATTGTAAAATGATTGAGCATTTGATTAAGCATTATTTTTTCAAATACGTTGCCAAAAATTGGCAACACAGATACAGATCTATAAGTATTAGTATCTATAGTGTACTTAAAAAGAGGTATGACTTTACTGTATTTCTTTAAATCAGGGAAAACTCCTTGGTTCACAGACAAATTAAGACTATGTAGGGTACTAAAGTAATGTAAATGTATAGAATATGTATGTACAGAATTTGATAGACATTCCCCATAGATCTTTGGTCACTTTGGGTCATTTAGAGAATGTATTCTGAAATATTTCAAAGATTTATGTGTATAAAGAAATTGGGGTGCATATTCAACTATAGAATCAGTAACAGAGTCTACCACATTAATATAACAATACGTTTTTTAAAACACAATACTGTAATTACAGACAACAGAGAAGCAGATGCTGATGAAAGAGCAAGGCGATCATGCTGGAGCTGGAGTATCTGAGGAGATCCTTTACAGGATAGACATTCCTGCCAACAGATATGATCTGCTCTGCTTAGAAGGATTGGTTGATGGCATCTTAGTGTTCCAAGGAAAGTTAGTAATAACAATAACACTAAAATGTAAATTTTTGTTGTTATTGTAAAGCAATTCTATGCAATTGATTGAATTTGTCCATTATGTTGTAAATGTTTTCTTAAATTCATATAGAAATATTGAAGCCTATTGGCTAAATAAATAAGAACAGCTGGATTGCATGATGAACCACTGGTCCCTGCTGTCATTACTAGATCTTCAACAGTCATAACAGGTAATCAGAGGCTCAACATTGTATTAACTGCAGCAAGTACAAACTGTGCAATGAAGATTATATAGGCAGTCACTCACAAAAATATGGTATTCAGCTGCATTTGGTTTGACTGTAAGCTGACCAAATACAATCGGGAAAAAAATTTCAGGTGGTGTGAAGCCTATTCGTAAACTCTAAAAGGTTTGAGATCCAATGTTTTACTGTGTAAGTGAGTGTTTGTCTTTAGATACCAAAAGAAATGTTCCACTTGCAATCTGCTCAATATTTTAATAAACTATTTTCAGAAAAGTTCCACCTCAGTACACACTCAACAGGACTGAAGACTGTCACTCTCTACACTTAACAGCAGCAACTGGGCAGGTCAGACCATATGCAGTGGCTGCTGTGCTCAAAGGGCTTAAATTTACCAAGGAATCCTATGACAGCTTCATAGATCTGCAAGTGGGTTATGTTTTTATTTTACATTATATCAATACTAAGCCTATAATCCCTGAAAGATTAGGCAGAGGTGTATACTTATATTTTGGCACTAATTGTAATGTTTTTATTGCCATTAATATTGAAGATTAATCTGACTTAAAGCATTCCTATGATATGTCACTTTCATGATTTTTGTTTCCTTGACAAATAGAATACTAAAGCCTAACAAAATCTTGTTCACAACAGAAGTATTCATCTAAACCAGATCTCATATCTTAGTTTATAATACTATGAAAATTCACTGATGCAATACCTCTATTTGATAAAAATAAATCATTGCACTTACAGGATAAACTTCATCAAAACATATGCAGAAAGCGAACATTAGTGGCAATCGGCACCCATGACTTAGACACAATTAAAGGGCCATTTGTCTATGATGCGCTACCACCAAACGAAATTAAGTTTAAGGCACTCAACCAACAGAAGGAAATGACTGCACCAGAACTTATGGAATTGTATTCGGTAAGGAATTGTAAAAGTAACTCTGTTTGTTACCTTTTCATGACTAAATGGTTGATTAGATCGTTATGAAATTTGGCAAGAAGATGGATTTCAACCTGGGGAAGGACAGGTCTGTAATAATTTAATAGGGGTGACTTTTTTTTTTTTTTTTTTTTTCTTCCCTCTAATATCTGCAATCGACTAGGCAAGTCTAATACGCATAATCAGATGAGATCGCGTTACGGAATATTATGATACCAGGCTTCATTAAGCATGGTAATCACTTGTCATTGTCTCTTGTCTATATCAAGAATGTTCCACCTCTTTAAACGTTGGCCTGCTGGTGCATTGGTAGCTAGAGCTCTTGCAAGCACATTTTTATGTTTTTGCAAACGCTTTTTATATTTAGAGCAGCATTTTTGTGCTTCCTGTTTTATGGTAGGGATTTGCAAGTGTTTGTGTATCTCTTCATTCCTTGTGTACCACGGTGCATTTGACATCATTCTCAGGGATTTGTTTTGGAATCGTTGCAGAATTTCTAGATTAGAATTGCTTGCAGAACCCCACAGCTCCACGCCATATGTCCAGATAGGCTTGATTATGCACTTGTATATTAGCATCTTGTTTCCAAGTGATAATGTTGATTGGCGTCCAATTAGCCAGTTTAAATTTTGTAACTGTAAGTTAGCTTCTTGCCTTTTTGATTTAATATGTGCAGACCAGGTAAGTCTTCTGTCTAAGTGGAAGCCCAAGTATTTAACTTTTGTTTTGTGAGGTAGTACATTCCCATCTAGTTTCACAGGTGTGCAGTCTCCTTTACGCAGAGTAAATGTTACATGTGTGGATTTAGATGCACTAGTTTTTATACGCCATTTTTGCAACCATTCATGTATTTTATCTAGTTGCTCTTGTAGTTTAGCAGTAGCCCTTTCTGGGCATTTGTCACTCGAGAGGCAAGCAGTGTCGTCCGCATATGTGGCTGTTACCACTCCATCCGTCATAGGCAGATCATCTGCAGTATACAGGGAGTACAGCACTGGACCCAGCACTGAGCCCTGAGGTACTGATGCCTTGATGTTGTGTAGTTGTGATAGCTCTTCCTCGAACTTCACCTGGAACTTTCGACCTTCTAAGTAGGATCTTAGTACCATGTAGAGTGTGTTGGATAGAAGGGATTTCAGTTTGTAGAGGAGTCCTTTGTGCCATACCTTATCAAAGGCTTGTTGAATGTCCAGGAATACTGCTGAGCAGTACTCCTTTTGCTCGAGAGTCTGTCTGACTTTATGTACCACTCTATGTACCTGCTCTATTGTGGAATGTAGAGGTCTGAACCCAAACTGGTGATCCGGGATTACATTTTTCTCTTCCAGTTCAGGATGGAGTCTGCTCAGCAACACCCTCTCAAATACCTTTGACATGACGGGTAGTAAGCTTATTGGCCGGTATGAACTAGGTTGTGTTATTGGTTTGCCAGGTTTCGCAACCATTTTTATTAAAGATATCTTCCATATTTCCGGGTAGTAATGCACCCTCAGAATGGAATTGAAAAGGATAGTGAGGAAGACAATCGCTTTCCTAGGCAGCTGTTTCAGTATCTCTCCTGTTATAAGATCAAACCCAGGGGCCTTTTTGTTCTTCAAGGTGCTTATCGTTTTAAGAACTTCTTTGGGAGTAACTGGTTTTGGAGGTAACGATAGTTGTTGATCGCTGTTTATATACTCGTCAATTTCACTTTCAAATTCCACCATGGTGGACTCATTAGGGCTGAATACCTGTTTGAGGTAGTCCACAAATAGGTCGACTTTTTCACTGTCTTTTCTTGCCCATGTACCATCAGTGCGCCTTAGAGGTGGTATATGTTCTTGTGGTCTTTTTAAGTGTTTTGTCATTTTCCACAAAGAGTAATTGCCTTGTTTGGTGGCTGATAATTTAGACAGCTTGTCATTCAAAGAGTCATTTTCGACACTTATTATCAGTGCCCTTAACTCCCTCGCTGATCTGTTAAAAGCAGTTTTGTCTGCAGACAACCTACTAAATTGCCACCTGCGTCTAAGTTTTCTTTTCTCTTGTAGTTTTATCCGTATCTGCAAGGGGATGTTAGCACTGCTCTTATTTGTAACGGTTGGTGTTGAGCGCCATGCGGCTTCCTGTATTTTATTGGTTATATAGAAGGCAGCTTTATCAATGTCAGCACTCGTTTTCAGCCGTACGTTTAGATTGACCTATTCTTCTAGAACCTCTACAAATCCATCCCAATCCATGTATTTGTTACTCAATGCAAGTGGCTGTTCTTTCTCAACAGGTGACAAACTGAATGTGCCTATGATTGCTGTGTGGTCTGAATCATGCCAGTACTTCTCGTCTTCGCATGACTCTACTACGACATAATGTTGCCCTATGCCTTTGGTTATAAAAAAGTCAATGAGGTCTGGAATCCTTGCCAGATCCGTTGGCCAGTATGTTGGTTTACCCGTTGAAAACGTCTTTAATTTTAGTGTGTCAATGCACTTTTTCAGTTCTCGGCCTTTGGTTGTTGTAAGTCTCGATCCCCATTGAAGATGCTTACTGTTCCAGTCACCTCCACTGATAAATCTTTGGTCAAGTGATTGCATATAGTTTGTAAACATTTCCTGTTTTACTTTGTGACGTGGTGGGCAGTATACAGCACTTATGTTTAATGTCCCCTCATTATCTTCCACAGTAATAGTGGCGGCTTGGAGGTAGTCTTGTTGGAACATGCTATGTAGGTGATGTTTAATATTGTGCCTTATTATCACAGCTGCTCCTCCGTGGGGGCTTCCACTGGGGTGATTTGTACAGTAGATATCGTAGTCTCTGATTGTCAATTTTTTTGTCATTAGTCATGTGTGTTTCTGATAGCAAAATTATGTCAATTTTATTTTCTTTTAAAAATATTACTAGGGCCTGTTTGTTTGGAAGTAGACCATTGATATTCCAAATGGCGATTCTGAGGTCACGGAATTTTGTTGATAAGCACTGTGATAATATTCATAAGGGTGCTCATCTGTTCTAGCAATTTATCAATTTTTTCGGTTTGTTTAATGATAAGGCTTACTAGGTTGTCTTTGTCCTGTGGGACTTGGGCTCTTCCAACAGAGTTTGTACTGTGGTGTGTTCGCTGTGACACAGTGGTGTCAACTTTAATCTCCTGTTTATATTTATTCTTGGCAGCTTGGCTATATGACATGGGGATGCCCTGCTGTTTGTTATTATTAGTATCAACATTTCCGCATGTCGTTTCTTGCGTACTTATGTCAGTTCCATCTATAGCCGGAGATTTATTTATTGTATAGTAATATAGTAGGGGTGACTAATATTGCAATATGTCCATATTCCTCAACTCTGACAACTGTCATAAAATGAAACGGCTTATGCCAAGGCAGATGATAGTGTATTAACACTAGAGACATGAGCGCAGGTAAGATTATTTCCAGGGAGGATCTTTTAGTTGCTTATTCTAGTTTTTAGTTAAAATTCCATTAAAATAACTCGAAATTATTTTGCACAACAGCAGCACAACATTTGTCAATTCACACATGGAGTAACTTTGTCAAATCATATAGAGCTTGAAAATAGCATAATATAATCTTTTGTCCTCTATTATACCTATGCTAATTCTGCGTAGAGAATAAGTTATGTGGAGAACATTAAGATGTTTGAGCGCTATACAACATTCGGATTTCTATAATAACCCTAGCTCTCTTTGTTTACGGCTCTGACGACGGGAGACGTAGGCTACGCGGCCTGTGCATGGTCAATGTTCACAGAGTGACTAGAGACATCAGGTAAAAACGAACGGTACGAAATCGCGGGTAACAGTTAGTCATCTATAAATAGTATGAAATAAAGTGGGTTTTGATCTAATTTACTATGTTTCTTAAAGACTACAGAGGGCAACATCACTGGAGCAATGTAAACAAAAGAGAGTTACATAGAAGCGAATAGTAAGCGGTTCCCCTAGACAAATTATCTGATAGTGCCAAGAAATATGTAATTAAATTAAACATTTACACACAACATAAGAACATCCAGCAAAAAACAGTTTTATGTTTTCAGACTCACGCTCAACTGAAACAATACTTAGGGATCATCCGGGAGAGTCCTGTGTTCCCCGTCATCAAGGACAAGAACGGCGTTGTACTGTCCATGCCGCCTATTATCAACGGAGACCACTCCAAGATCACACTTGACACTAAGAATGTCTTCATTGAGTGTACTGCTACAGATTTGACAAAGGTTAGGTTACTTTCAGTTGCACCACACCACAGGTGTTTATAAATAATATCCTTTTAAATATTTACTGTTTTCAGGTATATTGAGTAACTAATAGCAAAAGATGGTTTTGCTCAACTTTGAAGAAGAGCTTTCGCTTCTACCATTGTTCAAGCACCAACATAAAATGACTATTATTCCTCCTACTTACAGGCGATCGTGGTGCTAGATACGATAGTGAGCATGTTCTCGAAGTACTGCAACCGTGAGTACGAGGTGGAGCAGTGTAAGGTGTTCGCTCCTGATGGTACCTACGAGGTGTATCCCAAGATGCGGAGCCGCGAGGAAACCATCAGCGTTCAGAAGGCTAACAGTTATATTGGTATCAAGTAAGAACAACTAACAGTTATACCCATGATGTCATTTTCCTTGTTGTTCTATAGTAAAAAGTTTTATATTGATCTATATTAAAAAAAAAATTGTTCAGTGAGAACGCTGACAAGCTGGCAGCACTTCTGTCTCGCATGTGTTTGTCGACGACGATCACTCAGCACGACACGCTACACGTGCGCGTACCGCCCACCAGGCATGACGTCATCCACGCCTGCGACTTGTACGAGGACATCGCTATCGCTTACGGGTAAGATAACTATATAAATGTGTACCAGTACAGTCGTTCACAGATATCACAGCTTTGACGACACTTGGCAAAACAGAAAGAATCCCCTAAAGAAAAATGTATTCACTCCTTTTGTTTGGAAAGTAACCATGAATTTATTAATGCTAGGGCTCTTTCTAAATAAAACTGAGAAATTCCACTGAATTGTTATATTATAATTAATAAACGCTTGCACAGTAAGAACACAGGAAATCGAACCATAGACAGAGTAGCCATCAACAAAAAAACAAAAACTTATATTTATGGGTAGCGATACCTTGGCTATTTAGCCTAGATCAAAATTTTCACATTAGTTAACACTCCCACTAAAATTTTACATCATAAAATATATTCTATACTTAAATTAAACATCACACTGTTACAGCTTATTCATTATTTGTTCTCTTAGAAAAACAAAAGATTGAGTAGGCAATGGCTTTGTTAATATATCAGCAAGCTGATTCTTACTTTGGACATATGATATATTTATCAAACCATTCTCCACTTTTTCACGAATAAAATTGTACTTTACATCTATATGTTTGGTTCGTTTGTGAAAAACAGGGTTATTGATTAACTTAATAGCACTCTCATTGTCAACATATAGCTTAGCACAATCAAATTTTTGACCTAAGTCCAATAACAGTTGCTGTAACCATAGTATTTCTTTTGCAGACTCACAGGCTGCCACAAACTCTGCTTCAGTGGTAGAGAGAGTAATGGTCTTTTGCTTTTGGCTTAACCATGTTACAGGCCCACCATTCATTAAGAATATATATCCAGTAGTGGATTTTCGGGTGTCCACATCACCTGCAAAATCAGCATCAGAATATCCAATGAGATCATTGCTTTCTCCATACCTAATACAAACATTTCTTGTTTTCATTAAATATCTAATTACCCGCTTCACTGCATTAACATGTTGTTGATTAGGATTATTAATATACCGACTCAACATATTAACTGCATATGAAATATCCGGTCTGGATACTGATCAAAGAAATAACAGTGAACCAATAGCTTCCCTATAAGGGAATTTCACAACAGTTTCTTCAAGATTTTTACATATAATAACATTTGGATCAGCAGGAGTTGATGCAGGATTACATTTAATCATATTAAAAGTTTTAACAATTTGATCTATGTACTCTCGCTGATGTAAACATATGCAATTATCAAACTTTAACACTTCTATGCCTACAAAATATGACAAATTCAATTCTTTAATTTTAAATGCCTCTTTCAAGAAACTAATTATATCTTTAATTATCTTTTTACTTGGAGATATTATGAGAGCATCATCAACATAAATTATAACCTTGATACTTTCAACATTCCTTATATATACACAGCAGTCAGCTTGTGACTGAACAAAACCATATGATTTTAAAAATTCAGTAAACTTTTTGTTCCAACACCTTGATGCCTGTTTTAACCCATACAGTGACCTATTCAATTTTAAAATATTACTTTTATCAACAAGCACACCATCAGGAATTTCTAAATAAATTTCTTCTTCTAGGTCCCCATTTAAAAAGGCTGTTTTGACATCAAATTGTTGGATTTCCCAGTTATACTTAGCTGCAATGCTAAAAATAATTCTAATTGAATCATACCTTATGGTAGGGGAAAATATTTGATGGTAATCAATACCAGGGATTTAATTGAACCCTCGTGCACATAATCGAGCCTTGTAACGGTTTACTTTTCCACTGTCACCTCTTTTAATAGAAAATACCCACTTGGCTGTGAGTGTTCTCTGTCCAGCTCGCTTCACTGGGGTCCAAGTCTGGTTTTCATCATGAGCTTTTAGTTCTTCTTTAATGGCTTGCAACCATTCATCTTTCTGCAAACTCTTCATTGCCTCATCAAATGATGATGGTAAAATAAATTCCACTAAATAGGCTTCTAAATTCAAATTTCTTCTTGGTCTAAGATTTATTTGTTTATGTGGAGAATCACCGAGGATCTGTGATGGTTCAAAATCAGGATCATCATTGTTGCAACTGAGCATGCTTTCCTCATTCTCATTTAGTGAGTTTTCATTTGAGGAATTATCACTCAATGCAGGATCCTCTTCGAGTGCGTCTTCAGAGTCATCCTGTTGGGCATCTTCATCCCTTTCTTCTATGAATATTTTCGCTATATTCTGTCTTTGTTCAGGGAATTTATTTTCATCAAAAACAACATTTCTTGATATTTTAATTTGCTTTGTCTTCATATTAAACATTCTGTAATTGGTATTATCGTACCCAACCAATATCATCTTTTCACTATTTTTATCTAATTTGGCCCGCAACTGATCAGGAATATGTACATACCCTTCACTACCAAATACTCTTACATGCTCTAAAATTGGTTTGACCCCATTCCACAACTCTGATGGAGTTTTGTCTGATGTTCGGCTAGATGAGGTTCTATTGAGCAAATAAACTGCACAATTTATTGCTTCTGCCCATAAATCCAAAAAGACGTCACGTGCATACAGCATGGATCGAGCACTTTCTACAATTGTTCTGATATCCCTTTCTGCACATCCATTTTGTTCTGGAGTATATGGAGCAGTAAATTCATGAACAATTCCTTCTTTATCTAAGTATTCTTTAAATGCATTACTTATGTATTCACCTCCATTATCTGTATGCAAGACTTTTACACTATGCAAGTATTTGTTTTTTACAATTGCATTATACTTCTTGAAATAATCAAGAGTATCACTTTTATTTCTCATGAAGGACACATGTCTGTAGCTTGTTGCAGCATCCTTAAATAATAGAAAATATCTCATACCTTGAATCGATGCATGGCTCATTGGACCACAGATGTCACTATATACTAGGTCACCAGGTTGTAGTTCTGCCCGAATTGATTTCTGGAATGGGAACCGAGATTGTTTCCCATAAGCACATGCTTCACACATTAAGTCAGTTTCACTACCTTTTTCAATATTTAAACCTTGAACTATATTGTTTACACTCATTTTTTTTATTTCTTTAAAGTTTAAATGTCCCAATCTCTCATGCCACTTTTTAATATCACTTTTGTTTTTCTGCACTAAGTTGCATGTGTCAGGAATAACTGTTTCAATGTCCAGTTCATATAAATTATTCAACTTCATTTTTGCACACATCACTACTTCATTGCCATTGTAAATTAGAGCACTATTGTCCTTCTTCACTATGGAGTAACCTTTTCTTGTTATGATGCCTTCAGAAAATAAATTTCTTCTTAAGTTAGGCACATGTAGTACTCCATGTAACATGCTTAGCTCCCACTGTCCATTGACATATCTTTTTATCAAAATTTTTCCTATTCCACATACTTCAATGGACTCTTTGTTTCCTAATGTCAATGATTTCTGAGTACAAGCTGTATATTCTTCAAAAAATTCTTTTCTATATGTCATATGGGCCGAAGCGCCACTATCCAAAATCCAGGTGTCTTCTTCTATACCACTGCATACATTTGACTCATCGGCTACATTAAAAGCTAGCATGGTATTCTTCTCTTGATCTGGTTTCTAATATATTTTCTTTGGTGCACGGCATTCTCTAGCAAAATGTCCCCTTTTACCGCAGTTGTAACATTCAAAACGATGCTTTGCAGATTTCTCTTTGCTCATACTTGTGTTAGGTTCATTTTTGGTTGAATCTTTCTTTAGTTTAGTCTTAGCAACCAACAATGCCATTTCTTGTTCTTCTTCACAGATACTATTGGCTTCCTCATCGAGTAGTCTTGCCGTTAAGTTATTCAAGTTTTGTTTTAGGATCCAGCGACATCCATGCCTGCCTAAGTGATCTATATTTAGGAGGCAGAGTTCCCAATATTTTCGTGATTATTGCAGTGTCACTGATGTTTTCACCGCTTTCCTTGAGTTGTTTGGCGAGATTCTCAACCTTTGCAATATGTTGTGCCACACTATCACTTGGTGACATTTTATACTGGTAAAACCGTTCATGAATCAACATTTTATTTAGTTCACTCTTTTGTTCATAAATGGACTCCAATTTTAACATAATCTCCGAAGCGGTTTCACAGTTTTCTATTAAGGTTATTTGATTTAAATCCATCGACGACGTGATAATGTACATAGCCATGCCGTCATCTTTTAGCCATTTAATCGCGTTTTCTCTCGTTTTTTCTATCGATATATCGATTCCTTTCGCTTTCAGGGCACATTTTATTTGAAACTTCCATTGTCTGAAGTTTTCCCGTCGAATTTATCCACACTCAAAGTTCGTTCCATTTTGAGGTTATACGGCGTGGTTTATTCCAAAATACAAAGTATGACTTCTTTACTGTTTTCTATATTCTTCAGTTTATAGAGCTTCCTGGGCCCATAACCTATTAATGCTAGGGCTCTTTCTAAATAAAACTGAGAAATTCCACTGAATTGTTATATTATAATTAATAAACGCTTGCACAGTAAGAACACAGGAAATCGAACCATAGACGGAGTAGCCATCAACAAAAAAACAAAAACTTATATTTATGGGTAGCGATACCTTGGCTATTTAGCCTAGATCAAATTTTTCACATTAGTTAACAGAATTTACCAGAACCTCATCAATGCTTACGAAATAGAAATTAGCAAAACAAAGATTCTTAAATAAAAAACAGAGAATATTCCGAACATAAAAAGTACAAAATATATTCATTCGTATAAGGTTTCTTATCCAGTTTAGCATCGAATAAAGTGCGAATAAATTAATTCAATCAACATTTTTGAAAGAAAAATTACTGAATGTCTGTCAAACAACACTGGAATCTGCTAGGTACGCCGCGTTCCTGTAGATAATTATGATTCCGACATAGCGAGCTGCACACTGCAAACAAATGACGTATAACTCGTATAAGGGCAATTTCGCCTAAGTTGCATCACATCACGTTTGCACTCAGACTTGAGAACTGTGCTCCGAACAAATTGGGTCAGGACACTACTGCAGTCACCACGCATAGGGCACGCCACAATAGTGGCGGTAAGTCCCCTCTTTGAGGAGTGGCGTCATGGCGTCCTCACCTACCGCCTGACGCAGGTCCTCACCGGACACGGAAGTTTCGGGAGGTTCCTGCACATAATCGGGCGGGAGGAAACGCCCGGGTGTCACCATTGTGACGATCGCCCGGAGGACACGGTGGAGCACACAGTGGCGGTCTGCCCAGCGCGGGGCGGAGCACCGCCGTGCCCGAGCTAGAGGCGATCGGCGGCGGCGATCTCTCGAGTCCGGCCCTGGTTCAGTCCATGGTTCGGAGCGAGAGGGAATGGAACCTAATATTCCTCTCCTACAAAATTCGCCCACCTAAAGCGAAACCTAAGATTCTCCTGCAACGCAATTTTAGTGGTATGAACACAGACGACCTGCGAAGAGATGCTAACAGCATTGACTGGGGTCCTTTAGTAAATGATGAGTCCATGGATGTTAAAGTGAACCTGCTGACGGAAAACCTTGTGCAGTTGTACAATGTTCACGCTCCCATTCGTGCGATTAAACTTAAGCATCTTCCGGCACCATGGCTTACAGATGATATCCGAGCGTTTATGCACAAGAAGGCGGTTACTAAAACCAAATTTAAATGTCGACCCTCACCATTGAACCGTGAGATCCTTGTTGATGCTCGAAATCGTTGCAATAAGGTGTGTAGAGATGCCCAACGCCGCCATATTCACACCTCAGTTGAAAACGGAGATCCAGCCAAAGTATGAAAATTTCTTAAATCCATGGGAGTCGGAAAATCACGCCAAGAATCAATTCCAAAAAACTTAGACATAAACTTACTCAACCAACACTTCTCTTCTTCATCCCAGTGCAATGGGACCGTTAAGGCAGCTACGGTAAACGATCTTTCAAACCTTCCAACTCCGCATCATACCCCATTTATTTTTAGTCAATTCTCTGATTGTGATGTTAAGAAGAGTGTTCTTTCGATTACATCGAATGCAGTTGGTAGTGATTGTGTCAGTCGTAAGATGATTCTCCCTGTCCTCGACGAAATCCTTCCTATCCTGTGTCATATCCTAAATTACTCCATATCCTCTGGTGTCTTTCCGTCGATGTGGAAAGAGGCCAAGATCACTCCTTTGCCCAAAAAATCAAATCTAACTTCTTTTTCAGAATACCGCCCAATCTCCATATTACCTTTTCTCTCCAAAGTCCTTGAACGCCTTGTCCATGATCAGCTAAGTGTTTTTCTTTGCAAAAATAGTCTGCTGAATCCTTTCCAGTCCGGTTTTCGTCCTGGTCACAGCACTGCAACTTCGTTAATTAACGTCACTGATGACATACGATTAGGCATGGAAAAAGGAAGTTTAACGGTGCTTTGCTTACTGGATTTCAGTAACGCTTTCAATACCGTCGACTTCGATATCCTGCTGGCCATGTTTCGCTCTCTTAACATATCTCCAAAGGCGATTGACTGGTTTCGTAGTTACCTGTATGGCCGCCGGCAACGTGTATGTTTAAAAGAGTCGTGCTCTTCGTGGTGCGATACCTCTGCCGGTGTGCCTCAGGGCGGCGTCCTATCTCCTTTACTCTTTGCGATATTCATTAATTCAATTTCAAAGCAACTTCTTTCTGCCTACCACCTTTATGCTGACGATCTACAAATTTATAAGCAAGCTACTTTTTCGAACCTGGATTACGCAATAAATATCATTAACAAGGATCTGGTTTCAATTTGCGAATGGAGTGAGGCGCATGGGTTGCAGGTTAACCCAGCAAAGACTCAGGTCATTGTTGTTGGCAGCTCAAGGATGTTTCCCAAGATAAACTGGTCGCAGCTTCCCCAGGTTCAGTTTAAAGGAACTACTATTCCAATAAATTAATTAATTAAGAATTAAGAATAAGAATAATTTATTTAAAAAAGTAGATATTACAAAAGTACATTTAGGTGCTGTAGTGTAATTTCTTAAACAATTTTAATTAGCGCTTATAAATAAACTATGACTTAAATATATTAACATTAATAAATGATAAAGTTAAGAATCTTGGAGTTTGGGTCGACCGGCATCTTTCTTGGGGTCCTCATCTGCAGGACGTATGTCGCAAAATTTTTGCATCTGCTAAATCCCTGACGCGTTTGCGGAATTTTCTTCCAACTGCTACTAAAACTGCGCTTGCTCAATCCCTATTACTTCCCATCCTTGATTATGCCGATGTCAGTTATCTTGATCTCACTGAGGCACAGCTAGATAAACTTGAGCGACTTCAGAATGTCTGCATAAGATTTATATTTGGCTTGCGCAAATATGATCACGTCTCTGAATTTCGTATAAAGCTCAAGTGGCTTCCCATAAGACTTCGCCGGAATACTCATATCTTGTTTCAGCTATACAATATTTTGTTTAATCCCAGAACCCCCCCTTATCTTAAAGAACGTTTTAAGTCCCTTAATGACACACATAATAGATATCTGAAGTCATCGGAAAACCTGAGACTGGAGATGCCGGTGCATTCTACTAGCTTCTACGATAAATCCTTTAAGGTTCAAGCTGGCGGCTATGGAATGCCCTGCCCATGCCTGTAAGGAGCGCTCAAACCGTGTCCACTTTTAAAATTCTGGTCAAAAAGCACTACCTCTCTCCATAAACAACAATATTAAATATTTCTTTGCTCTTCATGATTGTTATTTTATATGTATATTATATGTATTTATATATAAGTATTTGTTTTTGTAAATTTAAAAAAAAAAAAAAATATTTTTTAAAAATGTTACGCCACAGACTACCTACAGTACTGTTTCTCCTCTTTTTATATCCATCCAAAGGTTGTCTTGAAAAGATCGCTTTTAGCGATAAGACCGCCCATTGTGTCACCCTATTTATAAGTTTGTCTAGTGTTATTCTTGTTATTGTATGGTGTACATAATAAAGAATATTCTATCTATCTAACCCACCCCAAAAAAAAAAATCACCAAATTCAAGAAAAGACATCAAATTCAAACAACATCATAATTTAAAATTTTGGATTTAATACATGGATTAATTAATTAAGTAAGTATCAATGGTGTTTTATCCAGATACAATCGCATAGCTCGTCGTCCCGCTAAGGTGGTAACAACAGGAGGACAAGACCCGGTCAACAAGCTGACAGAACAGCTGAGACAAGAATGCGCACACGCAGGGTACACTGAAGCGCTCACCTTCACACTTGTAAGTACAAAGTAAAAGGTAAGACAGTCACGTCATCCGTCATAATCACAACGTTACATTCACTCAGTATTAGGTGGTTTTTGAAAACATTGTTGAATTGCTTTCAAGGATTAGTTACTCTCCACCTTCACAACAGTAGATTATATTCGACTCGGCTACCTTCAATACTAATAATCATAATCCATTTCCTGTTAGTGCTCCCGCGACGACGTAGCTTCTAAACTCGGGGTAAAAATCGAAGACGTGCCGGCAGCCCACATCTCGAACCCAAAAACGCTGGAGTTCCAAGTGGTGCGAACGCTGTTACTACCAGGGCTGCTGAAGACTCTAGCAGCTAACAAGAAGATGCCTCTGCCTCTGAAACTGTTCGAGATAAGTGATGTTGTGTTGCAGGATACTAACGCAGGTGAGTCTTTTCTAAGCCATGCTAGCCGAGTACCTGAAAAGGAATCCTATATAGTGTACAGCTTGGAATCCACACACGCAAAGACAGCTGTGAACACACAATCGTACAGAAACGGATAAAGGGTCATATCAAATAAAAAAAAAATCCAGTTCCCGAGGAAAACAACAATAAAGATGATATGATGGCGCCACGTGTCATGATAGGTACAACCCGAATGGATTGTCACATTCTAATTAAACGCGGCCGAAGCCGCGAGTAAAGACAAAGGCTAGTAAAATAAAAATAATTTCTCTCCAGCCACTCCTCAAAGAGGGTACTTACCGCCAGTATTGTGGCGTGCCCTATCTAATATGCCTACGTCGCGCGTCGTCAGGTGTACAGAAACGGATAAAGGGTCATATCAAATAAAAAAAAATGCAGTTCCCGAGGAAAACAACAATAAAGATGATATGATGGCGCCACGTGTCATGGTAGGTACAACCCGAATGGATTGTCACATTCTAATTAAACGCGGCCGAAGCCGCGAGTAAAGACAAAGGCTAGTAAAATAAAAATAATTTCTCTCCAGCCACTCCTCAAAGAGGGTACTTATCGCCAGTATTGTGGCGTGCCCTATCTAAACAAGCCCTTAGGTTCATGTGGTTTTTTATGTTGTTGTGTTTACTATTATTATGTGGTCGGAGGATGAAAAGTAAATTAGAGTCCGTAAATAAAATCTATTTTACGTTTACCAAAACCAAGGAGGTACCTGGTGTTTGTTACATTAGCTCTCAGTATCGTTTTTGGCAGCGTCGAAGTTGGGGATGAATATAATATATTATTATGATATGACGTTGTTCTGTTCACAAGTTTTCATCGACTAGTTCTATTTTTTTATCTACCTACCATAAAAATGATTATAAACAGATATTGTATAGTTTTTCCTTTTGACTTTACTTAAGTACTGATGACAAATCGGAACTATTGAAATCAAAATTATTTGAAACAGTTTTGAATCGTTATCTTTTGTTTTCCGTTGACGAGTACGAACAGTGATGAGTCGGGCATAACTCTAATTGTCACGCGCCAAAGTGTTCATTTGTTTTTTTTTCGATAATCAGCTTTCTATTTGCAAGCCTTTTTTTAATGACATTTATTGTGTAATAAAAAAAGGGGATTGAGTGCGCTTAGGAAGGTATGTATACCTAATATAAGTATTAAAAAAATTACGTAATTAATAATGTCCTTTTTGATTTATTCTACTACAAATGTGTATTTAATAAATGTTCGATCATTTCAGAAACTGGTGCTCGCAACGAGCGTCGCCTGTGCGCGGTGCACTGCGGTCGCGCGGCCGGCTTCCAGTTCGTGCACGGACTACTCGACCGCGTCATGGCGCTGCTCAGGGAACCTTGGAACAAGGACACCGGCTACTATTTGCGGCAATGCGAAGGTATGGAGATATGGTTGTAGTAAAAACAGTTTCAAAATCCAGTGCTAGAACACAAGACACCTCTCTATAAAGCGTAAGTAGCTTAAATCGCGACATAATTATGTGTTTAAATTATGGCGCTTTGTATGTAGGGACTGTAGAGTTTGAAACTTTCTATCAGTTTTTCTGTCGCTCAGAACCGGCATTACAAACAGCGTGTTGCCGACCGCATCGCCAATGCGGCTACTAGCTATATAGTATGTTAAAAAAACCTGTCTGATCCATAAGGGTATTATTATTATTAGGTATCGAAAGTAGTAGTAGTTATAACTATTTGTTTTTGACGATTATCTGGCAGTTAGTTCTATAAGCGACCTTGAGCTCCTTGAGTTTGAATCGAGCTTCAGGATAACTGACAAATACTTGCACTGACTGGACAGATCCACTCTATCTGATCTGAGTGGTGCTTTCTTAAAAAGACCATTTCTGATTTCAGACACTAATCTGCATAGTCCTAATGTAAGTTGACCAAGATTTTTGTCTAAGCCTTAAAAGACACGATGGCCGATGAGTTTGTTTCGGCTGTTTCTTCTCAGAATAGTCGGGTACGAAACACCGACCTCACCTAGTTAAAAAAAAACAACGTGTAAAAGTGTTTGTAAAAACCTACTTGCAAAATAAACATCATTTATCATAAGTGACCACTTTGAATAATATGTAATTAGTTACTTTTTGGTACCACTGGTATATTTTATCAAGACTTGTCCGATTGAAATCATCAAACATTCCCAACACGATCCGTATGCGGGATTCGAACTCGAGCCACTCGCTGCATTTCGCGTTAGGTAGGTAGCTTAAGTAAATAACCACAGTGACGATTACTGCTACTAGGTGAATTATATTATCTTTGCCTGATCCGAACGAAACAAACAAGACACTTGATCCTGAAAGGAGGATGGCGGGGACACATGTACAATGGGACCCACTCTTAGGAGTACCGTACCGTATAGAAACTCGTACCTAGTTGTAGAACTATATATAACAAGAAAAAAAGCAAATGGGCAGTAAGTCCCAGTCCCAGTAGTAGTACGAGAGCCCACGACCAAAACCATGTCTCATAGCAATACGGCAAAAACCCTATAAAATCGTTAGATTGTATGATTCTGAACCCGACTAGGTGTGTAGTAACGGTCGAAAGTGTAGCAACTGCGTGGGAGGCCATTTCTGCTGTGTCAAAAAAAAAGACAGTCGGTATTATAGCAATACGTCTGATAGTGAAAATGTACATAGATTTTATAATTGTATTACGAAAAAGTTTGTTTTCAGACATTTTGCGCGTAGCATATAGCCTGAGCGCATTTTTGAAAATGTCAACAAATTTAGCCGACCTGTATCATAGCAATACGGATAATTTTTTTTTCAACTTTTCGTATTGCTGCCATGATTACCAAAAACCTGTTTTCAGACACTTTAAGTGTAGCATATACTCCCAAAAACGAAAATAACGTTTCGGAGTCGCCTGGCCGACGCCTCTGTTAAATGTTTTTTTAAATTTACAGCCTTCATAGATATTCAACAGCCTCAGCGCTTGTTACGCTCCTGCCCCTTTCTTACTATTATAGATACCGGCACGGATCTTGAGCGCTCGGCGGAAGGCTGAGGATCGCTTTGCGCATCGTACACATATGGCAAATAAAACGCACGCCCGTTGATTATTTATTTTTTCTAAGTTGCCTACGTAATTTCTTACTGGTTCTATGGTTGAAAGAAAGATTAAATAATGATTCATTAAATTGAGAAATGGAAATTGAGATCAAAGAAGTAGGTAATTAACAAGTGTTTCTAAATTAAAATTATAAATTTGTTAATTATCATCTAATAAATTCAGGGTCGCAACGTATTCATTGGTTTGTAACAGAAAATTCAAGATGCCTCAATACGATTTTTAAATGATATCTGAGTATCGAAAAGTTGTCTGATAGAGAAGGTGCTACACTTAATTTGTCTGATATAAATTTTTTGCACATGTGGACAACTTATTTTATCATGTCCAACAATTTTCAGACATATTGCTATGATACCGATCGGTAAAATTTGTTAACATTTTCAAAACGGTCTCAAAATTTAATGCGTTCACATTTCCGTCTGAAAATTGTTTTGTTCGCATCAAATAACCAAAATTTACTAATAAAAAAGATTTTCAGACGTATTGCTATGAGACATTTTTTTTGTCTCATTTTTAATTTTCTTAAGTGATTTTACGGGTTTGCGCTACACCACTAACGTCTGAAAAATATGTTTCCGGTATCTCAGAACTATCATTCAACTACAGTCTGCAAATCAGACATATTGCTATGATGCAGTTCGGTAAAATTCTTTGACAATTTTGAAAATTCGGTCAGATCAAACGCTACGCGGAAAATGTCTGATATTGGTATTTTCGAGTTCAGGATAATCGTATCTATCGATTTGATGCGGTTTTGGCCGTATTGCTATGAGACAAAAATTTTGGTCGTGGGCTCTCGTACTATAGAGGAAGGGAGAAAAAAGAAATTCAAGGTAGAAGATTATAACCTAAAACGAATCCAAGATTGCGTATTTAACAGTACAATATTATCTTTTTTTATGTAATATGTTGTTTCAAAAAGGTGTTCAATCAGATAATAATTATTTACCAACAGCATCATCGTGGTTCTGTATCTTTTTAGCCAAATATAGGTACTTACTTATTTAGTTCTAGGTCATTTGTTGTCAATTCAGGGAATTCTATTTGAGTGTGAAGGTAACATTTTGAGCATAGTATGTCTCATATTCAAACGCAAAGCCAAGTCGTCAATAATCCATAAAATCACACAGAAAATATTAGACATTCCACGTTAGCCGTTGAAAACAAACAATGAAATAATACGAAGTAGTTCATAGACAATAAAATGAGATAGACTGGCAACTGACGTTTTCGGTTAAGTTAGCGACCAGCGCCCTCTGAACGCCAAGCAAGGAACTAATTGAATATGTATATTGTAGGTAGGTACGCATATGTTGATATATTTTTATAGCCTTATATACATTTCTTCGTTTAAATGATACATAAACTGTGTTTTTGCACAAGCAAATTTTCATGGATGTTTTTAGACACAAGTTTTAAATGAGAACACAGTTAGGGTTTCTTTTAAACGAAATAAATTTATCTTAGGTTGTATAGGATAAAGGAGATGAAATTAATAACACAAAATTTTTTGGCTCTCTCGTTTTGAACCCTTTGTTTTATTCATATGGTCCAAACTGCTTGAGGAGGGCCCATCTGTCTGCAAGTAAGTCACAAACACTTTCACAAAGTACAGTCTATGCTGAAATTCGGCTATTTATGGAATATACGGAGGAACTAAAGCTCAACTCAAGATAATAACACAAAAACACCGAAATATACAAGAAAAAATGCGCACGAGCATGTAAACAACAAACCGGTGGAAAATTTCTTGTGACGTTGATATTCAGTGTTGCTATTGTTGGTAACAGTTTGCTTTAATACTACTACTTTTTAAGGTTCTAATTTTTGTAAAACTTCCACGAATAATACAAAATATTCATAAAATATTTCAAAACCAATTTATACTTGGTTGTTAAATCAAATTATTAATAAAAGTAGACTAATTAAAGTAAAATAGCAAAATTAACAATTACAGTAAACTACCAATAATTTACGGTAAAAAAGTGGTAACACCACAATAAAAAATTCGTTGCTTCTGGGACAGATGGCGCTTTTCGCAATAAAAAAAAATGTTCTAAGTTGCCAGGGCATGAAGTAGTTTTGTTTGACACTAACAGTCAGCTCATATTGACAGCATGACGTTTCATTCTACGTTATCATAGATAATCGTAATTATTTTAACATTGTGCATTTTTGTAATAAAAAAATGTGAATGCTTGTTTAATATTAACGTTTGTATATATTTTTTTATATTTTACAAGTTTCATTTATTAAAAAAAAATTACAACCGTAAATATCTACTAGTGTGAGAACGTAAATCATATAAAGAGTAGGTTGGAATGTAATTCGAAATACGGTGCGTTCAATAACTGCATGATGACTTATTTATAAGAAAATAAAAATCTTTTCTAACTTTTAATTCCCATAATCTAGTCATTCAATATTTTTTAGATAATCTTCTTATAAACTCTTAGTTAAAATAAAGATTAACTCGCAAGTGAATGATACTTCGTTAATTTATAAATAATGTGGGTCCAATCTCGCCCTGGTCCTTTGCGCAATCAATCATAAAAATTACCTAACTTACACTATGATTGTAGAAATGCAACGTCTACATACGTATGTACTGTAGAGGTTTTAATACCATTAACCAAACTCGAGTGCAGGCTGGTTTGCTATGACGTTCGATTACTCAGATTGTTTTAATAATTATAAAAAGGAGAATAGAATGGCTTAGGGAGTGTGTGACATGTATTGGTAAAATATGAACTAAAATTATAATTTTAAAGTATTGTAAATTCATTCAGTATATTCTTTCAATTACGAAAAATCACCAATTCCCTACAGTAATTACATACTTTATTTGTACGTAAAGGTATTAGGTAGCATGCTATTCGTGTGATGTTTTGCCTACTGACGATAACATGACATAACACATAATGTAACTCCTCAAACTTCATCACATGCCTATCTCCATCCATCCACCAGAAGTCATACAGTCACATATAAATACTGCTACCCGTGCAACTCCGTGGCGGGGTTGTTTTACCAAATGTGATGCCCTGTTGGGTTGTAATTTTATAATCCCGTGTATTCTCCCCAGACCCCGCGTACTTCCCCGGTCGCTGCGCAGCGGTGGTGCTGCGCGGGCAGGTCATCGGCAAGGTAGGCGTCATCAGCCCCGCCGTGCTGGCAGCCTTCGACCTCAGCAACCCCTGCTCCGCGCTCGAGATCAACATACAACCCTTTGTTTAAAACATCTCTATATATTTGTAAATAAAAATTAATAAAATTCGACTTTATTACATAACATTTGTCTTGTTTCCTCAATTTCCGACGAAAAATTATAAATACTAAAAAGTTAAAAACAAACCGGTCAGGTGGAAGTCGGGCTCGCGTACCTTAGGTTTCGCACTAATTTGTGACATAAACGGCCATATATTTTGACTGCATAGACTTAAACGGGTTAATTTTCACAGCTCTTGGGGACCACAGACATGAGTAAATGGTTTTAACGCGTTCCCGAGATAAAGGGTTTTGACAGATAGTTGTCTATCTGTCAAAACCCTTTATCTCGGGTGACAACAGAGTGATCCTATACCGGTTCCATTTTTTCTTTTTGAGGTACGGAACGCTAAAAAGACTTTTAAGCAAGCTTTTAACAAACTAACCCCCGAATACTGAAACGTCATTAAAAATTTAAGTACCACTTAAATTTAACCGATACTCAAAAGTGACGTTTGACAATACAAAATCTAAAGTTTAAGAGCTGCTCAAATGTTAAGCAGCCCTCAAATTTTGAGTGACGTTTCAGTATTCGGGGGTAAGAGTTTAAAATAATATAGAAACATAACCCCTTCAACGATCATTAACTTTCTTCGTCTACGTCAAAATAATCTCATAACTTACATTAAATATATGTATATTATAGCCAGAAACTATCCATGTATTAAACGTTTAAATTTTTATCACAATCTCATTACGGGTTTAGAAGCAAATCTCATCTCTCATAAACCATTGTCTTGACAACAATGTTTTAGGAATCTCTAAATCATTTTTGAAAAAAAAAATATATAAAATCAGCCCTCAGTTACATGTATGAAGCGTGCCTTTTTAACGACACAACTGAACTGGTGTGGTTCACATTTTTATTTTGTTTTCACAACACTGCAAACTAGTGATGATATACCGAGGACAATTAAAACAATTTCACTTAAACCGCGACCAGTTGCCACATAATTTATTGAAATAATAAAAAATTAATAAAAATAAAAATCGTTTATTTTCAGGCGTCAACGGCCCATAGCTTGTTAGTAATCAGTACAAACTTAAAAACTATGTTAGTATGTAACACTTAGACACACATAATCATCATTTTCCTGCCCTTGTCCCATTCTATTTGGGGTCGGCGCAACACGTTTTCTTCTTCCATTCTCCCCTATCAGACGTCACGGCATCATTTACTCCTTTCTCCTTCATATCATTCCTTACACAATCCATCCATCTTTTCTTTGGCCTTCCTCTCGCTCTCCGTCCATCAACATTCAGATTCATCACTCTTTTAGTCACATGTCCTTCATCCCTCCTCATTACATGTCCATACCAAGACAAACGACTCCCTTTCAATTTTTCTGTAACAGGCGCAACTTTCAAACTTCCTCGAATATATTCATTCCTTACTTTATCCATTCGTGTCACTCCACACATCCATCTCAACATTCTCATCTCCGCTACATGCAATCGTTTTTCATCCACCTTTTTTACAGCCCAGCATTCTGACCCATACAGTACAACAGGTCTAATCACGGACTTATATATTTTCCCCTTTAACTTGAGGGGCATCCGTGGGTCACAAGTTGTTCCAGTGACCTGTCGCCATTTCATCCATCCTGCGTTGATCCTGTGCGTTACGTCCCGGTCTACTTCGCCATCCCCTTGGACAAGCGACCCGAGGTACCGGAAGTCGGAGCAGATCGGTATAGGCGTTCCGGCAAGGGTTATGGGCCCAGGACTGGAGAGACCGCCGAAATCGCAGAACAAGTATTCTGTTTTAGTTCTGCTTAATTTCAGGCCAACGTTCTCCAGTCTTTGCCACCACACTTCCAATCTGCTCTGGACCTCTTGGCCGCTCTCGGCAACCAACACAATATCATCGGCAAACAGCATGCACCAGGGAGCCTCTTCCTGGATGTCCGACGTGAGAGCGTCCATTATCACCAGGAAGAGGTAAGGGCTAAGAGCCGACCCTTGGTGCAGACCGACAGCCACATTGAAGGTGCCGGTAGTGCCCGCTGTGGACCGGACTTGGGTACTGCATCGACTGTACATCGCACGGATCAACTGCACATACTTCCCAGGCACACCTTTCTCCTTAAGAGCCCACCACAAAACCGCTCGCGGTACCCGGTCGTATGCCTTTTCGAGGTCGATGAACACCATGTGCACGTTCTTATGTGCACTTCTGTATTTTTCGCACAACTGGCGGATAGCGAAAATGGCATCCGTCGTTCCCCGACCAGGCATAAAACCGAATTGGCTCTGTGTAATTTCGCTCTCTTCTCTCAGTCGCCTTTCAATAACTTTCTCCCAAACTTTCATACTGTGTGACATTAGCTTTATTCCTCTATAATTGTTGCACTCCAGCACATCACCTTTGTTTTTAAAGATGGGCACCAGCGAACTGTTGCACCATTCGTCAGGTATGGCCTCTTCCAGCAACAGTTTATTGAAGAATAAAGCTAACCACGTCCATCCGTCCATCCGCAATAACTTCCATACTTCCACCGGTATTTCGTCCGGTCCTAATGCCTTACCATTCTTCATTCCATTCACTGCAATCCTCACTTCATCCATACTAACATTTCTTACTAGTCCCTCATTCACTGGTTTATTTTCAAGCACACTATTCCAGTCATTCTCTTCATTCATCAGTCTTTCAAAGTAACCTTTCCACCTATCCTTAATTTTCTCATCATCTGATATAACCATTCCAGCTTCGTCTTTTACACATTTTATGCGACAAACATCCTTCGACTTTCTCTCTCTCGCTCTAGCAAGCCGGTAAAGGTGTTTTTGGCCTGCTGGACTATCCAGTGTGTCATAGAGTTGGTTTTGGGCTTTCGCTCTCGCTATGGCCACAGCTCTTTTGGCTTTTTTCTTGAGAGCATCATACTCACTCTTCCTTACAGCTTTCATACTAGCACTCTCATTTCCAACACTCTGCCATTCTTTGAACTTCTTCTTTTTTTCCTTCAGTACATTCTGTATCTCTGTCGACCACCACCATGTATCCCTTTCTATTGTGCCCTTTCCTTTCGTCTCTCCCAAAATACCTTTTGCTGCGCTCCTAATACACTTTGCCATTTCATTCCAACATTCATTTACACTTAGGTCATTCAAATCACCCATCTCTACCATTTTGTCTACCACACGGTCTATAAATTTCCTCGCACAATCAGGCTTCTCTAGCATATGCCATTTGATTTTAGGAGGAGGTCGCTCTTTTTGTTTAGAAAGCCCTATTTGTATGACTACTTCCATAACCAGGAGTCTATGCTGTGAGACCAAGTCTTCTCCTGGCAGCACTTTACAGTCTTTGATGTGCTTTAAACTGTTGCGTCTGACGAGGAAGTAGTCAATTTGCGTGTTATGCATACCACTTTTATAAGTAACTAGGTGTCCATCGGCTTTTTGGAACCAAGTGTTGGCTACTGCTAGATCAAATGCAGTAGCTGATTGTAATAGAGTTTCCCCCTCATTGTTTATTCTACCAAAACCCCATCCCCCGTGTACTCTTTCATAACTTCCTTTTATTCTTCCCACATGTCCATTAAAATCACCTCCAACTATCAATTCCTCCTGCACCGGGATGGTCATCAGAACTGTATCAAAATCCTCCCAAAACTTCTCTTTCACTCTTTCTTCACATCCTACCTGTGGGGCATAAGCACTAATCACGTTCAAGACCATATTTTCTAACATTACTTTCACAACTATTAACCTATCATTAATCCTTTTTACGTCTATCACACTTTCTTTCAAATTACTATCTAGGACTATTCCCACGCCATTTCTTTTCCCATCACTTCCACAGTAGAAAAACTTGTATCCTTCACCAATTTCTCTTGCTTTTGTACCCTTCCATTTAGTTTCTTGTAAACACGCCACATTTATTCTTCTTCTTTTCAGCACATCCGCTAATTCCCTGGCTCTTCCAGTCATTGTCCCAACATTCCAACTAGCATACCTCAATCTCACTTCCCGAGCTCGCTTCTTACGTCGCACCCGCCCGGGATGGTGCGACAACCCTTGTCCATTTCCCGCGGGGGCCGGGTGCTGCCCCTGCGCGTCGCCTGCGGGGTACGCCCTAACCCTATCGCGCATCTCATTCTGTCTATTCATGTTGCTTAAGGTTTTAGCTAATGTTTTATAGTCGGCCGCCTACCTGACACTAACCCTCCTTGGGAATGCTTTTGTTGGTGCATTACCCGTCACCATTCGGGTGACCCAATGTGCTCGATAGTCTGCACTGGGTCATAAGTTCCCTTAGTCGCCTTTTACGACACCCACGGGATGAGATGGGGTGGCCGTATTCTTAAACTCCGGGACCACACGATACTTAGACACACATAAGTACAACAATAAAAAACTAAAACACAAATACACATTAAAAATACAGCCAAGGTTAGAGGAAGATTTATTAAGTCCCATGTCTGACATGCAGCTTGATAAATCTATCCATTGTAGAAATGGTCGTTATCTAATTCCTAAATTAAACGTTATCTACATCACTACTTGGAATAGTTAGCCTACAATCGCCTTTTGCCCATAAGTAGGCCGGGCACAGTGGTTCTATTGACATCCACTCCAAGGACGGACGTCCTTGGAGTGGATGAAACGGTATGTAGGGATACTGGAAACACTGAAATATTTTAGGAACTACTAACTTAAAGTTTTTAATCTATCTTAACCTAACCATTTAACTTACCACTAAATTATTTATTGAGATCGTGACAAGACCGTCAACATAACAATTATACTTTTCAATATAAACAACTCAAAAATCTCTAAATAATTTTAGTGCTCTGTTGTGCTATTGAATACTATTTCATATTATTATTTAAAGACTTAATATGCTATTGTGCTGTATTTGCACTTACATTGGAAAAAAGGTAAGTAATCCAGTCTCGTACAAAACAGCTTGTTTCAATCTTAACAGGGGTTCAAAACTTCTTGGGAAATTTCTTGTTGAAATGGAAATACGATGTTGAAACTTCTTTCTGTAAAAAGTTTTTTTTTTCTGGGCAAAAATTTATATTCAATTAATTTCGCGGGGTAAATTTTAGTGTCATTTGAGTTATTGGGTTACCTATAAGATTTAATTTTATAATAACTAGCGATTGTGAGTTGTGGTTTTATTTAACGGTTATTGTTGTCATCGTAATAACTATATATTAAAAAAAGTTTTTTTGTATTCCATTGACACATTAAAACACAACCTTATTCTGTGCAGTCGGGTAAAAATGCGGAATATGATATGATATATCATATCACATGATATGATATCCCGTATCACATCTACTTCAACACTCAATAATTTTTCAATACACTTCCTCGAAAACTGGCTCTTATTGCACTACGATTAGGTTCAACATGCAATGAATTTCTAACGCGTGCTTTTTTCTCATTTGTCGCAACAAGGGCCCAAGGGCTTTCATTTTTTCTCTTTCATCATGGATAACAATCAACGACTGCAGAGTCGCTTGTCTATAAGGGCTACATAATATTTATATTAAAAAAATCTGTTTATCAACAGAATATCACAAATAAACATGATCATCATAAAATAATTTGATCATTTATAATTTGCAACAAATTGACATTTATTTGAGTTTCAAAAAAAAAACATTTGAGCAACGCCGTTGAACTGAACTGAAGACAAACCAAAGACATCGCTAATGTCTTTGGTTTTTCTTCAGTATGAGAAGAAAAAGCGCGGGTAAAATCAAATTAAATCAAATATAATCAGTTTCATATTGATTAATGACAAAAATACTTTTTGTTCTGTTATTAAATTTCTTTAGACGACACCGTTATAAACACGTGCAAATTGCAATCGTCTTATCTAAATAGTAATTCGTCATTTCAATGGATAAATGACGTCAATGATAATTATTAATTAATAACATAAGCACACAGATGGATCTTTGAGTAAAAGTGCTTTAACTTGACCCATTAAATTAATAATTTAAGATTTCATTGTTTTCCTATCATTAATTTTTATGAAGTTTGTTAAAGAGATTTCATCCTTATTGACCCTAACGATCGATGCAATAAAAGTACAGGGTGCAACTTTTACAGATTTTAGTCGGTTCGATTACCGTGTGCGGCAAGCGAATTTAAAAAAAATGCCGTTTTCTCTTTTCAAAAATAAACGAATGTTTTCTTTGAGTAAAATTTTCTATCTAAAGTATTAAGATACTTCCCCTTCAGGTGGCATTACAAAATTCCACCATGTATATAGTAAAAGAATCTGTTCCCTCATAAAAAAACATACATCCTATATATAGGTACCGGTCATAATCATAACCCTCCTTTTTGCCTCGGCATAGTCGGGTACTACGTGTAGTGCATATTTGAAAATAATATGTTGATTAAACTGCTGTAGGTATATATTATAAATTAAGTACCATAGCTTAGTGGTATAATATACTTAATGGTAATTTATGGTCTGTCCACCAAACAGGCAATCTATAATAGCTTGACTAGATTACATATCAGATACTTATATCGTTATCGTCGGCGCTATTGATTCCTGATTTCTCAGCTATCTTTACCATAAAACCCATTGACTAAGTAGAAAATAATCTTAATAGGATAATTACCAGAAGCTATTGCTATTTTGACTGTGGCGTGATTTTTCGTCTGCAACCTTCAACTTATCATGAACCTAATCCTCGGAACTGAAAAATCTATTTATTTTTAACAATGTGGTTTTAAATTTATTTACGCACTAGCTTTTGCCCGCGGCTTCGCTCGCGTTAAATTCGGGGTAACCCAGTTCCCCTTGCGCCTTATTGTTTTGTAATAGCAACGCTAAGTTTTCCCTTTTTTTCCCTCTTTCTTCCTCACATCCCACTTTTTTTTAAAAAAAAGTTAGCCTATGTCCGTTCCCAACTATCTCTGTACCAAAATTCATCAAAATCGGTTTAGCCATTAAAGCGTGAAGAGGTAACAAACAAACAAACAAACTCACTTTCGCTTTTATAAAATTAGTAAGAATTTATTAGTTACTATCCCGCAGTTTGGTTCGCGTTAATTTAGAATGTGACAATCAATTTGGATTGTACTTTGCTTGCTCTTTCATAGATTTCAACGTGGGGAAGGACATATTATCATATCACGCTAATAACTTAGAGCGGTAAGTAACATTGCATTATGTCCATTTTCTAGAAATGTAATTGCGTGTATTAGAATAAAACGGCTGTAATGCAAGGCATTATGTAGTGTGTTAATACTGCAGACAAAAGTAACTAAACACATAAAATACATGACAAAATGGAACTAGGAAGTTGCGGGTAACAGCTTCTCCAAGCCATCTCTAAAATCTTCTGTAACTTTAAGCAGAGCTGTGGCCAGGCCGAAAACCGGATTGGGAACTGGACAAAAGGTTATTCTTAAAAACGAAAGAGGATATTTGTTTGGGGCAACCGCTTCTAGGATCTTAGACAGCAAAAAGGAGAATGGAGATGGGTCTGAAGTGATTAGCCAAACTAGGGTTGGAAATTTTAGGAAAAGAGATAATGTACGCCTTACGCCAAATCGCAGAAAACACACCAGTTTGCAGAGATGAATTTATGATGGGAGTTATAACTGGGATTAAGTTTTCAATCATAAAAGATAACATAGACTGACCCCATCACAGATTTTAGACTTAGATTTAATTGAAGTAAAAAAAAACTCATTACTCATGGTTAGTCACGGGGGATAAAGAAAAGGAGTCTAGAGGAAGCATTGGTTTGGAAGTAATTTCTTGAATAGTATTCTTAATACCAACCGCAACAGACGTTGATTTTTAGTAAGAACATTTAAAGGCAGATTACACCACTAGAGGGGGACTTTGTGAGCCACCACATTTTTTTCCCCACCAATTTAAACTGTACGTAATAGGGTTACATATCGGGAACAAAATGTCCCAAAGAGTTACTATTAATACATCTCTAATATTTACAACTGATTACCACCTGCTGGCTCCTATTTGTGGGTGGTTTAAAAAAAATAACCATGAAGGCTAAGGCGGGAGCGGGGCTCCACTTCGCTCCAGCCTCAGTCTTCTCCTAACCTAACCTATAAGAGTCGTGGTGTTAACCATAATGAGGTTATACAGGGTGTCCAGTAAATAGCACGACATACTGCAGGGGGTGATAGCTTGGGTCACTACCTATCAATACAACACAATATATGTTCAGCAAAATCTTACGGATTTACAGTTTTACAAAATTTTCCGAAATACCCAAAAATCTCTACCTTGAAACAGATTTTTAAGCATCTCGTAATGAAAAAATCCTTTTCTAGTACTTTTTTTTACATCAAATTATTCGTGAATAGTTACTTTACTCATTGATAAGTCTTTAGAATTCGGAGTACGCGAGACTAAGCGGACGTGTTTTTCGTTGATTATAACGATATTGATTTGAGTAATTACGAATAATGTTATTGCAATAATTTGTTGAGTCAGTGTTTTGTGTTAATGTCGAGTGTGACTAACAAACCTTTTTCGTTGTGAAACATGAACTAGATAGTTTTTAGATAATCAGCGTTTTCGGTGTTAGAGGAATGTCGAACCCAGGAGATAGCCCCTTCGGCCGCAGCAAATTGATAAGACGAAGTCCCCCACCGACGCCGCCGCATGCCGATCAACATCAGACGAGAGAACCAATACCGCCAGCAGCCACGGAGAACGAACTACCAGCTGAAGTCGTCTCTACGTCGGAGATTCAGAGATGGCTAGGGTCCATCGACACAATTTTGAGTGAAATTTGCTCGATTGTGGCGGAGGGAAAAATGAATTCCGACCAAAAACTCCGTGTCACCAATCTCTGTCGAAAAGTGAACCATGGGACGTCTCAGATGGCCGTGTTGTACCAATCTCTGAAGCAAAAGTCCATCCAAGCGCACACAACCATCCAGCACCTTCAAGAGCAGCAGAATGTTACGGATTCCCTGTGTCAATTTAAAGAAGTCGTGGAAACGAAAATGAGCCGAAACGAACCAGCAAATACTTCCTACGCTAGCATGGTGAAGAAAGGCTCTGATAAATTTATACGCCCACTAAATATCAGTGCAGTCGCTATTTATCCCAGCGACAAAACTAAAACCAGTGACGACACCAAAACGTTGGTACAAAAAATTATATCGCCTGAGGAAATGAAACTCCATGTCCGCGGACTAAGAAAAATTAGAAACGGAGGCGTCATCATAAGCACCCATAATAAAGACGACATCGCCAAATTAAAAAGCTCACAGAAGCTAGTTTCCTCAGGCCTTACAATTGAAGAGCCATCCAAACGCCGTCCTAGGATTGCTGTTATTGGTGTCCCCGTTGCTCTAACAGAAAAAGAGGTGTTTGATTGCATTTTCTTGCAAAACTTGGCCGATAAATTGCCGAACATCACTCGTGAGTCCTTCGTAGAAATTATAAAATTGAGCCATAAGTCAGGAAGGAAAGAAAGACCTACTTGCAACTACATATTGGAAGTTCCTGCTAATATCAGGAAAGTTTTGATGGATCAGGGTAGAATTTTCATTAATTGGACCTCATGTCCAGTAAGAGACTTCACTATTGTGACCAGGTGTTTTAACTGCCAGCAGTTCGGACATGCAGCCAAATTTTGCAGAGAAACGAGCTCTACTTGCAACCTCTGTGGCGAAACGGGACATTCTTTCAAGGAGTGCACTAATAAGGATTCTCCACCTCAATGTGCGACCTGCAAACGCTTCAAGAGAAAGAATGATCATCCGACTGGTGATGTAAATTGCCCAGCACGTAAATATGCAGAGGACAATTACATTAACTCTATTGACTATGAAGGCGCCTAGGAGCGCCGCCGACTAACAAGTTAATTACGCACATAGATAGTAGGTTAACTTTTACATATAATTTCCTTTTTATGGCCAATCAGCTAATTTCTGATCTAGATAAATTTTCCGTGTCTGAAGCAAAAACTTGTAATGTGGAGGAATGCAAAAACATAGTCTATACTGGGGATAACACACTGAATATGCTTACACAAAATATTCGTAGTATAACCCGAAATTTTAACGGTTTCCAAGTATTGCTGCAAGATATTGATATATGTTGCGACATTATCGTTCTAACAGAATGTTGGTTGTCCAAACAAACGGCAAATTTACCAACTCTCGATGGCTTTAATCTTCACAAAAGCGATAGAACATTCAACCAGAATGATGGCGTCGTGGTTTATATTAAAAATAATTTAAGAACATTAGTAGATGAACCTTATTTTCCAGGCTGCAACTGCTTAATAATTAAAATTATTCCCGATACAGTAATATTGGCTATTTATAGGCCTCCATCCCAGGGTATTGATGGGTTTTTGGACTCTCTTAACACTAACTTAGGAAAATTATCTTCGTTTAAAAATATCATACTGGTAGGTGATATCAACATAAACACAGCTGCGGTAAAAATCGACACTCATGCACATAAGTACCTCAATATTTGCTCATTTCATGGATTATTACCAGCTCATTATCATCCAACCCACCAGAGTGGCTCCTGTCTAGATCATATCCTTATAAAATCGAAAAGCCCATCAAAAACGTTGGTTACTAATTCATCATTAACCGATCATCAAGCTGTTTTACTAACGTTGCAAATAAGTTCACCTAGAAATAAATGCATGCGTAGCTATACTAAACTCAACATGACGAGTCTCGAAACTGACTTACGCGGTATTAATTTTGACCCCGTTTATAACTCGAATGACCCAAATGATTCCCTACAATATTTTGTAGATTTATTGCAATCTGCGCTTAGGAAAAATACGTTTAACAAAATAATACCTAGCAAGTATAGTAACATTAAACCATGGATTACGCCCGGACTGGTTCGCTGTATCAGACATAGAGATAAACTCCACCGAAAATCGAAAAATGCACCGGATAATAAACTACTAGCAATTACATACAAACGGTATAGGAATTTCTGTAATAATCTGTTGAAAAAGCTAAAAAACCAATATGATCAGAGTCAACTACAGAAAGCAGGTAAAAACAGCAAGCTTATATGGAAATTCATAAAAACTAACACTTTTAGATCAAAAAATTCCAAACCAGCCCTTGATCTTCTATCTTCTGAGCTAAGCCCTACTGAAGCAGCAAATAAAGCTAACAACTACTTCATTAACGTGGGAAAAAACTTAGCAGAGAAAATCTTACTTTCTAGTTATTCCATTCAAAGCCAAACTATGACATACGCAACACAAAACTCTTTCGTCTTATTAGATACCGATGTAAATGAGATAGTAGGTATAATAGATGGATTAAAGGAAATTTGTGCCCTAGGGTGTGACGACATACCAAATAGCATACTCAAAAGATTTAAATACCTCATTGCCCCTCCTTTGACACACATTTTTCAGCTATGTTTAACAAAAGGAATTTTTCCTAAATTGCTTAAAAAAGCCCTTGTTACCCCAGTGTTTAAAGCTGGAGATGAGAGTTGTGTAAATAACTACAGGCCAATTTCAGTTCTAACAGGCCTCTCAAAGATATTAGAAAAAATTATAAACTCTAGATTAATAAAATATCTTGAAAGTAATAAATTACTTTCTGATCATCAATTTGGTTTTAGGCCTAAAAGATCTACAAGCCAAGCTGTTCATCATCTGACTAATTTTATAAGCACTAACCTAGATAACGGCATGCACACAATAGGGATATTTTTAGACCTAGCCAAGGCTTTTGATACAATTTCTTGTACCTTGCTTTTATCCAAGCTGGAGATGATGGGAATACGGGGTGTACAATTGCAACTGTTGTCTGATTACCTCAGCGACCGCCATCAGTGTGTAAAAATAGGTCAATGCATCAGTTCTGAGCTTAAAAATACCTGTTACGGAATCCCACAAGGCAGTATTTTGGGTCCTACCTTGTTCTTAATATATATAAATGACCTATGCAATTTGACACTCAAAAATGGTGTCATTATGTCATATGCGGATGATACAGCTCTACTGTTCGCAGCTAAATCAACAGTCGACGTCTATGATATTGCACAGAAAGGTTTTAATACTGTGTCTAACTGGCTTCATAAAAATCTCTTAACACTAAATATAAACAAAACAAAATACCTATTATTTACAATGAGAAACGCTTATCCAACTCTTACTAATCTAAGCATTCAAGCGCATAACAATTGTAATTTACATAATGCTGACATTGCATGCACTTGTCCCACTTTAGCGAAAACAGACCATATCAAATATCTAGGTATTACGATTGACTCAAATCTGAACTTCCGCAAACACATCGATTTATTATGCACCAGAGTGCGTAAACTAATCTACATTTTCAAAAACTTACGTCACATTGCCCATTTTCGATTAATTAGGCAGGTTTATTTGGCTTTGTGTCAATCTATCATTACCTACTGCATAACATCCTGGGGTGGTGTCGCTAAATCAATTTTGCTGCCCCTAGAACGCGCCCAACGAGCAGTTTTAAAGGTTGCTACTTTTCGTCCATTCAGATTCCCTACACATCAGCTTTATATAGCATGCAAGGTGCTAACAGTACGTCAATTGTTTGTTTTGAACGTGATCTTATTACAACACACTAAACTTTATTTTAACCCAGTACCCTCAGATAGGAGGAGAAAAGATTTGGTTTGTGCTAACCTTCGGACGAAACATGCTTTTGCTAATCGTTTTTACTTATTTTTGGGACCCTACTTATATAACCAGTTTAACAGAGTACTAAAGATTTATAGTTTAAGTTATAATAGGTGTAATCTACTAGTTCAGGAATACCTGGCAAAACACAATTATGCAGACACGGAAAAACTACTAGAAATTGTGAAATAAAGTCTGTATGTACACACTCTAATAAAAGTCTCTGTTTACCTAATCTACTCTATCTACTTTAACATTATTCGTTAATTTATTTTAACATAATATTATATCTTACATTCGATAAAATAACATAATATTTAATAATATAGAAGTCTTAATATTATATACCTAAATAATTTACTTGTTAAGTCGTTGAAAATAATATGTCTTTTCTATAAGTTAGCTACTAATAAATTTACTAATGTCCTCTTTTTAAAATGTTTGACGTAAATTGATGGCCTGAAACACAGGTTTTCATAAACCTAGATCAGGCAGGTCTACATAATAGTTAGAATTAATTTTCCTCTATGACGATTAATGTAAATCATAGTTTTACTTATACTTGAATAAATTTTTTTTTTATTTATTTAAATTTTTTTATTTATTTTTTACTATCAAAGACAAGAATGTTTTCAAGAAATATTATTTTTTGTTTAAATTTGCACAGAACTATTTTCTTATCACTTAAGTTTAACCTACAGTGGTGAAAAAAAAATGTAGGTATGTGGCAGTTTTGTACAACAAACTTAAAAAATAGCTTGTTTAATGGTGATTTTGGAAAGATACAATACTAGTACATTGTCATTTTAAAAAATACGAAAAATAAGCTATTTTAGTTAATAAGAGCATTTTATTTTAAATGCAAGTAATGTGACTTTGAATTCGAATCGTTGTAAGGTCGTACTACGGTTCGAATTACATAATAATTAATCTACAGCCGACCGGCCGGCCGGTCTGTAAATGACATCTTGAAGGATAAGGTGATAGTAAAAAAACAGAGGAGTTAACTTTAATAAACATTTATTTAAATAAATGCTCAAATTGCTTCCCTTGAGCCCTAATACACGCTCGGCATCTTCTTAAAAATGAGCTTTTGAGTCTTCTCAGGCTTATTTCCGATATTTTTCTTGCTGCAATGTTAACCCTTGCTCTCAATTTATTGTCATTTTGGATCGGTTTTTCATAGACTTTGTCCTTCATAGCACCTCAATAAAAAAAATCCAGGTGGTTTAGGTCCGGAGACCTAGGTGGCCATAATATCAGTCCCAGTCGTCCAATCCACCTGCCTGGATAAGCTTCATCTAAGTAGGCTCTTACTTCCCGGCCATAATGAGCAGGGCATGAGGGCTCCCATCATTTTGAAGCCACATCACCTCTCTTAGCTCACTCGGAACATTTTCAAGGAGCGTGGGTAGGGTTTCTCGTAAAAACTCCAAGTAATTATTGGCATTTAATGTAGGTGGAAGCTCGACGGGACCCACAATCTGGCCATTAAAAATCCCACACCATAAATTTATTTTGAATTGGTACTGGGACCTGTCTTCTTTTGACACATACGGATTTTCTAATTGCCAACTATGTAAATTATGCAAATTCAAGTAGTCGTCCTTTCTGCAGGCTGACTCATCACTCCATAACACCTTATTAAAAAAGTTTGGGTCCTCCCGATGCATTTCAAGCATGCGGCGGCAGAATTGAACTCTCGGCAGGTAGTCTCTAGTTAAAAGAGTTTGCACGCGTCGTACGTGAAATGGATGGTATCCATACCTCTTAAGTACCTACTGAATGAACAGTGGACTTCGGTATCCCTGTGCGCCGTTGTATCGCCCTAACCGAAGTTGTCGGGTCTTGTTCTAGTTCCTGAAGCACTATGTCTTCGTCAACAACTTGAGGCCGCCCACCGCCACGTTGACCAGGGAGTCTGCCTTCCATGTAGGAGTTACGCACTCTGGTAAACATTTCATGGTGTGGATGTCTCCTGTCGGGAAACTTTTCCCTGTAGAGGGTGGCAGCAGCTCGGGAACTTTGGCCAGCTTCTCCGTAAATAAAGTGCATCTCAGCATACTCTCGCTGCGTATAACCAGGAAAAACGCGGCGGTTGGCCATGTTATAAAACACAAAAGTCCAGGTGGTCGCCAAGTCGTCGTAGTGTTCACAATAAAAATCCAAATCGTAAGGCAAACAAAGTCCGGGGTCCAAGGCACAAAACAGTCGTCAGTACGAAACAATAATTTGTGAACACAGCGATGCGTTGCGCACGGTTTAAGGTAGCGTACTGACAAGTCTCGCAAATAAGGTTGAGAGTGAGACACAAAATAACAATGCAAGAAAGAGCGGGATAGCACATGCGCTTCGCTTGTTAGACAGTAACCGGTCGGGTCGGGTCGGTCGGCGAGCAGGTAAAAACCTTTAGACACGTGCATGTCGCATTTTACGTGTCACAACTAGTTTTATAATAATTCGCGTAAACGAGCAGCTATATTACTTATTCTCATAGTGGTTTTTGTCAAAATTACGTTAATTACATTTTCAACAAAATCAGCTTCTCTGGAACTACATAAAATAGCATTTTTTTGTATTTTTTTAATGAAAATGGACTAGTATTGTATCTTTCCTAAATCACCATTAAACAGGCTATCTTTTAAGTTTGTTGTACAAAACTGCCACATACATTTTTTTTTCACCACTATAGGTTAAAGTTATGCGAAAAGAAAATCGTTCTGTGAAAATTTTAACAAAAAAAACTATTTCTTCAAAACTTTCTTGTTTTTGATCAAAAAACAACTTATAATGAGTAGAGTAACCTATTCACGAATAATTTGATGTAAAAAAAGTTCTAGAAAAGGATTTTTTCATTACGAGATGCTTAAAAATCTGTTTCAAGGTAGAGATTTTTCGATATTTTGGGAAATTTTGTAAAACTATAAATCCGTAAGATTTTGCTGACCATATCTTGTGTTGTATTGATAGGTAGTGACCCAAGCTATCACCCCCTGCAGTATGTCGTGCTATTTACTAGACATCCTGTATATAATTCAAGTATATTTACGAAAATAGTATGCCTACAGGTATTTTAATTATGATTATGTATCTACAATGATTTATGTACCTACCTGCCTATCATTTATGTTTTCAGCAACATTAAAATCATTCTTAATCATACTTATTATTATTTTTTTTATTTAATCTTTAATTCAAAAAGTTCTGTAACTCTTTGGGACATGTTGTTCCCGATATGTAACCCTACCTACTTATTACATACAGTGTAGATTGATGGGGAAAAAATGTGGCTTTGAGTTACAGTGTTACTATCGTTAATTTTTTTCCCAATGGGTGTGTAACTCAACGGGAACATGCCGTCTTTTCCCAAATATGTTGGGATCAAATTCCAGTCTTACTAACTTAACTCCTGTAGTGTAAAATCAAAAGCATTTCAATCTTAAACAAATCTCTTGCACAGGTTGGATGGTTTTAAAGTCTAAAACCGATAAAAAAAAAGTAGAAACAATTTTTGCATTTCATATATAATACTTAAATAATAGTTTAAAAAAACAAAAAAAAACCGGCCAAAAGCGTGTCGGGCCACGCTCAGTGTAGGGTTCCGTAGTTTCCCGTCCGTCACAATATACCGGACAAATCAAAATCAAACCTCGACGACTAATTAGATTATGCACTCATAAATAAAATTAAATAAAAGTGCAACTTACTTTACCACGGTAGGTCATGAAAGCACGGAAAATCTTAACATCAACTTTTAAAAAAATGACGTCATTACGCAACGCCATCTATCGAACCATTTATGAACTGGTTTTTACCTTAACATTTTGATGGTGTTAAAAAATGAATTTTAGTTTTGTTCTAAATTGCCTTAGCATGTTCTTGATAGAAGTTTTATGTAGTTACTAGCTTTCGCCCGCGGCTTCGCTCGCGTTAAATTCGGTATAACACACCAAGCAGACCTGTAGTTTTTGCTCTTGCGCCTGATTGATTTGTAATAGCAACGCTAAGTTTTCCCTTTTCTTCCCTCGTTCTCCCTCATATCCCACTTTTTTTAAATAAAAATTAGCCTATGTCCGTCTCCTGGTTCCCAACTATCTCTGTACCAAAATTCATCAAAATCGGTTTAGCCATTAGAGCGTGAAGAGGTAACAAACAAACAAACAAACAAATAAACAAACAAACAAACTCACTTTCGCTTTTATAATATTAGTAAGGATAAAGATACCGCCAATACCAAGGAGAGACCAACCGAACAATTCGGTAATATCCAATGTAATAAGTACCTACAGCGCCATCTCTCGGGGAATTGGGTTACTAATTAATACAAAGACGTTTAAGAAGTTTTCGGTGGTAATTTTGGATTGCGAGAACCGATTTCAATAATTCTTTTTTTGTTTGAAAAAAGATACGTTCAGGATAATAAAATATGTAAACGAAGTTAAAAAAAATGCTTGCATATACGATTATACTACAAACTTAGTCCAGAAATTATTTTGTACAACTTTTTGTCTTTTTTGTACAAAAACTGTTGTGTCAATCAAGTTCAAAATAATTTTCCTAGAAAGTCCTTATAAAGTTCTACTTTTCAGATTTTTTTCATATTTTCTAAACTTATGGTTCAAAAGTTAGAGGGGGGGGGACACATTGTTTTTTACTTTTGGAGCGATTATTTCCGAAATTATTGACATTATCAAAAAATGATTTTAGTAAACCCCTATTCATTTTTAAATACCTTTCCAACAATATATCACACGTTAGGGTTGAAATTAAAAAAGAAATCACTTTCCACTTTACATATAGGGTGGCTACCCTAATAAAACATTTTTTTCCAATTTTTATTTTACCACTTTGTCGGCGTGATTGATATACATATTGGTACCAAATTTCAGCTTTCTAGTGCTAACGGTCACAGAGATTAAGCGAGGACGGACGGACGGACGGACAGACAGACATGGCGAAACTATAAGGGTTCCTAGTTGACTACGGAACCCTAAAAACACGCTTTTATAGAAAATCGAACTAAAAATTAGAAAATAAAATGTAATAAATTCGGATTAAGAATAGTGTACCTAAATAAGAAATAAGGTTGACTGGTAGAAAATGCCCAAGGCATTAAGTCCGCCATTGTACAATGTTTTTGTTACTTGTGCATGAAGTTTTAATAAATAAATAAATAAAAATAAATGTACATTATTGCAAAAAAGCGTGGGGTGCATCTGAAGTGCTTTTTATGATATTATCAAAGTGATGATCCTTCTACTCATCTGTCAATAAATGTTTATAACTATTGACACTATGCACCCCACGCTATTTCTTATTTACACTATTCTTAATCCGAATTTATTAAATTTTATTTTCTAATTTTTAGTTCGATTTTCTATAAAAGCGTGTTTTTTAGTTTTTTTAAACTATTATTTATTTTTCATTTTTTAGTTAAATTTTTTAAACTATAAATTAGGTATTTAGTTCGATTTGCTAACTATCAACCGCCCTTAATGTGTACAAATGTGTTCTGATTGTATCTTGGTTAAGAACACATATTTAAAGGTTTCTTTCTATGATGCCAATATAAACAGTGAGACACAGAGGTGTAACCTTATTTACATATTATACAGTCAGTCACATTAATGCTTGGGTATGGAATTTTCAATCCGTGAGGATGAGTGAAAGTTCACACTCATGTTCATTCTCAGTGCCGCCGACAGATTCGCTCCTATGATTATAATATCATGTAGAGTGGTAACGGATTAAAAATTCCATACCCAAGCATTAATGTGACTGATTGTAAATGTTATGGTTTATCTCGTAATCGAATCATTTCATTCAATGCTTCACTGTTATATGGAGTTCTTCCTGTTAATTTTGAGCAATCAAGTTCTTCAATTCGTATACCGTCCAAGGATCTTCCACGACTAAGTGCCACATAAGCTTGTCCAGCAGCAAACAATCGCGGACCCAAATAAATGACTGCATGATCAACTGTACACACGACGACAGATCAACCTATACAAAACCAGTTTATGCGGATCTCTCATTGTACTTGAAATCTATGGTGTACGATCCGTTGTTGAGAGAGCAGCATAAACTGGTTTTGTATATGTTGATGTGTCGTCGTGTGTACAACCTTGCATCTTGTGGACGGTCGACGCCCAACTTAGGACTAAGAAATTAATTTTGAAATTTTCGGAGAGGGAACCTGAGAAACGTTATCATTTTATAATATCCATAATATAATTAGGTATAACCGTGATTTACCAAAAAACACTTCTTATTCACAACAAAACAAAATATTTAGGATAGAAATATCTATTTATTTTGCGGCATATAATATTAATTAGTTAAGAAATTAATTAATCCTGGCGCATCTAATTAGGATAATCGGATATTTTGATCGGATTAGTGCATTGTCATCGATCTTTGACAGGTGTGCAAAGTTTGAATTAAATCTGATCGTTCAAAGTAGGACAAAATCTAGCTCAAAGGGGTCGGTTACAAACATACATACAAACATACAGGTGAAGCTAATAAAAGCGTGTTAAAAAGATAGCAGTACCTAAATGCTAGGAAAAAATTCGCTATCAATGTCAAATTGTTACCACTGATTTACAATAATATATAATTATGTTCAAGAAAACACTAAAAGATCTTCAAAATATAATTTATTATTCGTACAATAAAACAGCACAAACAAATTAATGAACTAATAAAATCGCAATTCATATAAGTAGACAATATAATATTTAGTTACTTAATTCGCAGAATTTCCAACCAACAGAAATTGAATTTATAGCCTTAAAAAAAATACACTAGCACATTTTACAATTACGTAAGAAATACTAAATACCAGTAGGTAAATTATTCTAATACTATTCATATATTCGATTTCGTCACAAATACATATATTTACAGTTTTTATAAAATGTAAATATTATTTACTTGTAATTACATTATAATACCAAGGTCTCTGCAAAGTGAAATTAAAAATAAATTTCAAGAACTATCGAAAATTAATCAGCTCTTTTCATTTCACTCAAACAGCTTTTTCATAAATGAATTTTAATACAACTTGTGAACAGAGGCGGCAAATGCGTGGTGGATGTGGGCCACTGCAAACAGATCGCGCAACGTAACCTGCGTTGCGCGATCTGTAAAAAAAACATTAAAGATAAATCCTACAAATATACAAACATACCTACCATTATTTTTTTTTTAATTTATATCACTTTTTTGATAGCATAAATACCAGGGATGGCAAACCAATGGCACGCTCTACACAATACAATACACGGTTTGCATCTTCGAATCGAGCGAAAGCGAGTTTGTACCCGTTTAGCAGATGGTTCCACAGGCCCTCGATTTTCCAGGGCTGCGGGTTGGTTCGAAAGAGGTAGCGCGGCCCCGGAACACAAAAATCTTAGGTCTTAGTCAGTACAATAAAATTCCGACACTCCCTTCTGATCCACCCAGAGCGGGAGGAGTCATTTGATAATTTACCATCGAAAAAAAGTCCTTGAATGCCCTTTATTTTCCCGATAATCAAAATTATGTGACGGCACGTCTTTGGCCTCATTATCTTAATATTTATTTAAAAATAAAGCATGTAGATCCGTATGCGTTCGCCAACTTTGGCGGCCGCGGCCCACTGCTGGGGAAGGTCACAATGAATCTATTAAGTACCTAAGTATATAAAAACAACAAAATTTTATAAATTCATTGAGAGAAGTTTTCTTTTTGTTGGTACTAAGCAGTTAGGTTGCTACCGCCATATCAATGTGTGCAGGTGCGCCGAGTAACAAGAGCCCCCGAAGTGTAAATCTCCCCACAATCTCGGAATTGTGATGATTTATCGTATTCCAAAATCTTTCAATGACGATTTCACTTGTTGCGGTGCCGAAAGCTTAAAACGTTTAATATATTGTAATAATACGATGGGTTTAATTTGATATAAAGCTTATTTTCTTCATTTTAGAGCATTTAAAAAAAATATTGTTGTTAAGGTGAAAGCTCCAACCTACCCGCGAAATTCAAATTTTCTTACGTTTTTTGCAATTTTCAGGCCAGTGCTAGGTTGTATGTTGATTAAAATATTATTCGCGGCTGTAAGACGTATGTAATTATAGAATTATAATCAACAAAATCATCACTACAACGCTCTAAGTTCATGAAGCTGTAGGAAAGACTTTTTCTGTTTTTTTTTGTTCCTACGCCTTTATGAACTTGGAGGGTTGTATTGGTGATTTTGATGATTATAATTCTATAATTACATACGTCTTACAGCCGCGAATAATATTTTAATCAACATACAACCTAGCACTGGCCTGAAAATTGCAAAAAACGTAAATTTGAATTTCGCGGGTAGGTTGGAGCTTTCACCTTAAAACTGTATTTTTGCTAGGTATGCATTTATATTTCTAAATCAAATTCGTCTGACGATTCATCTTGGAACCTCACAAAATAAATCTAAATCTCGCCCCCAAAATTAAGGTTTGCGCCGCCGCCGCCACTGCTTGTGAATAGCATTTACTAGTTACCGATACATTCAGTTACCATTCATTCTTATAGTGAAATATTTCTGTCTGTCAAATGAATCTAAATATGAAAACAGTCATCATTAGTAACTGTTAAGGCACTTCTTAACGTAATTGACTATGATTCCTAAACAGAAAGGCGGAAAATTAACATTTATGTTATGTTGAAATGTCAACACACTGTAAGGTCACTATTAAACCGTCATTTAAATAATAATAAGCCTTCGTATTTATTTTTACATCCTCATTAGGTATACATATAAATGGGATAGAAAAACACACTCAATACCTAAATACCATTACAATATTTTATCTTACAATTGTAAACTAATCAAAGTGTTTTTTTTTGTGTGGAGTTGTATGGCAGACATCAAAGGGACGACATTAGTCATTGATCATTTAGTGACGGAGTAATAGTAACTTTTATTTTGAAATCACTTTCAGTTCATAGCTGATTTTAAATATCTTACTCACTATGCCAAGCAAAACAATCTTTTAAACAAACAACCAGCAGCTATGTACTGAAACCCTATTACAATTAACAAGATCTACTATGTAGAATTGTAGAAATATCTAACAGTTAGGTAATACTAGTTATTTTTTTAAATACTGAAGGTTGTTTTAACACATTATTAGTTGATACATACACCACAACACAACCTACTGACTAAAATTTATTTTATCAAACAATCTGGGTTTGATGATTCGACATTAGTTTACTAGTTAACATGATTAGCTTCTTTGCTTTATAAAAAAGGTGATATTTTTTTTTTCTGATTGAAGTAGCTAATCTCTCAATACGGAAATGCTCTCTTCACATTGCCATAGTGGTGCAATTGGTGCAATTAACAATGAAATAAATATTAAATGTAAGATGGACGGACCTAAGCTGCCTTCAGAGTAATCACAACTAATTCAATCAAGTAACAACTGTATTTTAAACATTTTCTCTAGTTCTGATCTGTTGAAGTTCGGAGCAATGATAAATGGACACAGATAGAATGAAAGTTCTTCGAGATTGGGTGCACTTGTTTTTATGGCCATGGCTATTTGTATGGTGACATGGAGACAGCGAGAGAGACTTAAGTATGTCAAGTTTTGAAATGTATTATTAGAAAAATATGCAAGAAGAGCACTTGTTGAGAAGTAACCATGACGTAATTTTAATGACTGCAAATTCTTTAGTCTATATAAGTGCAACAAACTTGAATCAAAAAGGGTTTTGCATGTCATGATGTGTAGTACTTGTAGTACCTTACAGTTAGATATGTTATGGATTATATCATCATTTAAAGTATCTCCATATATATGTAAAGCTCTTAGTGTAGACTGTTTGGTTCTCAAAAGGGATTCAAGAAAATCTGCTGGAATATTCTTCATTTTCTCCATATTAATACTGACTAAATTGGTGCACTGCAACATGTTGTACAAACTATCATGGGTTAGGGCAAAATTCGACAGAATAAGAGTTTCAAGGTATTTCAATTTATCAAATGGCAAATGATAAACAAAGTTACCATTTGCATTCTCTGCATTTTGTACTATAAGTGAGTTTCGAAAACTCAGAAACTTCAGGTTTGGCCAGCTTACTAGATCACCAAAGATACAGCTATCAACTTGAGATATACTTATTTCTAAATGAGTCAGATTAGGACAATAACTTATTAAGGAAGCTCGGACTTGCGAATACAACTTGAAATACTGTAGTTTAACATTCTTCACATACTTGGCAACAAAAGGCACAATGTTTTCACTTATCCTCACATAGTTCTTCATACATACTATGAGCCGGGTGTTGTCCCAAACGCAGGGTGTCAGACATAGTTGTTGCCATCTCATACAAACTTTAGCAACTGCCAATAGGGATTCAAAATCTACCATAGAAAATATGTAAATAAGTATTTCATTAGGCAGGTCGTTTATAGCGAGAGTGTTGGGGTATATTTGAGCACCTGGCACGTCGAGGTGCACCATGGTCGGCAGCGGACCGCGCGCCCGTACTTCTGGAAACAGGCGACGATTTGTGTATGTGCACATTGACACTAACTTATCACACAACTGTTCAGACACATGTTCACTGGTGGACCTCGAGCTAGTTTATTACCGTTTAAATGTATTTTAAATATATAACAGGACAAAGAATATTAATTAACCCATTAAGGTCATGAACCTTGAACAACCGTGTTAAGTATTGGTAAAACCAACTTTAGGCACACAAATAAAATAATAATACAATTGATGAATTAATACATATAATTACCTCAGGTTTACCTTGCTTCCTATTCGAGAAAATCTTAATGTTTGCTTTTGTAGAAACATAACTTATGTAAATTTTTGATTCAAATGCATCCACTACATCCAAATTGTTAAATACTCATCAAAAAGTGATAATGCGCATTTACACTTAAATCGTTCATTCCAAAGAGGGGTACAATAGTTTAAAAATCAATTTTTAAAGAAATATTAAAAATAACTTTCATCTTTGATACTATTTTTGCATGACGTTATGACGTTTTACATTTTGACGTTTTACTGACTGTTTTCTTGCGTTTAGTTTCGTTTATTTTATTTCACAGAGTTTTTACGCTGGCAGAATAAAAGAAACCGGAAGTGGGTCAAATATAACTTCTAAGGTTGTTTACATGTGAAGCTAATAAAAGTGTGTTAAAATAAATGTTATTATAGTTTAAAAGATGATTAAACTCTCTTATGTCAGGGTATAGGTAGCTTTTTATTTTGCTAGTAGCTATACAGCGTGTTGTTTTGCATCCTCGTCAAATTCAAGGACGTAACTATGCTAATGATTCTCGACCCGAATCGATAATAAAATAAGTAGGTTTTTGAAGTGAAAACTTCTTTAGCGGCGTTGAGCACTTTTTCTGTAATGGGTATAAAATCTTAAACTCGCGCCAGGACACGTGACCTGATCGAAAAAGCGTAAGACAAATTTTCTCATTCGATTTTGAACTTAACCTTCAACATTTTATGGTTTAAAATCATTTAAAGAAATTTTTAAATGTTTCCAATCAACTTTGAACCTAATGCTTCACTATCACTACATAGTATAAAACAGTCGCTTTCTCTGTCCCTATGTCCCTTTGTATGCTTAAATCTTTAAAACTACGCAACGGATTTTGATGCGGTTTTTAGTAATAGATAGAGTGATTCTTAAGGAAGGTTTTAGTATATAATTTGTTAAGTTTTTGTATTTATTTCTGTGTACATTAACTATATTTGTTGAAGATGTCGGCAAAAAGTATGCTGTCTGGGAACTTTCAACGAAAACGCTGCCTAAACCCTTTAAGATATAACAAAATAATGTATGGTGTAATTGTGTATCTTATATAGGTCCACAGAAAAGTCAGCGGTGACTAATGTCTATATCTTAAGGATAACATACTATATCCATTTTAATACTTTAACAAATGGGCAATTTTAAAGCGCTAACTTGGAAAGCTATTTACACAAATACAGTATTAATCCTTATCATTTTAAATAGGTTGGTTGGCATGAAAATTTCATGAAGATTATTTTTTCCTTTTACATCATGCAGATTAAATAAATACTTTAGGAGATATAGCAAAATCAAAATAACGCGCAACAAAATTAATTTCATGTCGCCGTGACTAGGCTGGCCCGCGCGGGCGGTGTGGGGAACAAGTCGCTCATCGCTGAGTGCGCGACCCGAACACGGGCAGACGCGTGAGCACAGAGTACGTTGAGTTGACAAGTTCCTTACAAACTAAATTCAAATCCTTTATTTGTGAACATATAGGTACAATAAGATCTAATTACATAAAATGTAATAAAACATAGGTTTTATGAAGTTTCATAATACATACCTATTAGTTAGATTCGTACTATTACCTATGGACGGACGGACAGCGAAGACTTAGTAATAGAGTTTTTACCCATTGGGGACGTAACCTTAAAAATGAAACGTACCTAATTTTATTTATACTTCGATTTTGTTATTTTTGCTATAGGCTGCTTTTTATCAACACACCACGCGGGCGAAGCCGCGGGCGGAAGCTAGTAAATATTAAAAGAGTCCAGGAAATGATACTCATTCTTAGATAATATTTGCAAAATGTATTTTTTGGTGAGTGGTTAACTCAACCACCTATATATAAGGGGAAGTTATTTGATGATTTCCCACCCCACAAAAAAACAAGGCTGATAATCAGCATGCACAGCAACAACGTCACATTACAAGAGACAGTACCACAAAATGGCCGCCCTTCGCCACTTCCTAGTGTAAAATAAATTAACCTCTCAAGGACCGCCATTTTTTACGTCAACTATCCGTCAAGCACCGCCGGGCGGGCTCTTATCGTAAGCGTAATCTGATTTTAAGACTTATCTTTACTACAAATACAGTTTTAAATTGGTCGGGGTTTGGTGGCACAAATTTGTGCCAGCGGGGCTCAACGGTAATACTTGTTTACTGGCACGTTTTTGTGCCGCTGGGGCTCTAGAGGTTAAAACTGGCCAATTGCGTGTCGGCCTATTTTACAAACTAGCGACATATGCCATTTTTGACTGCGTAGACTTAGACAGATAGTTTTGAAGTAAAAAATTCTTTAGCGGCGTTGAGCACTTTTTCTGTAATGGGTATAAAATCTTAAACTCGCGTCAGGACACGTGACCTGATCGAAAAAGCGTAAGACCAAAGTAAATAGAGGGGAAGTAGGTTATCTCCGGCCCAATTCGCGATATAATTGCCTACTGTCATAGGGTTGTCACTTTTAGCTAAATTTTAATTCAGTACCTATAAATTGGCAAGGGTCGAGAAGTTATATTTTTTACTTTTATTTTAAAGTGACTAAAATATTATAATTAAACAAAAAACACCGTAAAACAACATTCAAAACTGTCTGTCTACTCTCTGCCTGTCTCTTAGACTATAATCAAATCTGTTGTTATGATTCGAACTTTGCTTTATATGTGTATATATATAATTTAAAATTAGTCAATAACTTATTTTTAATTACGATTTCATAACTGTGGGTAGTTAGGTACTTAGTTAATATACCTACAACACTGAGAAATCGGCACAACTAAACGTAAACAAAGCAATAGCGGTAAATCAGTTGACAGATCAAAAGTACAAACATTCTAGTGGGAAAGTAGACCTACCTACCTACCTACTTCGTGATAACTCGCGGTGCTTCTTAGCGATAAGACCGCCATTGTAACCATAGATTTAACATCTTTTTGTAAAACAGTTTTGTTTCGTAGATTTTGGTGTGCAATAAAGTATATTCTATTCTATTCTATTCTACTTCCTCTGAAAACTAATATGCTAATACAACAAAAAGAAGTCAGTAGGTAGGTATCTCATTATGAAGTAAAAAATTGAATTATGCTAGAATAAGTGAGTAGCTTACCTTTCCTGTTCAATAGGTAATTTGAACTGAGACAATTCTGGAATTGATGAATTATTAAGACACCCAAACACACAGCAATACTTTCTCCCGCGGTTATCAGACATTTTTTATTCGTTTAGCGGTGCCGAAAAGCCGTGACGCGCGAACCTCGTGCAGTGTTAGCCCCGACCAGGGGGGGGACACTGCCATAGTGACTTAATATTTGAAAGATACTAGCGCCATCTATTACACCGTTCCTTGAAATAAATCACATTAGTACATTCAAGTCCGTGAGATGGCATTCAAATCGTAAATAGACTAATTATGTTATTTGAAATTATTTGTTTCTTTGAACTAAATTGCCAAATTATTTGATTGGAGTACCTAAAACTGTTTTTATATCAATAAAAATATTGCATTCGATGCTCACAAAACAACATTCAACAAAAAACGTCAAAACACTAACATTGTCACATTATTGACATTATCACAAAATGGTGGCTACGACTTGCGTTGGCGCATTTATGTAGATTTTATTCCATTTTGTGATATATTCTGTTTTGTTCGAGTTTATAATACTCCAGATAGTGGTTTTAATGGCGAAAACTGCCTTTTTCTCCATTAAATACCTTTAGCAAAAAAAATACATCGTTTTAAACACCTTAGCAGAGAATAGGCATAGTAGATATATGGCTTGCTATACTAGCTATAGGTATGTATATACACATATATGAATTAGTTCAGGAGCGGTCTACCAGATGGCAGCAGTAACAACGGGTACCAAAAAATCTGTCAAGTGGGCTCTCTATTTCATCTATATAATAGTACTCTATGGCCCCGACTGGCGCACCTCGAAAGGAGCCGAGATTTTGTTTAGTGTGCGTGCGGCGACGCATAGATACTACGGCGCACACATACAAGCCGCGCGCTATGCGTTTGTATGAAGATAACGTACTTCCCCTCTTTATACTATGGTAAGACGGATGGAGAGTAGACAGCTATCCCCTCTTTACGGCCGCCGACTCGCCACCAGTCAAATTTTCTCATTCGATTTTGAACTTAACCTTCAACATTTTATGGTTTAAAATCATTTGAAGAATTTTTTAAATGTTTCCAATCAACTTTGAACCTAATGCTTTAGGGATAAAGCTGACAAATCTATTAAATAAATTGCCACCCGCCGCGCGTCGGCGCAGCGCCGCGAAACCTAGCCCTCTGGCTATCTTCATCGTCCTTAAGATTGTGATAGAACCGTGGTCTTTGGGGGATTCGCACCGTGCTAACTACGAAGGCAATTTACGTGCTATTTACAAACGTTACGTACCTGTAGGTATGTTAGTGTAGCTAAAATTCCGTATTTCCTTGCAATTTTATTGATTGACGCATAATGACAAGAGATTCTAAAATCAATAAGACAGTGTTGTCTTTGAGTTTGCAGCTTTCTTAGTATCTAGTAGCTATTAAAAGTACTTGTGAAGGCTTTTAAGATGCAAGCACAATCATGATAATAAAATAAAAAAGGAAATCGTTCAATCGCAATAAGTACCTTCCGAGTATTAAATTGCTAAACATTTTCACTAAGGCGTTTGTTGTTTGGTAAAATAAAGTTCAGTTTATTTAAAAACCTGCTTTAAAAATAATTTGATTACAAGTATTTACAAGTAAGTTAAAAAGCACGAGTGTTATTGGTATAGGAAACCGATAAATTCTCAGCTAATTCTGTAGTAAGATCGAATGTGACGTTCCTGCTTACGTGCTTACTAAGCGCCTGTGAAAAGATGTATCGCACACATTTTTATGTGCGACAGATTACTTCCACACTTTTAATTACAAATTCTTTAGGCAGGATTCAATGATAACATAACATCCTGTAATCCCCGAAGGCTCAGGCAGGGGTGCACCGAATAGTACACCCACATTTCGCAAGTTATGTTTTAAGTCTTTTTATTCATTTATTTACTTCATTTATTTTTGTAATCACTGGGATTACAAAAATAAATTGAATAAATTGTCATGTTTGTGTACGATAGCGCAATAAATGAATATTGTATTCTACCACATAAATGATAGTACTTTTATACTGATAAAGCAATTGGTGCAAAATTATTCCCTAACCATTCCAAAATATCAAACATGCTCAACGTTAATAATCAAGTTTTCACTTCTGCCGGCACTCCCGGAGTGCACCCCGTCTTTTTTTTTTTACTTTTTTCGTATTTTCAGAAATCGGTAAGTGCACACAGGTGCGTGCATGCCGCTGTATGATACGTATGCGCCGACGCTCACGCACACTGTTCTGTGTGTTCTGTAGGTGATTCTCTACTTTTGAAGTGAAATATTCTGTAATACTGTTAAATTTAAACACACAGAGACAGATCATAAAAGCGCCGTATATTATTATTGATCAGGTACCGTAATTTTCATTGATTATTTATGACTTTTACTAGCACCTCCTAAATTTTGACGAGGATGCAAATCAACATATTGTATTTCATAAATTTTACATTTGTTTTCGGCCAGACATTTTAGAAGCCAGTCTCGGCTGTCCGAGACTGTTAAAAAGTTATCCACAGTGATAGCTATGAAGAGAATAACAACTGTCTCCTAATCGTGGAGCAGCGGCGAGGCAGAAACTATTGTCTAACAAAGTGCCTATGTGCTCGCCGACAGTAGTGCATGAAACCAATAACGCGACTTCGATTATCTACAGACAGCAGGCACACACCGCAGGAGTTGCAGTCGTGTTAAGTAAATTGTCCTAAACCACTCTACAAAGCAGCTCATGCAACCTTAGTGCTGGATTTAAGGCGGGGCAAAAAGGGGCATTTACCCGGGGCCTCCATAGGGAAGTGGCCTCTTCAATTTGATTTTTATTGCCAAAGAAAAAAAAGTCTCATACCAAATTGTTCGTATGAAGCTATTGATTTATACAGGTTCAATGCGTGGCCGCTTTTTCGAAATCAAAATATAATTAAGGAAGTTAGGCAGGCCAAAACAATAAAAAAAAACTGCATTTGAGAGCATGGGCGTCATTTAGCTCGTGCTGCTTGATGCCATGGAATTTGTTAGTATGTAAGAAATTGTGCCACAGTATAATCACTCTCAAACTATCATATTATATTATCCTTATCCTTCCTTACTAATATTATAAAAGCGAAAGTGAGTTTGTTTATTTATTTGTTTGTAACGTCTTCACGCCTAAATGGCTAAACCGATTTTGATGAATTTAGGTACAGAGATACCTGGACCCTGGAGACGGACATAGGCAATTTTTTTTTAAAGTGGGATATGAGGGAGAAAGAGGGAAGAAAAGGGATAACTTAGCATTGCTATTACAATAAATAAGGCGCTAGGGCAAAAACTACAGGTAGCAGATACCTGCAAATCAGGAAAGGAGAACTGTGTTACCCCGAATTTAACGCGAGCGAAGCCGCGGGCAAAAGCTAGTGACATAATAAAGGCTAAAAATAAGTTTCTGGAGTCGTACTACCGCTACCAGCTCACCTATTTTTTTTAAGGCGCTGTACAAAGCAAACACTTCGTAAAACGTCTAGTTTTCGTCGCAAAGTTAGCCGTATCTGTAGCTGTACATGCCACTAGTCAAAAAAAAAAATACCGTGTACCTATAGTTCAATACATGAAGTAAAGAATTAAACAAAATCAGTTTACTTAAGTGGTCTAGAACCTAATACGAAAATATCTATAACAAAGGAAATTTTATAGACTAAAGAGATATCTAAAATTTTTCAAACACGGCACTGTATTTTTTTTATATTCAATTAAAACTGCAAAATGACCTACATTTTGGCGGACATGATATTCAAATAAAATCAAACACCGAAATATTTTCGACCTTATTTCTATTCTTTCGATGCAATACTGTCGTGTACTTGTATCAGATCATGCCCAGTCTGCAGCTAGCCTTACTTCCGCGAATACCTAAAGATTAGCTTGTTACCGCGCCTTAACTGACACGCGCAAAATTTCCCTTTTTCAACCCTATGAAAAAACATTTTCACTTAGGTTCCTTTTTTGTTCCTCCGGATTGGCAGTTCTATGGGTTCGCATTTTCGACCGGTGAAGACAGAGACTGAAATAGATTATGAGCCCATTGTCCCGAGGTCTAAATGGAAGTTATGGCATACAAACAAAACATAACACGTGGAAATGTTAATCTCAAATTACAAATCTGAATTTATTCAGGGAAAAATGTAAAAAAATCGAGGTTTCGGCTAATGTAAGTACTTAATCGTCTAGTCTTTAACTATAAGTCGCCTAAGTAACGTTCGGTAGTACGGTAGGTCGAAACAATTCAAACCTGACCAAGGTACGCTATCCAAGATAGTTTTTTAAACTTTTCGAACTCTCTTCGCTAGTTCTTGATGACAGACGAGGCGTTGTCGGACAGCGCTCATTTTTCATTAAGCAAATTATGAAAATGCATCGTCCATACTAAGCAAGGGTACACGTACACGGTACCGAGACATTTATTTTATCAAAGTTCCAATTGTAATTTTTTTTTTCGTTATTATTCATTTTTACACATACTAAAACTTAAAAATTAAAAATATACTTTGCCGGTGTCGGGAGCATGATTATTCATTTTTTTTAGTACTAAGTATATACAAATTAGAACAGGCTTTTTTCGTCTGTACAAAATTGTTGTGGGCACCTCCATTTCATGGTTGCCGCAGGGCCTCCACACTTTTAAATCCGACCCTGTCCAATCGGCTCTGGGAAGATAGATTATCGGGTAGGTTAAAAATTGGCCAAGCGAGTTTCCAAGCATCGATAAAAAGATTGTAGTCTGAAGTAAATGAGGCTGGAGAGATCTTTTTTTAGTTCGTTGTCGGGGTTATTCATTTTGCTTTAAATTTTTAAATTTGGTTGGTTGTCTGTCGGTGCTGACAGCTAAATACATATAGGGCAGTATTTCGAAACAAATCTCACTCGTGGTCTTGAGAAAAACTCGGTCTCAATGTAAGACCATGGTCTTAAGATGTTTCTTGATAATTAATAAATACAGTTTCAAGATGATCTCAGCTCTATACCTAGTCGCACCACATTTTATACTTATTAATAGACAGTTTGAAATGTGATCTCTATTTTACCACATATATTATTTAGCATAGATAGAATGTTATCTAATATTGATGCTTAAAAGGCCAAAGTTGCCAGAACCTGGAACGTAAAAAAAAATCTGCACTGTCAAAAAACTATTACGAAGAAAGTTTCTGTTGAGAAATTCTTCTATTTTAACTTTAATATTTGTTAATAACTGACAATACTCGCGTTTAAACGCGTCGCGTCACAAATAACAAGTAGTTTTGTCACGTACCGTACACAAACCAAAACAAGTCAACCAATTGTCAAACGTGATTTTAAGGAGCAGATGATCCTAAGTTAGGGTCTACCATGTGTCTTGAGATCTTAGCGATAAAACCGAAATATTAATCAGTAGTGATCTCATTTGAAAATCGAGTCGCAAACCGGGTTTCAATATTTTATTATTAAGTAATTGTATCGATATCTCAAATGCGGCCGGGTTTCAGAAGTTTGAATGGTTGAGTAAGGGCATTTTTCGAAAAATTCCGGGCGTAACACCAACATGATGTTTGCATGCCGTAGGTACGCAGCACCCCGCTCACCACTCGCCGCCGCGCTGTCACTCATAGCACACCGCGCACCGCTTGTCGCCGCAAATAGTTTACCGCACACTGCTTACCACACGCCACTCACTTCCCCTCTCGTGTCTGCTGTACGCAATGATGAGAGATCTCTTCTCCTCTTTGCTTAATCGTCCCCACTGAAGCTAGGTAAATACATTTTTTGCCTGCTGCCTGCCTGCCTGCTTTTGAATGCTGTCTTTTATATGAAGCGACTGCCTATCTGACCTTCGCAACCCAGTTAGTACTGGGTTAGTGGTTTCACTTTCAGGCCACTGTCTGTTACGACTGTCGAAGATCTACAAATGAGAGCCGGGACTCACGCGGAGGCGAGAAGTGTAAAGAACAAAATCTCGCCTCGTCTCCGCTTCGGTTGAATCCGGCCTAAAGTCTAGGCCTGCCGCCTACGACTGCCTAACACAGACTTTTGATAATCATTACGCAATCTTAAATAACTATCCATAAATGTTGTGAAATTTTGACAACATGCAAAACATGGGTGGGCCAGGTCCTTACTCAATATGATTATATTGATTAAGATAAATAAAACTGCTTTTTGCTATGTAATCATTGCAAATATTTTAATAAATATAAACAACCAAACAAAAAGTAATTATAAAGTGAAGCCATAAAAGTTAAAAGAACGATGGTGGTAAGTACGTTGATGCAGGTGTTGACACCGTTCCAGAATTAGTTCCTGACGGCGGTATGTAGCCAGGATTCGGTACGGCCGCTGGTGCCGGCGCCGTTTGAGGACTGGCATATCCTGGAGACGGCGCCGGTGACGGTGGAGACGAAGTATTTGGTGGTAAATACGCTGAACTTGGTACTGATACTGAACCACCTATGCTTGATTGACTGTTTGTCGATGTTGAAATCACGGTTTGACCAGATGTCGTAGTTTTAGACGTCCCCAACGGTGGTAGGTATGACTCAGAGGGAGTCCCCACTGGTTCAGTTTGCACGGAGGTGCCAGTGCCGGTAGATACTTGTCCTGAGCCAGAAGTCACAGAAACACCACCTATACCCACAGTGGCACCACTTGAAGTACTTCCACCTGAACCACCAGCTGTCGGTGGTAAGTATTTAGGAGCGCTTGTTGAGACTTCTGATGAGCCCTGGAGAGTCGGAGAGAGTGTAGGTGATGGAGCGTTGGATGGATAACCTGAACCACCTTGAGACGAGCCGCTGTTATAGCCGGTTACACTAGCTTGTGATCCAGTAGTAGCCTGAGACTTAGTATTAACCTGAGCTCCAGTTGAAGATGCGCCATAGCTGTAGCCGGCGTTAGCGCTACCAGTAGCGGAGGACCTGTAGTTATACCCGCCGCCAGCGGTTCCTGCGGGGGCGGCGGTCGCAGCAGTGGTCGTGGTCCCCGCAGTTTGTCCTATGTTGACGGTGTCGCCGCCTGCTGGCACGGGGTACGCGTAAAACATTTGCTGCGTCAGCGTCCTGTCAACATTCGGTGCTTGAGTGGGTGCAGGAGTGGACCTACTCTGCGGCAGGTCAAATGATACACTCGGCTTGTCGTACACGTACCCGTCTTGTCGCCGCACTCGAACTCGAAGACTTTCTTCAACGAACTCGCTCGTAGCTTGGACAGGAACTGTCGTCGCACTACATTTAAATAACAAAGAAGGGAGTAAAAAATAAAAACATCTAAACTTTAACCGCATTTTGTATAAGAAACTTAGAAGACAAACTATAAATTGTAAAATACAAATTTAGCTTTGTCTACTAGTATTTATAATAATTTCGAGGAAGTCATAAGACCTCGGGGTTTATTTCAAAACCATTCTTTAGTTAACCCTTCTTTCGCTCATAACGATACTTTTTTTTTTTTCGGGTGTGAAATCATCCAATGACTTCCCCCGCTCTGGGCGGAGCGGGGGGGCATGTCAGACTTGTACTGACTAAAACCCACCCATGTTCCTTCTGTTGCCCTTTACGTTCCGGGGCCGCGGTATCTCTTTCGAACAACCCGCAACCCCGGCTCATAACGATACTAGTGTTTAAGGTAGACAGAAACTAAACATTCTACACAATTTATTCTTTTACGACATACCAAAGGATAGACAGAACAGAAAAATGCACGAGCAAATAACTGGTGGCTTTGAAAATAGGCACCGTATTATTTTAACGGCTTGCACCTTCATTCAAGTTTCAAGCGTGCGCGAGGCGACTATTGATGTCTTCATTTTCTATGTATTTTAAAAATGTTTAAACGGTATATCTTCAAACAGCACGAAGATTTTTCCGTTCTGACTGTTGAAAGCCGGATAGCCAAAACAATCTTCCTGTTGTTTCTGAGCCATCATAGATCTGTATTAGGTATACATACCTATTTACATTTTAATTCCTAATTATCTAGTGTTTGTATCGAGGTTAGAATAAAATCTTCATAATATTAAGTTATCAATGTGTAGTAACTGTTTAGGGACAAGTTTGTCCAACTTTACTCCGCCGCTTGCGCATCGCAGCCTCCTTAGGGTTATTGCCTAACCCATTATTTTGTGGTTTTCTTCAATTACAGAAATGAAAATTAGATCTTCTTCTCTGTTAATACCAATCTCACGACCTTTCGTAGTGTCTAGGTACAGCCTGTGGTACAGGCAGCATCAGAAATTTTACATTCTTAAAGTTTTGATCGGTTACTTGACTAATAAATAAAAATATTTAGAGAACGCGAATTTATTCAATTTAATAAGATGTTATTAAATTTTGGCTTCAGAACTACTTTTAATTTAATTAGATTTAATCATATTTCCACTACTTAATAAAATTGATACTATTAATATTTATGCCCTGGAATTATTTAACTGTATTTTCAATTTTAACGAGTACAAAAGATAAAGTAATCTTATCTGAACCTTCATAAAAATATTGCTGTGTTGTTCTTGTAAATAAAAGTCTTGTATCATATTGCGTAACCGTTAAACAAAAGGACAGTAGTTATCGCGCATTTGCTTACGGACCGCACCTGCGATATTAAAAACTGTGTACCTACATTCTTGTTTTGTCACAGTTCATTGGACAGGCTAGCAAGTAGTACTTGGGTACGTAGCATAAGTATAGGTAACAAGCAAGTGAAAGGAAGTAGTTGTTCGTGTCCCGGAGGCCGGACCTCCCACCAGAATTAGTTTCAGTCATAGATTAAGTTTCTGTGTCAAACGCTGAGCACGTTCCTCGAAGTTCTTACAAATAAAACCGGTATGTTAGTACGTATACATATTTTTATTATATTACATATAATAAAAAGAGTAATTTATTCGATAAAATAATACTTATTTAAGATATATTTTTATAATATATAATTTGATATTAATATAGATACCAAGCTAGTGCAGCAAAGAGGCGACACCCCGCGTTACTTTCTTAGTTGTTTTGATCTCATTAGAGGCCTCTTTTCTTTCCATTTCATACTTCATACATTATCCATAGTTTTCCTCATGTGTAGTGTACTCGTTTCTTAATTTATCCATTCGCGTAACACAACAGATACCCTTTAACTTTCTCTTCTCAGCCACATACAAATTCTGTTCATTCATTCGTTTTGTGGCCCTACATTCTGATCCGTACAAGACAGCAGGTCTAACCATTGTTTCATAAATCTGTCCCTTAATTTTGAGGTGAATGAGGGAGTCGCAGATGTAGACCTGTCGCCATTTCATCCATCCACTGTTAATCAGCAAAGACTCAAAAAATACCAATAATTTAACATTTAACGCCAATATTTGTAATTTGCAGGAATATGGTACTAAAGTTATACTACCTGGAGGATGGACCGCCGTCCCTATCCTGCAGACAAGTCCTGGAGGTGTTGAAGGTGCCTTACGAGAGAGTCAACGTCAACTTTTACAATGGAGAGCATATGACCGAGGAATATGGAATGGTATGAACATACGAACGTAACGAGGTTTGGTGTACCACATAAACTAATTATAGCAGCTAGATAAGCCGACGAACGATGCACAGAACTGATCGTTGTGCTGGAAGCAGAAAGCACTGCACATAATTATTATGTATTTCTTTTGAATATGATTGACAATGATAGTGATAGTAGGTGAGAAGGGCACAATCAGCAGTTAATTGCTGCTATCACAGAGATTATTGTAGACCGATGTAACATCTGCAGAACTGTGGATTGTTCGAAAGCGATATCGTAGCCACGGAACGCACTGGCGAAAGAAGGAACATGGATAGGTTTTAGTCAGTACAGGCTTGAGACTATTGAGATAATTTCCCATCCGAAAAATAAACGACCATCTTCCGATTTTACATATTACCATCTACAGAATACAATACCATGTCAGTAATATAATATAACACATTGATAATGTGTTTATTTCAATTTCCACAGCGTGCAAACATGCGTTATGCGATTCACCTGTCTTGTAAAGCTATCAAACAATTGAGTTCATTGTAATTGAGGCTGAGACTACAGAACTGCCCTAGTCCATATTCATGTGTAGATACTTAGATTAAATTGATAAAACGTTGTCATTGGCCCCAATTGCTAGTTTGCTACTGACAGTCAAGTGACTAATGCTCATTTTGAAGGAAGAAAAAGGCCTATCTAGGCAAAGTTTCAGAAAACTTAACAATATGCAGTATGCTTGTTGTTCGGATTATAATTACGACACATTCATAGTGAAGCTTTTCAATTTTCAGAAAAACCCACAAAAGGAAATACCGGTGCTTGAAGACGATGGGTTCTTCTTGAGCGAAAGCGTCGCAATCATTCAATACATTTGTGATAAATACAAACCTGACTCTCCTCTGTACCCGAAAGATCCTAAAGTAAGGTAATTAGCTCACCTTAATATTAAAAGAGGGTAAAACTGATTTATCAATTTCATTGCGTAAGTAGCTACCTATTTTTACTTGATTCCGAAAAGGCTGAACTGATTTTGACTGGCCTTTTACTGGTAGATAGCTGATATTTTATTTTAGAAATAAGATTAGAGTTCCGTGCAAAAAAATACACCACAACATGAAACAAAATGAGATTCAACATTATCGTACTGCGTGAATTTGAATGTTGGGTTGTGAAAAAGAGGGATGAAAAAAGATTGCATGCAGCAGAGATGAGAATGTTTAGATGGATGTATAGAAAAACTAAAATGGATAAAGTAGGAAATGAGCATATAAGAGGAACTTGGAAAATAATACTTGTTACCAAAAAGATCAAAGGGAATCGTCTGTCTTGAAGCCCATTGATGAGGACGGATGCAACACATGTGCATATAAATATGAAAAGAGTGCTGAATATAAATATTGACTGGATTGAATGAAGAGAGAGAGAGAGGAAGACCAAAAACCAGGTGGCTGGATTGTGTGGGGAATGATGAAGAAAAACGAGTAAAAGATAACGTGGCGATTGACAGGGCATAATGAAATAAATAAACGTGTTGCATCGACAAAACAAACAACATGGGACAAGGCAGAAAGATGATGATGAAAATGCGATTAAAAAAGGGTAATCAAGTAATACTTATTTTATAATTGCACGCGAATTTTAGTCGCGGTCTACAGCTAGTAAATATTAAAAGGCCATTGGTTACAATTGCATTTTTACATTAAACTTTATGGCATTAATTATGGTAATTTGAGGTGTATCCGGTTTAAATAATAGTGCCGTAATCATTTATACGGCTTTTTTAATTTTTCCTTTATTTAAATTATTATAGAGTTATTATATAAATTATTATAGAATTATTATCAAAAGAAAGGATTGTAAGGGATATTAACTGAAAGAAATGTTTAATTTTCTACGTTTTATAATTTCAGGGCTATTGTCAATCATCGACTGATGTTCAACTTGACCTCGTACTACCCTGAAATACTTTCTTACTGCGTAAGTTTTGTGATACGTATACCTAGGAACTTTAAACAAACAAAGATTTTTAAATGTATATAGATAAGAGGATTTCACACACATTTTAAAACCCAAACTCAAAGCATTTATGAATGTCAAAAAAAAAACAAAAAGGTGAAGCTAAGTTCCAGTCACAAAGCATAATAACTTGTGTATTTGTAAATAAGCAAATAACGTTATCTGAATCGGAACATGAATCTGTGAAAGTGGCCACTGTAATTAATTTTATTAAAGAGCTTTTTAAGCTATTGGTAGACAGTGAGAACAGATCCAAATCATCGAACAATGTCTTGTTTTTTTTTGCTTTACGGCGATGAGGTACCAGCTGTAGTACGGCAGGCAGAGACTGCGAAAAATGGACGAGCGGACATCTCTCGTCGAATGTCAGTCCTCGAATCTATGTAAATAGAAAGATGTGCAATTGTGCAAGTTAAGAGCGTCCAGAGTAAAATATGAAATCAATTATAGGGAAAGTCCTAAAAATAGCACTTTTATTATTCACTTTCATCGCATTAAGTAAAAACCAATACAATTAACAAGTACGCTATCGCATTCATAGATGAAAAAAAAATCGTCGATTACCTAAATCCTATTTCATATGTAATTCCAGATCATGCCCATTTACTTCGACTACAAGCGAACTCCTGAGGGTCTGAAGCGCGTCCACCGAGTTTTGGATTTGTTCGACACATACCTGGAACGTCTGGGCACTAGTCATGCTGCCGCTGACCACCTGACCATCGCTGACTTTCCTCTTATCAACTCCACCATGGGTCTGACCGTTATTGACTTTGATTTCTCGCAGTACAAAAGGGTTGGTAAACGTTTTACTTCATATTTAATAGTAATAATTTGGTCATTTGATTTTGGTGCTGACTTTACTGGCCTGCACTGTCTATTTTGCTATATTACTATATTTACCATCACTCAATTTCAACCTATACAGATCTATCCATCATCCCTCGGATCGGATTTTTCACCCTCAGAATTAACACTCATCCAAACGTGTGGATATCTAATTAAATAGTAGTACCTGGACGAGCGAGGTCTACTCGGATGAAAATAGAAAAAACGAATTTACCCAGATATGAGACTTGTGAAATCGATTTTTTCCCTCGTAAACCCCTATAATGCAACTTTAATCAAAATCGTTAGAGCCGTTTTTAAGAACGTGTAATAAATAAATACAAATATTGCTCATTTAATACATAAGACTTAAATAGGTTTGTCAGAATTAAACTTATTAAAAACCGGTACTAAATAATTAATAAACAGTAGAAGTCCCTACCCATTTCTTAGATTTTCACAACTTTGTTAATATTTTACAGGTTACCAAATGGTACAACGACTTCAAAAAGAATCACCCGGATTTATGGAGTGTCACTGAAGAAGGAATAAGGCTTATGAAGATCTGTGCAGACAACCCGCCGGACTTATCACACCTTAACCATCCCCTCCATCCGGCTAGGAAAGCTAAGGAATAGTACCTAGCTATATTTCATTAAGATTTTTCAAGTCAATAAAAATATTAATATTCAACAGTCAGTATTTATTTTTATTTTATGTATTATATCAGGATTAGTTAGTAGTAGTATATCAGGATTTGTTTTTAATGATTCATGCTTGTAATTTAGAAATATGCAACTTTCTCATTTTTAGTACCACAAGGTAGGTATTTCATAACTGCCTCAGAAATATTAAGAACACCTTCTCCTTTGTTCGTGTCAATGCTCCGATTTATTTAAATTTTCTGAGCCCAGGATGTGGCCACGCTAATCTCGGCGTCCATGGCGTCCTTAAAGACCTCTGCTCTAAAGTGCAAGTATAGGGAGGGACACTTCGGTCATTCCAGCAAGTAGGACATCGTCTGGTCGAGTGCATCGCACTCACATTGCGTGTCGGAGAGATCTTTAATGTGGAATGCCCCATTTTGCCAAATTATCTTTAGGTACAGCTACTTACGTGCGCAATCGGTTAAGTGTTTTCCATAAAGGTAGACTTTAGATTAGATCATGACCAGGACGCAAATGTTCCTCGTCGCCAAGACCTCTCGTCTTAGCCCAAGGACCCAAGGGCTTTCCCTAGAGATGGCGTGATGGCTTAGACGTGATACCACCAGGGCTGGTTCAAGACAGCGTGAGAAAAGAAGTGGGACAGCGTGGGCTAGGAAAGAAAATAACTCTGCTAGTCCTTGACCGTTACAATCATGGATACAAAACAGAGCATTATTTGAGGACGCTACTGTACACTATATTGAATGTCCTTCCATTTGGTGCAAATAAATACAAATTACGGGCACTGGAACTCACTCACTGAAACACCGGACACTCGCGAACCTGCAACATACAGCTGCCCATGGGAAAAACATGGCTTTTCAAAATGCACGCCTGCTAACTGTATTATACGCCCTTGCGCCTTATTTATTGTAATAGCAAAGCTAGGTTTCCCTTTTCTTCCCTCTTTCTCCCTATTCCTCCAGGGTTCCAACTATCTCTGTACCAAAATCCATCAAAATCGGTTTTGCCATTTAGGCGTGAAGACGCAACAAACAAACTCACTTTCGCTTTTATAATATTAGTAAGGATTTATTTAAATTCTATCTAAATAGAGCTCTATCTAGTATCTAGGTTCTTGGGTTGGAGCAGTGTTCAACCTGAGTTCTGCGCCACATGATGTTGATCGATGATGTTTGTTGTGGAGTTGGAATGCGCACGATTCTGGCTTAAACGGTTTTAACCGGAGAGCAAAAGTGTCGTAGTATTGTCCTTGTTGGTTAAGTGCCCATAACAACTTATCTTCTCTATTAGCAAAATCGCTGACTGAGCCGCCAGAGCCAGTTGTCCGCGTGCTAAGAACTCCATACAATACCATACCCATTGAAACGAGACAGACCGACTTGGTATTTTTTGCTTACGTAGTTCTTACCTCCGCGGTTAGATGGCAAGGTTTTAATAAGTCAACACTGGTACTATGTTACTCCATCACCTTGATAGTATACTCTGTAAGAACTGCACATGGTTTTCATATTACTGCCATAATTTTTCATCATTCTTGATTATATAATTTTTAAGCATAGTAACAGTCACCTAAAAAAGTTGGTGTTGTGCTTGTGAGTCTTATTTAGAGAGACTATTTACCACCGCCATTCATGATGCTACCTGCCTCCCTTCATTGTATTAGATTTTAAGATGTATTAGAAAGTAAAAAAAAACACACGGGTAAATATAAATCCTAAATAGGTTCTTTATTGCTCAGCCCACTGATGATCAATACCTGCTTAAATAGGTAGGTAGGTAAGTAAGTACAAGAATATTTTTATAAACCATAAATGCTTCGGTCACTAAATAATTGTTCCTAAACTTCTTAATTAAATACATCGGTAATAATAACTGACCGATCATACACTGAGGTCATTATCTTCAAGAAATTCCTTTGCCGATACGCATCTCCGCATGTAGCCTAGACAGGCGTTAGAACAGCAGTCCTTATGGCTGATACACTGAAAATAGTAATACAGAAGCGCATTAAAATAACTAAAAAGCGATAGTTGCAGGTTAGGCATGGAAGCCAAGGTACTGGCTACCAAGGGAAAAACATTATAGTGATAAAACAAGGTATAAACCAAAACGGACCCTTCACAGCGTCAACGAAATATTGTGCCGATAGGTGCATTGTATTGTAAGTAGAGTGGTCATGGAGGCACTTACTAGTATTAAAACAGTCTGTAGAACAAAAATATAAATCTTGACAGAGAGATATTTCCTTACCTATAAGATTCCTAGGTATCTAGGTATGGACCAGAAAGAACTAAAAAAGATATCACAATGACGGGTTGAACTTTTCCACCCATTATATAAAAAAAAAGAACCTGTGCTCTATACCCACTACCCAGACCCTTACGATCCGAAGTCTTTTGAATATTTGCAATAATTAACTTTTTTTTACAAAACAGTGTTGAGTCAGTTTCTATATCAGAGACTTCGTCCGTAGGTACCTATGTATGTATGTATATGTGGTCGCGTGGTCAAACAGCAATTGTTTGCTACGCGGTTACGATTGTATTCAAACCTTGTTGGTTGTGACAGATGATAACAAACTTACCCTTTAGTTGAATTGTTATAAAATCACTAGAATAGCAAAGGTCTGAATTACCTTTAAATTATATCTAATCAAATATGTCCTTACCACACTCCATCCCAGCCGAGCTTGCCATCGTCGATAAAAACAAAACAAGGAAAATTATTCTAAAAACTTACAAATTCTCCAACTTTAGCACATGCCACGTTCTCCATCACACTATTTAGTTGTACAACTACTTCATCAACCGGTAGTACTGGTGCCACTTCGGGTTTTGCAACACTGTTTTCTTTTTCTGTATCTTTAATTGGAACATCCTTTGTGACTATGCTACATGTCACGTATGCTGAGAGAGTAAGGAACAGAAGAATGGTAGTGAAACGACGCATTGTGGTCAGGTGCAGGTCGATACTAACGGAGTTTAGTGTTCGGGTATTCATATAGGGTCAGTTGACATTCGCATTAACGGCACCCGTATGGCGCCCGATAACGGAGGTATGTATCATACACTGTTTACAGGACGTTGTTTTTGACCGTGCAGTATGTTTTATTGGTTACGAGTCTTTCTTTTGTTATTTTCGGCACTAAAATAAATATTTCGGATTTTTCCTGCACTAGATTATTTGTAATATCTACACATTCTTTAGCTAAGTACCATAATATTGTAGAGCGCATTATGCACAACCTTTTCGTTCAAAGAAAATATTCACCTAATAAAATTACAAAAAGGTATTTATAGGAATACTTAAACGAAATAAATAAACTTTTTGGTGGACTTCGTAGCTAGCTTCAATTATTTTTTGGAGTCAGATATCTGTGGCACACAACAGAAATGGTCGATTCTGAGATTCTGACAACAGTGATTTGTGCAGCAAGAGAGCAAAGTTATTTATTGCTGCGATTGCTGATTTTGAGTCCCGAGCAAGCGTAGGATTCTAAGATTGAATCACGAGCGTAACACAAGTTTTTTCATTTCATCTAAGTTGTATTTCTACTATATTGTACCTAACAATACAATTAACTTCGTGTGGCATGGAGCAATCTGGTTTATGCTAATTGGCAGAAGTGACGTTCCAGCTGCCTAACTAGGCAGCTGGAACAGTATTTAAATAGTATCTTGCTGAACAGTGGTTCAGCTATAACTATAGCTGAACCACTGTTCAGCAAGATATCGACCATAGGGACAAAACTCAATACCAAGGGAATTAAATAAAAATATTCTAGTATCAAAAATAACCATGTCCATTTATTTTTGGATGTACTTACCTAATAAATTGACAAAGGTACATACCTTACATAATATAGGTACTTATATGTCTATCGTTAACTCTTTTTTTGAATAGGTAATAAAAAATCATCACAGGACGGGCGGTGTAACAATTAATTTATAGAATAAGTAAAGCTAATATTTTAAATCTTCGTTTGAACATAATTAAGTCACGCATCTTTTCGAGTAGCCCAGGCAAGCCCGCGAGCAGCAGTCATTGTGGTAAATACACTGGAAATGAGAAAACAATAAGTTCAGTCCTCAATATAGGTACCTATAACACACTTAATTCAATTTATATTTGTACTAGCTTTTGCCCGCGGCTTCACTCGCGTAAAATTTGGGGTAACACAGTTCCTCTTTCCTGATTTGCAGGTACCTACTACCTGCAGTTATTCCCTTGCGCCTTATTGATTTGTAATAGCAAAGCTAAGTTTTCCCTTTGCTTCCCTCTTTCTCCCTCATATCCCAATTTTTTCTAAAAAAATATAGCCTACCTATGTCCGTCTCCTGGGTCCCAATTATCTCTGTACCAAAATTCATCAAAATCGGTTTATGCATTAAAGCATGAAGAGGTAACAAACATACAAACTCACTTTCGCTTTTATAATATTAGTAAGGATTACACTAACAAATAGCTCTTCGTAATCTCATCTAGAAAAAGCAATTTCATCACAATAAGTTTTTCAGTCAAGAGGTTTTAATTCGATTTTTTGTATGCATTCGTTACCAGATGTATCTAATGTTAATACACTATCATCTGAAATTTTTAATGAATGTAATGACGGATTTCAGTTACTGTTCGACAACAGTGGAATATGGTCATAATGCAATTTTGCTTCCTCCCTGGTGAATAGCGTGATAATATATAGCCCATGTCCTTCCCAAGTTGAAATCTATCTGGTAGCCAAATTTCATTACAATCATATCAGCCGTATAGTCTTGAAAAGGTATAACGTTTGAGCGTGAAAGAGTAACAAACTCTAATATAAGTATTAAAATTGCATGCAGCAGACATGATGCATAGAGTAAAATGGATAAAGTCAGAAATGAGCATTTAAGAGAAAGGCTGGATGTTTTGGTATGGACAGTTGATGAGTAGGGATGCAACACACATGATTAATAGAGTGATGAATATAAATGTTGATGGATGGAGAGGGGGAGTAAGTCCAAAATAAAGATGGGTGGATTGTCAGGAATGATGTGGATTGTCAGGAATGGTGATAGACACAAGTATAATACTAGAAATAGGGACCAATTGGTTCAGCCGGGTTTCAGGTTAGCTAAAGTAGGTAGACTCATCTTTCATGGGGTACTGTTTGAAATGCTACAATAAAATACCTCCCCACATTCTTCAACTGAATGAAACGAAATTTAAATCTTGTATTAAACGCACACTATGTAGGCAAGCATATTATAAGTTGGGGGATTATATTGATGATAAAAATGCTTGGCTCAATGCTGGTCCTGCTCCACAAGCGTAGGGGTAAACTCATTGATTAGTATCCGAAGCTATAGTGGAAGCTGCAGAAGATTGTAAGACTATTTTTGTAATGTATAGAATCAATTCTCTAGTATTGTATAATTATTAAGCCCATATGTGAGTACTATGTATTATCATTGACTTGACGAAGCCCTGGTGGTTGATAGTGTCATGCTCACTTGAATGTCTCGCTGATGGTGGCGAGTGTGTCGGGTCATTTAGCTCCCTTCAAAATGGTCGAGCTGAATGGGGCTGATCCATACGTCATGTTCGTGAACGGGCGCTGTCAGTTTAGACTGGTAATTTTTTTAGCTACCACGGTCATTTTTTTAGCTACCACGGTCATTTTTTTAGCTACCACGGTCATTTTTAATTTATTTCGATTTTAAATTGAATTTTGCTTTTTATTTACTCTGGACGCTCTTACTGTGCACGTCTTTCTACATCGTTCTCACATATTTGTAAAATCTCAACATGAATGATGTAAATACGATTTTGTAAAAAATTAAATATTAGGTCCTTACATATGAAATTGGCGTTTTGTATGGAAGGAACAAAAAGTCGAATATTTTTTAATATAATATATTTAATTAATCAAAGTATGAACCATTGTTTTCAATGCACTTTTGCCATCTTATAGGTAGTTCATTGATCCCTTTACTAAAAAAACCAGTCGGACGGGAATCAATAAAATCTTTGAAGGCGATTTGGACTGCCCCATCGGAGTTGAATTTTTTCCCTTGCAAAAAGTTATCCAAATTGCGAAAAAAATGGTAATCTGTTGGAGCAAGGTCCGGGGAGTACGGAGGATGTCTAAGACATTCCAATTCAAGCTCTTCTAATTTGGTAGCCGTCTGTTGCGCAGTGTGTGGTCTGGCGTTGTCGTGAAGCAGCAGTGGCGTGGAGCGATTGACCAGCCTTGGTTGTTTAGCCGCCAGCTTTTCCATCATGGTTTGTAATTGCTGACAATAGACATCAGCTGTAATAGTCTGGCCAGATTTGAGAAAACTGTAATGAACAATACCGGCACTAGTCCACCAAACGCTTACAAGTAACTTTTTTGGGGTTAATTTTCGCTTGGGGCAGGATTTGGCTGGCTGGCCAGGATCCAACCATTGCGCTGAGCGCTTCCGATTATCGTAAAGAATCCATTTTTCATCACAGGTAATGATTCGGTTTAAAATACCTTCATTGTTGTGCCGGTTCAGTAATGTAACGCAGCAGTCGACGCGCGTTTGCCGGTTTGCTTCAGTCAATTCGTGAGGTACCCCACCTTTCAAGCTTTTTAATCTTCCCAATTTGCTTCAAGTGAATTAAAACAGTTTTATCACTAACATCGAAGCCTGCAGCTAACTCGGACGTGGTTTGCGATGGGTCCGCTTCCACAATAGCCTTCAATTCTCCATTATCAACTTGGGTCTCAGGCCGTCCACGGGGCTTGTTCTGCAGGTCGAAATTTCCAGAACGAAAACGTTGGAACCAAAAACGAACTGTGTTTTCTTTTGCAACATGACCGCCATACACATCATTCACCCTTCGAGTCGTTTCCGCAGCACTAGTGCCACGGCGGAACTCGTACTCGTAAATAATGCGATATTTTAAATTTTCCATTTTGTAAAATGAGTGACGCAAACAGAAAAAACAGAAGAAAAAAAACAAATGAATGACGGTCATCGAAGCACAAATACATGAGTAAATAGCTGTACAAATTTGAATTTGGAATTCCTTACCAAAGAGGAGAAATTCGTGATTAAAGTGGCCAGTACGAAAAACGCCAATTTCATATGTAAGGACCTAATATTATAATTTAAAAGAGTGTCCATGGAGTTTCTTGCCCATTCTTCTCCATAGAGATCAACGCTTTGGAATGGGTAACTACAGTACTTTCACAAGTTATTATGCCTTGTGACTGGGACTGTAGATTCATTTTGTTTCTTGACATTCAAATGTGCCTGTAATGGTCTAATTGAAATAAATGATTTGATTTGATTTGTGAAGTAAAAAGGAATAAATAAAAGCGTGGCGATTGGCATGGTAGAATTGTGGAATTATGTGCTGCACAAACCCCAAATAACATGGAACAAGGGCAAGAAGACGATGATAACAAAACAACACGTTTGATAAAGGTACTTACAGATTCTCCAATTTGAGCGCATTTTAAGTCACCTGTCACAGAATTTGGTTGAGCTGCAGCAGGAGTATCAGGTACTGACACCACATCTATCTTCTCGATTTCTCCAACTTCTTCAACATCTTGTTGAAATGTACTAGCAGTGGTCATCACATATTGTGTAAAAACAAAAAAGAGTACAACTGTTGCAAGGCGATGCATTGTGGAGAAATGAATTTGATAACTAACGGAGTTTCGTGGTTGCAAGTAAATATATATAATTTCTGATGAAGTCACATTAACGGCACCCGCATTGACCAGCGATAACGGGCCATATTATTTACAGGACGTTGTTTTGTTTTTTTTTTCTTTTAAATAAGTTCGCCGCAGCAATATCGTGTCAATAACAGTACTAGCCAGAAACATAGAAATATTTAAATTGATTTCTGATATCTACGGTCAAACCACTGCCACAAGTTTAGTAGCAGTTGGTGAACTACCCATATAATCTTCCCTTATTTTGATCGTGGACATACACAACAAAATACACAGGTTAATATTTAAGTACGTATCGCTAAAAGGCATTTATTGATAACTAACTTCCGCCCGCGACTTCGTCCACTTGGCTTTGGGCTAACGCTAACTTAAACCCGATACATCGAAAAAAATGTATCTTTCTCTCCCCTGTTCTTTCCTCTTTCGCCCCCTTTTCTCACTTTAAAAAAAATATGCCTATGTTCGTCTCCAGGATCCCAACTATCTCTGTACCAAAATTCATCAAAATCGGTTCGGGCATTTAGGCGTGAAGACGTAACAAACAAACAAAATCACATTCGCTTTTATAATATTACTAGCTTTTGCCCGCGGCTTCGCTCGCGATAAATTCGGGGTAACACGGTTCCCCTTTCCTGATTTACAGGTAGGTACCTGCTACTTACTTGTAGTTTTTGCCCTAGCGATTTATTGTACTTAATAGTAATGCTAAGTTGCCCTTTTCTTCCCTCTTTCTCCCTCATATCTCAATCTTTTTTTTAAATAGCCTATGTCCGTCTCCAGGGTCCCAACTATCTCTGTACCAAAATTCATCAAAATCGGTTTAGCCATTTAGGCGTGAAGACGTAACAAACGAACAAAATCACATTCGCTTTTATAATATTAGTAAGGATAGTAAGGATTTCTAGTAAAAGTTCCCGCTTCTGTCCGTGTATTTTTGGCACAGTTTGTTGACAGACTTCGTCTGTTATCCGATCTCTTTTTTGCATTTTCAATATTCATTGTAGGTACTACTTTGAGCGACACATTCCGAGTGACAAGCGTTTCACTGTAGGTACATTTAACCTCCCTAAGGGAAATAATTGTAACATTTTTTTAAAAATCTAAACAACCTGTAGACTTTCAAACAAAAAACACTCAATTAACCTCATCAACATATTTTCCAACTAATCTGTTAAACAGGACAGTGACATTAGTAACCAACGATTTCTTATCTAATTATTCTAATACCTGTATCACTTTGTAACAATAAAGTATGTGTAACAAGTTGACCTACATTAAAGGGAAAATTAATAGTTTTCTGTGAATTATCGGACATGGGTTTATCATTATGTTAATTTAATCTGATAACATAAAGTGCGGTACAGGACGGAGCCTTCAACTGTTTCTCAGTAACCACAAGAAAATATATACGACGAATATAAATTAGCTAGGTGCTGAATGCGTGATGCGTTCTGCCAAACTCTGTTACTCAAGCAAATGTTTTGAGTTCCTTAATAAAACAGATAAAAAAATGCGAATGAGAGAACATACCGCAACATCAACGTAACACTGATCCGATAGAAAATATGATTACTTATCATTTATTTTCTCAATTATTAATAAGTAGGTACATAAATAAATGTCAATTGGTTGACAAAAGTACTTAAGTATACTTATTATTTTTAAGATAAGTTTAAATCTTCATACAAACATTAGATCTTAAAAATTGCGCCTCATTGCTGTCAAATAAAAACGATTAACGGTGACTCTAGGGATTGAACAGTTGTTTAGTGTTATTTCTCAAATCAGGAATAAAGTGGTAAGTGCGAGTCGGACTCGCTCACATAGGGTTCCGTAGTTCCAAACAAAACAATACATCTTATGTTTCACACCTCCGGGGTTCATCATCAGGTGACAACATTTCTATGGGACCAATCTAATCTAAACCACTTTAAACTTCACAGGAGAAATTTAATTTTTCAAATCGGCTCGCAAATGTGCCAAATCCAACAATAAGCAATAAGAATAGAATAATTTGTATAAACGTTCTCAAAACGGCCTTTTTTTTATGTAATTTACAATATGGGAATTTGCAGAGCGAAAAATCAAACAGGCTAGGCCATATCTGGGAAAATTTGTTTTCTTTGTTTTCACCCAAGTACCTACAGCTCGGCGCGGCGGCGCCCAGGCGGCACCCAGGTATTTAATTTTTGAATACACACCGTCAACAAAATTTTATTTACTTACGGTAAACAGCTGTTTTTTGACAACCGTAATTTTTATTCGGTTTCGAAACGTGTTTTTCTTGTTTTTTTCAAAGCCAATACCCGGATTTCTCAGAATTAGAACTGCTATCCAAAAGATCTTACTATGGCCCATTCCATAACATCCCTCAATAAATGTTTTGTTAGTTTTTTTTATTCTATCCAGGGCAACGACAACGATCCAGGGTGTGCAATAGGGCGCCGTTGGCACAGTTTGGCTTTGGTAACCTTTAAACGAAAGATTATAGGAGTAAAATCTTCTGATGGTGACTCAAGCGAAGAAAACCTATCATCGCGCGTCTCGTTTCGATAAAGAGCCGAGAACAGCAGTGACAAATTCTCACGTGAATCAAATGACGTGTTTTCAATACACTTACGGAGAAATTAAAAATCATAACAAAAAGTACTTTCGTTATTAATCAACATGAAACTTTGATTTAATTTGTTTTTTCCCCGCGCTTTATCTCCTCAGACTGAAAGAGTAACAATGGTATGACACCGCTAAACAGCCTAATATTTAAAATAAGAAATTCAATTAAGCTTGAATTTAGATCTTAAATAAATGTCAATTAGGAACAAATATTTGTATGACCTACAGGTAGTTGTTTTTGGTCTGACTGTTTGTGTGAGTTTAAATGTTTGTAAATGCACCCACGATACAGGAGAAATTCCTGGTGTGGGGCAATTTTTTTTAATTGTTATTATTAATTATATTTATAAAAGATCATATTTTTTTGTGTTAATCTGTTGATAAACACAATTTAATGTACCTATTATTTAAAAAAAAACACAGCTGGCCCTTGGATTTGTTTATTGTTTTCCGTGGTGAAATCAGAAAAAATGAAAGCCCTCGTTGCGATAAATGAGAAAAAAGCACGCGTGTGAAATACATTGCTAGTTGAACGTAATCGTAGTAGAATAAGAACCAGTTTTTCAGTTCGAAACTGGCTCTACGAAAAGATACGTGTACCTATACTTATACTGTGTGTGTTAAAGTCATCAAAGGATCAGCTAAGGATGTTAACTAGAGGAGCATGGCGATAATATTAAGTAAAGACAACAAAATACATATTATTGGAATCGTTTAATAAAAGTTTTTACAAGTTGGTCCTTTAAAATTGAAATTTAAGGCATTTGTTCTTCCTGTTGTCGCTGCGATATATTTTCTGGACTATATCTGGGAACTTTCTTGTTATGGAGATTTGTAGGGTGTATGTGTGTTTTTTTTTAGTGTTGTTAAGTTTGATGTTCTGTACATGCTTGGTTGAAGGCTTAGTGAAGAGGGTCCTTTTACACCATATACAAGGTACCAACTTCAAATTTCAAACAACTAAATTTCAAACTGCTGTGCTAAGGTTATTGTTGTGGCTTATTTGGAAGATGTATTTTAACTTGACATTTATTAGCGTATTTGTGGCATCGGAAGTTGGTGCAGCATTGACTATCGGCAGTACACTGTAAAAAATAAATTAATGATTACTTATTTCGTTTAGTAAAAGTATTTAGGTACCTACTTATATGCAGAGTCAACATACACAATCTTGAATATAACACATAATTATAATCACTAACAGAGGAATTTTTGCTTACAACCTTGCCAAGTATCCACCATCATCTGCCGGGCCTTTGCCCTTTGTTGGGGTCGGCTTCCAGTCTAACCGGCTGCAGCTAAAACCAGTAAACCTATGACATAGAGCGACTGTCAATCTTTCCTCAACAACCCAGTTAATACTGGGGGGTAATTATACCAATTGATAAGACTGGTTGTCAGATTCTCGGCCCACTGACTACCCTCGTGTAACGACTGACAAAGATCTGCTTACCTACTGTTGTAACATCACTATTTAGTATGTTACTAATATGGTCTTCACTAGTAAATGTATTATCTGTGGTCTGCGGCACTCTGCCACACTTCATGTCATGATGTAGCCTTGTGTGTATCTCCTGTCTTGTGTCTCTTACCAATAAACCAGTATCATACTTAATGGACATCTTTTATTAAGAATCCAACATAACATGGTGTCAGAAGTCATTTAAGCAGAAAGAAAAAGTCGAGGTCGTCGAAGAAAATGCCGGACCAAGCGGACGTCAGCCATGATGGTGAGCAAAATTTTCAAACACGTGTGAAGCAGTTAAATATATCGTCGGATCCAGCTCATAACAACGCTGAATCATGGAAAAAATGGTCGCAAGCATTTGAGCTATATTTATTAGCGACAGGCCTTGACAAAGCAACTGAGAAACGCAAAATCGCCATTCTGCTGCACTCAATCGGTGAGCGAGGACTGAACATTTTCAACACGTTTAACCTAACAATCAATGGCAGCACGCTTGAAGAGGTGAAAACAAAATTTAACAAATATTTCGAGCCAAGAAAAAATATCACGATGTGCAGATACCTATTCTTCACACGTAAGCAGGAAAAATCCGAAAGCATCGACGAATTCCTCACGGATTTGGAGAATAAGAGCAGAGAATGTGAGTTTGGCACGCTCAGGGAATCGCTCATCAAAGATATTTTTATTGCAAACCTCAATTTGGACTTGTCACATGTGCGTCAAAGGTTACTGCAAGAACATGACTTAACCTATCAGAGAATGCAAGAGCTAGCGAGGACGCTCATAGTCGCACAGCAAGATGCTGAGAAAATAGTCAAAGGGAGCAGCATCGCCAGTGAAAACGTCATGCATCTCAGTCGGAGGAGCCGTAGTCGAGGAGATCGTCGACAGCGAGCTTCCAGTCGCAAGTCAGCGTCAAGCAGTCGCAAGCCAGCTTCAGGCAGTCGCGAGTCACCTTCAGCTTCAGGCAGCTCGAAGACATGTAGCCGCTGTGGGCAGTCTCATCGCTACAAGTGTCCAGCTCAAGGAGTTCAATGCAGGTCATGTAAATCTTACAATCATTTTGCTAAATTTTGTCACAAAAATAAAAAAGTCAGTCAGTTGCAATCGTTTAATTCAGATAATGGTAGTCAAGATTATTTCGTAGGTATGCTGAATAGTCAAAGTCATAATGGTCAAAGTCATAAAAGTCAAATGTTGAGTCTAAATAATCACAATCAAACGTCGAGTCAAAGTCATAATAGTCATTCTCACAGTCAGTCACTTAGTCAGAAACACAGGAACACACAGACACACAGTAAGACATCACATCCATCCATCCATCCCTATGATGAGAAAAGTGACATGTCGGAGAGATTTATTATCCAGTCAAATAGTCAGAGTCCCAATTCATATCACATGTATGAAAACAATTACATGTCGGATAGATTTATTATCCAGTCAAATAGTCAGAGTCCCAATTCATATCACATGTATGAAAACAATCACATGTCGGATAGATTTTTTATCCAGTCAAATAGTCAGAGTCCCAATTCATATCACATGTATGAAAAAAATGTCATGTCTGAGAGATCCAATGTCCAGTCAAAAAGTCAAAAGAAAAAATGTCAGAGTCTCAATGATGAAATCAGTCACATGTCTGAGGGATTTCACAATAAGGCACAGTCGTCCAGTCAGTCACACAATGGATCATCAGTCGTCAATACTTTGAATCACTCAAAGCAGTCGTGGGAAATTAGCTTATTGGTAGGTGATACAAAAATTAATTGCATCATAGACTCAGGAGCAGATGTCAACATAATGTCAAAACAAACATTTAAAAATGTTAAAAGTCAAAATAAGCTGTCAAAATTGTCACTTGTCAAATGTCAAGTAAATGTCACAGGATTTGGTGGAAAATCCATTCCGATTTTAGGCAAAGTCAACTTAAATTGTAATTTTTGCTTAAACAACAAGAACATTGTTGAAAACATAATGTTTATTATACCAGATATAGAGTGCCGCAGACCACTGGTAGGTTTTACAATACGACCTGACCTAGTTGTTACATTTGAGGATTGCTGAGATGAGGATTCTTGATGCCTAGACTCCTGTCTGTCACCTTCCTCTCCCCTTTGTGACGAGTTGGATTGCATGGGAGGGTTAGCACAATTATGAGAATATTTATGTCTTAAGTGTATTCTATTCCTCCTATACCTAACTCCATTGACATCCTCAACAACATATGATCTATTATTTGACAATCTTTGCTTAACAATAGCTTGTTCCCAGTTGCTACTTGGGTTTCTCTTAAAATAGACATGATCATTATGATGTAACATAGACATTGACTTGGCATTTTTATTGTAGTATTTTGACTTATTTTTATCATTTTTCTTGACAGACTCTTTGTAATCTTTAAATGTTACCACTTTTGGCTTCAACTTCTTATATGATGTTGGAATGTTATCTCTTAAGTTCCTAGACATGAGTAACTGTGCTGGTGATGAAAAATTATTTTTACCTGTATTTCTGTATTGTAACAATGCTATGTATGGATCTGATCCATTTTCTTTGCATTTTCTTAGCATGTTTTTTATGATTTTGACTGAACTCTCTGCTTGTCCATTGGACTGTGAATGATATGGGCTAGTTACAATATGTTCTATGTCCCATTCTTCCATAAAATTTTTAAAATCAACTGACTGAAAAGGAGGTCCACCATCTGATACCAGTGACAATGGTATTCCATGACGAGCAAATATGGACTTTAAATGAGTTATTACATTTTTTGATGTACTGTTGTTATTTAATAATGCAATCTCTATAAATTTTGAATAATAATCAGTGACAATTAAATATACTAAACTATCGAAATGCATTAAATCAATACCGACTTGTTGCCATGGATATTTGCTTATTTCATAATTCTGTAGTGGTTCCTTTTGGTTACATGGTTTGGATTTTGCACATACTAGACATTGTTCTACTAAATTCTTAATATCACTAGATATAGAGTGTCCAAATGTCCTTGGTCTCCCAATTTGTGAAAAGTTAGGTATAATAAAACGTGTCTTTTCAGTGTCAAAACAAGACTTTTGTGAGCAAATTCATACACAATATAATGATGTATTCCAGGGTCTTGGCTGTCTGCCTCCAGTCTGTCATCTGAAACTCAAGCCTGATGCAGTACCATGTGTGGATCCGCCCAGGAAAGTCCCATTCGCATTACAAGGGAAACTGCGTGAGGAGTTGGATCGCATGGAGAAAATGCAAGTAGTTAAGAAAGTTACAAAACCTACAGAGTGGGTTAATTCAGTCGTTGTAACAGTAAAAAGTTCAGGTCAATTACGAATTTGTCTTGATCCTAGAAATTTAAATAAAAATATCATGAGGGAACATTATCCACTCAAGTCAATTGATGAGATTAGGTCTCAGCTCGAAGGGGCTGTATGTTTTTCTCACTTAGATGCATTTTCAGGATTTTGGATGCTACGTTTAGATGAATATAGTTCAGAATTATGTACTTTTCAAACACCATTTGGTAGATATAAGTATTCAAGATTACCATACGGCATAAATGCCTCATCTGAAATATTTCAAAGAGTCATGATGAATCTATTTGGTGACATAGAAGGCGTACTCATATTCATCGATGACATCTTAGTCTATGGACCAAATGAGTCAGTTCACAATGAAAGATTACATAAAGTCATGCAAAGAGCTCGTCAAGTCAATTTAAAATTTAACAAGTCAAAATGTAAATTTTCACTGTCAGAAGTATGTTTTTTAGGTTATGTCTTCAGTAAAGACGGTGCAAGGGCAGATCTTGAGAAGGTCAAAGCAATTGTCAACATGCCTACACCACAAAATGTCAAAGAGTTACAGAGAATACTAGGTATGATAAACTACCTAGGACCTTTTATAAGTAACCTGTCAGAAAAAACACAAATGTTAAGAAATCTTTTAAAAAAAGATGCAGTCTGGACTTGGGATGAAAATCATAGTCAATGTCTGAGGAAACTGAAGGATGAAATTACAAATTCACCAGTTTTAGCTCATTATAATCCCAAGATTCCATTAGTCTTGTCAGTCGATTCGTCAAAGTCAGCGTTAGGTGCAGTCATTTTACAAAAAAATAAACCTATAGCATACAGTTCGAAAACTTTAACTCAAACCCAAGAAAGGTATGCTCAAATAGAGAAGGAGCTGCTAGCAATTCAATTTGGTTGTGAAAAATTTCACCAATATGTATATGGTAACAGAGTCACAGTTCACACTGATCATAAACCATTAGTCTATCTGTTTAAAAAACCATTACATGATGTCCCAGCTAGATTACAGCGTATGATGTTAACTTGTCAAAAATATGATTTAGAAGTTATACATGTCCCAGGCAAAGAAATGTTCATATCAGACACATTGTCAAGAGCAGCTTTGAAAGAACATTATAGGCCTGAAAATGAATCAGAAATGTCTTGTCATGTCAATCTAATGTATGCTAACTTAGCAATTACAGATGAATATAGCACAAAATTGGCTCAGGAAACTAAGAAAGATGAAACCCTGCAGCTATTAATAAAGTATTATAATGAAGGTTGGCCAAAAACCAAAAATAGTGTCAGTCCATTAATAAAACCATTCTGGAATATACAAGGAGAAATCCATAAAATTAGAGATTTAGTATTCAAAGGCTCAAAATTAATAGTACCACAGTCAATGCATAAAGAAATGTTAGTAAAAATTCACAAAGGTCACCAAGGTATAAATAAATGTCTAAACTTAGCTAAAGAATCTCTTTATTGGCCAAATATGTCTAGTGATATTAAGAATTTAGTAGAACAATGTCTAGTATGTGCAAAATCCAAACCATGTAACCAAAAGGAACCACTACAGAATTATGAAATAAGCAAATATCCATGGCAACAAGTCGGTATTGATTTAATGCATTTCGATAGTTTAGTATATTTAATTGTCACTGATTATTATTCAAAATTTATAGAGATTGCATTATTAAATAACAACAGTACATCAAAAAATGTAATAACTCATTTAAAGTCCATATTTGCTCGTCATGGAATACCATTGTCACTGGTATCAGATGGTGGACCTCCTTTTCAGTCAGTTGATTTTAAAAATTTTATGGAAGAATGGGACATAGAACATATTGTAACTAGCCCATATCATTCACAGTCCAATGGACAAGCAGAGAGTTCAGTCAAAATCATAAAAAACATGCTAAGAAAATGCAAAGAAAATGGATCAGATCCATACATAGCATTGTTACAATACAGAAATACAGGTAAAAATAATTTTTCATCACCAGCACAGTTACTCATGTCTAGGAACTTAAGAGATAACATTCCAACATCATATAAGAAGTTGAAGCCAAAAGTGGTAACATTTAAAGATTACAAAGAGTCTGTCAAGAAAAATGATAAAAATAAGTCAAAATACTACAATAAAAATGCCAAGTCAATGTCTATGTTACATCATAATGATCATGTCTATTTTAAGAGAAACCCAAGTAGCAACTGGGAACAAGCTATTGTTAAGCAAAGATTGTCAAATAATAGATCATATGTTGTTGAGGATGTCAATGGAGTTAGGTATAGGAGGAATAGAATACACTTAAGACATAAATATTCTCATAATTGTGCTAACCCTCCCATGCAATCCAACTCGTCACAAAGGGGAGAGGAAGGTGACAGACAGGAGTCTAGGCATCAAGAATCCTCATCTCAGCAATCCTCAAATGTAACAACTAGGTCAGGTCGTATTGTAAAACCTACCAGAAGGTTAATTGAAGAAATGGATTAAGTTAAATTATAAATAGAGTCATAAGTAAAGTTTAAGTAACTATAAGTATAATTAAGCATGTTGTCTTGTATAAAATTAAATAGCATAGCACTTATATTAATTGTCAGTCAGGGGTCTAATTTGAACTCAACAAGGGGGATGTTGTAACATCACTATTTAGTATGTTACTAATATGGTCTTCACTAGTAAATGTATTATCTGTGGTCTGCGGCACTCTGCCACACTTCATGTCATGATGTAGCCTTGTGTGTATCTCCTGTCTTGTGTCTCTTACCAATAAACCAGTATCATACTTAATGGACATCTTTTATTAAGAATCCAACATTACATTTCAATCTGCTGTCCAAGCACGGAGTAAACTCGCTTGTAATGTGTGGTCACCCTTCCAAGGACGAACCTAGATAATTATCTTATCCTAGATTTAAACAGGATGTTCCTTCATTTTCAAAGTGTTAAGTAAGCAACCGTCAGTTGAAACAGGACGCATTCAGTAGAATTTTAGCACTTTGCGAATTGATTGAAATTGACGCTTCCAGGGACACCTTGTATATACATATATAATCTTGAAAAGAAATTAATTACTGAATCTTGCTCACTTACTCATTGATATCATTCACACACATACTTCCGGAATTTCTAGCGATTATTTAAGGTGGTTCATACCGCCCGACACCAACCCACAAAACGTCGAAAAATTGAATTTCGCTCGCCACCCTGGCGCGGGCGCTTTCACCTTAAGGACAAAACGTATATTAAAATATTTACATCGTCTCCATGTTTGCCACAAGTAGAGCTCCGTTCAGGAAGTTCGCCGTACGAAGCCGCCTCGACAAGGTATTGAGTTAACACAAGGAACAAAATAATAGCACACGCACGACGCATCTTGATCAATATTGGACTAATACTGAAGGAAAAACAATCTTGCTTCTTGATAAAATTCTAGATGCAGCTAGACTGCTATTAATACCTACTTATGACTGCGTAGGTACGGTCAACCGATAAACCGGTTTTCCTGTTTTGACCACATCCACAATAGGTAGCCAATTAAAACATTGTGATAACACAGGTCGATCCTTGGAATCGCGGTCTGCAGATGAGTAAACAAATAAGTAATGTAGGTATAAAAACGTTATAGGTAGTATAAACTTGTTCAAATATTAAATCCAAGAACTACTTAATAATCTATTAAGTGCGAATCGGACACGACGCACACACAGGGTTCGGTGGCACCAAACAATACAATAACAAAAATTTTAATGTTCATTCAAATTAAAAGGAATCAAATTTCATAGTATCATAATGAAAACAATGACTGCAGTTTGATTAGAAACTCCCATATTTATCTCTAAAACTTATACTTAATTATCAAATCTTGTTCAAACAAATTTTTGTTGGAGGTATACATACGTACTACAAAGTTACTTTTTTTTAGACTTGTAGCGGAAGTTTAACTATGCAATAAAAAGTACCACTGCAAAAAGTAAGTACTACAGCGCCATCTATGAAACAACCAAAGAACATTCAAAAGACTTTACAAGCGAATATATGTCATCAAAAATTGGCTTAAGAAAAATAGTATTAGGTAGGTAACTCGATTTATTTATTTCGTAAGATCTATTAATAGATAATATCCCACACGGTTACAGATTTTTTTTTTATCCCTCAGTTACATGTATGGAGGGAGAGCCAACCCTATCTTTATTTTTGACAATACTTTGAGTCGTCTCGGAGTCAAATGCAGCCATTTGACTCCGAGACGACTAGATAGCTAGATATACGGACAGATAGACCGACAGACGGACAAAGGGAATCTATTCCGTTTTAGCCATTTGGCTACGGAACCCCAAAACAATTATTGTAATAAAACGAAGTGTCATCATTGTGTATTTTATTGCTTATTTCTATGAAATTCGAGATAACAATGTTAAATACGTGACCGTATTGACTTACACACTGACGTACTACAGTGGAATCCGTTTATAATGTCATCGATGGGAAATAACAAACATGTCATACCTACTAAGGGGACGTAATACATAGCATTTTTTAAACAATCTCCTGTTTTTGTTAGAATGTAGATATTTATTTTAATGGAGAGAAAGAAAATATAGATAATCACTAACAAACAATGCGTGACCTTCAATTATCAATTTACACTGAGACTCAAAACAAAAACAAGCATTGCACGCGCCGAACGTCGTCGGGTATCAAGTGACTCTCACCACATGAGTAGACTTTATTTACTCATGTGCTCTCACGAACACTGCCGAGTGTTAGAAATCACGGTCATCGGTCACTATAACACAATTGATTAAAATGGGTCACACTAAGCGACATGTCACATTAATTACTTTATATTTATAATAAGCGGTTAGTCAATGTAGGCGGCGTCATAATTAACGGATTTGTTATTTTATTCTGTGCTTACACAGAACAAAATGTGAAACAGTTCTTTTTATATTATTTATTTAAACAAAAAATCAAAAGGTAGTCTGAAGGGTGCTTGAGTAGTTCGTGGTCTTGGAGTCTGCCTTGCAGGAGCTTTGGTTGGCTGCTTGCCAAACAGTCCTGGGACCAATGGCACATTGTTCTGTCCAGGTACTTGGAGTGGTAAATTCGGCAGCTTGCCCGGCAATTGTTGCAGGTTCAGTAAGTCGCCAAGGATATTCTTACATAAAGCCCCAGTTAATCTATCTCCCATGTTGCCCCATAGACCGATCTGACAGAATCTGAAAAAAAAACATCATAACTATAAGTACTGAAACTGAGATTTATAAGTACGATTGTTTTCTTAATGAAGCCTTTAAAGACCATTTGTTCAACTCACTTCCTTCACCTTTTTAACCGACTTAAAAAAAGGAGGACGTTCTATGTTCGACTGTATTTTTTAGTTATTAGTTCACCGATTAGTCCGCCAACTGTGGACTGATTTCAAAAATTCTTTTTTTGTTTGAAAGGGTTTACTTTCCGTGGTCCGATATAAATTTTATTTATATTTCTTGGGTAACAATACATATTTTTTTCTCCCAAATCTATATGGATGATCTGCTTATATCTTTTCGTTACAATAGAAAATGGATACTGGGTAAAAAAAAAATGTGTGACATGTCATCATACTATTTTTAAATATGCAGATATATTTTTTTTTGCAAAAAAAATAACCGACTTCCAAAAAAAAACTAATAAGTTAAAAATAACTTTACTGCCGGAAGTCGGAGGCATAAACACGATAGGTACATTTTTTTGCAAAAAAGTTTTGTATTTTTATCAAAAATTCATTTTTTTTTCTGTTAGGTATTTTATATCTTCGTATTTTCCACGTTCTTAATGTTTTATTTTCGGCAACCAATCAAGCTATGCTAAACCAGTTTATGCGGACCTCTCATTGTATGGGAAATATATACCAAGTACAACGTTCAACAAGTTGTAACCCATATTATACTGGAAATGTATAGGTACTTAGCTTGATGTGTCACCGTGTGTTTTTCATTTAACATTGTAACTTGAAGTAATTAAGAGATCATCATTTCGTCATCATAGTCCCAAAAAAATAATACCAGCAAAGTGCGAATCGGAATCTCAGCCACAAAGTTCCGTAGCACCACCACACTATATACCTACTAACAATATTTTTAACGCTCATTCAAATGAAAAGTAAAGGAGATCGCCAGAAATCCATACATCGTTGGGCCAAATGTGAACAGTAACAATTTATGTGTTGTTTAATAAATAAAACACGTATATTAATATCAGAAAGATTTTTTTCAAAATTCTATGGGAATTAGGAAGAAAATAAGTTTTTGGGTCACTAGGTTAGGTTATACGGCAGATGGTAAGAATAATTGTATTTATAATACCAAAATGCATTTTAAACACCATAATCAAATAGTCACATTGATTTAATTGCTTAAAAACATAGTTGTACGTCACTATTTGCATATTATAGCATAGCACACAAAAGGAATTAGGTAGGTAAAATAAAAACAAGTTAAGTGCACGAGTACGAAAACGAATGACGGGACTTGACGGGAGTGACGTGACATTGTCATTTTGACAAACATCGATATTTTTTCGTTTTGAAACAGTCGCCCGATACACGATTTTGAACGAAGTTTTTGTCAAATAAATAAATAACTATTACTAAAACTAAAATAATTTCATCAAATGTCCTTTTTCGTTTATAAATGACTATAATGTCCATGATAGATGCTAAAACAAAATTGATATCGTTTTTTTAATAACATCTTTAGAACTACTAGTTTTAGAACGATCTTAAAATGACCTGACAGCTTGTTTACGGAGCTAGTTTTAGACGAACATTAAATTAAAAACCATATTTAAAACTATAATATTTAGCTCATTCCAGTAGAAAGTTATTATTGTTACTGTTGTTTTTAATCAGTAAAAAATCTAGTTTTTTTTTAATAACATATTGTTTCTGTACATACTTTAGCCCAAAACTGGCGATCTCCTTAACATGCAATCGCAAAATTAAATGTTTTCTTCACATAAATAAATAAAAGGTTTATTGCTGAAACTTGTACAACTTTTACAGTAAATATTACATTGGGACCTCCTTTTAAGTAAAAGATATACCTGTGCTAGGAGGGCCCGCTCTCCAATAACAGGTTAGAAAACAGTACAAGTGGTGCACAATAAAAGAGAAAAAAAAAACTCAAATTAAAATAATAATTAAAAACTAAAATTAACCTCTTAAGACCTGAGCTTGAACCAAATATGATAATAATGTTTTTTGTGGTTTATTGTAGTTGTAGGGACATAAATAAGACACACAATTTTTTTTATATTTTTTTTATTAATATAAGTACAAAAAAAAGGTGGTGCACATATGTGTACCCCAGGTTTCAGCGTGGGCCAAAGGTCTTGTAGCTGTGGTAACTTTCAAAACAATTATTTTTGAGCACACATAAGTACACATTGCATTTCACACACATGGTGCGGCAGCGTGAGGAGCACGTCGGATGACGACATTTTGAAGCGAACTTGCTTTCCACAAATCGTGGCAGATGACCTACGTTGTCAAGCCTAATTTCAGGTTGTGGTTGTGATACAACTGGCCGGTGTTTTTTTGTGGGCGGTCCATTGACCTGCTGCACATCGCTTGTAGTCAAGCTGGAACTTGTCGAAGGGCTGGCGGTGGGACGAGATCTGGAACCAAAAGCCAAGAAATTGGGTTCGACCCTTCCGCCGCTATATTTCATCATCGCTTTGGCCAGATTTAGTCGGTATTCTAGCAAGCCCAACTTGTCTTTACGTTGGACATTTTCTTCGGCGCAACAGCGGGTGTACATGATCCAGCAGTTGACTACAACCAAATCAAGGAAATGGCAAAAAGTCCTTACTGTCCACTTCCTTGTTCGCATTGCGCTTCGGTAGTAGGCAATCAGTCTGTCGCACAAGTCTATGCCACCCATACAGGTATTGTAATTTCTGACTGCTGCTGGCCGAGCTACGTCTATTTTCTTCTTTTCTTTTTTGCACCACCGTTTGCAGGTATCTGCAGGAGCGCTTCCTGAGCATGTAGACAACATGGTTACGGCCTTTGTATCCATCCATTTTACGACACACACATTCTCATCGTCTCGTACCCTTTCATCCCACTGTCCTTTTTCTAACGCCTTGTCGTTCTTCAGTTTCTTCGCTACTGGTCCAATCCTATTTGTCATAGCAGTTCCAGTTAGAAAAATGCCGCTATTTTTTCGTAGTAAAAGCTCTGCCAGCTTCAGACTCGTAAAAAATCTATCTGTGTACAAAACACAGCTACCAGTAATTGTGCGACAAAGCTTTTCCACAATGCCCGCTCCTAGTCCTAGATTTTTCATTATATCTGCAGGTAATGTATCCTTGCCAACATAAATTTCGAAATCCAATACCAACCCATCTCGAGCAGCCAGCACGAAGTTCTTCAAGCCAAGTGGATTTGGCTTAGCTGGCACGTATTGGCGGAATTCACATCGTCCAGAAAATGGTATCATCTGCTCGTCAATGGACATATGTTTTGAGCGTGGTAAACTATGACATTTTTTCAGAATGGGGTCTATCAAAGGTCTGATTTTCCACAGCTTGTCATTGGTATTTGGCTGGTTTACGTCCACTAAGTGCAGATAGTTTCTAAGCTCAAAAAACCGATCACGACTGATTGTATCCCTAACTATAGGTACACAAAGATCTCTAGACCAATACAACTTTCCTTGAGGGTATTTGAGGGTACCCATCATCAGTTGCACGCCGGCAAAGTGGATCATTTCAATAGCATTTGTATCTATTGACTTTAGATCCCTTTTCTGAGCTGAATACAGATTGCTCTGTTCTGCTAGTAATTCCCAAAAGTCTAGGCCCAAATACTCAAAAAAACTATACAAAACATTCATGTCTGCACTCCCCTGCGAAATTAGTACATCATCTGCAATATCAGGCCCACGGCACGGCATTACGTTCGTCCGCCACAACGATCGTGATGTACTTTGGCTTACTTCTTCAATATTTACGTCGTCTTGTTCAGGTATTTCTTCAACTTCGCCTTCTCCACTTAATTCCACTTCTTCCGACTCTTGAAGAGCTCTTAAAACATCTGGAGGCAAGTACTCCTCATCATCATCGTCTCCAGAAAAGTCAAAGTCACTGTTATTCAACATATCCTCAATCGTTTGGTCGTCCATGTTCAAGCTGTAAAAGAATGGTATATCTTACAAACTCAATCTTTAGCCCTGAGGTACACAAATGTGTACCATTAAAACAAGACGACAATTACACGATAAAAAAATAAAAAAAACTTAAAACTCACCTTTCACACGTTAGTCCAATAATTCAGCAATACAAATCAAGAAAAAAATCGCACTAAACTTAACAATTTGATTTTTTACGGAAATTCAAATATTGCAAGTAGTGGTCACTTCGAAAAAATTTCAACGAACAAATTCAAATTAAAAAATTGTATAACCATTTTTCTCCGCGACGCCACCTATAGATTTATATCGAAACTCTATAAACTATAGTAACTCATTCAAGTACTAAAAGCACTCAAAAGATGTCGCGACTAGTTTTAACTTCAATAAATTGAAGGTGCACATATGTGTACCCACGGTCTTAAGAGGTTAAACAAAATAAGACCAAATAACATAAAAAAACAAGAAAAAACTAAAAATAATAATAATACATAAATCCTAAAGTAGTGTGTGAATAGGTGTGTGTGTGTGACTGGGTGTGAGGATGTGTGTGGGTGTGTTTATGTGTGTGCGTATGTTTTTTGTGTGGGTGTGATTGTGTGTGTGTGCTTATCTTTTTAAATCATATTGACGATGCTTGCAGCAATAGTTCAATGTCATCATAAGTCTTAAGTAAAATAACATCTTAATGAAAACAAAATTACTGCCGTTTGATAAAACTAAATATCAAATCTTGTTCAAACCAATTTTCGTTTGAGATTTTTAATGCGTAGGCACCTAGTATAAACTTTAAAAAAAATTGAATTTAATTATAGAATATAAACTGTGTCCGCCCCCACACAATTGTAACGAGTGTAGAAGCAAATATTTAATTAACCATTGAAAATCATGCTTAAGGAAACCCGCTATCATTATGAACATTATTTACATTGTTTTTTTTCAGCCTTCAGTTAGATGTATGAGTCTGAACTAGGGTTGTAACGGAACTTCGCGTCCGCCTCCGTTACTGCGGAAGCTCCGCAAGAAATCGTACCTCCGCATCCGCCTCCGTAAAATATATGCGGAGTTATAACAGAGGTGTATTTACGTTAATCGGTACAAAAACGCGCGAGCAGCGACGCTCGACGACGACCCAACCGTCCGGCCGCGTCTCGCGCGAAATGGTGCAAGAAAGAATGCGCGCTGGGAACGCGGGTGGGGTGGGGGCGGGCGTAAGTCGAACGAATGAAACACGACAGTTGGTTGGTCGTCTGGTACGAACGAGTTTTATGTAACACAACTTGAACTGCGATTGTTTTGTTTGTTTTAAGTGATTTAGTGCAATTACTTGTTACGTTTATTTAAGTCACACGATGAAGCCGAAAACAAGTGAGATTTGGCAGTTTTTTTTAGAAATAGATGATAATTTTGCGAAATGTAAAACCTGTGGGAAAAATATTCAAGGAAAGGTCGAACTACGACACTTACTTATCCACATTAAGCCAGCTGAAATTATTTAGTTCAGCTGGCTTAATTTATGATCCCCTCAGAAATCGTTTGGAAGGTGACAAAGCCGCCAAACTCTTGTTTGTCAAATATAATTTGCCTCTTCTTAATTTTGAATACTAGTTGATTAATTAAGTAATTAAAGCGTACTATCAATGTATGTACCTATTTCATTGAAATACAGACTTTTTTATTATACCATAAATAAATATTTTTCTATATCCACTTTCACCTCCGCCTCCGCCTCCGTTAACCTCCGCATCCGCGGAGGCAAAACTCATCGCCTCCGCATCCGCCTCCGCTAAGGAGGCCTCCGTTACAACCCTAGTCTGAACTGCCACCCCAATTTTTTCCTTAATTTCACATCACTTTTGTGTAGCGGTTCTTAGGAGACTCGTACCTACCTAAATGCCCAAATGACAACTATCACTTAGTACTATTATTTATTGTGCTGTGGTGCCAAAAATCTCTTACCCTAAAAGCGTGTTAAAAGGATAATACGTAGCTAACTCAAATTAACCGACGTACCATACTTACCAGTAAGTATGGTACGTCGCTGTCGGTTAATTTACGGACACATTGTAATTAGGGCATGCAATACCGGTTTCCCGGTTTTCATTTTTACCGGTAAACCGCCCATTTTCGCGATTATTAAATTACCGGTAAAAAAATATGTAACCGGTAATTTACCGGTTTTTAATAAGTTGAATTTGAAGTTCATTTTGTTTTTATACGATTTGTTTAAAATATTTTCGAGAATGTAAGTTGAAAGTTAACTTGAGTTGTGATCAATTACATTGTCATTGTCGTTTTTAATAAAAAAGGAAACGCTGTAGCTGATTGAAAGTTAATTTGAGTTTATATAGGTACTAAATTGTTCAGTACAAATACTGCGGAAAATATTAAGTTGATAATTAAGACTACTAAAATTAGTAGCTTACATACTGATTGTTTTTTATTCGAAAAACCTTTATAATTTAATTGTTTGTTAACATGTGATAATGAAAATTGATTAAATTATAAATGTACTACATTTACCCTTGACTGCGCCAAAAGAAATGTCATGTTTTTAGAATTTGTGTTCCTATGCTCATTTAAGCAATAATATAAACATGTTTACCACCGTATATCTTGTATATATATTTATTTTTTGCTTTAAGACTACCCAATCATATTTTTATTATATCACATTGAAAAATACAAAAATTACCGTTTTACCGGTAAAAATATTTCTATTACCGTTTTTTTTACCGGTAATTTATTTTTACGGTAATTGCATGCCCTAATTGTAATGTGTCCGTTATTTTGTTTTGAAGAAAAGTTATGTTCCGTTCCATTCCATCAAAGATAAAATTCAGATATTAGGTTGTTTCTATGAACCGCTACACAAATATGATGTTAAATAATAATAAAATATGATAATTATAAAAAAAAAATACATAAATGGGGGTCGCCCTCCATCCATGCTACTGAGAGTTGAAAACGTATATCGGCGTGAGATTATAATAATATGTATATCGATAGCTCTAGATAGCTAAGCAGTAGCTTAAAAGTAAAACTCTTTAAAGATTTTGAAAACAGTGAAATCAGTGAGAAAATGCGTGAGACAAAGTAACGTTTTAATTTTTCAATCAAGTGAGACGTTGAGACATTGTCACGTTCGGAAACGCGTAATAACCCAACATTTTAACACATTTTCTAAAAATAAGCCTATTTCTTTCATTTAAGTACTCCCTAAAAGTAAATGAAATGTAATGGTAGCATTACACTTAATTTAATCTAACCTACCATTAGGTACCTACACTTCATTTACTCTTCTAACCTACCATTACTCGGTTTGTCAATACCTATGCAACTTAAGTATTGAAGACTGAAAGAGTAAATATCTAGCGACTAACTCTCTTCAGCCAGACTTTTCCGATAGATTGAATTATTGTGGTTTGTGTGATGTTATGTCATTTTTGGTTTTCTACAGCACACGTTATGCAGGTTAGAGCAAATTAAGTGTAGTTTTCACTGAATTATCGGTCAAAAACCGTCGTCGAAGCGAGTCTCCATGAGTCGGCTTGACACTGTCGTCAACCGATTCGTGGAGCCTCTTTGACATCGAACTTAAGTCTGATGGACACACAAACGGTTACTGTGCTTTGAAAGATGCCCGTTTTTTGGGTAATTTTCTCTTTTGATTCTGAGTAATCGAAATAAATATAAACGACATCCTGGTTACCTGCTCGCTTAATACTAACTACACTTTTAGACTGCGCCGCGTCGAGTCGGGTAAATCGTAGTTGTTGATTCTAACCTCAAAGTATTGATGAGGGAATTATAAAAAATCGTGGCTATTTAGATATGATTTTCAAACAGGATGGTGTTTATAACATAAAAACAAACCAAACTCACTATGGTTTATTTTGGGATATGAAAAACAAAAGTCAAGTCCAGCTCCTATAGACATTTGGCCATTGTTCTTTGATAAACGTTATTTCAATTCAATCTATTCAGTCCTGTTAATTCCTGTTTTATCTTGGCTAGGAACTCCAGCGAAATATTAAGAATATAGATTTAAGAAAAACATATCAACCCGAAATTGGCTAAAAGATACAATTAGAGCCACACTACAAAAACAAGACAACATATCATGTGATATATGACCCTGTTCGTTGTAGAACAGAGAAATATGTCTTCTCGCTGCTGAAGTGAAAAGTTATGTTTGTTTCTCGAAACCAAAATTAAATAAATAATAATAAATATCTTGGGATAACTCACACACGGCTATCTGATCCCAAGCTAAGCAGAGCTTGTGTTATGGTAACCAGACAACTGATATACTTACATACTTATATAATTTATAAATACATACATATTATAGATAAATCACACCCAGACACAGAACAAACAATCATGCTCATCACACAAAGTTTGTCCTGGGTGGGAATCGAACCCACGACCTCCGGCTCAGCAGTCAGGGCCACTAATCACTAGACCAACAGGCCCGTCTAAAATTATTTCCATCTCGTGTCTTTAAATCCCTTGCCACCGCACACTTTACTTTACGATCTCTCGCTACGCTCGTGATTCAATCATAGAATCCTACGCTCTCTCGGGACTTAAAATCAGCACTCGCAGCAAAAACTAAAATAGCGCTCTTGTTGCACAAATAACTACCTATTCCTAAAGTAATACCTACTAAAAATATATAATTATATATAAAACTATAATAGCCAAAAGTTTGTGAGGATGTATGTAAGTATGTTTGTTGCTCTTTCATGAAACTTCATAATTATATAGCTTACATATCAGAATAACACATAGGCGAAAAAAAATATATTGCATAAAGATATATGTATATTCAAACAATATTTTTAACGATTAATATGTAATATTAATCGTTAAAAATATTGTTTGCCAAGGAACCCTGTGTGTGCGAGTCATATTTACACTTGGCCGGTTGTATAGAAGTCGATTTAAAAGTAGAAATATTGTACATACCTGAAATCCTTATCAATTGTCAAAGATTCACCGATCTTCAAAAATTGATCAGCACTTTTAGGGAAAAGACCACCGTAAAGATTCGAAGTGTTCTTTCCTTTGGATCCATCTGATCCATGAGCAAACTTGGCGATAAGCCCCACAAAGTTTTCTCGTACTCGAGCATCAGTGCTTGAGACCTCGCCGCCCATAGGCTGACCGTCAGGACCTAAAGGCTCGAAGATGTACGCTAGTTCGTCGCCGTGAGAGGGACCTTGCGCTTTCTTGGGCTTAACCATCTCCTCTTCGCTAGGTTTCTCTGAAAAAGTATGAAGGTTTAAGCATGTTCATAATTGGATTCACTGGAAACTCTTTATTATATGAATACTTTTACTTTACATCGTGCATGATACAAACATATTGTATTTAATATAAGTTCAAGTTACCCGAACCGTAGTAAGGAATCGAATAACACCTCATCTATCAAAACCGGTTTGACAGTTTAGGCGCTACGTACGTACGATATCAAATAAGCTAAATAGTGTATGTTATCGAACTGCTGCGAAAAAGCTTGACCGATTATTTCTAAGACACGATCTGCGACTATTCTCGGTCGTAGGCTTTTTCATATTGATTGACCTCTCTTGTAACTGACAGTTATTATTTTAGTTTTTTACCAGCATTTAATTCTAAATCCATTTTAAAACATTTATGAGCTAGTGATTCTAAGAGGTACTTATTTGAACTTCTTGGCGTTTTCAGAAAATATAACAATGTCATCAGCAAATTGGAGTTGGTTTGAATATTTGTTGACGATTTTAATAACAGTTCTTTCCAATTAAGGTTTTTAAATTAGAAGGCCTATATACATTATTTTGCTCACAATGAATAACCCTGTGTTACACCTCTCGATTTTTTCACCCCTTTTTTTAACCCGTTTCAATTTGCTTTAATTTTTCCGGTAGATGTTTTTGATGATATTATGTACTTCTGATTGACACTACACGCTTTTAAAGCCGATGGAAATGTGGCTGATGGAGTCCAATGCTTTGCTATAGTCGACAAAGCTTTATAAATGGGTCTTTAGGAGAGGGGCTTGCCAGGGCCTCCGCCTGCCGGGGTTGCGGGTTGTTCGAAAGAGACACCTTCGCCTCGGAACGTAAAGGGCAACAGAAGGAACATGGGTGGGTTTTAGTCAGTACAAGTCTGACATGCCCCCCCGCTCCGCCCAGAAAAAATGTGTCTTTAGAATTCTCTATATTATTAAACTATTTTAATTGTTCCATAGTTTGTTCGACAGTATTTATATGACTGACTGACTAGGTACTGTGTTAAACTGATTAGGAGGAACGAATCAAGATCTGCCTAGCCTTTTTTCAAGTTTTTATGCGGTAGTCTTCTAGTTTTACTAAATACAGCTGAATGAATACCAGTATTTTATTATATGGAGCGACTAAGTCGGTCGGTATCAATATTCTTGGATACTCGAGCTTTAATTTAGTTCAAATTAGTGTCTAACTTGGTGTCAGAGTTTTTATGCCGCCCATGGGCCTCTGACTTGGCTTAACGTGCCGGTCGAGAAACATCTCAAGCATGCTGATTTCTTATTGAATGTTGGAGATTTCTCACTGCTACATATTTGGGATATCGGTAAGTATATAAAGATTTATGAATACTGACCAGCTAGGGCTACTCCAGGTAAGAAATGCCATCCTTTAGAGAGGTTTCCAACGTGTTCAAAACTATAAAGGAAGGCATCGCCGCCATTTTTCCATTGCTGAACACTCTGATATGCCGGAAAGTTGAACAAAGCATCACCTGCGGAATAAAACATTGATCATAATTTCTAAATGGTTGAAATGGTTTAACGAGTGACTCTTAAAAAACTATTGATAAGTGTCTCGAGAATCCTATAAATACGGATGTTATTTTATCTTCGACGGCAATGCTTAATTCTTACTAATAGTAGAAAAGCGAAAGTGAGTTTGTTTGTTTCTTACGTTTTCACGCCTGAATGGCTTAACCGATTTTGATGAATTTTGGGTACAGAGATAATTGAGACCCTGGAGACGGACATAGGCTACTTTTTTTTTAAAAAAAGGGAGAAATTGGGAAGAAAAGGGAAAACTTAACTTTGCTATTAGGTACAATAAATAAGGCGCAAGGGCATAAACTACAGGTGGCAGGTACCTGCAAATCAGGAAAGGGGAACCGTGTTACCCCAAAAACGCGAGCGTAGCCGCGGGCAAAAGCTAGTGCTCTATGAAGTACTTAATTAATTTTAAAAATTCTACTGTACTTATTAATATTCTCTTCCTATGATATTGTAAACTCAAAAGGGTCCCAACTATCTCTGTACCAAAATTCATCAAATTGGTATAGCCATTTAGCCGTGAAGACGTAACGAACAAACAAACTCACTTTCGCTTTTATAATATTAGTAAGGATTATATTATGATGATTGTAATTTATAGTAATTAGTTTTCGAAAACACTTCTGAGCAAAATATTTGTATTAGGTATTCTTTTTTATTCATTGTAAAATCATAACTCAGCTTCAGTAATACAAAATATCGATCGGTTGCCAGGAAGACCGAACCCTCAAACAAAAAATGCCTTACCTACGATGGATAAAAAGGGTCCGACCCTTTGATTAGGGGGCTGGATGTAGGTAGGGGTCCGGGAACGATGCGTTTTTGGGGTTTCGTACCAAATATGTTGATTCGCTTTGTCGTCTGTCTGTCACAGCCATTTACAGCGAAATTTCGACAACACAGAGCCTCGACAACGTCAACTGACGTTGTCGAGGCTCTTGGCAGTTAAGCCAATGAAGCTGGGCAGGCTCTGGTTAGGCAGCTGGATCAAAGGTTTGTTTCAGCTAGCGGCATTCGCCAACAAGGATCGTATAGTTAGGAAGTTCCTCCCTCTGAAGCCCTAACCGCCGCCGGTACTTTGGGCCCTGATGCCGATACCGGTGGGCTACCTATTGTTAATACGTAAGTATATTAAAGATATTAAATTTTAAAAATAATAAATTCAATAATTTGTCTATTCTCTCTTGGTTTTATTTTTGTTCAATGGTAGTTGTTCCAGGTCTGGCTGAATGTGAGTTTAAATGTTACTTTGTTTCTGAAGTTTTTTTGTGAAGTTTTATGTTTGAGAAGAAAAATGTTTGTGAGACGTTTTCAGCAGTTACTTTGTTTTCCATTAAAATATACTAGGTTGAGTGAAAATTTACATATGCGTTAAAATATACATTTTATTATTTTGTGCTACCGAACCCTGTGTGTGCAAGTACCATTCGCACTCGGCCTGGCATTCTTTTATTTGCAGTTCGCGTTGGTACGCTTTTGAACCAACATACTAAAAGTACCTACCTGTTTTTCTACAGCTAAAGCTGTAGAATGAAATAGAATGTAATCGCTACTGCTCTAAGGTAAATAGAATTTGGTTAATGATTGTTAGATTTAATATAATATTACGTCACGTATATTATTTTATATCTACCTAGTACTTTTTACATGTTTATCTTTGTTATATTTCCAATTCAAAAGCATAGTTTAATGTTCTAATTTTTTTTTTGTGTTTTTGTTACCTGTTGCTTCAGCGACTTCGGAGAGTCCATCAATTATATTGGAGGCCTGTTCGAACAAGCCTTGGTAGTAGTCAGATATTGGCAGCACAGCTTGCACGTTGGAAGCCAGGGGGATGAGACCCTCGACTCCTTGCACTACATTCTGAAGTCCACCGATCAAATCTTTCTTCAAGAAGTCCTTCACGGTCTCAAGTTGGTTTGTCAGGAATTTGTTGAATTTTCCTGTCGATAAAATAAGATTGTATTTGATCGGTTGTTCAAAAACCTGATACATATATCCTGTTGAGCTTAGAGTTTACAAACCTAGCAAAAATCAAATCATAAACAACTTCTCAAAAAAACCTTACCAAATACAGCTCTCGAGGTCTCGGCAGAAGTGACACCAGTAAGGAGTGGTACACGCTTCTGTTTTTTACTGAGTGACTCGGCTGGAGCCTCAGCAACTAGCGGTGGCAGACCTCGGAGGTCGTCTGCACCTTCCACTCTTGCACCAGCACCTTATCAAGAATTGAACATGCCTTGTTTTGTGAATATAAACTATTATTAACTGAAAAATGTTATCATTACCGGTAGAATATCACTTATTCTAGTTTGTCCAAGCTATTTCATACATAACTCACCGGAACGTCCAGAGATCTCTTGTAAAAATCTTTGTGTGTCTACCATGTCCATATTCAAATCCTCATCCGCCTATAAACAATAAACATTTTTAATCTCTAAGTATAATAATAATGATATATTATAATCTAAGTTCCCTATCTTCTAATATATAAAATTCTCGTGTCACAATATTCGTTCCCATACTTCTCCGAAAGGCCTCGACCGATTCTTATGACTTTTTTATGCATATTCAGTAAGTTAGAGAATCGGCTACTATCTATTTTTCGTACCGTAAGTGAGCAGCGGGTGAAACCGCTGGGCACAGCTAGTATTATTATTATACTATGGTATCCATACTAATATTTAAAATGCGAAAGTAACTCGGCTCGTTTATTTATATTTATGAATGCAAGAAGATAGATTTCAACCCATAGAAGGATAAAGGCTTTTATATTATCACGCTAATAACTTGGAGGGTGAGTCCATATTCCTCAAATGTTTGACAACTGTCGTGAAATAAATTAGTATAAAACGGCTATTAAGGCGCCACCCCGACCAAAACGCCGCGCAAGCCGTTTTTGTAGTTTTCTAGAGCTATCTACTTGTTATTTAAAACGAACTAAGTAACAAAAAAAAATACATTAAATTTCTTTTTAATCTTGATTCCATTATTGTAGATTTAGTTTTTATTGAGTCATTATTTAGTAAATCTTCTTACAACAAAGCCCCCGAAATGAGAAAAAATATCAATAAAATGCATCTCCTCGTAAAGTAAACATTGCTTAATTTTGCTACTGACACTAATGGATACACAATTCTATAATGAACATTTTGGTAGAAATATTTTTTCAAAAACCCAATACTTAATTTTATATAGATTTTATTCCTAAAAAATAGGCATTATTCACTACTGCTCTCACTCACTCACTCCTGCGCGGCAAAGAGGGAAGCGAATACTCAAGGTTATTTGCGTAGGGTACGGCCTTAAGCAAGGCGAATCGCAAAACTAACGCGTACGAAGTCGCGGATTACAGCTAGCAGGTATATCTCTGACTATAATAGTATTCGGTACGGAACCTGCACAAGTTCTTCCACAGGCAGTTGCCTTAAGCATATAAGCAGACTTTCTGCTGGTTTTTTCGGGCACCCTGTGCGTTCAGCCAGTGCTTCAGCGTGTTTGGCCGGGTCTGGTCTTACGGCTCCCGGAGATAGGGGTGCTCCAGACAGGGCAGCTACTCCCGTAGCAGTGCGACCTTCGGGAGACATTGCCAAGAGGGACGCAGCACTACCGCCAGAACCTTGACCCATCACAACCACTCGTTTTGGATCGCCACCGAAAAATTGAATGTAATCTTGGATCTGTAACAAAACCGTATGATCTTTGATAATTTTAAGCATAAGCCCTTATATTACATTTTTGTGTACCTCCTTTCTGATATCTCTGGTGTGTACCTTGTATAACATTACTGTGGGATCAAAGGTAGGGTTGCCATTACCTATAAACTGATGCAACCGGTTGAAACTTAAACACCGCGGACGCTTAGGTGAAATCAGCAGATAATTAAAAATATAGAAACGAAATCAAAACATCGTATAATGCAAAGTATAATAATAGTTTCATTAGGTTATTCAATTAGGAATTTCGCAGTAGCAGCCCGGAGTTTGGAAATTGGCGGTATGATACCTCCGTGGCTCGGAAAGCACGTTAAGACGTTGGTCCTGTGCCTCATCGTTCTCCGGTCGTGTCGGATTGCCGTCCAATCGGACTATGAGATTAAGGGAACAGAACTGAACCTGTGCCTGCACACACACTTTTGCACTATAATGGCTAATTGGATTGATTGGGCGCCGTGGCCGAAAGCGGTCAGCAGGACTACGTAATAATAGTGTGTACGTGAATCCAAACAAGAAGTGAGAGTGCGATGGGAGGCGTTCAGTCATCGACTTTTTTGCAAGAAAGAGAAGAAAGAAACGGTTTACGGGTTATCGTTACGGATGATTTTTAACTAAGATTTAGCGAACTCAGCCTGGATTACCCTGACATAAAAATGACCGGGTATTTAACCTGAAACCTTTTAAAACCCCGCCCGAAGATATATCCGGAGGCTATCGAATATCCGAGGAAACCTGCCATCCGTCCGAGTTTACCCTTTCAAAGCAATCTTAATTATAATTTTTTGGAGTTTACTCCTTAAGAATCGATTTTTGGAGTTTACTCCTTAAGAATCGATTTTCATATACAGTGTGTTAGGTTAAACGAGGGACTTATTGAGGGAGGGTATTCAGTATTCGATTCTCGTCCCAAATATGTAAAAAACCTATAGGTAACCTTAATTTCTGACGTAATTGTCCAATAAAATACATTATTCATGAACACTGAGCGCGAGAGAAGTAAACTTGTAAACAGTGAAGTAAATCACGCCGCAAAATACCTACGCGCCGATTCTACCGAAAAGGCGTCCTAATCCAGGTTTAAAGAATGAAGGGAAAATGGATTATACCTAAAGGTCATTGACACGCACACATGTTCTGCGATAGTATTAAATTGCTAGCGCAAGGGTATATACACGTTGCGAGACTTATGCGAAATTTTTGGTATGGTTCGGTCTTTTATTTATTAGTGTTTTTTTTTCATATTTTTATTAGTATCATGTAAGTATGCACTATTGTGGGTTTGACTACCTCCCTCGTTTAAACTAACATACTGTATAAGGCGCCCGGTATGAGAAAAATGTGAGGTGTAAAATCTACTGATGAATGACGTACAGTTGAATATTACTAGATGGCGCTTTATGAACTTTGTCGTCCGTCAGTGATATTTTTAATTATTTATTATTTATTTTTTTAAGCTATTGCATAGCTTCTATCGCGGGCCTTGAGCGCGGGGACCGAATCCAGAAATTCCGTAACGAAAAAAACCTGACGCTCCCCGCTCCGACGGGCACGGAGGTGTGGCTTGAAGGCCGTGCATTGTCTAACGTCGTTTACACAATACGGTCAGTTATTTCAATCCCGATTCTGTTGCTAATAGCGCGTTTGGTAGAGAATCGGATAGTCAATCGACATTACGCTGGATCAAACCCAAGGTCTTGTTTTCTTTTGCGACTTCTTTTCATTGGAAGTACTTTTAAATATTATATTTAGTTTTTTTATTTATTGTCTAAGTTGATAAAAAAATGTTTCTTTTTGCGACTTCTTTTCATTGGAAGTACTTTTTAAATATTTTATTTAGATTGTTTTTATTTATTGCATAAGTTGATAAAAAATGCTATGCAATAGCTTTACCGCGGCAGTCCCCGAGTGCCACACTTTTTTTTTTTATCCTGGGTGCGTTTACAGACATTTAAAGTCACATATACCAACAGCGACCCGATAAAACTATTTGTAGGCCATACAAATATTTGTTCCGTGCGAGAATCGAACCCGCGATACTCAGCGTCAATCGCTTAGCCACTCCGCCAACCGTGCTGCCACTATAATAATTAATTAAAGTTTAAGCAACTAGACCTGGCGATATATTTTTTTTTATACGTTGAGTTACAAAGTGTTCCGCTAAATACAAAAAATAAAGAAAACAAACTATATTTTTATTGATAAAAAGTTTTAGCATTACCCAGATCATAGCAGAATGCAGGTCAAAAAGACCAACATTTCCTCCAGCATCCCTTTGTCCCGTGCTGAGATAACCAAGCGATCCTAGGCGATATTGTGCAGTTACCAATATCGTATCCTTCTGAGTCAAATGTTGTCCCTTAAAAGAAATCGATAATTAGTAGATTATCATGCTGGTTGCTGGGTTGCTAGCACCGAACCGGAATGTTTTAGTAAGTAGACACAATTATAATTTAAGAAAAACTTACACCATACGATGCCGTCGATCCAGACCTGTAGTTGCCACCGTGGATGAAGAAGACAACTGGGCTTCCTACAAATCAAATATTAAAGAATATAGGTAAGACTCGACAACATTTTTATTTAACGTTAACGGGACAGTTATAATGTTCCCACCTTCTTCCGTAGCAGGCATTTTGGGTGCGTACACGTTAAGACACAAGCAGTCTTCATGGCCTATGATCCGCCTTTGCTGGTAAGGGTCTGGTTGGGGGCACGGAAGGCATTGCTGGGTGGCCATCATCTCCCCGGCAAGGTAGCGGCGAATAGGCCGCTGGAATCTTTGTGGTCCCACGGGTGGTTCTGCATATCTGTTAAACACAGAGAATTCTAATTTAGCGAGGATTGCAATTTATGCGCAAGTCATGGGATTAGCCAGCGGAATGACTACTGAGACTGTACATCCTGCGGAAGTCCGGGGGTCGACACTTTTTAAACGCGAAGACCCTCCACAACCGCGATGTATGCAATCTCAGGGAATATTTTTTTAAAGCCGAGGTGGGTATGCACCGAGATGTGGATGAAAAGGGATGACAAGTCACACCGCTGTCCAAGGCTAAAGAAAACTGGCGCCAACCTGTACTACTTAAGTACTTACTACTGAAGACCGCAAGGAAGTACCGGGCTCTTCATGTCCGATATAGATTTTGTAACGTCCGTATGTCTGTCTATGTTTCGGCGACCTTTTTGGAAAACTGAAGGTTTTGTTTATGCGATTATGAACGAAGTTATGTTGACGAAAAACTATTAAAAGCAAGCGCTTCCTTGCTCTAGAAAAATACTTATCTTACTTTATCAATAGAATATCACAAATAAACATGATCATTTATAAAATAAATTGTTTATAACAACAAATTGGTATTAATTTGAATTCAAAATTCAATAATTGTTTGAATTTCTTATTTTTAATATTATTAGGCTGTTTGGCGATGTCATGCCTTTGTTTCTTCTTTCAGAAGACTAGCACGGGGTAAAATCAAATTAAATCATAGTTTCATATTGCTTAATGACAAAAGTAGGTACTTTTTATTTTATTCTGTTATTTAATTTCACCGAAGTGTATTGAAAAACGTCGTTTAATTCACGTGATTATTTTTCCGACCCAAATATCGACCAATAGAATTGCACCATTCGACGTCACGTGGTACAACCTACATGGTATTATACTGATAATTTTTTGAAAATTTTCTCTGGTCGTTGCTATGCATAAAAAACAAAACATGGTGCAATTCTATTGGCCGACATTTGGGACGGAAAAATAATCCCCCGAATACCACACGAGCTTCAAAATTATCTGGCATTTCCCGATAGGTTCCCTGCAAACAAATAAAATCGTCAAGTTTATCAGGAAAAATCACTCGCGCTTCGCGCTCGTGATTTTTTAACCTGAAAAGAAAAACTTGACTCCTTCATTTGTTTGCAACGAACCTATCGGAAAATACCCGATAATTTTGAAGCTCTTGTGGTATTATAAGTGAGAATTTGTCACTGCTGTTCTCGGCTCTATAACGCTCTCGCCTGGCGGTTCGTGCGTTAAATTCGCCTCGTCTGCAATGACAAAGTTTCCTCACTTGAATTAGAATGTACTACATATTTCAAAACTGTTGAAAATGAAGTAAAGATAAAAATATTAATTAAAAGAATCATAAATGCGTAATTACGCATGGTTATTTAATTAATTGGGTAAGGTAGTAGGTCAATAATTTATTTTTTTACATGATATCTTTACCTAACAAAAAAACTTGAAATCGACAACATGAATGTACCTATACTAGGTCCATGGATAATCTACCAGCCACAAAAACAACGGAAACCACTATCAGACATCAGCATCCGCCAAAAATGTTAATTTAGAATATAAATATATATAATAATATATTTATCTTTTCGAGATATCGCCAAGCTGCTGGTCGACTCTTCACGTGACCAGAGGCCTAGCCATTTTTTGGCCAAAGGATTAGCATCGTCATCCCACTCGGTACAGTTTTCTTTTAACATATTGTTTATGGTATTTTTACAAAGTTAAACCTGCGGCGGCTTATAAAGCTGCTGTTGTGGACTGCCTGGGGGTTTTGACCTCGGACTTCAGCTATAGTGAATACATTTATTTGGTTGTAGTGGAATTTTATTTATTACTATCATTTGCTCGCGGCTTCGCACGCGCTAAATTGGGATAACACTGTTCCCCTTTCCTGATTTGCAGGTACCTGCTACCTGCTTGCGCCTTATTGATTGTAATAGCAATGCTAAGGTTTCCCTTTTCTTCTCTCTTTCTCCCTCATTTCCCACTTTTTTAGTATATGTCCGTCTCCAGGGTGCCAACTATTTCTGTACCAAAATTCATCAAAATCGGTTTAGCCGTTAAGGCGTGAAGACGTAACAAACAAACTCACTTTCGCTTTACTACATTAGCAAGGATGCTAGAAAAAAAAAACCCGGTCAACTGCGGGTCAGACTCCCACACCGATGTTGTTTCCTTGTTTGACACCTCTCTGAATTTCAAAATTGTAAGTGCAACAGTTCATTAGAATTTAACTTGCTTGTTTGTATTATCGAACTTTTTAGGGTTCCGTACTTCAAAAGAAAAAAAGGAACCCTTATTGGATCACTTGATTGTCCGTCTGTCTGGCGGTCTGTTTGTCAAGACCTTTTATCGCGGGTACGCGTGAAGGTATCGAGTTGAAATAAAACCATATACTCAAGTCTCTGGTCCCTTGGAGTTGTGGAAAAATGATATCTGTAAGTCTACGCAGTCAACAGATATGGCCGTTTATATCGCAAGTTTGTACGGTTTATTTTAAAACCAAGATGTAATTTTTTAAATTGGTAATGACCTACACTTTTTATTATACATACTAGCTTCCGCCCGCGACTTCGTCCGCGTGGCATAGTTACTTTGGGCTAACGCTAACTTTAACCCGCGTGATGACCCGAAAAATGTATCTTTCTATCCCCTTTTCTTCCCTCATTCTCCCCCTTTCCTCACTTTAAAAAAACTTGCCTATTTCCGTCACCAGGGCCCCAACTATCTCTGTACCAAAATGCATCAAAATCGGTTGGGTCATTTAGGCGTGAAGCCGTAACAAACACGACACGGTTCGCGTAGTGGCTGGGCGAACGACTGCTGCGCTGTGTGTCGCGGGTTCGATTCCCGCACGGAACAAATATTTGTAGATATGACCTACATATAGTTGTTCCGGGTCTGGCTGTTTGTGTATGTGAGATTGAATGTTTGTAAACGCACCCACGATACAGGAGAAATTCCTAGTGTGGGGCAACGTCTTTTAAAAAAAAAGAAAGAAAGAACAAACAAACTAACTGTCGCTTTTATAATATTAGTAAGGATTTATGAAAATAACCGAAGGTAACTGAATGCCTATTCATTTACCTAACGAAATAAGCTACGTTAGAGGTCCTAACTGTAGCTACCTTACACTTAAAAAAGTGCCTACTTAAATAATAAAACTGATCCTAAATACACTACAGCTACAACTAAATAAAACTACAGCTAAATAAATTAAAAAATAATAATTTGAATTTATAATTAACCTGAAAATAATTTAAGTACTAAATTATATATATAAATTTTGTTTTTTTTTTAATATATCTAATTATGCCTGTTATCTATAAGAACCTATTAATTACCAAATAAAGTAGGTACTAAAACTAAATAACTCTAATAGAATTATACCCAGAAATATGTAGGTAAGTACAACTTGTAACAAAAAAAGAAATTAAAATAAAGCTAAAACGCCTGTCCAATACTGGGTCCACCCTTTATAGCAGAACTTTTTATGTCATAATTTTATTTTGCATAACAACGGATAGCATAAACTTCATTTCGCAGAAAATTGTTTGGCAGACACTCATTTATCATACATTCATAACTCATAATTTTGTAAGTTAGAATCATCTCTAGACATAAATTTCATATCCATAATATTCAAAAAGCAGAAACATCATTTCGCAGAAAGTTCACAGTCAGAATCGTCTTTTGACATATATTTCATATCGTTATCATTAAACGGCAGAATTGTCATATCGCAGAAAGTTTATAGTTAGAATCATCTTTATTATTATTTGTTGTCATTTATTTTAATTATTTATTTCTTTAAAATAATATCATTTATTTTAACTATTATTTAATTGAATTTGTAATAATGTCATTTAATTCCATAAGTAATTATTATTCTAATGTAAATAGTTCAGTTCCGGGTAAACTACTAAAAACAATCTCATTTTCTATCAATGCAGGTCGTTACTGGCACTCGCCGGCCGCTGCCGCGGCACCGCTCGCTCCGCTCGCTCGGCTCGTGCGTAGGGGGTCACAGTTTTAACCTAACCTAACCTACGATTTTTTTTTCAACAAATTAACCTAATCTTAATAGTTGAGTCCCGGGTAACTAAAAACGATGTCTTTTTTTTTCTATATAATTCCAAAAATATCTTATTTTTGCCTTAATATGTTTTTGTATACAATTGTAACTCACTGTATCGGTTCACACCAAAATATTGGAAACTCAAAATAAATAACAAACATGGTAAATATCCCGTTTTAACCGTTAATAATAATGTTAGTGACCATGTCAGTTTAAAGACTTATTAGGCATATAAGTCTTTAAACTTAAAGTTATTCTTAATTAAATTCTGCCATCTGCATAGTATGAAAAGTGAAATTATACCAAATACTCGTCGCTCTAAATGAACATTATGCTAAACGACATTAGCGAAATTTGAACTCTGCCAATCGTAATTATACTAAATGTAATTCTGCCATCTTAAAACTATGCAATTGTAAATTCGGAGTTTTAAATATTATGCCAAACGATAATTATATCAAATAATTTTTATGCCTTTAAAATGTTCGTTTAAAGAAAAATATGCTAAGTGTGTTTTGCCAAATAAATTTCGGAGCATCAAGATTCTGCCAGATAGAGGGAACCCGTCCAATACTATCTACCTATGTATACCTACTTCACTTAAAAATAAAAACCTATAAATACTTTACTTAATAATACCTGTAACTATAATAAAGAATATAACTATATAACGCTATGGCGCCCATTAGGGGAGGGCTATGTCCAGCAGTGGACTAATATAGCCTAATGAACTACGCTTTTACCAATATAGTATAAAAAAAAAACTGAACATAAATTAGCCGAAACTCGGTTTCTAAAAATCTATGCGTACCTACTACCACTTCAGCTAAAAAGAAATAAAATGTAAACTATGAATAATTTGTAATTTGAACGAATATTTAAACACTACCAAAATAACTAATACCTATTTTATAAAATAACAACAAAAGATATAAATTATTTAAAGACTAAAAGTCGGGCTGAAAGCATTGTCTGTCAATAAGGTCGAACACTCTGAACATCTATTCGCATCAACAGCCAAATATTACACAAAAATAATCCCTAAAGCATGATTCAGTATTCACGCGCGATGGCTTATTAGCGTATTTCATGCATAACTTTGGTGTTTGTATACCGATTTATATGTTTCTTTTTTTATTGAATACGTAATAATGTTAACTGTTTTTAATTAGAGATGAGTGGGAGTGTTATAAACGTAAGAGTAGACAAATATAATCAGAAAGCTCCGAACTGCTAAGTTATCGGGAGTTACACGTGTTATTGTGAGTCAACCATAAAAGATAGACCTATGCTGTCGTAGGATATTTTTTATATAATTTTAAGGAGAACATTTCCGTCATACATGATTTCTGTGTAGCTTTAACAAACTTCTCCCGATTACCCAACATTTTCCTTCACTGCTCTGCTCCTATTGATCGTAGCGTGATGAAAAGTATACTATAACCTGCCCAGGAGTATGAAGAATAATTGTACCAAGTTTTGTTAAAATCCGTCGAGTAGTTTTTGTTTCTATAACGAACATACAGACATCCAGACAGACAGACAGACAGACAAAAATTTTACTGATTGCATTTTTGGCATCAGTATCGATCACTAATCACCCCCTGATAGTTATTTTGGAAATATATTTCATGTACAGAATTGACCTCTCTACAGATTTATTATAAGTATAGAAGATAGATAGAAGATGTAATAGTAAAATATTTCATTTTGTTGTTGATTTTTTTTTTAATTTCATTCACTATAGCTTGAGTCCGAGTTTTTGTTGTTTTTAATGCCACAGGTCAAGTCACTGTAAATCTTTTTATGTAGGTAACAATACCTTTTTTCAGTCATTTAATTGACTAAATGACAACTGTAGGCATAGATATATCTTTTGAAACTCAAACCAACCAACCAACCCAGCAGCTGCGGGAGACCACTCCCGGCTTCCGTTGATGCGGCGCTATGGACGGTGAGCAATTGTTAGCTCACCGTCCGTCCGACTAGTGATGACAGGCCGTGTCGACGGCGTGTTCTTGAAAGAGATGTCAGCAAAGCAGAGGGGCTTGCTAGTGCCACCGCCTGCCAGGGTTGCGGCTTGTTCGAAACAGATACCGCCGCCCCAGAACATAAAGCGCAAAAGAAGAAACATGGGTATCGCACCAGGCGGCGGTGGAACTAATGATACGCGGGGTCGCGATAGTCCTGGAGAGAATCCGGCGACTGGGTATAGGTAGCCTTGCACAAATCCGAAACCATGTGTTTTCATGGCCTTCGGATTGCGCCACCGTCGGAATTCCAACAAACGAAAGGAGGAGTTCACATCGGCGTCGAGTCGACGATGAAGTACCTAAGAATCGTCATCGTCAGCCAGAGGAATTTCGTGGAGCATTTCCGACGTTTGGCTTATAAACTCGAGCGGGCCGGGACTGCTTTCAAGCTGCTCTTGCACGGACACGGAAATTTCGGGACGTTCTTGAACGTAATCGGGCGGGAGGAAACGACCAGGTATCACCATTGTGTCGATCGACCAGACGACACAGTGGAGCGAACTTTGGTGGTCTACCCTGTTTGGACAGAGCACCTCTGTCTTCTCGGCAAAAGAAAAAAACCTTGATGGGTTTTAGTAAGTACAAGTCTGGTACTCACCTCCGCTCTGCCCGGAGCGGATGAAGTAATTTGTTGATTAGAGGCGATCGGCGGCGGCGAGCTCTCGCGTCCGCCCCTGGTACAGTCCATGGTCCGGGGTGAGAGGAAATGGGAAGTGGTCACCTCCTTCTGTATAGCAGTCATACTAGCGAAGGGGCCGTCAAAAGCCGGAAAAAGCCCGTCGTTTGAGGGAGAGATCTTCAAACCAACCCAGCCGCCGCGCCGCGGGAAACGCTTCGGGCGTCAGGAGCCGCGAGACGATTCCCGGCCACCGATGACGCGGGTCTGGGGACGGAGAGCAGTGGGTAGCTCAACGTCCGTCCGTCTACTGACAATAGGCCGTGTCGATGGCGCGTTCGAGTTCCACGCGCGACTCAAAGAGATGTCAGCAAAGCAAATAGGCCTGCCAGGGCCACTGCCTGCTGGGGTTGCCGGTTGTTCGAAAGAGACACTGCGGCCCCGTAACACAAAGTCCCAGTTATTTAATGATTTTCCATCAGAAAAAAATAACATTCCAAGGGTGAGTCAGACTCGCGCACCGAGGGTTCCGTACATACTTTCGTCATAAACACTGCATAGTCTTAGAGCACTAGAGGGTTGATTTTTCACAGCACAGAAGGTCCACAGAGTTGAGTAAAGGTTTTAATTTCAACTCGATACCTCGACGCGTTCCCGGGATAAAGGGTCTTGACAGACACACGGACAACAAAGTGATACAATACAACCTTTCGAGTTACGGAACCCTAAAAATACCGTTTTTCTTAAAACCATTCTAAATGCTGTACTAAAAGCACATAGTAAAACTTACAAGACTCGGCTGATCGGCTAAGTGCCAGTAGTTAAAATTCCAATTGTGTAAATAAAAGGAAGAAATTAGACTCACAAAACCGTACCTTATTCCAAAGAAACTGTAATATCCGAGTTTATCATCTTTGATTCCTTCGATACGGGCGCTAAAACCGTATCGCTGGGTGAAGACCACCGCAGCGTCGGGTTCGGGTGGTGAAGCCGGAGCGCCTCCAACCACAGCTTGCGCCGGCGCACACCAGAGCGCTACCAGCGCTAACGCTACCCACCACATGCGAAGCCGATACATCACTAACTCCTGTGACCGTCGCAGTCGGAACTAGACAACCCACGACTTGTGATAATCGACAACCCGTGTTGCTAAATACGTACCTACCAGCCGATGATAATTTTTGTTGAATCCTGTCTGTGATTCTGTTTACTGATAAAATAATTCTCGATCGTTTTATTTATTTCAACAATTTGCATATTTTATTAATCAAAAATTGTGTGCCTAAATGATGCGGGCCTGTGGACGGTGAGCAATGGGTAGCTCACCTTCCGTACGTCCAGTGACGACAAGTCGGGGAGACGGCGCGTTAGTGTTCCACGCGCGCCTCAAAAAGATGTCAGCAAAACCAGGGCCACCGCCTACCAGGGTTACGGGTTGTTCGAAAGATACCGCGGCCCAGGAAAATAAAGGACAAAAGAAGGAACATGGGCAGGTTTAGTCAGTCAGACACTTCCATTTTTTATGGTTACCAGCTTTTGCCCGCCGCTTCGCTCGCGTTAACTTCGTGGTAACACAGTTCCCCTTTCCTGATTTGCAGGTACCTGCTACCTGTTGTTTTTGCCCTTTCGCCTTATTTATTGTAATAGCAAAGCTAAGGTTTCCCTTTTCTTCCCTCTTTCTCCCTCATTTCTCAGTTAAAAAAAAAAGACCTATGTCCGTCTCCAGGGTCTCGAATATCTGTGTACCAAAATTCATCAAAATCGGTTTAGCCATTTAGGCGTGACGACGTAACAAACAAACAAACTCACTTTCGCAGTTTCGCTTTTATAATAATAGTAAGTATAAGTTGTTTTAAATAAACTATGTTGTTTTATTTTATTATTTATATTTAAGAATTGAATAATACATTTGGAATGGAATTGATATTGTTTATGGTATTGATGGTGGTAAATGTCTAGCCGATAAACAGCAGCAAGAAATTACTCACTAAGTCTAACATCCTGCACTTTCCATATACTGCATATTGGGCTAATTTTCCATCCAAAGCTATTCTTCATTCTTAAGCTTGTTTTTTTATGTACAATTATATTATATCACTACTGGAGGCCTACCATGAACTGTTATTGCGATTCAATTGATGACCTAAAATAAACTGTTTTGCTATTTCATTCATACTAATTCATACCACAATATCCTTAATACGATCCAGTTTAGGCAACGCCAAATCAAGCCGGCAATTGGATCGCAAACTATTTTCGTTCATTCATTTTTCATAGCATGACGTGACCTATCAACCTGAATTGGATAGCTTTTGTGTCAAAGTAAGCAATCTTCTTGTTAATAACTTTAAATAGTATAATATAAGTCTTTTTGTTAATAACTTTATAAAAATTGTGAAAATATACGTAATTCAAGGTATTTCAGTTGAATATTTAGTGTTTCTGATGAGTTAAATGTAAAAAAAAGTGATTTCATAGCTATTTTTCATTGTAGATGTCTGACGAATTAGTTCTTTTTGAATTCATGGAAAATGATGCTGAAATAGACGCATGACACAAGAAGAATCGGACCCTTTTGATTATGAAGACGCAGAATTTATAAAGCTATATCGGCTGTCTTAACAATTGGTATCAGAACTGTGTGATGAGCTAAAGCCATTGTTGAAAAATCCAACAAAATCTACTGATTTTTTTGACATAAATCATAATTATTAGTGAATATGAATTCTTTTTACTTTGCACCATCCTTTGCAATCTTTATTGGCCACCATCACCATGTGATTTTAAATTTTGGGCTATCCACTCACATTCTCTTTGAAAATGCCTAGCCTGGGATGATTTGTTATAGCCTGTTGCTATGGCTTTGTTTTTATTTAAAAATTCCCATAGCTGCTCCAGTTGATTAAAAGATACTCTTCGACGACATATATCAGTGTAAAAAAATAATAGTTTTAAAAACAAAAAAAAACACGCTTTTATAGAAATCGAACTAAAAATCCTTACTAATATTATAAAAGCGAAAGTGAGTTTGTTTGTTTGTTTGTTTGTTTGTTTGTTTGTTACCTCTTCACGCTTTAATGGCTACACCGATTTTGATGAATTTTGGTACAGAGATAGTTGGGAACCAGGAGACGGACATAGGCTAACTTTTATTTTAAAAAAGTGGGATGTGAGGGAGAAAGAGGGAAGAAAAGGGAAAACTTAGCGTTGCTATTACAAATCAATAAGGCGCAAGAGGAACTGTGTTACCCCGAATTTAACGCGAGCGAAGCCGCGGGCAAAAGCTAGTTAGAAAATAATATGTAATAAATTCGGATTAAGAATAGTGTAAATAAGAAATAAATGTACATTATTGCAAAAAAGCGTGGGGTGCATCTGAAGTGCTTTTTATGATATTATCAAAGTGATGATCCTTCTACTCATCTGTCAATAAATGTTTATAACTATTGACACTATGCACCCCACGCTTTTTTACAACAATGTACATTTATTTCTTATTTACACTATTCTTAATCCGAATTTATTAGATTTTATATTCTAATTTTTAGTTAGATTTTCTATAAAAGCGTGTTTTTTTAGTTGTTTTAAACTATTATTTATTTTTCATTTTTTAGTTAATTTTTTTAAACTATAAATTATTTAGTTCGATTTGCTAACTATCAAACGCCCTTAATATGTACAAATGTGTTCTGATTGTATCTTGGTTAAGAACACATATTTAAAGATTTCTATGATGCCAATATAAACAGTGAGACACAGAGGTGTAACCTTATTTACATATTATACAGTCAGTCACATTAATGCTTGGGTATGGAATTTTCAATCCGTGAGGATGAGTGAAAGTTCACACTCATCCTCATTCTCAGTGCCGCCAACAGATTCGCTCCTATGATTATAATATCATGTAGAGTGGTTACGGATTGAAAATTCCATACCCAAGCATTAATGTGACTGATTGTAAATTTTATGGTTTATCTCGCAATCGAATCATATCATTCAATGCTTCACTGTTACATGGAGTTCTTCCTGTTAATTTTGAGCAATCAAGTTCTTCAATTCGTATACCGTCCAAGGATCTTCCACGACTAAGTGCCACATAAGCTTGTCCAGCAGCAAACAATCGCGGACCCAAATAAATGACTGCATGATCAACTGTACAACCTTGCATCTAGTGGACGGTCGACGCCCAACTCAGGATTAAGAAATTAATTTTGAAATTTTCGGAGAGGGAACCTGAGAAACGTTATCATTTTATAATATCCATAATATAATTATAACCGCGATTTACCAAAAAACACTTCGTATTCACAACAAAACAAAATATTCAGGACAGAAATATCTATTTATTTTGCGGCATATAAAATTAAATATTAAGAAATTAATTAATCCTGGCGAATCTAATTAGGATAATCGGATATTTTGATCGGATTATTGCATTGTCATCGATCTTTGACAGGTGTGCAAAGTTTGAATTAAATCTGATCGTTCAAAGTAGGACAAAATCGAGCTCAAAGGGGTCGATTACATACAAACATACAGGTGAAGCTAATAAAAGCGTGTTAAAAACACTCAACTTACTTTGGCATTTAGGTTTGTTGTGCATTTAAGATAACAAAGTAAGCGGCGGTGCGACCCCTCTTTGAGGAGTGGCTGGAGAGGTGCCACGGGAAGGTGAATTAAGGTGTTGGTCAAGTCCCGGGGCTGCTTTCAAGCGGCTCCTGCCCAATCTGAGGGGGCCAACCGCCTCCTGCCGTAGGCTTTATGCCGGAGTCGTGCGGTCATGGCCCTTTACGGGGCCCCGGTATGGGCGCGTTCTTTAGGGCGGCGCGCCGCCCACTACCTGAACGCGCCCCAAAAAGTGGTAGCCATACGGCTGATCCGGGGCTACCGGACGATCTCCGGCGAGGCAGCGAGCCTCCTTACCGCATTGCCACCGTGGGATCTGGAGGCAATAGTCCTCGCGCGCCTGCATGAGTGGCGCGTGGAGGCACTACACCGGGGGGAAACTCCGCTACCGCGGCAAATTACCGCTCAGCGGACAGACCTCCGGTGCGATCTCATGGTGGCATGGAGAGAGCGACTGTCGAAACCCCGTGCAGGGCACGCCACAATAGTGGCGGTAAGTCCCCTCTTTGAGGAGTGGCTGGAGAGGCGTCATGGCCTCCTCACCTACCGCCTGACGCAGGTCCTCACCGAACACGAAAGTTTCGGGAGGTTCCTGCACATAATCGGGCGGGAGGAAACGCCCGGTTGTCACCATTGTGACGATCGCCCGGAGGACACGGCCCAGAGCACACAGTGGCGGTCTGCCCAGCTAGGGCGGAGCACCGCCGTGCCCTCGTAGAGGCGATCGGCGGCGGCGATCTCTCGCGTCCGGCCCTGGTTCAGGCCATGGTCCGGAGCGAGAGGGAATGGGAAGCGGTCACCTCCTTCTGCGAAGCAGTAATGCTAGCAAAGGAGGTGGCCGGGCGTTTGAGGGAGAGAACCTCAAACCAACCCAGCCGCCGCGGGAGACGCCCCGGGCGCCCGGCGCCGCGAGACGACTCCCGGCCACCGCAGATGCGGGCCTGTAGCTCACCGTCCGTCCGTCTATTGACGACAGGCTGTGTCGACGGCGCGTTCGTGTTTCACGCCTCAAAGAGATGTTAGCAAAGCAGAGGGGCTTGCCAGAGCCTCTGCCTGCCGAGGTTGCGGGTTGTTCAAAAGAGATACCGCGGCCCCGGAACGTAAAGGGCAACAGAAGGAACGTGGGTGGGTTTTAGTCAGTAAAAGTCTGACACGCGCCCCCGCTCCGCCCAGAGCGGGGGAAGTTATTTGATGATTACCCACCACAAAAAAAAATTATTGGTCAAGGCTCTTTGCGATTAGTCCATTACTATCGGTCGGTACAATGACTTGATGGTCGCCGACCGGCCAGAAGAACCGCCCAATTTCCTTATTACATAAACTCTTAAAGAATACTTACGCCATTATTCGTATTACTAACTAGCTGTGCCCGCGACTTCGTCCGCGTGGAATAGTATTTTGGGCATCATATTTATTTTTGCAAACAACCTTCTCAGCTTTATAAATTATAACTGTTACCCACGACTTTGTCCGCGTCTTAGCCCAAGTTCCGGAATTCTGTGAGGATAAACGTTGAGAACGTTCAGCGCTTGATTCCCGTAGTCGGTTCACCAAAGTTCGAGAACTCTGTGAGGCTAAACGTTGAGAACGTTCAGCGCTTGATTCCCGTAGTCGGTTCACCAAAGTTCGAGAACTCTGTGAGGCTAAACGTTGAGAACGTTCAGCGCTTGATTCCCGTTCTCTGTTTATCAAAGTTCGGAAATTTTGTAAGGATAAACGTTCAGCGCTTGATTCCCGTTGACGGTTTGCCGAAGTTCGGAAATTTTGTAAGGATAAACGTTCAGCGCTTGCTTCCCGTTGACGGTTTGCCGAAGTTCGGAAATTTTGTGAGGCTAGATACTGCGAACGTTCAACGATCGATTCATTAGCACGGTTTTGTTCACTGATTCCTCGTTGAGTAGCCAACCTATGCATATTTTCATTCTCTGTTTCACTGCTGCGCAAAGCTCGCAGCCGCTTTGCGGTAACAGTCTGCCGAGAAAGCTGAGTTCTTTTTCTAGGCATTATAGTGACGAAGAAAGAAAATAGGAAATGAAAACTTAACCAAACCGTAACTCGTAATCAAGAAAAAACAAACGTAAGGTTAATAATTAGGATCCTAATTATTGTTACCTGTATTTGGTACTTACGTAAAATATAAGGTTAACTAACTGTGTACTTAAACTAAAACCTAACCTAATAAGGGCTGATTTTTTAATAGTCAGATAATTTTTATCTGAGGAATAAAAATAGCAGTTTGACATATTTTCTATAGATGAGCTGTCAAACCGCCATTTTTATTCCTCAGATAAAAGTTATCTGACTATTGAATAAACAGCCCTAAGAATAATTATGTAGATGACACCTATTTACAGGTATTATCTACAATTTTTTTTTTTAATAATTGTGAAATTTATAAAAAAATAATAGCTCATGAGGAGCTCGTGGCTAAATAATAGCAGCCGCTCGGGTCGATCTTTAGGTTAAGCCGCGCTTGCCTAGGTTGGTCTGTGGATGGGTGACCAGTGACCACCCGTTACATACCGAGTTTCCTCCGTGCCTCGGAAAGCACGTTAAGCCGTTGGTCCCGGCTGTCATTTGTAGATCTTTGACAGTCGTAACAGGTAGTCAGTGTTCCAAAAGTCTGACAACCAGTCTTACCAAGGGGTATCGTATTACCCAGTATTAACTGGTTGTGGAGGTCAGATAGGCAGTCGCTCCATGTAAAATACTGATATTCAGCTGCATCCGGTTAGACTGGAAACCGACCCCAACATAGTTGGGAAAAGGCTAGGCGGATGATGAATAATTGTGAAATAATTAGAACCAAAATATTATCCTTGACAATCGTAGAGCTATACCCCCCCTCCGCGTCGCCCGCAAGCAACGCCTCTCCTCGCCCATGCCCAGCGTCATGTTTTGCACATCATGTGGCGCGTACTGTGAATTTTATATCGGAGTTATTTTAAAATTGTAATATCTTCTAAGATGTTCATTGAAATTAAGTGATGTCAAAGACAATTTTGTTCACAATAAATACTGTTAATCAACAACACATTTATTTGGATAAAGATCAATATTATTATGTTGAAACAACTCTAACAAATAATTGGTAATCATGCATTAATTTTGACCAAATTTGATTACCATAAAAACGGTTCTAGTGACTTAATCTTAAAAGATAGACATATACCGTCACGGACATTTTTTTAGATCATTTCAAGAGGAATAATTCTTTTCTACATATTTTTTTGATATCTTGAACCGTTTTCGCAGCGCACGCAACGGAAGCCCTCAAAGATGAATAATTTTCCCCGTTTTTTTTCACATTTTCCATTGTTTCTTCGCTCCTATTAGTCGCAGCGTGATGTTATGTAGCCTAAAGCCTTCCTCGATAAATGGTCTATTCAACACAAAAAGAATTTTTCAATTCGAACCAGTAGTTCCTGAGATTAGCGCGTTCAAACAAACAAACAAACTCTTCAGCTTTATAATATTATATAGTAATAGAATAGATTAATATAACTTCAAATAATACTAATAAAATTAAAGAACTCTCAAGCAACAATTAAAAGAAGGATGTCAGGAGGTCATTTCGTACCAGACTACGAAATGATGAAATACAGGTATTTTTCAAATATATGAAAATACCTGTATTTTTTAAGGTCTTAAAATACACAAGAAATATCTTTTTAAGTAGCAACAAAAAAAACTATTTATTTTAGTTTACACAACATTTTAATTTTTTTTAGAATAATAGTTTCAGAACGCACCCGTTGACGATTCATTTCGCTTTAAAAATGACTTTTTAATGAAAGACTATAATTATTCACGATTTTCTGAATAGTTGTTGACTGCAATTGAATACAGCAGGCATTAAATCAACTAATATACTGATTTTTATTACATTTATTTATTATATTTTATGGTAGTATTAACGTTTTGTTCAACTACGTATAACAGAACGTCATTTGTCATCGATCGACAGGTTACTTAGTCTGTGGAAATCGACACCACACAGTCACACCAGGTGATCATTCCACTTGTGAATTGTTATGATACGTACTGTGCTACTTTGAATTTCCTTCTGTTTCCTTCTTTTTGCAAGAGAGGATGATGAATAAAATGTATTTTTGTTAAGCCTATTTCTTTCATTTAAGTACTCCTTAAAAGTAAATTAACTGTAATGGTAGCATTACACTTAATTAAATCTAACCTACCATTAGATACACTTCATTTACTCTTCTAACCTACTATTACTCGGTTTGTCAATATATTATGCAACTTCAGTATTGAAGACAAAGAGTAAGTATCTAGCGACTAACTCTTTGCACCCAGACATTTCCCATACATTGAATTATTGTGGTTTGTGTGATGTCATCTTTGGTTTTCTACAGCACACGTTATGCAGGTTAGAGCAAATTAAGTGTAGTTTTCACTGAATTATCGGTCAAAATCCGTCGTCGAAGCGGACCAGTCTCCATTGGTCTTATTACAAAAGTTTGAGTTAGTACTGGTTTAAACCTGGACTAAATAGTCTAGGATTGTTACGGTATTAAAGTTAGTACCAGGTTTAAAATGTGTTCATATTACAAATCAAAGACTAACCGAAGACCAGTTAGTCCAAAGATCATCCATGGTTTAAATATTATACACAGATAAAAAATAAAAAAGGGCAATCATTCATTCTTTTACACTGGTTTCATTCAATATGACATTCCGTTTTTCCTAATGTTGAGTTTAACTACATACTTTAAATGCATAATAACTCTTTATTCGTAACAAACAAATCATTTTATTTCTTTGTCCAAGTTCCAACCTCTTGAACGAGCGCAACAAACACACATATCGCGTTTTTTTTATCAAGTTTTATTTTATATCAACGAACGTGAAACGGAGTACAGCTTCGCGGCGCGTAATTTGAGATGCGAATGCGACGGTCCAACCAAATATTTATGTTATCGCATTGCATCCTTTAATAAACAGTTCTTTATTCATTGTTCCTAATATTGTACTGTATTGCTGTTATGGTTCTGTGCGAGAAGTTTTGTGGTCAAATTGAGAAAAGGTAATTCAGGAAAAAAATGGAACAACAGAAGAAAAAAAGGGGTGAAAATTGGAGTCCTGAAGAAAAAGTTAGCAAAACATCGAAATATTGTATAGTGTGCAATACTTTGTATTATTCCTATTTCGATAAAGATTAACGTGAACCTACTTATTACAATAGGAAATAGGAAATACTACGGCAACTGATTAGTCAGTCATCTCATATTAATAGAGGACAAATCTACTAAAAAGGCAAAGGGCTCAAGGGGCATCCTCGAGGATCGTGAGCTAAATCTTCACGTAAAAGATCCACAATTTTTTCACCGAAACGTTTTGTGAACCTATATTTGTATCTAGAATCTTCGTCACTCAATTCAAATGGATTTCCACGATGACGACGTATCACAGATCGACGAGAAGTCTCAAGCATCTCCATATCTTCTAAGTCCATTAAGTCAATCATATTAATATCCATTTTTCAACGATATAAAAACAATAAACACAGAAAATTAAATCCACGGTAACCTCAACTTTTTGTAGAAATTGACATTTGACTATAGTACCAAAGTTAGACCATGGTTAAACTAGGGGTCTCGCGGGTTTATCTTTAGTACCATAGATAGTACAAGGATTAGTGATAAACTTCATTTTATAATAAGGTTTTTTTTAGTCCATGGTTTAAACCTAGAACTAATCCCAGTACTATATTTAGTCCGCGTTTTGGAATAAGACGGCATGAGTCGGCTTGACACTGTCGTCAACCGATTCACAGACAAACAGTTGGTGAGATTTGAAAGATGTCCGTTTTTTGGTTAATTCTCTCTTCTGATTATGAGTAATTGAAATAAATATAAACGACATCTTGATTACCTGCTCGCTTAATACTAACTACACTTTTAGACTGCGCCGCGTCGAGTCGGGTAAAAGGTAGTTGTTGATTTTAACCTCAAAGTATTGATGAGATAATTAAAAAAAACGTAGCTATTTAAGAATAGTGTAAATAAGAAATAAATGTACATTGTTGTAAAAAAGCGTGGGGTGCATAGTGTCAATAGTTATAAACATTTATTGACAGATGAGTAGAAGGATCATCACTTTGATAATATCATAAAAAGCACTTCAGATGCACCCCACGCTTTTTTGCAATAATGTAGGTACTACATTTATTTCTTATTTATTTTCTAATTGTTCACGACATAATGTGAACTTTTTAGATATAAGTACACACATCAAAAGTATCTAGGGATCAACATATATTTTTGCAATAACTTTTCTCCTGATTGATATTAATTAAAATTTTCTTTAAGGATTCATCAAATAAAGTGTTTTCGTTTGTCACAGTAACGATAAACCAAGTCACCTTTGCATTAATAAAGAAATTTGCCATTTTCCTAATAAAGGGATTTTTGACATTTGAACCACTAACATTAAAGTTCGAAAAAAAGACTGAAATAACAGTTTTCTTTAAAATTTTATTGGGTAACTTAAACAATTAATAATCCGTGTTTCTACCGCGAACACTAACAACACAAGAACATCGGTTTGGCATACTCAAAATGAGTTCATCCAAATCACGCTGTGGAATGGCCGCCCATGTTCGTTGCAACAACAAAAAAAGGTCTTCTTGCGACTGGATACCCTCCATATTCGGCAGAGCTCTTCTCTGTAGCATATCCCATGCATGCTCAATCGGGTTCAAGTCTGGCGACTGAGCAGGCCAGGGCAGGACATTGATGTTAGCTGCGGCGAGAGTCTGTCTTACAACTCTTGCGGTGTGCGGTCGTGCATTAACTGAAATAAGGGACCGATTTGCACTTGTAGAGGAACGATGACGTCTGATACAATCGTCTCAGCATAAATTTGAGCGTTGAGGTTGCCTCTGATCCAAATCAACTCAGTTCTTCCGCCGATCTAAATACCCGCCCATACCATGATGGTTCCACCACTATAAGGATGGACTTCCTGGCAGGATTTTAATCGCTGTTGGCGTCCAGGGGTTCTCCAGTGTCGTATACGTCTTGTATCCGGTCTCATACCAAAACGAGACTCATCAGAAAAGCACACGAAACGCCATTGTTCTTCTGCCCAATTTCTGTGTTCAAGAGCCCATTGATATCGAATCCTACGATTGTGCATTGCTATAGGTGGTACCCGTAGCGGTCTTCGGGAATGAAGGTTCACTTCATGCAAGCGGTTTCTGACTGTTTGGTCGCTAATTAAGTTCCCTGAAGAGTGATGAAGCCTCACGGCTAACATCATGGCGGTTATTGTTGGAGCTCTTCGAGTTAAGATTTGAATGTATCGGTCTTGTCTCCGTGTGGTGCAGCGATACCGTCCTCCATGGCGCTCAGCCACGGTACCAGTGCTTCGGTAACGTGTCCAAAGTCGACTGATAACACTCTGACTTGTATTCAGAGCTAAAGCTACAGTACGTTGCCGGGAACCAGCTTCTATCATTCCCACGGCTCTGAGCATTTCTTCCCTGCTTAAATGACGTCGCCGCTCCATAATAACGTTGGTTTTAATCAGTAGTAGGGAAACAGTAGCACTAATAATGTCTTCAATGCGTTGTATGTTTTTATAGGGAAAATATTGACAGCTTATTTTCATCTTTTACTCGAATTTGATTGAGAGTTCCTGACTCAAATTATGAAATGCACCAAAAAGGATCCATATAAATTTATAAAATCATAAATTTATTACAAAGCCACATCTCAATCTCAAGAAATCCGCATAAAAATGCTTGATCCCTAGACACTTTTGATGTGTGTATTTATCTTTGATTTGGATTTTATTTTTATTGTCTATTTTTGATGCTTTGCTGTTTTTTACACCTTTTGTCTGTCATTATAATTTTCTAGACCGAATGGCTGTTTTTCTTATACTTGAAATATTAAGAAATCTAACTTGTAGCTTACGAGTCGGTTATAGTGGTCCTTCTACCGTTATTTAGCAAAGTGAACTAGTACATTCCACAGTTTTCCATCTTAACAGCCAAATATAAATATGGTTATCACGAGGTCAAATACGAAACTCGCAAAAAGTACACCAAATTTATCTTCCGAACCGAACCACGAGGTGGTTTCAACGCCTGTTACGTCGACTACGAGGCAGGATATAGTACAGGTACCTATAATCAACACGCGCACATTTTCTGCTGCTACGCACACTAGCCGCTCATCTGCGACCGTCATTGCGCAAAAATTAGCAGCAGAAGCGCAACATGCTCGTCACCTCGCACAACTAGAAATAGTGGAGATGGAGGCGACGATGCGAGCACAGATTCAGGGTAAGCAGGCTGAGTTAGAGCGTAAAGCTGCCGAACTTGCTTACCAGGCTGAGCTTGCCGCAATAGACGCGGAAAGTAAGCATGGTTCTCGCAGTGCCAGGAGTCGCGCCAGCGTTGAGCGATGGTTGCACAGCACTCCTCGCCCTGCCAAGATGCCAATTCAACAGCGGGAAGAACCAGGTAATTATTATTCGCCATCCAACAACGGAAATGAGGCAAAGCCTATTAATAACGTTACATGTTCTCAGGCAATTCCACTTCATAATGACGTCGTCATTTCAACGAATGTCGCAGTACCGAACCCTACACAGTTGCCTCAGCACAAAATAAGCGGGGACGACGGGGTCACTGCCACCGACTTTTGTAGAGAGGACGGCTCCGTTGGCGTTACACAACTGGTGCAAGCCCTGCAGTTGTTAAAAGATAATAGCTCTAATAAAAAAAACATAATTAAACTCCCCGTTTTTGACGGAAAAAACCCGTTAGATTGGCTTATGTTCAAGCGTGCCTTTCAGGACACTGTAGGAAGTTTTTCAGAGGCAGAAAACCTTGCGCGTTTGAACCAGGCACTGAAAGGTGCCCCGCGTGAGGCTGTGAGTATGCTTCTGGTGATGGCTCCTCGTGCATTTGACGTCATTGACGCTCTCGATCGGTGTTTTGGCAGGCCTGAGCAGATTGTACTGCAGGAGGTCAACGCAGTCAGAGCTCTGCCTAAGCTGGGTCAGGAGGTAAATGACTTGAATTTGTTTGCTTCTCGTGTGCGCAATTGTGTAGAAGTTGCTAAGTTACTGCAGCACAGCGATTATTTACGTTCGCCAGAATTGTTCGGGGCGCTGCTTAGCAAACTATCGCCATTGTTACGCACACGATGGCTAGATTTTGCTGCTAATTACGACAGTCTAGGTCAGGCCAGGGTGGAGTTGTTATCGAGTTTCTTGAACCGCGAGGTCGACTTGGTTATGAGGTTCGGCGCGGTTTCTGAGACGACGGCGACCCCATCTCAGCAACATCGGGCCCATACTATTTCAGAGTCAGGCGCGGGAGGAACCCCAAATGAAATTTCAAGGCCAAATCCTGAAAAATTAAGCAATCATCAACATCATCATAAAAATATTTGCTTATTTTGTGGACTGACACACCCACTGTCAATCTGTCAAAAATTTATTACTTTTTTAGTTGAGGAAAAATGGCGTTTTATCAAGGAGAATAAAATCTGTTTTCGGTGCCTCCAAAAAGTTCCGCATAATTTTAGATTTTGTAATAAAAATAAAACCAATTGCGCACATTGTAACCGAAAGCATCACACTTTGTTGCACAATGACAACTTTTCTGCGCATTTGAACGATCAGACCGAACAACCTGTGAATGCAACTGCAATAAATCGTGATCAGGTACTTTTAGCTACTAATAACTCTCCAGTTGATTCTACACTTTGTCCTTTATTAAAAGTAGTAGCAGTTACGGTTTCTGGGCCATCTGGGAGCCTTAACACGTTCGCTCTACTGGATGATGGATCAACAGCAACCTTTATAGACGCGGACATTGCCTCACAAATAGGAGCCGAAGGGCCAGAGGGCCGCCTACATTTAGATTGTATTGGAGGGTTGTCGAGGGAAAGCACGGTTCAGTATGTAGATTTTGAAATAAAAGGTCGGTCAGCTTTACAGAACTTTTTTATTAAAGGAGCAAGGTCTATCAAAAACTTAGGTTTACTATCACAGTCGGCTACTCGCGACAGCTTATGTACTTACTCGTACTTGTCAGATTTAGTTGAGGAGTTGTCTTACGACGTAGCTAAGCCTACGCTAATTATAGGAATCGATAATTGGCACCTTATCTCTGCGTCTGAAGTTAGGAAAGGTACAAAGTCACAGCCTGTTGCTATTCGAACCCCTCTAGGGTGGGTATTATTTGGTTTTTCGAGTAGCAAAACTAGACCTGTGGATAGTACCTACCATGTGACCCTGCGCGAGCGTAGCGAACTGGAAGCCCTCATTAAGGAACAATATAGGTTAGACGCGATAGGTATCACCAATCATGAGCCTCGGAGCTCTGATGATGAGCGTGCTCTCCATATCCTGGAGCATTCAGCACGGCGCCTTCCCAATGGGCGCTTCCAGGTCAGCTTGCTATGGAAGGCTGATGACCTTGAGGTACCCAACAGTTATCCTTTGGCATTTTCCAGGTTTAAAAACCTTGAATTGAAAATGACAAGGCATCCTGGGTACGCCGAGCGTTACCGGTTCAATATTCAGAACATGATTACTAAGGGTTACGCTGAGGACTGCACAGGCGAATTACCTACATCAGTGTGTTGGTATTTGCCACATTTTGGTGTGGTAAATACTAACAAACCCGATAAACTTCGTGTTGTCCACGACGCGGCCGCTAAGGTACAGGGCGTCTCATTGAATTCTATGCTTCTGACGGGTCCTGATTTATTACAACCTTTGCTTGATATTTTGATGCGTTTTAGGGAAGGGAAAATTGCTTTGACTGCCGATATCAAAGAAATGTTCCCGCAGGTAAAAATACAAGAATGTGACCGGGATGCGCAACGTTTTCTTAGGCGCAATGAACCTGCGGAACCGATAAAAACTTATCGCATGTCTTCGATGATTTTTGGGGCTTGTTCCAGTCCATCGACTGCCATTTACATCATTAACCGAAACGCATCCGAGTTTCAAGCTGAGTTTCCAGAGGCCGTACACTCGATCAGATCCGATACGTATATGGACGATTTTATTGGTAGTGTTGACGTTTCGGTTGAGCAGGCCGCGCGCTTGGCTTCTGATATCGTTGAGGTCCATAAGCGTGGAGGTTTTGAGATGCGTGGTTGGATCTCGAATAAGCCTGAAACTTTAAATCAGTTACCTACGGACTTGCTATCTGACCTCTCAGTAGTCGATAGTGGTGTAAATTTGGGTAGTTTACAATCATCTACTTTCACTCGAACCCTGGGTTTAATCTGGCAACCTTCCCAGGACGTTATTGGTTTCAACCCAGGGCTAAAAGATCATTCACCAGCTCATCTCACGAAGCGCGAAGTTTTGGCTCAGGTTATGCGGATATACGATCCATTAGGCTTGTTAGCCCCCATTGTAGTGAGAGGTCGGATTTTATTTCAGAATTTGTGGCGTAAAAATCTTGACTGGGACGAAAGGCTGTCCGAGTCGGACCAAATAATTTGGCTTGAATGGTTTGAATGCCTCAAATCTATTTGGGAATTACGAGTACCGAGGTGCTATAATCTAAGCGACTATTTTGATCTAGAGCTACACGTGTTTTGCGATGCTAGCGAGCTGGCTCATGTCGCTGTTGCTTATTGGAGATTTGCGCTACACAACGGTGAGGTAAAACTTGCGCTCATAGCTAGTAAAGCACGTGTAACTCCTCTGAAGCCAGTTTCGATTCCGCGTTTAGAGCTACAAGGCGCTCTAATAGCCTCTCGCCTCGCCACTAAGATTTGCGACGCTCATCGCCTCAAACCCAGTCGACGCTATTTTTGGTGCGACTCCATGACGGTTTTGGGGTGGTTGCGAAGCGACGCACGAAATTATAAGCCCTTTGTTGCGCACCGTATCGGAGAAATGCTAGAAAACACCAACATAGGTGAATGGCATTGGGTTCCAACTGAACATAACGTTGCTGACGATGCGACACGAGGAAAGTGCAGTATTGAGCAGCGCTGGTTATCAGGGCCAAATTTTCTCCTGTCGCCGGCCTCCGAATGGCCGTCAGAGTCCAAAGTCTCAACGCCAACAACTTTTGGACAGGAAGAACTCAAGCCATCTCTTAACAATCCTAAATTATCGAAACATACATCATGCACTGTAGATATCATGAATTTTACCAACTCACATCAGTTACCTTTACCAGTAGTAGCTGATATCATTCATTTTAGTTCTTGGATTAGACTGGTAAGGGCAACAGCTAGGACTCATCAATTCATTGCCTCCATTTTCAAAAATCGGGATCATACTTTTCAAAATTTTTGGGTTGGGCATATTTGTTTCTCTTTAAACAAGCCTGGGCACAATTTACGGCCTAATATCGCCTCCGCCACTGCTCCTGCGCCATTGGATGTGGAAGACATCATCCGCGCAGAACGGCACATTTTGAGGCAAAGCCAGCTCAATGCTTTCGGAGAAGAAATTCACTGTCTAACTTTTGGAAGGGAGATCCCTAAGAAAAGTCGATTGGCATTTTTATCACCAGTATTAAAAAACGGATTATTACATCTAGCTGGTAGAACCTCTGCTGTCTCCAACAAACAGCCCATCTTACTGGATGGAAAAGAACCAGCAGTGCGCCTTCCGATTCGTCACTACCACAACAAATTCGCTCACGCTAACACAGAAACAGTCCTAAATGAGCTACGACAGGAGTATTGGATCCTGAGGATACGGAACGCTGTTCGTTCAGTGGTGCGTGGATGCCAGCTGTGCAAACTATTAAAAGCGCCGAGACTGCAACCACCCATGGCCGACCTTCCCGATTCAAGACTCGCCCATCATCGGAGAGCCTTTACTTACACTGGCTTGGATTATTTTGGACCCATAGAAGTAGCAATTGGACGAAGACGAGAGAAGCGGTGGGTGGCGCTGTTTACGTGCATGGTGACTAGAGCTATCCACCTTGAAATTGTTGCCAGCTTATCTGCAGATTCTGCTCTTATGTGCCTGCGTCGTTTCATTGCTCGTCGTGGTACTCCCAGCGAAATATTCTCTGACAATGGGACGTCGTTCGTGGGAGCAAACCGGCAACTGAGAGCCCTTTATGACGCTACAATTCCACAGTTTGCGGCGGAAAATAAAATTACTTGGCGTTTTGTGCCACCACTGGCACCCTTTATGGGTGGCGCCTGGGAAAGGCTCGTCCGTTCTGTGAAGACAGCCCTCAAGGTTACATTAAGAGAGCGGGCCCCGCGTGAGGAGGTTCTCGCCACCCTGTTGACAGAAACAGAGGCGATTGTCAACGCGCGTCCATTGACACACATTTCTCCCGATGCTGACTATCCGGAAGCGCTCACACCCAATCATTTTTTGCTCGGCGATTCATCTGGACACTCGTTTCCTAGCGAAGCCCTAACCGATGCGGCGTTGGTTGGTAGGAGCAGTTGGCGAAAGGCACTGCGACTTGCGGACTATTTTTGGCGGCGCTGGGTCCGTGAATACTTGCCCACCTTAGCTCCGCGGCGCGTTCCGGGTACAAACGTTGCAGTCAGGGTTGGGGACCCTGTGCTCATTGGAGACGGAGACTTACCAAGGGGCACCTGGCCACGTGGCGTGATCGCGGCTCTGTACCCGGGTCGTGACGGCGTAGTGCGGGTGGTCGATGTTCGCACCGCAGGGGGCACGCTCAAGCGACCATTAAAAAATATTGTTCCCCTGTAAAAAGGGGAGGATGTTCACGACATAATGTGAACTTTTTAGATATAAGTATTTATCTTTGATTTGGATTTTATTTTTATTGTCTATTTTTGATGCTTTGCTGTTTTTTACACCTTTTGTCTGTCATTATAATTTTCTAGACCGAATGGCTGTTTTTCTTATACTTGAAATATTAAGAAATCTAACTTGTAGCCTACGAGTCGGTTATACTAATATATAATAATTTATTTTATTTTCTAATTTTTAGTTCAATTTTCTATAAAAGCGTGTTTTTTTAGTTTTTTTAAACTACTATTTTTTTAGTTTTACTTCAGATAATGCACTGCAATTAGTTATTGTTACAATAGAATATTTGCAGCGCACTACAATAAAAAAGTGTTATGTCTTTATCCATGGTCTATTGATGCAAGTCGTTACGTAGGGGGTCACAGTTTTAACCTAACCTAACCTACGCATTTTTTTAACATTCAGGAATATTTGGTGCACGATCAGTATTTTTCAGGGAAGAATAAAATAGTTATCGTTACAATAGAATATTTGCAGCGCACTACAATAAAAAAGTGTTATATCTTGGTGTTAATTTGGAATTTGTTTGATGTAACATATTTTGTTGGCCGAGTAGTTTAATTATAGTAAAACAATTAAACGGGTTTAAGATCAATATTTTAGAAATGCATACATAGATGTACAGACGCCTGCACATCAAGCTACTACAATCTGTCAGATTTCTTTGATAGATTTTCGACTTTATTTCTAAAGTATAAGGTTCAAGGTTCATTGGGAAAAATTGACAGTTTCGGGTAGTTTGACCTGCAGGCGTCTGTACCTTAAGATTTTTGGTTAACACAATATTATTATCCATAAAAAAACACCATAAAAAAAGATAATTCAAAATGCCTTAAGGGGCGCCAAAATCCTTTTTTGCACACAGCGCCAGTAGCCCTTACGCCCCCGTAAGGGCTATAATAAGTACACTATTAATTTCCAGTATAAATACCGAATTTTATTTTGTTCTTTCTCCAGCATGAACCTATATTTAGATTTATGTGGAGCCCAGATAATTGCGTTACATTTTAATTGACTCCTAACCAATGCATATGTAAAGCTATAACCGCTTTTATGTTTGTGAACCAACTTCAACTGACCTACCATACGTAGCATAAAATGTAAATTACGATAAAATATAATTTAAATGATTTATCATATTACTAAAGAGCTGTAGGCCTACCATCAACTTTTAGTTAACCATTCACTTCCGATGTAATCCAGTATAAGTACCTAAACTAAATCGCGCAGATTCGTACCATGAAGATTGAAGTGCCTTTAGCTGACAGGAGTTTGAATCTCTCACGGACTGAATGAAAGATCGAAATTTGTCTGTGGTCCGCGGTGTGAGAAAGAGATGACGCTATACAGACGTTGCATAAGTCTGTCTCTTTTACTCGCACCATATGCGTTGCGTTTCGAAACTTAATCTGTATAAAAATTACAACAAAAACATTTTCAAATTACGTTTTAAGCTTCAAATTATAGACCATTACACCATATATTATTTAGTACTCATTAAATAATAGTAGTTTATATCATTATTTAATTAAGAAATATAAAAGGTTTGCTTAGTGTTGTTGTTAAAATAAATTGATTAAGACGAGTTAGGAACGCACCGTCCACAGACTAAGTAACCTGTCGATGACAAATGACGTTCTGGAGGCTTACCATCAACTGTTATTGCGATTCAATTGATGGTCTAAAATAAACTGTTTTGCTATTTCATACCACAATATCCTTATTATGATCCAGTTTAGGCAACGCCAAATCAAGTCGACAATTGCTTCGAAACTGTTTTCGTTCATTCATTTTTCATACCATGACGTGACCTATCAACCTGAAAAGGATAGCTTATGTGTCAAAGTAACTAATTCAAAAAAAGTTGCTATTTCTTGGCGTGAAATGAGTCGTTTTGTTAATAACTTTATAAAACTTGTGATAATATACGTAATTCAAGGTATTTCAGCCATTATTCGTATTACTTATTAATATAACTTCAAATAATACTAATAAAATTAAGTAAAGAACTCACAACAATTAAAAGAAGTATGGTCATTTCGTACCAGACTACGAAATGATGGCGTCCCAACATTAAATCAATTAATATACTGATTTTTATTACGGATTCTTGTCATAAAAAATAATTATGTAAGATCAACGTTTTGTTCAACTACGTATAACAGAACGTCATTTGTCATCGACAGGTTACTTAGTCTGTGGAGGTGCGTTCCTAACTCGTCTTAATCAATTTATTTTAAAAACAACACTAAGCAAACCTTTTATATTTCTTAATTAAATAATTATATAAACTACTATTATTTAATGAGTACTAAATATGGCGTAATGGTATATAATTTGAAGCTAGAAAACGTAATTTGAAAATGTTTTTGTTGTAATTTTTATACAGATTAAGCTTCGAAATGCAACGCATATCGTGCGAGTAAAAGAGACAGACTTATGCAACGTCTGTATAGCGTCATCTCTTTCTCACACCGCGGACCACAGACAAATTTCGATCTTTCATTCAGTCCGTAAAGATTCAAACTCCTGTCAGCTAAAGGCACTTCATGGTACAAATCTGCGCGATTTAGTTTAGGTACTTATACTGGATTACATCGGAAGTGAATGGTTAACTAAAAGTTGATGGTAGGCCTACTGTTATACGTAGTTGAACAAAACGTTGATCTTACATAATTATTTTTTATGAAAAGAATCCGTAATAAAAATCAGTAAGTACTTATATTAGTTGATTTCATACCTGCACACTAATTGTATTCAATTGCAGTCAACAACTATTCTATTAACTAAAATAAATAGATAACTTTTTTTGTGGCTACTTAAAAAGATGTTTCTTGTGTATTTTAAGACCTTAAAAATACCGGTATTTTTCATATACATATATGGCATGTTGGGACGCCATCATTTCGTAGTCTGGTACGAAATGACCATCCTTCTTTTAATTGTTGTGATTTCTTTACTTAATTTTATTAGTATTATTTGAAGTTTATCAATAAGTAATACGAATAATGGCTAAAATACCTTGAATTACGTATATTATCACAATTTTTATAAAGTTATTAACAAAATGACTCATTTCACGCCAAGAAATAGCAACTTTTTAGGGTTTCGTAGTCAACTAGGAACCCTTATAGTTTCGCCATGTCTGTCTGTCCGTCCGTCCGTCCGTCCGTCCTCGCTTAATCTCTGTGACCGTTAGCACTAGAAAGCTGAAATTTGGTACCAATATGTATATCAATCACGCCGACAAAGTGGTAAAATAAAAATTGGAAAAAAATGTTTTATTAGGGTAGCCACCCTATATGTAAAGTGGGAAGTGATTTTTTTTTTAATTTCAACCCTAACGTGTGATATATTGTTGGAAAGGTATTTAAAAATGAATAGGGGTTTACTAAAACCATTTTTTGATAATGTCTATAATTTCGGAAATAATCGCTCCAAAAGTAAAAAACAATGTGTCCCCCCCCCCCTCTAACTTTTGAACCATAAGTTTAGAAAATATGAAAAAAATCTGAAAAGTAGAACTTTATAAGGACTTTCTATGAAAATCATTTTGAACTTGATTGACACAACAGTTTTTGTACAAAAAAGACAAAAAGTTGTACAAAATAATTTCCTCCTCCACCTTTAAACTCATAAGTGGGAACACTTATTGTGACGGACGGGAAACTACGGAACCCTACACTGAGCATGGCCCGACACGCTCTTGGCCGGTTTTTTGAATTGGTTACGTTGACACATAAGCTTTCCTTTTCAGGTTGATCCTAGTTGATAGGTCACGTCATGGTATGAAAAATGAATGAACGAAAACAGTTTGCGAAGCAATTGTCGACTTGATTTGGCGTTGCCTAAACTGGATCGTATTAAGGATATTGTGGTATGAAATAGCAAAACAGTTTATTTTAGGTCATCAATTGAATCGCAATAACAGTTGATGGTAAGCCTCCAGATGTACATATTCTGCTTTTCGCGTCACTGTGAAGTACAAAATAAGTATAACTTTAAATAAAAACAGTAGCAACATTATAGATAAGTAGGTACTCAAATGTCCAGCATTTTCTTTAAAGAACTGCTCTCACATGATTGCTTTACTTTATAAACTTAAGGATTACAATGTGTGTAGCCCGTATTCAGTTTCCGAGTGCGAATCATCATGAGTGTTTGTTCCATTTGGCATAAAAATTGTGGCGCCACATTAAAAAAGTGCTTTGGCACTAATGTGACGGATTGGTTCGAAATGTAGGTATTAAGTATCACAGGTATTATGTTCTCGGAAGACCTCATTCGCGCGTCGAAGGGACGAAGGTAGTTATAACAAGAAATCCACCTGTATTTCCACCACAGCTTTGGTTAATCCATAGACTGAACGAACAAAGGCTGACTAGAACACAAAATATTGTCGAGGCATGGCACCATCACCGGTTGAACGATCTAAGTAGGTAATAAGTAACAACCACTACGGGATTGTGTTGTGCAACAACGAAGAATGTTAACTAATTTTGATTATTAGCAGTCCATATTCTTATAAAAAATACTAGTGAAAGAATTAAGTACTTCGATGGGACAATTAGTTTCCGATTTATAGTCTAGTCAACAAGTGCTTTTTTAGTCAAAACTTTTTAAAAGGCTCGGAAAAATATGGTTGAGGGCTCATTCGATTCGGGATCGAATCTAGAAAGTTTTTGAAAAAATTCAAGACCCGCTCGAAAAAATTGCAAAAGTTATTAACAAATTAGTAAACAAAAAAAGAGGGGTTTAGTTTTTTTGGTATATCTCGAAAACTATTTGATATATTTTGATTTTGAAAAAAGATTCAAAAAGAGGAGAAAATTTCCTAAAAAAAATCCCAACTCGCGAAATTGTAGGACCAATATAAAAAAAATTACAGGGAACTGAAAATACGCCTGAAAACGGGTACTCGGGTTTCCGCAAGCCACGCCCCCTTCGAGCGCTTTAATGAAAACTATTATTTAAACATATTAAATGTTGATATTAAAATTTGAAAAAAATTAGACATGTACAGGACAAATTAAAGAATGAAATGCCGTAGAAAAAATATTTTTATCGCGATTTTATAAAACGTTATCCATAAATTAATTAACAATTTCTTCCGACTGGGCTATAAACATTGCAAGTTGCATAATTGTTAAACCAGAAATCTCAATTTTTTTTCCTCTCGTGGAGCTATTCTTCAAAGATTAAAGAAAGGATTTCCGTTGAGTAAATGAAAAAATTGTTAATTTTCGATTTTGTTAATTTTCGAAATTTGGTAGGAAATATCAAATAGGTGACTTACTAAGAATCGAAAGAGAAATAGGTAGTAATAATTGACAGTCGAGGAAACTACTCGCTAAGTTACAAGGTCCATACAGGATTGCCAAAGTACTAGACAAAGATAGATATGTAGTTCAAGATACACCGTTAACTCGAAAACATAACAGGAAATATGAGGCAGTAATTGCGTTAGATAAGATACATTCTTGGTTGACCTTTACTCAAGAAGGCTTAACTGATTCCGATGAAGAAAGCTCAACGGAGGATGTAGATGTAAGCGGAACTACTGAAGGTACTGATAACATGGACATAGAACCGTTGGAAATGTCAGTAGATACGGGTGTGGAGAGCACTGGACCATTGAGCGAAAAATGAATCCCAAAAAAATAAAAATGATATCATGAATGCTTTCCATTATTTTTTTAAAAAAAGATTATTTTGATTTGAATTAATAATGAATTAATTTATTTTATGTTCTAAACTTAATAGTTAATGATGATTTTGATTGAAAATTGATATGGAAAAATCTACACATAGGAGTCGTAAGACAATTATGAGTGTGTTAGATTTTATGGATTAGACTTTAAGACTGATATGGAAAAATCTACACACAGGAGTCGTAAGACAATTATGAGTGTGTTAGATTTTATAGATTAGACTTTAAGATTGATATGGAAAAATCTACACACAGGAGTCGTAAGACAATTATGAGTGTGTTAGATTTTATGGATTAGACTTTAAGATTGACATGGAAAAATCTACACACAGGAGTCGTAAGACAATTATGAGTGTGTTAGATTTTATAGATTAGACTTTAAGATTGATATGGAAAAATCTACACACAGGAGTCGTAAGACAATTATGAGTGTGTTAGATTTTATGGATTAATATTATTTTAGGTTTAAAATTTTATGTAATTAATGATGATTTTTATTGCGAATGGACTTGAAAATTGATATGGAAAAATCTACACACAATGGAGTCGTATGACAATTATGAGTGTGTTAGATTTTATAGAATAAGACAATATTGCGCAAGGAGGCTGTAGGCCAAGGATTTGAGCGCTTTTTCAGTAAGATTTGATATGGACAATTAGTAAGCTACCGAAATCTACATAGCAAGACATTGTTCTGCCATTAACTTGAACTGGAATAATATACTTATTATCTAAATCACCCGTTAATTTAACTTCTAACACTGCTTTCATTATTTTTACTACCTTCACTGCCGTTTCTTGGTAGCCGTCTACAATGTGCGCTCTGATGCCCAAGTTTCTTACAAATGTTACAAGTCAATAAGGGTTTGTTGCACTTAAAAGAAAGGTGACCTACCTCATTACAATTAAAACATTTAATATTACCACTCATTTTAGAATTGTCATTGTTGTTATCAGAGTGCCTTTTTGTAAATGGTTGATGAAATACTCTGTCTCTTGTATCCTCCAACTTAATAGATTTAAAATAAGATAATAATTCTTCAGGTTGAGAATAGTTTGCAGCCTGAGCTCCTAGTCGCATACCCTTGTCCTCTAACCCATATATAAGACAATCCACAGCCCGCTTACCAGTTAAATCGCATCGGTTGAGTAAACTTATTTTGTGATAAAAATAAGTTTCTAACGTTTCATTATGTCTAACCTTTCGATCCAAAATTTCGTGCAAAAGTTGTGCATAATTCTGAACTGTGGGAAATGTCTTGGTCAATTTATCCTTCCACTCCGACCAACTATAATTTAAAGAAGTTAAGCCTTGGTACCACACTTTAGCTACTCCAGTCAATTTAGGCAACGCATAATGAAGCTGTTGGGTTTCAGTCCATTTATACAAAGTCGCACATTCTTCAACTTTCGTAATCCATAAATCAATAGTTTGCTCCTTATTAGCAGGATCAAATTCTGGTACTGCATTTGTTGACATATTAAAGTGGTTTTGAGCTTGGGACGCTGACGAGGGTAGTGATTTAATTAACTCCATGACATCATGAATACTAAAACTAGAGTCATTCATAGTTTTGTTTTTAGAGGTCTTATTCATATTAGCTAGATCAATGTTAACGTTCAAATTACTATCCACGCTGCTAGAACATGATAACTGACTTACAGCTTCACGTATACTTCGACTCGTCCTGTGGTGACGGGATCTCCGTCTCACCTCGCCTCTGCTACGCTGCCGTCGCCGCCTCTGCCTTCTCGAGTGTGCAGAACGGGAACGCCAGCGCGTACCTTTTCTCCCACGCCGCGACTCGGACCGACGCCGCTTACGACGCTCAAGGCTCTTATAAGAACCCGCGCGTCTCCTTGGCGTGCGACCTCGGGAACCTGCGCGGCTCAAGGACCTTGAGCTGGTTCGCACAGAACGCGGGCGCCGCGTACTGGAACAGCTCCTCCTGCTTATTCGCCTCTCGCGACCGCGACTGCGGCTGCACGAGAGCGTAGCTCCGCTATTCCTCAGCATTTTATTTAAGTCTGTAATCATATTTTAAACCGACATTTTAATATTTTTAATGAGAATACCTATTCATAAAATCACGTCTTCTTGTGGGGTTATGCAAAGATTACCTTTAACCATTAAAATCAAAGACATAAGTTAGATAATTTCTCAGTATACGAACACATCTTCTTAGTAATTATCACAAGACAATGCATTCAGTTCTTAAAACTGACTTCCATAAAATTGAACTTTTTTTTTTATTTATTTATTTTTTTGAGAAAAGAAAAAAAATACTTACATTTAATTTTGAAATACAACTTACCGAGTTTAGGCTTCTTACTTTACCTGTCCTTATGGACCAATACAATCCATTCGATCTCAATCCAATATTCCAACGCTAGCGGGCGTGATTAGAATATTAAGTAATATTCATTTATCCCACTTCTGAACTATAAGAAAAACAGATCAGTAGGCCTACCATCAACTTTTAGTTAACCATTCACTTCCGATGTAATCCAGTATAAGTACCTAAACTAAATCGTGCAGATTCGTACCATGAAGTGCCTTTAGCTGACAGGAGTTTGAATCTTCATGGACTGAATGAAAGATCGAAATTTGTCTGTGGTCCGCGGTGTGAGAAAGAGATGACGCTATACAGACGTTGCATAAGTCTGTCTCTTTTACTCGCACCATATGCGTTGCGTTTCGAAGCATAATCTGTATAAAAATTACAACAAAAACATTTTCAAATTACGTTTTCTAGCTTCAAATTATATACCATTACGCCATATTTAGTACTCATTAAATAATAGTAGTTTATATAATTATTTAATTAAGTAATATAAAAGGTTTGCTTAGTGTTGTTGTTAAAATAAATTGATTAAGACGAGTTAGGAACGCACCTCCACAGACTAAGTAACCTGTCGATGACAAATGACGTTCTGTTTTACGTAGTTGAACAAAAAGTTGATCTTACATAATTATTTTTTATGACAGGAATCCGTAATAAAAATCAGTATATTAATTGATTTAATGCCAGCACACTAATTGTATTCAATTGCAGTCAACAACTATTCTACTAACTAAAATAAATAGATAAATAGAGTTCTTTACTTAATTTTATTAGTATTATTTGAAGTTATATTAATAAGTAATACGAATAATGGCTGAAATACCTTGAATTACGTATATTATCACAATTTTTATAAAGTTATTAACAAAACGACTCATTTCACGCCAAGAAATACCAACTTTTTTTGAATTAGTTACTTTGACACATAAGCCATCCTTTTCAGGTTGATAGGTCACGTCATGGTATGAAAAATGAATGAACGAAAACAGTTTCGAAGCAATTGTCGACTTGATTTGGCGTTGCCTAAACTGGATCATGTTAAGGATATTGTGGTATGAAATAGCAAAACAGTTTATTTTAGGCCATCAATTGAATCGCAATAACAGTTGATGGTAAGCCTCCAGAAGGGTTCAAAAGAAACAAATAATCCTTAATATCAATCAGAAACTTATTTATTCTACATAGTAAATCACGAATACAATTTTTCATTTCACTTCGACCGGCCGCCGAAAAAAGACAAAAAACAACCGCCAAACAATTTCATAAAAAAGACAGACTCAATTCTTCTTAAAGGAGGTTTTATATTATTTTGATATTAAACCTCTTACAAATTAAATTGTTCTACATATTTAGTTACGAAATTATTATCAAAAGCTTACAATTAACTTAACAATTTGTTAAAAACAATTAATTTTAATTGTTATATTTTTTTTCGAAAACTACAAAAAATTACTAAAACAACCATATATAACAAAATATATAGGTACTTAAAAAAAATTGTGTAGTTTTTACAGCATTTTTAAATATTATATGATAATGAAATTACAGCCGTTACATAATTTGTCAAGTTATAAAAAATACGGTAAAGGACACAGCTTATAATTTGGTTGAGCTATGAAATTTCAAAAAATATCAAAAAAATCTTAAATTTTTATAAACAAATGATTATAACAACTGATAAACAATAGTTACAGGATCGATTTTGAATTTATTTCAAAGATAAATAAATCCTTTATAAAAATGACCTGAATGTCCTTTACCGTATTTTTTGGGCCACATTTTGGCACACATATAAGCTCTCTGGCCATGCACAATTTTTCTCTCTCAGATTACTCGTTTAGAATTTTCCTGCTAGAAAAACGTTACCCCAGCAAGAATCGTTCTTCCGTTTTTTTTTCAAAACGACAGGGGGCACACATTTTTATGTGGGGGCACATTTACAGCAGATAAGGCACAAACTATACGTTCTACTCATATAGGTACCTAACTCTAGGAGATACTTTCTTGCTGGAGTAGGTAACGTAGGTAGGTACACTAGTTAAGCGGTCCCTAGACGGTAATGCAGCATGACATGCGTTACGTGCTGCTGCATGAACGCCCATGTTTCATCATGCAGCATTATCAATCATTTTTATCAGTCATTTCTATGTAATACGGTGAGTAGGTCGTCTTTGATGCTATGGATCAGTTTTATTTGTCAAAGGCAGATTCATTTTTTCTTGTTCTAAAAAATAAAACGAAAGCGGTCCCTAGACGGTAATGCAGCATGACATGCGTTACGTGCTGTCATGCATGCATGATCGTTTAATTGTATTGATTGATGCGAATGACATGCAAACTACGTGCTGTACATTGATTGACAATTCGTTTTATTTTTCGTCCTGCAATACATGCATGACATGCGCGCATGATCGTGTTGCGATCGGCATGTCATGCAACAACTCATTTCGATAGCAAACGGCAACCAAGATGGACACGGTCAACGAGGCACCGCACGAGGTTCCTGACGATAATGACGAAAACAACGCGAGCGCAGATTCAAATTAATTTGTTTTATTACCATGTTTAAAGACTGCCCAGAGTTATTAGCTAATGCACAAGTAAATTTTAAATCCATACCAGAAACTAGATATCTTAATGTCACACTAAGTCTTTGGTTTGCAGGTATTATTATTATTATTCATTTATTTACAGACTACAAGGTGGTCCAGTGTGTTAGTAACAATATGACTTAGCCTATGTTAGTACTTAATAACTAGAAGAGATCGAGTGCGGTATTGCCTGTCGCATGACAGTATCCTGTTTCTGAATTCTAGGTCTTATTAAATATAACAAATGCTCGTACGTAGTTTCATCCATTCCTAAGACGTTTTTAAATCATCAGGTTCTGTATCAGCAAGTACTCTTTGTAAATGTTCATGCGTAAATCGGTGCCCTAACAAGTACCACTCTTTTGACCATCGTCTTTTTACGCAGCATAGCAGCTATCATCACAAGAAAAAATGAATCTGCCTTTGACAAATAATACCTACTGATCCATAGCATCAAAGACGACCAACTCACCGTATTACATAGAAATGACTGATAAAAATGATTGATAATGCTGCATGATGAAACATGGGCGTTCATGCAGCAGCACGTAACGCATGTCATGCTGCATTACCGTCTAGGGACCGCTTAACGGATGTCATGCTGCATTACCGTCTAGGGACCGCTTTAGGTCGGCACACCGGTATGCTGCGTTCATAGTGCGCCCAACTGCTCCCACTTCAAGGTGCGATTTCTGGATTTTGCTTCATTGATTAAGTAGGTACAAAAAAGTAAATATTACACCGCGGCCTTTGGTATCTAAGTAGGTACCTACCTACCTACCTATCAAAAATAAGAAATGGGTAGTATCTGAGACTGGTAAAATCAGAAATTGAAAAATAAATGTCGATAAAGCAGTAGGTAGATAATCAAATTAATTCGGCCGGCCGCTACATCAAATTATTTTTTTACTCCACGTTTAGGTCCTTCCCGATTCGTCGTTAAAATCGTGCAATTTATTAAAGAGAGAGCATACATGGTGATTGCGTCCGGCCCGGATTTATAAGAGTCCAATAACTTGCCATGAATTTTAATAATGGTTAGGTTTATATAGTAACATCGTGATTGTTATTATTAGTAACATGATAACATCATTATTGGCTTAAAAGCTATTTTTCTGATCGCCAAGGAAAACAGTTAGGTAATTGTCCCATTAAAAAAATACTAGGACATATTGCTCTGAATTTAAAACTAATAACTCTGGCGTTTCTCAAGGAAGTGTACTGGCCTCCACTATTAACATTATACATAAATGACCTCGAAAATGTTTAAAACATGTCTGTATCCAAATGACTGACACTATTTTGACACTATATTTTTCCAATAAAACTCATCATCATTCATCATTTTACTACCCTTGTCCCATTCTATTTGGGGTCGGCGCAACACGTTTTCTTCTTCCATTCTCCCCTGTTAAACGTCACGGCATCATTTAAGTAGGTACTCCTTTGCCTTTCAAATCATTCCTTACACAATCCATCCATCTTTTCTTTAGTCTTCATCTTCCTCTCCATTGCCAATAAAACTAATAGGTATATAGAAAATAATTCTAACATTGAATTTAATAATGTTATGAAATGGCTGGGGGGCAGTACTTAGTCTTCATATTAATAACTACAGAACATCACTAGACATGGTTTCTTTGCTCTTGTATATGATTATTATATAGATTTGTATTTGCTATAATATGTATTTTGATACCTATGTAGTCGGTACACTACAAAGTCCACAGACTACCTGCAGTATTGTGTCAATTGTGTCTCCGTATTCCTTTATCCATCCAAAAGTTTTCTTAAAAAGATCGCTTTTAGCGATAAGACTGCCTATCGTGTCACTCTATGTGAAATGTTTGCAGTCATTATGTTATTTGTATTTTGTATGTAGTATCCGCTACAAATTGATAACACAATTACTTAACTAAGTACCTACATCACAGGTTCGCTATGCAACGAGCCCCATTCTTGGGTATGCTTCAACCATAGAAATATTCCTTACTCTACTTTCTGATAAGTATCTTCTACCTTTTTAATTGGAAACGCTCAGCAGTCGAGCTTGCGGCTACTAGACCAACGACGTTCTTAATAGCTTTGGCCAATAAAATTATTATAGGTTAGGTTAGGTCGTTATTAACAGTTTTGACTTGGTGGGAATGGGGGCGCAATTCAAATTGCATTATAGCGTTTTCAGAGGCAAGAAAAGTTTGGAAAAGAGTTAAATGTATTCTGCTAAGGCCTATTGCCGTTAATTTTGTTTTATCAGTGAAAACCTACAAGTTTCTATAAAGTGATGAGTAGGTACATAATTAAAACTGTATGGACAAGAGGCCTGAGGGATTTCTCACGTTCCAATAACTCCCCTATGCAAGTCTTTAATAGCGTGAGAGAGGGCACAGGTTTTACTTTTAAGGCGCTGTACAAAGCAAACACTTCGTAAAACGTCTAGTTTTTCGTCGCAAAGTTAGCCGTATCTGTACAGGCCACTAGCCAAAAAAAATTACCGTGTAAGTATAGGTAGTTCAATACATAAAGTAAAGAGTTAAACAAAATAAGTTTACAAAAGTGGTCTAAGGTCAACCGGGGCAATTGCGTTATAAAAATAGACTACACAGTTTTAAAAAATCATATCACGATAACTGTAATTTTTAACGAAAAATCTTAAATATGAATGTGTATATTAATTATCTGTGTGCAGCATCAGTTAATTCTTTCTTTCTATTATTAACAGTAAGTACGAGTAACTTAACTTTTTTTTAAAAAGAGGAATTTTAGACGCTTTTTCCCCTATTGGGGTAAAAGCGTCTTCATAAATTAAGTTTTAATCCTGTGACGCTTGAAGGTTGAAATAAATAAGTTTTGCTTCAGTTTAAGTTTTGTATACAAATCTTTCAAAAAATTACAAAAATATTAAATGTACATTAAATCCGAAGCGATTTTATAAAAACTGGGAAAATGCGTCTAAAAAAACTTTTTTTTTGTAGACGCATTTACCCCCCTGTCAATTCCAGACGTTCTAAACATTTAAATTGTTAAAGCAAAATTAATCGAAACTCATAAAAGCAATATGTACAATTTATAAGTTTAATCAATTTCAAGTTATAATTGACAAATATTACAAAGTTTAAATAAAAAAAAAAGTTTTTATTACCAATGTATGTCTCTATGACCTGTCGAATAAGGTTTTTTTAAAAAAAAACAAATACTGAAGATTAAAGCTTGTGAAGCGTGTGCAGTACTGCATCAAATGCTTTAATTTAAACAGCCTTTATTCAACATTACACCGAAATGTGAAGTGAAACCACGGCCACGTAAGTTTCTGATCGATATAATATTGAAAGTTCATTTCTGTATTTATCGATATCAATGGCTCTCAGAAAAACCATTATGTTCGTATGCCAATTTACCTGCAACACAACAAATTCATAACTTCACTATAACAAAAATAAAACATAAAAAGTTTAAAAAATATATTAAGAAAAACAAATTTTTACTTAATCGTTAAAGCTTTAAGAAATAATGTTCATCGCTTAATACAAAAACGTAAACCCCAAAAAGGTTTAAAATCTCTGGTATTGGGGCAAATGCGTCATACAGACGCAATGACCCCACAACAACAGATGCATTTACCCCAATAATCCAGACCTAACTTAAAAAATTGCAATCATCATTTCTCCGTAAATAAAACGATTTCAGTAAAAATAACTATTGGTATAGATAGGCTATATTATAATATAATAGAACATTTCATAATAAAAACAGGAAACCAAGAAAAACTCTGGATTATTAGCGATTTTGATCACTCACCTAACGCTGCACCGCTTGACAAAAATCATGTGAATTTCATTATGGCCGATATTTTTAATTTGCCAGGTACAACGCCATCTATTGAAAATGTACGATTTGATTTCGTTCAGAATAAACAAAACCAGATGGCGGGAGAAGTTGGTTTTCAAGCAGGTATTAAATTATTTCAATTAAACGCAATTACCCCAAAGACGCAAAAGCCCCGGTTGACCTTAATACTACGAAAAAAAAAATGTTTAAAAAGACCAAGAAAAAATTTTTTTCGTCTCGAAATTCCCATTTTTTTCAGCGACAACCAAATAAATAAAGAAAAAAAAAAACATGTTTTTTATATCTATAAGTAACAAAGAAAATTGTATATGGTATACTAAAGGGGTCTAGTTCACAATATCGACAGTCACTACATCGATGGTCGCTGTATCGAACACGCTCCATCGACGGGCTAATGTATCGACAGTACCCCAAATCGATGGTACGCTACATCGACAGTACCACAAATCGTTGGTGCGCTACATCGTTAGTACAGTAAAGCGACGGTATGCTACATCGATAGTAAACCAAATCGATAGTACGCTGCATCGACTACCCGATCCGAAACAGATTTGAATAAAAAACACAACATTTTTAAAAGTTTTTAATCACAATTTGTTAAATCTGTAAATTGCTTAATTTTGATGGAACCCACATTAAATGGTTGAAAATAAAAACATTAATTCGTATTCAGTATCTAACATTGATTTCTTATAGTACTAATTTAATAATAACAAAAACTATCCAAATCAAATATAATAAAAACACTTATAGAAAATCTATATCCATACAGGAACCCTGATAAACTCTTTGTGTAATTAAAGATAGGTGTTACTAGCAATCCCTATAAGAAACTTTAATTTTTTTTTAATGTTATTGAATCATAATAATTATGTATCTTTTAGCGTAGGTAGTTCGTACAGAGGTTAAACAAGATTTTTGTACTACCCTCATGAGTTTGTAATAATATGGTTTTGAATCATTTTGTCGTCTGTCTTGGTGTTTGTTGCGAAAATGGACGAAATTAAATTATCTACAACGCATAACAATAAGCAATGTTTAGTAATAAACGGTTATAAAATGGTGAAGAATAAAGTAAACGATAAAGGTGTGCACTACTGGAATTGTGTAAAAAAATATACCGATGCAAAGTGTCGTAGTACTTGTAGCAGTGTGATTTGTGATACTAATCACGTATTAAAGAACAATATGACAGCTCACAATCATGCTCCACAACCTGGTAAGTAAAAAAAACTAATCGAATGCCATTACTTGCACCCTGAGGATTTTCCACAGAAGTAAAATGTACATTTATGTACTTGCAGGTCTTATTGACGAACTGCGCCTAAGAGAAAATGTGAAAAAAGAGTCCAGTACAAACACAATGGAAAAACCATGTCAAATAATAAACCGCAATCTAGAGATGGTGCCAACATCTAGTGCATGTGTTTTACCAAATAAAAAAGCATTAAGGCAAGTGATAAAACGATCCCGAGCAAAGAATAGACCATCAGAACCACAATCTTTCGATGACATTCAAGTACCAGATGATTTAAAGATGTTTGATGATGAATCATTTTTAGTTTCAAACACAAGATTTAATAAAGACGGTTGCGTGCTAATTTTTTGTACAAAAAAAAACATACAGCTGATGAAAGAATCACCGATATGGATAATGGACGGAACATTTCAGTGTTGCCCAGTATTATTTTCACAACTTTATTCAATACATGGAATCGTTGGTGACGCAGGCTATAATACTCAAACAGTCCCTCTTGTTTATGCTCTTCTATCGAGTAAATCCCAAGAGTGCTATACTCATTTCTTCGAACAACTCAAATGCTACGCAGATTCTATTGGTGAAGGTCTTTTGGCCCCGGAATTGGTGATGACAGATTTTGAAGTTGCGGTTATAAACTCTGTTAGGTCGGTGTTTATTGAGGCCACCCACAAATGCTGTCTTTTTCATTTGGGACAGAACGTTTGGCGAAGAGTACAGCAACATGGTTTACAGAAAAAATATTTTGAAAATGCGAGTTTTGCTCTTAAAATACGCCACTTAATTGCTTTGGCATACTTGCCGCCAAACGAAATCCCAAATGCGTTTGATATGCTAAAAGATGAAGTTCTTCCTAAGGACAGCAACACTGAAAATATTATACAGTGGTTTAAGACAACATATGTCAAAGGTAAACAGACTTCGCGTACAAGTGCTGACAATAAAATAATTATATACACCACTCCTCCGCTGTTTCCACCAGATTTATGGTCACTACAACAACGAACATAATTTGCCTAGAACCCAAAATTCCGTAGAAGCGTGGCATAGGCGCTGGAATTCGTTACTCAATAATAAAAAACTAGGTTTATACTCTACTATCAAAGAGCTTAAAAAGGAGAAGATCGCGGTGAATATTCAAATTGAGCAGGCAGAAGCTGGAGCACAAGGTCCTTCCCCTAAAAAAAAAATCGAGACAATCAGAATGCTATCTCACATTTTATTGAACAAAAAAGCAGTATAACCAAAGTGTATAACTGTCTTAAAGTTTCTTAAAGGGATTGCTAGTAACACCTATCTTTAATTACACAAAGAGTTTATCAGGGTTCCTGTATGGATATAGATTTTCTATAAGTGTTTTTATTATATTTGATTTGGATAGTTTTTGTTATTATTAAATTAGTACTATAAGAAATCAATGTTAGATACTGAATACGAATTAATGTTTTTATTTTCAACCATTTAATGTGGGTTCCATCAAAATTAAGCAATTTACAGATTTAACAAATTGTGATTAAAAACTTTTAAAAATGTTGTGTTTTTTATTCAAATCTGTTTCGGATCGGGTAGTCGATGCAGCGTACTATCGATTTGGTTTACTATCGATGTAGCATACCGTCGCTTTACTGTACTAACGATGTAGCGCACCAACGATTTGTGGTACTGTCGATGTAGCGTACCATCGATTTGGGGTACTGTCGATACATTAGCCCGTCGATGGAGCGTGTTCGATACAGCGACCATCGATGTAGTGACTGTCGATATTGTGAACTAGACCCATACTAAAGAGATATCTAAAAATTTTCAAACATTGAGCTGTATTTTATTTTATACTTATTCAATAAAAACTGCAAAATGACATTATTACATTTTGGCGGACATGATATTCAAATAAAATCAAACAACAATCAAACAAAAAAATATGTATTTTCGACCTTATTTCTATTCTTTCGATGCAATACTGTCGTGTACTTGTGTCAGACCATGCCTAGTATGAAGCTAGCGTCACTTTCGTGAATAGGTACCTAAAGATTAGCTTATTGCCGCGCCTTAAATATTCGGCGGAAGTCGCAAGTGATTTTAAAAGAGGCTTCGGTGTCTAGAGCCTAAAACAGCTAAAGTAAAATAACCATTATATACGAGAGCCTCTCGTAATTTTATTTCATTTTAGTTGTTCTATTCAGTCATTATAAAAATACGAATTGAGGTAGGTACCTACCTACTAAAGGGAATGATGTGTGAAACTGTTCTGTTCTACAATATTATAATAGCCATCATAATTATGATGGCTGCCATTATTGCCAGTAAAGTTTCGCAAATAATATTATTAATACATAATATTATTAATACATGTCATAACAGAATTTTAAGATTTAAAATAAGAAACATAAAGGACCCCATACATGAGTAGAAGAAACTGTGCGGTACCGGACACTGCAGAAAAATATAAAATTGCACGAATTGTGTCGAAGTTCTATGAGCTGGTAACATTTTAGACATAGTAGCATGATAGGAATGCAATAATATACCATAATGTGTTGCGGTAGGGTCTACTTTTGATTATCAAAGTTTGTTTGGCAGTCGATTAATCTCCTATCTCTTTCTAGAGAGTGGTAAGGCTTGAGAAACAACTTTAAAACTTTGCTTTAATTTAGTCGAAAACCTTAAAAATCTGTACTTGTGTTTATAAGTTTATACAAACCTTTCTACCATGTAATATATTTATTGTTAAATTGTGATAGCTGTAAAACCGCTTTTTTTTCGGTACTACGCTTAAAATTACTTTATTTGTATTGTAAAATAGGTACTTGCTCAAGTTAGGTTTAATAACGCAGACATCAGACTCCTTTTTTTTTAGCAAAATTTAAGTATTAATAATCTAGGATGGCTAATTATTCCCAAATAACTATTAAACAAGTGAAGCTCATTAGTTACACGTTCATGGATAATCTATTAACGAAAGTTTTTAGTTCCTTTGTTTTTACTTTTATTGTCCAATCCTTTAAATCTTGTATATTTCTTTTTTCACAGTTGGTTGAAATAAGACATCACGTCGTCTGGCCACAACACCTAAACGCACCGTTCCCCACCACCCAAATTCGTGCATGTCGAAATATACAGAGTTTGATCAAATTTATGATATCAGTAAATGTGCAAACAAAAATATCATCAATGTTATTGCCACAAATGACCTGATTTTACTAAGTTTTTTAATAAATGGCTGAAATACATTTCGTGCAATTCTTCGTGCAAAACACCCTGTTGTGACGACACAGTTTTCGTCAAGTTTGCGTCATCACATCGTGAACAGCGCTCAAACGGGGAGGACGTGGGATGAAAGTGTGTGCAGTGCTTCATTAGAAACATTGTTTTATTATTATTTTCAAATGTTTCTAACATCGGAATTATAAAGTACAAAGTTTAGGATAGGTAAATTTCTTGGATTAGTAGTTTGTATTTTGTATTTGCCTGGTGTAATCCTGTGTTCTAGTTGATTAATTATGTTGTGTTATTTCAGGTTCCTTTCGGGGTCGCCGCCATCATGGCGTCGGACGAACAATTTTCCCTATGTTGGAACAATTTCCACGCGAATATGTCAGCAGGCTTTCACGGCCTGCTGTCGCGTGGAGATCTAGTAGATGTAACGTTGGCTGCCGAAGGCAGATTATTACAGGCACACAAATTAGTTTTATCAGTATGTTCTCCTTATTTTCAAGAGATGTTCAAAATGAACCCCACTCAGCATCCCATAGGTAAGACATAAAATATCGGTGCAATTTCTACCGTCGTTCTAACTTTGTTTTCAATTAACTAATTTCATCCTTTTTGTTTCAGTATTTTTAAAAGATGTTAGTCATTCAGCATTAAGAGACTTATTACAGTTTATGTACCAAGGGGAAGTTAATGTTAAGCAAGAAGAATTAGCATCATTTATTAGTACCGCGGAACAGCTTCAAGTGAAAGGTTTAACCGGAAATCAAAATGAAGAAAGTTCCACGCCATCCAAACCAAAGCCGACCTCTAGGCCAGGCCCGAGGTCGTCACAACAAAGGCAATCCGTAATGACTAAGTTAGAGACTGATTTAGATTCTAAGCCCTCCACCACTCCAGTAGCGGTTAAGCGACCAAATAGGCCATCAATAGCATCAAATAATTCGTCGTCTTCACAAAGTGGACCAGCGAAACGAAAATGTGTGGACCCATTAGAAGCCGGACCATCAGGATCTGCGAAAGAAGAATTTGTAACAATACCTGATGAGGACGAAAACAACGCCGTGGCACCGAAAATGGAACCTGAATTCGTTAACGAAAGTATGTGGGATGATGACGATGATGGCGCCAACAATGAGGAAACAAACTTCGGCGAGGATGATTCGAATATGGAAATGACTGGTAAATATTATTTTTTTGCTACTTATTATTTTCGCTGTTCTATTTAAACACACAAAATAAATTAATTGTGCTTCGTTTCGCAGGCTTTGATGGCTCAACGACTGGTGATGGCAATATAACTGGCGGCGCAGAAGGAGGGGCTGTTGGAGATGCACAAGGTAGGTTTGCAACTTCCTATTGTAAAGACAACTCGTTCAAGTTCCATTCTTGAATAGCTGTCTCATTGAACTGGCTTATGTAAGATTAGTAGTCCAATTGCATAAGTCCTTAGTTGTAGAATGAAATTTGTAAGTTAGTTGTAAGTAGTATAGATTAGAATTGGTAACTGTATTGTGTGTACAGGTAACGCGGTAAGGTACAAAGGTGATGAGGTACGGTATGGTATGGTAAGGTAAAACTTATGGTAAAAAGGTAAAAGTTGTGGTAAAAAGGTAAGGTAAAGGTGGTAAGGTACGGTACAAAAAAGCGGTAAGTACTGCCAATGCGGCAGGTCCACTTCGGTAAGGTAATGAGATGGTAAAATGTTTCTTCAAAAGATCTAGCAGCACTGTTGACAACCATGTGTTCATAAATCATGGTAGATGTTGGCCGATCGGCGCGATTTTTAAGTCAAGGTTTCTGTAAGGTAGTACGAAGTGTAGGTAGGTACCAAACCAACTGGTGCCATGGTAATAGACGCGTTAACTCTCGCTGTCCAGTTCAAATTATGCTATAAATAATTTAGATTCTCACGCAGAGTTCTGGGTAGCGAAAGAGAACCGTTTATGGTATGCTTATTCGATGGGTAATGAAGGTAACTAGTACTATGGTAGGTATGCAACTTCAATGTGTAATAGCGCATTTACATTAGGTCGCTGCGGCCGCATTCGGTTTGACAAACACTTGCCTACCTAAATTGAGTTGGTACGGCCAAACGAATAGGTAGGTACCTGTTTATATTAGGTAGGTACCTAGTTTGACCGAGGTAGGTAGGTACCTACCTAGTCTGACCGAGGTAGGTAGGTACCTACCTAGGTAGGTACCTGGTGTAGGTACCTACCTAGGTAATGCGCCATTATGAATGTAAGCTGGTTACATACTAGGTACCTAGGTACCTGTAATTTAGGAACTAGCCAGTGGTTACTAGGTACCGGTAATTTAGGACTAGCCAGAGTAATGGTATCTGGTGTAGGTACCTACCTAATTCGGCCTCACCTGAGTCCTGTGCGCTATGGTATGCCGCGCGCAGGAATTGCATGCCTAGGTACCTATAAAATTTTAGTGCTAGGTGCCGCACGCGTTATCTTGTGGAACGTCCTGCTAGATAGGTACCTACATACCTAGTGTCTAGATAAAGGGTGTGCATCTGGATTGAGGGCCCAAATATTAAATCTTCTCAAAAGAAAATAAGATTTACAGGGAATTTAGTTAAAATTTAGTAAAACTTAGGGCAATATGCCATAAATTTCTTAAACGCGAAATAAAGCTATTATGATGAAATAACTAGGGCTCTCAATCCAGATGCCTGCATAAAGTGGCATAGCCTGAATCTCAAAAAGTACTACCTCTGGGCTCATAATTTTTATTTAAGGATTTAGTTAAGAAATTCTTACAACTTTTAAGAAATTCCCAAATATGTAGAATACGATATTACAGAGTTATAGCGGTATATCTCCGCCCTCAGTTCATAAATGTTTGTACCGAGGAATCATCAAACTCATGGATTTATCTAAAGAAATACTTAAATACGACTGTAATATATTTTACTTAAACGCGTCTGTAAATTAGTAAAAAAGAAATAATGACAAAAAAGTTAATAGGTAGTTAAAATGTAAATGGAGATTGAATTTTCCTAAAACGTCTGAACTGAGGGCCCAATATTTTTGGCAGTATTGACTAGGATAAGCCTTCTACACTACCGCACATTAGGGTAAGTATTTTAACTAATTTTTAATTAAAATCTTACAAAGCGTCCATTATTCTAAATGGCATACTTTACGAGAAAATTTATTAATATTTTTATATAGGAGAAAGTTCTGTAGGGTGACCATAATGTTCCATGTAAGTAATAAACAAGTGTTCAACGTATTCTTGTAGTATTTTGTAAAGCACAGATGGAGAATTATATAATTATATACGACAGCTGTGCTGTGCCTGCACCTACGTATCGTGAAACAATAAAATAAAAAAAACGTATCAATAATCATTAAAATATTTATTAGACGTATGTAGGTAATTGAATTAAATAAAAATAATGGATAATTAATATATTTTATTAACTAACTTTTGCCCGCGGTTTCACTCGCGTTAAATTCGGGGTAACACAGTTCCCCTTTCTTGATTTGTAGGTACCTGCTACCTGCAGTTTTAGCCCTTGCGCCTTATTGATTTTAAATAGAAAAGCTAAGTTTTCCCTTTTCTGCCTATGTCCGTCTCCTGGGTCCCAACTATCTTTGATGTGCGTCAGAATGGCTGGTTGCCTGTGGCTTTGTTCTATGAGAGTTGATTAGAAAATTGCTACATAATTGCTTATATTTGCTACATTTAATAAATAATTGCTACATACTATATATATTTAGAAATAACATATTTTTTTTGTACAGCCATCCTGACGTTTGGTTGGCTGGTCGCCTCCTAGTTTAAAGCCAAGCATGCAGAGTTTCCCGAAATGTATTGCGTCAATAATTGCTACATATTTGCTTCATTTATCTAATTTAGTTGTATCTTCAAACATATGTTAAATAAAGGATGTAGCAATTATTTTAATTATCCCAAGGAAAAGTGCCTGATAAACCAATAAAGGCAAATAGTTGCAGTGTGTCTTCAGTCAACGGTATTGCTACTTTAGGAGGCTATTATTGCTACTTTATGTTATGAGTAGGTAAGCGGAAGTGGTGGCAAGTGGAAGCACATTAAAAGGATATCGTAAATAAAAACGTCGGGTCGTTCATAAGATTCATTTTAATAATATTACAATTAACTTAAAAAATATTCAACCATTAATTTACTTAATTTCCATATTATTTTTTCGCATATATTATACAATGTGGTATTAGCTTCTTTTTACTCTTCGTAACTTTTTTCGATTGGTCATCGTAACATTTCCATTCTGAATTTCGTCTGCAATGAGCTTTGTAGTGACCAATTAGTGTTTCACATACTGGGGGCTCGAATTCTATTATAGACAGTAAATCAAACTCTGATCCTTGTAAAAAAAGAGATGTTGGTGTATCATCTATTGAAATGAATTGATTGGAATGAAATTCAAATGCAATAAGATCTCGTAAAGATACACTAAATGATTTAACACCTTTACATTTACTACGCCGGCATTCTGTAAGTTCTTGAGATTTAATTAAAGTATTTGCGGCTTCTTGTAAATCATTAATGGTTGAATTTATATCAACGTGTAGAACAGGTATCTTACGCTGAACTCTATTGATTTCACAATCTGATTCTGTACAATGTTCACTTTCATCTGCACTGTATATACAATTTATTAAAATGCGTTCAAATATATTATTTACATTGCACTCACATCTCACTTCCACAGAAGATTCTTGTTCAACTTTTGAAAAATAGACTTGCGCCATTTCAGATCTTATTTTGTATACTTCTGCATCTCTTCCACTCATGAGTTTGACAAGTTTACAGAATAAATTTTCACTCTCATGTATTGTTTGACTTATACGATAGCCATCGATATATGCTATAGCTAAAGCCTGACATACCGAATCAATCGCGCAAGTATTTCTCAATATAATATATTTTTTACCAATTTGTAGCCTGCTTCCGTTAGACAAAAAAATAACTGGCTTCAAAGTTTTTCTTTTTTTAGTAACATTTCCTTTCCCTTTCCAGTTTTCGATGAAGGTAGGGTCCTCAGCAAAAATAGAATCAGCAGTAAACTCTTCCTTAGGCTCCTTAGACTGTAATTTACTTTTCCGCGTAGATGTTATGGAATCCCGTTTTATTTCCTTCTTAGGAAAATCTGCTACAGTATTTCTTTGTACAGTAAGATTCGGCAGTAACGATATTCTCGGTGCAACTTTAATCTCTCCTTTTAAGAATTCTAAATGTTTCATTATGAATTCATCTGTTCGTAGTCTGTGAGATTTGGTGCTTAGATGTAATAGCAGTCTTTTTATAGTTTTAAAATATGATTCAACATTTGAAGAAGTAGGTGCCTCAATATCGGAATCATAAATATTTTATCATATTATTCATTACGTTGACCACAAAGGAAACAAAGTCAGTAAACGTGATAAAATTCCTATGAAAGCAGGATAATGGTACAAATTGTCATGACTGCCTATATCTTCAGTATCTAGTGTTACGAGTAATTTTTCTGTTTCAATTTTTGTGGTAAACCATTTAAAAAATCTGTTCTCTTCACTTAATTTGGTATTGGTTTTATTTTCAAACACTGATTTTTCCACAGCTTCAGGCAGATCATTTATTTTATTACTATCCTGAATCACTATCTCTGTATCCAAAGTCTGAAACTGATTCAATGTCTTTAATCGACTCTTAGCCAACTCACATCTAGAAGGAGTATTGGATTTATTAATGCCGTCATGTTCATTCAAACAAACTGTAATAATATCTTTCAGAATTTCTTTGGCTTTTTTAAAATTAACGCATTCCTTCAACGCTAACAGACATTTAATATAAAAGAATTTTACTCTGTTGTCGACATGTTTAAAACAAGTTAAATTGAAAATGATTTTAACAAAATGACTAGTGTCTATTCTAATGTAGCAATCGTCACTTTTTTCGTCTTCCTCCAGTTTTCTGTAAGATTCTGTAACATATTCTTTAGTAGAGTTATGTTTCGTAAAAGCTTTTACGCAAGCACCAATCAGCGCGGATGACTCATCGACGATGATTTCGTCTGGTTTTGGATTGCTCACGTGCCATGCTTCCAACCATTTGTATATAGTGTCCATAGACTGGCTTTCTGATACCATTTGGGTAAGTGGGATACTACTGTGACCTTCATATGTTTTCATGACACATACATAAAACAAAATGTGTTTGGTGATTGTGACATTATTTAAAGGGCCAAATGGTTTGAAAATGCTACCGGTGGCGTCTATACTAACAATCAATTTAGCAGCTTTTTTAAATTCTTTGCAATATTGATCTTGGCAAGGGTCCCAATAATAAATATAAAATGGATACACTGAGATATGTTTAATAGCTTCTTTGTAAGGCGATATTTGGGTCATTAGCCATAAGGAAAGTATTTGGTTTCGATGAAAAAGTGAGCTACTCTTATGTTCGTGTTTTATTTGACGTAAGCACCCTGTTGTTGGTAAATGAGTAGGTTCAGGCTCATCGGAATTAACAACTAAATTTGCCATTGAGTTACGATATGAAATAGCGGATACATGTTTAAGTTCTTCAGCTATTTCAGTTCGTTTTACAGGTGATAGTTTTATTTTTTTCATTGGAGGATGAATGAAATTTTCGTCGTAATTTGTTATTATGCATTTGCACTGAGCTATTTTATCCGAAGGCCAGCTAATAATAACTTTCGCATCAGCTTCACATTGTTTACAAGATCCGATGCACGTTATATTGGTGTTCATAGAAATAGAATACTGTTTAAATGTCCAAGTGTGTGCTATTGGATGGACCTCCCAAATTTTTTCACGCAATTGATGGGCCCACTGATGTTTAGGCAAAAGATTTCTCATTCTAAAAACAGACTCAGATCCTTTATTTAATTTTATGCGTTTAGCTATTGGTTGCAGACGCTCCCATTGATACGTATCAATAAAAAAATCATAAATGACTGTTTTTCCAAGCGTTTTGTTGTTCACGTCTTTACATTTTTTTTCTTTTCTATTATCACATTTATAAAAAGTAATTGGGCTTGGTTCTTCACAGCCAATATTGTCATTTGGGCTAAAGAAATAATCAAAATTTTTCTTCACCGAAAGGTACAGTGCCTGTTTCGTAATCTTATTGTCTAAGGCAGTACTAATTTCACTAAACAGTGGATCAGTAGATGCTGGTAAATCTGACTTACTTGAAAAATACTTTTTGTATTGCAAGAAAACCTTTTTTTGCTCTTCGAGTGGCACAACGAACTTTCTTCCCCTCTTCATCGTCACAAACACCAAAACCACAGATTATATAATAGTTACCCAAATCACGAATTAAAAATAGGTTCTATAGGTAGGTACCTACTTGTTCCTTATAATAACATAGATCTATTTAAATTGTCGAATAAAATTAAATAAGCCTAGACTGTGATTCCAATACGATATCTGCACTAGCAATGACTAAGAATAATTGTTATAATGATAATTATTGAGGGTAGGTACATATTTTTTTTAACGCAAGAATCGCATTACATACACTGTTGCCAGAGCCTAAACGATTAAACCGATTCAACATAACTAAGTATTTGCCTTTATTGTTTTATCAGGCACATTTCTAATTAAAATAATTGCTACATCCTTTATTTAACATATGTTTGAAGATACAACTAAATTAGATAAATGAATCAAATATGTAGCAATTATTGACGCAATACATTTCGGGAAACTCTGCATGCTTGGCTTTAAACTAGGAGGCGACCAGCCAACCAAACGTCAGATGGCTGTACAAAAAAAATATGTTATTTCTAAATATATATAGTATGTAGCAATTATTTATTAAATGTAGCAAATATAAGCAATTATGTAGCAATTTTCTAATCAACTCTCATAGACCTATTTTTCGCATTACTTACGCTATTGCCAGAGCCTAAACGATTAAACCGATTCAACATAACTAAGTATTTGCCTTTATTGTTTTATCAGGCACTTTTCCTTGGGATAATTAAAATAATTGCTACATCCTTTATTTAACATATGTTTGAAGATACAACTAAATTAGATAAATGAAGCAAATATGTAGCAATTATTGACGCAATACATTTCGGGAAACTCTGCATGCTTGGCTTTAAACTAGGAGGCGACCAGCCAACCAAACGTCAGGATGGCTGTACAAAAAAAATATGTTATTTCTAAATATATATAGTATGTAGCAATTATTTATTAAATGTAGCAAATATAAGCAATTATGTAGCAATTTTCTAATCAACTCTCATATACCAAAGCCACAGGCAACCAGCCATTCTGACGCACATCTATCTTTGTACCAAAATTCATCAAAATCGGTTTAGCTATTAAGGCGTGAAGAGGTAACAAACAAACAAACTCACTTTCGTTTTTATAATATTAGTAAGGATATTTAGCTTCAATAGACTTTATATACCTAAAATGAAACAAAGCAATGGGCCAGTAGCATGTAACATATAAGTAGTGTGGACTATCTGTACCATCAGAGAAACCATAATGAACAAACAAATGATGTTCATTTAAATAACTATAAAAAACAAAATTGATTTAAATATAAGAAACTTACCTATTTTACACACCTAAACGAAACGTTACTTATAACTAGTCTGTTATTATAAAAACAAAATTTACTTAGGGACAAATTCAATGGCCTGATAAACAACACAAATAATAACTAAATAACACATATCATAATAACAATACAGAAAAAGCGATAGCCTTATAGTTATTCTTCAAAATTAGCGCAAGACCTCATACACCCCAATTAGAATATTAATTTATAAGACTAAAATAACATATGCAATTTCATTTAGTTAAACCTCCCCTAGTTTTTTTTAATAAGATGTTTACCCTGAGTAAGTGTCAGACGTTTGGGCACATGACTCAATCTGTACGTGTGTGCGTACAGATCGAATCGTGTGCGCCCCGCCCCGCACACAAATGTACCAGCTGACTAGCATGCGTACGGCTGTAGGTACCTACGTTAGTTCAATGTCCGAACAAAATAACGCACAGAATACGGAATAAGATTAATAAATTACGTGTAATGTGACTATTATTGGTAAATAATTTGCTAGTAAAATTATGATTCCTTCTTTCCATCACACTTTCACAGGCTTAAGACTGTCGGATTTGAATATTTTTGTTTAATTTTAAATTTTAAGTAAGTACTGCGATCTATTTATTAGAGACCGCTTTACTATTAAATAATGTTATCTCTGATGCGCAGGGTAGTAACTACCTAACTATCGCGATGTCGTACCTATTCAAAACCGGCGTGTTTAGAAAGATTAGAATCGTAATATTTACAGGTATTAAAATCGATAAATGATAAAATTAGGTACTCACATGATTGAACAAACGAAGAAATAGTGTAAATTAATGTAAATAACATTAATTTACACTGCACTTGCACTTGCACGTTTTCTTAAGATTAATTTTAGTCTGTTAAGCACATTAGTTGCACTTTTCACTACAATGAATGCAAGTTAAATTTTTTCTTTAAGGTCTTCAACACTTGTTACATAAACAAGCTTCAGCCTCCTTTACATAAACAAGCGATTTTATTCGACCCCACAAATAAAAATCTAACGGCGTAAGATCAGGCGACCTGGGTCCAACGGGGGCCATATTCCGTATCCAGATGCCGTCGCACGTTCCATGAGAAATGCGCGGGTGCACCGTCGTGTTGGTAAAACACTTCTCTTAAAATGAAGAGAGTACCGGAGTCCCTCAGACGCTGAGTTGCGCTTAGCATTGTCCGGGCGCTTACTCGGGTACCATATGTAATCCTATTAAACTCGCGGCATGCTAACTCGACATTGTCATTACAACGAGCCAGTGTCCTCACCATCTCCGTGTACTGAATATGGGTGTACTGGAATGACATCGCGCTCGTAAACAAAACACAACACTTACCGTCCGCGGACAAAAAATTACTAACGTAGGTTACGTAGGTAACGCGTTTGATGTTCGGCGCATGCGGCGGTGCCTATGGCGGCGGCGGTAACACTTTGATTTATACCGCCACTAAGGCGGTATAAACCAAATACAATCATGCGTTTAAATAAGCTTTAACACTTTAAGATAAGTTCTAAATTTCCGCAACTAATATGTTTTTTAACGTAGCTAGTGCAAGTTGAGTGAATTACAAATACATTCGTGCATTTGAAAAGTCTTTATGTCTTTGAGTTAAAGTCACAATTTCTTTAAACAAAATGTATTTTTACCTTGTTAAGACGTGGTGGACATATTTTCAATTAGATGAAAGATATTTTCGTGAAAAATTAACACATATAAATAATGACGGGAATCGATTCAGAAGCCCATTCTGAGCAAACTATTTTCAGGTCTTGCGCTTATTACGTTACACTTTGTATGTAGATTCCATACTTTTCCTTTTGTCTTTATGATACAATACAAACCAAAGTTTCAAAAAGAGATATCGATAGATATACTCAAAAATATTTCAATTGCAAAATACATACAAAATTTATCTAACTACCATTCATCACATCACGATCTTCATGAAATGAGGTATCATATATATCACTTGAAAATTTTAAAAAAATCCAAGAAAGCAAAGTTGTAAACGTTGATCGTGCTTGTAATACTACCTTTATTTTTAAAAATGTATTATCAAATTCTATTTCCAACACAGTTTTCTCAAAACATTCCCTCTCGCTCCGGACCATGGCCTGAACCAGGGCCGGACGCGAGAGATCGCCGCCGCCGATGGCACAGCACAGCTGTCGTATATAATTATATAATTCTCCATCTGTGCTTTACAAAATACTACAAGAATACGTTGAACACTTGTTTATTACTTACATGGAACATTATGGTCACCCTACAGAACTTTCTCCTATATAAAAATATTAATCAATTTTCTCGTAAAGTATGCCATTTAGAATAATGGACGCTTTGTAAGATTTTAATTAAAAATTAGTTAAAATACTTACCCTAATGTGCGGTAGTGTAGAAGGCTTATCCTAGTCAATATTGCCAAAAATATTGGGCCCTCAGTTCAGACGTTTTAGGAAAATTCAATCTCCATTTACATTTTAACTATTAACTTTTTTGTCATTATTTCTTTTTTACTAATTTACAGACGCGTTTAAGTAAAATATATTACAGTCGTATTTAAGTATTTCTTTAGATAAATCCATGAGTTTGATGATTCCTCGGTACAAACATTTATGAACTGAGGGCCCTAGATATACCGCTATAACTCTGTAATATCGTATTCTACATATTTGGGAATTTCTTAAAAGTTGTAAGAATTTCTTAACTAAATCCTTAAATAAAAATTATGAGCCCAGAGGTAGTACTTTTTGAGATTCAGGCTATGCCACTTTATGCAGGCATCTGGATTGAGAGCCCTAGTTATTTCATCATAATAGCTTTATTTCGCGTTTAAGAAATTTATGGCATATTGCCCTAAGTTTTACTAAATTTTAACTAAATTCCCTGTAAATCTTATTTTCTTTTGAGAAGATTTAAAATTTGGGCCCTCAATCCAGATGCACACAGATAAAGGTACCTACCTACTTACTCTTATGTGCGTGTGAACTGAGGGACCACACTGGGAATAAAATTATGTCCGTAAGGATTGAGGAGCCACATCAGATTTTTAAAATCTGATCTCACCATTATTTAGCAGCAATGTAGCTTATTTTGCAGCACGAATTCTAGATTTAGCAGCAAAATATATCACTAGTTATTGTAATGCAAAAGTGGCTCCTCAATCTAAACATCTGAATTGAGGAGCCACCTGGAACTCGTTAAGTAATGGATGAATATTTATGAAAATTTTGTATCATTTAGTAGCAATTTTGCATATTACCTTCTAAAAATTTAGCTTTTGTAGCTCTAAAACGAAAGAAAATACAATACTTTTTATATGGCTCCTCAATCTAACATCAAGAAGTAAATTTCTATTGGATGTGAGCGATCAATTAATATATTCGACATATTGATCATTTAGCAGGTCTTGTGTTTGTTTTTGCAGTATAGGAGTAAAATTGAAAAACAGAGTAAATTTTGTATATGAACACATTTCCTCTGGCTCCTCAATCCTGACGTTCTATATAAATATGTTTGACTGCAGCCACCTGAGATCTCAACGGAATCTAAAGCCAGAGAAACCAATATTTAGCAGAAATGTCTGCTAAATATATCTGCACAGTTCAGCAATGTATGTATTTTACATTCTGATAAAACAATACTTTACTATTTTCTTGTAAATTCAGTGTAAAGGGTGACCACATTTTGGGGGTACCTACAAATTAATATTTCACTTTTAAGTGCCCAAAATAATATTTATTTAGTAACAAAATCGTATGATAATATTGTCGTGTGTAGGAACGGACCCAATACGTACACAGGGTGATCAAATAAATATTCAACTTATTGATAATCATAAAATTAAATCATTACTTAATAATTTAGAATGGAACGAATTAGATTATTTGGAATGTCCAAATAAAATTTACGACCACATAAAAAACAAATTTCAGCAATGTTACAAAGAATCAAAATACATTAGAAAAATAAATATTAACAGTAAAAGAAATAAAAAACCTTGGATTAATATAAAAATTGATAACATGTGCAAAAAAAAGGACGAATTATTTATAAAATGGAAAAATGATCCAATAGATAAAATACTACGACTAGAATATAATAAAACAAGAAATAAAACTCATAAAACAATAGAAAAATCTCGGAATAAATATTATATTATGGAACAAGCGTTCAAAAAGAATGATCAGGAGCGATAACTTTGCGATAGAATTTAGGAATAGTGTTAAAAAAATAGCCCAAGTGTGACCATCGGCTCCTAAAAGAATCAGACTATATGTCAAGACAAATCAATTTACTTCAAAAAAGCCTCAAAGGACGGTGTCCTTAAATTAATTAGAAACCTAAACACAAACAAAGCTCCTGGGGCAGATAATATTAGGTTGAGTATCGAGTATCTAAGTGGGCACACGATGCTGGACTGTAGGCCTACTATGAAATCTTTAATTTATATATAATTATATATAAAAATAACAAAAAATAGGAGCCCATCGGTATCGGTAAAATTTTCTGTTTTATCTTTTCCACACACTGTGTCTACATATCTTATCCAACTCTCCTCTCGCAGGTCCGCTGGAAGAAATTTCTTATGAAATAAGCTGTACCTTTGTGCTCTTCTGTCTTAATGTAATGTCTTGTCATGTATTTTGTGTGTGCATAAATAAATAAATAAATGGATGGATCCCAGTAAATGTGATATCGCCATGTTCGTTAACTGGGTCGGGCACATGCTACAGGCTTGTGCCCGACCCAGTTACGGCACGGTACGGTACGGCACTTCCGATTCCACAAAGCTGTATTTTAGACCAAGTTGCTGATGGATATTCCTGGTTACAAGGTTGTGTCTATGCAAGTATCTTCGTTAGCAAGATGAGAACAACCGGAAATAATGTGAAAATAAATAAATACTATTTTGGGTACATAAGTGAAATATTAATTTGTAGGTAGCCCCAAAATGTGGTCACCCTACACATAGAATTTACGAAAAAGTAGTAAAGTATTGTTTTTTCAGAATCCAAAATATGTACATTACTGAAGTGTGCAAATATATTTAGCAGACATTTCTGCTAAATGTTTGTATCTCTGGTTTTAGATTCCGTTGAGATCTCAGGTGGCTACAGTTAAACATACACACATCAAAAGTATCTAGGGATCAACATATATTTTTGCAATAACTTTTCTCCTGATTGATATTAATTAAAATTTTCTTTAAGGATTCATCAAATAAAGTGTTTTCGTTTGTCACAGTAACGATAAACCAAGTCACCTTTGCATTAATAAAGAAATTTGCCATTTTCCTAATAAAGGGATTTTTGACATTTGAACCACTAACATTAAAGTTCGAAAAAAAGACTGAAATAACAGTTTTCTTTAAAATTTTATTGGGTAACTTAAACAATTAATAATCCGTGTTTCTACCGCGAACACTAACAACACAAGAACATCGGTTTGGCATACTCAAAATGAGTTCATCCAAATCACGCTGTGGAATGGCCGCCCATGTTCGTTGCAACAACAAAAAAAGGTCTTCTTGCGACTGGATACCCTCCATATTCGGCAGAGCTCTTCTCTGTAGCATATCCCATGCATGCTCAATCGGGTTCAAGTCTGGCGACTGAGCAGGCCAGGGCAGGACATTGATGTTAGCTGCGGCGAGAGTCTGTCTTACAACTCTTGCGGTGTGCGGTCGTGCATTATCATGCATTAACTGAAATAAGGGACCGATTTGCACTTGTGGAGGAACGATGACGTCTGATACAATCGTCTCAGCATAAATTTGAGCGTTGAGGTTGCCTCTGATCCAAATCAACTCAGTTCTTCCGCCGATCCAAATACCCGCCCATACCATGATGGTTCCACCACTATAAGGATGGACTTCCTGGCAGGATTTTAAACGCTGTTGGCGTCCAGGGGTTCTCCAGTGTCGTATACGTCTTGTATCCGGTCTCATACCAAAACGAGACTCATCAGAAAAGCACACGAAACGCCATTGTTCTTCTGCCCAATTTCTGTGTTCAAGAGCCCATTGATATCGAATCCTACGATTGTGCATTGCTATAGGTGGTACCCGTAGCGGTCTTCGGGAATGAAGGTTCACTTCATGCAAGCGGTTTCTGACTGTTTGGTCGCTAATTAAGTTCCCTGAAGAGTGATGAAGCCTCACGGCTAACATCATGGCGGTTATTGTTGGAGCTCTTCGAGTTAAGATTTGAATGTATCGGTCTTGTCTCCGTGTGGTGCAGCGATACCGTCCTCCATGGCGCTCAGCCACGGTACCAGTGCTTCGGTAACGTGTCCAAAGTCGACTGATAACACTCTGACTTGTATTCAGAGCTAAAGCTGCAGTACGTTGCCGGGAACCAGCTTCTATCATTCCCACGGCTCTGAGCATTTCTTCCCTGCTTAAATGACGTCGCCGCTCCATAATAACGTTGGTTTTAATCAGTAGTAGGGAAACAGTAGCACTAATAATGTCTTCAATGCGTTGTATGTTTTTAAAGGGAAAATATTGACAGCTTATTTTCATCTTTTACTCGAATTTGATTGAGAGTTCCTGATTCAAATTATGAAATGCACCAAAAAGGATCCATATAAATTTATAAAATCATAAATTTATTACAAAGCCACATCTCAATCTCAAGAAATCCGCATAAAAATGCTTGATCCCTAGACACTTTTGATGTGTGTATATAATTAGAACGTCAGGATTGAGGAGCCAAAGAAAATGTGTTCATATACAAAATTTACTCTGTTTTACAACTTTACTCCTATACTGCAAAAACAAACAAAAGACCTGCTAAATGATCAATATGTCGAATATATGAATTGATCGCTCACATCCAATAGAAATTCACTTCTTGATGTTAGATTGAGGAGCCATATAAAAAGTATTGTATTTTCTTTCGTTTTAGAGCTACAAAAGCTAAATTTTTAGAAGGTAATATGCAAAATTGCTACTAAATGATACAACATTTTCATAAATATTCATCCATTACTTAACGAGTTCCAGGTGGCTCCTCAATTCAGACGTTTAGATTGAGGAGCCACTTTTGCATTAAAATAACTAGTGATATATTTTGCTGCTAAATCTAGAATTCGTGCTGCAAAATAAGCTACATTGCTGCTAAATAATGGTGAGATCAGATATTGAAAATCTGATGTGGCTCCTCAATCCTTACGGACATATAAAATTGGCGAAATGAAAATCGTAGGATTTAGTAGTAGGTAGGTAGGTACCTAGTCTAAGGCTGACCCGACATTAGGCGTGCGCGATCCTCGGGCGTGTGTGTAGCGCGGCCGCGCGCGCGTCGCGAGCACGCTGCGAGAGCGTCGCGTGTTGCCAACGTATGACGTGTGTGCAGCGAGCGCGCGGCGCTCGCCTTGACGTTTAACCCCCTTCAGTCAAGTCAGTCACAATTTGGACAGTGTCGTGTTAGCGTGTGCATCTGGATTGAGGGCCCAAATTTTAAATCTTCTCAAAAGAAAATAAGATTTACAGGGAATTTAGTTAAACTTAGGGCAATCCATACTTCCATACTAATATTATAAATGCGAAAGTAACTCTGTCTGTCTGTCTGTTACTCTTTCACGCCTAAACGGCTCAACGGATTTTGATGAAATTTGGTATGGTGATAGATGATAACCTAGAAATGGTCATAGGCTATAAATAATCACGCTATCGTTCTTAGGGGGTAGGCAGTAGGCAGATAACCCTTCAGTCAAGTCAGTCACAATTTGGACAGTGTCGTGTTAGCGTGTGCATCTGGATTGAGGGCCCAAATTTTAAATCTTCTCAAAAGAAAATAAGATTTACAGGGAATTTAGTTAAACTTAGGGCAATCCATACTAATATTATAAATGCGAAAGTAACTCACTGTCTGTCTGTCTGTTACTCTTTCACGCCTAAACGGCTGAACGGATTTTGATGAAATTTGGTATGGTGGTAGATGATAACCTAGAAATGGTCATAGGCTATAAATAATCACGCCATCGTTCTTAGGGGGTAGGCAGTAGGCAGATAAGTAAATTGAGTTAGTGATTTTTAGTCGTTTTTGTTGGGACTTTTGCTCTTTCACGTCTAAACGGCTGAACGGATTTTGATGAAATTTAGTAAGGTAATAGATGGTTACCTGATATAAGATCAAAATGATCACGTCATCGTACTTAGGGGGTAGGCAGATAGCAGAGAGAGACGGGCCTGTTGGTCTAGTGGTTAGTGGCCCTGACTGCTGAGCCGGAGGTCGTGGGTTCGATTCCCAGCCAGGACAAACTTTGTGTGATGAGCATGATTGTTTGTTCTGTGTCTGGGTGTGATTTATCTATAATATGTATGTATTTATAAATTATATAAGTATGTAGGTATATCAGTTGTCTGGTTACCATAACACAAGCTCTGCTTAGCTTGGGATCAGATAGCCGTGTGTGAGTTGTCCCAAGATATTTATTTATTTATTTAGATAACTAAATTGAGTTAGTGATTTTTAGTCGTTTTTGTTGGGACTTTTGCTCTTTCACGTCTAAACGGCTGAACGGATTTTGATGAAATTTAGTAAGGTAATAGATGGTTACCTAAAAACGGATATAAGATCAAAATGATCACGTCATCGTACTTAAGGCGTAGGCAGTAGGCAGAAAACTAATTAAGTTAGTGATTTTTAATCGTTTGTTTTAAAAGTTTACCTCATTCACGCCTTAACGTCTGAACGGATTTTTATAAGACTTGGTTAATTTAAAGATAGGATCCTAAGCACGGACACAGGCTACTTTTTACGGCGGTAAAATACCTCATTCCCGCGGAAATCTAGCGTGATCGTGTCAAGAAGCGCATACGTCATAGCTACTGAAATGATTTTGATGTTTTTTTTTTAAACTGAGTGTTACTAAGACTTCACGTTAGTATTTGATCACTTTTCTAACTTAGAGGGTAGGTAGGCGCCATAATTTAGGGAATTTATGATAAAATTTTGATGCAACTGTCTTTATTTAACAGTTTTACTTGGATCGAAACTTAGCGACATTCCATCACACTACTTAACTTATAGGGTAGGAAGGTACCAAAATTCAGACTACTTTTTACTTCGGGAAAATATCTCATTCCCACAGGAACCCATACATAGCTACCTATCTACAACATTAAAACTCTGTCTAGAATCACATTACGCCAAAACTATTGATCTGATTTGTATACGATTTTTTATTCAACTGACTGTTACATTACATACAGATAAAATCTAATTACCTACACCACAGAATTAATATAGTAAGTACCACATAACTAGCTACGCTTTAAACTTGAGGAGGTAATTAGATGGACATTTATACGAACTTTAAGTCCAGTAATCAATCATAGTGATAAGTTAATACTCATTTTAGACAAAGAAACGGATAGGTAATCAGTTCATCACCGAAATTATAACACCTACACTTAGTTTGTTTACTATTCAACGAGGAAAAATAATTCAGTATAACGCAAACCTTCAAATCATACGTCGTCGTTGTGAACATTCGGAGCTATCCATTATGTGCTTAGGTTGCTTTTGAACAAATTTTGATGTGAAGTTGAGGACCGGAACACGATAGTGGGACATTGTTGCAGGGGTCTTACAGCCGGGAGAAAACAAAAAAACTTATGCGGACGAAGTCGCGGGTAAAAGCTATAATTGATAAAATTGAAGGAAACACAAAAAAAAAACAGTATAAAAGCGAAAGTGAGTTTGTTTGTTACGTCTTCACGCCTAAATGGCAAGACCGATTTTGATGAATTTGGTACAGAGTTAGTTGGGACCCTGGAGACGGCCAGAGGCTATATTTTTCTTTAAGTGAGAAATGAGGGAGAAAGAAGGAAGAAAAGGGAAAACTTAGCATTGCTATTACAATAAATAAGTTGCAAGCGCAAAAACTACAGGAAGCAGGTACTTGCAAATCAGGAAAGGGGAACTGTGTTACCCCGAATTTAACGCGAGCGAAGCCGCGGGCAAAAGCTAGTATGCCATAAATTCTTCTTAAACGCGAAATAAAGCTGTTATGATGAAATAACTAGGGCTCTCAATCCAGATGCCTGCATAAAGTGGCATAGCCTGAATCTCAAAAAGTACTACCTCTGGGCTTATAATTTTTATTTAAGGATTAGGTCTCTGCACACAGCCGGCGTGGCGTAGCGGGGCGCGGCGTGGCGGGGCGGCGACGCTGCGCTGGCGCGGCGGCAGCGTTCACACTGCGGGCGCGATCACGTCCCGTCCCGCCGCGCCCATTCACGCCGACCGTATACCGTTTTTATACGGCCTATGGCCCAAATCGTACAAACATACGTGAGCACGATCACATTCGACTAATTTTTCGACATCCATTTTTGTAAAACGAAACAAAATCACATTCACGCTCCGTGCCGTCCGACGCGACGTGCTCACGCCCCGCCGGCACGTGTGGCGTCGTCCGTAATATCTAGTACATTACAACTGCTCAGTGTCGCGTCGCCGTCCCGTCCCGCCGCGCCGCGCCCGCTGTGTGCAGAGACCTTTAGTTAAGAAATTCTTACAACTTTTAAGAAATTCCCAAATATGTAGAATACGATATTACAGAGTTATAGCGGTATATCTAGGGCCCTCTCAGTTCATAAATGTTTGTGCCGAGGAATCATCAAACTCATGGATTTATCTAAAGAAATACTTAAGGTCTCTGCACACAGCGGGCGCGGCGTGGCGGGACGGGACGGCGACGCGACACTGAGCAGTTGTAATGTACTAGATATTACGGACGACGCCACACAGAGCCGTCCCGCTCGACGCGACGGTAACCGTCGCGCCACGCCGCCGCCGCGCCGAGCGGGAATACAAGTCAGAAGCGGCGGGGACGGGCGCGACAACACAAAGCGTCGGCGCCCTCAGGACGCCGACGCTTTGTGTTGTTTGGTTTACGTGTGTAGTAGTCACACTGCTGGCGGGGCGTGAGCACGTCGCGTCGGACGGTACGGAGCGTGAATGTGATTTTGTATCGTTTTACAAAAATGGATGTCGAAAAATTTGTCGAATGTGTTCGTGCTCACGTATATTTGTACGATTTGGGCCATAGGCAGTATGAAAACACTGTTCTTAATAAAGGAGCGCGGAGCGCTGCTGGAGCGCGAACATAGTGGTAACCCAACTTAAATAACCGGACAAATCAAAACAAACCTCGACGACTAAATAGATTATGCACTCATAAATAAAATTACGAATTTATTTAAGAGTGCAACTTACTTTACCACGGTAGGTCATGAAAGCACGGAAAATCTTAACATCGACTTTTAAAAAAATGACGTCATTACACAACGGCATCTATCGAACCATTTATGAACTGGTTTTTACCTTAACATTTTGATGGTGTTAAAAAAATGAATTTTAGTTTTGTTCTAAATTGCCTTAGCATGTTCTTAATAGAAGTTTTATGTAGTTATAAGATACCGCCAATGCTAGGGAAAGACCAACCGAACAATTCGGTAATACCCGATCCAATGTAATAAGTACCTACAGCGCCATCTCTCGGGGAATTGGGTTACTAATTAATACAAAGACGTTTAAGAAGTTTTCGGTGGTAATTTTGGATTGCGAGAACCGATTTCAATAATTCTTTTTTTGTTTGAAAAAAGATACGTTCAGGATAATAAAATATGTAAACTAAGTTAAAAAAAATGCTTGCATATATACGATTATACTACAAACTTAGTCCAGAAATTATTTTGTACAACTTTTTGTCTTTTTTGTACAAAAACTGTTGTGTCAATCAAGTTCAAAATAATTTTCCTAGAAAGTCCTTATAAAGTTCTACTTTTCAGATTTTTTTCATATTTTCTAAACCTATGGTTCAAAAGTTAGAGGGGGGGGGGACACATTGTTTTTTACTTTTGGAGCGATTATTTCCGAAATTATTGACATTATCAAAAAATGATTTTAGTAAACCCCTATTCATTTTTAAATACCTTTCCAACAATATATCACACGTTAGGGTTGAAATTAAAAAAAAAATCACTTCCCACTTTACATATAGGGTGGCTACCCTAATAAAACATTTTTTTCCAATTTTTATTTTACCACTTTGTCGGCGTAATTGATATACATATTGGTACCAAATTTCAGCTTTCTAGTGCTAACGGTCACAGAGATTAAGCGAGGACGGACGGACGGACGGACGGACAGACAGACATGGCGAAACTATAAGGGTTCCTAGTTGACTACGGAACCCTAAAAATGAATGGGCACCTTTAATACGACTGTAATATTGAAACGGGAATGCAGTAATAGACTTCACACTTGACGAATAATCACAATTATTTATTGATATTTTCACACAGTTGAACAGAGTTTCAAATTATCTAAAGTACGGCAGCAAAATGTATCATCAAAATGAGCGATCCGATTACTTATACCCTTCGGCGGTCGGATGTGACGTCACTAACTGTCACTCGCTGGCTTGGCTGACAATTTTGGCTCCAAATTGTCGTAAAGTGGCATTGGCTTGGCGTTGGCTTGGCTTGGCGTGGGCTGAACACATGGTGAGGCGTTACAATCGGCCATCCTGTAACAATTGCTCCCGCAATGAAGCACACGATTTGTACTAATTAGCTTTCTAGATCGATTAAGTCTTCTGTCTCCAGCTGGTCATCAGAGCTGCTGGCACTGTCAGATACAGGAGCTATGCTACGATAAGGTCGCAGCGAATCTGCTGAAACAAGCTCCGTAAAGTTTATGTAGCCCCTTAAACCCTTAATGCTCCTGATCCTGTATCTGTCATTGCCAACTACTTTAGTTATTATATAGGGGCCTGAAAACAAGTCATCTAACTTTGTATTGACCTTAGCAGCACTACTAGTAGGTGCCTACGTCCATAAAACCAAATCTCCTTTGTTATAAACATGGCAATTTTTACGACGTTTATCAAAGTTTTGTTTCATTCTAGCGCGAGCGCTAGCTTTATTGATACGTGCACTGGCCTTACTACGCTTGGCCTGGGTCGATTCAGGTACTTGATCTGGGATGGTTACATCACACACTGGCCTACCACTACGTGCAAACATTAAATCATAAGGCTTAAACCCCGTAGTTTTATTTAAAGTATTGTTTATTCCCCAAATCACATCGGGTAGACGGTTAGACCAGCTATTGGCGGCTTCACTAGGGTTAGTTGCTCGTAGGGCATTTAGTATGGTGCGATTGGTGCGCTCGACTTGTCCGTTGGCACGCGGGCACGCAATTGCATTCAGCGTATGTTTAAATTGTTTGTCAGCCGCAAATTTCTTAAAATATCTACTAGTTAATGCCTTGCCCTGGTCAGTTACTACTCTATCCGGATAGCCAAATAACGAAAACATTCTTTTGAGTATTCTAATTGTTTCTACTGAATTAACTGATCTACTACACTCTGAAATAACAAATTTTGAAAACGCGTCAGTTATATATAACTAACATGTGTTCATAATCTTTCTTTGTTCTACAAAACGGGCCTAAATGGTCGACATGTATCATTCTAAACAGTTCATTTGGCTTAGGAATCGGATGTAATTTGCCTTCCTTTCTGCCATGATTTCCTTTTCCATAGGCGCAACTTAAACAAGAGGTTACATATTTACGAATGAATCGTGTCATTTTAGGGAACCAAAAATCACTTTGAATCAAATTTGTGCATCGTTTTATTCCTACGTGCCCTATTTCGTCATGGTGCATTTGAAGAATTTTCTATCTAGCTGCCCCAGGCACTACAAGTCGATTACCACTGAGCGTCTTCCTATACAACCTGTCATCTATTAACACGTAATTGTTTATTATATCGCGTTCAGTTGACCCGGCTTTTAATTGATCAATAATAATTTTTAATTTATCATCTTGATATTGAACCGTATAAAACCAATCAGCATCACTTGGATTTCTACTTAACGCGTCGACATGTTTCATTCGTTCACCAGGCCTACCTATATTCAACACTGATATCGTATTCCTGAATTAACAGCCACCATCTTGCGATACGCGGTATAATATCGCGTTTAGTGAGAGTGGCTCGGACGGCGGTACAGACGGTGACTACCTTCACGTTTTTACCTACTATGTACCTACACCTGATATTTACGTAATGATTCCACGACTGCTAATGTTTCTAGCTCGTAACTATGATACATAATTTCCTCCCTAGACGTCACTCGGCTAAAATACATAACAGGGCGCAAGTACCGACTGCTTTTGTAATAAAATTCCTGCTATTCCTAATTTGCATGCGTCGCTATGAATTTCTATGTCTAATGTAGGGTCATACAAAGCTAACACTGGTTTAGAGCATAAACATTTTTTTTTAATTTGTCAAAACTATCGACCTGTTTATCACTCCATACCCATTACCCACGGTACATTTTTCTTAGTCAATTCTGTTAAGGGGCGAGCTATCTGCGAATTTATATATAAATTTTCGAAAGTACCTAACTACAAAGGCCTATAAATTGACGTACCTCATGTACATTCCTCGGAACAGGAAAATGCGAAACTGCAATTAACTTTAGTGTTGCCAGTTGCACACCTTCATGAGAAATTTCATGTCCTCAATAAGTCACTTTCTCTTGTTAAAAAAACACTTTTTCATGTTTAATTTTAGGTTTTCCGATTCAAACTTTTGCAAAACCGATTCTAACATATTCATGAATACCAGAACTAAAATCAACCGAGGGTAGTAATAAATCATCTTTGAATGCCAGAATTTTACTAGTTAGACTGTCAGTTTGTGACGTTTGGGAACGAAAATTTTACTAATTATTCGCATGAAAACTGAGGGTGCATTTGCTAAACCAAACGGAACGCGTAAATACTCATAATGACCCTGAGCTGTTATAAATGCAGTTTTGTGAGTGTCTTCGGGTGCAATTTGTTGGTGACAACTTTGGGCCATATCGAGGCTCGTAAAATATTTCTTACCATAACTTTGAAACCGTCTATGTTTGGCAACGGATATCTATCTTTTATAGTAGGTAACCGAGTTTAGGGCACGATAATCCACACATAACCGACTATCACCGTTCTTCTTCTTTACCAATATAACTGGAGAGGCATAATCGGATTCGGACTCTTTAATAATACCGGCATCAAGTAACTCACGAACTTTAGAATTAACTATTTGTTGTTCAGTATGCGATAACCTATAGGGTTGACGATACATTGGCTGCTGTGTGGTAAGTTTTATTTTCATATGTAACAAATTGGTGCAACCGAGATCTTTTGTGTCAATTGCAAAGGTGTGTTTATATATTGTAATAATAAATGTATTAAACTATTACGCTCGTTTTCATTTAAACTCCCCATAGTGATTTCGGATATGGGTACCCAGGCATATAGTAGGCATATATTATCACTGATTTTATTAATTGTTAAGACCGAGGCAGACGGGACTGTAAGGCCACATGGATTAGAGGTACTAGTGACAGAATAATTTGGCTTATTTGGCAAAATATTAGGCACGTAAGACAATAATAATGGCTTGGCTGAACTCACCCGGCTTGGTTGGATCACCGATTCGTCGCAGCTATCTGCTCGTGCGAGGATCTGGCCGGCTTCCCACTCGATGTTCTTGGTGCCGGTGTTGATGACCTTCACGAAGCCCTCACCACCTCGGAGTACCGTGGCTGGTAACGAGTAGGAAACTCTGTTCAATTCATAGTGGCGCGGCGCTGTGCAGACATCATTGAGTTCGTGTATCGCTCTACCCACTTCGTTTTGTAGCATACTTTTGAGTATTTTTCTAGCAGGTGGCGGCGGGAATTCTTCATCTTCACTAATATGGTCTTGCTCTTCTTCACTCCAGCCTGGTGGACGGATTCCACGACCGACAGATGCAGTAGGGCGATTACGCTTCATATCCCACTTCTGAGTGAAACGGGAATGCAGTAATAGACTTCACACTTGACGAATAATCACAATTATTTATTGATATTTTCACACAGTTGAACAGAGTTTCCACTTATCTAAAGTACGGCAGCAAAATGTATCATCAAAATGAGCGATCCGATTACTTATACCCTTCGGCGGTCGGATGTGACGTCACTAACTGTCACTCGCTGGCTTGGCTGACAATTTTGGCTCCAAATTGTCGTAAAGTGGCATTGGCTTGGCGTTGGCTTGGCTTGGCGTGGGCTGAACACATGGTGAGGCGTTACAATATATTTTAATTAAACGCGTCTGTAAATTAGTAAAAAAGAAATAATGACAAAAAAGTTAATAGTTAAAATGTAAATGGAGATTGAATTTTCCTAAAACGTCTGAACTGAGGGCCCAATATTTTTGGCAGTATTGACTAGGATAAGCCTTCTACACATTACTACCGCACATTAGGGTATTTGTATTGTATTGTATAACGGGCTGGTGTCCGCAACTCCACGTCTGAGGCGCGTATTTTGCGTATAATTTTTAATTAAAATCTTACAAAGCGTCCATTATTCTAAATGGCATACTTTAAGGGAAAATTGATTAATATTTTTATATAGGAGAAAGTTCTGTAGGGTGACCATAATGTTCCATGTATCTAAGTATAAACAAGTGTTCGACGTATTCTTGTAGTATTTTGTAAAGCACAGATGGAGAATTATATAATTATATACGACAGCTGTGCTGTGCCCGCACCTACGTATCGTGAAACAATAAAATAAAAAACGTATCAATAATCATTGAAATATTTATTAGACGTATGTAGATAATTGAATTAAATAAAAATAATGGATAATTAATATATTAATTATTATTAATTAACTAAGTTTTGCCCGCGGTTTCGCTCGCGTTAAATTCGGGGTTGTAGGTACCTGCTACCTGCAGTTTTAGCCCTTGCGCCTTATCTTAATTATGTATATAAAAGAAAGTCGTGTTAGTTACACCATTTATAACTCAAGAACGGCTTTACCGATATGGCTGAAAATTGGTGAGGAGGTAGCTTAGAGCCAGGAGACGGATAGGATACTTTTCATCCCGGTAAGAGAAGTAGGGTAGGTAGGGTGGGTAGGTTAGTAGTAGGTAGGTAGGGTAGGTTAATCCTTACTAATAAAAGCAAAAGTACTAGGCTTGCATGAATTCACGGTGAAATTAATTCCAACAGTTTGATCTGTGGATTCAAGTTCTTGATAGAACCAACTGCGTTGACATAAAAATACTAGGATCGCATGAAATTTACAGTGGTATTCTTTTTAACAGTTCAATCTGTAAACCTACACAGCTATCGGCTGTATAACGTTACGCTACAATAGTTGGGAACTGACTGGTGGGTGAAACTGCTGGGCACTGCTAGCCAGGAGACGGACATATCTTAATATATAAAAGAAAGTCGGGTTTGTTCAAACACTTATAAGTCGAGAACGGCGGGACCGATTTTCATGATTCTTGATTTTTTAATTAGTCTCCGTGCCGAATAGCAGTAAAATAAATATTAAAATATATGAAAAAAAGGTGATTTTGATGCAATCTTTGACGACGCACGTTCTATTTGGTAGGTAGGTAGGGTATGTCGGATAGGTAGAAAATTGCATTGCAACGCATGCCGGGGTACAGCTAGTTGATTTTAAATAGAAAAGCTAAGTTTTCCCTTTTCTTCCCTCTTTCTCCCTCAAATCCCACATTTCTTTTAAAAAAAATAGCCTATGTCCGTCTCCTGGGTCCCAACTATCTTTGTACCAAAATTCATCAAAATCGGTTTAGCTATTAAGGCGTGAAGAGGTTACAAACAAACCAACTCACTTTCGTTTTTATAATATTAGTAAGGATATTTAGCTTCAATAGACTTTATATACCTAAAATGAAACAAAGCAATGGGCTAGTAGCATGTAACATAGAAGTAGTGTGGACTATCTGTACCATCAGAGAAACCATAATGAACAAACAAATGATGTTCATTTAAATAACTATAAAAACAAAATAGATTTAAATATAAAAAGTCAATTGGCCGCCTAGATCGTGTGATCTAAAGCGGTCCCTAGACGGTAATGCAGCATGACATGCGTTACGTGCTGTCATGCATGCATGATCGTTTAATTGTATTGATTGATGCGAATGACATGCAAACTACGTGCTGTACATTGATTGACAATTCGTTTTATTTTTCGTCCTGCAATACATGCATGACATGCGCGCATGATCGTGTTGCGATCGGCATGTCATGCAACAACTCATTTCGATAGCAAACGGCAACCAAGATGGACACGGTCAACGAGGCACCGCACGAGGTTCCTGACGATAATGACGAAAACAACGCGAGCGCAGATTCAAATTAATTTGTTTTATTACTAATATCCATGTTTAAAGACTGCCCAGAGTTATTAGCTAATGCACAAGTAAATTTTAAATCCTCTAGATCCATACCAAAAACTAGATATCTTAATGTCACACTAAGTCTTTGGTTTGCAGGTATTATTATTATTATTCATTTATTTACAGACTACAAGGTGGTCCAGTGTGTTAGTAACATTTATTCGTGATATACCGGCTGATATGTTGGAGAGTGTGTCGAAATTGGGCCTTGCGAATGGGCCATCTAAACCGGAGCCGCGGCCAGCATTTGCATGAAATCATCTTCAAACATTAAATTATATTGATCGTTTTATCGATTCCAATAAAGATTTCATCAAATTTTTCAATTTTTTTGTGTTTTTTTAAAAATCAAATCCTATACCTCTTTAAAAATCACCCGTTATATGTAGATTCCATACTTTTCCTTTTGTCTTTAGGATACAATACAAACCAAAGTTTCAAAAAGAGATATCGATAGATATACTCAAAAATATTTCAATTGCAAAATACATACCTACAAAAATTATCTAACTACCATTCATCACATCACGATCTTCATGAAATGAGGTATCATATATCACTTGAAAATTTTAAAAAAATCCAAGAAATTAAAAAAAATGGTTGCATATACGATTATACTACAAACTTAGTCCAGAAATTATTTTGTACTTTTTGTCTTTTTTGTACAAAAACTGTTGTGTCAATCAAGTTCAAAATAATTTTCCTAGAAAGTCCTTATAAAGTTCTACTTTTCAGATTTTTTTCATATTTTCTAAACTTATGGTTCAAAAGTTAGAGGGGGGGGGGACACATTGTTTTTTACTTTTGGAGCGATTATTTCCGAAATTATTGACATTATCAAAAAATGATTTTAGTAAACCCCTATTCATTTTTAAATACCTTTCCAACAATATATCACACGTTAGGGTTGAAATTAAAAAAAAAAACACTTCCCACTTTACATATAGGGTGGCTACCCTAATAAAACATTTTTTTCCAATTTTTATTTTACCACTTTGTCGGCGTGATTGATAACATATTGGTACCAAATTTCAGCTTTCTAGTGCTAACGGTCACAGAGATTAAGCGAGGACGGACGGACGGACGGACGGACAGACAGACTTGGCGAAACTATAAGGGTTCCTAGTTGACTACGGAACCCTAAAAAGAAGGTTTTGTGAATACAGAAATTTAGTAAAGAATTTGTAAATATATTTACTAAATAACAGACCACAAAGCATTAAAGATTAAAAAAGAAAATACGACTGAACTGTGGTCCCTCAGTCCACATAACAAAGGTAGTGAATGTTACTGAACAAATTAATAAAACCGTTCTTTTTCGACATAAAGATTTAGTAAAAGTCTTAAAACATTTTGGAAAATGAAATGGAGCAAAAATATCGAAGCACTTTGAAGATAGCGAAAATTATAACTGGTCCCTCAGTTTTCTCCTCCACTGACATAATGCATGTGCTAGCTGCTAGACGAAAGGAATATCGCAAACTCTAGTGTACCTACTTAACTTTTAGTAGTAAGTTTCTAGTAAATAATAGATATCTAAAATTGTGTATATTTTATCTTTTAGCCGAGATAATATTACTTTTTTAATCCTATGAAAATAGATGGAGCAGGGTGACCACACAATAAAACAAAATGTAGACAGTCCTATGATACTTTATTTATTATTTTGCCCGCGACTTCGTCCGCGTATATTTGACAACGCACAGGTTTCGATATAATTATTAACAATCCACTATTTGTTTACTAATAGGTTTTGCAGCGCTCGCCAGAATAACTCCGAGATGGCAGTGTTTTTGCCCTACTATCTTGACAATTATTGTTATACTTTGGAAAATTCACACAATATCTTTATAAATATAGCTGTGCCCGTGACTTTGTCCGCGTAGACTTTGTTAGTTGAGTATGGTAAAATAAATCGAACTATCTAAAATTTTGCGCCTCAGAGCTTCCCTGTAAACAATATTTGTTGTAGTTTTGTTTTGTGGCAGTAAAATAAATTGATGCTCAGGAGTTCGATTGTCCGACTCGTGATAGCCCAACGTACAGTTGCCCATGGGTAATCTTTCCACTTTATCCATATCTATCTATCTATATATATAAAAATAAGTGGCATTTTTCGTTGTCACTTTATAACTCGAGAACGGGCTCATCTATCCAAACCAAATTTTCAGGGTTTGTTCGGACTATTTAGTGATAAGTAGATGGTTTATGTGAAGTTTGCACAAAATCGGTTGAGTGGTTCTTCATTTATCACATTTTTTGTAACATATGAATTCAATAAATGGCGGGTCATTTTGTTATGAAGATTTTTTAAACGGGTAATTGTGCTGTCAAATTAAAAGTAAGTATTAATTAATTAGAAATGAGTACACTCATCCACCAGTTTCCATAGGTAATACGTCTTATTTCAATTAATTATTCACAAAAAACCATTTAAAGTACAGCATTTGACGTGATTTTTTGAGACGTCAAAGGGTATATAATTTTCTTAGAAAAAGATCGTTTTTGACAGCTGATTAATGACACAATCATGCAAGCCATTTCTAATAATTCAGGTGGATTATATTTCTTGGATGCATCTGGTGGTACAGGCAAAACGTTCGTTATATAATTGATTTTAGCAACTATTCGATCGAAACAGAAAATTGCATTGGCACTTGCATCTTCGGGAATTGCTGCTACATTACTAGAAAGTGGTCGAACCGCACACTCTGCATTAAAATTGCCATTGAATGTACAGATAATTGAAACTTCAATTTGCAATATTTCAAGAAATTCTGCTATGGCAAAAGTTCTGCAATTAACGTCAATTATTTTAACGCAAGATTCACGTGGTAATCAACAGCTTTTTGGTGGCGCTTTGATATTACTGTCAGGGGATTTTCTTCAAACATTGCCTGTCATTCCTCGATGAACTCCTGCTGATAAAACAACCGCCTGTTTGAAGTCATCAGTTCTTTGGAGATATGTACAAAAATTGACACTAAACATTAATATGCGTATTCACCTACAAAATGATCCAGCTGCTCATGAGTTTTCAAAACAATTGTTAGAAATTGGTGATTGCAAAATACAAATCGACAGGACCAATGGATTGATCGCTATACCGATTTTTTTTTTACTATTGTGCAATCGATAGATGAATTGATTGAATGTGTTTTTCCGAATATTCTTCAGAATTATAGAAATCATTATTGGTTGAGAGAACGCGACATTTTAGCACCAAAGAACATTCATATCAATGCTATTAATTTTCAAATTCAAGAGAAACTGCCAGGTGTAGTCACGACATATAAGTCAATTGACAGTGCTATGAATCAAGATGAGGCATTGAATTTTCCAGTTGAATTCTTAAAGTCATTGGAACCGGCTGGTATTTCTGGTTCTTTAATTATATTATTGCGAAATATTAATCCACCAAAACTGTGTAATGGCACCAGATAGGCAGTGAAAAAGTTATTGCCAAATTTGATCGAAGCTACGATCTTAACTGGTAAATCTAAAGGAGCAGTTTGTTTGATACCGCGTAACGTAACCCTATGATACCAACTGATATAATAATATGCCATTCGAGTTCAAACGATTACAATATCCTGTTCGTTTATCATTTGCGATGTCCATCAACAAGGCCCAAGGGCAAACACTTCCTCAAACCAACCCAGCCGCCGCGGGAGACGCCCCGGGCGCCGGGCGCCGCGAGACGACTCCCGGCCACCGTAGATGCGGGCCTGTGGACGGTGAGCAATGGGTAGCTCACCGTCCGTCCGTCGATTGACGACAGGCCGTGTCGACGGCGCGTTCGTGTTTCACGCGCGGCTCAAAGAGATGTCAGTAAAGCAGAGGGGCTTGCCAGAGCCTCCGCCTGCCGGGGTTGCGGGTTGTTCGAAAGAGATACAGCGGCCCCGGAACGTAAAGGGCAAAAGAAGGAACATGGGTGGGTTTTAGTCAATAAAAGTCTGACATACCCCCCGCTCCGCGCAGAGCGGGGAAAGTCATTTCATGATTTCCCACCCGAAAAAAAAAGGGCAAACACTTCACGTTTGTGGTGTGAATTTGGAAGAATCATGTTGTCAAAAACCCAAATGTTCTGGATTAAGTTTTTAAACAGCTAGCAATTAAGTGATATATTTTTTTTAGAAATAAATCGATAATCTAACTGATTTTTGTATTATTTCACTTTATACGTAGCGAAGCACGTACCGGGCCGCTAGTCACTTTATAATATTAGTGTAGAAATGATTATTTAGGCGAAACGAAAAAAAAGATTGAAAGACTGCCTCGTTGGTCTAGTGGTCACAAACGCGACTGCTGAGCATGAGCTCTTTTTTTTTTTTTTTTTTTTTCGGGTGGGTAATCATCCAATGACTTCCCCCGCTCTGGGTGGAGCGGGGGGGCATGTCAGACTCGTACTGACTAAAACCCACCCATGTTCCTTCTATTGCCCTTTACGTTCCGGGGCCGCGGTATCTCTTTCGAACAACCCGCAACCCCGGCAGGCGGAGGCTCTGGCAAGCCCCTCTGCTTTGCTGACTCTCTTTGAGGCGCGCGTGAAACACGAACGCGCCGTCGACACGGCCTGTCGTCAATCGACGGACTGACGGTGAGCTACCCATTGCTCACCGTCCACAGGCCCGCATCTACGGTGGCCGGGAGTCGTCTCGCGGCGCCCGGCGCCCGGGGCGTCTCCCGCGGCGGCTGGGTTGGGCAGATGTTCTCTCCCTCAAACGCCCGGCCACCTCCTTTGCTAGCATTACTGCTTCGCAGAAGGTAGTGACCGCTTCCCATTCCCTCTCGCTCCGGACCATGGCCTGAACCAGGGCCGGACGCGAGAGATCGCCGCCTCCGATCGCCTCCACGAGGGCACGGCGGTGCTCCGCCCAAGCTGGGCAGATCGCCACTGTGTGCTCCACCGTGTCCTCCGGGCGATCGTCACAATGGTGACACCCGGGCGTTTCCTCCCGCCTGATGATGTGCAGGAACCTCCCGAAACTTCCGTGTCCGGTGAGGACCTGCGTCAGGCGGTAGGTGAGGACGCCATGACGCCTCTCCAGCCACTCCTCAAAGAGGGGACTTACCGCCACTATTGTGGCGTGCCCTGCACGGGGTTGCGACAGTCGCTCTCTCCATGCCACCATGAGATCGCACCGGAGGTCTGCCCGCCGAGCGGCAACTTGCCGCGGCAGCGGGTTTTCCCCCCGGTGTAGTGCCTCCGCGCGCCACTCAAACAGGCGCGCGAGGACTATCGCCTCCAGATCCCACGGTGGCAGTCCGGCAAGGAGGCTTGCTACCACACTTGACGCCTTACGATTCCGCAACGCCTGACTCACCAAAAAGCGGTCATCTCTTGGTTCTGTGCATCGTTTTCTTCCCGAACCGGGTCTTCTTTTGACCGAACCGGTCTCTGGATACCGTTGCGAAGTCCTCTGGACAGTTAAACGACTCACATTTAGCCGCTGAGACACGTAAGTTTGGGAACAACCTTCTTCAAGTAGGGCTATAATTTTACCGGCCCTTATCACTTTATTACTCATATCAAAAAGTGTTATTTAATGTAAAAAGAAAGATTATTTTTATTCAAATGGAACAGCAAACAGCTACAATATAAAACATAAACATCATATAAATATACAAGACTTATTGACAATATTGCAGCGCACAACGCTGTTCACAGATTAATTAAAAGCATACATAAAGTGAAAATAATAATCATCGCTACGGTGACAAAACTTAGTACAAATAGTGTATAAATGTAATATTCACGAAAGTTCGTCTAGTATTAGACTTTTAAACTTATGGGGAGCACATGTAAAAATATCGATGTGTTCAAAAGTGCTATTGTAGGAATCGACCATTCTGCGAACAGGCGAACGCAAGCCTGAGTTGGATTTGCAAATACCAACTGAAAATAATTTGCCAGCGCGGACCTTTCGCTTGTGGATCGTCCTAGGAACCGCATAACATATCATATTGGACAGTTCCATGCAGTCAAATGTATTCCTTACAATATTATATAGGTTCACAGCTTCCAAATACCTACGTCTACTTTCAAGTGTTGCGAGCTTATACTTCACAAGTAAATTTTGGTATGGTAAATAATGTCCGCAGCATCTATAATGCATAGTGCGCAAGAATTTGTATTGCACACACTCAATCATCTCAACGTACTTTTTGTAATAGGGACTCCAGACGGACACGGCGGCATACTCCAATTGAGAGCGTACGAGCGACTTATACAAGCAGATATAGGAAAATGGTTTTTTAAAATCAACTGTTGAACGCATTACAAATCCGTATAGTTGGTACGCTTTATTTACAATTTTTCCTATGTGTAAGTCTAAGCAAAGCTTCGAATCAAAGATAACACCGAGGTCACGAATAGAGTCCACTTTAAGTAGGGGGGCATTGCACAACGTGTATGTGTAGTTTATTATACTTTCATTTTTTGTAAGGCTTAAGAAGTTACATTTGGGTAAACTTAATTGCAATTTATTGTCCTGACAATAACTGGATAGTCGGTCCAAATCTTGTTGCAGCAGAAGGCTATCACTTGATTGTCGTATGGTTCTATATACCTTTAGGTCGTCGGCATATAATAAAAATTTGGTATTTCTAAAGCATTTGCTGATGTCATTTAAATATAAAATAAACAAAAGGGGACCAAGTATAGAGCCTTGAGGTACACCAGAGGTAACCTGTGCGATATTAGATTTGTGACCATTGATTACAACCACCTGACTGCGGTTGCTAATGTATGAGATGAACCACCTCAGAAGATTACCACGAATTCCGTTGAACGCTATTTTATTTAGTAGTATTTCATGGTCTACCTTGTCGAAAGCCTTACAGAAGTCCGTATAGACTGCATCCATTTGAACACGGCTGTCAACGCAATCAAATAAGAAGCTTGAAAATAATAATAAATTTGTATTCGTAGACCGACGTTTAACAAAACCATGTTGTTGTTGAATTATGATGTTGTGGAGTACAGGATAGATTTCGTTATGAACTAACCTTTCAAAGAGTTTCGACAATGTAGACAAGATGGAAATGGGACGATAGTTTTCTACGCTGCGTTTGGATCCACCCTTGTGAACGGGCACAACATACGTACGCATGCTTCCACAATTTAGGTACAACTCCTTCAGATATGCATTTATTATAAAGAATAAATAGAGGTTTGCAGATGGAAGTTGCAGTATTCCTAAGGAAGTAAGGTGAAAGTCCATCAGGACCTGGACCCTTCGCTGGGTCCAGGGTTTTAAGTTCCTTTAATATGATCTCTTCACTAAAAGAAAGGTCGCAAATAGAGACATCGTGGAGTGCGTTATTGTCCAGCGGTGGCTTCCATTGTGGCAGTGAAGGAGATGTTGGTTCATATACCGAGTAAAAAAAGTCCGAAAACATATTACACGCCATGTTAGGATCATTAGTTTCAGCATCTTTATATTGAAGCCTAGATGGGATTCCTGGCCTGTCCTTTCGATTGGAAACATAGGTCCAGAAGTGTTTTGTGTTTCTACTAAGATTGTCTTCCACAGAACTGATGTACGAACGGAAACACTTGAGGCATCTATCACTAAACTGTTTTCTATAGTTAGAAAACAATTCATAATCAGAAATGTTATTATATTTCTTCCACTTGATCCACGCCCTTTGCTTCTTTTTAGCAATAGATGAGAGTACGAGAGAACCATATGGGATAGCTTACAGATCTAGGTCGGGCCAATGGAGTGTATATTTTAATGATTTTATCCATCTCAGTGTAGAACCTATCCAAAGCCTCTTCAGATTTCATAGGGCATAGCATTTCAGGCCAGTTCAGTTGCTGTATGTCACTATTAATATTGTCAAAATTGGCCTTATGAAAACAATATTTGTGAAGAGGAGTTTTGGTCAAAGGGGTGATTTTGACGTTTAGATAGGTCTCACACGTAAATACAGGATGGTATGGGTCAATCGGAAGTAATGACATTGGGACATTAGAAACATTACAAGTGTTATTGGAAATGACTAGATCAAGAATTTTACCCTTATCATTCACTATATTGTTAAATTGAGAAGCACCCAAGAGGGAAATCAAGATATGTAGATTTGCACAGGCAGAAGGTCCACCAGAAAGTAATGTATCAGTTTCCGCAGTAACTGTTGTAGAGTATACAAGGCAATTGGCTTCAGGGAGATTATAATCACCTATAACGAAGAAAGTATCAACACTAGAGTGGCTTAACACTTCTTGTAGCAAATCAAAGTGCCTGTTATACACTAAGTTAGGAGTCCTAGGTGGTATGTAGGCTGCACTCACAATGTGTCTTTTATTGTTGACAGAACTGGGCAACTCAACCATAATGTGTTCAATATGAGTGTGCGACAAGTCACTATACTGTGTTGATAAAATACTTAATTCAGAAGGCTTCAAAGTGCGCAGAACCGCAATCAGTACACCCCCACCATCTCGTTTATTAGTAGCAGTGCGATCACGATCACAACAGTACACAATATAACGCTGGTCTATGAATTCGCTATCATAAATGTCAGGTGTTAGCCAGGTTTCGGTTAAGATAATTATATCGTATGTATTCATGAGGATATTCGTGAGTAACTGCTGTAATTTTGTGCGAATGCCTCTGCAGTTTTGGTAGTATACGGTGATATTTTTATTAGACATTGTTCAAATTAAAGTATAAATGTGTATTAATGATGAGAGTATTCAAGCAACAAGCATATTATGGATCTTATTAACGAAATTACAGAAATTGATTTAAAATTTGAAGTAATTGGTTGAAGCAGGAAGCAGTATAGATCGCAACACCTGAAAACAACGACAGCAACATATTTCATAGCAATAGTACAAATAATTTTGAAGATTATAAACAAATAGGTTGAATTTAAAAGATATGAGATTTGAGCTTTATAATATATAACAAGGTAAAGAACGGTAGACAGATTACGTTAACAAAGAAACATGCACATTACAGATAAAAGTCTGAACAGAAGACTACGGACAATTAACACAATCGAGTAGTGATTACAATTAACGAGCGAGCAAGTACACATGCTACAATGACTGATTATTGGCCTCATTAACGACATTATTACAGTTAATATTAATTTTAGCGATATCTGCTTCTGATCTAATGGCAAAAGCAGCGTCGCCGTCTTTCTTACGGACAAGAATTGTGCAATTCTTAATCCAGACGTAATTAAACTGGTGAAGCTTTGCCGCTTCCTTACATTTACGAAATAAAATTTTGTTTTTTAAAGTTAAGTGTTCATTAATATAAATATTTGTGGAAGAGCCACATAAACCTATTTGATCCGTTTTCAGTGACTTAGCCCGCCGGAATGCGCTATGAACATTATCGCGCAATATGCGTGTGGTGAATTTCACAATAATATTCTTTGGCCTATTTGTTACTTGGTGGGCGTGTGGTACTCTGTGGATGGCCATTATGTCCTTTTGAGGTATGGGAAAGCCAATGGCATCTCCAACCGCCCCCAAGATCTGCAGGAGGTTTTCACCACGCTTATCCGGTACATTGCATATCTCCAGATTGCATTGTCTAGCCTGCTGTTCGAGCGCATCAATTTTCGATTCCAGGTAGGTTGTTGAAGTGGCTGATTGTTCCACCTGCAGACGTGCAATGTCTTCGACTCGTCGCTTGAGGTCAATGTGTTCGCTTGCGTGGAACTGTACCGAATCTTTGAGACCGGACACATCAGCGTTCAGTTCTTTCATGTCCATCCTGAGGTCAGCTTGGGCAGCGTAAACAGAGCCCAGTTCCAGCTTCATGTCCGCCAAACTGTTTTTAACACTTTCGTGATAATTGAGCATGCTAGCCTCCATCTCATCACGCCAATCCTTTAAAGTGCTTTTGATGTCTTCCTTGAACGAAGCCATAGTACGATCGATGTCAGATCGCCATCCCTGTAGCGTTTTGTTCAGTTCTAGGGTAAAAGACTGAATTTGGTTGTCTATAAGCACCGATGTGGATTTATTGTCAGCTCTTGTAGAAAGTGACGTATACATGCATGGCGGAGTTTGTTCCACTAAGTCGCAGGACATATTCATGGAATCATCCACATATGCTGGAACCTGCGTGCTGGAACGAACAGGTGTGTCCAAATTAGGACGGGTGCGACGAGTAATAGTACAGCACGGAGGACATTTCCAGCCAGTCTTTAATTCTTGCGTTAATGCTGTAAATTGTTGCAGCGAAAAGTTTAAGCACTCATGATGATAACCACCATTGCACAGAATACACATCAGGTAACCAGCATTAGATGCCAGCACATTGTTACATCCGTTGCAGTTCATCTCGAGTAGTTCAGCAACTTGTTATTAGTTTATTTTGCAAGGATGGTAACAGTAGCGCCACCTGACGCTAAGATCAGAAAACTTATTGATCGATCGTTCGCTCAAACCACAGCAGTGAGTACAGCCTGGTTAACGAGATACACGCAGCGCCACCTATCTCATTGATGAAAATGCTCGAAGAAGAAATCAATCAATCATTCGGTCGAAAGTGCGGGATACGTAGTGTTATATATATATATAGCGTTATATATATATATATATCGCGTTGCACAGCAAACTAGATAGATGGCGTTGATTTAAAGTTTACTGTATATTGCATGATAAGCAAAATTTGAAAGCAATAAGCTGGCATAAAAATCAGTATTTAGAGTCACTGTGTACACAAAATTACCCAAAGTCAAGGGTTCACACTGTAAAACGCACAAGCACAGTTCTCGTCCAGAAATTCCGACACTTTAGCACTAGTATAATGTTTGCAACTAGTGTATACACCAGATATTTTGTTCCCACAACAGCACTGATTTTAGGAATTAGATCGCAACGTCTTCAATTGACAGTGATTATTAGAACATATTCTCACCAATAACACACAGATTACTGAACTTTGAGTACTTTCAAAATTATTAGAAAATTTTATAACACCGAGAGTAAAGTTAGCTAGTTAGCACATACAGCGCGAAATTATTAAATTTATTTTAACGATTAAATTGTTTAATTTGCAGAAAATATCCAAAAAGTTTTAAAATATCGTAATCAGTTAAAAATCGTTTCAGCAATTCGCGCCATTAGTAAAGCAATTTTAGAATAATCCACAATAATCATAATTTTCCTTTTATTAATTTTAAATTTGGAACGTAAAGAATCATGCCAGGATGCTTCAAATAACATGCCAATATATCGTCAAATTAATAAAACCTATTTCTTGTTCTTCATTGAAGTAGAGAAAAATATCTAAAGTGCCCGTTTTTTTTTGCAAAAGAGTTTATTTAAATTCTTTTAGTGGTGTGGGAAATCAATTTTGAAATATTTTATATAAATACTAGCTGTGCCCCGGATGCGTTGCAATGCAATTTTCTACCTTTCTTCCTGCCCTACCTATCCTATCTTTCAACTTGGATCTAACTGCACACCGTGTGCAAATTTAACTTAAAATCGTTTGAGTAGTTTAGGAGTCCATCGCGGACAAACAACGTGACACGTGATTTATGTATATTAAGAAGATATATAATCGTTTTTACGTATTTTCTTACACTCCGCCATTTTCCTACTTCCTCTTTCTCTCTCACACACTTTCGCTCTCACTCACTCAATACCTACTATCATCCCCATATTCTGCCATCCTGCAACTTTATTAGTCTGTTCCAAAGAAGAAATCTTTCAAACACAAAAACTATAAACAAAAAAATAATTGAAAATATTAAACATTTGTTGAACTAGCAAACTGCAAACTGTGACTGTGTACTTTTATAAGATTAGGAAACATAGAGATGATCCACTTCTGAAACCCGGTCGTGACCGCATTTTGAGATATCCATATAATTAGATAATAAACAAGTATTAAAACCCGGTTTGCGACTCGATTTTCAAGTGAGAACACTACTGATTAGTATATGGGTTCTACCGCTAAGATGGTCTCAAGACATGGTAGAAGGCAGACCTTATCTTAAGACCATCTGCTCGTTAAAATCACGATTGACAGTTGGTTGACTTGTGTTGGTTTGTGTACGGTACGTGAAAAAAGTGTAACACTCGTCCCTGTTCGGGCGCCATGTAACACTCGCTCGTTGCCCTTCGAGCGAGGTTGTAGTTTTCAAGTATTAGAAGTGGACAGGTGTACAAATGGTAGCCACTACAGGTTTTTAAATAATTTTATTCCCGAGGGAGGACCCCTTAACAATAAAATAACAAAATTGACACTCTATAACACAAAAATAACGTAGAAGAGGCAGAAAACTAATACTAAATAATTTTACACATACCTTTTATCAAGGGAGAAAATACACTTTGTGTATTTTTGGTTAAGTAAAATATCTTAAAGTTATTATCGCAAAGTGAACAAAACTAAAACTGCACAAAAACTTCACAAACTGATTTTCACAAATAGGTACCATTTAGTAAAAAAAACAATAACTAGCACTAGTAGCTGCTAGCCGAGATCCAAAGACGTAATGAGCGATAAAATGACTGTTGAAGATGAAATGACAGAAAGAAATTCGAAATATGAATATTTAAAAATCAATGTTGATCTAAAAGGAAAGAGGTTGAGGCAACAGAGAGTGTAAAATACCCACTCTGTTGCAAAACTACTTGCTATTTCTGACGCGACGCGTGTGAACCCCAGTAATTAACAAAATATTGAAGTTAAAATAGAAGAATTTCTTAACAGAAACTTTGTTCGGAACAGTTTTTTGACAGATGAGACTTTTTATTACGTTCATGGTTTTGGCAACTATGGCCTTTTGAGCATCAATATGGCAGATTCTATGTTATCCGTGGTAATATAGAGATCGCATTTTAAACCTGGTCTATTAATTTGTATCAAATGTGGTGCGACTAATGAATTTAATATTAATTAAGAAATATGTTAAGAGCATGGTCTATCGTTGAGACCAGGTTTTCCTCAAGACCACGAGTGAGATTTGTTTCTAAATACCTACTGTCCATAGTGTCTGAACTTAAAAATTCAAATAAAATTAAAAAATACGGAAAAAACACGTTTCAACCTCAATCATTAGAATCGCTTTCCTGCACACTCGGCAAGTGAGCGTTCGGAAGTAATTTCCTATTCGTCACCACTCTGGTTTACGACTTTATAGGCAAATAAAATGTCATTGAAAAAGAAGTGTTTGAGGAAAGTCGGTAGGTACCTATCTCTTTTAGGGCTGAAACTGCGTTAAACGGGCACCCGCGACGGACACCCGCCGCGTGTCTGCAAGTGTAGGCTCTGTGGGTATGTGAAGGACCCTGTCACAGATGCTTAAAGAGTTCATTCGCCTGACCTCATATGACAGGGCGACACTGCAGTTTCACAATTAGGTACTCTTTCTCTGTCGAAATACATTTTCACAAGCTTTTCATTAAGCGTTATTGACTGAACAAGCCCGCGCGTGTTACCGCTGGCGGGCCCCGCGCGTGTCCCCGCGTCTGTTCTCTTTTGTATGAAACCGCGCGGGTGTCCGTTTAACGCAGTTTCAGCCCTTAACCTTTGAGCGCCAGATCATAAACGAACACGCGTGCCTTTCACGCCAAGCCACTCATTTTCCTTAATTGTTTGTCATATATTAGTGTCGTTTGCTTGTCACATGTATGTGACAATGTCGTTTCAAAGGTTAAGGGCTGTCTTTAGACACGCCATTCAGCTATACAAATTTAAATTGATATATATTTTTCAGCCCTCGGTTACATGAGCCCCCCTTTTTATTAGACCCTTTTATTTTCTCATCAATTTTATGTAGCGGTTCGTAGGAGACGCCTAATCTCTACACATTCAGACAGACGGACAAAGCGAATCTGGGTTCAGGTTAACTACACTACTGGAAAAAAATAAGGGAAAAAAAATCTTTTCAACAGGCCGTAACTTCGAGAGAACTGTTCGTACGGGAAATCAAAAGGAAATTTTAGCTCGAAGTGTCTGGTTTTTGGATTAGAACTTCAAAATTTTGTAGCCTCCGCGTTTTTTGAAAAACCAGCAACAAAAATAAAACATTTTTGAAGTGAAACTTCTTTATCGGGGTTGGAAAAAAATTCGCGTCACATTTTTCGGTTACGCGCCATCTTTTTTTAACCGACTTCAAAAAAGGAGGAGGTTCTCAATTCGACTGTATTTTTTTTCGTAATTCTTCGTACCATCAAAAAATATTTCATATTTTTGAGATATTATGAGACCTTACCTCCGGACTTGACGGAGTGACTTGAAGGTGTACTTCGGTGACTGCTACTGGAACTCCTCGACGGATGAAACTAGATATGTCGAGTTTGGGCTCATTTTGTTAGTTATGATGAGACCTTCCCTCCGGACTTGATGGAGTGACCTGAAGGTCTACTTCAGTGACTGCTACTGGAACTCCTCGACGGATTGAACTAGATGTGTCGAGTTTGGGCTCATTTTGTTAGTTATGATGAGACCTTACCTCTGGACTTGATGGAGTGACCTGAAGGTCTACTTTGGTGACTGCTACTGGAACTCCTCGACGGATTGAACTAGATGTGTCGAGTTTGGGCTCGTTTTGTTAGTTATGATGAGACCTTACCTCTGGACTTGATGGAGTGACCTGAAGGTCTACTTCGGTGACTGCTATTGGAACTCCTCGACGGATGAAACTAGATATGTCGAGTTTGGGCTCATTTTGTTAGTTATGATGAGACCTTCCCTCCGGACTTGATGGAGTGACCTGAAGGTCTACTTCGGTGACTGCTACTGGAACTCCTCGACGGATTGAACTAGATGTGTAGAGATTGTGCTCGTTTTGTTAGTTATGATGAGACCTTACCTCCGGACTTGATGGAGTGACCTGAAGGTCTACTTCGGTGACTGCTACTGGAACTCCTCGACGGATTGAACTAGATGTGGGGTGTGTGTGATGTGATGTAAATGACAATATTTTATTTCGCTAAAACAAATGCTTATTCGTCAAGAACTTGTTGGAGTGATCTGAAGTTTTACTTCGGTGACTGCTACTGGAACTCTTTGACGGATCAAACTAGATGTGTCGAGTTTGGGCTCGTTTTGTTAGTTATGATGAGACCTTTCCTCAGGATTGAATGAACTAGATGACAGGAACTCCTCGACGGATTGAACTAGATGACGAGTTTAGTCTCGTTTTGTTAGTTATGAAGAGACCCCATCTCCAGACTTGACGGAGTGACCGATACACTGACATAAGGATGTACAGACGCCATTATAATGATGTGTTTAAAGAAGTTTCACTTCTTACGAGTGTACGCTAGTACACGCACACATTTTTTTTTTGGTCTACAGGCGTGGAAAATATTTTGTGTGCTTAACCACTAAGTATAAGCATCGGATACTTTATTCATTTAGCTTCAATTTTTTTTTATTCACCTTGAAACGTCCACTTCTCACCGAGAGGTCTTCAAATGGAAAAGGATCTTTTTCTCTTTGACTGTCAGTATCCCAGCAACCAATGATTGCACAGAAAGTTAAAGGTGGGCTTCAGGAACTTGAATGAATTTTCTTTAAGGAGCCATTGGTTCGTCAAAAAAAATTTTGCTTCTTTTTTCTTTTTTGTCTCATGAACAGGGGTCGGAAACCGGTTGAAATTCTTAACCGGTTACGGTCATTGACCCCAAACCGAAATCGATTTAGGTTAAGGTTTGCACTTTACCGGTTTTAACCGGTTTTTGCGAGAAACCGGTTTTTCATGAATTTTGGTTTTGAAAGTGAAAATTAACCGGTTAATACCAAATTTGAACACCCCCCGCCCCCGCCTCTTTCACAAGCACGGTCAAGACGTTGCGATGTCATTTAGTTACAAAATAGTCGTATCAAGTCGCATGCAAGTTCGCAACGTCGCTGCCACACAGTGGCCACTGTGTGGGTCGAAACTATGATTTTAGTGACATAGGCGTCAATTTCGTTTTTTTTGCGTTTTCTGTATGCGGATCGATAGAACTCAGCTTCAATAATAAATATCTCTTGACGTTTTTCTCTAAACTTAATAGTTTGGGCAGAAAAATAAATTTTGTTTTTTTTTGTATGGAACGGATCAAATAAAATCAAATTTCTGCTAAGTACCGTTAAATCCCGCTTTGCAACGTTATTTTTCTTATACCTTGTGTCATTCACTATCATTTGATGCTATGAACATTTGCATAAAGTTGCAACTCTGCCTAAAAATAATGATTGGAAAAATTAAAAAAATACATAGAATAAAAAGCTTTATTTTCGTACGTTCTTTTAGTTCAATTTTAATATGAAATACAATGACAAAAATAAAATAGTAAGACAAAAGACGAATTAATACAGGTAAGTTCTTAATCAGGAACAAAAATACATTTAAAAGATCTCATATACGCTTAAATTGATAGGTACTCGTAATAATATGTTATTTTTAAAAGAGGATACGAATGTGCTCTTTTAAGTAAAAATGTATACTTACTTAGGAAAAAGGTAAATAGTAGTAAAACTTACATAATAAAGCTACTTACAAAAGATACATAGTAAAGGTTTAGTAAAGGTACACAATAATACACCTAATTAGGACTAAGAATATACAACACTAATACTTACAAAAAAAAAACTATAAGTACACTTACAATCTATCAAAATCTTATTCACTATCGCTAGGACTATCTTGTAAATTATTTACATCAATAAAATCTAAATCGGATTCTGTTGGAAAACTCATCAGAAGCTCTTTGACTCTTGGAGAGAGACCCATATTTTGTCTTTTCATTTGAGGTTTTAGACTTGTGATCTATCGTATCTATATCTTCGTTTGTCGCCGTTCTACTTACTTTTCTAGAATGGCTCTCTCAGTAATTCCAAAAATCTTAATTGCGAGCCTCTCCTGCTTCTTCCGACAGTTTACCGACAGGTATGGCACCAAAATGCTTAATTATGTCAGCCCCATGTACCAACAATTTGTGAACACTGGATGCCGTATAATACCATGGATATTCCTCACCGGACACGGAAGTTTCGGGAGGTTCCTGAACATCATCGGGCGGGAGGAAGCGCCCAGGTGTCACCATTGTGACGATCGCCCGGAGGACACGGTGGAGCACACTGTGGCGGTCTGCCCAGCGCGGGGCGGAGCACCGCCGTGCCCTCGTGGAGGCGATCGGCGGCGGCGATCTCTCGCGTCCGGCCCTGGTCCAGGCCATGGTCCGGAGCGAGAGGGAATGGGAAGCGGTCATCTCCTTCTGCTAGTGATAGTAATGCTAGCAAAGGAGGTGGCCGGGCGTTTGAGGGAGAGATCATCTACCCAACCCAGCCGCCGCGGGAGACGCCCCGGCGCCGGGCGCCGCGAGACGACTCCCGGCCACCGTAGATGCGGGCCTGTGGACGGTGAGCAATGGGTAGCTCGCCGTCCGTCCGTCGATTGACGACAGTGTCGACGGCGCGTTCTTATTTCACGCGCGCCTCAAAGAGATGTCAGCAAAGCAGAGGGGCTTGCCAGGGCCTCCGCCTGCCGGGGTTGCGGGTTGTTCGAAAGAGATACCGCGGCCCCGGAACGTAAAGGGCAACAGAAGGAACATGGGTGGGTTTTAGTCAGTACAAGTCTGACATGCCCCCCCGCTCCGCCCAGAGCGGGGGAAGTCATTAGATGATTTCCAACCCGAAAAAAAGAATAAAATAAAAAAATACCATGGATATAAATTAACATATAATTTAGCAGTATCATTACAATATTCGAAAAATTGTAAGGGCCACGCGCTCTCCAGAAGAATCACGTGAAACCTTTCAATTAACTCTAAACTAATTCCTGTTATGCGGGCTGTTGTTGGTGGATCTCTAAAAAATCTTTTAGCAGTATTGCCATCATTTGTTGTGCCTACTCCTTGCTTGATAATATCAATGAGTAAACCGGTTTCACTCTTAAATGCTTGTTGCTGTATAGCGCTCTTTTTGAGCATATTTTTTTCTTTATCATCGCCCCTGCAACTCCATTTTTTAAACTCCAAACGATAAGCTGCAAGGAATGACACTTTATAAAAGGAAATTAAACATAAATGAAGCAGAAAGAGGATGTAGTAAAAATATAATATATACTAACCGATGTGAAGTAAGCACTCTGCTTCTTATCCAGGCATGTAAAGATGACAATCCATAATGGTACATATCTTCGTTTTTTTCTCTTTGAGCAATTGATGGTAAATTGTTCATCTCGGACGGTTTTGCTTTGCAAATATCACAGACAGACGATGATGTCTCTGACAAATATGAAGTAATTTTGCCGTGTATCATCGTCATGATCAATTTATGCGTTACTTCAATTCGACTGAAGTTCATCTATTTCTTTTTCTATGCAATTTTTTGTACTTACCACTGTTGACTGTGTAACTTGTGTAACAATTCTTTGGTAAATTTAAACATAATCGGACGGCAATAGAATGCTGATGAGGGTCGGTCGTTTTCCCAAACAATTGTGCCATCAGATTGTTGAAGCCTTACAGGAACTAGACTGGCCATGAATATAGTTGAATCATCAAAGTCTATTTCCGTCTTTTGTTTGTAATTACTTTGACCTGAGGTTCCATCAAAACCCCATTTGCTTATAAGCACTAAATCTTTTGCCGAGCTCAAATCCAAAGCAATCACATCTAATAGCCTCGAGACCGTCAAGTTGAGTAAAGCTTGCAGTTTAATAGCAGCTCCATCTTTTGTTATAGTTACGTTTACTTTTCCTGGGTACCATTGTGACTTTTCTTGCTTAATTTCATAATAAGAAGAGTATAAGTCCGACCCATTTTTACTTGCTGCTCTCTTAGACTTATATACTGCTATCTACTTAATTTAAGAGAAACCAACAAAGACAGTGCCTTATCGGGTGAATATTGATTACTTTTCACTTTTGCACTTAAACACTCCTTACCTTTTTATAAATCTTCTGGGTTATTTAACAAATGATGCATTATTTTTCCTACATCTTCATTTCCAGTATTTCTTAAATTAGCATTTGTGGTAGCATTCGTTCTTCCGGGGATATTGAAAACGATTTGTTGATTTCATCAACACGTCTCCGTTTTTGTCTGGATCTCAATTCTTCGAAAGGTTTTCGAGGTGTAAATGTAGATGCTGAAGCTTCTGCTGTAGATGGTGGTAGATTTTCAACATCTTTTTTATCACAAACCTCAAACATTCTTTGTTCAGTGTCAACAGGTTCAGGTATTATTCCCGCAGGCCAACTTATTGCACTTTCCAACCAATCCCCATTTTTTCTAATAAACTCTGCCAACGTGCGGTTACTTCGCTCCCACCTTGCATTTATGTTTGAACAAAATCGCGTACAGATTTTTTGGAGTTCAGCACTGTTTTCTTCAGACACATTAATTTTTTCTTGTAGAAATTGGAAAAGGTTTGAACTATTCGACAATGAGTGCAGCTGCTCTCTTAAAATCATAAATAAATCTAAATTATTAACTAAACCTTCCATTATATAGCCAAAAAGGTATGATCACAATCACTGGATGTTGGAAGTAGTACGAATAAACGAATACTAATTAATATAAAATAAATGTGGGCTACATTTATTTTATATTAATTAGTATTCGTTTTTATACCAGTGACAAACAGATAACTTCTAATTTTTCTGCTTCCTATTTAATGAGGGTTTATTAACTAATGATCCTCATTAGCATTACCATAATGGCTAAAAGTGAAAAAAAATCTAACGCTACTCAGCAGAAATTTGATTTTATTAGATCAGTTCCATACAAAAAAACACAAAACCCATTTTTTAACCGACGAAAAAAAGGAGGTTCTCAATTCGACATGTATATTTGTTTTTTTTTTTTTTTTTTTTTTTTTATTTTTTTTTATGTATGACCACGCATAACTTTTTACTGAGACGTCCGATTTGAAAAATTCTTTTTTCATTGGAGAGCGTATATTTCAAAGTTGGTCCCATTTCAAATTGAAAAAAAAAAATCCGCCCCTAAGGGTGGAAAAATAGGGGTTGATTGATTTTTTTTCATACTTAATTTGCAATTGCGAACCGATTTTGTTTAAATTTGAAATACATATGTAGTTCTGATGATAATACGGCGTTAAAATGACCTGATGGTGGATGATGGAGACAGGAAATACTTGCATTTTGCAAGAGGTCCTCAACAGTTTAAAGCAGCGATATATCGTGTTTCAACTCATTTCATGCACGTCGACGACAACTTTAGACCTAGCTGGAGAATAGAGCTGTCATTGAAGGTCTGACGATGGAGACGGAAGGCTTTTGAAAGAGGTTCTTATCAATTTACAGCCGCAATATTGAGTTTGGGCTCGTTTTATTAACCTTGATGAGGACTTTGAGCCAATCTGGATAATTACTGTCACTGAAGATCTGACGATGGAGACGGAAGGTATTTGCAAGACGTTCTCAACAGTTTACACCAGCTATATCGTGTTTGGGCTCATTTAATGCACCTTGACGTGATCTTTAGACCTAGCTGGAGAATTACGGTCATGGAAGGTCTGATGATGGAGATGGGTAGTATTTACTAGACATTCTCAATAGTTTACAGCAGCTGTGTTGTGTTTAGGCTCATTTCATGTACCGCGATGAGAACTGTTGATGCCTTGCTGGAGTATGATTGTCATCAAAGATATGACAGTGGAAATGGAAGTCAGTTACAAGAGGTCCCCAACAGTATAACGCCACTTGGGCTTATTTCTTGAACTTTATTAAAAAATGTAGACCTTACTAGGTTATGCGTGTCGTCGACGGACGGATGCCCTTTTTTGAAAAAGACATAATAAGTATGTTTTAGCCATTACTGCAAGAATTAAATATCTGTATATGTGCAGTGCATAGCGGGTTAACCTTTCAGTAGCTGCATTTCAGTCAGCGCGCTCATCATGTGGATTAACACCTTATTTGGTTCAAAATTTGATAATGATGCTAATAAAATGTAGTCCCAGGTCAATTCTTGCTTTATCGAGGGTCGTCCCTTGAAGTTTTTGTAAATTGACGGCCCAGCTTAGAATTACGGGCAACATCATGCGTTCAAAAAAATTTCTAGTACGTGTTCTTTTGAAAATTGCAACCAATCGAGGTCTAGCAACACAGTCATTGCTATCACTCTATTTCCTTTGGTTTCATTGTTAACACAATTCTTCAGATTCTTGGTAGGTACTAGAATATCTGGAGGTCTATTCCCAAAGACTCGATAGTGTTTCGAATTCATGGTAGTCATCTTAGTACCTACTTGTCAACCTGTTTGACGGTAAGGAACACTCTTATCGAAGCTCCCATCCCCGAATCCTTCATCTTACGCGTCTGTTCGCCTATCAAGGATTTTCATTAAATATCAAAAGCAACTAATGTGGGTTCAAAATAATAGCTACCAAATATTTAGTAGTGTCGAGGTATATATATTTATATAAATCGACGAAAAAGGAAATTAGATTGCAAAAACAATATTTTGTTTTAAAAAGCCGAAAAATTTGGAATTTGAATAACAGTCAAAAATTTTATACAAATTAGATTAAGTAAAGCAACAACAAATTTGTTGTAAGAGAAAACCAAAAAGAGTAAAATAAAAACTTTTTAACAAAAAATTTAACCGACGAAAAGTGAAAAATAAAAAACCTTTAATCTAGCTAAGCTCCAAATTTAGAGTACGAGATTAATTTTGAGGCGGCGCCAACAAACAATGATCGACGATCAATCAACTTGTCAACGTTTACCATGTTACGTTATGAAAATCAATAAATAGTTTGTTTGGCGCCGACTTGAAATTAATCTCGTACTTTAAATTTGGAGCTTAGCTAGATTAAAGGTTTTTTATTTTTCACTTTTCGTCGGTTCAATTTTTTGTTAAAAAGTTTTTCTACCCAACTGTTAAGTTTAGAGAAAAACGTCAAGAGATATTTATTATTGAAGCTGACGAGTTCTATCCATCCGCATACATAAAACGCAAAAAAAAACGAAATTGACCCCTATGTCACTAAAATCATACTTTCAACCCACTGTGTGGCGTAGGTTTGCTCGACGCTTTGTTTGCGGGCGCGCAAAAAACTAAGCAAGTCGAAACATGAATCTACCCGCACCATTTAAGTTCTCCGGTTGTATTTGACGTCCTCAGATCAAACATTAAAATTGGTTTTTTCCAAATATTTTCTGGGGTACTAAATGTATTAATGTCACTATAACTTGTTGGAAGTATTAAAAAAGTAGACGAAAAATATTTACGAATTACGGAATTAACCGGTTAATTTGGGTGTCAAAACCGTTTGTGCTTATGTAACCGGTAACCTTTATCATTTGGGTTACATATGAACTGTTCACTTGTTTAACCGGTTAATGAAGGAACGATATATTTACCGGTATTTTATCGAAATTAACCGCTCTTTTTAAACCGGTTCAGAGCCCTGCTCATGAATTTGAAAATGCAACAAAAAAAACGGCTTTTGGGGTTTTTTTGGAAAGTCTATCACTGGCTTAAAGATATTGAGGAAACCACTAATGTTAAGTGTGTCTTTTACAGTTCAATATGTCCTCAAAAACCCAACGAAGAGCCAAATTAATCCAGCCAGCCGTTTTTTTGTTTCACTCGATCGAATTTTTGAAAAAAATAGAGGATCATGTTTTTTGCTCTGAAAAGCTACGGATTGACTTACACCCATCTGGACCTTCGCCAATAAGAGTCACTAACCGAGCAACTTCCACCCCCGATAAATGTCGTCTAACAATAATATTAAAAATCGAAAAAGTAAGAAATTTTAAATTTTGATGAAAAAGGTTTTGAAAAAACTGTTGGATTAAGCGATTTGCTAAAGTATTCGAGAAAAGTAAAGAAAAATAATCTCCGAAAAACTTTCTAAAAAAAATCTAAAAAAAGCACGGATATTATTTTTACTACTTATTTTTTTAAAAATTGTGAGCTTTTCAGAGCAAGAATCATGAAAGAAAGAAAGAAAGAAAATTGCGTTTATTTAGCATTAAAAACAAAAACAAAAAATCAGGAACACCTTAACAAAATAAAATAAATAATGCCAAAAGGGCTCAGGCTCAGCATAATGCCAGATGACAACACAAGGCCACCACCTGGCGCTGATTTTCAGCTGCAGCCCACGAGTGCCATACGCTCGAAAATATAAACAAACACATAGGTATAAAAGTCAGAATTGAAAACAGTTATAAAATTGATATAATAAAATAAATACAATATAAAAGGTAAAAAATGTATAAAAATAATAACATTAGTAAAATTTAAAAAACGTAAAAAATATATATAAAATTAAAATAAAAAAAAATTGGTTGTTTGTAAAGTAGGTTTACGATCGAGATGTTTACGTGATAACGTCTTATTGGTGATATAAGTTATCACCAGTAGTGACATCTAAAATGAAATTAAGTACTAATTTAAAGTTTTTTTTTTCGAGCCAAGTAACAGATGGCGCTACCATCTTTATGAAATGTCGCTTGTGAGGTTTTGGTGTGACACAAGTTTCTGAACATGTCACCCGACTAAAACGATTTTAAAGACGTTATCACGTCAAAAGAAATAACAATGCTAAAATTGAAATTGAAAAATGCGCAAAATTGCACAGATATATATAGGTACCACATTTTTTAAATAATAAAATGTTTTACAATTTATAGAGCTGACATGTCGGTTCGAACATCCTGAAATTCTGCTTGATGTTTTAAAAAAAATAACTTTAATTTTAATTTAAATGTCTAGCAACTTTCGCTATATATAATGGGCGGCGGGATATTGTTCCAACATTTTGTAGCTGCGTAACGAAAACTGCCTCTAAAAGCCGCTGACTTATGTCGGGGAGTACAAAGCTGTTAAGAACATTTTCTACCCTCACCGATTCGGTGTCTTCTAGTCCATGGTACCCTATCGTATAAGTAAGAATGAGAGTGAGACTTGATAACACCAAACAGTAGGGTCGCCAAGTGCAGATTTCATCTTTATAATGTTGTGCTCATTTAGAAAAGGTGTAACATGCCCCCTAAAAGGAACATTAAAACAGAAACGTGCACAGGCATTTTGAAGTCTTTGGATCATTCTCTCAGTTTTTGACAGAAGTCGTTTGGATATGATTCTTTAATTTTTTTCAAAAATTCGATCGAAGTGATTAAAAAATGAAACTGAAGCTATAAATGAACAAAGTATCCGATCCTCATAGTGGTTTAGCAAACGAAGTATTATCCACGCCTGTAGACCAAAAAAATAAACTAAATAAACTTTTATTATGCTGATTTTTCTAAGATTAAAAAAAAAGTTAAAGTTCTTATCCAAAAACCAGACACTTGGAGCTACAATTTCCTTTTTTTTTATTTCCCGTACGACCTTTTCTTTCGAAGTTACGGCTTGTTGAAAATTTCCCAAAAATGTATCCCTTAATTTTTTCCAGTAGTGTATTTGGCTACGGAACCCGAAAAATCAATTGCAACATAAATGACGGAGCTTCACTTGAATACGGCTTGACCGATTTGGCTGACATTATTTGTAGTGATCAGAATTGTCAGGTTAAGGTTTGTATGAAAGTATGTTAGACACGTCCGAAATAATCTGCATGTATGAGGGTGCAAGTTGATACTGCACAATAAAAAAATGCTGCAAGTTAGACGTCACTGGTGACGTGTGACAGTGACTAAGCGTTAGACTGCTGCGACAGGTATCGTGGGTTCGATCCCCGATTACCTACAGATAGCTGTTCCGGGTGTGGCTGTTTGTATATTATTATGTGAATTTGAATGTTTGTAAAAGCACCCACAAAACTGAAGAAAATCCTAGTGTGTAGCAACGAAAAAACTGCTTTAAACGTTATTTTTTGTAGGAGGCTACATTTATTTTTAAGTTAGGAGCCGATAAACAGCATAAATACTTGAACTGACTTGTCATTGCTTCTTATTTTTTACTTAGGTAACTACGGATTTACTTAGCTTTGTAAATAACCGTGTGTGTGTCCTAATACACACGATTATTTTCAGAACTAAGTAGAACAACCTGATCTACAATAAAAAGCTCATCCCGCTTTCAGTAACACTAGGCAACAAATAAATGAATGTTTCTCTTCCAAAACAACGACGACAGTCAGCTAGACAAAAAGTGGGATGAACTCTAAAAAAAAAAACACCAAATTCGAGTAAGTAGTAGGAGTAGGATTTGGATGGGAATTTCCAAAATTTCAAAAGGACATCCAAAGTACTTTGCCAAAAACAAATAAAACCAAAACTAATACTGATCAGCTAATAGATGTCACAAGTAGTCTCCTGTATTCACGATCATCATCGTAAAGACACATCGTTTTTGTGGATTGTTTTGAAGAAAGCAAGAATGACCGAGGTCCAATGTTACTGTGTTTAAAAAATATACTAGCTTGCATTTGTATGTTATCACTAAACTATTGATAACAATTTTTTGATACAAGAATAGATTACTGTTTGATGCAATTAATGTTTATTTTAACTAATAAACAGTTTGGACAATTTACAGATGTTTGTCTACAAAGGACCATGGGGGATTTTGTATGGACCCCGTCCCCACCCTTCAACAGTCTTGGGATGCGTCTCGATTTGTTCACTGGGACCCAGAAAAGTCTAAAGTACCAGTGTTAGTTTCAAAATCAATTGGGTTTATGTAAAAAAAAAAAAAAAAAAACTACAAACAAAAAGCATATTTTCACGTAAACAAATGACGATTCTATACAAAAAAAAATACTTGGTTGTCAAACGAAAAGTCTTTGAATAATAATAACAGTATTCAGTTAATTAATATACATTTTAACATATTAGTAAGTACATCGAAATGCATGTCAAACGATAAACTACTAACATTTTTTTGCGGATGGGAAATCATCAAATAACTTCCCCCGCTCTGGCCGGAGCGGGGGGGAGTGTCAGGCTTGTACTGACTAAAACCCACCCATGTTCCTTCTATTGCCTCGGTATCTCTTTCGAAAAACCCGCAACCCCGGCAGGCGGTGACTCTGGCAGGCCCCTTTGTTTTGCTGACATTTCTTTGAGGCGCGCGTGAAACACTAACGCGCCGTCGACACGGTTTGTCGTCAATAGACAGACGGACGGTGAACTACCCATTGCTCACCGTCCACAGGCCCGCATCTACTGTGGCCGGGAGTCGTCTCGCGGCGCCCGAAGTCCGGGGAGTCTTCCGCGGCGGCTGGGTTGGTTTGAGGTTCTCTCCCTCAAACGTCGACCCGACGCCGATGCGAACCCCTCCTGCCATCAGCTAGGATCCCGACGGTGGCGCATTCCCGCAGCCATGAAAGACAATGGCTTCGGATTTGTGCAATGCACCTCGAGACCCAGTTGCTGGATCCTCTCCGCGACCATCGCAAACCTGCGGGTCATTACTTCGGCTGCCGGCCGGTGCGACCTCCCCCCTGTACCAGGACAAGCGTGTTGTGACGCTGCTAGGGATACACTACTAGCTTAAGTTAAGCTCTGATTTTTATATTGCGAGTTCATCTATTAAAATACTATTATGCATTTGTGCTGGTGCGATAGTCATTTTTTTTTAAATAAATCGTTGCCCTACACTAGGAATTCTCCTGTATCGTGGGTGCATTTACAAACATTTAAACTCACATACACAAACACCCAGACCCGAAACAACTATCTGCAGATCATACAAATATTTGTTCCGTGCGGAAATCGACCCTGCGACACGCAGCGCAGCAGTCGATCGCTCAGCCACTGCGCCAACCGTGCCGTCATTATGTCGCCCTTACCCCATGCACCATACAATGGATATAATGTGCCTACAACTTCCCATAGTGCGATTGTACAGGCAATCGTAAGCTTAATATGAAAGTTCCTTTTTTTTTGCTGTCGGGGGAAAATCTTCAAAAGGCGACCGGTCTTTGGGGACAAGACCGGACAGTGTGGGACTTTTACCGGATTAAAACCACCCTGGTGATCACCATATCTACACATGAAAGGAGGCCCCGTTTTCTTTTAATAGATCTGTCCCTAGCCCCCCCCCCCCCTCTGTGCAACGCCTGTTAAGGCACATCCCTGGGGCGACTACACATAGGTCACCCCTGAGCCTCGCTGTGCATGTTTGCACGTGACCACGGTGCTGCCGGTCATCTCTGAGGTCTCTCACTGAACGCTCAGAGTTCCCATTCTGAACGCCCGTGACCCCAAAGTCCCACCTGCTTTAAATATTACAGGTGGGGTTTCAGCGTGTTAAGTGGCGAGACGGTTGCTTCCTCAACTTCTTCTCCTACTGCGATCTGACCTCTCACTATCCCGTTCGGCAGCCTCCTTCTGGACCATCACTGTCTCGCAGAACGAGGTTACGCCTATCCAGTTGTCAGAGTTAGCATAGCCCCAAATACGGTTGGCAGAGACCGATCTTTCCCGATCCTAGCGACTAGGACCCTTCGTTCCAAGTTCCACGCAGGGAATGCCCTGCCTGGGACTTGGAACGAAGGGTCCTACGCATACGTTCGTACGTTCGTTAGCATACGTTCGAGGAGTGCCTCAAACGTTTGCTGTGCAGAGTCCAAACCGCCTCCACAATGATGACAGCTTGCCGTGGCCTCTCTTCCAATCCTATTCAGGTACTCACCGAAGCAACCGTGCCCGGTAAGCACCTGAGTTAGTCTAAAGGACATGCACTCCCCTTTTTTCAGCCATGCTTCGAAGTGTGGCAGGACGGCTTCGACAACACGCTTCTGTGAATATTGCGGCTGTTGCAGCCGCTCACGCCACTGCTCTAGCGCGCGTCGCCGTTCCTGCCGCCTCAGCCTTGCCACAATGATTCCTGGCAGATTATCACTACTATGGCGGATGGCGCACATTCGGCTGTAAATCTCGGACGGACGCCTGACAGTCTATTTGACCAAACAGGCGCCCCATAAAGAAACATCGACTGCAGAACCCTCGCGTATAGGCGGCGAACTTCTTCTCGTGGCCCCCCAAGATTGGGCAACAGTCTGTGCAAAGCGCATAATACCTTTCCAACTCGGGGCATTGGAAGTGCTCTTCGAATCCCCACCGACCGTCCAAAGTCAGGCCAAGGTACTTAATGTATCGTCCCACTTGAACTTGCGCATCTCCAACTCTGACTGACAAGCTGGGTGGCTCTCTGGTCCTTGAAATCTTATGGAACCAAAGCGCCTCAGTTTTATGTAGCGCTATCTCTAGACCCACTTCACGGATCGACGCCACAACCTTTTCTAGTCCCAGCTATGCAAGCTGAATAGTCTCTTCAGCAGTGTCCCACCAGGGTGTCATCCGCATAGCAAACGATATTAACGCCAACGGGGAGATCAGTACGCGGAACCACATCGTAAGAGAGGTCCTAAAACAGATCCCTGCGGAACTCCGCACATAATCTTCCTGCGATGAACGCTACCATCGTACGTTTTCTTTAAAATAATTGAAAACATTATTATGATAGCCATATTTTAACCCTATGTATCGCACACTAAGGAAATGTGTTAGTCAAATAGCAAAAATATATAAAAAACAATATATCATAAAACCTAAACCCCACGTATTTGACATATGTCGCCATAGTAAAAAGTTCTCTATTCTGGTAGATCTTTCAAATGACACGTGTTTCTAATCTGTTGGTGGGTGGGGACGTTTCTTCCCATGGTCCACTTTAAGTAGGTAATTACTAGTTTACTACTAGATGGCGCTTGGGACACTATCGAAGGGTTTACGCGACAACTCAAACTTACTTAAAACCATAGTTTAAAACTAGTTTATGGTTCATTTTGAATGAAGAATCAAAAAACGTAAAAGGGCGTAAAATTGCGGTGATGATTTAATAAAAATCTTTTAATGACCATGATTTAAAGAAAATAGAACCCAGTACCTGATATATATAATTTCGCTATTTACGTTATCATTCACAGCAGCTAAACAGTTTTTTTTTCAAATCTAATATTCTAAAACAAATATGGAGGTATTTATCAATGATTTGACAACATACCATTAAATAGTTCGGTTTATCTGGATTCAGCGCACTCTAACGTTAGATTGGCGTACTCGGCACGACATCAATTTATTTTACTCTTCGCAATAAGATTTGCAGCAATACTGTCTTATTAATGGATTTTAATTAGCTTTAGAACAAATTTAACAAAATTTTATTATTATAAAAGCTTTTTTTTTATATATATATCTATGCCATTAATTACGTTCCAATTCACTGCATTACTTAATGTAGATTAGCAGACAAGCAAAATTTAACAGAAAACTTAGATTTATCACAATGCTAAATGTGGAATTTGTGTTAAAATATCATGTGTATAAATCTATATTTGTTTTGTATATTCATAATGATTCCGTAATGGTCAAACGTAACTTGAATATTTAATTCATATAAGTTATACATACAATTTAAATCCAAAAAGTAGAAAAAGAATTATTTAGCAAAAAAAAAGATAAATATTTTTTTATATTTTAAAATGTGTTTTATTTGTTTAAATAAACTTTATGTAAAAATATATGTGTAAAAATGAATAAACTGAGAAAAATATTTTTGAGTTGTAGATTTTGCTTATTGTGGAACGTAATTCCGTTGTTTATGGTTGTCCGTCTTAACGCCGTGGAATCTATGGTTGCAATTGTGTCACTCGAGGATTGTTTACTACTTGGGAAATAATAAAAGTTTGTTGTGTTTTTTACTCTTAATACAGGTAATTATCAACGGACTACTACCCGTGGACTGCAGTGTAAATATTCCGGATTATAATATCGTGTTAGGGACACATGTTAAGAATCGCATTAAGAGGTGTTTACGTGATGATACGAAGTGTTTAGTGCACTAAAAAGTGATAAAATACAGTGAAATTGTGATAAATAGTGCTATAAATGCTGAATACTTATGTGGTATGTACACATTCATTATTCCGATATATAGGCTCTAGGGAAAGTAACACGACATGTTAACGAATGCAGGTTGTCAACTATAGTACTTGGTATTACGTTCTTAGCCAAAGTCGAACTAGTTCAAAGATGTAATAGTTGTTTTGCATGAAAATGATAACTGATACGTTTCTATTTTAGCTTTTTCAAAAATAAACATGTTTTCCACGCACTATTTGGCAGCTTGTAAACATAACCTATAAATTGCATCCAATGTTTAGATCAAACTTTTACTGCCCTTGTTTCATAAATATAAAGTTATACATTACTTGAGCAAGCAGCAGCAAAATCAAAATCAAGCAATGATTTATAACTGGAAAGATCTATCAAATCTAGAATGAGACTGTAAATTGTATGTACAATGTATGTTATATGTCTATATAATGGATCTCTCTGAATCTCATCAGGAAAGTAAGCATGTATAACTACAAAATTTATCATCAAGGTGAGTAATATTTCGTTTTTATTTATTGATACATCATTATTTTCAGACAGTCTTTGTAAAAAAAAACTTGTTTCATATATAGGTATCAATTCAGAACATAAAACAATACTCTTGAACCAAACAGTATGTAAGACAATATAAATTGCTTGGAATTAAGCATTTCTTAAGAATGTTTCATTTACTACCTATGAGTAGACTAACCTACCTACAACTAAATTATTGTTGTGAACTTATTGTCGTCCAGTACTGGGCAGTGGTCTACCTATACCTCTTACAACTGCATGCACTATTACAATAGTCACAGTGTAATAATCACGTAAATATAAGTATCACATGAGGCACATTTTGTTTTTTGTATAAAAAATATGGGCGTATTAAAAACATGTCCTAACAGCCATTCATAGCTTTATACTCCTATCAAGGACAAAACAAATTTAAACTGACAGACAATAACTCAACACAATTTCATAAATGTATAGTGTTATTATTAGATACTGTTGTTATACCCCAGGGATTAAAGAAACCCATACAAAGATGTGCAATCATTGGCGATTACTATCACTTCTCAACATTGCGAAGCAATTGGTAGAATTTGTTATTTAGCATTTAGTCAATCAAGCAATAATAAATGTGTGTAAAATTTACCAGCATGTGAAATGTGATTTTTAAACACATACTTTTTAAAGTATGATGTACTGAATTATGTTAAAGGAAAATAGACAGGAAACATTTTTATGATTTACCATGCATTGTGTTGTATAATGTACTGGTTTACACAACTGCAGCATTTTGTGAAAGGTGGAAAAATCAATCATTCAATCTAGCCCAGCTCCTTAAGGCCAGCAACCCATAGTGTTACTGACAATCTAGTGGAGAGATCCACTTACTCTGCCCTGTATGAGATTACCTCTGGTCAGTTTAGATTAGAGGCTGTTGTTTGGTCTTTCTCAATGCAGGCTTTGCAAAGTGGACTGTTTGTGACGCCCATGACAAAGAGGTGTTTATTAAAAGAGCCATGTACAGATACTGCAGCTGTAACTGTTCACAGCTTTTAGCGAAGTAGGCTATATATATTTATTTGAATAGCTTAAATATATTTGACAACATCAATTGTATTAAATCCATTCTTAATTTAATTTGTATTTATTCACCACAATATTCTATTGGGCATAGTATGCACACTATCCTATCAATAAATAGTGATGTTCATGATCATACAGGTGGAGTGTGTCCTTGGTTCACAATTGCCAGTAAAAATATATATATTGTAGTAAGTAATCACTTTGATAGCTAAACTAAAATATTATAGCTAAACTCAAATGTAGCTATTTTATATTTGAATGTTAAATTCATAATTTTTGTGTAATCTTAATATATAAAATTTCCGTGTCACAATGTTAGTTACCGTACTCCTCCAAAACGGCTCGACCGATTCTTATGAAATTTTGGGTACATATTGGGTAGGTCTGAGAATCGGCAAACATCTATTTTTCATACCCCTAAACCTCAGCGGGTCAAACCGCTGGGCACAGCTAGTAGTAACATAAAAATAATGTGCTAGAGGCCTTTGTTTCAAAAAGAAAAAAAAATATTTCATAACATACCTACTTGGCCTGCACGTTATAATGACACAACACAGGATCACATAAAAATTTTGAACACCAATCAAAATCCAGTGTTGCATTAAAAAAGCGCCCTTGCACATGTTTAGTAACTATATGTTTGTTATTCTGTGCTGTAACAGTAAACAAAATTGTATTTTTTGAGCATTTAGTGCAGTCATACATCCTACAGACTAAAAATGTTCAAACTTGAAGCAAGTTTTTATTACTTGGAAACCATTGTAACCTTAATATTAGCCCTTAAGAAATTCTAAAACTATTATTTATGTTATACATTTCAATAATAAATTTTTTTTAAAAGCTATTATAAGTTAAATGAATTTTACTACCTAATAATAACACCTAAAAGAAAATAAAAAAAAAATGCTACAGTGTTAAACTAACATTACAATTCTTTTTCAGTGATGGGTGCATTAAACAGCAACATAAAGAGTGATCTACATTTTATTCAAACAAAAAGTGGTCATCTGCAGTTGATCTATGAACCTTACATATTTGTGACAGACAGTGTGCGTAGTGGCCGAACTTTTTGGAGGTGTATGGACTATGGGAAACGCTGTCGCGCCAGAATTACGTCTAAAAATAATGTTTTAAGAATAACTAACCCAGTACACAACCATTTAGAAAATCACATGTCGAAAATATCGCGAAAGTACGAGCTAGGCGAAGTAGTTACCTGTCCTACAGTATAAGGAGATTTCGCCTTTAAGAAAACAAGCAATAAAATTCAAATTATTGTGACATTTTGTGTTTTTGAATTTTTCAAGATTCATTTATTTGCAAAAACATTTGTAGATAATATACTTGGTATGATGCTTATTATTGGTGTTACAAACAATTTTCAGGCTCAACATGTTTGACCATGGCTGGTGAACAAATTATGTTGAAAGACAGTCACATTTTAAAATGCAATAATATAATGAAATCAACAAATTAACATTAATAGAAAATAAAATAAATACAATACGATTAGTCAGTTTATACTTCATAGCGATTTATCATTTAAAAATTCATCAACAATAAAATAATAGGCTTTTTTTGTCAGTATTTTTTTAAATGTTTTTTTTAATTTTAGGTCTAATTTGGATTTACTGCCATATTTCATATTTGTCTACTACTGATACGTTTTCGTTTATTTGTATCTATTCTCCTTTTAAATAAATTCTAGGTAAACATACGCCTACATAACTTAAGCCTCAATAAAAATATTAAGTTTAACTGTATCATGTTGTTGTAACTTCATTCTGTGATCTAAACAGAACTAAGAGACATTGTCATACTCCTTGGCTTAAATTTCTGATTTTTAGGCAGATGTATAATTTATTTAAGTAACAACTTATTCAAATATTTTCTCTAAGTTTTACCAACCTTGCGCATATGGTTTTTTAGTTTCATTGTAAAAATAATTAGTCTATGATAAAATATTTGCTGTAATTCGATGGTAAATGCATGGGCGATGTGATTCTAGTTTACGTTGATGAAATCGTCATCTAGTATTGTAATCGATATTATAAATTTTCTAGTTTTGTCTGAACATTGTGATCAAATAATGTAAGTGCGCTAGCATTGTAAGAATTCAATAAATATTTCAGATTTGATTGTTGGTTCCTTTTTTAATGTTGAATGTAGCGGTGCACTGCATCGGTGCTTAAAAAAAACATGAACACAGATTGATGATCGCTGATTTAGGCTGTTGGTAATGATGGGTGCGACAGGGTCTGAAGAGGCACAAGTGTGTTACACGGTGACGCGGCGCGGAGCTCCATCGCTGCTAGTGGACGGGTTCGGGTACGTGGCACGCAAACGCCGCGGGCCGCGCGTCTACTGGACGTGCCGCAGCCGCGCGCAGGGTTGCCCCGCCCGGGCTCTCACTGCGGACGGTAGACTCGTCGCACGCGCCGGCAGCCACACGCACGCGCGACACGCACCGGTCATCGACGAACATGCGCGTATTGAAAATCTCATTGAAACCATCGCTGCAAACAATTAAAATCTCTACGATCGAAATAAATTATTTCAATTTCAACAGTATACGCTTTTATAACAAGTTGCCAAAATCAGTTATAGAACTGACAGATGGAAAGTTTAAAAACTACATAAAACGTGTCCTTATTAAAAACGCATATTACAAAATCAAGGACTACGTTGAAGATAAAGAAGTTTGGCTATAGTTCCTTCTGCGCATGCGGCTTCCCTGGTAGCTACATATAATCAGCACAAATTTGTGGATGTCTCTAACTATTCTCAATCTTATTTATTTTTGTGATCTCTTTAATCATTTTGTTTTTTTTTTGCAATAGTTGTCAAATCACATATTTATATCACCCTTGTTCTGAATAGTTACAGTACTGATAGCAACATCTGTGTGACTCGTCTTTTAGTTATTATTTTGTTTTTGCAATATTGTTTTATTTTTATTTTACTCTTGTATAGATTCTTTTCTACCTATTCGTTGTGAATGAGTGGACATGGTTGGCCTTGTAGATTCTTAGACGCTTGTTAACTTTTGTTAACGTATTATTTTATTTTACTTTTTGTAAAGTAAGCAATGACTTATTGTCGGGCCTACGCTGTCCTCTCATACTTAAGTGCTAACGCTGTAACAACAACAACATTGTAAAACTAAATGATTTTAAAAGAGTAACCATGGAGTTTCTGGCCGGTTCTTCTCCATAGGAAACGACCAACCCGAACCGTGCATCTTTTCTCGACGTTTTATAAGTGCCCATGTAGGCCTATGTAAAATAAAAATATTTTGATTTTGATTTCAATAATTTGATAAATTTTATTTGTATGCGTGCTGTCATAATAATGATTTATACTTGTTTCTAATGCAAAACTGATCTGAAGAAAAATGCATAGTTCCCATACCTAGTATTTTGTTACTACTATCAGAGATTTGGTAGAGCTATGTGAGAAAGATGAAGGGATACCTAAAGAATTAATTTACTAGCGATGCCTACGCGTTGTGGTATATCGTCGTTAGTAACATTACATTACGTGTTAAGCGAGAACACGAAGTGAGTTTGCATATCAACGAGATACTTACACTCTGGCTATCTTAGGATCGTCTGGCCGATTTCCCGTATAGCTTCTTCGCAACCCCTTTCTAAGCTATTAATTCGCTCCCCTCGAACTACTCATCAGCTTTGCCTAGTTCTGGTAATTGGTGGAAGGCTTGCCTTTCTATACGATATTTGAGACAAATTAGTTGCAGATCAGTTTTTATTGAAACGAATTTAATATAAATTATCGTAAATAATATGCATGCCCGAATACTCGTCATGTTATGGGTTACGGATAGTCATGGTGATGGTGTTTTACAGTTGAATTCGTCATATCGAATCGTGGGCGGCGTCATATGCGGCTTGATGGGTTCTCCTTTTACGCAGAAAAAGTCTTTCCAGAGAAGAACAAAGTGCGATGGCGGTGTACGCGAAGGACCTGCCGCGCGTATGCACACACACTGCACGACAAAATTTTCGCCATCAGCAACGTACATTCGCACGAACCTCCAGGCGGGGTCCCTGCTTCCGAGAGGGGCTCGGTCAGAGGCTTCACGAATGCGAACCTCGCCAAGGCTGTACTCGACGAGTAATACTATTTCATCTTCCACTAGTCTAACTAATTAGTAAATACTTAACTATTCTATAATATGATAATAATTTGGTGTACGGTTATCTTATGATGGAGAATGTAATAAGTTTTTGTCACATTTATAAGATTCGATCATCATTAACCTTAAGTCTAGTATGTACAGGGCATGTTGAAAGTATTAAGGGCATGAAGGCGGGTGTTACGTTGGACTGATAGTCATTAAGTAGTTAGCTTGTAATATGTCGAGCGATGTGCACAACTAAGCCATTGTGAAGTAATCCTTTAATGATCTATTGTTAGTAGGAATCAATCTAGTCATTGCAATATAATGATCTCATTGTGCATAACAGTACAAATTTTTATTAAATTGATATTAAAAATAAAATTTGTAGTAACGTTTGTGACCGATAGAAATAATTTCAATTATAATGTTGTTTTACATAATAATTTTTAACGTATCTTAACTATCTTTTTACCGAACTGACTTTGTGTATGTACCCATTATTCAGTTTATATAGTTTCATGGTTCACCATAAATCATTTTTGTTTTAACTAATTACAATATAACATTTTCTCATTTTTCACTGTTCATGTTTTTATTAATGCTTGCGAGAATTCATAACACTTATTATGCTTATTGCATGTTGCTGACGGTATGACCTTAAATTTGTTGTACGAAAAACTGATGAAATGTGTGGTTGTATTGCTAGGCGAAAACAAGTACGTTCGGCTTTGCGTGGGGCCGGGCGGGCGGCCGCGGCTGTGGGTGCGTGGGCGCAGCTTCTACGCAGCGCACACGATGCGCTCCGGCGTCGTGCGTTGGCGCTGCACCATGGGCGGCTGCGGCTGCAAGGCCTACACTCAAAAAGGAACCCTACACAAACTGGTCGGCGAACACAACCACGCTGGTCGCTGCGGTCGGCGACTCCCGAACATCAATCCTCCTACGCAGCTGATTACCTCTATTTCAGCACCACCATCAGGCTCCTCTTCACCCCCGACTCCTTTGCTAGTTCCTCGTCTGCCGAATTTTGACCCCAACGCTTGGATAGTCCGTTATTAGTACTATCTAGTAGAAAATTGTTGTTAGACTCATATCAAGAAAGTAGCAATCAGTTCCGACTCGTGGAATCCGTATTAGCTTTTATTTGCATTCTGGTGTTAGAGAGAAAAACGTTTTTTATAAGGTTTGACTTCTAAGTGTAAGGCCTCTTTTCCATTACACGGTTTCTCGCCGTAAAATCTACGGTTAATTCGCCGCGTGTAGGCACGGTCGTCAGTGTGGTATGGATCACTATATGAGCTTGTCGACATGCACGGTGGCGCCAAGGCACGGCGCCGCGGCCGCGTGCGCCGTGACTGCCCCTCGGCGCGCCGCGTCTACGCACGGCGTGATTTTCACCAGTGTTGTATGGCAGTCTATCGGGGTGTGTCGACGGTGCCGGACGTACGCACGGATTCGTGACCGCTTACATACGCTGTTTCGCGATTTTATTATAAAATGAACATAAATCAAGAATTATTAATTACGTTGATTCAAGAAAGGCCTGTAATATGGGATAAGACCATCGACGATTATAAAAATAAGCGGCTTAAATATGATTCCTGGAAAGAAATATTTATTCATTTCCAACCCACATTTGAAGATTTAAGTGGTGATGAGAAAAACAAGTTTGGTAAGTTACAGATATTTTAACTTTTTACTTATGCATAGTTGTTTTGATAGGAGAGGCGACCTTCGTTAGATACAAAATATTGTGCAAATCTGTTGCGAACTTCATTAGCCGCCAAACTTCCGCGAACTGCATTCGTGATAGGTAACTGGATTAGTTCCGATTCTGAATCAAGGGTGGACTCATTTTCACTCGCATTGTGAAACTGAAAGTTTTCCTGCTTATGTATAAAATTTTGCAAAACACAACATGTTTTCACAATATCAACTGCCAAATCGATGGACACATTCATTGGCCGGTGAAAAATTCGCCATTTATTGGATAAAATGCCAAACGCACATTCAACAAATCTTCGCGCTCTGGTGAGTCTGTAGTTAAATGTACGTTTTAATTGATCAAGCTGATGACCACCAAATGGACGAAGCAAGTGATAATGCAAAGCAAAGGCTTCGTCCGCAACGAACACATATGGCAAATCGTAGTCAATTCCAGGCAAACGTGTTGCATCGGGTAGATTTAATCCGTTGTTTGTTAATTTTTTCCAAAATGGGGTCTCTTTAAACACACTGGAATCACACTCCTTTCCGTAGGCGCCAACGTCAACAAATATAAAGTTGTAATCGCTATCTACTACTGCCATCAAAACTATAGAAAAAAAATGTTTGTAATTTAAAAACATCGAGCCACTATCAATTGGCTTAATAAGTCTGATGTGTTTTCCATCGACCGCTCCTAAGCACAGCGGGAAGTTGGAAGATTCTTGAAATTTGCTTGCAATGTGTAGCCAGTCTTCTTTAGATGGCATTTTCATATATTCTTTATACAGTTCTAACCAAATGTAGTGGCATACTTCACGTACGATGCAACTTATGGTTTTTATTCCAATTCTATAGCTGTAGTATAGGTCAGTAAAGGTATCTCCTGTTGCTAGATACCTGAAATATAAAACAAAACGGTTCAGGTTCAAATACTAAAACCCCATTTTAGGTCGGGGTCGATTCAGTTTAGGTCGGGGGTTTTTATAAATTTTGAATTTAATAATTATTATTTATTTATTTTCAGGGCAAATGGTGATGAAGAAGTGGACCAATATGAAAGATAGCTGGATAAAATATGACAAAAAAATTAATGAATGTAAGTCTGGTTCTTCAGCAAAAAAAATAAGAAAATATATGTTCTATGATGAAATGATGTTCCTAAAAAAAAATGTTGAGCATCGCAAGACCGATTCTAACATGACTGAACATGTTCATGATTCTAGCCTCAGTAATGAAAATTTTGATAGTGCAGTCCCGAATCAATCAAGCTCGGGATACACTGAACGGAGTGAGACGCAAAGGGCTAAAAAAAAAAGAAAAAATGAACTAAGTGAAGTTGACATTAGATTTTTGAAGTTTATGGATTCAGCAGAACGAGATGAAAAAAAGAAAAGCCGAAGCATGAACTTTTTTATGGGAATCGCTGAAACTGTTGACAAGTTCAGTGATGAAAATATGATAGACTTTCAGTTTCAAGTAATTTCAATAATTAAAAATATTCAACAAAGACAGTGTATTCAGTATATACCTACGATCAACCAATGGGATCAAGGCCATCAAGGATATTTAAGTGGTATAGCATCCTCAAATCCGCAATCGTCAACATATGGATATACTACAGCTGCTAGATCGGGCTATGGAATAAGTCGTCCACAGACGTCTTCTCATGATTTTGGACACGGTTCTGGTTTAGAGCCAATCCACAACCGACCCGAATCACAATTATCTGTACATAGTGTAAATGCGGAAAGTATCTCGGCAGATTCTCAAGTTTCTATTGAAGACGAATTCGATTTTAGTACCGCACTTGAGTAGCATTTTCAGCGTAGTGTATTTTTTGATTTACTTGTTCTTAAATTAATAATTATTAAAATTCAATTACATGTAATAATTTTGTTTGTGTGCAATAAACAATTTTAAACTAAAATATGTCATTTAATTTTGTACCTACTTACCTCAGAGTTACAGCCAATCTTTCTGCGGGCGATATACTCTCTCGCATAAAAGTATCTTGATGTTTTAGTTCCTGGGATAATTTTTGGAGCAAGTTGTCGAATGTAGTTTTCTGCATTCTAAAATAATTGTAAAACTTGTTTTCATCTTCTCTCAATTGATTCTTGACAAGTGTATGAAACGCGCCATATTCCTCCCTTTTTTCTAAAATCGGATGTATCCAAAACCTTACTTCCCTTTTTTTTTCTATTTTCTTTTTCCTATATATGTAATAAGCAACTATAATCTTTTTTTTCGTAAGAAAATTCATGACGCAGCACGTCCTACACAGCCCGAGTAAAAAGCGCTACTAGCCAGTACTTACCAATGTCTCGCGCGGTGATTTTGCCGTATCATGTACAAGCTAGCACGTTTTTTCAACCGTACGGCTTACACACCGTACGTTTGAACAACCGTGTAATGGAAAAGAGGCCTAAAGAAAAATGTAGGACAAGACTCAATTCAATAGAATTGAAATGTAGTAGTCTTGAATAGTTAATGTGATCTCGTTATTTGATTTCGAATGTGCCATAGGGGTAATTCTAGTGAACACAAGTACAATGATTTACTTACCAAAAATTGTGATAATAAGCTCATACAACTACTTATAAACTATGATCTCAGTTTGTTGTTAGGTTAAACTATGTTAATTTTAGTTATTGTGTGTAGGACGTTATTCATAAAATAAAAGATACTGTTATTTTGAAAGTATCAATTACCTCATAGATAGATAACATAATAAGTTTAGATAAAAATAGGAGTTAAATTCTAGTCTTCCTAGTTTTTTTGTTTTTTAGTGTTATGTTTGTAAACAATTCGGTCTTACAAAATTTGCTCATCGTAAACAGAACTAATGCCAAAGATATAATATGTGCCAAATATTCTTGCTCATCAAATTATCGTTTCTCCAAGAGAAATTTAAAACAGTAATTTATTTCTGAATGATTGTTTAATATACGAGTGGTTCAAGAGCTGTGTAATTTATAGTAAGTGTAAATGTGCGAAATAAAAATATTGACACAATTAGGTTTTTCATTTTGTTCTGTATAATAAAGTAATGAACACCTCACTTGTTTTATTGCGTTCCCATTTTCGGAGTAAAGTTACTAATCTAAAAAAAAACCTTTGACGACTATGGACAGTTTTTTAATCCATGATAGTCGATTAATATTTAGGTGAACGCATGCTTAGTTTTACACCTGTTATCTCACGTGAAATGAAATTATATGTAGCTTACAAAGGTCAATCATTTTGCGTGAAATAGCTAATAAAGATAAGGTTTTGGTGGTGGTAAACAATTATTAACGGTCGTTTTTTTTTTTCGGTTCAGCGCGCTTCATCCGCGCAGGCAAAGGTCGTCTTCTTCTCCACCGCGGTTACACTTTCCGTCTGAAGAATAACTTGGCCCATGGAAGGAAGCAGTGGTACTGTTCTTCGCGGCTTACATCTCGCTGTCTAGCTGACGTTAACACGGAAGGCCCTGAAGGTCACGAGCGCATCGTACGTTCTCGTTATGCGCACAACCACGCTCCACCAAACGTGCGCCGCTTCGCGGACGGGCGTTACGTGGTGCGCACGCCGCACCAGTCGGGACACCGCGCCCCTGCGCCGCTGGACCCGCACCACCAGCTGCTGCAGCTGCAGCACGCCCTGGCGCTTTACGCCGCCACTGCGCATGCCACCGCTACCGCCAACGCCAGCGCCGCCGTGAGTGCGGCACCCGGTGGCCCACCTGCGCAGTCCTCGCCTAACGCGCTGCCACCCACTGCGCAGCACAACAACTCTGCGAAGCCGCTTCTCGTCGACACTCCGTGTAAGGAAGAAGATTAGTTATTACAAGAGGCATCACACGAACATCGATCGATTTTAATACGAGTTCACGATTAATTTATAAGCGATTTTGACAATGATCATCGAGTATTCGATATTTTCTAACCGCCTTTTGGCGAATGTAGCATAATGGATGTAGATTTAATATGATTAGGTAGGTTAAGAGGGGATAAGGTGTCGTTTACTTAGGATTCAGCGAAGGCTATTGTTGGTTATTCAATATCGGTAATGTGAATGTATGTCAGCATATAAGTAGGTGTTGTGGTGTATTGGATGTTACGACGACCAGTGACGGGAACACAGGAGACAACCAGTAATACGAGTGAACACGTCGCGGCGTATTAGGTTAGGCGGTCTCGTCGAGATCCATAAAGTTATCCGTATAGGTGTGGGCTATTTATCCAATCGAATAGGGCTAATAAGAATGTTATATATGTAAGAACTTCTGAATGTATAACGGTGTCAGCTCGTATTGATGTCAGGTATAGGCATGTGGTTATTATCCGGAACACGGCCGCATTAGCGTTTGATTTAATGTTTACGACCCGTGCAGTATGCAGTATCATCCAGTAGCGCTAGGCGGACATTGCGCGATATTCACAGCTGGTCATGTCAGGCAGGGCAGGTTGGTGCGCCATGCGAACGCAGCCGAGTCAGCTGTCGACACGAGTGAATGGTAAGGTCGGCGACCGCGCGCTGCGGTCGCTGACGACGCGTCGGTGACTGATTTAGAGAAAACTCGTTCGAAATTAAGCAATATGACGTCCCCTGGACTGTACTTAGAATTACTTAATTTATTTTGAGAGTTATAAAATTTACACTTTTCAGATACTTATTGCTACTAAGACATTTAGATGTCCGCCTCTTTAATCTATAAGAATTTTACAGTAGATATTCGAAAGGCATTTGTCTTGAGCAACCAACGTTTTGCTCTTTAGGATTGATTTAAAAAGTACTTAAGCTCAATCATCTACCTCTTCACTTTTATACGGGTTTTACATATTAGTTTAAATTTTAAATTATACAATTTTATACAAGAATGAATACTCAGAAGCTTTACTCGAGTAAGGTGTCGTAGCGTAAGATTAGGTTAGCTTTAGACTAGGATCAGGCGCGCCGGGGCGGCTCGCCGCGCAGGGTCCGGTGCGCCTTACTACCTCTAGTTATTATCGAAACTCAACTACCTCTTTACTTAGTTTACACGATCGTTCACTGTTAACGACTTTAAATTAATTAAAATTTAATAGACTCTTTTTGAGACTTGTCTGAATATATTTTATGAATTGTTTTTAACTACTTTGTTGCTCGTCGAAAGATAACAAATTCAAGAAAGAAGGCGATGAGAACGAGGATCCGCTTTGTATGTATGACTCTGATTTAAGTACAAATTTTTACTAATTTTAATTGTTATTTAGATGACTTAGTTCTACGGAGGTCTAATGTGTGTGAATTTACTTAATATTGTCCATTTTTATATAAGCGTTATTATAGACCGTGTCAAATTTTTAACAGTGATTGTTGCACAGATTTATTTCCGAGAGATATTCGCAGTGTGTACTTACTTAAACTAAGAGTGGGTTCAGATAAAACGCAGTCACAGTATGTATTGCATCTGTGTGGGTTTGTGAAATAAAATGCTGCTGGGCTAGTTTCGTCTGAAGCTCCTTGTCATCAATATGGTCAGCCAGTGTTGATTGTTTGGCACGCTCTATCGTACCTGATTACTGTCACTAAGCCAAATAATATGGGCGATATACGTTACTATGAAACCGTGGCGATAGTTAGTAGGTAATTGTAATACTTGTAAGTTTAATATGTATAATATATTTTAGAGCAATGACAATATACGTCAATTATATAAGATACGATTTATGAGTTTATTATGTACGTATAAAGGCTATTGTGAGGAGTTTTACAACTTTTGCTGTAAATATTGTTTATTTTATTCACGCAATATTTACCTCGCATTTATTGTCTCTCCTTAACATTTCCAATTTTTCGATGTTCGTATGTTTTGAAGATGGAGTCACGTGCTGTTTCTATGTTTGCTCATGTTGTTAATATTATGAATCTCGTAGGTAGTGCATGATAACCGTGTGTTGATTGTTGACCCTACCGCCACGGCTTCGTCTTATGTACCGCACATCGAACACTCTGCTCCTATTTCAAACTATCTACCTCAAAAACTCTTAAAGTGTTACTACTCATATACAAGTCTTATATTTAAATTATTAGTGTAATTTTATACTTATACCATTATATCATAGGATTTTTTAGTTCGTGTACGGGGTATGTTTTTGTGAAATCATATTAAATTGTACTTATAAATAAATAATCGCTAGTTTTATTTTACCCCGAACTTTCCTTATCCGTTACGGTATGTTTGGTTTTGGGTCACATCACAGTGTGGGTCTACTTCAGATATCTGACGTGTGCTTCTCCCACAGGTATTAAGTTTCTGAAGTCGCGGCGCGGCAAAGTGATCATGATGGTGAACACGTTCCCCTTCTGCGAGGAGTCCAAGCTGAGAGACAAGGTCATTTGGCGTTGTACTTCTAAGAAGACTAACTGTAAGGCAAGGATACACATGCTAGGGTCCAACGTGGTGGCCGTGAAGGGGATGCACAATCATCCGCCGCGTGCCCTCTGTCTGCCTTCTCGGCGACCGAACGCGCGCAAAGGTGTTGAAACCAACTCAGCTCCTGTGGTTGCAGCAACACCAGTGACAACACTCGACGCCCTGGCGATGCAGTCGCCCGAAATTGAATGACTTCTTCTGTTAAATTGTGTAAAAAGACAGCATTATTTTAAGCCTTACTTCTTGTACTGAGCATACACTTTTTTTAGTATAATCAAGCAATAATTTAGACAATAATTTACATAGCTCTTAATGTAGGGATATGAGTTACGTAAGTTTGAGAGGCACAATGCTTAACTACTGTGTACCAAACGTCAATTTCCACGATGATTCCATTTCATATCACAGGTACACTGCCGCCTCAATCGCTTAATGTGGTGCTTTGGAATTCATAGATTGTTATATTATAACGTGATTTAAAAAATGAACTGAACTATTCATCATTTTACCTCTAATATTAAAATGGAATGTATTGATATTTTGCTATGCACTATCGTTTTGATTGATCGTTTAGCGGTAGAAAGTCGGTCACACAATCAAGCGAGGATTCCATCGAAGCTGTTATAAAGTTTTCTTGGAACGTTAAAAGACATTAAATAAGTACTTTACAAACATGCACTGTCAATGCCAACTTGTGATAAGATACGATCATTAGCTAGAATTAGTGTTTATATTAATTATTTTTTTATGTACTTATGGTAAGGTTATAAACTCGAGTATTTATTACACGTTAATATTTGGCGTATGTTATACCCTAAGTTTAAGAAAATGTGCCTTGTGTGTAACAACGGGACCATATTGTCAATTAAAATAATTGATGTACTGAACATTCCCTATTGAAAATTTTAGCTGTGCTTTATTATTATACCTACATTAGTTTTGATATTATGATTATAAATATCGAGTTGAAAGACATCGTTACTTTTATCGAGAGTATTACTCCTTAAGATTTAAATAAATTAAAGTTTATATTTATACATCGTTTTTGTTTATGTAAATAATACCTACCCTTTTTAAAACGGACATCTATTTTAAAGACCCTAAAAATATATTATCTAATGCATGATAAAAGGCATTATGTATCGTGTAATTTTAATGGAGCCTTTTGGCAGGTCTCAAATCGGAGTTGTCGCAGTTCAAATTTGGGAGGACCTCACGGCGGCAATGCCCAGTGATTTCTACAGGAAAATTTACGTTCATAAAGGATAGAGAATTCCCTAATGGAAAAACTAGATGGAAGTGCTCTCACTCTGAAAAGTGTTCCGCTAACATTTACACGATTGATGCTGATGTGGTTTTGTTCTATGATAAGCATAATCATGAGTAACCTGATTGTTAGGGCTCTTTTTCTGTTTGTGTTCTTAAACTGACTGGTCCCAAAGCAGTATTTTTATGTTCTGGGTATATGTTAACTATCAAAGAGCTTAACCTTTAACCAGTGATGACACTTATAACATGCAAAGTTAAATAACTAAAAAGTCGAATCACCCGTTGGAGCTACGATGGCACAGGTACATACTTAAACTGTTAGAAGTTATTGCTTCGGGGTTTAAAAATATAGCCACCTAAAAATTTGTTTAAAAAAAAAAGTATTCATATGGACACTAACATGTTAATAAGTAATTAAAATACGCTAGTATTTTACTGGTTTAAGGTATCGCCGCTCGTCATTAACTCATCGGAGCATACAAAAAGTATGTTTGGGTTAACAAAGTTAGAAAATGAATTGTCTCTGAATTCGGTATAAATATTAGTTTGGCGTTCTGACGACATACCGGCTGTTATACAAGAGGGATGACGTTAGCCAACCGCGACCCTGACTAGAAGTAATTACCCAGCTTCAGTAGAAAAAATGATCTGTTTTTGTATCTATATATTATATACATGATTCCTTTAGTTTTGATTACCTTACTTCTTAGCTCTTTTTGAAATAAACCTGTCTATGTTTTTTGTGACACTTAGATCAATAAAATTACTATCCATCTACTTTTTTTTGTCACTTAGCATTTTAGTAGATTTACTGATAAATAAAAAAAATACTGATTCTTCTTAATTCCGTTGTTATTGTAGGCAAGGTACATGCTGCGTACATACCGACGGGCCGGGGTAAGAAGAACTTGATTATCGACGGGTTCTCGTTTAGTGAGACACCACCTGGTTACTGGGTGTGCGCCCGTAGGAAGAACCTGACTTGCCGGGCGACGGCCCGCACCAACAAGCGCGGGGAAGTCATCCGGTTCGACAACACGCATAATCACCCAAAACCCAAGTTCTATAGTAAAACTACTAAGAAAATGTTCACTCTTTAATATATTTTATCATTATGGGTAATAAATAAATAAATCACTTTATTATAGTGATAAGTTTGCTGAAATCTTTTCGTATGAAAATTTTGTTAGATTAGCTGTTATAATTTCTTTAGTTCGCTTTTATACCACCATTCGTTATTTAAATATAAAAAACCTTCGTATATTTGGTTTTTTTTCTTAACTCAACTTTTTTTTGTAAACAATCCCTAAGAAGAAACAGCTGACAGCAATAATTGTTAACATGTAAATACTGTTCGTCCCCATGAGTCGAAATAATAATTTATTTTTTAGGTCTTTTTGAAATAAACGCACAAAGGGCACAGATATATTATGAGGAGCTCGAGCTTATAGAAACTATTCAGAAGAGATTAATCCTTACCAATATTATAAAAGCGAAAGTGAGTTTGTTTGTTACGTCTTCACGCCTTAATGGCTAAACTGATTTTGATGAATTTTGGTACAGAGATAGTTGGGACCCTGGAGACAGACATGGCTAACTTTTTTTTACAGGTAGCTGGTACCTGTAAATCAGGAAAGAATAACTGTGCCACCCCGAATTTAACGCGAGCGAAGCCCCGGGCAAAAGCTAGTGTTATATAAAAAATCGGGAATTATATAATAGTTTTTAAAAAAATACATGGTTTTTTTTATTTATTGTGAAAACTGCGCCTACACTACTAATAGACACGGATGTAGGAGCGTCGATCTAGCACTTCTGCCTAGGGAATGCGAGCTCCACTTGTTCATGTCGTGTTTGGCTCGTTGAGCGTAGACGCACTTAAGGGTAGTCACAACGGTTTACACATTCGCCTTTTTAGAATCGTTGGTATCGATCAATGCTGCAAATACAGATAATTTAATTTCTAAGGGACTACTGTATAGTTTTGTCAATATTGAGAACCGTGGCGTAACTTGTGGAAATTAGTGGTAGCTCACCTACGTAGGTTTCGACCTTGTGCAGTGTATTTATTCGCCACTGCTCTCAAAATGGCCATGTGTGTCGTTTTCCTGAAACATAAAATGACAGTAATTGTGTAAAAAGTTGCTATTGTTGTAACTACTACGATTTATATTAATGTAACGTTTTTTTTTTGCAGAAGCCTTCTTCTTGCCATCCAGGGCTGGCAAAATGGTTCTTATATTCCGAAACAATAAATTTTGGGTGAATAATCAATATCGGGATAAGCTGAACTGGGCATGCCGTGATAAAGACTCCAAGGGTTGTCTGTGCAGAGTCCAGACTACAATGGAAGGGCGTTTCGTTCGCGTGAAGGGTCACCATACACACAAACCAAATTTTACCCCTGATAACTTTAACGCTACGGGTCTAGTCGAAAATAAGTTAAAGGAATGGAGTGCTCCTCTGATCGGCAAAGTTCGCCACGACCTGAACGCTTTTGAATGAAGAAGTCGGTAATGATTAAAAGCATCCTGGATTTTTTATATCAAGTTAAGACAAAGGAGAATAGTTTAATAACTTTCAGATGATGTTTTATATGAACACCGTTGATCCCTTAATGTCGATCAAGAAAGGGCACTGGAAATCTCATCCCTGTATGCTGTTTTGTGGAATTTTTGGCCATATATATATATTACCCAGTGGCTTCAGTGGCTGTGAAAATCCATGACGTTGCAATCGTGATATTTACAAAAGCATTCCTTTAGAATATACGTGTTTTGTCTAAGCTTTTTAATATAATCAACTAATCTGCTATGGGGAGAACCATATAATAGTTAAGTTACTGACTGATGTGTATTTCATATTACTACTTTAGAATTGAAGCAATGCTAGAAAAAGAGGAATTTAAATATGTAATATGTAAACATTGTAATAGATAAGAATAATAAGCACTTATTATTTTTTTAAATCATGTTCTGATTTAGATTTTCAAATGATTAAAAACCATAATTGTGTAAGAGCCGAGAGAACTGCATACAGATGTTTTGGATTTCATTCTATGTTTCATAAATGTTATACTTATAGTTTTTGCAAGTGGTCTGGTAGTCTCTTAATTAACTTGTATGTATGTTTGGGTGGAAACTCGCAACTGAATTTGAAAGTACTTTTCTTTAACCTATTGAGCTGAAATTTTGTATACATTGGATAACTATGCATGGTGAGCCATGTAACATGTCTCTACATGGCGGAACACACAATATGGCGGTCTAGTTATTTTATTATTCACTAAAGTATTATAAGTATCGCATTATTTTAAAAACAGACAGTATTTTTGCTTGATAAAAAATACTGTCTGTTTTTTTTCCTATTTGCAGCAAGCCCTTTCATGCGATACTTATAATACTTTAGTGAACGAAGGAAAAAAAACTTCATAATATTAAACCAAACACATCACACACATGTTAAATGATGTAATAGCTTGTCGCGAGATTTACTTGTGTAAACAAGAATAAAACTAATTTAATATTGACATCATAAGTTCATATAAAAAAATGACTGGGTACATAATATTTATTACTCGACAAGCTTTTTTTTTAAGAATATTAAAATTAAAGTTTGATTAAAAGATATATTATGTTTAATATATTGGGATATATTATATAAATAATTTGAGACAAGGTTATCTTATACTATGCACGACTCCTCATCAGTTCGAATATGATTTTTTATCAGAAGTATTGGTTCTTATGTACCATCGCTGGCTCGCATTACTTTTTCGTAATGTGGTTCTGATTTGTGTGTGAATCAAAAACTTTAGTAAAGTTTGTCTAAAAATTAAATAAATGTCTCTGAGTCGTATAATGCGTAGCTATTGGAGAAAATGTTAAATCAACTAAATATGAATCTATTGCATCTATTAAATGTTATCTAAGAGAACAGATTTTAATCGTAAATTTTGCTACTGCACAGTGTTCTATTATTCTAATAGATAGGTACGCTTCTTTTGAATTTGAGTTTTAACCTTTACTAGTTTTAATATTAGGTTCGTAATTATGTTAGTACAGGAATTCAATCAAACGCTAGTTTGTTTATGTCAAACATGTATTCACTTTTTGTCCAGTACAATATGAACGTAGGCTAGTGTATGTACCTATTTCCTATGGGTTTTTCCTTAATGCCATTGAAATAGTATCTAATGGAGAAGGCCCTAAATATTATTATTATTTGATGTAATTTGAATAATGTGTTATTGTTATTACCCATCACTCTTGTAGAATTTATTTGTATTCAGAAAAAAACGTGCAAGATATTATATGTTATAAGATCTCAAGCAGTATTTTTAAAAGTGTGTTTTTACGATACCTAAATTATAATTTATGCTCATTTAAATTTAAAGAATTAGATGGTAACAATATTTCAAAAATAATGTGTTTAATATAAGATATTTTGATAATCGATTGTTTTATTTGAGCAAAGGCTAAGGACTCCAACCACCTCGATATGTTCCGATAAGAGTGGTAGCGAAAATTTGCTTTCAGCGGAATGGAGTGTGTCTCGATATGGGAACCCAGTCCTGGTTGTGGACGGCTGGCGGTTTAGGAGGAACGGGAAAGTGTTCGCCGGCCGAACCTCTTGGCTGTGCATCAAGTCCGACCATGGCTGCAAGTGCTATGCTGTCACCAGCAACAACCGCATCGTCGCCATGGGCTACCAGCACGAACATGGCAATATCAAAAAGCGCAAGCGCATTCATCGGATTAAGAACAGACGGAATTCTGCTATTCAAGTCAAAATGGAATCGTACTTCATGTGATAAGCTAGTCATTAAAACTTGTCTTTCTAGTGTTTGTACTTCCAAGTGATCGTAACTTTTAGTACACCACAGTTTGGTACTAGTCAAAATTACAGAATTATCTTTGAGGAGCTAGATGTTGTTTTAACTAGGTAGACAATATCGTGCAATATTCAAATTATGGTTGGAATTATTAAACTAATAATCCAGTGCTAGTTATCTTTTATACTTAAATAATAAAATTATTTTTTTAAGATCAATGTTCTTATTTTGTTTTATTTGTTGTTATACCTCATGTCACGCTGCGTAGTAAGTTTATTTGTCACGATCGTACAAGAACGGAGGCGATAATTTATTATTTTCTAGTATTTTTTTACAAAACGTAGTTGTAGCAGTAAAATACAGACATGCATTAACAGTAAGATGATTAGTTGCAGGACACACAGTAACACCCGCCCCGGAGGCACCGCCGACGCTGGGTCTGCCGTTTCCGTTCCCTTGTTTCCCGGGACAGTTCCGTTACTGCTTGAGCAAGAGAGGCAAGCCTGCCATTGAGGTGGGCGCGCACAGGTTCTGCTTCAACGGGCGCGCAGCAAGTGGCAAGGTGTGGTGGCGCTGCTCGCGCAACCCGCGCTGCCGCGCCGCCGTGCACACGTTTGGGTTGCGCGTCGTGCAGATGAACAGCGCGCACACGTGCGGCGTGCGTGCCACGCCGCTCACGCCGATGTTCTGAGCACCGCTGTGTGTGAGCACGACGGGCATATCTGATTAGTCAATTTGTCTGTCATCGAAACGGCCACCGGCGAACTAAACGAGGAAGGATACGGCACAGATTTTGATCTCAACGCTAGATACGGACGGAAAACGTAGGTTAGGAGTAATCATGATCAGTTGTTTGCAGTATTGAATGTCATTTAGCTGGACTTAACTATTGTTTCGAGTGGAAAGTCAAATTGCTCTTGTGCCTTTCCGCCGGTGGTCTAGACTTGAACATTGTATACGCCTTTGTCGATTACACACATGTATACGCAATTGAGATTTTGCGAACTATAGTTTGCACGTTTACTCTCTTATCTTATTCTCCAAAGAGATTATTATGATGTATAACCTATATTATACTGTATTCAGTAGATACATTTAATTAGTAGATATTTTTGCGCTGTGTGAAGTATACGACTATATAATATATAAGTTCTAGTGAAGGCCGTCTGGGTTCAAATTATTTGAGACTGAATATTTCTGGTCTAGGTACTTGTGGCCTCTAAAACGAAGGTAGCTTTTAGCTATTTAATAAAACAATGTCTGGAAAGTTTTGGCAGTTACCTGTTCATCTATCTCACAGTTGGCTCTAGTACATTTGTGCAGGCAGCACTAGCCTACAGAGGCCTCGTCTCAGCCAGCTCTTCCGAACCGGACGGTCTAGTTGTAGTGTACTGTACAAAGTGATAGTTCTCTTATGATATCCTAAGTATTTTTATACATTATTTTTACATTTATTTTTTTACAATTTTATTCGTGAATTTGTACATACAATTTACGATTGTTGGCATCGGAGCGTGGTCTCCGAAGTGGTTGGTTTCGGTTCGACGATACGAATGTCAGGTTATGTTGTCAGCGGGCGCTTAGGTCATAGAGGGAATGTTACGAAGTCATGTCATGTATACGATTAGGAAAGTAATGTGTAACAACTTGTTAAAGTAGGAACTGCATTTATTGAACAATTGACTAAATAATAATACTCATGTATACGTTGTAGTTGTAAGTTTGTTCTTTAGTGAGATCTAAATATTTTAAGATTTATTTTACAACTTTTTTATTTTACACATTTATATTTTTTTGAGTACTTAAGCGTTTATTAAACCGTGGGTTGTACTTACGGGGAGTGTTGTCACAACAATTAAGTTAACCTTAAAGTTAACCACACCAGTTATTTTAAGTACCATACGAAATGTATACGATTATATGTTAACCTTGAAGTATTATTTTTAAAGTATTATTTTTATTGTGATAAGATATTTTATTGCTATTATTATGTTTAGTCGTGAAAGTATTATGGTAGCTATAAGCGGCGGTTGTCGATCAGAGAATGTTTATGCTGTGTAGCTGGTAGTAGAGAGATGCGTCTCTTGTGTATAGGTACAAAGAAACGATTATATTGCGCTGAAGTAACTTTGGACTTTCATTATGACACCTAACCTCCTATTTATTTTGTGCAGTCAGTCGTCATCAGCAGGCAACGTACTCGGAACTTTCATTATTTACTTACAACAAAAAAAAATCGCCGTATTTTTAACAACAATAAGGACGAATTATTCCATTGGAGTTAGATTTTTTTCAGAAACTTTTGGCGATCAGCACATTCGTACTGACTTTAACAACAACTCTCTATAGCGCATCGTGGCGTTTTAATGACTATCAGGAGACCGCTGTTTGAAATTAGTTTTGAGAAATTATCGAAATTGTATTACAAAAAAAAGATGGCGGCGTTAGTTCCGACTATGATTCGCGCCAAAAGATGTAAGCAGCATTATAAATTATATGGAATACTGCCACAGAACATTCATGACCGCAGTTTATTTGTGCTGATCGAGTACAATTATTTTTTTATCTTCGTAACTAAGCGTTTGTGTTTACTATATCGGTCAAAATATTTAGCATTTAATGGGTTATTTCTACGCATAGAACACAATAAAGGAATTCAAATAAAAACACAAGTTCAAAGAGCAACATTAATATTTTTTAGTAATCAGACCTTCCTAAACCACATGTTACAGTTACCAGAGGACAAGACAAATTGGTGTTAAGTTATTGAAAATCCTTAGCAGCCATCTAGAAACGTCTGCCATTTTATGCTGTGCCATCTAGATCAAAAATAAAAGAATGCTAGAAAATATAAATTACACTTGAAATTCTCAATTTCATTTTCACAATCAGAAAAAAAACGGCTACACCGAGTGCAAAGGAGGAAAGGCGTCAATTCAAGGTATTACTTGTTAAATTAAAGATTATATTATATTGATTTTCTCACAATAATTTAGTAAAAACGGGAAACTGATGTGGGTTTGACACGCAACTAGGTCTAACCGTGCCGTTGTTTCAGGATGGTTCTACATCCGCTCAGCGCGCGGAGGACTGCATTTGGTGGCAGACGGACACATATTCTACGAGGACGGCGGGTCGCACCCTCGCCGGGTCACATGGAGGTGTGCGAGGTCCTACCAGAAGGCAGAGCGTTGTCAAGTTGCCTTATGTTTGAGAGACGGACGCCTGGTTTACTTTCGGGGTTCACACAATCATCCGGCGACGTATAATCCTGCTAAGCATGAGTCGAGGCGTTTCCAAGTGGATCCTATGGGCAAGTACAAGATAGTTGCCAGTCCGGCGCCCCGCGCGGGCGGCGTGGTGGCGGCGCCGGCGCCCCTGGTGCCGCCGGCGCCGCACGCCGCGCTGCTGCTCTAGGCCTGGCGCGACCTCCTCGTGCGCGGCTTGCTGGACGGCAGGCACTGACGCGCACGCGGAGCGTCGCACTACCAGCCCGTCACATTTGTGACCAACATTTTGTTTTTTTTTTATCGTTATAAAGGAATAGAATTGGCTCATACGCTTTACTCCACCCACATAACAATTGGAGCTTAGTTTTGTTCCTTTGTAATTTCGGAAGCCTTATTATTTTTACATTGTTATGCCAAAGGTCAATGTAATTCCTTTATACATGATTGTATACTATTCATGTGCTAGGTTTAGTTCAGTAGGAAATATTATTAAATTTGACCGAATGATTGATTCGAATAATAAAGTAGAGTGGGTCGTTCTCGCTAGCTCTGAATGGATCTCGGATACACAGTGTCGTGTAGCAAATTGCAATAAGTTCGTCGAGATGTATCTTGACTTCAATCTTCCATATAAACATAGATAATACAAGGAACCCTTCGGGTTTGTGTGATATCAAACTAACCGTTGATATAGATTTTTGAGCGTATTTATACTTAACTATTTGGAAACTATTGGAATCAATAAAACAGGTGGCTGTAGATGCTTTAATGTCGCCTTGTTATGCCTTAGCGGCTATTTATTAGGAAACTACACGATAGTATATTAAAACAATGTATAACGTGAGTGTGCAATATTCTCTTACCAAAATGTTTAGAAGTTATGTATACAAACTGTATAGCTTTAATGATAGCGTAGCCGTCTTGTTAATGCTTTTTTATAAAAATTCTATTTATTGACCGCGATGTAGTGTGCGGAACGACTGATAGACGATGTTACGAAATACTCCAATATTTATGATTTATATTGTATTTAGCCGTAGAGGTAGACTGTGTAGACACAATATACCAAGCTTATGAAGAAAGTAATACGAGCATAGTTTTTATATTAGAAACTTATACGACCATATATTATTGTAGATATGTACAGTAGGGTGGGAATCGTAGGGCAGTGTAACAGGTTTCCCGTAGTAATGTACGTATATTGTATTTACGAGACACACTAGAATTTATAATTATTTAAATACTCGACGGGAACTTATTCATTAATACTCAGTACCTTTAAAAATATTATTTCCTATGCCAAAGTATGTTAGATTTTAATAATATTTGTTATATTTTTTTGTTGAATTAAGAGTATTATTATACTGATTATACATTTTATTTATTATCTAAGTTAATTATTATGAAATTATTTTGTTTTTGTTCCGTATATTTATAAAAGACGTATACTGATCCATAGGTTTTTTTATTTCTGCTCTCAAAAATCCTTAGGACTTTCCCCCGCATATATACAAAATATGCAAAGAACTCGAATCGATTTTGTTATTAGCGCTCATAGGAAGCGGGTCCCTATTTGATTCGAAGCCAATGCCTGCTTTTGGGATTCTATATTGGAATAAGGTTGCCAACTTGCCATGTTATGTAATGTAAATGTAACTTCAATACATTTTGAACAATCGAATGTGTGACTCTGTAACTTGTGTACAAATTCTTGGGCAGTTTTAACGTTGACGCCGACTTCGGAGCACACAGAAGGCGAGTTGCTGAAAATGGGCGGGTACTGGTACAAGCTGGAGGGTTGCTACCGGAGCAAGCGGCGTTGGCTGTGCGCGCGCGGCTGCGGCGCCCGCCTGCACACTGTCGGCAAGACACTCGTGTTCACGGAGCTGAGGCATCTCTGCACAACTAACAACTATACCATTTGATGCTCACTCGTGCTTAGGAAATTAAATAAGCTCTCTGCTGAAAACTTTTTACCTCAACATATTTGCGTCATTGTTGCGATCAAATATAACGATTTGTGTTAGCTCTAAGAAATGTCATTATGTTCTTATTAGTTAAATATTATTAAAAGTTATGGAAAAATAAGTACTTACATCACCCACCGGAGTAACTATTGTAGACTTTATTATATTTTAGTGTTGGCTTTAAAGACAAATATTAAACGTTAAAAACTTCGTTTTATTTGCTTACAAAACTTTGGTGTCAGCTGATTCGAAGGTAATTGTTTCTAACTCTTAAAAGATATGCAGTAGTTAGTATGACTATCGAGTTAACTAACAATATTACCATATTCCAGTGAAAGTCATACACACGCACACTGGTTACCCGAAACTGTCGTTGAACGGTTACGTGTACCGCCCGCATAACGCGTATAGGAACCAACCTCGAGTGTTGTGGTACTGTGCAGCCAGGAACAAGTTCCAGTGCCCGGCCACCCTGCGCACGTACAACAACGAGGTGATCGCGGTCTCCGGCGTGCACAACCACGAGCGCTGACCGCAGCCCGCGCGGCCGCCCGCTCGACCGCGCGTGCACGACGTCACAGCGCACCTGCGCACGATTTTCAGACTGTATGGCGAACGGCTTGGTCTGAATAGCAATCAGAGCGCTGTGTAGAATACACTTGTACAGCCAATGGAACCTAGCTATAACAGCCACCCTAGCTGTGTGCCCAGTACGCTACGTCGTGTATCCTTATGAAGATACATATCGACTACACCGCCGTTGTTGAAATTCATACAATTTTATCGACTTACCCCAAACTCACTTTGATTGAGAGCCAAGTCTTGACACAATACATGCAACATCTGTAATGAGGCAAATGCTTCATCAATTTTGTTTGGACATTACCTACTTAGAAACCTTTCTACGTAGGTAGCGTACTAAGCACATTGTACTGGGCACGCATCTCGGGCGCATGTCTTATACATAATATAAGTATGTAGTGTAGATATGAATTACAAATAAGATTTCATTCAATTTCTATTATTTACTTTCTTAATTTATCTTAAAAATGTTGCTGGGCTGTAAAGAGTGGCTGAAAAACAATTGCATTTAGCGGAAATGAGAATGCGAGTGACAAAATTAAAAAGGGAGTATTATAAAAAAAAATAACTAAAATTAAAAGGGAGTATTTTCTCTTAGTATGGGTATGTTTTCAGAAGGGACGAAACGACTAAAATAAGCACTCTTTTATATTAATATGAATGTTGATGGATGGAGAAAGGGAGGAAGAACAAAGAAAATATAGATGGATTTTGTAAGGAATGATTTGAAAGAGAAAGGAGTAAATGATGCCGTGACGTCTGACAAAGGGAATAGAAGAAGAAAACGTGTAGCTCCAATCCCAAATAGAATGAAACAAGGGCAATAAGATGATGGTGACACATTTTTTTCATGTAAAAATATTTAAAACAAAAAATTAGCGTTCTGCCGGTGTCGAGAGCAGGGTCCAAGCTACCGGTGGTTAGGGCTACAGAGACAGGAACCTCTCACAATGCAATGATTAGGCTGCTAGTAATATTGCGAAAGAGAAAAGTATACATATACTTAAGTGAAACAGTGATTTATTGAATTTATACGATAATAGTAAGTAGCAAGATAGTAAGTAGAAATAGTACAGTGTAATTTTTATATATTTTTTTATTTCAAACAAAACGCCTGTTTATCAGAGGAATTATTGTTTTCTAAAGTAGACATGAATAAGCCTAACAAAAGCATATTTTTTTAGTAAATAGTATTTTAAACTAAGTTAAATAAATAGGCCGGTACATGTGTACCCAGATCTTAATTTTAGGTCATCTAAAGTGTATGTCCTAATTGCCATGTTGTTTCTGGTCAAGTTAAATATAATGTTGGTATTGTTAATTAGTTGCTGGGTAAAGGTGTGTCCAAATATTGAGCGGCAATCGAGCGCGGCTGCCGCGCGCGGCCCGCCGCGCTGTGATTAGACGACTGCCGCGCGCGAACGCTTCTGGCTACCTGCCGCGCGCGAACATTCTTAGTAAACATTCGGCAGTAATTGTGTTTGGACGTATTTCTGCGCACAAACATGGACAACGAAAAATCGATTCGTTTAATTGAAATGTATGGATCTTTTAAAGAGTTATGGGATCCTCGACAGAAGGAATATATAAAAATGTTGCGACTAAAAGTTGTTCCTCAAAAAACGATCTACAAAAATGGTCAGATATAATTTTTTCGTAAAATGATAAAAAAAAATTACATCTAAAAATATTTTTTTTTTCTGGAATTTCTGAAGATTTTCGCTTATAACTTTTTTATTTATAGTTCTACGACAAAAAGTTACTGGACCAAAGTTGTAGAGAATTTAATTTGCAACAAAAAATGTTAACAATTTTTTTTTATCAAATAAATAGTTTAAGAGATATATCGTAAAAACCATTTCAACCCCTGTTTTCAAGATGGCGACCGTGGGACAAGGGTTGCGACCCCACAAACTTGTTTTTAGTTTTACATTGACCCCCCCTACACATCAAAAAAATAAAATTGCGTCCTCTAAAAACGCAAGGTAAGGCCTAAAAAATGTAACATTTCAATGGACTAGGTAATTAATTTCATAATTGATTGACTCAATATTCTGTAAACTCCGTTGAAAAAGTGGTTTCATCCAGCATTTCCTCGTTAAAATATGTTTCTTCTTAGCTCTTTTACGCAATTTTTTAATAATAAGCAGAGCTACGACACATGCGACCGCTTTCATTTTAGTTCTGATGCCAACTGAAGCGCGCGGCATATCTTGGTTGTGCCGCGCAGTACTGCCGCGCAAACATTAGTTGGCTTTGTCCAAACTAGAGCGCGGCAGAAATGTGTCCTACAAATGCCGCGTGTTGCTGCCGCGCTCTTGCTGCTCAATGTTTGGACACACCTTTAGAGGCAGTCTTAGAACAAAATAATAAAGTAAGAAGGTGAGTTTTGATGCATCGCCGCCGGTGCCATCATCGCCTTTTTGAGCTGGAGGCTGCCTCGCTGAAAGTAATAATACTTTTGCGAAAATAATAGGCTTTTTGATTATTTACTCGTTATGTTTAAATCTATATGTAAATGTAGTAGTCTATAATCGAGCAAGTCGAGTAATTCCGCTGTACTTGGAGGCAGTCTGGGAAATCTAGTTAAGGAAAAGTGTATCTTGTGTATGTGATCCTAGTATTTTGGTCAATATGTACATATAATGTAGAGCTAAAAGCAATTTTAAATTATTCCTTAAAGGAATTGTCTACCTAATTTATCGAAATAATTATATATCTTATTTTAAATGTATTAAATAATATTATTGTAACCGTAGCTAATTATGATGAGCATCAAATATAAAACCGTATTTATACTGAGATAGGTTTGAGGTATATTCCCCTGTTAGAAATTTTAAATTACAAAAAAAATACTAATTACTTTTCTATTTTCTACAGCTTTAAACTTTGTAAGTAACTTTTATGTGTAATTTTTGATTAAATCTTGTACATATTTGTGAGTATTGTTTAATTGTAGCGACAAATGTAGTAATTTAATGTGCCAAAATCGCAGTAGCTTAACACTTGAGTCTAGTCGAAGAATGTTTGAGGAGCTATTAGAATCGCCATTTATTTGTGTGAGCCTCCTCCGAACGTTCATGCACTGTTGCGGTATGTTCTGACGGAAGTTCATCGATTGACACATTCGGTTGGCGGTGTTCCGAACGCCGTCAACCGAATGTCGGTCGTCACATGTTGGGTTTTGACGCAGTGCCAGCAGTGTACGTGCCTTCGCGGACGGGCAAGTCGCTGCTGCTGCACGACGGCTACACGTTCTACCTGAAGAACTTGCAAGCGCACGGCAGGAAGCAGTGGTACTGCTCGTCGCGCGATATGGCTGGCTGCCGCGCTGACGTCATCACGGCGCCGGCGCGAACCAGCACCGGAGACGTGCTTTTCCTCGTGCGCGGGCGCCACATACACGCGCCTCCCAGCTACTACTTCACACCCGATGGCAAGTACGTGAGAAAGAAGGACGTCTACCACAGATATAGGTAGCTCAAATTATACACGATAGGATTCAATTAAGTTTTTTATTTTAACATATTTTTAAAAATAATCAGTTTATATACTTTTTTTTGACCCATTTTTTAATCTTTTATTTTGTATTTTTTTTATTCTAGTAAGCTTTTTGTATAGTTTAAAAAAAATGAAAATTGAGGTTCCTAAAGTTTAGAACACCTTCGTGTTTGAACATGTATTTTTTTAACTCGGTACAGGTGTAATGTTGATGTTTTTGCTAGCAAAGCGATTGTTTTATTAATATGTTGTCTGTAGTTGATTATGGGGGCATCAACATTTTTTGCTTGTGGTTGACCATAGGTTTTATGATCTTCTCACCTGGAGACAAAAGCAATGGTCCACAAAGCTACAAATTAGAAACACAACCCAACTTTAAGATGTTGCCTGCCGTGTACGTCGCCACCATCCTTGGTTGACTAGTAGAGAATATCTGACAAAATGTTGAAATGAATAGACTAATGAAATGACGATAGAGAGACATGGAAGAAAAATACATGCAGATAATATTCATGTTCACAAATAACTCATTGAAAGTTTATTTTTAGTATATCATGAAATATACGTGCCTAAAAGTGTAGTGATGACACCATTACACAATAAGTTCATTAACCCATGAAATAATGTAATATGGAAAATGTGATAAAATGAACTTGAATATTTTAAATTGACTTATTCTAAAGCATTACGGATGAGTACTTATAGTTGTTTTACGTTTTATTTTTTTTATATTGTAGGAAGACTTGATCATATTTTACAAAAAATATATATCTTTTATCTTGAATTATACTAATTGACATTACTCTAAGTTTGTTGTAATGAATGTTCGAGAAGTAGGTTTACGTAAGTGTCGATTTAATCACATAAAGTCTTGTGTTGTGAAGTACATTTGTATGACATAATTGTAAATCCCAAACTGTGGGTTATGGCAGTCATTCTTCAATGTATTCAGAATCTATGTAAACGTACTTATTGTGCAGTCTGTACGCCCGTAGTTGGGTATTTTTTGCAGTGTTAACTTGTCTAACAATGTTCGTTATCCTGGATGGAGCCAGGCTTGTATTTACATGCTTCAATGTTTCTGTGACTGAACGCCTCTCTATACTCGTATGTCGACATAAAATACGTTTCCCTGCGATCAGTAGTTTTTCAATACAATATGATCATGCTTGTGCCATTCATACAATTCGACGTAAGTATTTAACACTATATTGGCATGTGTAAACACGTGGCAGCGTTGTAAGTTAAAGATAAACCTGCGACTCAATGTTTACCGTAAAAAATTCAATTCAAAAGTTGTCATGAATTAACTATGATATATTTTACATTTGTAATGAAATCTCTTAAAATATTATGTAATAGCATGAAAATCTTCATGGTTAGAACATTATTTATGTTTGTTTATATACGAAGGATTTCACTACCTACATTAAAAATATATTTTTGGACTAAACCGTAATGAGATGACCTTTATAGTTTTATTCGAAAAGTCATACATAGGTTATCTGCTACTAATAATAAAAGTTACTTAACTCTTGTTACTCTTTTTTAGAATCGGTAATTAATAAGCTACAATTTTAACTAATTTAACATGGGTTAGTTAAAATATATAATAAATAGCTGAAACTTTTGATCGAAATAATATTTTACTTGTGACTAGCGTGCTGTGAGAGACAGCGACACATAGACTCGACGAGCATATGGAGCGGAGTTCATGTTTAAACGCCTATTAATTTGTGTTTTGACAATATAATTGACTAAAGTGAAGTTATTATTCTTAATTATTCTAAGCAGCCACGAAATACTCTGTAATAGACTAGAAAGTTTTATTAAAGGGTATGAATGAATGAACAGTGTTTCCCTTAGGCCCACGCAATGGAGTGTGATCGGGGGTGGAGTGGGCGGCTGACGTAGTAAGGCCCTACGACTGCGTATTACGCAAGGACCACGGTTCGTTTTGTTTGTATACAATGCTCGAAAATTGAGAATGGTTTTATGTACCTTTTCAGGTGGGACTTAGATTAAGATGGGTAATTAAGCACGGTGATCAGTGGGGTTGGCGTGTTGCTTTAATGGTCTTTGTTCTTAGCTTTTGCTATAAGTTTTCAAAATAAACTTAAATTTATTTAAAGCCAAGCTCATTTTCAGATTTTACCTTTTCTGTGCTCAAAGTATACATTTCAATTAATGAGTTAGTTATCAAATCTAAATAAGCTTAATTGTATAGTTGATTCCATATAATCATCTCAAATAAAGTCCCAAAACAAGCGGTATAATATAATACGCGCGGGCCGTTACTATCGTTGCAGTATCGGATGTATTCGAGAGGACATGAATTGCGCAGTTGTGACGGATCAATACCTACAAAGTTATGAAAGAAGAAAGTTCCGCAGGGCTCGGGGAATCGCATGGGCGTGCCCTCCATCTCCCGCGCTATAGCCTAGTTACGCCCTGTATGCCCTAATTTGACGTACTACCCCCTACCCACCCCACTGGCGCGCCCGCTGCTTGCGGGGTGCGTGAGTAAACAGCGTTGCGTAGTACCTCGTGACGTAGCGTGTTTTGATACATAATGCTACTATGATTTATTTATAGATTGTCGCTTTCTACTACCAACCGATGTTTACGCTTATTAGTTCTGTTGTGGGAACGTTAAAGCTCATTCTCAATTAATGAAACATTATAATGAGCATCTAACGGTGCTGCGACCTTCCCGGACTGCATTCGTGCGGCTTACTAGTTTTAGGTTTATCTGGTTCCGTGAGCGGGTTTCTGAATTTATGTTACTTATTTACATTAATGCTAAGTAGACATGGCATGGGAGCGTTCGTGGTGCGGTAAGTAGGGTAGCGGCACACAATAGGTGCTGGGGCCGTAGGGTAGCTCACAAATTACTGGCTATGCAGATTTGATTTGCTTCGTCTCGTAGCCTGGCACGCAGCTACACGTAACTGAAGAAGTTGGTCCCCTCGCTCGGTTGAATAGTGAATAAAGATGAGAAGTGTATGCGTGTGTGCGTGCCCTGAGCCGCCTGAGCGAGGCAGCGACGCATGCAGTAGGTCGTTAGATCCGCGGCTAGACCCGGGAGCACGCTGCCGCACGCAGCGCGCCGCGCGCCCCACGCGCCACCACGCGGTGCGCGCCACGCTCCAGACATGCGCGCGGCGCCACTCGCATCCTGGTGATGGTGCCCCAATCGATAATGCCCCAGAATCTTACTTCGAGTGCCCCTTCCCGCTCCTCTCCCAGCTCTAGCTCACCATACCCGTCAAATTATAACATCCCATTGTAGTAATAAGGTCGTTTTTACATCCCCGCTTCCGCTAATGTTTCCGTTATGGTTAATAGTCGCTATAAAGAATCTTTTGAAGAAAATGTTGTTTCTTTGTGTTTCAGTATTTTAAGAATAGAAAATGGTCTATGTTCGTTTCATATGTGCACATGAATTATTAATGTAATGTTTACTTTTGTAGAATTTCAAAGGAAATGTTGAGTTTGTGACTGTATGACGTAGAATTATAAGTTTTGGAAATGCGAGTTGTTTTTGTTTTTCCTTGTATATGTTCGTTAATATGCATTAAAGAGGACGATGATTGGTGTAAAGTGTTTAGTGGAGTTGTGTTGGTTGGTTTCTAGCGTGGGAGACGTGGGAATCGTCGTCGTGGTGCGTGCGGGTGCGAGTGCCGGCGTGGCGCAACCGGAGCGTGTCCATCTTGCACGCGCCCACCTGCTACGTCACCGTCCACAACAGACACCTGTGTGATTGTCTCCTGCGACGACTTTGATTCTCCATTATAAATATGCTTCTTCTTTTTTTAATAATGTGAGTTTAATTTTAAAGGAATAACGCTATCATCTTGACGATAATGCTTAATCAATTTGCTTACATTATTGGAAAAGAAGTATTTGCATATTCTTATAGTGCAATTATTGTACATAAGTAGTACTTTAAGGTAGAAGAAACTTATTACTAGGGAAATACGAGTAATTGAACACGCACATTGGATTAACGAAGGTGATGTAGGTACGTAGGTATCTGCGTTTCATGATTAGCTCTTTTATTTATTTGGTAGGCAAACAGCAGTGCATACTAAAAATAAATAGCAAACAATACATATAAAATTGCTGGTTTTTGACAGGTACAACTACGCTATACGCAGCATTTACTCTTTCTTAATGGAAACAGCTCTCTTTTATGGAATCTATTTATTTCCAGTATTACATTTCCTCACTTTATACAGTCAATCCCGTACAGTGAGAGTTCCTCATAGACTGATTTTGTATAGCTTGTTTGGTCGTCGTGAGGAGCTCGTGGCTAAATAAATAGTAGCCGCTCGGGTTGATCTTTAGGTTAAGCCGCGCTTGCCTAGGTTGGTCTGTGGATGGGTGACCCGTTACATACCTAGTTTCCTCCGTGCCTCGGAAAGCACGTTAAGCCGTTGGTCCCGGCTGTCATTTGTAGATCTTTGACAGTCGTTACAGCTAGTAGGGGTATCGTATTACCCAGTATTAACTGGGTTGTGGAGGTTAGATAGGCAGTCTCTCCATGTAAAATACTGATATTTAGCTGCATCCGGTTAGACTGGAAGCCGACCCCAACATGGTTGGGAAAAGGCTAGGCAGATGATGTTTGGTTGCCGTGACACTTACCTACAACACAAAAAAATATCTGTTGTTTTCAAATACAAAATAAAGTACACAGTCTAATCTAGGTACCACCTTCCTACGTCCGTTATTTTTTTGTATAAGTTTCCGCGTTTGAGGAATTCCTCATATTGAGTAGGTAATCACGTTTATAAAACTTTGTTTCAAAGCTTTCGTCAAGTAGAGCCACGAATGTCGCAGGCGTCGCATCAAAATTAAAACCACAGATTTACTTAAATTGAAAAATCTTAAATATTAAAATGAAGGTAGAAAAGCTATGGCTACGGTGAGAAAGGATTTTAGAGATTGTTACTCGAATAAAAATAGAGTAATTACTACTATGGAATGCAAGCAATGTCCTAATTCTAGTTTTTCTAATAATAAGTGAAAATACCAAGTGCAATTCTAAAGGTTCACCCGAGATGGGGTTTTTTTTGTCGTTTTTTTAAAAATTAACTAAGCACGTATACCTACCATTTGAATAGAGACACAAGTTTTAAAAGTACACCTAAGTCGTCGTAAGTCAATTCAACGTGAAGTTATTCGACTACAAAATATCTTAGATCACATATTAGTTGAATAGACCATTACATAATAAACATTTTGTTATAACAGCTAAGTTGTAAGTCAATTCACCAAGAAGTTATTGAACCACAAAATACCTGAGATCACCCATTTTGGGCCCTTTGTGTTGCAGGCCTAAAACATAATTTCTCGGCAAATTATGAATGTATGTAATATGAACTTATATAATTGTGAATTCATGACATATAAGTATTACTAGCACATTCAACGATTTTTGATTTGGCCATCCATGTAAGATCAGTATTTTGGCTTGGCAATGAACGTGTTAATTGATACTTTAATAATACACAACAAGGAAATGTTCAAAAATGTTATTTTAAATTTGTTCCCTCGAATTCAATCCACATTTTAAAATGTCTTCTACCTATTTGTTTTATAAGTAGGTTCCTAGGTAAGTACATAAAATAAAAATGATTATAATTGTGGAAGGAATTCGTGGGTCGACTTATTCCACATAAAATATTTCAAGCCAAACCACTTTTAATCCACAATCCGCTGTAGAAGTTTTAAAAGTGTTATTTTTATAAATACGAGCATCGAGCTTGCCACGTGGCACGTGGTTCCAAACGTACGATTGTGGCTAACGTGAACGACAGTACCCGCGACGGTACATACCGCGAATTACCTAATAGATTGTATGATGCCGCCCATGTACCTATATATAGGTTAAAAACAATTCAAATGTGTAAATGTTTAATTAATTAACATGTATTTAGTTGTTAAATATTGTCTGTTGTTCTACATTAAATATACTATTTATCGTTTTGTTAAATTAACAAAGTGCCACAAATGCTAGTTCAAATTAAGATAATTTATATTTTAGTTTAATTTAGACACGTGTGTTGTGCATTCAAAAGACATGCTCTGCGAGTTAGCTCATCATTCATAACATATAATTATGTAGTATTTGGTTGAGAAGCAGGCGCGCTAATCACTAGCAAGATACGCCGAGAGGTCACAGCTCAGTCCCTACACGCCCTTAGTTCAACGTTCTATTTTTAGTACAACTGTGGACGTACAGTCGTACAACCGACTGTAGTACTACGCACTGCGCATGTCTCGCTATCAATGAAATTATTTCTGAACATTTTAATAGTAGTACTCAGGGCTCCGGACCTGTTTTTCTATCGTTACGTAATCCATGACCAGCATGTTACTATACAGATGTGTTTTGTAATATTTAAACATATTTTTCTAACCTTAGATTGAGTTCTATCAAACCGGATCTCGGTTTAAAACTGTAGGTTTGATAAAGCCATGACATAGATCATTCCTCAATTCTGTTTTTTAAATATTAGGTAAGTACTTCTATGTACCTAATCTTTATTATAGCTTGCTTTTTTAAATTCTGAAAACAATCATATCAACTTCAAAAATGTCTTGGCGAAGGGCAGGGCGTTTTTGTGGGACTGTCTCTTGTAATGTGACGTTCAAAAAGTGCTGATTATCAGCCTAATTTGAATAAATGACTTTTGACTTAAATGACTTTTGACTTGGACTTGAATCGTGTTTGTCGGAAGAGATACCAGGGTGATAATGAATATTGTTTATTTTATATTCTAGGCTTCTAGTAATTGAAACGTGATGTATTGATAAACAAAAGAACAGGATAAACACCACTGTAGTGTCTCAACGGAATTTAAGCTTGTTTGCGATTGAAAAAAACACTATAGATAGTATTGTTACCAAAATACATCGCGCTTGAATCTCTACCAGCGGATGATTCACCAGATATCGATAGTCAAACTTTTTGTACAGTTTCTTTCAATCAAAACAATTTTATTTTCACACGTAGAGTTCCGCACCATTCATAATGTGTAGTAGAAGAATAAACATACTATTTTGTTAAACTAAGTTGATTTTCATTGCACCATACTCCTTTGAATTTAACTGCAGTCTAACGATTATCTTGTAATGTAATCGATACCGGATAACGCCGAGAGGATGCCGGCTGTTGTACCACGAAGAATATTACATATTATTGTTTCTTGTAAATCGACAAAAAGTCCCAAACACAAGCCCTGTATCCTGTTGTACTGCTGAATTTGGAGGTCCTGAACTGTTTAACTTCAGTATTGACGTACCGCTACACAATCGTAGGATCGCCATCCAAACACACACATCCATCAAATATGGTTCACTTACCATTTTATTAGAGCTACCTACTGCAATTTATAACCAGCGCGGCATGTGAGAGAATGTTTGTGTGATTAACAAGTTCCGAATGATTTTCAAGTGTATCTTCGAAGTATCTTTAAATCCTAGGGCGTTTAAATATAATATGGATTTACTTAAACCATTTGATAGAGACATTTTGTTGGCATGTGTCGTCGATAAAATGTGATAAAACTTAAGCGGAACCCTAAAACATCCCCGCACCCCATTGGTCATCAATATCTTTCTTATATCAAATCTTTTTACCTCTCATTAGGGGAGGAATAAATCGAGGACATTCCGTAAATAAATTATATCAATATTGAATTACTCCTCTGATAGGTAGATATAATTATTAGTCTTTAGTGCCAAAATTTATGACAAATACATTCTCGTTTATATTTATCAATTAGGATCAATGGGATACATTTATTTATAGAGTCAATTGTCGATTTGTTCCCATAGGTCAGGCGGTGACCTGTTTCGATGATAAATACAAGATAAGTGTAGTCAGTCACATACTGACAATTAAAATAACGTTGTCAATATGTTAATTTCAACTAATAATGAACTGAGCACACGATTTGTAAAAACAAAATAAATCGCATAACAAGTTCTGCAGACCTCGCAGTAAACAGATCTAACGAGTCAATTATTGTGAATCAAAATGTATTGTGCCACCTTTCTAACTAAATATGTTCAACTTTTTTTTAAATCCAAGTATAAGTTCCAGTCCGTAATAATACTATCTCGATGCATCAATCCGTACGTCTTTGTACAGATCCCTCTCTACCTGCCCGTTCTGGGAACTAAAAAAAAAGAACGTCTAGACGTCCTGCCTGCCTTTTGATGCTTTTTCTATTTAAAACATGTTTTTATGGAATACTTTGATTTCTTTCAATGTTCTAGCGCCAGGTGCAGGTAGACGAACCGGCTTCAAACACTTTTATTTGGGTGGAAAGATATCTTTCGTTAGTTTCACGTGCCTAAAGAATTCTAAAGCGTTATTTTTTATGCTAGTTCTTAAACCAGTCCATTGCTTTCGTATTGTAAGAATTCAACGGACGGAATACATTCAGTCAGAATTTTAAGTAAGTGTATTGTTCACAAGGAGGGGTATATTCATAATCATTAGAATATTCCGGTATGATTATGTTACTTGCCTTTAGAGATTTAAAATAGAGAAATCGTACAGATCAGTCAACTTAAAGAAACGGAAGAGCACGACGCACAACATAATAAGAAAATGGTATGCTTAGATAACGGAAGTTAAATATTTGTCTAGCTAACAGTTTGTTATTGAAGAAGATATTGTATGTGTCGCAGTTTTCCTTCCCGCCCCAGCACTTTCAAGCGGCGTAAACAGTCATGAACGAAATGTTTAGAGTTTGATTAGTGCAAAGTGATAACTTGCCTAAGTGGAGAAGAGCATTAGTCAGTTATCGTTTTTAATATAAGCTAAAATTTACTCGCATTAATTGGTTATCATAAGCCTTCAAGTTTAATCATTTGAAGTGCAAAAACTTTTCTTTCTCACAGTCAAACTGTTTATGACAGCAAACAGCTGATGCATTCTGTTTTACTTACATTCCCAGATTGTATTGAAATATCAAGATAATCGCTATTCACATATTCTTTGAGAAAGATTTTTAGAAAGCGCTTCGTAATGTACTATAAGAGTATTATTGTGATAAGGGCAGACAGTATTCAATTATAAGTACAGTTGTGAAGCTTAATAGCGTAGCTTCTCGAAGTAGTTGTGGAGTGCCTCGGAACGATTTCGTCATGACCCTATTGCCCGTCCAACTAGTAAACACCTGAAGAAGTACCACAGGCATTCTCCGCACCGTTACGGTGAACAAACTGGACAGCCGACCACTTGTTTAGTTCAATTGAAATGTTAACTTGATTACATTTTTTTCTCAACGGCAACACTGATGACTTGCTTCCAAGGAAATGTTCGATTTTGATCTCTATGTAAGGAGTGTTACCGCCTATCCGCCTCCACGAACATATTTTTAGATCGCTGATTCGAGTTTAATGTACTAAAAGTTGTTTACTAAGGTTAGTATATATCTAGAGTCATCGTACCGCCGAAACTTGGGTTTTCCGCGAACGCACACGCGTGTCTATCTGTGTAAGTGTAGCAATAACCTTAGTGATTTTCGTTTCTTTATTTGATTGTTTTTTTTTTCGGTATGTTTATTTCGTAGGTTGATTTTTTAGCCCTTTTAATTCTAATGAGCTTGTATTGTATGGTCTATCGAATGTAATGAAATGGTCTCTTGATAAGTACGTTAAAAGTAGCTCTGTTAACTGTAGACAGATGAAAGAGAGTACAGTAAGTAAATATATTGTTATTTTTGTGAAGAGACGAATGGCGAATGTTTTTCATGCCATATGTTCAACGTAGAAGGTCGGCAAGAGTATGGGGGGCTGTGAGCGATATAAATTGGAGAGTATTTAAGATATGTAAGTAATAAGTTGTTGCTTGCACTGGTATAATATTGTAAGAACGTCTTGAAAGTTCACTTTAATGTCATATTTAGTAGCTGATTTAAGTACAGGAATATTTATAATGTGGATTGTGTCTGATAGTAACGTAATTTCTTCTAGGCCTAGGGGGAAGCAGATGCTCATCGATATTATACGGATGTAGATAAATACACCTACAGGTAGCTACTGTTATGCGGGTGGCGCTGGTTGCTAGGCATGCCTCCGCCCTAATATTTTTGTTCACATAAGGGAGCGTGGGGGCACCATGCCAACCGTCTGCAGTTAATAATGCTATACATCATGAAAACAAATAGTAACCAGCTTTAAAGGATCTTGGAGCAACATAAATGATGAATGAGCCAGAAGAAAGAGAAATTAACAAAAAATAGACTTATAGCTGCTGATTTATTCTGTGTAAAAATTAAGTTTGTTACATAGGAACCCTTGGACTAAGTTGCACCATCAATATGTGTTCGTTTTACAAAACCCTCCTTGCCCAACTACGGAAGTTTCGATGGAAATTATTATAGAAGGTAAAAAAACGGCAGATTGCCCTAGAGTTTGATTTTGAAGATATTGTGGCCTCTAAGTATTCTGTTATACCAAAAAATATAGGTACCTATTTTGGAGTTAAGTCGGATGTGAGTTGACTATATTATTATACTTTTTACTTTGTGTTTTTTGACACTATCCTTAATTGTAGGTTGCTGTTCTAGCTAGTTAATATGCAGAAAGGCTAATTGCATTGACGTCAATGAAGTAACGTTAGCTTTACTAGTGCGAACGACCTTTTATGTAGAAAAAACACTCTTATAGGTATTTTGTTTTTTATGTGCAGTACTGCGGAGATAGGCTTCTGATAATCAATATCCGGCCTTTCTCATTGTATTGTATCCCATCAAAGTTCGCTTTCTTCGTCTTATTTAATGGCACCCGTGCACAATGATTGATGTTTCTCTAACGTTAATTGATGGTTGATTCTATCTATTTGAGTCTTTATGTACCGTGATTGAACAAGGGACGTTGAAGTGTTGCTCACATGAAATTGTGCAGCTACACGGTGTACACCATACTATATACTAGCCATATTATAAAACCTTATAACATCGATTTACACATTAACAATTATCCACATCGGCTGATCGGCTGAAGCATTTCCACAGATACGAAAGCAATAGAAAAACATCATTTTCTTTCAATAACATAAAACCGTTAATAACCGCATGATTTATTTCGATTGGTCACAATTCAATAATCCAGTAATGACAGATTTCTATGAAGCTAATGATCTGTATTATTCTGTTAACAGAAATTGCAGCTTTCCCGGTCCCGATGTAACGGGATCACAGAATCATGTATCCTATTATTCTGACATTGTACAGATAGAAGAAACAATAAATTATGTATCATGGAAACAGTGTAGACGTGTGTATCGTTCCGTGAGAATGGTCGTGCGCCATTAAAACCAGGTAGCCTCCCCGTTACTTATTGTTCTGCCTGGGTATCATCTAATAGTGCTTGCCTACATTGTCTTCCATAATTGCTTGGCTCAGTTAGGTACTTGGTCGTTGAAGTAGGTTTTTGTCGCTTTTCAAAGATAAATTGGTTGTTTGAACAATATACTCTTGCTTGGGTCTTGGCTTAGAAGTTCAAAGAGATACAATTACGTTTGGGTTGAGAGTGAGGGGTGAAAAATATAATAATGTTATTGTTGAAAGTCTTAATTTGTGATTTAACTAAAGTTAAAGATATGACGATGACTAACTCAAAATATCTACTAATACAATTTTTGGCCAGCATCTCAATAAACATTTTGTTACTATACCTACAGTAAATTACTTGGTGTAACTTCTGAACCCAAACATCGATTCTATAAAATAAAAAGTATTTTCCTCAAGCTTAGAGCTGAAAAAACAGGTCAACTAAAGCCGCGGTTCACAAAATTCCATTAAAGAAACTAAAGAGCTGCATCTGTGACGGTCGTTAAGTGAAGCATTAAGGTATGATAAAAGTAGTAATCTCTCTAACGGTAAAACTGCATTTTTTTAACTTGTTTCTCGTTTACTTCAATCCGCATGTCGGTCACGTAATCTAAGTAATTATAAATACACGGTCATGCAGGCATGTTACATTCAATATGAATAGGAAATCTTGATATTAAATACAGTACCGATAAATAGGACATAGTTGGAATATTAAGGAATTTGCGACACTAGCTCCCTCAGACGCCACGGTGTTTTTAGCTGGAAACTGAGCAGAGGAGTGTCTTAGTGTTTCTTATGGTTCCAATGTAGATGGCGTTAGGTGTTCGTAACTCTTAGTGTGTCAAGACGTTTTAAGTTTCCAAAGATGTTTTTGTAGAAGCGTGGAGAGATTTTGGTGCTGCTTTACTGCACCATTTCAGTATAAACGAATATTGTTCTAATTCAGGCATTTTGGGTTGATGGTAGATAAGAATAATTAAATGTATGTAACTGATGTTGATACAGTAACAATGTTATTGATGAAGATAGAAAACAGAGCAAAAATATTTTTTTGAATGAAAGTAGGTTTACTACTTAGCTCCGATAGATGGCAGTAGTAGTTCTGAAATGGCATGGATTCTCTTAAAAAATAATATTACTTAATCGCTTCTCTTAGAGATGGGAAGTTTTATGGATCAAGATTTATGTAGCTTTTGGTTTAAATTAATTGAGAAGAAGGCAAGCTGTATGTTATCCTTATTAATATTATAAAAGCGAAAGTGAGTTTTTTGTTTGTTACATCTTCACGCCTAAATGGCCAAACCGATTTTAATGAATTTTGGTACAGAGATAGTTGGAACCCTGGACATAGGCTATTTAAAAAAAATTGAGTGAGAAATAAGGGAGAAAGAGGGAAGAAAAGGGAAAACTTAACTTTGTTATTACAATAAATAAGGCGCAAAGGCAAAAACTACAGGTACCTGCAAATCACAAAAGGGATCTGTGTTTTCCCCGAATTTAACGCGAGCGAAGCCACGGGCAAAAGCTAGTACCTTATAAAATCGGTGGAACCCTCTTCACTGCCTACTTAGACAGGTTTGGCAGGTCTGCTTAATGATTCCCTTATTGTCGTTATTTAAAAAGCATTAATTTGTGTTTAAAAATAATTAACTCCATCAACAAGTTCAGTATCCTGAGTCGGGGAAAATAGCATAAGAAACGTGATGTTATTTGTATAATGATAACAACATCAACTCTCTCCAATAAAAATTGCAGGTACGATATTCGTGATGTCTCGACGAGGTAACCCTATGATCATATACGAGGGTAAGAACTTCATCAGGGAGAGGTCGCGAGGCCTGCGGACGCGCTGGGTGTGCGGCAAGAAGCGGCGGCTGCAATGCATAGCGACGCTGACTACCTTCGACGGAGCCGTCATCAAGGAGTATGGTTTCCATAACCACAGTTAGCAGTGACTTCGTATTACCGCTTTGCCTCGAGTTACGCGATCAATTGATAAGTGCGTACAAAATTATAAAAGGAACCGCTCAGAGTAACCGCGACGCGATTTATCTCTTGACTCAGGTTCCGTCGCAAACGCATGTTGCTTAAGGTCCTGAAAAAGCCGTTACATTCGGTTTTTGATTTATTATTATTATTATCTCCTTTATTTACATTACATCTTATACTTACATTTTTAAATATTTCTTAGAAAAAAAAAATAAAAAAAACATTTAAAAATATAAAAATAGGTTTCCGCCGGTAACGGGAGCAGGGTCCAAGCTACCGGTGGTTAGGGCTCCAGAGAAAGGAACCTCCTCACAATGCGGGCCGTATCGAGGAGTACTGCCTTCTGAATCAGGCCCTTGATCCAACCACCTAAGGAGAGCTTCGACAGATGTTCGTCGAGGCTTTTGGCAATTAAGCCATTGGCCGTTACGACAATCGGCACAATAATAGCCGAGTTCACATTCCACATGTCACCAACCTCGTGTGCCAAGTCAAGATATTTTAGTTGTTTTTCTTTCTCAGCTTTCACGAGGTTCTCGTCATGTGGGATGGTAACATCGATTATCATTACGCGGCGCGCTGATCGGTCTATCACCACTATGTCAGGTTTATTGGCGACAATAGTCCTGTCAGTAATGATAGACCGATCCCAGTACAGCGTAACATGGTCTTTCTCGAGAACTGGGTCGGGCACATACTTGTAGTACGGTACCTCAGATTCAACAAGATTATATTTCAAGGCAAGTTGCTGATGAATAATCCTGGCCACTTGGTTGTGTCTATGCAAGTACTCGCTGTTAGCTAGACGAGAACAACCAGAAATAATATGTCTGATGGACTCACCAGGACGGTGGCATGCCCGACACACGTCAACCGTCCCATCCTTCATTATATATTTCCGGTAGTTATTCGTCAACATAACTTCGTCCATAATCGCACAGACAAAACCTTCAGTTTCCCCAAATAGGTCACCGAATCGTAGCCAGGACACGGACGCCAGAAAATCTACATCGGGCCCATGAAGAGCCTTGTAGAAGCGCCCGTGAAGCTCCTTACCTTGCCATACTACCTTGCGGTCATCGGTAGTAAGTACTACAGGTTTGCGCCAATTCTCTTTAGCCATGGACAGCGGGGTGAGTCCCTTATCCACTGCGACTACATCTCGGTGCATACCCACGTCAGTTTTTAAAAAATATTCCCTGAGACTGCACACCTCTCGGTTATGGAGGGTCTTCGCGTTTAAAAAGCCTCGACCCCCACACTTCCGTGGGATGTACAGTCTCATCACTGATGATCGTGGGTGATGCATCCGATTTCCAGTCAGCAGTGTACGGACTCTCCTATCCAGGGCATCGAGTTCAGTCTGAGTCCATTTGAGTATGCCAAAAGAGTACATTATAACCGGCATGACCCAACTGTTGAAGGCGCGCACCTTGTTCCCGCCCGAAAGAAGGCTTTTTAATACCTTCTTCAGGCGACCAAAGAAACGCTCCCTCAACAATTGCTTCATGTCAGCTACGTTAATGCCTAACGCTTCCGACATACCCAAATACTTATAGCTTTCGGATGAGGAAAGGGATCTGAGGTGTATGGAATCCGAGAGTTGAATTCCCTCGGATTCCATAATCTCCCCTCGCTTCACATACATGACTGCACATTTGTCCACACCAAATTCCATCCTGATGGCGTTACTAAAAGTTTCAGTTACTTTCAGTAGCTCCAACAGTCGCAATTTGTTGGGAGCAAAGAGTTTCAGATCATCCATGTAAAGGAGGTGAGATATGACCTGACCACCTCTTCTCAACCGATAGCCTAAACCCGAATCCTCCAGCAATGTGCTTAGAGGATTCAGGGCTAGACAGAACCAAAGTGGACTCAAACTGTCGCCCTGAAATATTCCCCGTTTAATCCACACAGGCTCATCGTTTCCCTGGATTTGTCTACATCCTGGATATCGAAGGACCGTCCTCCATTGCCCCATACACGACTCAAGAAAGGCGCGTAGGGTTGCATCTATCTTGTACAACTCCAGCACCCTCTTGAGCCATGTATGTGGCACTGAGTCGTAGGCCTTCTTATAATCTATCCAACATGTCGACAAATCCTTGCGGGATCGACGAACCTGTTGGCTAATGGCCATGTCAATGAGGAGTAACTCCTTAGTACCGCGAGACCCGTTCCTACATCCATTCTGAGAGGCAGACATAATTGAATTGTTGTCTATGTGTGAATTAATTTTCGCTCTCAAAATGGACGTAAGAACTTTATAGACCGTCGATAAACACGTGATCGGCCTATAATTCTTGGGTTCCGCGGGACTACCTGACTTATAGAGCAGGTGGGTAACGCCTGTTGTTAAAAACTGTGGCAGAGACCCGGACTCAAGGCAAGACTGAAATTGAGATGCCAGGCGAGTGTGTGAACTACTGAGCCACTTGAGCCAAAAGTTGTGCAGTCCATCCGGTCCTGGAGACTTCCAGTTCGGTAACGGACGAACTGCACTGGCTATATCTAAAGATGTTATTAAGATTGGCTCCATTTCTGGAATAGTTTCACACACACGCTCAACATCACGCATCCAGTCAGCCTCAGTATGACAGACAGGCACCGACCAGATGCTGTGCCAGAAAGAACTCGTGGCTACATCATCCGGGCGGCACACGTCAGTCACACTTTGTTCGGGTCGCTCCCAAGCTCTGTATACCCACCTCTCATCGCTCCGGAACATGCGATTTTGCGAATACCGATCAACCCGCCGCTTATACCGCCGAATACGGTTTGCCCATGCATAAACTTTTTGCTTCAGGAAGTCGATGCGCTCTGTGGTACGAGACATATATTCTTGAGGACTGATTCCAGTCCCCAAGAATGCCCGTCTCACAAAGCGCATCACACGTGGTCTTGTATTGCCCTCCCTGAAGCAGTATAGTTTACCGATGAGTACCCTGGCCTCGTCGATACGCCGCTCGATCCTGCACTGCCAGGCTGGTACGGATGGTTTTGGTCGAGTAGCTACGTCACAACTTGGAAATTTGACGTTAGTTAAACGACATACCGCAACAGCCCCACAGTATAGGATCGAGTGCGTATCAACGAGATCCTCGCTACTTTCGAATAAATTCTTGAGCTGCGAGTCCAGGGCACACACCAGCGCCCTATTTTTTTTACGCATGGGTAACCGTGGTAATCGGGGTCTAAGTTCGGCGGGAGTGGATCGATAGTCGCGAAGCGCATCCTCCAGTGCGCTCCTCAATCGTTCGTTGCACTGGCTACTTACCGTAGCAACCCTATCATCCTCCTCTACGACAGCAGGGTCGGAACGCGGTTGCATCCCGTCAATTACTGACGCTTGCATCGCGGTTTGTGGCGTAGTCAAGATGATACGGTTGCTCAGTACTTCTGAGCGCAGCCTATCAAGCGCGGCGTCGTCCAACATGTGATTGCGTTGAATGACCCGCACCTGATCCGACAGTCGTTGGGCCGAGACGTTGATGGTTGGTTCTAGGTCCTGGAACAGAGACAGCATCCTAACACGGTACGCAGTGAGGTTAGTTCCCCCCTCTGTAGACCCATAATATGCGCGCATGACATTCGCGTTGATTGACGAAGTCCATCGCATGCGCGACACATTTCCACCGACAGCGGGGACCCTGATCGGGGCCTGTTGGCTCCTAGATCCCAAGCCCGCTGGTGGCCGTCCTCTTCCTCGTCGTTGTCGTGTTGGCGGTGGTGGTGACGACGGCGGGGAGAAAAACTCGTCGCTCGAGCTCGACGCAACTGCAGCAACCGGTGACACGGCGCTCACGCGTGTAGCGCGTCCCGGCGGCTGCAAGGCGGAGCTGAGCGGCGAGCCCGGAGATGGTGGGAGTGCCTTCTGTTCCTGGGCCCGGCGTCTGGTCAGCATATCGACGTGTTAACATTCATTGTAAAAATGCGTTTTCTTCTTTTCATTTTATTAATATGGGTATTTATCGGTTTACTTTAACTGGTTTCTGTAGGTTTCGGTGTATAATTATTTGTAAAAATGATTAAAATTTATTGTAGTGAAGAAAACACGTCATGTCACTTTGACAGTCGGGCCACATTATTATTATTATTATTATTTACTTAATACTTTCAGGCACCGGGCGTTAGTTAGTATCTCTATAATTATTATTAGAGGAATGTAATAAAGTTACAGCATTTTTCTAAGGATCGTACTGAAAAGTGAAGATGTTAGTTATACATACGTATTATTATACATATATATACATACGTATTATTATACATAGTTATACATACGTATTAATAAAATATAATCCAAAAAAACAAACGCGGTTGATTCTATAAGAATTCTAAGAGTTCATTTAAATATAGATTTATATTCCATGAATATAATTGGGAAACATGTTGGTGCTTCAGGTGCTTATATAATTATTATGTAGTTGTAAGCAGGTAACCATTAAATAGATTAAGGAGAAAACAATGAATGGGTTAATATCGTCTTAAAAAATAGTATTATTACTAACATGTGGGCAATAAAACAAATATTGAAATACAATAAATATTAATAACCGATTTCAGGATTAAAGTAATTAAATTAAATAAATATACTTGGGTTCAAGTTTCATATATTATAAATGTTTATAACTTGGTCATGTTTTTTATATATTTTCAACTTCAAAATAAAATAGCTAACTTTCATAGTAATACAGTCTGTTGTTAGTAGGTGATTTTAAAAATTATGAACTTTACTTTAAACACAGAGGGTTAAATAGTTTTATGATAATCTAGACTTCTTCGATAGGTTCTTCGAAATTCTGGAAAAAGAGTATTCCTCCATATATTATTTAGGCATTTATTTTATTATTGATTTCCTGTACCTATTTCATGTTTTATTTAACAGGTAATATTATATTTTTTTGTGACTGACTGAAAGTTTTGGTTGGGTTTCAAGTTTCAACCCCAACGAAACTCGGTATTTGTTACATACTTTAATTAATGTTTTTGTATTTATCCTGTGTTATTATTATCATGTATGTAAAAAAAACTACAACTTAACAAGCTTCGTATAGAAAAAAAAAACCACAAAAAATATAGTTAAATAAATTTAACTTTGAAAATTGTCAAATTGCTAGTTTCAAAACCAGATTTGTTTGTACACTTGAAAGTATATTTCAGATTTTACATGTCCTTTAAAATTACTCAATAAACAAGTTTTAGTTTATCATACCCAAAGTAGGCCCTATTAATGGACCATATTATATTTTGCAGTTACTCGCGTGAACAGGTAGGTCCTGTATCCACTTTGAATAATTACTGATTATTGTGTATAATTCAGTGTGTAGTTAAAATAATGTTTCCGTATTTCAAGGCCAAAGTGTCCTTTTTGGACTTGAAATAGCAAGAACGTAAATCAACTAGGCTTAACTTTAAGGTGCAGTTTATACATAAAATAAAAACTTACCTGTTGTTGACATTAAAGACTGAAAATAGAACGAACTTTTAAATATAAGGTACCTGATATAAAGGTATTTTTTTGTAGTTAATGATGTTTTTTTTGTGTTTAATTGTTACATTTATCATAAATTTATTTTAAGAGAGGAGTGCTGCTAAATTACTGTTTCGTCGTTCTGAAAAAGTGTTTGATAATAGTAGGTAACGTTGAACATTCACTAAAACTCTAATAATTCCTGATTAAATTATGGACTAGTGACATAACGACGGTATTTATATGACATAGAAAAGTCTGTTAATAAACCTACTCTGTATAACTTACACTGTAAAGCTTATTATATTATTTACTATTTGTTTTTCTACTAATGATAATCATGTTATTGTTAATAACGACATTAAAGTTATTTAACAACCACTTATACAAAATAAAGTCTCGTAAACATCTTAACTTGTTATAAAATAAATAAAGTTTGTTATATGTTTAGAAAAATACTCAAAAAGTGTTGAAAATAATTTCTTAAGTTAAAATGTTGACTGAATAATTGTGATTATTATGGTTTGCCCATATAGTAAGTCTTCTGTATAATCTGTTCAGTAGTTTCTGAAAATCTCGTGTTTTTGTAAGGTTTTAAACGTTTCGCGGAAAGGATATATGATTTTATTATTTCATATACTAGTGTTATAAAATGTAAAATAATATACCCAGTGCTGTAAAAAATATACGTAAATAGTAATAAATTGTTGAAAGCTTTTTAAAGTTTTATTATTTTACTTTATAGGTATAATAGCAAAATTTAAATGGTCCAAGATTGTTTCAAAATTAAGGAATTGTTTTATTTTTTTTCTTACAGATGAAATTGAAGCAGACCATGGGGAACCATTTCGCGGCCGATTATACTCGTTCTATGATTTAGAAATTGCTTTACATCATTGTTCAAATGATTAACATTGATTTCTTGGACTAAGTCTCAGCATCTTACAAGTATCTTGCATAGTGGAGCTGTTAGTTTACATAGGTATTGTGTTAACTACCATGTAATACACTATAATAAGTAGCGCACTTGTCTGAATGTAAGATACTTGAAATTAGCAGCTTATGTCCAAGAAAATTGCAAAACTGCCGCTAAGCTTGCATTTGATAGCGGATTACACGATTTTTTTATAAATTATGTTTATCATTTTTTCACGTCGTTTGGTTTAAAACCTATTATGATGGTTGATAGATATATAGATGTTAGTGTACCAAAGAGAAATGCTCGACAATAGTAGGTAGGTACTTAGTACAAAAAAAAAATATTTTATTTTAGATCAATATTTAGTCCACTCAAATGTGTCCATTGTCCATTCATATGATACGTCTTAAAATGTGCCCGTTTGGGTATGGATGTTATTAAATTGTCAGAATTAACGATATAGCTATTATGAGAGTGTTACTCACGTATACTGCATTTTTTTTAGAAAATTGCACCCCGGCCTTTTTAAGTAAAAGTTAAGTATTTAAGAGCTATGGGTTTATAAATTTTGTATTTTTGATGTAAGACACAATCCAAGTCATCGGCCATTATAGTTAATTAAGTATAGTAGTAGTATTTAATAACTCAGTGATATCATATGTAATTTAAGTTAGGTAATATATTATTTTTCTATAGGTTTAAATTGTTATGAAATGCAAAATGAAAAAGACAGTATAATTGTTATTCGTATTTTATGTTTTATAATATGTTGTGTTACTGTAAATATAAGTTGTTTTTTTATAATTTTTGTTCTGTATTTTTATCTAGTCGCTTCGTATTTTTTTTTGTACAATGTCAAATAAAATGGTAGTATGTTATAAGGTACATTTATTAGGTGTCCAAATTTATACTGCCATTTAATTTTAATCATTTTCAAATCCTTAAGTTGGTTTGTAAGTTAAACAAAGTTTAATTGTATATTATTAGGTGGCTAAGTTAACTATAAGATATAATGATATATTTTGTAATGCCTTTGATATGCCTATACTTTTCAATTAACAACGATTTTTGTCAGTGTTAGCAAACAAATGAATGACACAAGTTACTAATATAAAGTAAGTATGATATATTTGCATCGAACAAATAATACTTTTATTGTTTTGACATACATATATGATAGCCATAACATCAAGCCTGTAGTCCCCGAAGGGTAAGAAGAGATGCACCTTATCGCTAGTCAAGTTTTAAGTAAATGTAATAGAGGGTGAGCCTATTGCCACTAACCGGGCATAGATCCAGACTCCGTGGTTGCTACTGCCCAACCCCGAAAGCGAACCCAGGAAGTCATATACATATGTATAAATTGGGAAATAATATTTGCAAATAGTATAGAACAAATATTTGTAGAGTTTTTCAATGTTAGCTAAAGACATAGAAATGTTTTAATGTATGTAGGTACTGACACACTAAAAGCAATGTTAGTAACTTTATTCAGAAACATGCTATTATTGCTATCCTGGTACATTAAACGTATGTCAATTATGTATGATTTGTGGAGTCAAATAAAATTAACAAGTGCAATTTTACAGACGTGATAAAAACGTTTTTTTTGTGTGTTATAAGACCAGTGAAAATTAAACAATCCAAAGTTTTTCTTCGTGGTTTTTCTTTACTTTCTCTCGCTGATGATTGAAAATGGCTTAGTATGTTAGTATTTGAACTAGAGATAGGAAAATGTGCTTCCATTAAGCGTAGATAGTGGTAAAAACTTGTCGTGATAAACATTGTTCCTGTATATGCATTTAATTGTATTAATTTTGTTTTATTTATTGCCGTGTGATTTTAATAAACGCTTTTATTAAACCTCTAGTCTTTACTGCACCTAATATTTTGTTGTTTTCAGTGGTGCAATGGAGCAGTTATTTAGACCAAAGTAATAATAGTTATTTAGTGACTCTGCTGAAATAATAATGGTTGGGTTAAATACTCATCTCTACACAAAGACACGACAATTGGACTGATTAGAAGATCAAATCCAATACTCTAGTATGCAGTAAAACAGTAGGCCTGAGGTTTAAGCACGAGTGTGAGGTGGACAAATAACAGAAATACGTCAATATTAAAATTAAAAATACTATACTGATTGTACTAGTTGCAAACAATTTAAAATTAAAAATCGACGTATTAACTTTACTCTACCCGGCGTCCACGTGTTAGGGACTCTGTTTTTACTACTGAGACACAGGTTTCTTCTCTAATAGAAGGAATGAGCGCCGATGATCCTGGGCCCACGCGGGCCCAGTGCGGGTTGATAGATGGCACTAAAAAAATCGGAAACTTGTTACATATTTCTACGTTTGTAACTATGCACTTTCACGACGACGAGATTAACGAAAAATAAGAAATTGAGACCGCAAGTGTTAACAAAAAAAAACCATGGGATATAATCAAACAGTTAATTGCCTCTTACAGGACAGCAGATCACCTGTCTTAAAATAATACGCCTCCTGGCTATTTGAGGTCATGGTGGTTAATGTCAGCCGAATCATAGACTTGTGAGATATAACAGCGCAGAGGTGAGTGCGCAAGCAAAGATGCACTCTTTCTTCTCTCACTCTTATATACCAATTGGCCTTCACGACAGAAGAGAGAGAGAGAGAGAGAAAACTTCCAATCTCCTGAGCCCAACTGAGGAATTGAGTGGCCTGGTTCCCAGGCTCAGTAGCTATACTTCTCGTCAAGAAAACAGTAATGCATTTACTTTTTAGGCTGCATTTAAATATAAAGAGGGCTGCTAACGTAAAAAAATACGCCAATAAATAGCTGACAGTAAAGCCCATACAATCCATCCATTAAATTCGAATTTAAATTTTTACCCAGTAAATGAATGTTATGTGGAATTTTTGCATTCAAGAACTTGTTGTTTGCAAAAAATATCGTGTTTAATAGTGATTGTTACTAAGGTCTGACACTTTCCACCAAAGATATTATTTCCTAACAAATGTGGATACCTAGCCCAAGTCGTGGCGTTGCTGGAGTCAGGGCATAGTCAGCGTGTTGTGGCTGCACGATTGTATCTTAACCTCTGTGCAGTCAATGTCAGTGTTGTATGTATGTTTACTCGCCGTCCAAGATCTGGTGGATATCGAGTCACGTCTGACCAAGATCTTGAGATTTATCTCATTCGTCACTTTAACTCTATTCAACTGCAGCAGCAGCTCCGTGAGGTTCAAGGATTGACTGTGAGCGATTGTACCTTTGGAAGAAATTTAACGGAGCGTGGCCAGAAACCTCATAAACCAGCTAACGGCCCAAAATTTATGGCAGACCCCCAAAAAGCGCGCCTTAACTTTGCACGTGAGCACTAAAATTGGTCATACCTTCAATGGAACAAAGTTCTCTTTTCTAACGAGAGTATGATCATGCTGCAGAGAAAGCGTTTTGCACAGTACTGCATTGAGTAAAGAGACGATTACGGTGGCAGTTCATGGACTGTTTGGGGAGACACTTATGCCTAGTGCCGATGGAAAATCTGAACTTGCTTTTGTATCTGGACCTTCATCCATCATTAAATTATTGGTCACTTTACATCGAAGAGTCTCTGGAGCCTCATTTGGCGAAGAGTTCATTTTTATGCAAGACAATGCCAGGATTAATTCCGCGGGCATTATAAATGAATACCTGAGTGAAGTCCGTATTACGGTTATGAGCCAGCATAAAACCTGGATATGTATCCCATAGAATGCCTATGGGGTGAGTTAAAGCAAGAGATCCTGCTCCGGAGACGCTCGGTCATCTTAAAACAGCTATACACAAAGACTGGGATAGCATCCCACAACAAAAGATGTTGAATCTCATCCGTTCTATGTAGAACCGCATGGAAGAGCCATTAGAACTCGGGGAGGAAATAAAGATAGTGAATTTTTTATTTCGTTTTACTTCTTTGTTTCTAAAATTTTACAAAATCTACATAAAGGAAAAAAAACACACCTGTTGAACAAGAATGATAGCTCAAGAAATTTAAATTAATTTTTAACATAATATTCGTTAATATACCTTATAATATCCGCAAATAGCAGGTTTTATTTATTTTTAATTGTATGTAAACACAATACATAAAACTCATACAAAACCAAAGTTCAGTCAGAAGGTCGGTTATCAGCAATCTTTTTTGCTTGTAATTACTTAGTTTGATGTACAGAATGCTTGGTTGACGGATTCGCGAAGGGTCCCTTTACACCCTGTATTTACCATATATTACCAGAACTGATCGAACAGTTCAAGCACCGTCTCTTCTTCGTTGCGTCTGTTCTTTGTCACTAATAGGGAACTATCGAATTAACAGATATGTTAAAAAAAAACATTAACTGACCTCCTCAAAATGTAGAATGTCACTTTCTTTTCTTTTATATATTCTTATAAAGGTTTTATTAGTTTTTTTTTAAGGTTGGAGCGTTGACGAACAATGTACGAGCCGAGAAAAAAATATGCACCGGCAATAAATAAACCATCAGATTTCTGTATATGCCCGTTTCCAGGATCTATACAGAGTGTTTGACTTTTACATGGCATAAAGTGCCAGCCGAGCTGTTTATATCGTTCAAGTATCTAGTTTTCGAATATCTTTAGTACCGGTTTACCAACAGCTGAACAGTATGAAATGGACCGATAAGCTCTCAGTGGTATGGTTAAGAGTGCGGGGTAAGACAAGGGAAGATAACGCCGCAAAGCTGTTCATCGACACACATTTACATCAACGATACATAACTGGCAAAATGAGCAATCCGATTTAGAAGAGTATTTTTGTTATGCGGAGAGCATCTTTGAGATAGCAGCTTTGCTATCTTCGATTACTGCTTGTACGTGATTTCAGACCATTGAGTTCTGTGTTTATTGAATATCTAAAGGGCGATGATTCGTAAAAATTACTCCTTAAATAAATATCAGCATTTGATGAATAAAATAATGCATAATTTTTGTTTATGGACAGTTTATTATCTTGGTCTTAATTGTATGAAAAAATAAATTGGTAGGTGTTTACCCACCTACGTCAATTTTATCGAATTAGATCACTCATGCAGCCATATTACAGAAATTTTTAAGTTAACGTTTCTATCTATAGAAGTATAGTGGTTATTGTGTTACAAAAGCTTTGTCGAATTAATTATTGCATTACTTACCATCTTCTAGCCTGAGCAATCGATGTTGCCTGGAATATTTTCTAAATGTATCTTTGTTACAGACGTCCAGTTCATACCCACTGAGAAAGGGAAATATATCCTCGTGCTTCGCGGCTACACGTACTCACAAGTTGGGGGACGGTTCTTTTATTGTTCGTCGAAGCACATGGGGTGCAGAGCGCGAGTTCGGCTGATATCAGGAAAGCTCGTGGCGTCAGCTGATGAACACAATCACGCACCTCCATCACACGCACGCTGTGGTAACGGCGCCTTCGTGCAACTCCGTCCCAGAGGTCTGGCCAACTTCTCAGGACTATCTTCGGCTATCCTTCCTTCTCCTATTTCTTCGCCAACAGTAGCAGCTCTAGCCCTCCATGCCCTTAACTTCCCTAGAATACTTCCCAAAGCGGATTTGTGGGCGCGACCCTCTAATATTGAGGACAAAAAGGATCCTTAATTAGTTTAGAAAAAATATATATTAAGCAATAAATCGTATGACATAGAGTCCCTGCTTACTGAAGCGTGTCAAAACTGAATTGTTGTAATTGTATTTTTATAAAGGTTACGATTGGTCTGGAACTTATACGATCGTTGCTTATTTGGGATGTCAGTTAAGTAATATAATTAAGGCAAATATTTTGCAGCAAAGATTTGTGTTGTGGTTTTTTTGTCTTGTCTTTCGCTGTGGTCTCGCCAAGGTTCTTTGATGGTACTATTTCGTAATTTCTAGTTCTACCTTTTTAAGTATTTCTACATTTAGAATGTGTTATAACATATCATAATTCCCGTGTGGCTCGAATAAAAAAATTGTAAAAAGAAATATGGAGGTCTTAGAATGAGTTATTTATGCTGTAATGATACGCATCAGTGAACAGTGACGTTTACTTAATATTAGGCTAGCTAGATCGTTATAATAATCGAATGTTTCTTGAATTTGTTGATCTCTAAAATATATGTATATTTCGAAACGTTATGTAAAAGCTTAGCTTTCAGTGATAATTCAACGCGATACGTAATTCGGTGATATTTTTTAAGTAAAAGTAATAGTTGTATGAGCCTTATTATATCTACGTTTATTCTATTTATAGTTAAAAATAACAATTTGTCTTGTTTATTAAATCTTATTTTTAAAATGTAGACTGCTAGGTACTTTATGATTGATTATATCCTGCTAAAATAATGCTGTTTTTTTATTTGTCGAACTTTGTGGAAACCTAAAAAGTATTTCTATCATGAACAAGTACAGAGCTAGGTAAAAGTAATAATAAAACATCCACTAGCAACTTCCTTGAAGTACAACCTTGTTGAATAAGAAGTGCCATACTATAAGTATGTGCCCGACCCAGTTCTCAAAGATGGTAATCATCATCATTTTCTTGCCCATGTCCCTTAGTGTAATATCTTGTTATATTGGGATCGATCTATCGTCCGTCACTGAAAAGACTTTTGTTGCCAATAAACCTGACATTGTGGTGTTAGATCGATTGGAGCGATGCATAATGTTTTTTTTAAGAAATATGTATATAAGTATTTATAGTTATTAATATTTATGTAAGTATATTTGTTATATATGACGGAGATTCGTCGTCGGATGGTCGAGACATCATGGCGGAGGACACGAAATCATACTCGCAAAACTTTTGTTTACACTTGTATTGTCCTTTCACAAAATCAATAAAACAAAATAACTAAAGATGCTAATGATCGATACAGATTTAAATCAGAAACGCGGTAAGTTCGGTACAGGCTGGCAAAACGACCTCTCACGCTCGTGTCCATCCAAAAAGTAACGTCTCTTCAATCTCATTCCTCTAATGCCCACAAATGACAACTGACAGCTATCAAACCAGGCTTGCCACACCGTACCGACCTCACCCAAGCCTACTGCTTGACGTTTTCGACAACCGATAATAGATGGCGTTGTTCTAAAATAACGATTTCAATCATTTCTCTTTGTTGATTCTGCGACATATATATACAGAGTGTTAGGTTAAACGAGGGACTTATTGAGGGAGGGTATTCAGTATTCGATTCTCGTCCCAAATATGTAAAAAACCTATAACCTTAATTTCTGACGTAATTGTCCAATAAAATACATTATTCATGAATACTGAGCGCGAGAGAAGTAAATTTGTAAACAGTGAAGTAAATCACGCGGCAATTTTGCCGCGTGATTTACTTCACACCTACGCGCCGATTCTACCGAAAAGGCGTCCTAAGCCAGGTTTAAAGTATGAAGGGCAAATGGATTATACCTAAAGGTCATTGACACGCACACATGTTCTGCGATAGTATTAAATCGCTAGCGCAAGGGTATATACACGTTGCGAGACTTATGCGAAATTTTTGGTAGGGTTCTGTCTTTTATTTATTAGTGTTTTTTTTTAGTTCATATTTTTATTAGTATCATGTAAGTATGCACTATTGTGGGTTTGAATACGTCCCTCGTTTAAACTAACATATTGTATATATATATATATATATATTAATATTCATTTCCTAATATCCTTTTTTCTGTTATCGCACCTACTGTTTTTGTCTCTGCATCACCCTAAGACTGGTAGAAAATGCCTAAGGCATTAAGTCCGCCTTTGTACAGTTTTTTACTTGTGCATAAAGTTTTAATAAATAAATAAATAAATATATTTATAAACGAAAATAAAATATAATTTCGGAACAGCCCAACAATGATGAAGAGATCGTTACCCAGGGCTCGTCGATAGCGATGATTTTAACCTATTTGAACGCTGATGATAATGTGACAAACAACCCCGTGCCTTGGATGTCAACGACGCAAATATGTCCGCCTAAATATTTAAATATCACTATGTGCATAAAGTTTGAATAAAAATGTGACATGCTTGGCGTGGAGGATGCGCATGCATTTATGCTCTGGCGTTCAAAAGAGTAATGATCGCCTGAGCCAGACGCCATTTGCAGAAAAACCAAATTCGGAAAGATGTATTTTAGCCACCCTCTTCGTAATCTGATGGACAACAATTATGCGACTTACGAATGGCAGACCTGATGAATCCGACGACAAGGTTAGGTTAATCACCTAGGTTAGGTTATCACAAATCAAGTTAAATTCCGTTGACGCTGAAGCTTACTCTTGGCCCGAATAGGTAATCTACTGGATTTTGTAAAAATACACAAATAATATAAATCCGTTTATGCCATAGGTATACGATTCGTAACGAACCGACTGGGTTCCACAAACTTGCTCGTCGAAGGCTACAGCTTCAGGAAGGAATACTCCTCAGGAGCCAGGGTGTCGTGGAGGTGTTCCAAGAGAGGCTGCCCGGCGACTGCCATGACTATTGATAATGAACTGCTGTGCACCAGGAACTGGCACAAGCACTAACTTAAGCTGGAATGAACGAAAGGCATGATAGAAAAAATATTGTTACTCCGGCTAAAGCCGTTGTTTTCAGGAGAATATGTTGCTTGGTCACGTATTTAGGATTTGTGGATTTCGGCGTGTCACGGTTGGCCCTAATCGTGGCCTAGAAGCCTAGAAGTATCCTAAACTCTTCTGACAACCGGTTGTGTGAGTTTTGGTCTGTGCGACCAAGTGCACGATTCGCCTTGAATTCTACGGGTTAACCTGAAGTCTATGGTGGCGAATTTATTTACGCCATTGATCTATGAAAATGAATTTAAGCTGACTTTATGTGTAGCTATATCAATAGGATGAAATGTTCATCTACTCACCAACAGATGGCGTTACTTATACCGATCGCGATCAGGCAAACGCAGGAGCTAAACCGCGATCAAGAGCTGTTAGTGTCAATTTTACACAACAATGATGAATAAATATTGTGCTTGTAGGGCTCGTGTTCAATGTTCTACAAGAACTACCAATAAAATAATAATAAAACCAAAATGGAGTGACGGAATAGTGTCATGGAGATGTCGGAACAAGCATCTTTGTAACCATCGGATCAAAAAAATATTACCGCAAAAGCAGATTTAGACGCCTATGAGATACAACTTCCATGGTTAGAATCAAGAGTGAGTGAGCGAAGAACTTAAACATTTTTCCAACTATTCAGCGGTAAACTAGCTACTACTCATCACAATTGGCCCAGGCTCCGGACCCCCGGTCTTTTTGCATTTATAATTTCACTAGCTTTTGCCCGCGGCTTCGCTCGCGTTTATTTCGAGGTAACACAGTTCCCCTTTCCTGATTTGCAGGTACCTGCTTCCTGTAGTTTTTGCCCTTGCGCCTTATTTATTGTAATAGCAAAGCTAAGTTTTCCCTATTTTCCCTCTTTCTTCCTCATTTCTCACTTAAAAAAAAAACATTAGCCTATGTCAGTCTCCAGGGTCCCAACTATCTCTGTACCAAAATTCATCAAAATCGGTTTAGTCATTTAAGTGTGAAGACGTAACAAACAAACTCACTTTCGCTTTTATAATATTAGTAAGAATTTTAGGAATCTTAACTTTGAGTATAGTCAAGTGGAAAAATGTCAAGTAAAATAATTTTAGTTGGACTACTGTTATTTATATATTTATAAAAAAAATACTTTTATGTTAATAAATTCGTCGATAAATAGTTTAATAATACGTCTTACCATTGTTATTTACTTTAAACAAACATTAAAACAAACAAACAATACAATAAACAAGGAGTTTTAATCCCTAGTTACCTACTAGGCGTGCCTCATTATTATTCACCTACACCCACATTTCGCCAGTTATATTGTATCTGATATAAGTATTATAGCTTTTTTCCTTTCTTTAAGTAAAGTCAAACAATTACGTTCGAGTTCTTAGCATAAAATAAACTACGTTTTGATGTTTCAGCGGCTTCAGTAAATCCTTTAATATTTGGGGTTACAAGGTTCGGTAACCCTATCATAACTTGGGGCAGGTATCGATTCACCAAGAAGCTGGAACGACGTGTGAAGACCTGGTGGGAGTGCACAGCAAGGAAGAGTTGTGGTTGTCGGTGCGTTGCTGTAACTGTCAACGACAGACTGGTCAAGCTAAATGGATGGCACAATCACTAGGATACCACCATGCTGTACCTAGAAGATATTCGACCGTGCGAGTTACTATACCAGGTTTTAGAACAAAATAATGGTTAAAACTTGTAAGATATGATATCTTGCAAGGTATCTTGCTGGGTAAAAAATAACTTTTTATATAGTTGTTTTCCATTGTTGTACTTATATATTGTTTATCATAAAAATGTCTATCATTGATGAGAGAATTTGTTCTCGTGGACCATTTTGAAATATTGACTGCCCTATTTTTTGGACAGTAGTCGCAAAGTGATCATCGTTATAGCGAGATAGGCAAAATCTCGTAGTTGCTACCACTAGTCAAATATCGCGGTTTGTATATCATAGTTGTAATGCTTTATTGTTACTGTTATGTTATAAGAAATAGAATGTCTATGAACGATTGGTTATAGTATTTAACTTTAGGAATACTAAATCAATGAATGAGTGAAATTCGCGTAGCTAACTATAAAATAAAATAAAATATTTAGTTAATTCTTATCGGGAAAAATATATCTTGATTATATTTTTATCATTATTTGATGAATATGTAATAATGTATCCGAATCTTTTAAAATTGATATTATTTTCTATATGTTTTATGTAAATGTCACTGTATAATAGTCCCTAAATTAGTTAAATTGTATGGGTTTCGGAACTATTTGGGTTTAAGGTAAAAAGAATCAATATAATATATTAAAAGCATACAAAACACGGAGTGGTACAAACAAAGTTTAAGAAAAATATTTTACAGTAATTGTGTGTATAATTTCAGTGATTGACGAATTCTATCTATTTGTTCCATTGACACATTAGTACAACGTTCAACAGTTAATATTCATGAATGATAATTTTAATTAATCCTAAGGAATGTGTTAAAGTGATTAAAGTTTTCTTTTAAAGCAATCAATGTTCATTTAATGAGAAAAAAATATATTTAAGTCATTTGATCTGTAGTCCCTTGATACATAGATATAAAAAATGTAATCATAATATTAAAGTTTTCAAACAATAAGTTAGTTTCCCTTAATATTCCTGTATTTATTATTTTTGTACCTATATACTATTACATGATTTAAATATTAATAAAAGTATCAATTTTGAGGTTTATTTTGCATGAAGATTATCACAAACTCAAAATGTTATTAATGTTGGTAATATTTCTGATATTGTTTCCAGAGCCATCAGAGCCAACATTTGACTTATCCCAACGCGGGAACCTCGTAGTACAAATAGGGCCGTGGCGGTTCAACAAACATGCGTGTTGGGGGTCCAAGGTTCGCTGGACTTGCATCAAGAAGAAGAACGGCTGTACTGCATCCATTACTACTGTTGACAGTGTCATCGTTAAGACTCTTGGCAAACATAACCATTAATTATGGTGGCATTTGAAGATTGTTATAAGGATTTATATCAGGCTGTCGGCCGTTATCATTCCAACTGCTGGTTTTGACTAAGGCATGTACCGACCTAAAGGGCAAGTGTGAGTTTGAATAAGTACATAATCCGTCACGTTAAGGTGGCTACTCAGTTACGTCAAATTTTATGTTTTTTTTGGTATCGCTTATCGTGGTATGGAAAATACATTTTTGTAGTTCCTACCTAACAGCAGCGCTCCTTCAGGATCGTACAAATTGAAATTGTAACTCGTACCAGACCCATTGATCACATAAAGCCAGTTAATAAAATATTGATTTCTTCCATTGATAAAAAAGTTGCATCATTTCCACGTCTTCTGTTGACAGTCGACTCTTGATTCCTGAAAGTGATTCTTATTAAAACTTTCATACTAAAGAATAGTTTGAAGACATACTTCGACTTACGTTAGTAGTTACTAGTTTCAAATCATGCTCGTAGGTCCACCTGTACTGTACATATCCATATGTACAGACCTGATGATCTGATATTGTTGTAAATGATCAAACAAAAAACAAGGTAGATTTTAGGAGTTATTGTAAAGCAATAAAATGGACTGATTTATTGGCATGTCTTCTTATAAGACGATCCTATTAATATGCTTCTACTTAACAAGGGCATTTGTAAGTTATTATTTACTATATGGGCAATAAGCATTTAATTTATAAGAATGGTGATGACCTGTATTAAAAATTGTCATGTAGTAATTTAATTAATCGTGTGACTGTATATCTTTACGCTTAAGACTTACTGTAAGTCCGGCGGCGATCTCTCGCGTCCGGCCCTGGTTCAGTCCATGGTCCGGAGCGAGAGGGAATGGGAAGCGGTCACCTCCTTCTGCGAAGTAGTCATGCTAGTGAAGGAGGAGGCCGGGCGTTTGAGAGAGAGAACCTCAAACCAACCCAGCCGCCGCGGGAGACGCCCCGGGCGCCGGGCGCCGCGAGACGACTCCCGGCCACCGTAGATGCGGGCCTGTGGACGGTGAGCAATGGGTAGCTCACCCTCCGTCCGTCTATTGACGACAGGCCGTGTCGACGGCGCGTTCGTGTTTCACGCGCGCCTCAAAGAGATGTTAGCAAAGCAGAGGGGCTTGCCAGGGCCTCCGCCTGCCGGGGTTGCGGGTTGTTCGAAAGAGATACCGCGGCCCCGGAACGTAAAGGGCAATAGAAGGAACATGGCTGGGTTTTAGTCAGTAAAAGTCTGACACGTCCCCCCGCTCCGCCCAGAGCGGGGGAAGTTATTTGATGATTTCCCACCCCAAAAAACAAAACACTGTAAGTTTGCTTGTGGTCAATTATTTGCCCTAAAGTTTCTAAAATGTTTAAATTAATGTTGATGTAAAATTCTTTTAAATTAATTTTCGTAATTTTTATTATAAGATAAATTTAGTGTTAATATTAAAATTCTGGTGTTTATGGAAAATTTATTTTAATATCTCACTGTGACGTAGCTCATATTTTACAATAAAATGAATATACACATAAGTGGTATTCCTTTACCTGAGTAGTTTTTATTTATATTTTCAGTTCTTAGTACCTAATTCTTAGTAAACAAATCATACGAATTTCACGATTTTTAGCTAGGTACGTCACAAATAGATACATACTAAGTGCTGTTAACTGAGATGTAACATAAGCCTTACATAATGTAGAAATGATACATAATCTTAGAGTTTACTCTTAATTACTTAATATAAGTTAATATTAAATTCGTATCTTTTATTTTAATTTATGGCCCTATTTCCGTTTTAGCTTTTTTTCAAGAAGGTTTTCTTTACAGTCTTAGCTGGCAGATTATTATACCAATCTTTAATAAATACAACTATTTTACATACCTTGTTCATTTAAATCGTTGATCTATCGTAAAACAAATGCAACACTAGTCTAAAAAAACCAGTGTCCTCATACCACGGACATTCGGGCACGTCACTATAATAGACGGGTCCAGTTGAGATTCCTTGGCTGCATTTTTACACTGGCATTGGAATCAGGAATGTATTTCTGTTATTATAAGTATTTCTCCAGTGCATTTGTAAACATTAATGGTAGTCCCTTTTACTACCTATTTTGAGTATATTTATTTGATCATTCACGACCTGGTACTAAAACAGTGATTATTTTCAGATCTGAACCCTGTTTTTGCACAATCTCAGCGAGGTAACCCGGTCATCATGATTGGTCAGTACCGGTTTAACCGAGTTAATAAACACGGTAATAGAACAAGATGGGTATGCGTCAAAGCTAAGGCTGGCTGCAGAGCGTCCCTGCACACCATGGACAACGCTATCGTGCGAGTGTGGGGATTTCATGACCCGCTAGCTCACACTACTGCTAATAGATTCTAGGATATACACAATTTGTATCGAACCCTTGTCGGGGCAACGGGCCCTGGTTTAACATATGACGTGTTGCAATAATTCTGCAATAATTCGTAGAACGTAAGGCGTTGCTATACGTAGAGATATAGATGATTTGAATATTCTGATGCTGCACACATTCCAGTTTCGGGTATTTAAATGGATGGTTTGGTAACTCCAAGGGGTAGATCCCATAACCAATCGGCCGTGACTACTTAGCAAGATTTTTTAAACCTCTATCGTGACGCTGTTGACTTGTAAGATGTTCTGTTTGTTTTGCAAAATAAGAAACTATGTTATTATAAACTGACACTGCCAGTCTGTGAAGTCTAACTCAACCATAAATCATTTATTTACTGACATTATTATCCTGCATCCCTAGAAGTTCTGGAGCAAAATGTTAGTAAGTATGGCAACAGGTGCTTTCTAGTAGATGTTGCTAGTTGCAAGTTTACATATTGACGCTTTCCATAGTTTATTCGGTGGATGATATCAAATAAATAATGATTGAAGTTTATTATAAGCGGTATTTTATTACGTTTTTTGGTGGGATTTAGTAAATAAGTGTTACAATATAGCTATAGGATGAATTTGTAGCATCGACTAACATCATCAGTATAAGCTCTCGCACTAAAGTTACTAACATAAATGTTACTTAGGTTTCGGTGGTGGATAAAATAGAGAATCTATTATTCAGTATTTAATCATGAGTAATGTTTAGGTATTCTCCAATAATTTACAACTTAAATGTGATTACACGTTTATTATTTATGATTTTTTACTTTCTCGTTTTATTCAGTCCCAGGTCCCGCTTTCCACTGAATATCTTCCAACTAACGAAAAACTGATTTATTTATTCTGGCCAAAGCCAGGGTTCTTATACTAGTTGCTACAAGTTTTTGTTCTAGTTGTGTGTGTTACACTTTCTCTTCGTTTTTCAATGTTGCGAGTAAATTTGCCAGTCGAATAATGCATTCAACCTTATTATAAAATTCCAACAATTTGGGGTGTTGCGAACTTTGAAACTGGGATAGAAATTCAGAAAGAGGATATTAGTGATAAAAACATTAAACTGACAAGATATTAACCTACCAAAATTTAAAAACAGCAAATTTTACAAATTAAAAAATGATTTAAGCCGACATTGTCAAAGTGTAAACAAGAAAAAAAATTACAAGTTATTTACATTTAACTTGAAAAAACACGTAAGTAATTAAATAAAATCATAATGATTATTTAAAACTGTTTCCAGTAGTCAAAATGAGTCACCTAACCGTAATGTCCTATTTTATTTTTGCGCATGGGTTATCATCAAATTACTTCCCCCGCTCTGGGAGGAGTGTCAGAATTGTACTGACTAAACCCACCCATGTTCCTTCTATTGTCCTTTATGTTCCAGGGCCGCGGTATCTCTTTTGAACAACCCGCAACCCCGGCGTAATGTCTTGTTTCAGTGAATTTAAAAATAATACAATTTCGTAAATGTATTACAATATTTAAGGTAAGATTTTGAGGTTTCATCCTACATTGATTAATTAACTTCCAGTGTCAAGTTACATATCGAACAGAGGCAACCCAATACTGGTGGCGAATGGTTTCCGTTTTCACAAGGAGAAGGCTGTCGGCTCGAAGATAAGGTGGAATTGTGGGTGCAGGAAGCGATACAAATGTAAGGCCTTCATCACAACCATCGACGGAGTAGTTGTTAAGAATAGTTTTAGACACAATCACAGTTATAAATAAATAAATAAAATTATAAAACCTTTTAGTTCCAACACGGTAAACTCAAACAATTACATTTTTCAAATAATTATATAGAGTTTCATATTGTTATTTGAAAGAAAGGTATTCTTCTTTTTTCGAGTTTGTTAAACAGCTAAACTAAGCTGATGATATTTCTAATCTCTTTTACTCACACATATGGTACATACAACCTGAAAGTAGGTATATAATTAGGCAGATTGTCTAGTAAGATTCACTGGTACGGGATTCTTTCACCCTTGATGGCCTAATTATATAACATTGCTTTGTTTTTTTTGTATGTCATCTCGCAGGTCAACCATGAGTTTGTCGTATGCTTAACCGGGCAATCCTGTGAACAAAAATGTGTTAAGGACAAAAACTTAAAAACGAGTCTACTGCACGCTATGGTCAATCCCCGCTGGGTAGGCCTCGGCTTAGAGCGTCGCTAAGGGAGGACAGCAAAGGAGCAGGCTCAGTATCGCGGGCTGGCTCCAGCAAGGGACGGATGAAACAAGGACCGAGTCGGCGACAGCGGAATGACGGCGGTTTGCATCTGATTTTCTTAAGGGTGCTAGTTTCCTTACTGTTTTTATGGAGGAGGGTTATATATAGCGTCATTGGAAGTGACGGGAGTATGCCTAGAACGGCGAAGCTTGCTAATTCCCGAGGGCTCGTATCGGGTGGCCGATGCGATAAGGGGGTTGCGATGTTTTATCGCAGAGTCAAAGAAACAATTGGAAAGGGGTGTCATGAATTGTAAAGTAAAATGGGGTTTCCGTGATTTTACGCAAGAATCAGTTCTGGAGGGTCTGTATCCTATGGATAAATTGGGGGTTGGAATGGGCAAACCCAATCCAAGCGTATGTTTTGATGGCATAATTAGCGCTTCAGTGAAAGCTGCATTTCATGATAGCGGCAAAGGCCGCTATCATGAAATGCAGCTTGCCCTCGGCAAAGGTGGATGTGTGCCCCGAAGGACAAGTGGCTACGCTTTTCATTTGTTCCAGTGACAAGCTTTATATCAAGTAGAAGCAACTCAATTTTGGTGGCGAAAGGCTTCCGGTTGTATAAGAAGAAGGCTTGCATCAAATATAAGATGGCAATGTTGGCACAGAAATCGCTTCAGATGTAAGGCATTTATCACGACCATAGATGGCAAAGTTGTGAAGAAACGTTTTGGTAATAATCATACTTAAGCAAAGGTTGTTTGATGAGGAAGTGTTCATTAAGATTATCTATGATTGGACTATTTAACCGCCGGATAGAAATTGCCACTTTGTAAGGAATCTTGTATATTGGTTGCCGTGTTGATTTTTTTATTGGTTGTCCTAAACTTGTCCGCGTCTGCCAGCGGACTCACCGTCTAATGTCTCTTGTCTCTTAAATGTTAGACCTATATCTCATTTGTTTGATTTTTTATTTTTGTTTATTGTTTTTTTTTATCAATTTATGGGTTAGCCCTTTTTCTTTTTCTTCCGGATGGGAAACCATTAAATAATTTCCCCCGATCTGGCGGAGTGGTCAGACTTGTACTGACTAAAACCCACCCATGTTCCTTCCATTGCCCTTTATGTTCAGGGGCCGCGGTATCTCTTTGGGACAACCCGCAACCCTGACAGGGGGTGGCCCTGGCAGACACCTCTACTTTGCTGACTTCTCTTTGAGGCGCGCGCGGAACACTAACGTGCCGTGGACACGGCCTCTCGTCACTGGACGGAAGTACGGTGAGCTAACGTTTAGCCTCCTCCGTCACTATCTGTCGTGTGTTTTTTATGTATAAAATATTATAAATTATAGTCTGATTTATTATACAGTTAACCTTTGCTCTTGAGTTTTTCATTTAAGCCAAAAATAACCCGACTGAAACCCTATATTACCCATGATTAAACTAGGGACCGAGAAAATTACCCTATCCTTCTGGGTCTCTGGTTATATAGTTTTTTTGCAAATATCCTGCCGAAAGTTGGTTTCTGTTACCACTTCCAAATATTACCTACATATTATGAAAAAGTATTTTTTTACATTTAATTTCTTGTTCTTAGTTATTTTTTAGTTTCCATTATTTTCTGTATAAAATTGGATATAATTTTGTTGATGTACTTATTTTATTTTCCATTTATTGTTTTTAACAATGTCGGTAAAATTAATTTATATTTTTGGTAAACATTTTTGTATTTCTAAACTCTATTTTCTAATTAAAGGCTCTGTTTTTTGATCATTTTCTCTCTGGTTGTTTATAACACAAATACAGAAGTTTGACAGTAGACACCATCACACACCCGATTCAATTAAATATTAAACCAATTAAAAATAACTCCTTTCAGTGATCCTGATAAGAACAAAAAGGGGTTGTTTAGCGTTACAAGCTGGCGGCTATCGATTCTACAAGCTCATGGTCGCTGGCTGCAAGACTAGGTGGCAGTGTTCCACCAGACACATTACTAAATGTAAAGCGTACGTCGTCACTATTGACGGTAACCCGGTGAAGACTAACCTGGAACATAACCATCCCGTACCCACATTTTAAGTGACAAAAAGTTTTTTTTCTTACACTTAAAGTTTATTGTGTAGATCTTTTTTTTGTCATAGTTTGTTTTAACTTTGGTGTGTATATCGTTTTATTTGTATTCAATCCTTTATGCTAGTCAACATACAGAACTTAAAAAAGGAACGAAGTATTTGAAAATTCATAATTATAGTTAACTCTTGTTTACGGAGAGTACTTGCATAGACAACCTTGTAGCCAGGATTATCCATCAGCAGTTTAATTGTTAAGAGCATCGAGGCTCTCAAAATTGTCGTAAGGCAGCTGGATCAAGGGCTTCATACAGAAAGCGGTACTTTTGGACGCGACTCGTTTAGTCAGGATGTACTTGGACCCTGTTTTCGATACCAGTGGGCTTTTTTGTATTGTGTGTGTGTTGAATGCGTTTTGTTTGAATAACAAATATATATGTAAAAATATTAAACTAAATGTGTAAATATGAATAAACGGTTTAACTTAAATAACAAAAAAAAACAGATTTTTAATTAAAAGTGTTATACGATAGTGACACAGAGGAAATAGAGTGATTTAAATTGGACCATCACTTTTACAATAAAATAATAATAACACCCAGAATGAAAATAGGGTTTTTCCACCTTTAGGCAGACTAAATGAAAAGCTTTCGCCTTAACCATTAGAGGGCACAATCCGCCAATGGTAAATCCGAAAACTTTGCATCTCGTGACAACGATTAATGAAATAGACTTTTCTGATGTTAGACGTCATTAGAAACTCCCTTTTAACGAGTTTATGATGAAGCAGCCATCATGTTTCAGATAAAGTTATGTCAATGGATAATGATTGGAATGGAAACTGTTATTTTGCGGTACATACTTGTATTATTAAACAACAGTCATATTCTTTTTCAGTTTATATATTGATTCCTGACTATATCCTGATTTTGTGTGTGATGATGATACACATGATGTAGATACACGGATGTGATTAAAGGTGGAGGACCAAAACAAGATTAATTTCTAGTAAAATATTATTACTCTAGTTTAATTCCTTTCAGTGACAAAGTACAGGACAAGTCGAGGCACAGTTATGTTGCTGGTTGGAGGGTATCGCTTTTCAAAAGAGAAAACCACGGGTATGAAAATTCGATGGCAGTGTTCCGTGCGATCCCGGACGAAATGTAAAGCATTCCTCACTACTATCGGCGACAAAATCCTGAAGAGTTATTTAAAACACAATCATTTCCAATAGTGCTAGTTTACGATAATATACAGGCTAACTATGAAGTCATTGGGTTATATTTCAGGGAGTGAAAAAACTCATCGATCTCATCAACTTTCCTCATACTACCAACTTATTTATACTCAAAAAGAGTGTCGTGTGATTCATTTTACAAAGTTTTTTTTTTATATGTGTTTAAAGTAAACAGTTTTAAGTAAGACAGCACAGTCGGTCGGTACAGAATACACAATTGGTTCAGCTCTCTATGTATCTGTATATATATTTATGTAAATGCGTTTCTATGTGTATCTCTAAATGCTTGAGATCGTCCTTTCACGGTGATTATTGACACCTAGTTTGCAAATATTTGTGATAAAGTTCTAAAGTGTTAAATTATAAAGTTAAATTAATAATGTGTGCCTTAATGTGTGTTGTTATTGTCTGTTGCGCAATAGGAATGCTCTCATTCAAGGATATTACTGTTATATTGGCGACGGCGAACAATTCACACAAAACGTTTAAGCAACTAGTAAGTATAGTCTGTTATAAGAGTAATTTGATACCAGCATTATAGGCTGCTTATGACTTTAGTTGATTCCAACGTGATATAATAAAGGACCATGAGTTAAGAACAGTTAAAGAGCTTAATACATAGTAATATTTTTTATTGTAAGATGATAATAATAGGCTAAGAAAGTTATATTTCAATATGAAATTGTTAATTCACTATTAGCATTGATTTTTGTATCTATTTATACATTTTTATTTTTTAAGCTGGTAAAGGTAGAAAATAAAATATTTTTACAAAAAATATATTATTTTAAATTAAAACCTATACGAACGCAGGGAAAACTGAAATGAAGAGAGATTTTATATAAAGTAAAAAAGTTAAACAATAACAAAACCAAAATAAATTTACTTAACATTATGATTTATCTCTGGTCGCTATCTTTTGCTGTCATCTATCATCTGCGCATTTTTTTTAGAATACCTTACCTAATATCAATGGCCATGCTTTTGGTTACTTAATTAACTGAACAATAATTATATTTATTATTACTTACTTTTTATAACTAAATTGTTTTTATTCAGTTTTCCAGACAGAAAGAGGAACTTTTCTGATGTATTTAGGAGGGTTCCGGTTTTCTAAGGACAGAACTAGAGGCTCCAAAACAAGATGGCGCTGCTCCGTTAGGTATCGCACTAACTGCAAGGCCTCCGTCATCACGATTGCAGATAACATCATCGTTAAGTCTTGTCTCGATCACAACCACGAGAAGACGTTGTTTAAGAAAATCTAGTTTTAAATATGAACTCTTTGTTTGAACGAAGATAGTCGTGTCAACTTTATTTTGTTTTATATCCCTGTAAAAAATTTAAGATGTTAAATTTGAACCGTTTTCTGGTTTCCGATTGAGCTGACATTTTGCATCCATATTAAATTTGGATGGCAATGCATGGTTGGTTTCGTCACGTCGGCGTTGTTCTAAACTTCCAGTACTTTCAGTACTTGTGCTGTCGCGCTATAATTTCTGACGAGAAAGCGGGTATTAATATGACTGGTACTAAACAAAACACATTCAAAATTAAATAACATGCATTCATGTCAATTTAATGGACATTAACTACGAAATAAGGTTAATCAATAATAGATTTAATAACATGTATTTTACAATTTATATACACACAGTATATGTATTTAAAATTACAAGGTACTGCTTATTTCTTAATAAAATTCTGCCAGCAGACCTGCGAAAGGAAAAATGAGAACGACATGTAGCCGATAGTGTGTGAGAGAGTACGAGAAAAATATATTATTATGCCTAATTTTAATTTAACGTATGTATTTCTATTAGTGTCTTTGTGTTTTTAAATTTTAATATTTTCAATTCCAAATATTAGTAATTTATTGTAACATCATTTCATGTATTGTGTTGGGTATTTGTAAGGTACCTTAACCTGTATTTGAGTGTACGTTACAGGATAATCTACACTAGTAATATTACCAACCTATAAAGAAGAAACGTTTGTATTTTTGTAAAATTGAAAATAATAAACTCGAAAACTACTGGACCGATTTTGAAAAATTATTTCACCATTAGGATGCTACCTTATAACAAAGGCTATACAACATTACGCTACAACAATAAATTAGGCGTTGAGTACCGGGTGAAACCACTGGAATCGGCTAGTGTATTATAATTTTGTAATGTATTTTATTGGGCCTCCTTGTAATACTAAATAAATAAACAGCATGATAAAAATCTATACCCTTACTTAAAGGTGTTTTTTTATAAATTATAATATTTATGCAAGCGTGACAATCAAATAAAAACAAATTTTTGCTTTGCAAAATCAAATGTTAATCTATTAATTTCTTTCTTGAAAGAATCTTGTTTTTTACAATACTTAAGTGCATTTTAAATGCCTGGTAGGTATTTTTTGGAGGCAAGTACGCTAGTTGGACGTTAGTAAGTTTCAAATAATTTAAGAAAAAATTACGAATATAATACCTATTACTTTGTTTCAATACCGGTCACGTTTTTCGGACCATACAAAGTGGAAAGTTTCGTTGTTGGAATAATACTTACAAATATAATGTTCAATATCGATTTTATTCAATGTATAGAAATGAAAAAAAACAAAGTATAGTTTTGTCTAAGTATATTCATGTAGCTTAGCATATTTAACTTTAAAGAAAAGTTAGGACATATAACGAAAAAAAAATCAAATTACGACGAGCACTCCAAAATAAAAACATTCAACAAACAACGCCTATCAATAATAAGATCATAATATATGCCTTTTAAATATTCTACCGAAAACAAATTACATTCAGGCCAATGTCAGTAGAATATTATGTTCCATAGATCAAGGCGTTTATAGTTACCGGCACGGTTCTTGAGCGCTGACCTTCACTTGCGCAGAAGTGAGTTATTGGGTCCCTTTGGTGGTATGAAGTGAGGCGCGGAGGCGGGGAAAGTGCAGTGATTGGCCCGTAGCGCATCGCGTCATAGACGTCACTCGGGATTCGTTCTTTTCCTGCTGCATGTACCTCACGACGACGAGTACAATTCCGGCCAATTTAATAGACAAAATTTTTAAATTATGTTATTCAAATATTTTATGTGATTTTTTATTAAATATACCGTTGGAATTATAATCAAAGGTGATATTTATCGAAAGCAAAACGGGGAAAAAAATTATGTCAGTTTGTAATTAGCAAAACTATTTTTCATTCAATTATTTTATTTGTACTTGTATCGAAATGTACTATATTCAATAGATAAAGTTTTTATCTACAACAAATAAAATTCGAAGTCAAAAATGCTAACAAAAAAAAATACGTAGTAGTTTGTTTTAGTAATTTTTGACAAACTACAAGAACTAAGTTATAATTTTAATTTAGAAACACTTGTTAATTACCTACTTCTTTGATCTCAATTTCTCAATTTAATGAATCATTATTTAATCTTTCTTTCAACCATAGAACCAGTAAGAAATTACGTAGGTAACTTAGAAAAAATAAATAATCAACGGGCGTGCGTTTTATTTGCCATATGTGTACGATGCGCAAAGCAATCCCCACCCTTCCGCCGAGCGCTCAAGATCCGTGCCGGTATCTTGTACCGAGAGATTAGGTATACTTACTTACATATCATCCTCATCATTTTCCTGCCCTTGTCACATATAAATTATATTAATAGAAGTACAAACTCTTATCCGAGATTTCAGTCATTTCTTGTATTTTACGTTTTTAAATAAAACAAAAAAAAATTGAACACAAAAAATATTTATTGTTTACAGCAAATTGATTTAAAAATAAAAAAGTTTATCTATTCTATATCTTACCGGGGAGAAATAAAAAAATCGATTGCATTTAATGTGTATTTTAGTTGATATTGATTTCCAAACTTAACTTAACTTTAAAAAAAATCTTAAATCAAAAGTTAATACTTGGATACAGAAAAAGTATAAATATATGTTATTTTTCACAGTCATGGAAGTTTTGTCAAGTAGAGGAAGAATAATGTTGCAAATTGGAGGGCATAGATATTCCCAACAGAAGAAACTTCTAGGCAACGGCAAGGTGAGGTGGCAATGCTCTGCCAAGACCAGAACTAGATGTACAGCTTTCATCATCACGTACGAAAAACAAGTAGTAAGATGCGGCTTAGAACATAACCATGACATCATTCATTTATAAATAAGATCTGTTGGTTTCAGCTAGAATTCCTATGTGAATAAAAGCATGAATCTAGTGTTTATATATGTACTTTGTTTTTTTTTAGTAAAAACAGCCTGTTTTATACCTTTTTTTTTCTTTTGATATTATTTTAATTATTTAATGTCGCAGAAATAAAAAAATGCTAATATTTCAACGTGGTTTTTAATTTTACATAACGTCAAACAAAGTAACCGGAATTTTCTGATGAGAAACAAATTGAATTAATATTGTAGATATACCAACAGGTAAAGGACTGGTAATGGCCCTCCCAGGCGTCCTGATTCTGCAGGAACGCAGCAGACCTTGGGAGCGCATGTTCTGTGAAGTCTATTGAACTTTTTCGTTACCTTAGAAGAACTTAAACAAGAAGTTTAAATGGTTAACATAAAAGTTCAAGCAGAAACGCGCGAAAAGACGGGCTTTTCTGCTTGGGGCCCAAGTTGTTTTAAAATTAATAAAATAATATTTTTGATATCACTGTTAAGAAACTGGTGAGAAACATATTTCTTTAGCCGAATAAACAATGGCTATACACGCAAAGACGACGATTTGTTCTTTTTGCCACTTACCCATCTTAAACACTTGCAGTGATGGAAATGGTAACGCAAAGAGGGACACAGATGCTGACTGCGGATGGCTTTCGTTTCTCCAAGTCGTACAATAATGGTAAGAAGACAAGATGGCAGTGTACCACAAGGAGTCGTACAAAATGTTCGGCGTTTCTTATAACCCTTGAGGGCATGATTTTAAGGAGCAATTTAATACACAATCATGTGGATTAAGATAAGCTATTATATTTTTTCGAAATAAAAGATTATGTTGTGCGCGTTTGATGTTTTATTTCGTTTCACATTCAAGTGTTTTGACACAGTGTCTCTACTGGTTTTTTTTCTGCTTACTATTTTACTGCTTACTACTGAGTTAAAGTTTATTACTGAGGAAATACCAATTTCCTTTATTGAAGCATGTTGATTGAAAATACCAAATCAGTTTCGTTGACCAAGAATTTCATTAGTCTGATATGTTATATCCCATCTGAAGGGCAATTTGAGGGCTGAGATCATTATTGTGCGCTGGCAGTTAGCACAGAATTACTTCTTCCTTTTAAGTTATTCTAGACTAGACTCCTATCTCACAAGGAATTGTTGCTTTCAGTGTTTTTGGTTGCGACGTGATCACTTGACTTATTGTCGGGCCTACGCTGTCCTCCCATACTTAAGTACTTAAGCTGTATCACAACACTGTAAATCCAAATGGTTTTAAAAGACTTTTCTTTGCCGGTTCTTCTCCATAGGAAACGACTAACCCGAACCGAACACCTTTTCTCGACATTTTATAAGTACCCACGTAGGTAGGCCTATGTAAAATAATATATTTTGATTTTCCGGTATTTTACGATTCTGTGTAATACAAAAATACTTTTAGGCATTCGTCCAGATATCTAATTCTAACAGTAGTGTTATTTCATAAGTTTAATTCGTTCAATCTGTATTAATTTTTCAGTGGAATGGCTGCAAACGAGAGGGGGCTACATGTTACGAGTAGGCGATCACAAGTATAGTAAAGCTAAATGTTGGAACAATAAAATTCGCTGGGTATGTTCCAGAAAGACTAGAACTAGATGCAAAGCCTCTGTAACTACCGTCGAGAATTATGTAGTGAAGAGCTTTTTAAATCATAGTCATTAAATAAATATTTCGTAGACCTGATTATTTTTGTCGTTCACTTTAAGCAGCTTATCTACCTTGTTTTATTTCGGCCTTGTTTTTATTAAAATCCTTTATTTAATTTATTAACTGATTGTAAAGCATTCCTTACAACTATCGACAATTTAGATATAAGCAGTTTGAATTAAATATAATGTTTCAATCTTTATGATGATCTTTATTCATTTATACATATTTATAAATATATATTTTTTACACAAAGTGTATTAACTCCTCATTATTCTGCCAGTCCACAGAATACTAAGTGATAAGAAAACGGAACTCCTGGTCGCGAACGGATTTCGTTTTGCTCGCTCCGGGGTCATTGGACGAAACGGCCATGTCCGATGGCAGTGCACCACGAAGACGAGAACCAAATGCAGAGCCAGGATCACTACCCTCGGGGAATTAATAGTCAAGTCAAACTTGAACCACAACCATTTTTACTAGCTAAACGTTATAATCCCGGTGCCCGGTTGATGGGGAAAATTGGTGAATTTGTTAGTGAAACAATTCTTATTCGATTGATTTAAAACCAGTATTTCAAAATGGTCTTAGTTACATTTATTTTTCTACAGATTTTGTTATTTTAGCTTTAATACGATGGTATGTACAATTCCGAAAGTATATGTCTGTGATTTTATTGATTCCTATATCTATGGCCACATAGGAATGGGTGACGATGTTGCCGTCAACGGAAACATTTTTAATGAAACCGATTGGCGTATGTGGTGCGGCGGTGTTGCCTTTGTGGTTTACAATCTGCGGCCACCTTTGGTTTGGTTCCTATATGCTTTTGATATTTAATTCTTGAACTCGCGGCATAACATGATGCTTTGCTTCGAAGGAGTTCTGGTGCCACCATATCGGTACGAAACCCTTAAAGTGGTTATATGGGTCACGAACTTTAGCATCGAGGGAATGATTTTAAAGAAAAAGTGTCAGTGAATTAATTGATTTATACCAATTTTCTTCCTTCTTTGTAATATCCAATTGATCATTTTCCTATTGAATTATGATGTGGCTTGATCAAAACAAATTTAGTAGAAAATATTTAATTTTAGTACGTTATTTAACGAATTATTTAGTGTTTAAAAACAATGAATTGTTGACATCGTGTTACCAGCTGTCTAGATTCTCAAATATTTTGTATATTAAAAATAATACTTTTATTCTCTGTTTAATTTTTCCAATTGCATTTAATTTAATTAACAACCACATTTAAAAAGACAATGATTTGATAAAAACACTTTTTAGTAGCATTTTGCAAACTGCTCAAGTGGGTATTGACTCGAAGTTATTTCATTCGCAGTACCTGTGTTCAGTGAAAGTCGATTTGGGAATCCTGTAATAGAGTTGGGACCTTATCGGTTTACGCGATCAAACGTATCTACGTGCGGCCGTCGGCGGCGCTGGACGTGTTCCAAGATAGCGTCGGGCTGTCGGGCCGCCATCATTACTCTCGATGACGTCATCGTCAAGACAACTAATGAGCATCAGCATTAGATAACATTTCAAGTTCTTGAATATTTTCTAGTTCGTAAACGCATTCTATTTTGTTTGACTGTTAAAATGTGTTTTGTTTATTTCCATAAGATGCAAGTGCCAGGGTAGCCCGCGAAATTCAATTTTTCATATGTATTTTGCTATTTTCAGGTCATCAATACAACTTTATAAGTTCACATAGTCCCATTTAATCACAATTCAAGAAAAAAACATTTAATGGGGTTAAATGAGAATAAAGGGTTGTATTGATGATATTTACGATCATAATTTCACACACGTTATACTGTCGCGAATCATATTTATTTTAAGATACAGCTTGACACTGACCTGGGAATAGCATAAAACTAACGAAAATTTGAATTTCACGGGGTACCCCCTGGTACTTTCACTTTAAGGCGCTTGCTCGCCGGGAGAATTCATCTGTTACGTAACTATCCAAGATTCAATTTTGTACAGAAACAAGTGAATCTGAAAGGTTACACTACAGGCGAATGTTCCTGGTGAGGAAGCGGCATTACGTGATTTTTGAATATTGAATTGTTGTGAAAATTGCTTTTGTATTTATTTTTGCAGTGGCATGATAAGGTTGCATGATTTGTGTTTTTCCGTTTAAAAGCTATAATTGTATTAGTAGTAGAGTATATCTCTAAGAATAAAAACGTTTGCGTATGATTTTTTTATGCTTTTTTAAATTCACCTCAAAGTAAGAAAATGCTACCTATAATATCCTTGAGATATGTTGCTTTTAATTTCCCATTTTTTAAGAGCCAAAGATGTTGAAATAACATTACCAACATTTACTTTTTCCTATAACAATGTTTTATTTTCGGTACGATACATTTAAAACTCATTTTTTTTTTTTTTAATTATGGGTCACTCTTGATTTTAGACATTTTAAATGTCTAATTACAAAGTAAGTTTTTAAAATCCTGCATGACTATTATCATTGCTATGTAGGTGGGTCTTATCTAACATGTATAGAAAAACGTATAGGCTCAATAGTAGCAGGTCCTATTGCCATCAACTGTGCACAAATTCAGACCCCGTGAATAAGTTTTTGTTTATTGTACTGGTTGTTTTTTTACCGCATACTTAATACGTTAATTTTGTTGATAGTTTTGTAGATGCTTCAATATTACAACCTATTTTTCGAACATTCTACAGGACGTGCGTAATAACGTACTTCTTTCTTTATCGCGTGGGTAGTGACTATCCTGGTGTCAGAATTTATATGCCGCCCTCTGACTTGGTTAACATGCCATCGAGAAATAACTCTCAGGCACAGTAATCACGATGTTTTCGTCATCCAAGCAAGTGTTTATTATTGTGAAGTAAGTAGTTTGTTCTTTGCAGAAGTGATATGCATGACTTTTTAAGTTTTTTCAGTTATATGTGAGGACCATCAGAAAAAGAAAAAAAGAGTGTTTGAAAGAGCCAAAGAAAGCCTGGATGCGAAAAAAAGAGAAAATGACTGAAACCGAACTTATAGTAAGACATCGAAAAGAAAGGGAAAGATACAAAAAGAGAAAAGCTGGGAAAAATAAAGTTTACATCAAGATTAATGATTTTTCACCAAAAGAACGACAAGAGCGCACACGAACTCATCAAATTAAAATGATTAAAAGCTACTGAGCAGAATTCTGAATGATAATGCCTTCGAGTCCAGTTGCACGGAGTTCTACAGTAACTTCTAGAGTAGATTCTTGGGTAGAGGACTTGCAGAAACAGGTATTCATTTATTAACCAATGATTTAAAGCCATAGTGATAAAATAACTGCTGAATGATATGCTGAGGGTAGCAAGACCTACAAGAAAACAAGTAGAAGTAAAGGTGTTTGCAAGTTCTTCGAAAAAGATGTACGTCGTGGAAAACAAGAGACTATTATAACAAATACAAAAAAGAAACAAATTTGATTAGTGAGTGACACATATCAGAAGTTTTAAGAAGAAACAAAAACGTATATTATGCTGTTGTGCTGTTAAATTCTATTTTTCTATTTCAAATCTTCCTAAAACCAGGTGGAACCCCTTGTAGTATTTGAAAACACATTTCTTAGAATTTTACAGGAGCAAAACCATATTTGATTGTTAAAAACTTCTCACGTATTTCTAGTGCGTGCTACGGTGTAATGCGACGCTGTTGGCAAAGGTCATTCCTATGCCCGCAACGTCGAACAAATCTGTGAAATATGCCACTTGTACAGTTTTATAAGTGCCTTCCTTATTTGGTTGTGGTATTTATGGTTCGTTTTTACAAGGGCATACAATGTTGAAATGGCATACAATACGTTATATATGTAAAGATTTATCTTCATTCCCAAATCAGTGCAGCATGTTATGAACATCCAACATTTGCATTAGCTGTAATAATTATATTTACTACAGGGCTACTGTGTTAGCAATCAAGGTTTGGGAATCCTGTTATAATGGGTATCGCTACAACAAGCAAAGTTGTAGCAATGGTCCCAAAGTGAGCTGGGTATGTGTGAAGGTAGCCGTCGGCTGCAAGGCCAGAATCATCACAATCGACGACTATATTTTTTAAATTGATCAATTATATAACCATAGTCGTACTGTTACGGTCTTCTGTTTCAGCGTGAATAAATTTTTAGACGTAGTGGTTTTTGTTCAATAAGCATTTCTTTTCTATTGAGCGATAAGACCACCGCTGTACCCTTAAACATTTTATCTGCAAGGTAAAATGTTTAAGTATAATGCATATTCGTCTATCTATCTAAAGCAATATATTGTTGTAAAAGGATTTTTTATTTTAAAAATGGGTAGAGTTGTATGCTGCTGAGAGAAAGAGAGAGTTGATATAAATCGAGTTAAGAAAATCTTAGACACGTTAGCTTGATAAAATTTGATGTCGCGTCGTAAACTGCTACAATGTTTCGTTGTGTTGTAGAAATTCTTCTGTTATGAAAAGTAAAAAAAGGTAACAAAGTTGATTTTCCAGGCTGCAAGTTCGAAAGGACACGTTTTGGCAACCCTGTAATAGTGGTTGGGAAGTACAGATTCAATAAGTGGAGTGGCAGCAAAGGTGCACAGGTTCGGTGGACCTGCGTGAAGAATCAGCAAGGGTGCCGGGCTACCATCACAACCATAGATAATATTATAGTTAGGACTAAAAACTATCACACACATTAAGAACTTTTAAGCTGAAAGGCGTGTGGTGGGGCTTTGTTGTATTTTTTGCTTCAAATTTATAAGAGATTTTTAGGTAATTAAGTTGAGGAGTAGACTATGTCTCATGTCAAACATTTAGGCAATATTCCGGTATGATTGTAAACGCAGATTGTCAGCCAGCCGGAAAAGAGCTCAGAGCGCGGTCACAGCATTTAGCTGAGAATAATGAGTTTCCTACGTGCCTCGGAAAGCACCTTAAGCGGTTCGTCTATAATGACAATTATGGATCTTTGACAGACGCTCCAAGTAGTGAGCTGCCCGAAAGTCTGACAACCAGGTTTGACGTATTACGTAGTATAAATTGGATTGTGGAGGTCGGATAGGCAGTAGCTCCATGTAACATACTAGCATTCAGTTGCATTAGCTGCTTTGTTTGCTGTTGGGTTGGTTATGCTAGAAGCCAAGTCTGACATTATGGCGTGATAAAAATATAAGCAAGTCAGCTTAGTGTAGCAAGACCGATTGCCAAGTGTACGCCGGACGACGGACTGAGATATCGTCACAGAAAGAGGCTATTTAAATTCGGATTAAATAACAACTTTAGCAATTATATTAAGTGCCATTAAAATAATGAAATTGATAGACATAGTTTTGTGCTGGTTTTATAGAAAGATAGACATGAGATCAAAAAGGCAGAAACCTCATAAGATGTTCTATCAATTTAGTGCTAATCGAATAGGTGGCTGTAAAGGTACCAATTTTAATGCCGACCACATAAGGGGAGGAATTAATTAAGAATGCGTTGCCAAGTTAGATTCAAGATATAAATGCAACGTAACTTTGTACATACATATAGATGTAGTAGAATTGAAAATTGTATAAATTTGGTTATAGTGACTGCAGCTTTCAGCTTTGTGTTGTAAGAGTTTTTCATCCGTTATATTTATGTTTGTCTTATATTTACAGTATTGTGAGGAGTTGTGCAATTTTAAAATGAACGGGAGCCAAGTCCTTTATAATGCTTGCGTTTTCTCAGTATTAAAATGTGATCTTATTATTTAAATAGTATTCATAATTATAATTTTTAATTTTATTGAGATGTGTGTAGAACGTTCAAGAGTGTGTATGTTTCTGACATATATAATAATTTAACATAAAAATAAAGTATTGTTTTAATTTTATTTTAAAAGGAACCCTCAATAGCAAATCTTATGAATCATTCGTGCTTTAATTGCATCCTTAAACATAACATATTAAAAAAATACATTAAAATTATAAACGTAATTATTTTTCAGAAATAAGGTTCGCAACATCTCAGCGAGGTTTTCCGCTGCTCCTCATGGGAGGGCATCGGTTCAACAAATGGGCCGGCAGCAAGGAGCCTAAAATTCACTGGGTTTGTGCCCGGAGCATCCCGAACAAGTGCCGAGCGAAAGTGACCACTATCAACTACCAAGTTGTTAAGGCCATGACTGAGCACAATCATAAGTGAACACTGTAGAATAAGGACCGATAAAATAATCCAACAATTAAATGCCAATTTAATAATTTCCAAGCTTTGATTTATTTATTTATATAAGATAGATTATCTGTATGGTTTTGTTTTTGTCTGTGCATTTTCAACCTAATTTTTAAATTAATTATAATAAATCAAAGATTTTGCACTGGAGAATTTACATTGAGAAAGAGTTTTTTTTTTTATGGAGATCCTAGATATAACTGTTTACGTTTACTGAGGCCCAACAGGGTTTATGGATTCTTCTCAAAATTATGACTCGTCTCATTTTACCAACACGCAAGCAACAAGATCCACCGGGTTCGTGGTAACAGTATTCGTAAAAAAACCCGGGTAAGAATCATGACTTTCGCCTATTTTGATTGATGGTAGAAGAATAGGAACAACAAAAATAACGTTTTTATTAGAATAACATTGTTTTTGGGATTTTTTTTCAGCATTCAATTCAAGAACTTTCAAATTATTGCAGTATCTATACTTTTTAGACAAAATATATCTAATTAACAAAACAATACTGTTAAGCTGTAATATATTATTCACGTTACCGCGAATAAATGACGAAATCGAGTCATATACGTATTTATGTAAATAAATACGTGAAATAAATGATCGTTATTAATCAGTCATTTGTTTTACTCTCAAACGAAAATAGTAATTCACTAAATATTAATTGCAGATGACAGTAACCCAGTCTTTTCAACATCTCGATTCGGGAAGCCAGTGATATTAATAGGAAGATATCGTTTTAACAAATGGAGTGGCAGCAAGGGGCCTCGCGCTAGATGGCCATGTGTCAAGGCTTGTTCTGGCTGCAAATCTACCATCATCACCTTGGATGATGTTATTGTCAGATATGATCACGAACATAATCATTAATTTCGTATGCCATCTTAAAAAAAGTCATGTCGCCTAAATGGTCTTTCAAGTTCTTTCTTTACTTAATTGTTCTTTATTTATTAATATTTTCAGTTTAGTTCTCAAAGACGTGAATGAAAAAATTACTTCCGTTTGTGATGTGACGATAAATTGATAGTTTTACAAAATTAGTTATGATTAAAAAAAAAAACTAAAAACAATTACACAATCATAAGTAACATCGCGGATCATGATTATTGACGTCATACGATTATGGCATACCTACCAAAAATACGACGTGGCAATATTGGCAATCCAGCACTTTTCACGGTAATAGTGATGCGGACGAATTTTTTGTCTTTCTTTAATTCTTTTGATAATGTTGCATATGTTTACCACGTCTGCATAATTAATTATATAAATGTGTGTGTAAATAAAAAACTGACGAAAAAAAAAATTGATGGTTGATTGATTTCACTGAAATTCAGTTCCAGAATTTCCAGAAGTTCTAGATGCATTCTTCGCAATATTTGCCCGTAAGTCCATACAGATTTAAAAAATGGATTCGCTGGTGCGGTCCTAAAGCTCGCTGATTAAGGTCATTAGTATCACCATAATCGAAATTATTGTCAAGTGTTTTAATGTGCATAATCATTGAAAATAGATGGCATCACAAATGATTATATTCCGTTTGTTTTGTCCATTTGACACTTTTTTTAATACGCCTGGCAATACCTGCGCAAGGGAATGTCAGATCTCTCTCTTTACTGATTAAAACTCATTCATGTTCCCTTTTCTGCCCTTTGTGTTTCGGGGCCGCGGTATCTCTTTTGAACCAACCTGCAGCCCTTGTTGGCGATGGCTTTGACAAGGCCCTTAGATTTGCTGACATATTTTTGACGCGTGTGTGGAACACGAACGCGCTGTCGACGGGGCCTGTTGTCACTAAACGGACAGACGGTGAGCTACTCATTGCTCACCGTCCACAAGCCCACGTCCCTGGTGGCCTAGACCCGCGGCGTTTGCGACGTGCTGAGACACTGTCGAGGGAATTATTATGTATCTTGATAGATAGATAGAAATGCTATATTATATTTCACATTCCGGTTTTTGTTTGTTTATACTTTGCAAATTTTGTTTTCAGAGGTAATATATTCAACGTCACAGCGGGGTAACCCTGTTATAATAATGGGAAAGTACCGGTACAATAAGTGGGTAGGCAGCAGAGGAGAGCGCGTGCGCTGGATATGTGGCAAAGTCAATGCCTTAAAGTGTTCTGCTACCCTCGTCACGATTCAGGACGTTATCATAAAACAGACACCCCACAATCATTAATCAGTTGACTTAGTTTAATTTTATCCCACCATTTAAAAAAACCGACTTCTCTCTTTACTTGAAATGAGGACGACTGTCAACTCTACAATACATCAGTGATCTTGGGTTGGAGTTGAAGAAATGTATTAGGATGGTCATTTGGTATATTTATAACGATATTGTCATCACAAATCCTTATTTTTTTTATTGTATAATGAGCAGAATAGAATAGAATAGAATATACTTTATTGCACACCAAAAATTAAAAAAAACAAACTGTTTTATAAAAACAAGTGCTAAATCTATGGTTACAATGGCGGTCTTATCGCTAATAGCGATATCTTCCAGACAACCTTTGGATGGACTTTACGAATATAAAAATACAACGGGGGGTAGTCAATGGTGTACCTACTGCTAATACTACACAAATAATTAAAATAAAGTTACTTATTCAAAACATATAAATACATAAATAAATACATATAATCTATTTATTTATCATGTGTTTCATAATATTATACGGTTGACAAATAGGATAGGTGTCTAACATTTATTCAGAAAAAAAAAAAAAAAAATCATAGGGAAAGAAAATGATTTGCAACTAAGGTTTTAAAAGCAACGAGTGACTGAGCTTGTCTTACTGACAACGGCAATTCGTTCCACAAACGGACAGCCTGAACCGTGAATGACTGGTCATAAAATTTTGTGGAATGTTAAGGCATCAAAAGTCTCAAATTCTCCGATGATCTCAAGTGTCTACTATGTGTGTCATGAAGGAACTTGAAACGTTCTTTGAGATAAGAGGGTGTTGTTGGATTAAAAAGAATACTGTAAAGTAATGACAAAATGTGAGCATTCCGGCGAAGACGGATAGGCAACCACTTGAGCTTAACGCGAAACTCTGAAACATGATCATATTTACGCAAACCAAATATGAATCTAATACAAAAATTCTGGAGTCGCTCAAGCTTTTCCAGCTGCACTACAGTGAGATCTGGATAACAGGTATCAGCATAATCGAGGATTGGGAGAAGAAGGGATTGGGCGAGCGCAGTTTTAGTGGCAGTTGGGAGGAAATTACGAAGTCTGCGTAAAGACCCTGCCGACGCAAACAGTTTTCGGCTCACTTCTTGCAACTGAGGACCCCAGGATAAGTCCTTGTCAATAAAAATACCCAGGTCTTTAACTGAGTCACTGTAAGGTATTGTAGCACCATCAAAGACAATCTGAGGCAGCTTCGTCCAATCAATTTTAGAACGCAGCCTAGGGCTGCCGACAACAATGACCTGAGTCTTCGCAGGGTTAACCTTCAGACCATGAGCCTGACTCCATCCAGAAATACGCTCCAAATCCCTATTCACCAAATTCACCGCATCAGACAGTTCATCTACGGGAGCCTGTGAATAAATCTGTAAATCATCAGCATAAAGGTGGTAGGCTGAAAGAAGTTCGTTAGAAATTGAATTAATAAATATTGCGAAAAGAAGAGGAGAAAGAACCCTGTGGAACACCGGCAGAGGTATTGCACCAAGAAGATGACGAATCTTCAATGCGAACACGCTGTCGGCGGTCACAGAGGTAACTACGAAACCAATCAATTGCCGTTGGAGATATGTTAAGAGAACAGAGTATACCGAGCAAAACATCAAAATCAACCGTGTTAAAAGCATTACTGAAGTCTAATAAGGAAAGAACAGTCAGATTCCCATTCTCCATACCGAATCTAATATCGTCCGTAATACTAATAAGAGCTGTGGTAGTGCTATGACCTGGACGAAACCCAGATTGGTAACAATTAAGGAGAGTATTTTTACAAAGGAATGTACTGAGCTGATTATGGATAAGGCGTTCTAGGACTTTAGATAGGAATGGTAATATGGAGATCGGGCGGAATTCAGAAAAGGAAACCGGGTTACATTTTTTTGGAAGTGGGGTAATCTGGGCTTCCTTCCAACAAGAGGGAAAAACACCACAGGATACGGAATAATTAAAAATATGACAAATGACAGGAAGGATTTCGTCCAGGATAGGAAGTATCATCTTGCGACTAACACAGTCACTACCAACAGCATTTGACGTGATTGATAGTATACTCTTCTTAACATCACAAGCAGCAAATTGATTAAAGACGAACGGAGAATAATCGGGAGTGGGAAGAGATGAAAGATTATTCAGGGTTTGGGCTTTAATAGCCCCATTAAAATTACAAGAGGTGGAAAAATATTTGTTTAGTGACTCAAGATCTATATCTTTAGGAATAGACTCTTGACGCGACTTCCCATGGATCTGAGAAATTTCCAGACTTTTGCTGGGTCACCATTTTCGACGGACTTATGAACATGGTTGGCGTTGGGCATCCCTACAAACCAAGTTACTGCGATTACGGATAGTAACGTACTTACCATGATTTATTGAGTTTGGTCTGCATTTAAACCTAGATTTTGCTGCCGCCTTCTTTTGCAAAATGGCTTTTAAGTCGTCGGTTAGCCATGGTGCAGGTAGATGTTTAATCTTTACTAACCGAGCAGGTGCATGAACGTCGTAGAGCTTGATAAGGTTAGAATTGAGAAGATCGACTTTGACATCAATCGACTCCGCATTAACAAGATCAGACCAATCAATGTTGTCGGCATCCTCACGAAGGCTTTCAAGGTGCATACCACCAAAACTGCGCTGCAGGAGTGTTTTAGGCTTAGTTTTGGGGGGGCGGATTTTGTACGAGAGGAAAATTAAATCGTGGTAGGAAAACGCATCAGCTGAACACTGCCCATACTTAGCTACATGTTGTGTGGAAGAAACGAAGATAAGGTCAAGGAGCGAAGGTAAACAGTTAGGAAAATGATGAGTAGCACTTAATGGAAGCAGAGATAAATTGCTGGATTGGGAGATGGATTGGAGTGTGGATGACCGTGAGTCTTTTTTAAGAAGACAAGTATTGAAGTCCCCCATAATGATAGTATGCTTGTAAGAAGGTGTCAGGTTTACTAGGAGACTTTCAAAAGAGGAAAAGTAGTCGATGCGTAAAGAAGGACAATAATATACGCCAAGCAAAACCTTGGAATGATTAATATTAATTTCTAAAAAGAGATGCTCGCCAGCATTCGACGGCGGTGGCTGTGACGACATATCAATAACTGAAAAAGGTATGTTTGCACGTAGATAAATGGCAACACCACCACCACCGCAGCTTGTCCGATCATTTCTAATTAGTTTATATCCAGGCAGGGAATAGGTAGTGGACGTAAGGCATGGTTTCAGCCACGATTCTGAAACAAGGATTGCATGTTCTTACAGTCCAGATTCGCAAGCATATCATGATAATGAGCCGGAATACTTTGAGCATTAATATGGACTACATTTAGATTTTTTGGAACATCGGAAAATTGAGACTGAAGTGTGTCGGTAAGAGTCGGTATGCTACTGAAGCTATCATTGTCACTGCTAGCTGACAAAAAACTGTCTTCGTCGCTAAGCGCACTACCATCAAACATTTTAAAACAATAGATAATATGAAATAATAATATAAAAAAGTGTATAATATATATATATATATATAGGCTAGTAGGGTGAAAAAAAAGTCCACCCGCCAGTTATGTGTTAACAAAAAACTTATAAAAACGGCATCGTTCGGGTATAAGCTTACTTTAACACTTGAGAAAAGGCGAAAAATAGATAAAAGGAAAAAGAAAAAAAAAAAACAAGAAATATAATTGCAACATAAATTATCTATGTTTCCATAGACAATTGATGCACAATATGTTAGAAATTTTCGTGAAGCAAAACGGAACGCGACTATTGACATGACAGTTGACACTCGATATGACACTTACTTGTCAAACAAAAGAATGTAAACAGAAACATTTAACGCGAGGTAGGAGAAAAATAATTTAAAAAGTGTAAAGTGAAGGTAAAGTAACACTAAGAAAAAAAAAATATGAAACTATTACCCGAACGACAGTGATAAAACAAAAAGGAATTCACTTCTTTGCAGCAGCCCGCCTATTCCGCCTCAAATTAGGTGTTGAAGCTGACTTCTCAGCCACTAACTTGTCGACGACTTTGGGCGGCGCTCCGCTAAATCAGCGTCCAGATCAGACAAACCGATAGCACTAAGTTCACTGTTGGCGACGACTCGGTGCTTGCTCCCATCAGCTCCCAGGATGTGAATGATGCCATGTTTGGTCCAGCAGTTGGTGACACCAAACTTTTCTCGTGCCGCCATGAAGACTTGATGCCGCGATCTAGTTAAGAATTCTGATATGGTTATACCAGAACCCTTAAGTTTGGTTTTAGCGTACCAAACCTTATCTCGGATATCCACATCCTGCAACTTGACCAATATGGGTCTAGGCTTACCAGCACCGCCCTGACTGCCCATTCTGTGGCACCGACGAACTGCAGCAACAGAAAAGGTGTCCAACTTCAGCTTGTCACGTATTACTTCAGTGACCACCATTGATGTCTCCTCGTTGTTCACCTCATCAACACCATGGACTAGAAGAATCTTCCTTCGGCCCCTCATCTCCAGAGCATCAACATCCCTGGCTAGGGTTGCCATCTGGTGCTGAAGGCAGCCTAAAGCCTCCAAAACAAATGTTTTGAAAGCTGCATATTCCGCTGCAAGACTGCTGCTGATGCTGTCTGAGCTGCCGCTGGATTAAGTATTGGGTGACGTCCTGGCCAGTTGGGCCTCAAATTTTGACATTCTGTCATGAAATTGTGCCATCAGTTCTGACATTGATCCCTTAAGTGAATCCATTGTATATAATAAACTAGCTTTTGCCCGCGGCTTCGCTCGCGTTAAATTCGGGGTAACACAGTTCCCCTAGCGCCTTACTGATTTGTAATAGCAACGCTAAGTTTTCCCTTTTCTTCCCTCTTTCTCCCTCACATCCCACTTTTTTTAAAAAAATATTAGCCTATGTCCGTCTCCTGGTTCCCAACTATCTCTGTACCAAAATTCATCAAGATCGGTTAAGCCATTAAAGCGTGAAGAGGTAACAAACAAACAAACAAACAAACAAACAAACTCACTTTCGCTTTTATAATATTAGTAAGGATTACAAGTGAGTGCAAATTAAGGATAAACACACAACTGGCAGGTAGTAAATATTAGCAACTGTTTTGCATAGGAAAAACTAAGTAGATTTATTATTAATAGTAATTAAATTTGGTTTTAATAGAGAGCAAATTTTTCGTGTGTTATTCTGGCAACTTCAGATTAAGAGGTTAACAAAATTTTTGGGCATTACATTAGCTTTCAACGTTTTGGCAACATCTGCGCAATATTGTATGTGAGTGAGAGAAAAACTAAGCTTTCTATATTTATTTATTTATATTGTGTCATTGGAACTGTTACTTGAAGATAACCTTGAAAGAGTAGTACAGTAAAGTAAGAAGCAAAAACTGACGAAGGAAATGTTTTATACTATTCACCAAAAGGCTTTAGCTTCATTTACAACATTCATTTGATATTGTTTGTGTATTTCAATAACAAAACCTTTTTTTTTACTATTGTTTAAATTGAAAAAGGCTTCCAGGATAATAAAAAAACCATGATAAAATTCAGTCCGAGTATTTTTATTTCAACCTTAGGTAAAATCGAAATGGTTACGGATTTTTGACCACATTTAACTGCCGTGCATAGGAGTCGAGACTTCTAAAATTAAAAAGACAAACTAATGCGACAATCGAAAATAGTTCGCTGTTAAAACAACCTGTTTTAGTTCCAGTTTTTACGACATCATGTCATGGCAACCCTGTGGTCGACTTGAGTGGTTACAGATTCTTACGGAAGAGCACGGGAATGGGAGAAGCGAAGAATGTATTTAGGTGCAATCACTAGGGCCGAGGTTGTCGAGCTATCTTCAAAATTGTAGACAAGAAAATTGTCAAAATCAGAGATGTTCATAATCATTAAATATTTCGTTCGAAAATTTTGAGGCCATATTTAATGGTATTTAATTGCTTTTGAAAATAGTAGATATAGTTATTGTGTGTGTCAACAAAGGTAGATAATTAAAATAATATCTATATGTCGGCGCTGAGAAGACAAACACAGCTGCAACGGCGCACGTGCGTCGTGCACGTGCGCAATGTGACATCATCGTACCACTCCATGAGTCAGGCGAGGTGGGGGACGAGTAATATAAGGTGGCGCGCTAGCGGGCACAAGTCAGTTTTACCGAAGCAGTCGCAGTGTCAACACCTCGGAATTGTGATGCGGATCACACCTGAGTCATAAATACAATTTATTGTGAAAGTTTATTAGTGAAACGATTAGTTGATTGTAATTTTGTATTAATAAATCAGTTATCAACAATATACTGAGGTTTTTGATACAACATGTCCGAGAATCGGTCAAGGTCCTGCCCGGATGACCTCATGAGGCCACTTGCCTTCACCAAGTCCTGGCTCCAGCCGAAATCAGAAGTGGGATGGACCTCGGAGCTTCCTCGGCTCCGAGTGCTCACATGGAGGAGGGTACCGGTGCCTTTGGCGACAACCGGGCCCCTGTCTGGAGACGGGTCATTGATGGTGACAAGGACGGGGATGCTGTGGGGGCCATGATTGGCTGCGTCAACGATGAGTTCCTTAGATTGCGTTTGTTGTCTGGTTAATGTTCCTCAGTTCCCGAATTGGTTTCGGTGGCGGCTGCAGTCGAACAACGAGAGCTTCGACGGGATGAAACCCCTGCAAAGCGACCGGGATTGAGAAGCATTGGAGACGGTCATATGCTTTGTTTTGGGTGTAGGAAGCAGGACATCTTCTTTTTCTTCATGTGGACTCCGCTTCTTGGAGGGGGGTCCGGTTTCCACACCTAGTCCTTGCAATGGACCATTGTGCGTATGCCATGCACCTGATGGCCGCTACTCTACGCATACTCTAGCCAGCCCACCTCCTTCCAGAAGCAGATGGGTTCTTGAGGGCGTCCGCAAGTGACCCTAGTATATCCAGTGTCACTTTCCGGATTTCAGTGATTCCTGTACATTCGAAAAGGTGTGTTCCTTCAGCCAGCTGCGTATCTGGCTGAAAGGGATGGGTTCAATTGGCTCCGGTCCTAGTGCTGGAGAGATGGACGCCCGTCTGACGAGTTCATTCGCTGCGTCGTTGCCTAGGGAAGCCACTGTGTCCTTTGATCCATTGTAAGGTTAATGTATTGCGGTTGTGTGCGGTCATTCGTTCTAGTAGGTTGTGGCATTCGTATATTAGAGCTGTGTTGAAGCAGCTATTGTTTAGGGACTGAAGAACAGAGGCACTGTCGGAGAGTATTCGGTTGTTGGTGTCCGCGACTCCTCTGGCCTCGATGGCTACGACGGCCTGAATAATGCCCATACATTCAGCCTGGTAGACTGTGTTGAGCGTTCCGAGTGGTTTAGAAATTTTAATGTTTAGGTCGTAGGAGAAGACCCCAACCCTTGTTCCCGTTCTGGTTTTCGAGCCATCTGTATTATATTCTCAGTTTGTTTGATCCCGTGTATTCTCATGGTTCCTCCGTGAGCTGTATGTCGTAATGTTTTTGGAGGCAATGTATCTTGGTGATCTTATCGGTCGGTGCTGCTTACAGAGGTTGCCTTTAGACGGCTCCTGCTTTGATTTTGGTGTGCTTTATCCTGGAGTCATTACTCAGTGTGCCAGAGACTTCTAGTCTGAAGCCGCAAGAGCCGCTTCCTCCTGTACCGTGAGATGTAGGGGCGAGAGCCCTAGCATTGTTTGTAGGGCTGCTGTTGGTGCGGTTTCCCATGCTACTGGTGATCGCTACACGGGCAAGGCGTTGCAGTTTTTCTAGGTCTTTTTGGGTCGTGCTCAGTTCTGTTCTGGGCCATCATCATCAGCCGTATGTTATTATGGGTCTGATGACTGTGGGGTACAGCCTGTGCATAATTTTGGGGCTTATACCCCAATTCCTGCCGAGTAGTCTTTTGTACTGCTATAGGGATATGCTAGCTTTGGTGGTGATATAGTCCGTGTGTTGCCCAATTTAGTTGTTTGTCCAGATAAACGACCAGGTACTTGGTTTCAGTTGCTAGGCTTAGCGTGGTGCCGAAGAAAATCGGCAGCTGTAGTGTTGTCAGTTTCCTCTTCTAGTAAAAAGGACTAGTTCGGTTTTGGAGGGGTTTACGGTTAGCTCGTATTCTTCGTACCATTTTTCCATTATTCTTAGGGCTTGGCGCATCAGGTAGCGATGTCGTCGGCGTAGCCTATGGTGTGAAAGCCTTCGGCGTTTAGGCATCGGATTAGGCTATCCGCTATTAGGTTCCATAGTAGGGGCGAGAGGACGCCCCCTAGAGGGCAGCCCTTCGCTACAATGGCTCTTGTGGTCTCATTTATTGTGACTAAGCCAGGACATGTACGGGCACATTGTGGCAGGGGCGGTGGGAGGACGCGGTCGGGCGGTCTTGGGCCGTTGGTTCCAGCGAGTCCTTGAGCCGCGCAGAGCGTCCGGAGCCCGGGGGTAATTGCTGTGGCGGGACTGGACATGTTGAGTCGTCCTGCTTCGGGAGGATGGCAGATGAGGCTGAGAGTGTTAATTTGGCCGAGGAGCGGGAGAAGGTATTAACGCCAGTAGCTTTGCAGCATTCTGTGATGGTGGTACAGCAAGTCAGTAATGCCAGCGGTACGCTGATGAATTCTGGTGAGTCGTATCCATTTTTATTACGATTCTGGTGCCGAATGCTCTCTCATCAAAGATTATGTTAAAATTATGTTGACAGCTGTAAAGACTAGTCGTGACGGCTCTTGGCAGGAACCATTGGGAGAGGTTCAGTTGGCCATTTACTCCACTATTAATAGAGTGACTGAATCTGGCCCTTTTGAGTTAATGATCGTAGGGGTAGCACGTCCTCTTGGCGTAGTGACCGTTGATAATGACGTGACTGACGTTAATTTAGATGAGATGCGACACAGAATTTTACAAAAAAAAAAAAAAAAAATGCTAATTACGATAAAAACGATTTCATAAAAATAAGGTTCACGTTTCTAAATTAGTTGTTAATGATTATTTTAATTAAATTGAGGGAAAAGACTCCAACAAAATTAGTTCCTAAATTCAAAGGCCCATTCGAGATCATTGAAGTGTTAGACGGGGATAGATACCGACTAAAGGCGCTTGACTCTAAGCAAATATACAAATACCTTCATGATCGTGTGAGGGAGATCCCCGATCACAAAGTTTCTCGAGAATTAGATTTGAGTATGCGTTGCTTATGAACTATGATAAAAAGTAATAAAATTGTTAGATACTTTGTTTTGTAACTTGTTGATCGGATTTCTTTTCAATGAATTATGTGGAGCAGGGAGTACTGTGACAGGGCATAGTAAAACCATTAAAGTTGATAACTATACCCAGATACCTTTTGTTTTTATTGGCAGGAAAGCCGAGCTAGATTACTCTTTGAGCATATTTTGTCCACAGGAACTACATCCGAGGACGGGTGCTAGTCAGGGATTGATCGCCGTGTCGTGGATTGATGGCACAATGCAAACAGCGCCATCTAAGAATTCGTCTTCGCGCGCGCGCTTGGACACGCTCGTAGAAGGGGTGCAGCTAACTAGTAACTAGCGGAACAACCGAGTGTAGACAGACTACACCGTCCAACTCTGTCAGTCTTGGCAGTCTTATTGCTAACTTCGACTCAACTTCTGGAGGAAAGTCTACAGTAGTAAAGGTAAAAAACTTCATTACTCCATAACTGTTCTAAAAGTATTGCATAACTTGTTCATAATATAACTTAAGGACAGTTGCCTCCTTATTTTTGCAATATATATTGGACGTAAGTTGAGGACAGGGGCCTCCTTACTTTGCGATATGTATTAAACGTAAGTTGAGGACAGGGGCCTCCTTACTTTGTGATATATACTGGACGTAAGTTGAGGACAGGGGCCTCCTTATGGTTGCAGTATGTGTGTTGAGCGTAAGTTGAGGACAGGGGCCTCCTTACTTTGTGGTATATACTGGACGTAAGTTGAGGACAGGGGCCTCCTTATGGTTGCAGTATGTGTGTTGAGTGTAAGTTGAGGACAGGGGCCTCCTTACTTTGTGGTGTATACTGGACGTAAGTTGAGGACAGGGGCCTCCTTATGTTTGCAAGTATGTGTGTTGAGTGTAAGTTGAGGACAGGGGCCTCCTTACTTTGTGGTATGTACTGGACGTAAGTTGAGGACAGGGGCCTCCTTATGTTTGCAAGTATGCTTTATCCGTAAGTTGAGGACAGGGGCCTCCTTACTTCCCAATGTGTATCGTATGTGAGATGAGGACGGGAGCCTCCTTACGTTTGTAATGTGTGACATAGTTGAACCTTGATATTCTGCGCAGTTTTTCTTTGTTTAAGGTCGAGGGCGACCTTTGTGCAGAATGGCCGTGTCGGCGCTGAGAAGACAAACACAGCTGCAACGGCGCACGTGCGTCGTGCACGTGCGCAATGTGACATCATCGTACCACTCCATGAGTCAGGCGAGGTGGGGGACGAGTAATATAAGGTGGCGCGCTAGCGGGCACAAGTCAGTTTTACCGAAGCAGTCGCAGTGTCAACACCTCGGAATTGTGATGCGGATCACACCTGAGTCATAAATACAATTTATTGTGAAAGTTTATTAGTGAAACGATTAGTTGATTGTAATTTTGTATTAATAAATCAGTTATCAACAATATACTGAGGTTTTTGATACAACATGTCCGAGAATCGGTCAAGGTCCTGCCCGGATGACCTCATGAGGCCACTTGCCTTCACCAAGTCCTGGCTCCAGCCGAAATATACAATATACTGAATCATTATGAACTGATTTTAAAACCCACAAGTACGAACAAGAAGAAAAACGTAACATATACCTTGATTTTCAGTGATATCTGCTAAAGTACTTGCTAATCGTACGAGTATAAAGCATTCTGGTAGAAATATTCGTTTCAGTACCAGTTTCTAAACATACACTTAAAATGGTCGACTTCAATAGTTGTGTGGTAGAACCAAAGTAGGAATTATATACATTTTTGGTAACTATCTTTTGTGTCATCTCGAAACAACCAATTTATCATGTTGCACTATTTCTGAGTCCTATTATTTCCAGAGCCTGTCTTCATTCTATCGAAGAAAGGTAATAAATTGTTATCCCACAAAGGGAAGCGATATAGTCTGAAGGACCCAAGATCAGGCAGTAGTCAAGTATGGCGGTGCATTAAATGGGGCAAAGGTTGCAGAGCCAGAATCATCACTTTTAATGAAGAACCTCATTCTATTAATGATAAACATAACCACTAATATTGTTATTTATGTTAAATAATAAATAAGACTGCCTTATTTTGTAAAATGTTTGTGTGCCTTACAATAAATTTTACATTTTGATTAGTAACGTGTTTTCGTTTCATAAGACACAAACACTCACTTTATGAGGTGGAATAAATTGGGCTACAATTTATTTAAAATACGATTAACTTCAACTTAGGTTGGTACAAACTGTCCACACCGCCATTGCTACGTAGCGCACACAATAAGCACAGCATTAGATTGGCAATACGTCACCTCATTTTTACTAGCTGATTTTGATCCATTTGGGTTTTCCATTAGGGATTTCTCAGTAGCAGCCACAGAGGCTGGTGATTTGTGTCCGGCTGATGGCAATAAGCTCGCCCCCTATGACTGGCGAAATATGGGTGTCCTTTTAAAATACCTCTGCCGTTTATCTGTTCCATTGCGTTGACTTGTAAACATTATTCTTTGATTTAGCTTAACATCTGGAATCAAGTGCACAAATCTTTATTCCAGCTATGTTTCTGACGTCATCAAGATTCGGGAAACCGAAGTTGGTGTATAATGGACAGGAATACAACTTGTCTAATCCAAACTCCGGCGCAAAAAAAGTGTGGCGCTGCGTGAAGTGCTCCTCAATGTATCGCTGTCGCGGCATGCTCGGGACCATCGGCAATGATATTGTGACTACTAGGAAACACACTCATGATTAGAAGTAGGGAAAACATTTTAATATTATTGTTGGCTCTATTGCTCTTAGGTGGTCATTCACATCTCATTAAAATCTTATAAATGAAAATCTTCTTATAATTTTGCTTGATTCACAATCAGACCTATGACAATGACCTAACAGTGCACAAGTGTTGAAGACGCCTTATCAATATGTTTAATTTTCAATTTTCTGGCCTCATGTTTAAACACGCGATATAAATGAGGCCTTACCATCAAGGCCTCCACAGGTTAGCCCGGTTGAGCAGCTAACTATCTCAAGGTAGACCAATGAGAGGCTTTACAAAAAAAATACAACAGTTTGTTCAACAAAATCTGAAAGTTGCTTTCCCAATCAATACACGAATTAAAAATATAATTTAATGTTTCAATTAACAGGAGTTTCTCATTTGCACCTGTACCTCATTTTATATCTGCATTTCGCAAAGATTGTCTGGTAGGAAATGCCATTAGTGTTTGGTACAATTCGAGATGTTTAGGCACGCAATATTTTATTGCAGTCTGCTCGGGATATTGATTTAGCAAGCAGATTACTTACTTTGAAAGAAAAACAGATTATTAAGAACACATTTTTATAAATTTTGGTGGAAACTAGCTATCTTCTAATTTGTAAAAATAAACTTAGCAGGTAGAAAATACATAGTAAATACATAACTAATTATTTATACGGTTTCAATTATAAAGATTTTGCAGTTTTATGATAACTGAGTATTCAAGAAGAAAATACACAAAGCTCAAGTGGCTTCCTATATCAAGTACGTCTTGGCCGGAATCCTCATGTGTTATATTAGCGCTACAGTATTCTGTTCAATCCTACAACCCCCTCTTATCTAAAAGAATGTTACAAGTTTCTTCACACGTAATAAATGGCCATCGGAAAACCTGAAAATGTACTCTACCAGCTTCTACAATGTATCTTTTACAGTCGCAGTAGTACGGCTACAAAATGAATTGCCTGAGCCAGAGAGGTGCGCTCGAATGACTGAAAGTCTTATAGGCTTAATCCTGAATATTCCTACAATAGCCGTAAAGGCCTACCCACAGACATTTTTAGTGATGAGTGTAATACTATGAAGCACTAAACATATATTTTTCATCTAATGTCACCCGCTCCATGCTACAGCGAAAATAGTGTAGTAGTTTTACTGGTTTTGTCAATAATACTATAATATATGATACATTCATTTAGTTGACTTAAATATTCAGTTTGTATACATCGGAAACTATAACCTCAACAGCAGTGCAAACTATTAACTCAAAAGCTCTTTCAATGATATATTTTTTCCTTTACAGCTGTTTTCTCTACATCTCGGTGTGGCCGGCCCGTTATATTAATAGGGGTTTACAGGTTCAACAAGAACGATAGAAGCCGAGGCCTCAATGGTTATTGGACCTGCAGCAGAACAAGGAGTAGTGGCTGCAAGGCCACCATCACCACTTACAATAACGTTATCATCAAGTGTAGAAGAAACCACAATCATTAGTTGAACTCTGATGGTCGTTGTGCATAAAATATAAAATCAATATGGACTTAATTTTCAACTTTTGATCTGATGAATTTATTTAATAACTATGATTTACATGTTAATTTTCTAACACACTATCAATTTTGGCATTTTAGCCAACAGATGTGTGTAATTAGGTATTCGTCAGGAATTATTTGTAAAGTTTATGTTTATGCAATATTACATCAAATTGCTGTCAGAAAAACGCATTATTTATTTTTTAACTCAAAAACGTGGCGAAATATCTTTGTTAATGACAATTTCTCAATTTTGAATTTCAATTAAAACGATATGAAATGTTCACTCAAATATATAATTTTTGTTTAGGTTTAAGTTCTTTGGAGTATCTGGCACCCAGGCTTGCGTTGACAAGACTCGGTAATCCTGTTCTGCACATAGGAAACTGTCGCTACTACAAGAACAACAGAAGCAAAGGAATCAAAGCCGCATGGTTCTGCAGCAAAAGGAGCGCTGGCTGTCGAGCGTCCGTCCTCACAGCTGATGGAACTATCGTGCATGTTAAGAATAGGCATAATCATGACTTATGAGTACTTTCATCTACTTATCTTATCGCCAATCGAAAAAATGTGAAATGTATTATTGCAAGCACGTTGTGTCTAGCGAGAAGTAACTATGATATATAGTTTTTGGTTGCTTTATACATTTCCATTCTTGAAATTAAAATAAACGTTCTAAGGCTGTCGCCACATACGACTATGTTATTTACAAGAGTGAGTTAGGATCCCGTCATCATAAAAAAGATAAATAAATAAAATAATAGAATGAAAACATACTGAGTTTTGCATTTCATTTTTTATTTATTTTTGTATACTTTTTACCTATTAGATATATGTATAATCAATAATACACATTGTAGATGTCAACTTTTTGCAGACATCCTGTATTCGCAGACAAAAACTGGTCGACCGATTTTGTTAATAGGCAATTATCGTTACTATAAGAATAATAGATGTCGAGGAGCCAAAGCTACGTGGTTCTGCATGCGAAGCAGTAGACGAGGGGTGGACCATATTGGATGTAAGGCATCCGTCACAACTGTGGATGGAACTATTGTTCATTGTAAACATGCTCATAATCATTTGTGACCGGTGCCGTAAAGTGTTCGTTTTACTTAAACATTTCGTAAATTATTATAAAAGCCATGGTATTAAACAAATTGTGACATGTATATTATTTAGTGATTATTAGAAACTGCAGTAATAGTGATTAAAGTAATTAAAAAGTTTAGTATGTTAGTGAAAATATTTAATTAAAATAGGCACCTAGAAAAGAAGTGTTATTTGTGTGGTTTAAGATTGATCGGCATTTCATGAAGATTTACAACAGGCTATCGCTAGCAGCTTGAACCTTACTAAGGTTCAAGCTGCTAGCGATAGCCTGTTGGTTCCAGTAGCAAATGAAAAATACATCGCAGCCTATATAAATTTCATCGACTGGAAATGCAGCTCAAATTCCCGCTCATTTACAGAAGATGTATTTTTGGCTTACTTCAATGACCTGACAAATGAATACAAGCCTAACAGGCTGTGCAAGATCTATTCTATGTTGAAAACTCCTGTATGGACGAAACACGGCATTGAAATCAAGCCGTGTTCCAACCTGACTGAATTTATGACACTCAGACGGTTTAAAAAACAGAAATAGAAAGCAAATGACGTTGACAAGTTTTTGAAGGAAGCTCCGGATAGCGAGTACTTGGCTACAAAGGTTGGTTGAACTGCTGAAGGTCAACACATATAAGTCTACACAGGATCAGTATCGTTGAACTTGAGCTGTTTATCTGCCTAGCCTTTTCCCCAATTAGTTGTTTTCAGTCTTATAGAATCAAATCTGAATACTAGTATTTACTTGCAAGGACTGCCTATCTGACCTCAAATCAAATCAAATCAAATCATTTATTTCAACTAGACCATTACAGGCACTTTTGAATGTCAAGAAACAAAATGAATCTACAGTCCCGGTCACAAGGCATAATAACTTGTGAAAGTACTGTAGTTGCCCATTCCAAAGCGTTGATCTCTATGGAGAAGATTGGGCAAGAAACTCCATGGACACTCTTTTAAATTATAATATTTTTACAAAATCGTATTTACATCATTCATGTTGAGATTATACAAATATGTGAGAACGATGTAGAAAGACGTGCACAGTAAGAGCGTCCAGAGTAAATAAAAAGCAAAATTTAATTTTAAATCTAAATAAGTTAAAAATGAACCGTGGTAGCTAAAAAATTACCAGTCCCAACTGAAAGCGCCCGTTCACGAACATGACGTATGGATCAGCCCCATTCAGCTCGACCATTTTGAAGGGAGCTAAATGACCCGACACACCCGCCACTATCAGCGAGACATTTAAGTGAGCATGACACTATCAACCACCAGGGCTTTGTCAAGTCAATGATAATACATAGCACTCACATATGGGCTTAATAATTATACAATACTAGAGAATTGATTCTATACATTGCAAAGATAGTTTTACAATCTTCTGCAGCTTCCACTATGCTTCGGATACTAATTAATGAGTTTACTCCTATGCTTGTGGAGCAGGACTAGAATTGAGCCAAGCATTTTATCATTAATATAATCCCCCAACTTATAATATGCTTGCCTACATAGTGTGCGTTTAATACAAGATTTAAATTTCGTTTCATTCAGTTGAAGAATGTGGGGAGGTATTTTATTGTAGCATTTCAAACAGTACCCCATGAAAGATGAGTCTACTTTAGCTAACCTGAAACCTGGTTGAACTAATTGTTCCCTATTTCTAGTATTATAATTGTGCCTGTCACCTCATTTACTAAAAATATGCAAGTTTTTCCTGACATACATGATGTTTTCATAAATATATTGACAAGGTACTGTCATGATGTTAATATCCTTAAACTGTTCCCTTAAAGAATCTCGCCTACGTAGGTTATATATGGCTCTGATGGCTCTTTTCTGCAGAATAAATATAGACTCGATGTCTGCAGCCCGTCCCAAAAGTACCGTACCGTATGACATTATACTATGAAAATAACTAAAATAGACTAGCCTCGCGGTATCTACATCAGTAAACTGACGGATTTTTCTAACAGCATATGCTGCTGAACTAAGGCGTCCTGCAAGAGATGTTATATGCGGACCCCATTGTAGCTTTGAATCGAGTGTTATTCCCAAGAAAACAGTTTTTTCGTCGAATTCTAGTTTCTCTTGATTGAATACTATGTCACACTCATTGTTTTTGACATTTGGTAGAGCAAATCTTATACACTTCGTTTTTTTCCTATTTAATACTAAATTATTAGCGGTAAACCAATTATGTACCTGCATTAGGGCATTATTTACGTCGTCAAGATTTGTGGCACGTCTGTTTATCTTAAATATTAAAGAGGTATCGTCAGCAAACAACACCATTTGTGGTTGGTTTTTAAATAAATGGGGTAGATCATTAATATATACTAAAAAGAGGAAGGGACCTAATATCGATCCTTGTGGTACACCCATCTTTACATTTAAACCCATTGAATTGACACCATTTATTTGTACTTGCTGCTGTCTATCATTTAAATACGATTTAACTAAACTAAGGGCAAGTTTCCCTAGGCCGTAATGTTCAAGTTTTAAGAGAAGGGTTTCGTGGTTCACGCAATCAAATGCTTTTGAGAGGTCACAAAAGATCCCTATGGCATCCTGTGCTTCTTCCCACGCAGTAAATATGTGTTTTAATAGGGTGACACCGGCGTCAGTCGTACAACGTCCTTTGGTGAAACCATAGTGTTTCTCATGTAAGATTTTATTGGCGTTAAAGTGGTTGAGCATTTGGTTAAGCATTACCGTTTCAAACACCTTGCTAAAAACCGGCAAAACGGATATGGGTCTATAATTATTGGTGTCTTTACTGTCCCCAGATATGAAAAGTACCTTGCTGTATTTTATAAGGTCCGGGAAGACTCCTTGGTCCACACACAAATTAAATATTAAGGCTAAGTACGGTGCTATAGTCTCAATGATAGCTTGACAAACTTTAATAGACAATCCCCAAAGGTCTTCGGTTAATTTGATTTTTATTTGTTTAAAAGCTTTAATGACTACAGTGGGGTTAATATGCTTAAACTGAAACTCAACCGGGCATGGTAAAACGTTTGCTCTTAATCCTCTTCAACCCAGTTAGTATTGGGTAATACAATTGAAACTCGAAAATGGTGCGCAATTCTAAATATTATTACGACATTCCTTCGTCTTGTGATAAGCTAGTGAAAAGTAGCTTACGGTGAAGCGGCTACGGCAGACTAAGCTGATCCGGCAAACTTTGGATGACATCTGATTGATGTCGAGACAAGCAAGAGAAGCGATGCCAACCCACCCGGTGTAGATTTTTATTCGAAAAGAAAATGTAAATGTGTCCGATGATTTTAATCAGCTTTTACGTTCTATGTTGTTGTAATTAGCAATACGCAATAAGGGTTTTTCTTTTTACAGGTTGCGTTAATATTCGGAATTGCTGGTGAATGTAGAGGTGAGGAACTACGTAACATTTCTACAAATGACATTGACACTCACGACAAAATGCTTTTAGTCAGGGTCGCCCATACTAAACAAACTTAATGATCATTTTCTATTCACAGTCTTTATTATAAAATAGTAATGAAATAGAAAGCTCTTTGTTCGCCAAAAGCTAAAAAAGAACTTTTTTTTCAAAACTATCTAAAAGGAAAATGTATGGCTCAAACTATTGGTTTACAGAAATTTAGTTCCATGCCAAAGGATGTTGCTAAGTTTTTGGGATTGCCTGATGCTAATTCTTACACTGGGCATGTCTTCCAAGAACTTCGGCTACGTTAAAGGTTAATTTTGGAGCGTTATTGCTTAAAAACGTCATGTTAGGTAATGATCAATAAAAGTCGCAGAATTTTATGTAAGTTACTTCATTACATTCGCTATTTGCTTGTTGATTTACTTAATCTTGTTAACATCACAATTTTTGATGCCTCCTAAAATGATAAGGTAAAACTCCAGTCAGTCAAAGTTCTACTAGCTTACACACTTAAGGTCGATTCACGTGAAAGCGAGTGAGTAGCGAGAGCTACTACAGCGAGGCAACGGCGGGCCACAAGCGGAGAAACGGCCCGCTGTAACTAGCCATGCTGATCCCGTGCCGTGCTTATACGTGGGTCTCGAGATGTGCTTGCTATACCTTTATGTTGAACAAATGTGGTTTTAAAGGTACATACTACTGTTATTATATTGCAGTAAAGCATTCTTATTCGAATTAAATGTTTGCTTCTTCAGGTATTCATTGCAATACTGTTTCTGATTACACATGAGTTTAAAATAAATTACTTTGAAAAAAATTGGCACTTTTTATTTTGTCGAATGCCGATACAGTTTCAGAACAAACATTTTATTACAAGTTTTAAAATTATAAATTTAATCTTTTTAGTTCTGATATACACTAAAACGCGCTATGGTAAGCCAGCGATCCAGATGGGGAAGTACAGGTTTAACCGGAATAACCGCAGTTCTGGAGCCAGATCCTTGTGGATCTGTTGCAGGAACAGCATGGGATGCAGAGCCACCATCACTACCTTCAATGACGTCGTAATTAAACAAAAATGTGTGCATAACCATTGAAAGCCAATTTTACCAATGAATCTGATCGTGAACAGGTCACATAAATCTGGAGTAACTAGTCAAGAGCATAAGCTTCTGAGTGAGGTTAAAATGTACTGATCGCGTTCAGAATCTTTGGTGAACGTCGTATTGAGAGAAATTGAGAGCAGCAGCTTAGCTTGACCGCTGGACCTTGCGTATGAGTGGTGGCCATTAAAACAATCGGCGGCGTTTAGCTCGAACGTGGGCCTTTATCGCTGGGTATTTAAAGTTACCAACGCACTTCATCCGTTGGGTGACGGTTGTTAACTAAACACAACGCAATTCGAACCGCAGTAGGTACCAATAGTGTATCACTGAGCTCCTGTGGGCGAAACGGCGATGGTGGATACCGAGCTTAGGGCCAATATCATAGCTATAGAGCATAGACGGCGCGATAGTGTTCCACGCGCGCCTCAAAGAGATGTCAGCAAAGCAGAAAGGCCTGCCAGGGCCACTGCCTGCCGGGGTTGCGGGTTGTTTGAGAGGGATACCGTGGAACCGGAACGTAAAGGGCGATAGTAGGAACATGGGTGGGTTTCAGTAGGTACAAGTCTGACACTCCCCCCAGTTCCGCCCGGAGCGGAGAAGTTATTTGATGATTTCACATCCGCAAAAAAAACAATAAAATTGAACACGATGTAAACTATACAGCTCAAAAGCTGCTTGCTGTTGCCAGTGTCATCGTTACTATGGAATATTAACACTGGCAGCTTTGTACGGAACCTTTTTGGAGATACTTCATCATACATTTGATTGGTTGGTTGGTCAAGCTGTGCTTATGTCTTATTTGACACGCATTTCTATTTATGTACGAGTTTCTTCACTTAATTTTGTTTATATTTTCTTGAAACAGACCGTCCTCAAAGAGTGATTTGTGCTTTCATTAGGAAATAAATAATAATTAGGAACTATCTTATGGACTTGAAAAGTTATTTAAGATCGTGTACAATCGTAGAAATAATTATGCAATGTTCTCCCTTTTTCATATTTTGAGCAGTACATTTCTTTTCATTTAGTGTTTTTTTTATTAGTTCTAGTTATATTGTCAGTTTTTAATATATTATTATAGTTTGAAATTTGATTTTTATTATTTATAACCGATTTCGGTATTTGAGATCGGTAAATTCTAGTGAAAGTTTTAAAGAAAGATACCATCTAGACATATCTGGATCTTAGTATGGCTTCCAAAAATAGAAATTTCTGATGTGCCCTTTTTACCTGGACGTATTTAATAGCAGAAATTTGTAAAATACGAGTTCGACGAGGTCTTACGTCATCCCGCTATGGCCGCTATCGATTAGTCACGATTTGATCCCGGAAGCGAACACAATGCGTCGCCCGCGACATATAATTAACTAGCTTTTGCCCGCGGCATCGCTCGCGTTAAATTTGGGGTAACCCAGTACTCCTTTCCTGATTTGCAGGTGACCTGCTGCTACCTGCAGTTTTAGCCCTTGCGCTTTATTGATTTGTAATAGCAAAGCTAAGTTTTCCCTTTAATTCCCTCTTTCTCCCTCATATCTCACTTTTTTTAAATAGCCTTTGTCCGTCTCCTGGGTCCCAACTATCTCTGTACCAAAATTCATCAAAATCGGTTTAGCCATTAAGGCGTGAAGAGGTGACAAACAAACAAACTCACTTTCGCTTTTATAATATTTGTAAGGATTTCTCCATAACTCGTATTCGTTACAGTTAGCAGTTGCTGCGGATCTGTTGACGTTAAGGACACATAGTCTCAAAATATGCTTGTGGTTGATTTCTTTTACTTGAATTTGATTATTATATTTTGCAGATGCAAAAATTTTGCTCACTAATAGAGGTACTCCGCTTCTTCAGATCAAAGAGCATAGGTACAATTGTAAACGGAAACTTGGTGGAAGGATCTATTGGGTATGCAATAAGGCTCCACAAGGATGCAGGGTCTCCATCGTGACTTATGATGACGTCATTATCAGAGTCAAGAATGAACACAACCATCCATAAGGAAATGTAGATTTCATGATAAAAACAAATGTATTAAGAAAAACATTCCTTTATGTTCACTGCAATTTCTGGAAACTAGGTTATGTTTTACATAAAGTAAGTGTAATTAAGAAGTAGTGTTTAAAGCTATGCAATTTTCAAATAGAATCATCGGTTTGGTTTATAATGTACTCGTAGTTTCACAAACAGGCACACGACACAAGTGGCGATCGTAGCGTTCGTAGCAATGAGCTACGGCGTAGCACTAAGCGTAGCGAGGCACTTCTATGAGAATACTGTTGTATTCATAAAATATTGACTAATAGAGGCTGCTTGTTTTATTATTTTACATTTTGTCGTGACTGCAACCCTCAATTTTGAAATAGATTATCAGTAAATCATGAAATATCATAACTATCAATCGTCTATTATGTTTTGGCATGGAAAATAAAATAAATAAAAATAAACTTTATGGTTTTTTCTTTGCCTTCCTTTTCTCTAAAAACAAGTTGACGAGACAATCCACACAAATATTCAATGTAAATGTACCTCATTCCTTAACACATTTCTAAAGCATTAATTTTACTTTCATGTTTCGTTTACCACACCCAAAATTCACTTCCATACATGACTATAGACACCAGCATACCACTCTGTGAACCAAGTGAAGCCTTGTTTTATTAAACATAATCTTAACTATATATTATTGTCTAAAGAAAACAGAAAAAAGTTAATGAAATAGTCCTTTATCACTTTTTTGGACAGCATATATGATAAAACCCCGCTGTCATAACGTACTTACCTTTGTGCACTTTAGTATTTTATTGTATTAGAATAAACTTTCTAAAATATTGTATCACCTCTAATCAAATCATTTCCGTAGTTTATTAATTGAATAGCTACTTATGAAAACATTTTTTTTATAACATATATATTTTTTTAGCTATCTATTTATGTGGCTAAGAAGCAAATAAAGAAGGATTACGTTAACATATGATTTTTATTGTTTTCCACATGCGGTCGGAGGAGAATATACCTGCATTTTTAATATTAGTAGCTTCCGCACGCGGCTTCGTCCACGTGGCATAGTTACTTTGGGCTTACGCTACCTTTAACCCGCGTAATGATCGAAAAATAATATTTTTCTCTCCCCTCTTTCTCCCCCTTTTATCACTTTTTTTTTAAATTAGCCTATTTCCGTCTCTAGGTCCGTCCCAACTATATCTGTACTAAAATTCATCGAAATCGGTTTGGCCATTTAGGCGTGAAGACGTAACAAACAAACTCACGCTTTTATAATATTAGTAAGGATAGTAGGATGTCAAAGATTTTGGATAATTTTTGCAGGTAGTTAAGTATTGTTTTTACAATGATATCCTTTTGAGCAACATTATTTGTTTACTTGGCAAATATTTTATGATTATTTTATTTAACATTAAAGTATTAAAGTAAAACGTTAGTCTTTTTATGAATCCGTAGGCAAACATTTGAATATAAATAATGCTGTGTCAATCAATGGATGGTTTGTATGTATGATAGGTTAATTTCTTAATACTGTTGTTCATTATTTATACTACGGTTTAAATGTTTTCCTTATTTAGGTAATACAGTACTAATAGAAGATTTTAGAAATAGACTGACTCTCTTTTAACCCCCAATTCATCAATATTCTTCTATCTTTTACAGTTTTTTACGAAAACTGCTGCGGCAGGACCTATCTGTGGTACAAAGGTTTCTGGTACCGAAAGTACAAGGAGCTGGGGACTACTATCTGGTGGGTCTGCTACAAAAGATCCTCGTTGAGGTGCAGCGGCTCCATCATCACAGATGCGGGGATACTGGAGTATGTCTCTAGTCATTCCCATGAGCAGAATGTTTGGCAGAAAGCTTTTAATGGGCTACTCAGCTGAAGATTAGAGTAAATAATTGCTGTTTTAATCAGAATTGTTTGTAATAATGATACTTAGTAATACGACAGAACAGTTCTTGCCTTTTGTTTTAGCAAGCACTGTTGTTTTAATCTTGTTGATGCGCTGTTCAGACTAAACGGTGTCAGCTCTCAGTTAAGACATAAACATAAATATCAGATAATAAAAGTACTGTCAACACGAAGAACGTTCTATATTTTTATACTATTTTCGCTGGATAGATTGCTATAATGAGAGTTTTTTTACGGTTATGATAAGCAGGGTAAAGCCTATAATCACATAATAATAATTAAAAATAATCCACCTATATAATAATGAAAATCACCCTATAATAACGTTCTAGATTGAAGAGAAATGGTACATTTAACTAATGTCACCTTGCTACAGTGAAAACAGTATAGTCAATAAAGAGACGTTTAGTTATAAGAGTGGCGTTGTATTTGCTTAAATAGTGTTGCGTTTATTCTACTGTTAAACGGAAAGGTTTTGAGGAACTTCGAAAATTGACATTTGTGTCTTGTCAATGTCAATTTAAATTTGGCAGCGGAACCCTAAAAACAGATGTAGTGCTCGAGTTGAAGTGATCTCGTTCTTTGTAAACTGTAAATGTATGTAACATTTACATTACATTTGAACAGGGTGGAAACTCCTGACTGTTTTTTTAAAACAGTTTCCAATCCTGAATCTAGATCTACCACATTCTTGACATAGCATGTTAAAGGCGCTTTCAAAACGCTTGCTCCTGCAGACTTAGTTTAGAACGTTATCCATCTCAGTCCGGTATCCGGATTACGATCTGGTTTGTTCCAACGCACCTTACACCACGACACTTCTCAAGGAACTTTAGGCGCTTGCATCGCATTTTCTTTGATTCATTGTTTTGTTTTATTTAATTTTTGAAGGTTCTGTATTTGGCCATATACCAAATGATCCTACATAGGTACATACATAGCTGCAATTCGATGCTTATCATAGTTGGTACTCGAATCTAGTTTCAATACCACTTCCATGCTGCAGAGATGTTGTAGAATGGTACATACAATTCTGTAAAAAAGAAAGCAGAATCAATCTTCTCCTTCTCTACTGGAGTCTTTCAATTAATTAGTTTCAGTATTCTATATGAAATATATTGCACTGATTTTCTGATGTACGTTATGAACTTTTGTCAATAAAATATGTACCGTATGTAATATATTGTCTGTAAGTTTCAAATATGTGATTAAACTTTTCAGTGTTTTTCATAGTTTTATTTATATCTTTGCACTTACTGTTAATATTAAAAAAGTGGATATGCATAGGGAATACATCTTTAGAACTTACAATTTATTTTCTTTAAACATGAAGTCCGAAAACAGTATTTTTCTTTATTCGGTCGGTTCACACAAATGTTTTACTGTGTTCTTTTTTCAGGATTGTACATGACGGAATGTAATGGGAAAACCTACATACATTGTGATGGATACTCATACGCAAGAAACGGGGTTTCCGGCAATCGAAAGTTCTGGATCTGCACAAGTAGATACTCTAAGAGGTGCTCTGGTTCCGGAGTGACATATGAAGGATTCTTCATTAAGAAGAAGGGTCATACACATTGAGTGGAATTTTAAGGAGTTAAGTTTGGTAGCTTAATAAATATATCGGAATGAAAATAATTAGTTTTCATAATCAATGGCAATTTTGCCACAAAATAATAGGGGAAAATATAAACTATGAAGGATCGGTCAAACCTGTTCGTAAAAATTGCGGATGCGGCTCGGTGTAGAGATTTTCGTGCTCATAATTTGTCGGTATCTAGTGAGAGAACAAGTTATCGGCCTGAACGATCACTTGTTCTCTCACTGTTAATGTTGTAACTGACGTCTGAAATGTGGCGCACTTATTAAGTGTTTGTTGGAATTTTACAGAAGCGACATACATAACTACAGAAACGGGCAGAAGATATCTTGAATGCGATGGATACCTTTACAGAATAAATCAAATCGGAAATAAAAAGATCTGGTGGGTCTGCACTAAGAGAGTTTCGGAAAAATGCTCCGGATCTCGTGTGTCTATAGGCCAGCGGTTTTTGAAGCATAAAGGACACACGCATTGACCAGTCCAAGATATTTCTACTAATCTATGATCTTAAAATCCCTTTTTCACATGTAACAAGGCAGTATATTGGGACCTCCCTTGTTCTTATTGTACATTAACGATCTTCCAAATATTATTAACCATCTTTGCGTAATGTATGCTGATGACGCAACTATATTTATATCAAATGAATACTCTAATCATCTTGTCTACGAAGGAAGTGAAATAAATAGAACTTTAATAACTGTGACAGATTGGTTACAGTCAATAAATTTAAAAGTCAATGCCACAAAAACGAAATTGGTTCAATTTAGAAATTATAAAAGTAAACAAAATAAATTGAATGTAACCATGTCTGATACAGTGATTGAAGAAGTCAATAATACAAATTTCTTAGGAGTTACAATTGACCAACATTTAAACTGGAAGGCACATATAGAAAGAATTAATACAAAAATATCTGGCAAAAACTACGAATTTAACTGTTACTAGAAGTGCTTATTTTTGGAAATGTATACCCACTGTTAACTTATGGTATAATATATTGGGGGAACTCGACAAACGTACAATCTACATTCATTCTCCAGAAAAAATGTCTAAAAACAATGTATAACATGCACAGTACCGATTAATTGAGAGATGTTTTCAAAACGGAGGGTTTCCTGACACTGACTGGTATTTATATACTTGAATTATGTTTATTTGTTAAAAACAAAATGCAATATTTTAATTTTAAATCTAAATCTAAAAGAAACATTCGGAAACAATATAAATATGATATTAATTTACCAGCTATCAACAATATGATGTATTATAAAACTACATATGTAACCGCTTTTACCACCAGCTATTAAGCAATTGAATGGAAATACGTTTAAAAATAAATTGAAAAAAATGTTAATTGATAATGTATTTTATAATCTGCATGAATTTTTTGCTAAAAAATAATATTTTGTATGTCACTAAATCTCATAAAATACTATTGCATATCCGACTTGGGTAGACTGTTGGAACCAAAAATGTAATGTTTATCAATAAGAACTTCATGTACACAGTTACGCAATAAATATATCTTTATCTTTACCAATAATGAAAATAAGTGTACCACGATTTTATTTTAATTCAATAAATAAATGACATAGAAGGCATACAGATAAATGTAATCTTTCGATTTAATGATGTTGGGTAACAAAATAACCGACACAATTTTAAAACAAAACTGTCATAATATTACCTTTTTTCGGCAGTTGTGGTCATGCAGGATTGTGGTGGGAACTCATACTTATGGTTCCATGGATACCGATACTCGAAGAGCAGTATATCTGGAGAGAGGACCTGGTGGGTTTGCAGCAGACGCAAGACTATGAGATGCCCTGCGTCCATCGTCACATTCAATGGCAACCCGATAGAGATCAGTGTCAAGAAACACACGCATAAGAATTATTGATACCTGGATTCATATGCAATAAAATTGTTAATTATGCAAATTAGCTTGGTGTTTTAGTATGTGTGTTAACATTTACACAACAAATTAAAGTAATATTATGGTAACGTAGTCAGAGTTCATTAGCGATTTTTACGTACCTAAACGATTCAATTGTAAGCGCTGAGCTTAAGCGTTGAAAAGCCAACAGTACCCTGTTGAATTTCCAACGCTTAGCTTAGCACAGTACATTTGGGATTTACATGGTTTTGGTGATCATGGGCCGTTTAACTATACATAAAAAAATAAGCTCATGTTAACCTCTTGTTAGCTACATTAAATTTTTATATAGTACCGTATTGGTGCTACTGAATTAATTGCATGTTTTCTTTTAATTAATTAAACTAAATGTTCTAGTCATAGATTTATTACTCTTATATTGTTGTAAGCGTGCTGTATGCAGTTATTTAAAATCTGTTGTGATTTTTAACATCAATGTTTTGAAATTGTATCAAATGTTATAGTTGTAAATTGTTGAAGAATAAAGTTTTATAAAGATTAATTCAAGTTTATTTTGAGTATCTCGGAAAATAATACTTAAAATAAAAAATTACTACGGCTTGAAATATTGACTGACCCTAAAAAAAAAACTCGCGATTTACCTTATTTAAGCATAGCGTTTAAACTACGGTAGACATATTTGTAAAATTTTTGGGTTATTTTGTGATGAAATGGTAAAATTAAATTAAATTATATAAGATAATGTCATATTATGTATGTTAAAATATTCTTCTTTGATTTGAACTGAATCTTTGAACGACAGTCAGCTCAAAAATCTGGTCGACGAGTATTTCTTTTAATAAATCAAATCTTAATTGGGACTGTCTGAAAAGAGTGCGCGATCGTAGATTTGTTAGTCAAGAATTGTAGCTCATAGCGTTTTTTAATATGATTAATATTTTATATTTAAACACTTGACTGACATAAAATAATGAGTTAATTCAATTTCAGATGCTTTGATGATTCCAACTAAAAGAGGAGCTATGAAATTGTTAATGGACGATGCTGTGTTCATTAGAAATAAGAAATGGGGTGACAGCGCTTACTGGACGTGTCGCCGAAGGCCGTATGGTTGCAAAATGACGGTACTTACCATTGGCACAAATGTCACGAAAGTTAGGGGAGAGCATTCTAACCACTAGTGAACACTACGTAGTATGTACTAGTGTAGCCAACATAATCGGAATACCGAACGAAATCACTATGACAACTAACAAGATCTGTAAAAAGACTTTTTTTTAATTATATAATAGAGGTTTATATAATAGGGGTTTTTTAAATTATTGTTTATCGGAAATCATGATGGCATTTGTGGAGATGTGCCCATAAGTCGAAAAACAACTAGAGGGTTTTAAATAAGTACCAGTGCCTATGTGTTTGTGTTTTCTTTAACTAAAGTTTTGTAAACGATTAATGTGCGCTGTGGAAATTAGTTAGTCATATGAAACCTGTGGTTTCTTTATTTAGTAAATACTTTGGTCCACAGTTGTAATTATCAAACACTAGCAGTGCCCAGCGGCTTCACTCGCTGCTCAGTTCCTCACTGTCGTAGCGTGATGTCATATAGCCTATAGCCTTCCTCGATAAATTGCCTATCTAACACTGAAAGATTTTTTCAATTCAAACTTGTAGTTTCTTAGATTACGGCGGTTAACCATTTTGTTAATCTTCAGCCATAGTATTAAGTATAGCTAACAGTTTTTTGGGTAGGTAGGTACCGCTACATTGTTATTACTGAACATGTTACTTTTCAAATTTTACCGTTAATAAAGTATATATTAAACAATAAATAAATTAGTGAATATGTAAACGTATCAAAGAGAAAAAAACACAGTTTAGAAAGAAAAAAAACTAGTAAGTTCTACTAACACTTAACACTGTTTTTTTTTTTTTTAGAACATGTAGTACTACGAACACCCCGAGGGGGAATGAGGCTACTACTGGAAGATGAAGTTTATGTCAGAAATAAGACGATGGGAGAGCACTCTTACTGGGTATGCAGCAGGAAGGCCCGCGGCTGCAGAGTCACCGTTCATACACATGGAGTTAATGTCATTAAAATTAAGGGCGAGCATAGTAACCATAACATGATGTAAATGTAAAGTCTAATGGTACAAAGGTCTTTTGACGTTAGAATGACATTGACAGAAGAGCACTATTGAACACCATTAAATCATTTCAAAAAACATAGTTTTGTGGCAACATATCAAATGATTTTCATGTAGCTCTACATGGAAAATCGATTATGTTTCTCACTGTGAATGGGTTTTTCGTTTTTTTTTCTATTCTTCATCATTATTCTGCTATTATCCCATATTATTCGGGGTCAGCATGTCTTCTTCGTCTATACTCGTAGTTTCATCAGACAACTCCTTTCTTGCCATATTTCTTTTTCTTCTATTGCGACGTTTAATTGTATATAGGGCCTTACTTGCTGAAATTGTACACTTGCCAGTTAAGATTGTTTAGTTTTAAAACCGACTGAATAATTGGTTAGGAATTTCCTTCAAGAAACTTTGGATTTTGAGTGAAAGTGTTTTCGCTATTGGCGTTGTACGATAGGTTGCTGTTTAACCAAATATTCACATTTACTTATTAACGTATCTTGATGTTCTCTTATAATCTAATATATAAAGTTCTCGTGTCACAGTGTTAGCTAACATACTTCTCCCAAACGGCTGGACCGATTTGAACGAAATTTTGTGTACACATTGGGTAGGTTAGAATCGGCAAACATCTATTTTTCATACCCTTCTCTAGAAAAGGAGCTGAGCAGCGGGTGAAACCGCTGGGCACAGCTAGTATGTATATAAGACTGATATTTTAGTTGTATACCAAAATAATGTTTCGTTCCTAAAACATTGGAATTTGGTGAACAACTCATAGCATTATATAAAGTTTTCAGCAGTTATTTTTGTCTTTTGAGAACGCAAAAATATGTATTTAGAATGATGGTTCTTTTATAAAAACTAGACCAAAAATTTGATTGTTGTTTAGTTCTTAATGAAATACATTTATTTGTTATGAAACTAGTTTTTTTGGTTACAAATTCTAATGAACGATGTTTTCAATCGGTTCACCGTGTGTTAGTTTTGTGCTGCAAGCGAGTATGTTTTGTTATAGTGCACACGTTTCAAATGTAAAATATGTGTGAATGTGTGCGTGAATTTAGCCCAATGAAAGTCTTAACTCTTGTATGTGCAGTACAGTACAGACGAATTTTCGTTTTGTAATAACCTTATTTTTTCAGCGAATGCTCTTGATTTTGTGTTTACTGAACGTGGTGCGTATTCTCTCATGTAAAACGGCAGTCAATACTGCAGAACAAAGCCCGAGGTGACAAAAAGTAGTGGGTTTGTGAAAAATTGTTTGATGGTTGCAAAGTGATCCTCATTCTATCAATACTTTATAGAACACTAGCTTTTGCCCGCGGATTCGCTCGCGTTAAATTCGGGGTAACACAGTTCCCCTTTCCTGATTTGCAGGTAACTGGTACTTGTAGTTTTTGCCCTATCGCCTTATTTATTGTAATAGCAAAGCTAAGTTTTCCCTTTTCTTTCCTCATTTCTCACTTTTTTTGAAAAAAAGTTAGTCTATGTCTGTCTCAGGGTTAGAGTCCCAACTATCTCTGTACCAAAATTCATCAAAATTGGTTTAGCCATGTAGACGTGAAAACGTAACAAGCAAACTCACTTTCGCTTTTATAATATTAGTAAGGATTAAGGGTGAACACATTCAATGGGTAGTGCTTTACGGGATAAGAATTTTAGCCGTTAGTAGGTAACATTATCATTTCTGTCTACCTTTTTCGACAATACAAGCGTGGCGTTGTGTATTTGTCAGAATTTTTTTATTATTTGTGTATTTTTTATTTTAAATTTTCCGTTGTTGCTACTTATAAAGGGTGTAAAAGTACTCTTGACGAAGCCGAAAGAACATGTTCTCACCGTCATTACGATATTTTCGTTCTAGACCATACCTAGGAACCTTCTAGTTATGGAGATATTTGACCAAGTTCCATCTATTTCTCATGTCTTTTTTTAAATCCAAGTTAAGTTACGTTAATACTGGAAACCAAAACAACATTTGAAAAGGCTAGACAGATAATGATAACGTCCACTCCTTTTCGCGGAGAGAAGGTGTGTCCCAGTGGGAACGCTATAGGAAATAACGCACGTTTAAATTTATGTTTTTTGATATCAAAACATGTTTAAATATTAAATACATACCTACTTGTTTAAATTAGGCAAGTTACGAATGGTATATGTTAACTTAACATTGTTTTACATTTTAATAAACATATAATTATAATTTCAGCGTTTTTCGGGACAACAACGTATGGCAAGCGTTGCTTATACATCGGGTTAAACAGGTATACTGTACATCAAAACGAAGGATCGAAGACCAGGTGGCGGTGTGTAAAGAAGAATAACGGCTGCCAAGCGTTCGTGATGACCATCAACAATATCATCATCAGACAACGAGAAGATCATAATCATGAGTAAATTGTCATCAGTTATTGTAATCTACAGATATTTTAGCAATGATAAATGATAAATGATGTTTATTTTGCAAGTAGGTTTTCACAAACACTTTTACACGTCTTTTTTTTAAAACTAGATGAGGCCGGTGTTTCGTACCCGACTACTCTGAGAAGAAACAGCCGAAACAAACTCAGAGGTCATAGTCTCTTTTAATGTCCAGACAAAAAATCTTGGTCAACTTACATGAGGACTATGCAGATTAGTGTCTGAAGTGGTCTTTTTAAGAAAGCACCACACAGATTGAGTAGACCTGTCCAGTCAGTGCAAGCATTTGTCAGTTATCGTGTAGCTCGACTCATAGCCCAAGGAGCTCAACGAAACGACGAACAATACCAAAAAAAGGACATTGGTGAAGGTCCCTAATAGTACTCAACTGCCAGACAATCGTCAAAAACAAACAAAGTAAATAAAAATTATGATCGACATGGTCCTCACATTCACAATAAACAACTACAGACTAGAAAATATGTACAAAATAAATTAATGAGATCATAATGATCTCATAAAATGTCATAATAAAAAAAAAAATGTAAAATTAAATAAAAAAAAATAAATAATAAAATATAAAACAAAGTAAATATCAATGTCAAATATTAAATGTCAGTGTATAGAATAAAGGAATAAACAATAAATAATTGGAACAAAGGAAAATTTTGACACTCACTGAGTAAATTAAATTGGAGCAGCTTAATCCCAAGCCTTTTTATCTTCAAGGTAATAATTAATATTATAGTAAGCTTTAAGAGCTAACTTACGTTTTACAAAAACTTTAAATTTATTGAGGCTTAGTGTTTGAACGTCGTTTGGGAGTTTGTTATAAAAACGTATACATTGGCATGTGAACGTACCCCCTATTTTTTTGAGCCTCGTTGCCGGGACAACAAATTTGTGTTTGTTCCTCGTATTTATGTTGTGGATATCACTGTATTTTTTAAACAATTTTATATTTTTATGCGCGTACAAAAGATTTTCGTAAATAAACTGAGAGGGCACAGTAAGTATATTAATTTCTTTAAATTTTTCTCTGAGGGAGTGTCTGGGACTTAATTTATAAATTGAACGAATTGCCCTCTTTTGCAAAATAAAAATTGTCTGAATATCGGCGGCATGACCCCACAAGAGAATACCATACGACATCACACTGTGGAAATAACTAAAATAAACTAAACGGGCTGTCTCTAAATCAGTTAAATCACGAATTTTTCTAACGGCGTATGCTGCAGAGCTTAGTTTTTTTGACAACTTATCTATATGAGGGCCCCACTGAAGCTTAGCATCCAAGGTTAAGCCTAAGAACACTGTGTTATCTTCCGGTTTCAACTCTTCATCCTTGATTACTACACTAGTTTCCACTTGTCTAACATGAGGTAACGTAAACTTAATGCATTTGGTCTTTTTCTCATTTAGAAGTAAATTATTAACGTTAAACCAATTAACGACCTTTGCTAGAGCGCCATTAACATCGTCAGTAGCTAGCTGCTGACGTTTTAGTTTAAATAAAAGAGAAGTGTCGTCTGCAAACAACACTACATCATGATTATCCTTTATGAGGTAAGGCAAGTCATTTATATAAATAAGAAACAAAAAAGGGCCAAGAATTGAGCCTTGTGGTACTCCCATTCTTACTACAGACCCGGGAGATCTTTTCCCGTTAACATCAACTCTCTGAATCCTACCACTCAAATATGACGTAAGAAGATTCAGAGAGGCGTTCCGGATTCCGTAGTGGTGTAGTTTCCTGATTAATGTTTTATGGAGAACGCAATCGAAAGCCTTGGATAAATCGCAAAAAATGCCCAAAGCATCGCATTTATCTTCCCAGGCATTATAAATGTGTCCTAAAAGTTCAACACCTGCATCAGTAGTTGAACGACCCTTTGTAAAACCGAACTGTTTATTATGCAATAACTTATGTTTATTGAAAAATCTTTGCATTTGTTCTAAAATTATTTTTTCAAAAATTTTACTAAATGTCGGTAGCACTGAAATTGGTCTATAGTTAGTTGGGTCTGATGTACTACCCGATTTAAACAATGGTATTATTTTACTATTTTTCATTAGATCAGGAAACTCACCACGGTCAATACAATCATTAAATATAACAGCTAATGAAGGAGCTACAATAGTTATAATGGACTTAGCAACGTCCACAGAATGACCCCATAGATCAGCGGTCTTCTTAACATTTAACATATGAAACGTTTTAATTATATCATTACAATTGACATGTTGAAAATTAAATTCGGAATCATGGAATGGAACGTTTTCTTTTAGTAAAGCATCTGCAGCAGCAGGTGACGAGTCTAGCGATTTAGTAGTCGAAACAGGAATATCCGTAAAGAAATTTTCAAAGGCTGTAGCAACTTGAATATCTGATTTTATAATATTATCGTCGATAGCAAGGCTGTAGTCACCGTTTCGCTTGCAAGACCTTCCTGTTTCGCTATTAATAATGTTCCAAGTGGTTTTAATTACGTTACTACTATTTTTAATTTTTGAACTCAAAAAACGTGACTTAGCTATAGTACAAACTTTTTTAAAAACTAGAATAATTCTTAACATATAAATTAAATTCTACAGTATTAATACAAATTCTCTCTTCATACAGCTCATATAGCCGTTTTCTACTTTTATGAATACCAATGGTGGCCCAGTCATTGAAAGAAGCGTTATTATTAACCGAAATAGTCTTAGGAACAAAAGTGGTATTAAACTGTGTGGAATACATACTAAAAAAATTGTTATATTGTTGATTGGGGTCATCATTAGTTGACAAAAGTGGTAATTTAGTCGAGAGTTTAATTTTAAAAGTTTCTAGGCGACTTTTAGTTTTTGGGTTAACAATGATATCCTTTTTAGCTACTTTTTTGATAACATTTGGAATTGTGATCAGTTGCCCACAATGATCTGAATCTAATAGGTTAATAATTACTTTGTGGGTTGGTATAATATCTGTATAAATATTATCTAGGCAAGTGGCACTAGTCTGGGTTATTCTAGTGGGCTCCAAAAATTTGTTTTCAAGATTGTATGACTGAAACAGGCTTATAATTTTAGTACTTAACCCAGATTTTTCTAACAAATTAATATTAAAATCACCACAAGTGATTATAGATTTCTTTGTGGTACAAATTTTATACAACACTTCATCCATTATCTTTTCAAAACAATCATACAAACCTGAAGGGGGTCTATACACACTTAATATGATAAACTGCTCCAATTCTATACAGGCTATTTCGATTGTTCTCTCAACAGACATGCTTACAATATCCTTGCGTTCTTTAAATTTGAACTGATTATTTACCAAGATTAATGCGCCGCCATGTATAGCATTTACTCTACTGAATGAACTACCAACCTGGTGATTACTAAAATTAAAAATTAATTGATGACTTTTGAGCCAATGCTCTGTGATACAAAGAATATCTATGTTGTTACAGTTCAGGAAAAGCCCTACTTCTAATTCTTTGTTCAAAAATCCTTGAATATTTTGATGCACCAGGTTGATACAATCAAAATTCCCAATACTTTCAACTGATTTATTATCTAATGATTTGTCTTCTTTAGTGGCAACACTCGAACCTTGAGGTTATAGCCGTGCTGTGATAAAAAATATTGGTCAGTCAGTGAGGAAGCGAGGCTGAATACCTTAGGTACCTGCTATCCACTTATTATTAATATATAAGTAGGTGTTGTGAATCATGAGGTATTTTTAATCGGCTTCTATTTTTATTTATACAGTATGTTGAAATAAGAATTGGTAACGGTTGGCTTGGCATTTACATGCCAAGGAGCGGCAGGACGAAAGGTGGAATGAGTAAAATGTCGTGAGGAAAGTTTTGGGTATGATTGTGGAGGGGTATAGGATTAGAAGAAACCCTAAGAAACGATGGGTGGGCTATGCGAAAGAGGATATTATGGCAAAAAAACGGTGTCTGATAAGATGACGAGTAATCGAACAGTATGGAAGAAGAAGACATGCTGCACCGACACAAAATAAATTGCAGAAAGGGCAGGGGAATGATGATATGGAAAAATAAACTCACATATTGTCTGTTTATTTCGATCACAATTCGTTTTTAAAAACATGTATGTTAATAAAATATTTTTATCAATGGTTAAAACCTGCAAATGAAACAAAACAAGCAATAATTTTAAGAATTTTTAATCTTTTAATCATATTGTTTTTTTGTAAACGAATCATTATTTATAACATTTGAAACGGAATATTTACCTTCACTATTTATGAGTTTCTGATATTTCGCCCAAGTTGCACACGCCATGATCACGGATAAACTGAAGTTATTGCAGGTGGATGTTTATAAGCAGACAAAACGGTGTAACCTCTTCCGGATTCGTTTTTTGCGCTCGATACCGCCATTAATGTCACTCACAACGCGATTTTGGTACATGGGAAATATCCTGTTACGAATTTAATAAATAATATTTGTGACCATGTCAGTTTAAAAACTTATTAACAAATCATGTAGGTACTGATTCGTTTATTTCACAAAAATGGCTGATAATGACTCTGAATTAAAAACTAATATTCCAAAAATTAAAAAATCTTGTAAGGTTTCTTTTGGCAATAAAACTGAAGTAAGAGACAGAATTTTATTTTCATCACATTTTGAAACTCATTGTAGTTATTTTAAAAACGCAGTGTATCTTATGATACATTGAAGTATGTTAATACTCATCATGGTAAATGATCATAATTAATTATTATCAAGACATATTCGGTCATTTACGACTTTTCACCAGTGAATGTTATAAACACGATGAAGACTAATGAATCTCAAATCTTCACAAAACTGACTGCACGATTTAGATCTCTACATCAAAGTAATAGAATTCGCCGTGTCTTTGCGAAAACATGGTATTAAATTTTATGTAAAATATTTAGTTTTAATTCCGAAAATATAGACAGGATTGCTTGCAAGGTGCAGCACCGTTCTCTCACGTCTATTAAATTATATTTTAACAATAAAATTCGATATCAGAATGACATCAGAATACTTACCTATAGTATTTTATTTCAGATTGTGTGACGGAAAAAAAGAAACATATAGAAACCGATAGAGAAATACAGCTCAAAAGAGAAATTGAATACAAGAAACGAATACAATTAGAAACCATGAGAGGAATAGAAATCATTAAGGAAATAGAAAAAAGGAGAGAATTAGAAAAAATGGCAGGTATTGACAAAAAAACAGAAATGGAAAAGATAAGAGAAAGAGCAAAAATGAGAGAAATTATAAAACTGAGAGAAATGGAAAAAAACAGGGAAGCAGAAAAAAGTAGAGAAGCTGACAAAAAAAAGGAAGCTGAAAAAATAAAAAAAAATGAAAAGTGTAAAGAAGCAGAAAAAAATAGAGAAATTGAAGAAAAAAGAGAAGCTGACAAAATTAAAGAATTTGAAAATATGAAACATGAAGCAAAACAAACAATCGACGAAAATGAAGCAGTGAACGAAGAATTGAACGAAGAAGTCGATGATGACGACGTAGAAGTTCAAGAAGGATTAATTTTAAACAGCAAATTCGGACGACAAATGCTCGTTGTTAATGGCAACAAGTATTTCAACGAGAGGGAACGCGGCTGGAAGATTGAATGGAGATGCTCTAAACGAATTTCACTTGGCTGTAAAGCTAATATTGTGACAGTAAGGGAAAGAATCGTTCGTCACCAGGACACTCACAATCATAGCAACGATCCTGACTTTCTTAAATATAGTAAAAAGTAACAGCTCTAAAATGTGCTGTGTATCGATGTTACTTTTTTACTTTACTCTCAAGATAATATTAATAATGATCTCTTACTTTCTTTTGCACATTAGGCAAACCTTGTTTACAAAACATTGTTGGCAAAATAAATGTGACGTGATCTCTGTATTCGAATTGTATTATTGTATATATGTATAAGCAAAGGCATTGCTGTAGGTCTACCTTAATCGTGTATCTATTTAATGTTTAAGCGACTACATTGTATCTAGTAGTATATTGCGAAAAGTTGTATTTCATCATTTTTGGCAACTGTCTGTATATTGTCTGTTGCTTTGCATTTATGTACCAAAGATTGCTGTTATAATAAATAACTTTGATTAATTTATTACTTATTGTATGTTGTCATAAAATGAATAAAAAACTGCTTCAGGTTTTCCTATTTATTTTTGACATTCATCACCCAAGCTGCAACAATTTAGCAACATAAATTAGCACGTTGGTTAAAATAATTATCCGTTGGTAAAAATCATCCGTTTAATTTTAAAATTGACAAAAACGGTTTTAATAAAATCTAATATTTTGCAATTACGTTCATCTTAAATTCCACGGACATGAATAGTGACAATTACGCTTTATTTTCTTTTTAGATTGCGTGGTAAATACTCCCCGAGGCTGTTTCCTGATGGTGAACAATCACAAGTTTCATAAAAAAAGGCAAAGAGAACACAGAATTGAATGGAGGTGCTCGAAACGTAAGACCCTCGGATGTAGGGCTAACGTCACCACCATATATGAAACCATCGTGAAGAGAGTTAATGAGCATAATCATAAGTAGCTTATTACAATAAGTTTAAATCCAAAGGAAATAATAGTATGATGTGCTGGAGCTGAGATGTCTGTAAATGGCGTTTAAATAAAATCTAAGGTCTAAGTTTCAAATCTACAGGTGGCTTCTAGGATATTTTTTCCAAAACAAGCCCTTAGGATAACAGACCAGTGTGATAATCATGATCCCATACAATAATTAGCATTTAGACTGTAAAAAAGTAACATATTTACGGAGCTTAAGCACGACAATTTTGCCATGCCACATTATGCAAATGTTAACAGTATTTGTAACTGACACAACTCGATCCAATCGCAATCAGACAAAATCCGGCCGCTTTGGGATCTTGTTCTATGACATATCACTGAGTCGTCAATCACTGAGCATCCTTACTAATATTATAAAAGCGAAAGTGAGTTAGTTTGTTTGTTACGTCTTCAGGCCTACATGGCTAAACCGATTTTGATGAATTTTGGTACGGAGATAGTTGGGACCCTGGAGACGGACATAGGCTAACTTTTTTTTTAAATAAAAGTGAGAAATGAGGGAGAAAGAGGGAAGAAAAGGGAAAACTAAGCTTTGCTATTACAATAAATAAGGAGCTAGGGCAAAAACTACAAGTAGCAGGTACCTGCAAATCAGGAAAGGGGAACTGTGTTACCCCGAATTAAACGCGACCGAAGCCGCGGGCAAAAGCTAGTATTTTTATAAGACATGAATGTAATATGTATAGTGCTGTTTTCTACAACGTTGATACGAATAAAAACCTGAATGGAAAAACTGTCAAAAATTATAACCTCACTTCTATTTTGATTGTAATAAGTTTGATGTTACCTCATAAGTAGAGTCTGTTGGTAAATGGTACTTAAGTTGTAATGCAGAAATATGTAGAATCTCTTATGAAAAGGTGACTGTTTTAATTGTACTTGACTTAAAATATACTTATGTATTTAATTTTAGTAAATTGAACAACCGAATGTCTTGATTTCTACTTGAAGTTAAGAAAAACTATGTAAAATCATGTATTACTGACGTTTAGTAATTACATAGTTAAGGATTATTTAAAATGTCTCTATTCTCAATGTTGTTTTTATGATTTTCCTCTTTTAATAAAACAAATTAATTGGTCCATTTTTAAAATAAAATAGTTCGAAACTTATTTCATCTGAAATTATGGTTTCTTAAATGAATGCTATGCATAATATTCTCCTTATTATAGCTTTGAACGTAGACCAAATAACGATAAAGTTACGTAAAGTTAACGTTTCGTGTATTTCCGTTTCAGGAAAGCATCATTTCTTCGTAAAATCTGGGCAGGAAAATGTGTTGGTCCTAGGTGATGTCAGATACAATAAATATAAGAAAGCTAAAGGAAAGAGCTACTGGAGGTGTGCTATGAAAACTCAAGGATGTAAAGCATCGGTCATTACCGCGCAGAATGAAGTTTTGGAATTCAAGAATTTTCATAATCATTAATATTATATACAAAACCGTCCAGTATAGTTGCCATTAATTTATGATGATGGCTCTCATTGATTGTAAATTATCGATTATTTTCCTCGATCAAACTCAAACTCAAACTCAAAGCATTTATTTCAATTAGACCATTACAGGCACTTTTGAATGTCATAAAAACAAGAACAAAAAAAAATGATGCTGCTACAGTCCCAGTCACAAGACATAATAACTTATGAAAGTACTGTAGTTGCCCATTCCAAAGCGTCGATCTCTATGGAGAAGAATGGGCAAGAAACTCCATGGACACTCTTTTAAATCATAATATTTTATCTGATCTAAAAATAATTGAGTGTATAACAGATCCGTCTGCACAATAAGAAATTGTAGTGAGTTTTTGTTAGTGTAGTGATCTCAGGGGGCCTAACTCACATTCTACTGCACTCAATCGGTGAGCGAGGTCTGAACATTTTCAATACCTTTAACCTAACAATCAATGGCAGCACGCTTGAAGAGGTGAAAACAAAATTTGATAAATATTTCGAGCCAAGAAAAAATATCACGATGTGCAGATACCTATTCTTCACACGTAAGCAGGAAAAATCCGAAAGCATCGACGAATTCCTCATGGATTTGGAGAATAAAAGCAGAGAATGTGAGTTTGGCACGCTCAGGGAATCGCTCATCAAAGATATTTTCATTGCAAACCTCAATTTGGACTTGTCACATGTGCGTCAAAGGTTACAAGAACATGACTTAACCTATCAGAGAATGCAAGAGCTAGCGAGGACGCTCATAGTCGCACAGCAGGATGCTGAGAAAATAGTCAAAGGGAGCAGCATCGCCAGTGAAAACGTCATGCATCTCAGTCGGAGGAGCCGTAGTCGAGGAGATGGTCGACAGCGAGCTTCCAGTCGCAAGTCAGCTTCAAGCAGTCGCAAGCCAGCTTCAGGCAGTCGCGAGTCACCTTCAGCTTCAAGCAGCTCGAAGACATGTAGCCGCTGTGGACAGTCTCAGCTCGAAGGGGCTGTATGTTTTTCTCATTTAGATGCATTTTCAGGGTTTTGGATGCTACGTTTAGATGAATATAGTTCAGAATTATGTACCTTTCAAACACCATTTGGTAGATATAAATATTTAAGATTACCATACGGCATAAATGCCTCATCAGAAATATTTCAAAGAGTCATGATGAATTTATTTGGTGATATAGAAGGAGTTCTAATTTTTATTGACGATATTTTAGTGTATGGTCCAAACGAGTCAATTCACAATGAAAGATTACATAAAGTCATGCAAAGAGCTCGTCAAGTCAATTTAAAATTTAACAAGTCAAAGTGTAAATTTTCACTGTCAGAAGTATGTTTTTTAGGTTATGTCTTCAGTAAAGATGGTGCAAGGGCAGATCTTGAGAAGGTCAAAGCAATTGTCAACATGCCTACACCACAAAATGTCAAAGAGTTACAGAGAATACTAGGTATGATAAACTACCTAGGACCTTTCATAAGTAACCTGTCAGAAAAAACACAAATGTTAAGAAATCTTTTAAAAAAAGATGCAGTCTGGACTTGGGATGAAAATCATAGTCAATGTCTGAGGAAACTGAAGGATGAAATTACAAATTCACCAGTTTTAGCTCATTATAATCCCAAGATTCCATTAGTCTTGTCAGTCGATTCGTCAAAGTCAGCGTTAGGTGCAGTCATTTTACAAAAAAATAAGCCTATAGCATACAGTTCAAAGACTTTAACTCAAACCCAAGAAAGGTATGCTCAAATAGAGAAGGAGCTGCTAGCAATTCAATTTGGTTGTGAAAAATTTCACCAATATGTATATGGTAACAGAGTCACAGTTCATACTGATCATAAACCATTAGTCTATCTGTTTAAAAAACCATTACATGATGTCCCAGCTAGATTACAGCGTATGATGTTAACTTGTCAAAAATATGATTTAGAAGTTATACATGTCCCAGGTAAAGAAATGTTTATATCAGACACTTTGTCAAGAGCCGCCTTGAAAGATCACTATATACCTGAAAATGAATCAGAAATGTCTTGTCATGTCAATCTAATGTATGCTAACTTAGCAATTACAAAAGAATATAGTACACAATTGGCACAGGAAACCAGAAAGGATGAATCCTTGCAATTATTAAAAAAATATTATAATGAAGGATGGCCAAACAATAAAAACAATGTCAGTCCATTGGTAAAACCATTTTGGAATATTCAAGGGGAAATTCATGTGATTAAAGATTTACTTTTCAAAGGCTCAAAATTAATAGTACCACAGTCTATGTACAAAGGAATGTTAGAACAGATTCACAAAGGTCACCAGGGTATAAGCAAATGTTTAAAACTAGCTAAAGAATCTCTGTATTGGCCAAATATGTCAAGTGATATTAAGAATTTAGTAGAGCAATGTCTTATATGTGCTAAGTTTAAACAAAGCAATCAAAAGGAACCACTACAAAATTTTGAAATCTGTAAATACCCATGGCAACAAGTAGGTATTGATTTAATGCATTTTGATAGTTTAGTATATTTAATTGTCACAGACTATTACTCAAAATACATAGAAATAGCATTATTAAATAAAAATAGTACATCTCAAAATGTTATTACTCATTTAAAGTCAATTTTTGCACGCCATGGAATACCATTGTCACTAGTCTCAGATGGTGGACCTCCTTTTCAGTCAATCCAATTCAAAAATTTTTTGCAAGAATGGGACATAGAACATGTTGTTACTAGCCCATATCATTCACAGTCTAATGGACAAGCAGAGAGTTCAGTCAAAATTATAAAAAACATGCTAAGAAAATGCAAAGAAAATGGATCAGATCCATACATAGCATTGTTACAATATAGAAATACAGGTAAAAATAATTTTTCATCACCAGCACAGTTACTCATGTCTAGGAACTTAAGAGATAACATTCCAACATCATATAAGAAGTTAAAGCCAAAAGTGGTAACATTTAAAGATTACAAAGAGTCTGTCAAGAAAAATGATCAAAATAAGTCAAAATACTACAATAAGAATGCCAAGTCAATGTCTATGTTACATCATAATGATCATGTCTATTTTAAGAGAAACCCTAGTAGCAACTGGGAACAAGCTATTGTTAAGCAAAGATTGTCAAATAATAGATCATATGTTGTTGAGGATGTCAATGGAGTTAGGTATAGGAGGAATAGAATTCACTTAAGACATAAATATTCTCATAATTGTGCTAACCCTCCCATGCAATCCAACTCGTCACAAAGGGGAGAGGAAGGTGACAGACAGGAGTCTAGGCATCAAGGATCCTCATCTCAACAATCCTCAAATGTAACAACTAGGTCAGGTCGTATTGTAAAACCTACCAGAAGGTTAATTGAAGAAATTGATTAAGTTAAGTTATAAATAAAGTCATAAGTAAAGTTTAAGTATAATTAAGCATGTTGTCTTGTATAAAGTCAAATAGCATAGCACTTATATTAATTGTCAGTCAGGGGTCTAATTTGAACTCAACAAGGGGGATGTTGTAACATCACTATTTAGTTGTACTATTATGGTCTTCACTAGTCTATGTATTATCTGTGATCTGATGGCGCTCTGCCTCACTTCTTACTGTCATGTCTTACGATGTGTACCTCGTGTGTCTCCTGTCAATAAACCAGTATCATACTTAATGGACATCTTTTAATAAGAATCCAACATAACACAGTAGAATGGCTATTTTGCGTTTCTCAGTTGCTTTGTCAAGGCCTGTCGCTAGTAAATATAGCTCAAATGCTTGCGACCATTTTTTCCATGATTCAGCGTTGTTATGAGCTGGATCCGACGATATTTTAGACGATATTTTTTTATATTTTTTTTTTGTTATGTTGGAATTTTTGATATGTGAGTTGAAAGTTGACTCACCGTCATGGCCGACTTGCCTGGTCGCGTCGACAGGGTTAGGCATTTTCCTTTGGATTTCGTTTCTTCAGATGACTTCTGACACCATGTTATGTTGGATTCTTATTAAAAGATGTCCATTAAGTATGATACTGGTTTATTGACAGGAGACACACGAGGTACACATCGTAAGACATGACAGTAAGAAGTGAGGCAGAGCGCCATCAGATCACAGATAATACATAGACTAGTGAAGACCATAATAGTACAACTAAATAGTGATGTTACAACAGTGTAGTGATCTCAGGGGGCCTAAATGGCGGCTTCAACAGAATTATAAAATAATAACAATATGAATCACGTTGAAAATGTGTATACAATTAAAAAAAATGCAGTTATTATAATTATTAGGTACTTACTTATGACCATTTTACGAAATGTAATTCATATTATTATCCTATTAATATCATTCTGCTAGAGCGGTTCCTAATAAGCTTTGTTGTATTAATCATATATAATCATCAAATATAATCTTGATATTTTATTATATAAAATGTAAACTAAGCAATAATACATTTTCAATATTATTGCTTTTGATTGATGGCAATAAATTTTGTGAAGTTTATAATTACGTCGAAATCCAGTCGTATCTATTAGTGTAGGCTCGTGCCTACACTAATAGGTTATTGCCACAATACGGTTATTGTCAGGTGTATTCCGTAGTGTATGAAGTTAGTAGGTAACCACGTCGAGGCATCTATCGTAGTTTAGTGAAGTTGAAAAGAAATGCGTAATACATATTCTTTGTCTATTTTGTATGAATTTGGATTCCAAGCGATCTCAATAGTATGATGTGTATGCATTGTAATTAGTATGTAGTCATATTTATTATTATAAATTCAATTGTGTTTGTCCTAAATCTAGTTGTGGCGTAGCAAGATAGTGATAACTGTATGCATTTTAATCTAGTCATTGTATTAATACACTTTTTTCAAGGCAGCATTATGTGAAAATCAATTAAATATAATTATGATATTTAATCAAGACAGTTTTACTTTTACATTGATTTCTTGTTTCAAAAACTGGTACCTGTCCACGGAAATTTTTAGTTCTTTAATATTAATAGATACATCTTTTTTCTAGAAATACATTTCGTGGAAAATCGTTACGGCAACAAAACCCTGGTATTTAATGATCAACGTTACAATAGGGACCGCGAACGGGAAGGACGCGCGACATGGAGATGTATCAAGAGAAACAATGGCTGCAAGGCAGTAGTCATCACATACATGAACAACGTCATACATTTCACAGAACACAATCATGCTGCGAAAGGTTAATCGACGGAAAAGTTTATCTTTGCCGTAGTTCAGGATTAGTACGTGGAACAAGAAGCCAACGCGGTTTTGCGACTTAAACGTTTTATCATCATCATAATTATGTGTATAAGACGTACACTGTTGGATACACGCCATCTGTAAATTTAAACAGTTTCATCCTATTATGCGTATACGCAGTTCAGATTGACCTCTTGTTAGAGATTCAGTCAAACTGGTGCGTACAAATTGTGACAGCAGGTCCGTGTCACACGTGGATTTGACACTTTCTTATTATTAACATTTTTTTAAATTCTGTATGTCGTAGGCACACAGTGTACTTAAGCGATTTCTTATTGTATTACTATGTAGCTAATTTTGATTTACTTTAGTTTAGCGTAGCGTTATTGTGCACATTGGTTTTAATTTACAGAAATTATAATAAGTATGGTAGCAATGTATTTCGCTTATGTTTGTTTTTTTAAACAATTACTTTTGTATTTTATTTGAGGGTGTACTGGTAATATAAATATTAGAATCTCGTAATTATTCAAATTATTTTATGTATTTAGGTGGTACATAATTATGCTATAATTATATATTGCTACCAACAAAATTTTAAGTACTCCAATAAATGTATTTATTTATACATTATTCGTAATACACTTATTTATATAGCTGGGTAGGTAATAGAAGTTTAATGTATGTACGCAAAAATATCATACAAAAAATGTTGTGATAAGATCGAGTGATCGATTAAAGTTGATTGAAGAATGAAATTCTGCTTTTTATTTTTTAGACCAAATAAATAACCCTACCCCGGTCTCGTTTTAATATTTCTGGACTGTTATCATAACCATATTTTTTTACAGGATATTTGGTATTACAGAGTTTATATAGATTTATGGTTTTCAGATTATAAAATAAATTCTTTAAAAAATTAAGTGTTAGTAGTTTAATATTTGTGTGTCTTGTGATGCATCATTCATTCCGATATTGCTTACAGAATTGGTAGCGTCGTTCCTGCGGGCGCGTTTCTGTGCCAGAGAGACCACAAATATTTATATCGGAGGACACAAATTCTTCAGACACTCTCGATCACTCGTCGGCAACAGGATAAGGTGGACATGTGCTAAGAAACATAAACACAAATGCAAAGTCTCAGCTGTTACTATCGACGGGATTGTGGTATCTACTACAGGCTTGCACTCCCATACTTAAATTTGCACTGAACTACACCTAGTTACTAAATCGAGGATTTGCAGACCTTGAAAATTTATTTAACTCTAGTTTAGCAAAGCAAGGTGTCTCTTTCAATATAACCCTCGTAATTTCAAAGTAGGCCACTGAATATATTTTTTTGGCAAATAAATAGTTAACAGGTTCTCAATTGCAAGGTCTCGATCTGTGATTGTCGACTTGATGCGGATCGATTAATATTTTCGTAGAAACCAAGTGTTACTATACCTTTTTTTTCATATATTTGACGAAATCAATGTTGAATCTATTGGAGCTTATGGATTGAATCTTAAAAGGGTTTGAGCTCAGTAAACGCTGACTTTAAAAATGTATCTTTAAAAAAATAGTTTGAAAACATTTTTTGAACCGCTTGTTGGTGACACGCTTGCCCTGGCGGGCAAGCGTGTTACATAGGCCTCGGATATAACTGGCGAAATGTATCTGCACCTAATAGTGCAGATACATTTCGCCAGTTACACTTGCTTAATCCTTCAGGGATTACGGGCGTGATGTTATGTTATATTATTAGGATAACAAGGTCTTATTGCGCATTGTGGTCGTACCGATTAAAACTTTGCTAAGAATTTTAACGTGCCTTGAAAGTTCTGATCTATTTATGAAAAATATCAAAATGAAATTATTTATAGGTACGTAGAATATATCAAATAAATTAAGAAATTGCTGCAATCAAATGGATCTTTATAACAAATTTTTAACGTAATATGGTATTTCAAATGACACAATTTTGTAGTACCTTTTTTGTTTTATCAATTAATATTTCAAAATGGTGTAATTACGAACCAGGCAATTTAAACTCTTAAGGTTTTTGTGTAAGAATCATAAAAAAATAATATTATATCTATTTTTGTAATATTTAATATTGAATTGCACATTCCAATTACTTAAGTACACAATATTTGTAAGTGTCGTTAAATGTTTGATATAATATAATCGTTGTTATCAAAATAATAAAGAAATGTTACCAAAGGAGTTATGAAATCAACTGATAAACCAACTCATCATAAAGAAGTTTCATAATATTATGTTAATGTTCAAAAAAAAATTGTAGTTATTTGTTAATATTGAAAAGTAGTATTATTTGTATTAATAGTTTCTTAATGTTAGATTTTTCGGAAAGTATTATTTTATTAAATTATCTTATTGGTATTTAGTGTTTGTAAATAATTATGTTGTGTCTTTGTATTCGTGCTCTTGTTTCGTTTTGCTTTTGATTGTTTTTGTATTTTGCACTTCTGTGTTTTGTTTGAAAGGTGCTTTTGTTTTATTATAAGATCACATTTATGTGATATATGTTTTTAAGTCATTAATGTTTAAAAAAAATGTTTTGGGTATTTTCAAAATAAATATTTAATTCACCAGTATTTTAATTTATAATAGGTGTTTATTTTTATTACTTACTTTAAAAAACACACACACCATTAAGCGATGTTGGGCCTCGTTACTTTTATCCTCACATGCACATTTTTTCAAAGTTCACATTAAATAAAAGCTTTCAGCTCTAAGAATAACTTATTATTTCTGACAAAATAAGTCTTTGAACGACCAGAAGTTCTTGTAAGCTCTCGGGTACTTTTACAATTGACTGCATAGTGCTAAGGACAATAAACTGGCGACTAACTGGCTGATGAAACTGCACTTGCTACCACCAGGGATGTAGGGCGCCGGTACCCACTGCTTCCACCTACATAATATGTAGTCACGAATCATATTGGCCAACACCTTCATAACCCTCTAAAGTTTATGAACTTAACAGCCGTTCATCCGTGTCACAGATAGTGTCATCGTAGCTTCTAATCGATTTTTGGACCCATGAGTTTTTTTTAAAATAGACGTTTTCTATACTGGAATATTTATAGCTATGTTTTAGTGCTCTTAGGGATTTTTTTTGTAAGACCTCTTTTCTAGACTTCAGACTCAGGTTAGGGTCATATTTCAGGTTAACACTTTTCTTAGTCTTTGCAATTCTGCTAAAGTGCTAAGACTATTATTATGTTTTGTTAATAGAGTCGATAGCAGACTGTCTACGAGTAATATAAGTTTTAAAAAAAAACAAGAAATAAAAATCTAATTAAGAATTATTAAATCGGCTAAAAGCGAGTCAGACTCACACACCGAGGGTTCCGTACAAACTTGCGACATAAACAGCCATGTCTCTTGATTGCATTTTGTTTGATTGTAAAAATCATTTTTTTCTGATATGTCTAAGTTTATTGGTCGGCCGGACATTTTTAAGTTAAAGTTGAGAAAATCATATTATGGTTACAGTCATTGACATTAAGAAATTCTGACAGTTGATGTAATAAACTAAAGTTGGCTTCTAAGACATTCGTAACTCTTTAAGTGGAAAATGTATTTAATAATATCATGCATGGCGTATTTTTTTCCTAAATATAAAACTGAATGTGGTCCATTTATCTGTTATCATTTTAACTAACCTATGTCAAGTATTTTATTTCATTGGATTAGTTTGTCGACCGTCTGTATTATTTTTGTTCATAATTGATTGCATGATTTACGTCAAGTTACGGTTCCAACAATGATTTATTTGGCGTTGTCCTAACATTAGTATTATAATAACGTAATTTAAAAAATGACTTTCAGACGACTGCGAGCCCGTATTCCTAACTCCTCCTCATGGTCAACCAAAACTGCTACTTGGACGCTATAGGTTCATTAAGGACCGAGACAGGGAAAATGGAAAAACTAGATGGCGCTGTTCCAAGAAAAACTATAACTGTCTTGCATCCATTACTACTGTGGAAAATGTCATAGTCAAGTTTGGAGGATATCATAATCATTAATCATCATTAGAAAATCTTCTAAAATCGGGTATTAATATTTTTATTTTTCGTAAGCATTTCTGACTGTATTATGTTAATATAGATCAAATAAAACCATGAATACAATTAATGCAGAAGTCAGTAAAATAAGTTTTTGGTTCTCAATTAACTTCTATCGTATGTTTATTGCCTGTTTATTTATGTTGATATTCTGCAGCCAAATATACTTTTATATGGTAGTTACTTAAACGATCTAGAAATTTTAGACGGTAGGTATTTACTTAAGATCGCAGTTTAGCTAATACCAATAAATGATTCTAAAGTCGACAAAGATTACTTGCCATTGCAAGAGTATTAATCTGAACCTCGGTCTCCAAGCGTCAACCTAAAAGTACGAGAACCTGTGAACGAAGTAAACAGTGGAATAATCAAACTATGAGTTAGACAAAGAGTAAACATTAATGTATTCTACATTACAGGTCAAATCATTAAACTAGGCAGAGCTGAATGTCTTCTTGCTCTTGGATACACCTACAATCGCAAGCAGTGCGCAAGGTCTCAGAAGTGGCGCTGGTACTGCTCCCGGTACCACCACGGATGCAAGGCAGCTGTTATCTCCACCGAGAACCTCGTCATCACTGACTGTTTGGGTGAACATGACCATGAGCCTCCGAAGTTATTTCGTACCCTTAGAGGCTTTTATACTGCAATTAATTGACTATTTGGTAGAATTTCAGGTGTTACAGGTTTCGCATTGTTTTTTCATAATCAAAGGTTATAAAAAATGGAGTAACTACCTTCAATCCCTACTAAAATTCTTAATCTTTGTACCATTAATATGAATAAGATCAACATCGTTCAACATTAACCAAAAAACATCGTTCTTTATGAAACTTGTGATTTGCTGCACCTGTGCTAGTTATAGGTAACAGCTAATTCAAAATGGATTCGTATTGATAATTCCAATCTCAGAATTTTAATAACTCCAACTGAACGTGTGTCAAAATCATGACGATTCGTGTAACTGTACAGAAGGTAATTTTTTTAGGAGAATAAAAACAATTAACTTGTATTAAGGCACATGCGCCTCGTACTTGTGTCCTGACGGAGAGTTATCCTGTTATCAGTATTACGATCTGCTCCTACATTCTATGTAATGACGTTGTTTGATTGCAATTTGCTTTCTCTCGAATGTAAGTTTAGCCTAAATTATTTTATTTCTCGAATCTTCTTGCATTTAAACTTAGATTATGTAAGTGTATGTATATTTATTGCATATCAGTATAAATTACACGACACCTAGATTTTCCCGAATAGTAAAGCTGAAGTGTCTTGATTATTGGTTGCTTGAAAGTTTAACATAAGTATTATTTTATATGTTAATGTATTTTATTTAGTTTTATTTAAGAATAAAATACTGCAGCTCGAAATGTTTTGTTGTTCTTACGAATCTTTTCTCTATATTAGTAGCAGCTACTTTATACATCATATTATAATAGTACTAGTGCCAAGTGGGTTTTATATGTTTTATAAATGATGTCATGTCCTTTCTTTGTTGGATTTTTGTATTCTCCTGGAAACAAATTACAGGAATCAAAGGCTTTTTATAAATAAATTTAAAACTGATGTTTCAGAAGTTCTACGGTATATAACGAATCGACGAGGGCAACTACAGTTGCAACTGGGATCACACCGATACGGCTTTCACTACATCGCGGGCACAAAAACTAGATGGCGCTGTGTAAAGAAACACAATGATTGCCACGCGGCGTTATATACCGTTGAAAATACTATTGTTAAGTTTGCGTCGGACCATAATCACGACTGATATTTGCTAAATATGCTCATTTTTTTTTCGAGTTTGAAGGGCACAGGTCGTTTCGCTGACATGACAATTATTTTACATTTTGGTAGCCCAGAACTTCACCCCTTCCTCCATGTGGCAACGTCGGTGGCTGTGCAAAGGCCATGTCGACTGAATGTTTTTGAGCTAAAAGGGTAGAATGGTAGATGGAGCATAACTGGCGACATGGTTCTACGGACAGGCCTCACTGCCTTCTATCAGTTTCATTAAAGTAGCCGCACTTAACTAGTTTTAAGTAACATTTTCCCACTTGCGTCCGGATACGGTTCACGGATTTCCAGGTGGACGGAATATTAGACTGTAGAAAAATGCTCACTTGGTGTAAAGTGGTAACCAAGTCATCGTACATGAAAAAAGACCATAAATGACTGATATATCAAATTGCGGCCAAAATTGCTAGTCCTAGAAACATGAAATTTGGACCTTATGGTTTTTGAGAAAAGTAGGCATCCACTAAGAGTTCTTCAGAGAAGGGCAAGATCTTATCATCTTCTATTCCTTTTTGATGTTGTTCTCGAGGAGAGCCTATATTTATTCCGAAAATTTCTCTGACATTCGAACCCCTTCGAGTTCAGAAGAGTGCAGTTGCCATTAAAAGCCTGTTTTGCTATGGCCATAGATAAATCTCAAAGTTAAATTCTTATTCATGAAGGAAAAACCTTTTCGCACGGTCAGTTAAACGTGGTTTGCACCAAATAAATCTGAAGAAAAACAAAAAAGACTGCGAGAGAAATAGATTTCGTTGTGAACAGTATTTTTATTTATTTGAGATATTTTCAGTTTTCTTAATATGTTTGTTTCAGAGGAAGTGAGGGCGCTTATAATGTATGTTTTGAAATAAATAAAAATATAAAAACCATAATCTTGTTTCATTAAAACGCTACCGAATTAACCCAAACTACGTTTTTGGTAAAACAATGCTTATTTATATTCTTACTAGCTGTGCCCAGCGGTTTCACTCGCTGAGGTTTAGGGGTATGAAAAATAGATGTTAGCCGATTCTCAGACCTACCCAATATGTACCCATAATTTCATAAGAATCGGTCGAGCCGTTTCGGAGGAGTACGGTAACTAACATTGTGACACGGAAATTTTATATATTAGATTTGAAAACATAAAAGACAACACTTATTTAAAAGTAATAAAGGAAATAATAAAACATGTTTTATAAATTTATAAATGAAATAAAAAATGTTTTTCAGAGATGCCAAAATTTATAGTGAATCGTCGAGGACAAGTTCAGTTACAGTTAGGACCCTATCGATATGGCAAGGGCAGTGACTCTGCGGGCGCGAAAATTAGATGGCGATGTGTAAAGAAACACTTTAAATGTCGCGCGGCTTTGTACACCATTGATGATAGTATAATTAGTTTTGTATCGAACCATAATCATGATTGACTGACAATGGTGTTAAGTAGAAAAAAAAAGTAGAAACCAGTAGTTTGCAATTTTGTTGCTTTGGAAAAATTGTAGAATTATTGTATCAGTTATTGTTGTTTGGTTAATAGAATAAAACATAACATAACAAGTTTTGTTATTATAGGAAATCTTTTGTTTTTGTATTAGTAGAACGTATTTTTGTGTACGTACTTTTCGATACATAACGATTTAATCCGTAGAGATTATTGTATTTTATGTTTTGGTTTTTGAAGGGATTAAAGTTTATTTAATGAGTTTAAATTAATTGAAGTCTCGTATTTCAGAACTTCCAATATTTACTACGAATCAACGAGGACACCATAACTTAGAGCTCGGACCTCACCGGTATCACAGGGATTATGTTACTGGAACGAAAACTAGATGGCGCTGTGTTAAAAGACACAGCAAATGCTGCGCGGCTTTGTATACCATTGATAACATTATTGTAAAGTTTATATCAGACCATAATCATGACTGACTTGACTTGTTTCATATGAAAAAAGCATATGTATTTAATCAGTACTGAAATAATGCCTATTTTTACAATCTAATATCGATTGTCCATTTCTGATAAGATCTAACCATGTATAATATGTATATGCAACCAAGTTATCGTAAAGTAACGATCTATAATTAACTATACTTTGTCATTTAAACTTTAAAGGAAATTAAATGTAGTCTTGGTTTTTCACTTTTATTTCGTTGATCGGCGTTGCACTTATTGAAAGTATACATACATTTTTTTAAAGGTTAGTAGCGATAGCAGAAACCTTATTAATACAAACTGTAAATCGAATATTTTTAAAATAAATAGGACTGTTCAAAATATATAGATATAGGTGATGATCAAAATATGTTTTTATTTTTTTATTCATAAAATAATTTCTTTCACTGAATTTGATAACAAATTATTAATAAATTATTAAGTATAAAAAAAAATTGGTTGTTTGTAAAGTAGGTTTACGATCGACATGTTTACGTGATAACGTCTTATTGGTGATATAAGTTATCACCAATAAGACGATCGATCGATCGATCGATCGATCGCGCTCGTGAGGTTTTGGTGTGACACAAGTTTCTGAACATGTCACCCGACTAAAACGATTTTAAAGACGTTATCACGTCAAAAAATACAATAAGTAAAACAAAGACTGTTGAATTACACTCGCAACACTACTTAGAGACTTTAATACTCACGAGCATAAACCTCACGAGCGCGATCGATCGATCGCGCTCGTGAGGTTTTGGTGTGACACAAGTTTCTGAACATGTCACCCGACTAAAACGATTTTAAAGACGTTATCACGTCAAAAACAAATACATTTTGAAACGTTATATTCTTTTTTCTCCAGTAAGGTACGTGTTCAATGCTGCTGGCAAGGACCTGGCATTGCTACAAGGTTATTCGTTCAACTCCTGCAAAGGAAGCGCCTCCACCAATTTATGGAGGTGCACCCGGTGGGCGAAGTGCCGCTCAAAGTTCATCACAGATATCACCGGAAGAATCACATCAGCTCAGCTGAACCATAACCATGAACCTCCGAAATTTGTGTTACATCACAATGTGTTGTATAAGGTGTAGTCAACGCACTGGGTTGAAGCTTTTGTTTTTATCACTGTTTTGTAAATGGCATCCACTGAAACTCTAAAAGCTCCGTAAAATCACTCAACACATGATTTAGCCAGCTTCAATGGACGAACAGACTTATCTCTTAGCGTTAATATTATTATCTCTTGTTAACTAAACTATACTCCCTGCCAAAGCAGTTAGCTATAAGCGTTTCCCAATAATAAAAATATAGGAGATATTTTCACAAAATCTTACCGTAAATAAGCGAAATGGTAATTGATTGAAAACAGCGAAGCATATAAATATTATAATATTTTGTACTGCTTCTTTAAACAGAAGAAAAAAATACGCACAAAATACTGGCCTTGATGTGAATTACATTTTTTCTTTTATGAATAAAAATGAAATAGAAAAGTTTTTTTTGTAAATATTTTTAACGACTGCTTTTGTTTCGCTATGTGTTTACCAATATGAAAACTTCTCATGAAAATGTCATGGTGCGAATTCCCCTTAAATTAATGAGTGATATAAAAAGAGCTTGTTTAGAAAGTAATTAATAATCTTTGTTTTACTTTCTACAGTCGAATGGTACCGAAGGCAGAATGGGAAAGAGATAGCCATGCTTCAAGGATACACATTTTGCTGTGATGGTCGGAAAAAGACCACTGACTTGTATTTGTGCTCATTTGGAAACAAGTGTAGAGCTCGCTTCATCCTCACTAAAGACAGGCGCCAAATGAAATCCTACCACCTGGAACACTGTCACCCACCCCCCAAATATGTTATACATAATGGTGTTTATTTAAAAATTTAGGAACAAAAATACACAACACAAGAGAGACAAGTTTTTAAATTATGTACGTACGATTACGTTTGTGTGTACGTTCAAAATGAAACCCGCTCGGGCGCCTAACACAATTTTAGAAATAATATTCACTTAGCGCACTTATTAGGTACATACATAAATTAGAGCATTTGTTATTATGCCAAACATTACACACCCAATGTATGGTTACCCACAGAAATCACAGTGTGTCGAAAGGCCTTCAGGGAATGAGTAATTAGGCAATATATCAAGAACAGATGGCCTAAGCATTGGCAAAGAAGAACAGCCTTTATGCTTATCGCAATTGTATAAATTATTTGTTTGGTTATTCGAAATAAAATAACTTTAATTAGTCAAGCAGTAGCAGTATGTAATAAGTGGGTGTGTAATGTTTGGCATAATAACAAATGCTCTAATTTCACTTGAACTAACGTTCATATGACATAATTTTCATATGACATAATATCAAATGACATAAATTCATATGACCTAATGTTTCATATCATATAATATTCATATAACATAATAACATTTATTATAACGTTCGTTTTATATAATTTTCAATATGTTTAATATTCTTTTAATATTTAAACGTTCATTTGACCTAATATTTTTTTGACCTAAAATTCATGTTTAATGGGCTCAAATGGCACTTAACCAAACCTTAAAATATTCTATGCATGGTCGAGGGTGGGCTTGGTCGACGGAGCCCCGCTTCGCGGGGCTCCTACTTCTGGGTGGTTTATAAAAAAATAACCACGAAAGGGATGGCGGGGTCTATTCGCTCGCTTCGCTCGCTCACACGACCCCGCCATCCCCTTCTAACCTAACCTATCCGAGTCGGGGTGCCCTAAAGTCCAGATTGCATCCAGTTTCTCCTGGTAACAATAGTTGAGAGTGGCAGGTGTATAGGGTAAAAAGTAAAGAAAAAAATTTATTTAATCATAACATAAATATTTCATCTTATTTTAGTTTTAAATTAGAGGCCAAAGCCCGAAGGAATTCAATTTCAGTGTATTGCTTTTTTTTAAGAATATTATCGATTAATTAAATTAATTAAAAAGAAGAATATTATGTGAAATGTGCATTATAGGAACTGTTCATTATGTCATATGAAATTAGGTAAAATGAAATTATATCAACAATTCATTATGTCAACTGATCGTTATGTTAAACAAAATTATGTTAACTAAAATTATGTCAAGTGAACGTTAGATATTTTGTTATTATGTCAATCGTTACACACCCCCATACATTATTGTTTCCACTCCTTATTATAAAGATATGAGTAAAAGTGTTGTCTTCGTTGAGGTAGGCCTAGAAAACGCTAGCGATGGCTTGACTTTAGAGGCGTTGGCTGGGATTGGCCGCAGAGCTCCAAATATAGAGAACAATGGCAGAAAATTAAAAGTAAATAATTTAAATTAGGCTGATGAAAACGCCCACCCTGCGCCAGTTCATAATTATTTACCTGAGTGAAACAAAACTTCTCAGCAACTCAACTATGTTTTTGAATAATATGGGGAAGACCTTTGCCCAGCTGTTGGTGAACCTAAAAAAGTAAATATGATGATGAATGTTACCGAGTCTCAGTCAGAATATACATACTTAGTTGTAACTTTGTCTAGCAGTTTTATTTCCATCGCCATATCCTAACTAACTTCCCCAAATATCTCAAAAACAGTTTTAATGTAACTTTTTTTCTGTGTAGGTGAGAGTTTGAGCTATGCAGGACTTGTAGCTTAAAGAGATGGTAGTACTCCATTGAAAAATATAAATAAAGATCTTTATTTTCTTTTATTTTCTACAGTGAAATGGTACCGAAGGCAGAATGGTAAAGAGATAGCCATGCTTCAAGGATACACATTCTGGTGTGATGGTCGGAAAAAGTCCACTGATTTCTATAAGTGTTCCTTTGGCAACAAGTGTAAAGCACGCTTCATCATCACAAAAGACAGGGGTCATATGAAATCCTACCACCTGGAACATTGTCACCCACCTCCTAATTTCGTTATACGTGATGGAGTTTATTTAAAAATTTAAAATTATGTGAAATTGTTCCTTACTTTTCAGCTTCAGACACTTAGTCAATCCTTCTGTGCAAAGATTTTTTTTTTTTAATTTTATAAGTTTTCTTTTTTGTTTTAAAAAACGTTTTGTTTATGAATTGTATTTATCTAATATATTTCTGTATTTGGTTTTTTTTATCCAATATTAAATTGTGTTAACAACACCAGAATGATTCGGAATGATTCGATGCATCAGATGCACGATTTGGCGACGTTAACGGAACGAAATACGTCGATTTTTGTCATCATTTTCCTGCCCTTGTCCCATTCTATTTGGGGTCGGCGCAACACGTTTTCTTCTTCCATTCTCCCCTATCAGGCGTCACGGCATCATTTACTCCTTTCTCCTTCATATCATTCCTTACACAATCCATCCATCTTTTCTTTGGCCTTCCTCTCGCTCTCCGTCCATCAACATTCAGATTCATCACTCTTATAGTCAATGAAAAATACAATAAGTTAAATAATTAACATCAAGCACACCCAGATCAATCATAGATGTAATGAATACATTATGACAATTTTACACGAGAAGCGGGTATTTTTATTTTAAAATAGACGTATTTCGTGACATTAACTCTGCTAACTCTTCAAGGGCTTCAGGCCTCAGTCTTCAACTTATTAAAGTGACGGCATTTCAAACGTTACTTTTCTGTTGTTGACGCTCAACTCGTCTTCTGCATTTTTAGTTGTAGGGTAATAGTAATTTAAAACATCTTAGAAAGTGATCTGGATGTTAATATTTCGGGTACAAAAATAAATACGATTATTTTATTTTTGCGTGAGCAGTTTTATTGAATTAGTTTATTTTGAAACGCTTCATCCTTAAAATAAGATTTCTGTTCTTCACTGCCATAATTATACTTTCATGCTCTTATTGCTTCTTTTGTCAATTTCATAAGCATTCTTCTTTTTCTTATTCATAGTTGTTTACAGTTAGATGGTACCAAAACCGGAACGGGAAGGAGATAGTTATGATACAAGGATACACATTTAGTCGTGACCACCAAAGTAAGACAACCGATATGTACTCGTGCTCCAGAGGACGAGTATGCAAAGCTCGTTTCAGTATAACTAAAGACAGGAGAGTTATAACGTCCGGTTGTTTGGAACACAATCATCCACCCCCTAATCATGTAATACGTAATGGTGTTTATGTGAAAGTCTAAACTCAAGGACCTGGTTCCTGAACCTATAAGGTTGAGATACTTATTAATGGACTCTGTCAGTTCGGAGTGTTATCACATACATAAGTATGTTAAGATGGCGCCATATAAGTAAAATATAATATTAAAAAAAATATTAAGTAAAACTTGTTTTTATTCCAAATCAGATTAAGTAATTTCATGTCCTTTTTCGAGATTTCTCTGACCCATGACATCGTACAATAGGTGTATATTCCGAAATAAAATCTTAACCCATCGTAATTCCCTTGTTATTTCTTTACTTTTTAAGAACGGGTTTTCATTCGTATTATTTAAAAACCTAAAACATTAATTTCCATATTTTCCTTACGAATGTAACTTATTGGTGATTTTTACAGTGCAATGGCTTCGAAAAAAGTGCGGAAGAGAGATAGCCATGCTACAAGGACACACATTCTGGTGTGATGGCCGAAGTAGGACAACTGATCTGTACAAATGCTCGTTTGGAAGAAAATGCAGAGCTCGATTCACCATCACGAAAGACAGGAGTCGAATGAAAGCCTGTCACTTGGAGCACTGCCACGCACCCCCTACTTATATAATACGTGATGGGTTGTATGTAAGACTATAGTCTAGATTCTAGACTTCATCTTCTTCGTCTTACATAAAACCCGGTTTCGTCTTACATAAAGACGGTATTACGGTATGTTCTAGACTCTAGAACATACCGTAATACCGTCTACACCAGTGTTTTGCCGCTCCGCATTTGGGATAGTGCCTTTTCTAACTCGCAACCCATAATATTAAGACTTTCAGAACGTCTGTGATCTAACCTGAATTAACCTGATGGCAACGGTTTTGCAGATTTTGAAGCATAAAGTTCATCGTTATAACTTTTAACATTTAAATATTAATGTCATATTCTTACTCAAATACTTTTCGATAAATTGAAAAACATTTTATTTGCTATTTTATAGGACATAGAGAATTAAGTACATTAACAAGTTTTATTGTAAGTTGTTTATTTTTATTTTCTGTCATTGTTTTTTTATTCTAATTTAGGTACTAACAAAGGTTGTAGTTATGTATATTTTGAGTTGTCAATAAAATATTAATTACTAGTCCCTTTATATTTCTCCGTGCTTCTTTTTTTTAATTTAAATATTTTTAATAAACTACTTAATCGAAATCGAAAAAACTTTCAGAAATCAAATGGCACCAAAAAGAAAATGGAAAAGAGATAGCCATCATACAAGGATTTACATTCTATATCGATAGTCAAAGCAAGGCAAATGAAATATTTAGATGCACATCAAGAAACTGTAAAGCTCGCTTTGTCATCACTAAAGACAGGAGAGTAATTAGATCATGTAATCTGGAACATTGTCATCCACCCCCTAGGTATATTATCCGTAATGGTGTTTATTTTAGAATTTAACGACCATTCCAGTCCAAATCAGGGCAAAAATGCAGCATAGCAGTGAAAAAAATATTATAAGTAGCAATACTAAATTTAAAGTAAACAGGATCATTGTTACCTGGGGGCCTAGGACATAGTGTCATTCTAACTACGAAAGAAAAGTAACAAATGTATTTTATTGACAAGGTGGCAGCTGACGCGGCCAAAATAGGTGTAACAATCCTGGTAACAGTCGTTATTAAATTGTTTGAAAAGCTTTAAACGCGATTGCCACATGTGTAAATGTCTTGGCCCGCTATACCCCTAGGAAAGTGTCTTGTTAAGCTTCCTGCTAGATTCGTTATTGATTGTTACAGGTAGTAATGAAGGAAATGAAACTATAACCAGAAACCTCAAATAACGATAACAACGCAAATAGTAACAAAACAGGTAGGATTACCTTTCACAAAACATGTAGGGCCTGTTTTTAGTCACCCCTCGGTACTACAGAAAACATTGACACCTGACTTCTTTTCACCATTATGCTCTGAGTAATAAGGTTGAAACGTGGTCTGGAGGCATTTTTTCCTGGGCGTGTGTTTATTAGTATTGCATAGAAAAAAAAGCTTGTGTTAAATTTACAAAAAGAATTTGATTTTTTTGTACCCGAAATGTTTAATTTTTCTTCTCAAGATAAAAGTAATTATTAGATAGATTTTTCGTTTATACTGCAAAGTGTTCTTTTTAAGTAATACAAAACCGATTTGCATTTTTAATAAAAAATAATTTAGTCTTACTAGTTAAACTTGAAGTTTGTTTTTGTACATTCTTTGCTGAATAAAAATAGTGGTTTATTGAAAATATATAATATATTTTTGTTAATGAGATCAGAGGTTTTATTTTTCGCATGATAATATTTGATAAGTTTAATACCTGTAGTTTAATTCATTGCCTGATTTATTATGGTGTTAAAAAAAAGAAGAATGTATGATTGGGACAGCAAACCTGGGAATCTATATACCTTTCATTAAGGACCGGGCTTAATGAAAGGACCATTTTTGATGATCCTAAGCGCATGAAAGTATATTGGAATATTGCAATGTTGGAATTTCCTCAAAGGGACTTACACTAGATTCTGTTTCAGATATATGGCCAGTTTTCGGTATGACGAAGCATGGGAATCCTATGATCTTTCTGGGAAGCTACCGGTTTAATCGAAGGCATGGCAGCAAAGGACCTAGAATCCGGTGGTACTGTACGAGGCACAACAGTGGCTGCCGAGCAAGTGTGGTTACTTTCAATGATCGCGTCATTAGTCGTACATCCATGCATAACCATTGATGGTCAAAGTAAAAAGATTTTTAATATCTTGTCTCCACAAACTGGCACGGATAGAGTCCCGCTGCGGGCACAGACATTGACAGATACTTCAGTACATTAACTAGAGACCGACGACGTCCAGAGCCGGAACCGAAATTTGCTAGTGCAAGTTAAACCGAATCTATAGGTCTTCGCTACGAAATTGAACGAATGTTCAATTGGACTGGATGCTGGCCAAATTGAATTGAAATTGAAATTGAAAATATTTATTTCAGACCAGGCACATAAAGTTACAAGTCCATATAATAATAAAATAATACTTATGTTAGTAGAAGAAACTTAAAAACTATGTTAGTAAAATTTAAAACAATCAAGATGCTGGACATGCATGAGCGACCACTGCCTCAATAATTGGCTGTCCACTCTGTCCGACAACGCACTCAGAAGCTTGTTGGTGCTACCCTTTAGCCGAGACCACAGGGAGGCTGTCCTTTTACGAAGCACCGCCTGGAAGCCATCCGTGCTGTATTCGACAAACATGCCGGAAGCACTGCACCGCCAGGGGAGCCCCAACATACCCCTGAACGCGTTGTTATATTGGACGCGCAAAGCATTGTAGGCTTTTTTAGTATAACTGCTCCACAGGTTGCACGTGTATAACGATTGGCAGTAGCTTTTAAATAGTGTGACCTTAACGTCACTTGAGCAGCGCGCGAACCTGCGAGAAAGCATGTTACAGGTAACCGACAATGCCCTGCGCTCCCTATCCATGTCCATATTATCAGCTAGACTCTCATTGACCCAGTGACCCAAGTACTTAAATTTGGTTACTTGCTGTAGTATGGTTCCATTCAGTGCGATTGGAGGAACAGAGTAAGTTTTACTCCCAGCCTTAAATACTAGCAGCTCACTCTTTTGAACATTGTACTTGAGCCCATGGGCCAATGCATACCGCTCACATATGGACAATAGTGACTTTATGGAACTGATTGAGGGACCCAGCAGCACCATGTCATCAGCATAACTAATATTATTCATAAATACTCCATCCACTGAGCATCCGACACCAGCACTGCTGAGTTCCTCAATAAGTCCGATCACATACAAATTAAATAGAGTAGGTGAGGTTAATCCCCCCTGCCTAACTCCACACTCCATCCTATATTCGTCCGAGCATTCGCCCATCCATCTGACAAAATTTCTTTGGTTATCATACCAATATTCAAACAAGTTGATGATCTCCACAGGTAGCCCAGTGTTAAGCTTCATCTTCCTCCAAAGAACATTGTATGACACCATGTCAAAAGCTTTTGACAGGTCCAGGAAGCAGGCGTATACCGGTGTTCTTCTGTCAGTATAGTACCGGATAGTGTGCTTTAGACATAGTACTGCAGATTCTGTGGACAGCCCAGGTCGAAATCCAAACTGAGCGTCATGCAGAGAGACATGTTGGCTCAAGTGTCTATTAAGTACACCATCCAGGACTTTACCTAAGATCGTGGCCAGAGATATAGGTCTATAATTCCCCTTATCCGATGCGTCACCAGTCTTATTTTTAATAATAGGTACTATTATGGTCTTCATGAGATCGTCTGGTAGGTAGTTATGACGAAGGCAGAAAGTAAACAGCATGGATAAGACTCTGGGCAGATGAAAACCCGCATATTGCAAATGCTCAATGCTGAGACCGTCGTGCCCCGGTGACCTTCCTTTGGTCATCTTCTTAATGACTTTATCAACCTCTACATAAGATATTTTAACTGGAGGGTCACCCGCACCACATTTCTCAACATCAAGCATGCTTTCGCCTTTTTCCGGTTTCAAAAAAGGTTCCACCCTGAAGTGATTCCTAAATAGGTTAGCCACATCACGGGGAGCGCTAATCCCCTCCACACTGACTGGAAGACTCACCTTTGGCTTCAGTTTGTTTGTAGACTTCCAAAACAAAATATCGTGTCATATTTACTAGCGGTGACATGACCTTATACAAAGTTTAGAGTTATGTCCAATTTTTTTCAAAATTTGTACGATGTTGTGAACTAAATAAAAAACAAAAAAAAAACTTCGCAGAAAACAATATTGACGTGTCACCACCAGTAAGTATTCGTTTTAACGGGCGCTATACCTATATATTATATCACTAAGTAGTATTACACTTCATGAAATTTGTTATGGGCCAATAAATGTGGCGAAAGTGTATTTTCATTTATATAACACTAGCTTTTGCCCGCGGCTTCGCTCGCGTTAAATTTGGGGTAACACAGTTCCCCTTTCCTGATTTGCAGGTACCTGCTACCTGCAGTTTTTGCCCTTGCGCCTTATTGATTTGTAATAGCAAAGCTAAGTTTTCCCTTTAGTTCCCTCTTTCTTCCTCATATCACACTTTAAAAAAAAATAGTCTATGTCCGTCTTCTGGGTACCAAATATCTCTGTAGATACCAAAATTAATCAAAATCGGTTTAGCCATTAAGGCGTGAAGAGGTAACAAACATACAAACTCACTTTCGCTTTTATAATATTAGTAAGGATTAAACATTCGATTATATTTGTTTTTGTGCTTATCTGTAATCAGTCTCAAACTATCAGCAGATTCGTTTTCTGTCGTTCATATCGTAACCATGGAGATCTTCAGCTAGAGACACCCCATCCCTTAGCATCTGTAATCAACTTTCTGGAATAATTTATAATGGAATATGTATATTATTTTTTATATATAAAGTATGTTCGTTTTTTTTTTTTTTAATTTTAGCTTAATTAAAAAAAAAACGAACATACTTTAGACATTAGACAGAAGTTCGTAAAAAGTAATGTCGCCGCTAGGAAGTATGACACAAAATATTATAAATCAAAAGGCTAAGCAGATAAGATGTATTTGTGTTTAGATTCCAATAAATATTTTTCAAATGTAAAATCGATTTTTCTTCTCTCTCTACCTCTTCTGTCTACCACAATACATTTTACGCGATTATTTCAAATATTTGCTATGTGTGTAACTAAACACGAAATACAATATTTCTTATTTTACAGATATACATCCTATTTTCAGTACGTCAAGGTGTGGCAACCCAGTGATCATCGTTGGTCCCTATCGATATAATCGGATTAATTCTTATAAAGGGGCCAAAGTGCGATGGACATGTACTCGGGTCGGATCGGGATGCAGATCTATAATCGTAACTATTGACAGTGTGATTGTTGATCATAGGACTGAACATAATCACTAGGATTAGTACTGTGAATAAAGTTTAATATTTAATAATAAAATCAATGGTTATAGTGTATTCAGTCCAGAATATTAGGTATTTAATATAAGAAACAGGATTAAGGCCAACTACTTGTCTATGTTTGGATTCAGTGTTTTAAATTGTAAGGTTTTCTACTGTTAATATGAATAAATGTGGTTTAATAACTTACAATTTTGGGTTTTACTACATACAGATTGGCCGGACAGCCGGTTTTCAATAAGCCAAATGGCGGCAATGATGTCATATTCGTTGCAAACTACGATGGAACCCTACCCGAGTCAGATTATTGACCATAAAAATGAGCATAACTACTAGAATATTATTCATTGTTTTTTTATTAAAACGAATTTAATATTAAATAAATGAATTACTAAATAAACATACATCGAAGTTCTCTTTCACATCGCTGTCATCCGGAAACGTCCCCAGAAGACGATCAGTATTGTCACGTTGATTCGCAAAACTATTTATTTGGCCAAAAAAGAGCCTTCCTTAAAAAGGAGACGCAATCTTTTTTTTCTGTTTTTAAATTGTAATGATATTGCTTCTATTTCAAAAACGAACTTTTTTTTTATATCTATTCTTTCCATGAACGAATTTGCGAGGATGTTCCTCAAGTTTATGGGGAAAAAATTACAAGTTCGTGATTCGATCTGTTGTACGGATGGATCGGACTGGTTGGGCAGTGAAGAAGACTGATGAAAAAATTGCAGTCAGTAGAAATAAGAATCTTGAGATGGTTATGAAGAGTGACTAAAGTAAGGAATGAACATATAAGAGGATGTTTGAAAGAGGCGCCTGTTACAAAAAGATATAGAAAGTTACAGGTTAAAAAAGAAAGATATGTAGAGATAAAGGAAGTCGTCCGTTTTGATACGAACATGTGATGAGGAGGGAAGCAGCACATGTGACTAAAATAGTGATGAATATAAATGTTGATGGATGGATTGTGTGAGGAATAATGAAGGAGTAAGTAATATTGTGCCGAAAATGGAGTGTTGTGTGGAGAATAGAATAAAAAATGTTTCGCCGAGGGATAAGGTGGTAACATGGGATAAGGCCTAGAACATGATTTATTCCGCAAACACAACAATAAATGTACGACGTTTTGCACAAACAGTTTCTGTGTGGTGGTAACTGACAATCTCTGACACTTTTCGCTGTAGCCCGAAGGATGTTTACTTTAGTTGACTGTCAAATAAAATGATATATAATACTAGATTAAATAATTTCATTATGTTTTCTTACAGATTACGTGCCAGTATTTAGCAAGTCAAGGAACGGTAAAGATGTCATCGTCTTTGGTCCCTATCGATATAATCGGATTAACAGGTACAAAGGGGCTAAAGTGCGATGGACATGTTCCCGGATTGCATTGGGTTGCCGATCTACTATCGTAACGGTAGACAGTGTCATTGTTACCCATAGAAGTGAACATAACCACTAGGATCATTACTATTTACTATGAGTTTTTCATGCAGTGTTTTAAAATTTTCTTTCAATGAATATTAAAAAGTCTTGAAACATTTTTTGGCTTCTTATTTTGACTGTCTAATTCTACACGTTATTTTACCCAAAAGACCCTGGTCTGTGGTATTTCACTTTATTTATATTGTGATTATATATAGGAAACCTGTTTATGCATTGTTATAATATTATTGTTTATCTTATTGCAGGTTTGGAACCAGTTTTCAGCACGACGCTTAGTGGCAATCCTGTCATCATTCTTGGTCCCTATCGATATAATCGAGTTTTAAGTTGCAAAGGAGCCAAAGTGCGATGGACATGTACCAGGTACAAAAGCGGATGCCGATCTACTATCTTTACTTTTGATAATGTAATTATTTGCCATAAGACTACACATAATCATTGAACCTCTTTCATGCCTGAATACTTGTGATTTAGTATTAATGCTGTAATTAGTGTCTGTTTGTGAGAAAAAATAGTTGTCTAAAATGAATAATCTATACAAATGGCAAAATTTGTCTGAGTTCTCTGAAAATGTACGCTAGTTTAGCACTTTGTGGGCGACGACGTTATTAATGTGTTCTACAAATTAACGTATAAATGTATGTAGTACAGGAGGAACAGAATATTGGTGAGCATATATTTGTGAAGTCAGTGCTGGGTTACGAATGGAGAGGTGCATGAATTTGGAGTTATCTACATTCTATCTATATCTGCAGTCAGTGAATTTACAGCAAGTCAAATAATGTTTAACCCAGCCTAATTGTTGGCATACATCACTTCCCAGGTGTGACCTACACATGTAAAAGTAGTAACAGTTGCATATCAGATAGTGCAACAGTCTTGGATTTAAGTTGATAAAGTTCACTTGTGTAACATATAAAAATAAGGTGGGTCCAAGAGTAATCTCTTGCGGGACTCCAAAGGTCATTTTATGATCATCACTCAAGTAGTAACTGATACTCACATGCTGGGATTTTTCCGTTAAATAATCTGCGAAAAGATCAAGGTACTTGCTTCGAATTCCTACGCAGTTTTGCTTGTTGAAAGAGTGTTTTATTTTCAACTATTGATTTAAATTAAAATATTTTTAAACATTGTCTGTGCAATTATTCAAAGTCGTCATTCATCGCAACTATTTAAAGTTTATTTGTGTTAACAAACGAGAAGTGACAAAAGATCATGATCTTCTTTTAGTCCCCACTCCTGGGTCTAACAATCAATACCTGAAAATCATTTCGTAGACACAGGCCAGGACTGACCAGCAACCAATATGTCTTCAAACTTGTTACACGTTCATGCCGTTTTTTGGATAGAGTGATAAAATGCTGTTATGCTTTATTACAGCTACAGAGTTACAGCCTGTGTTCAGCACGACGAGGAGTGGCAACCCTGTGATAATCTTCGGTCCCAATCGGTACAATCGGCTTATTAGGTATAAAGGAGCCAAAGCGCGCTGGGCCTGTACCCGTTCCGGAACGGGATGCCGATCTATTATCGTAACTGTGGACAATGTCATTGTTAATCATAGGGCTGAACATAATCACTAGGATTAGCTTTTAAAATATCCAGACACACTCATAATAATTATATGGGAACAGTCATCAGCACCGCGAAGCTATGCCGTTAGGTGGCCTTTACTATGTATATAAATGTGCGTTACAGCATGGGATTCATATAATTATATAGTATTTCGATCGGCTCGAGTTAAGTTGATGCTGATCCCCTGTTGTGTTTAAAGGGGCCAAAGCCCCCATAGAGTACCTGTACTCGGTAGAATAGTAGGATCTGTTATCCATACCGTCAGTACTATTAATTATTCTATTATTAGAACCATCGAGAGTCACATTGTTTCCAATAAGACTGAGCATAATCTAAAGTCTCTCTTAATCTTATCTCTAAATTGAGGGCTTTGAATGTAGTTTTATTGTTCAGCGATCTAAAACTATAATCATTTAGCTTGTTTCTGACAGTCTGAATGTAGGTGGTAGGTTAGTTAATTGAATTGTTTTAATTTTAAGATTTGCTTATGTTTGACCAGTAATAATATTTATAAATATAAGTTCCTTGTCTTGACTCTTTCTGAAATCACAATCACACTAATATTATTATAAAGGTGAAAGTTTGTATGTGTGTTCCTTCACGTTCTAAACGATTTTGATACAATTTGGTATGTAGATCGATTATACCCTGGATTAACACATAAATCAACAGAAATCGCGGGGCGCAGCAGCAGCGAATACACATTAACACACACATATATTAAACAGTTTCTATGTGAGGTGAGGTGAATAACTGATGCCACGGTTGGCGCAGTGGCTGAGGGATCGACTGCTGCGCTACGTGTCGCGGGTTCAATTCCCGCACGGAATAATTATTTGTATGACCTGCAGATAGTTTTTTCGGGTTTGGATGTTTGTGTATGTGAGTTTAAATGTTTTTAACGCACCCACGATACAGGAAAAATTCCTAGTGGCAACGTTTTTAAAAATAAAAATATCTGACTTCTGTCGATTTTGGAAACTTTTAGTTGAAAACCATAAGGGTAGATGTTAATTTCAGTTTGTTGACAGCTAAAATGAAATACGAATTTACAATGCCATTTATGTTATGTTTTATTACAGATTGCGCTCCAATATTTAGCAAGTCAAGGAGCGGCAATGATGTCATCATCCTGGGTCCTTACCGGTATAACCGGGTTAACAGTTACAAAGGGGCCAGAGTTCTATGGACCTGTACCCGGTATTCGATAGGATGCCGATCTGTTATCGTTACTGTCGACAGCGTCATTGCTAGCCATAGAAGTGAACATAACCACTAGGGTGGTTGCTGTTTACAGTAAGTTCATCATCATCATCATGCTGTGTTTTAAAATTGGTTTGTATATAAATAAATATTTGTTTAAAGAAAACCCTTTTTTGCAATTATTGCAATTATTCCACCCGTTGTCACGATGAAAATCGTTTCAAGCAATTTAAGTTGCAAACTTAGATATAATTCAAACTCAAAGTATTTATTTCGATTAGATCATTACAGACATTTTTGAATATCATAAAATCGAATAGGTGCTGCAGTTCCAGTCACAAGATATAATAACTTGTGACAGTTATTTAATTTCCAATCGAGCTGAAATTTTGCACACAATATGTTTAGTTTAGGTGCATGATAAGCTCTAAGGTCTAAGGCTCTAGCTCACATCATTCTAATCTACTGATTAGTAAAAATAAGTATATTACATAAAATACGGTCTCTTTTTTGCGTACACATAATGTTTTGAAAAATGAAATGATTTAATTTTCTCAAATGTCTTGCACAATACAAAATATTTTTTGAGATAAAAGATTTCATTTAATAAAATACATAATAATTTAGTGTGACTAACTAACTAACATATGTAGGGGAGGGCAGGGCTGGTACTAACAAATTTTGTATTATAGTTTATATTTTCTTTGATAATGAACTTTTTAGTTTAATTTTTTATTGAAAACATGCTTTGGTTATTCAGCTATGATATTAGTAACAATATACATCCGGTATGTAAGTGCTTTCAGAAAGAGAGCCGTGAAAACCAAAAAAGTCATTTGTTAATACATGCCCCGCATTTGGGGCAAATATTAACGGAGCTGGGGTACGTATTAACGTAAGGGGCAATTATTAACAGAAACAAAAATTTTATGCAATACTTAAATAAAACATCATTTACACGAATAAAAACGTTTTTAATACAGGTGATGTGAGCCCATCCTTTGCATAAAATACATTGTATCCAGTCAAGTCCAGATGTATCGTCATTATAAGACTCGGCTCGGCGCAAACTAAACAGCAGCAGGTATCTTCTTCACTATCATCCTGAAGAATATGCTTCTTCACCTTTTCTACTTCTACTCTCCGGGTTGATTTACCTTTACCTTTCCCTTTACCCTTATTTTTAGTTTCAGTTTGACTGGTTTTTATCTTTTTAGATGATTTTAATTTTGCTTCTTCTTCTAAGGCCAATTTTTCGGGAGTATCAGTGAGAATAGTGGATTTCCTTGAACGCTTTCGTTTACATTTGACACGTGGAGGAGCTTTTGGAAGCGGTCTTACTGATTTTATAATAAATTTTTCTGTAGGCTTCGTATTTGATGGTCCTGGATCATTTGACAGTACTGATTCATTTGACAGTTCTGGTCCATTCGAAGGTGCTGGTTCATTTGACGGTCCTGGTTTATTTGGCGGTGCTGATTCATTTGACGGCCCTGGTTCACTCGACAGTCGCTGCTCATTCGATGGAACATGCCATAGCTGATTAATAATCTCTGAAACACTTATGTCAGGCACGTTATCTAAAATTTCATTTTGAATTGAAGATTCTAAATTAAGTGATACTTCTTCTGGATTGACAGAACTATCTCCGGCTGAAGTAATCCCTGGTTTTCCATCGAAGCAGTATTTGGATCGGGACGATCAGTTACAAATGATGGCGCAAAGTCACAGTCTTGAAATACATCTTCATCGCACGGCCAAATGCCAGCTTTTTTATATGAGTTGATGATATTGTTTTGAGTGAATGCCAGAGGAAATGCTTCTTTCACAATTCCAGGGAGATCGTAGATCGTCATTGTCTTCCCAGGATGATTAACCATCCAGTTCGTTTGCTGTCGGCTAATATAATTCTTAAACGGTCCATACACCCCGACATCCAGTGGTTGAAGATTATGGGAACAATGTGGAGGGAAAGACAAAAGAATGATACGGTTGTTCTTTGTCTTTGAAAGTGGTCAATAAATTTCAAAAGCAACAACCGTAGCAACATCTCTAAATTTTCTATTTTTTGACAGAATTTCTTCGGCTGCCAGCTCAAATACTTCTTGAGACGTCGAACCTCGTGTGCTCGTTCTTTCGTAATTTCTCATCCTATAACAAAACACACTTATTGCACAAAACAATCGTTTAATATCAAACACCTACACATGGGGCATAACATGTTAATACTTACCCCGCTCAATCTGTTAATTTTAGCCCCAAGGTTACTTTTTCTTCTTCATCAATTACAGAAAAAAATCTAGTAAAAATAATAACAAACAAACATAATAGTTTTAAAGTCAATAGAATAGAGATTCATTTAGGATAAACTTTGATTCAATTTAGCGAATAAATAAATCTTAAATCAATTTATTACGAAGTACGAAAAGTTCGTTTACCTGTAAATCCGAGGGTCCTGTGCACAACTATCACTAACGACGGCCGGTCGAACACTGACAAGTCAAGACACGTTCGGCTGTGTATAAAGGGTATTCTAAACCGAGTCTCATACTTTTGACACTTCGCATTTGGCGGTAATAAGCTTGTTAATACCTACCTCCGTTAAAACCAGCCCCGCGCTCCCTACTAGTCCAAAAAAGGAAAAACAGTTATAGGGCATCAAAAAAATTGTCTACTTCGCTGCCAATAGGAACAGTGTAGTGTTGCCCAAATGCAAGAACAAGACGAGACTTAGCCAGTCTTGGTCTTGGTCTTGCGCCAATACACCTGGTCTTGGTCTTGGTCTTGGTCTTGCGCTCCCAGTCTTGGTCTTGGTCTCGGTCTTGCAGCAAGAGTCTTGCAAGTCTTGCAATTACCTATTAGTCTATTACTATTTATTAAAGTTTATTTTAAATCTTAGAAAAACGTATTAGAATTGGAATATTGTGAGCTTGAATTAACATAGCTATAGTAAAGATCAAGCAGATTAATAAATTACTGAAGATTTGATAAGAAATTTGAAAAATCAACTGACCTATATGTCGTTTTTCGTGGAAGTAACTGTTTCTTAATAATAATATCTTAAAATTAAGAAACAGTTACTTCCACATTCCAATTTGTTTTTTTACATGTCTTAGCAAATAAGCTTACATTTGCTAAAAAATGTAATAAACAAATTAATTACAATAAATTGACTGTATTTTAAAGAACAATATCTGTCTAGAAAGATTGAACCCTCATCTTATATAAAATTTAATAAAAGAATTCGAAATTATTTTGCATGAGTATACCTACGCCCTGTGGCGGCCATAAAATAGTGTCAAATGTTGTGATTTCGGCGCGGCGGCAACGATTGTTGTATATGATTTCAAAAGAAGCCGCCGGCGCGTGTATCATAACCATGTACTTCCGAAAAGCGGCAAATTTCTTTGAGAAGTAAGTACAAAACCTTTGATGCCGCATTATCAAAGTGCCGATGATTAAAACATAACTATGCATGCACTCAGTTTGATTTTAATGGATATTTTTTTATTCGCTATGTAGGTATGTTTATGGTATTAGTCGTAATGCGCATAGGTCCAGTTTTTCATATTCTTTGATACAGTTTTTTGCGTCTCATAGAATTCCTAAGCGTACCTATACACCGAACTGTTACAGCTAACTACTCCGTGAAATAGCGCTAAGTCCTAGCTGCAAGACGCAAGAGTCTTGCAGGCTATGTCTTGTTCTTGCTCAAGTCTTGCACGGTCAGTCTTGGTCTTGGTCTTGCTAAAAATACGCGGTCTTGTTCTTGGTCTTGGTCTTGCAAAAACGCAAGAACAAGACCAAGACTGCAAGACCAAGACTGAATTTGGGCAACACTAGAACAGTGCCCAGAAGGCTGGCAGCATTGCCACGTTGGATGGCAATGCTGTTTATTTGGCGAAAATAAAGGCCAGCCCTCTGGTTACGTGACGAGTCGACCAACCATTTTGCGATATCTGAAAAACTAAGTGAGCATTTGGATCCCAAGGTTTCAACCACAAACGGTTCAAACACAGAACTACCAATTAAGTTATTATATTTTCACCGTTTGAGGTTTTCAGCACCTGCAGCAGCCACCCCAGCACAGCCCGCCGTGCTATGAAGATAGGATCATCGTCGTCATCGTCGCGCGCTAAGCAAGTGCACTACGGATGATTTCATTAATGCTGGCGTGGCGTACCATCCGACCTGCACGTTCACTGCAAGAAAGACCATGGTGTCCGAGGCTGTCGACATTTTAATTATATTATATTCAAATTATGTCAATCAAATTAGCATACTAAAATTCTGTACCCTTCCTTAACAGTTTTTTTATAAGCCTTAATATTTATGTCAATGCTTTTTTTCTTGTCGACAAAATTTCACAAAGCTTTTGCTATATTACAGCAACAGAATTATATTCGGTATTCAGCACGACGAGGAATGGTAACTCTGTGATTATCTTCGGTCCCTATCTAAACTAAGCAGCGATGGTACTGTACTCGGACGTCATTAGGATGTAAATCAGTTATTGTCACGATTGAAAATGAAATTGGTTCACATAAGCAAAAACATAGCCATGCTTGAAACTTTACTCCCTCAATTATAATTTAAAAATAGTAGTTAATAAGTATGAATGTCAATGTAGAATGAGTATGTGTCTACTTTATTTTATATAACATATAATAGCAATGAATTTGCTTAAGCAGTTAATTAATATTCCGAAATGTACGTTAAAAAAACGATATATTTTCTAAGTTTTTGTTTTGTTCATAAACTTGCTGTTGATCAGTAAAATAAGTTTATTTTTATTCAAAAATGATACCAAGGGAGCTTGTTAGCTTCAAAAGCTGGTCAGGTCAGGATCTAGTCTTTGGTGTGACGAAGCATGGCAATCGTGAGATGGTGCCAAATAGCTATCGACATAAACTGGTTCGGAGTTTGCTGGGACAGTAGAATGCGTTGTTGTGTTTAGCAGACAGACGACCAAATGGGCAGACGTCTCGGTAGTAAATGTGTGTTTATTTCTTTTCATGATGAACTCGATTCTTAACAACGCGATCCGGTTCATTAAATGTTGTTTTTAAATTATCAATAGCTAATGCCAACCCTCGTCACTCTTACGATTTGGTATTGATAAACAAAATAACTGTGGTTCGCAACTGTTTTAAATATTTTCGTTTTAGGTACTTAATTAAAATAAGGATGTGATTTACCTTTAATCTGGTATCAGAAACTTTTTATGAAATAACTAATGTTTTATTTTTTTTCAGAATTCCAGCCAATTTTTGGCTCAACATATCGTGGTAATCCGTGTCTCATCATAGGACCGTATCGATTCAATCAAGGTGGTCCGGTGAAAGGGTTCAAAACTCGCTGGCGTTGTATTCGGAGAGCTTCAGGGTGTAAATCAGTTGCATATACCGTTAATAGTGTTCTAGTTTGTTATAAAAACGAGCATAACCATTAAATAACCGGTATCTTTTGACTGCGTAGACTTAGGGGTTTTTTCACAGGTCCAAAGAACCACAGACTTGATATATGACTTTGTATATGATGGTTTTAATTTTAAGTTGATACCTCCACGCCTTCCCGAGATAAAGGGTGTTGACAGACAGACGGACAACTAAGTGATGATAAATGGGTTCCGTTTTTTTTCTTTTGGTTACAGAACCCTAAAAATATTTTTTTATGTAGGTAGTAAAAACGGTAACCGTTGGTTAATCAGGAAACTATTTAATCTGTTCAAAATAATAATTCACAGCATAATGTTTTACTTCTACCGGTATCGTTCTCCGTTCCCAAGACGTTAAGCGTAAAGCACACCATAACAGTCCTATTAATTGTATATTCTTATATCTATAGAAATTGTGATTGCTCCACTGTATATTACGTTGTAATGAGAATAAAAATTGGTTGTTTTTGTAAGATTTGTGTTTAATTGTATACTAAATATGTGATGTTTTCTTTTCACGGGCTTCCTTAGCGTTCCTTTAATCAATTAAATCTTTTTCAGTAAAATGGATGATGAAAAGAAACGGGAAAGAACTGGCAATGGTGAACGGTTACACGTTCTATTGTCACAAGAATAACGCCAAGACGAAGATCTGGACGTGCACCAATGGATGGCTCTGTAAGGCCAGGCTGATCACCGGCAGTGAGCCTGATCCTCTGAAGCGGAGCGTTATGTCTGCTAAGCTGGAGCACAGACATCCACCGCCTACTTTTATGATAGTTGATGGGTTTTATGTTAGGATATGATGGTATACAGGTATGTTGCGCAGAAGATAGAGTGAAAGTTGTTAGTCGCACTAAGTTGTTGTACATTGCCAAGGCTACCGTTTGCTGTTAACGTCTTTCGCATAAAATGATAATAAAGATAATTCTATTTCTATCTAATGTATCGTAAGTAAAACATTATGAACAAAGCAACTAATCAAATTACTACCAGGCATGCTGTTGTCTTAATGAAATCATTGTTGCTCAAACCTTCGGTTAACAAATAAATCCAGTTTGTGGTTTTTACAATAAATGTATTTTTTTTTAATTAACCCTTTTATTTCTTCAATACCTATCGACTTCGTTTTATCGACACGTTTCGGGTTTATTTTGCTGATCTATCGGGCTGATTTCACATTATATAGTTTGTCGCATAATGGGAAGTTAATATGTATTTTTTAAGGCTTGAGATGTGTCAGCGTTCGAAGGTCTACGGTGTTGTCACTCTATAGAGTGACAACACCGTAGACCTTCGAACGCTATATATTTATATGATATAAATCTAAAAATTTACCTGTTACATAGTAACAATGTTTTGTTTTGCAAGATTTTTATGCATGAAACAAAGTCAATGTGCGCTAGCTAATCTTTTTTATTCCGGCGTTATTTACACTTCAAAATATATTACAGTAAAATTTATGAAGAGATTAAACGGAAAAGAAGTGGCGCTAGTGAACGGCTACACTTACTACTGTCGCAAGCAGAGTTTGAAGAGGTCTACAAAGATCTGGAACTGTACTTATGGAGGGGACTGTCATGCCAGGATGGAGATCACCAAGCATGCAAAGCCCTCGCGTCGGATTGTGCTGTCAGCGAAACTGGATCACAAGCACGAACCTTCTAAGTATTGTATCAGTAATGGGTTTTATTGTAAATTGTAATTTGTCGGGTAGATAACATGTTACTAACGTTTAGAACAAGTAATATTTGAGCTGCAAATCCGCACGTTGCGGTTGCGACATTACAGTCCATCCGCAACGACAGACCGCAGCGACACTTCAGTATGTTTCAAATACTTTCTAAGATAGCAATCCTAGTGTTTTAACATAAAGACTTACTTTCTTATTGCGGTTTCGACAAATATGTTACATTATGGAAGGCTGAAGAAATGGCACTCGTGCGCTTTATTTTAAATCATCTTCAAGATAGTAAGCAGGAGGTTGTGCATTTGACTAGTATGATTGTCTGTTCAGCAGCACTTGCTTATAAAATGTTATCTCAGCCCCGCAACGCTGTGTCCTTTGCCCCGATACACTTTATAAGAATGACGAGTCTACAAGGATTCATTTCCCATAAACGAAAAAAGTGGCAAAAAGGCGAGGATGCGTGAGTGTCAATTATACAAAATTGCTTATTCTGTTAAGAGTGTTGGGAGATAATATGCAGTCTATAGTTTCCTAGAATTCTTATTAAGCCACTTCTTCCTAATAAAAAGGATCGCACTTTAAGAGTCGGTCCAAAAGAGCGTTCCGCGCGTTTTGAAGTTTATATTCATAGACCTATCCCTAAATTTCCCCATAACTTTAAGCACGTTCTACTTTTTAGCGACTTACTCGTATATATAATTCTATGGAGTATTATAGTGAAAGTGACCACAATTTTAGGGTAATATTAATTAGTAGAAAGTTGTTCCTAGTCGTTTCAATCGTAAGATCTAGTCATATTTACAGTGCAGTGTTTAATGTTTGTAAAAATGTTTTACTCACAAAATGCAGAGTATAAAATCTAGTCTGAACTCAAGCAGTTAAACGTGGAATCACACTAGGAATTTTTCAAAAACATTTAAACTCACATACACAAATCTGTAAGCCATACAAATATTTGTTCCGAGCGGGGATCGAATCCGCGACACGCAGCGCAGCAGCGCTCGCTCACCTACTGCGCCGTGTCGTCAAAATTGTACTTAGTTTAATGTTTGTGTGTGTCTAGTCATACTTTAAACTAATAAAGCTGTAGTTATTAAAGTACACTGTATTGTATTTAAATGTGTGCAAATAACTATTTAATATGATCTCACATTCGTATGTTATCGTTGTGTATTGTGTTCGTGTGCGTGTGTTTTACGTTATTAATCAATAAATATTGTTTGAGAAATACAAATTGTTGTGTTAATAAAAACAAAATTAATAAGTAAGAAGTCTATAATATGATATTTTTTGCTCCTAACTATTGTTACTGAAAGAAATCCACTGCTGCGATGTGCAATTCTTCTTACCATGTCGAGGGAATGTAAATTGAGTCTGCGTTGGACGCAGAATACGATATTAAAGAAAACGTGTTTTGTGGATCAGCGCCACATTTACTTACTTACAGGGTGGAGTTATCTACAAATCCTTTAATTTTGAAACTACATCCAAATTGCGAACAAAAAAAACTTAGGCCGGCCGCTTAGCAATAGTCATATATAGGTACTAAAATGTAATAAAATCAGTTTTAGTGAGATGGGCGAACAAAATGGATGGAAAGGAACTTGCTATAGTAGAAGGATACACATTCACATGCCGTAAGAAAGCTGCCCGCAGCAACTGGACCTGGCTGTGCAGTTTGGGCAAGACATGCAGCGCTCAGCTGGTTACAACGCCTCATATGATACCTGTAGAGAGGGTGGTGGTATCGGCCTCATTGATCCACACACATCGAGCGCCAGCATTGAAATATCAACTAAGATGAAGTATTTAAGCCTTTTTATGGTTTGATATAGCAACAAATTAAAAATTTACGAGAAATTATGGACCAAGCCATTCGATCAGTCTGTAACTTGAGGTCTTAGGTATATATTTGGACTAGGGACCCTCCCCGGCTTCGCATGGGTGCAATGTAGATAATAATATACTAATATAAACCTTTCCCTTGATTCACTCTATCTATTAAAAAAAAACCGTATCAAAATCCGTTGCGTAGTTTTAAAGATTTCAGCATACATAGGGACAGACAGCAGGAAGCGACTTTGCTTTAAACCACATAGTGGTGAAGGGTCTGTAGAAAATTCTTGTTCATGTCCTTCATTCTGCATTGCTTTCTTCTCATGTCTTGTTTTAACTTAACTTTAATATGTGCATGAACATTGTGTTTAAATCAACGCTTTCTGCTTTCCCCTCTTAAAAACCTATAAAAACACAGATTGTATAATCTATGTCTTTTTAGTTTAGTAGTGCCCAAAATACTAAAAGCTGGTCCTGAAGCTACGCTCGTTTTATGGATGATATTTTAAAATAAAATATAAACAACATCAATTTCAGTAACCTGGGTGACGAAACAGTACGTGAAGCAGCTTGCTATACTTTCTTTTGCCATTTTCATAACACGAAGACCTACAGATGGTGCTGCACCCAAGAAAATGCATGTAGATTCAAGCTGGTCATCACGAATCATGCAAATATTAAGGATCAACATGTAACAATGAAACTCTACCATCAGCACCAGGATTTATCATTCATAATGGCATTTTTTACAATTTGTAGTTACAATCGCATAAACTTATGTCACTGACTTTATATAACTAGGTTTTATTTTGATGTATGTTTTAATGAACATGTTTATTAGTTACGAAAAGAAAGCATCTAAGAAGTTAAGTTTGACCCTTTTTTTGGGGTGGGAAATCATCAAATATCTTCCCCCGCTCTGGGCGGAGCGGGGAGGAGTGTCAGACTTGTACTGACTAAAACCCACCCATGTTCCTTCTAATGCCCTTTACGTTCCGTGGCCGCGGTATCTCTTTCAAACAACCCGCAACCCCGGCAGGCGGAGGCCCTGGCAGGCCCCTCTGAAATTGAACCCTTAACCCGGTACCGAATTGAACTGCAAGTTATTTTAATGCATTCCCATGATATTTCTATCAAATGAAAGGGTGTTTTCGTAGTTTTTTAACTATAACATTTAACTATTAGGCTTTTAATATTTATATATTTAAGTATTCATGCAACTGTATCCGTTTATTTAATAATTATGTAAGTTGTATTATACTAGGTTGTGAAGTAACTAATATGCATTCTAAAAGTGTAGGTAGTAATCATAATGTTTCTTAAATCATTATATCTATCTTATGTTTTATTAAACGACCTCTTTTTACCCGACTGCAGCGAAACCCAAAAAGAGGGCCATGTTATTGACCTGTTTGTATGTCCGGTTCTTTGTTCCCTCGTAACACCTTAACGGCTAAACTGATTTGAATCAATTGTATGTAGTACATTCACTAGTTAGTACGCACACTCTTCTCAGTATCATTAGCTACAAAAAAAGAGGGAAATGGCAGATTTTAGGTTATTGGATATTGCTGAGTTAATTTAGTTCTTCCCAAACTCGTCGATTGAGGTATCAAAATAAAGGGCTTTAAAAGATGATAACAAAACTATACCTAAATTATATGTTCAGTAATAAGTTTTATTTATTCACATTTTAAATGGCATGCGGAACATTATCCACCTTAAAAAAGTTCATAGACTTGGTTTGATATGGTTTCAATAAAATATAAAATTAAGGCAGCATTGGCAGTATTTTAAAGAATAGCTTTCTTTCATTGAAATTTTAGATGAAAAGAAAGCTGTTGATTTCGACTGTTCTGACTGTCAATCATTTAACATAAAATCTATTGCAATAAAAAGCTTTGTTTCAGTGATATTTTGGTCTCCAGTCATTTTGATGCACTGAATTGCAGTACTCACATACCGTACAATAATTTATAAATTTATGATACTCGTATCTTACAGTGTTTATCTTGCAAGCCATGATTTTCACAAATTTATTAATTTCCAGTTCAATGGGTGACGAAAAGTAATGGAAGGGATCTTATTATTGTAAACGGATACACCTTTAGCGGTAAACGAGTTGGGCGCCGACAGAATACCTGGTACTGCACCTTGGGGAGAACAAATTGTAAGGCTAGAGTTATGTTCATGAATGACGCCATACCTTCGAATCGCGAAATAATATTCATCGAGGAGAATCATACACATGCTCCGCCATCGTTTGTGATTTCTGATGGAGTATACGTTAAACTATAAGGTATGTTATCTAAAACCACGTTTCACTTTCCGTAATTTATCCTTTCAGTCGAAGCTAAACTCATGGTCACAAAATAATCCAAAAATTAGCAATGAATTGAAAGAAAATTGAACAACCACTGTTATGTTCATTAGGGTAAAGTGTCTAATTTCAGCAGGAGTGAGTTTGACAAAGTCAGCGGGAATAATCGTATGTGACTGAATAGACCATCTGTAGAATAAATAAACGAACGTTTCTTAATGTAACATTATTTTTATGGTTCCGTACCCAAAGGCTAAAAGACTCCGCTCTCCGTCAGTCTGTCCGTCTGTTTCTCATGAACCGTGATAGTTAATTGAAATTTTCACAGATGATGTATTTCTGTTGCCGCTATAACAACAAAAACGGATTAAATGAAATATTTAAGGGTAAGGTACGGCATTGTGGTTGGCGTTTTTGTTTTTATAGATAATGGTACGGAACCCTTCGTGAGCGATTCCGGCTCGCACTTGGCCGGTTTTCATTAAAACAGCTACGATTTGATAAAATAATGCAACAATTTCGCGTAAAATTAGAATTATTTTAACCGGTGTATCAATTTCCAGTGAATTGGGTGAAGAAAACAAACGGAAAGGAACTTGCAATTGTAAACGGATATACTTTTTTTTGTAAAAAGAAATTTGCAAAAACAATTATTTGGAATTGTACCTACGGGAATTTGTGTAAAGCGAGGTTGATATTAACAAACGAAATCACACGCACGAATCGTCACCTACTGAGTATCAAGAAGAATCACACACATGCGCCTCCCAAGTTTGTGATTTCTAACGGGTTTTATTTTAAAATGTGATCGTGCAGCTTATATTAACATATGTACGATAAAAAACTGAAACGTTTTAATATTATGTTTAATGTAATGGGTGTAGTTTTTTTTTAGTTATGTATAATAAGGTATATAGTGAAAATCTGTTATTTTTAAGTTAACACTTAAGTTTAAGTTACTTATTACCTATCTCTATTAAGCAAATATTTTAGTTTAAGATAAGGGATGTCAGTATTGAGTGAGTGAGGGCGACAGTTTGTTACAGAGAAAGAAGAAGTATGAAGATAGCAGACTGTGAGGTTTTATTTTGTAAAGATTAGAAGACGATTAATTATTGAAATAAAGTAGTTGGAAGTTATTTGAAGTTAAATAAGTTTGTTGCATTTGATAAATACCATTCTCTTGCATATAAACTATATTTACAAGAAAAATTGTTTTATTTAGGTATAATATTGTTATGGAGCCCACCCCCTGCTTCATTTCACCAGTCCCACAACAGCACACAAAATCAAACAGGATAATACAATCTACAGAAGATTGTATTATCCTTGCGAGTTTCCATCGCAAGTCTTTCACAATAATATGCATCAATTAGTTCGGAAATCATAAAATAACTTCCCCCGCTCTGGGCGAAACTGGGGGGCAGGTGGGCCCCTCTGCTTTGCTGACATCTCTTTGAGGCGCGCATAGAGCACTAACGCGCCGTCGACACAGCAGTAAGTCACGCTAACGCTTTGTTAAATCAGGTAATGATAATGTAACATTTTAGTCATACGCGTATTTGTCTAAGCCTGCTCGTCACCGAAGTAACAGCATTCAGAAGAAACTCCGCTAAGAGTTCACAGAGCACTCTGCAAACTGCTCTCCAAAACCTCTCCTCACCGCAGACAGAGTAGAAAAGCTTATGGGAAGGTTCTTACCTTCCCATAAGCTTTTCTACTCTGAACGGGTACACAGAATAATTAAATGTTTTTAATGTCACTACTTCACAGAATTAGGGATACAAAAACAATTAAGGTTGCTCCCACCCACACAACAAAGATGTCATTTTGACGACGCGGTTGTCGCAGTGGCTGAGCGATCGGCTGCTGCGCTGCGTGTCGCGGGTTCGATTCCCGCACGGAACAAACATTTGTATGGCCTACAAATAGTTGTTTCGTGTCTGGCTGTTTGTGTATGTGAGTTTTAATGTTTTTGTAAACGCACCCACGACACAGGTAAAATTCCTAGTGTTCAAAGTTTATTAAAAATAAAAACAAAATGCCGTTTTTATAGGTAGTACGGAACCCTTCGTGCGCGAGTCCGACTTGGCCGGTTTTTATTTGTGGTTTTTACTTATTTGTTTTTGGAACATTAGAGAAGATTCTCAATTGATAAATAACGTTTTTAATTTTTTATTTTTCAGAGGAGTTAACGTTCGTCAAGTCCCAGAGAGGGACACAACTTATTCTAATTAAAAACTACACCTATGGTCGCGCTTGTCATATACATGCTAAGAATACTACTCGTTGGAGCTGTTCTACCCACAACAACAGGAAGTGCAAGGCTAACCTCGTCACCAATGATAGAAATAAAATCATTTCTGCTAATTATGAACATAATCATCTTCCAGGCAAATTCGTTGTATGTCAAGGGAAATTTATTCGAATTTAAATATATACTTTTATTTTATATTTTTTACTGCTTCCTTTTGCATACATATTATGTAGCGTCGGTCTGTTCGGTATCTGCCGAACTTTTTTCTTTTAATTTTTTAATAATATTGATTTGCCGATTAATGTGTTTTTTTTAAGAATAGGGAACAACGTTTTCTAATCTGCTTATCACAAGGAACTGCGATAATCTGTGCACCGACCAAGCGTGGTGGTTTCGGCTGTACGATCGTTTAGCCTTTCTTATAGCGGTCATCGGAGACCGGTTTATGCATGATAGTTTTGATTATGTAATAATATGCTGAATTCTAATATCTAAACTAGCTGTGCTCAGCGGTGTCACCCGCTGCTCAGTGAAAATAAAAAAAAATATAGGTGTTGGCCGATTCTCAGACCTACTAAATAAACGTGCAAAATTAATTATAAACCGGTACAACTATTTCGGAGGAGTTTAGTAACAAACACCGCCACACGATAATTTTATATATTAGAATAGCTGTCTTAGTTGCTGCCCCGCTCCCGAGGGTAGTAGTGAGATGTTGTATAGCCTATGTTACTTCCTGATAATGTAGCTTTATATTAGTGAAAAATGGTTTAAATCGGTCCAGTAGTTTTGGAGCCTATTCGATACAAACAAATAGAAAATATTTGTTTGTTTGTTTATAATACCTATTAGTGTTTATTAATTATAATTAATTTAGGCATAATTTATGTATAGAATTTAGTTCTTATTAAATGTATTTGTGAAGTATGTGATGTTAACTATCATAAATAAATGATATTATCACAGATCGAATAATTAAGTTTAACATATTATGGTTTTTTTAAAGGTTTTCTTCATTTATCTTTTATTAATTAAAATAACTTAAAGAAACTAACTTATAATAATTTTAAAAATTCTTGAAAGGGCTGTGTATGTACAACGCGCCACGGTCCCAGATTTTCAACCCCAGATGGCTGGGAAATATAGTTGCAAATAAGGTTACTAAATATATGCCGCTTGAGGCTCTCTGCAGCCGCAGCAGCAGCCCCAGTGCAGTTAGCAGCAGCTAGTAGCACGAAGAGCTAGCATCTTCCTAGGCAGGTGGGATAGCGCACGCGCGGACACATCGTCGCGTGCCAAGCCTTTTTAATACAGCTGGACTTCGATCAAAAATGTATATTATTGATCGAATCAGCTGAAACGCCAACGATGTGCTCGTCGGATGTTAGTTATTATTTTGTTTTTGCAATATTGTTTTATTTTTATTTTTTTTACTCTTGTATAGATTCTTTTCTACCTATTCGTTGTGAATGAGTGGACATGGTTGGCCTTGTAGATTCTTAGACGCTTGTTAACTTTTGTTAACGTATTATTTTATTTTACTTTTTGTAAAGTAAGCAATGACTTATTGTCGGGCCTACGCTGTCCTCTCATACTTAAGTGCTAACGCTGTAACAACAACAACATTGTAAAACTAAATGATTTTAAAAGAGTAACCATGGAGTTTCTTGCCGGTTCTTCTCCATAGGAAACGACCAACCCGAACCGTGCATCTTTTCTCGACGTTTTATAAGTGCCCATGTAGGCCTATGTAAAATAAAAATATTTTGATTTTGATTTTGATGATGTGTATTATATATCAATATTACTGATTTGTTTGACTTTGAAAATATTCGAACTAGAAATGGTTACTTTGTTTGCTTAAAAGTCTTCTACTAAGAATAAAAGAAATATTATATGTTTGCTAATTATTAATTAATTACAAAGAAGGTGAGTCCTAAATCCTAAATTGGGTATGTATTTGGTTTGCTTTTCAATAAGTTACAGTCCTGTCAATATGGTTGTTGTTCATAAATAAATAAATTGTGCAACAAAGCGACTAAAACCGTTTTTTTCCCTACTACTACAGTAATAATTGTTTTGAGTACTTTTAGCCCCTGAACTATTGCACATGTATTGTAAATCAGCCAGTCAGCCTATGATATATACATCACTGAATTTTGTCGAAGACCAATGACGTCCATCACTATGTGCTGGACTCCTACAGTGTAGTAAGCCTGTGTCGCAACAATGGGAACATTATAGGGCAGTTATGTTTATACTTAGTTGTCCAAGGGCTACTTAATGAATCTTTTTGTTTTTCAGATTATAAATACGAGTACATAACATCAAGAAAAGGAAAACCGTTAGTCCTGTATGACGGGTACACCTACAACCATCACTTCACTACAAAGGATAATGTCCACTGGGCATGTTCCTCACATCGCAGTAAAAGCTGTAAGGCTAAGATTACACTGCACAGTAGCGGCTACATTGTTAAAGTCGTCGGTGTCCATAACCATCCGAAACCAGCCCTTCATATGTGCGATGGAGAATATATTAGACTACTAAGCTATAACAAAACCCCTAAAACGTAACTTGCATAAAACAGTGCCAGTCTGACTCCGCGTCCTAAAGTAAATAAACAGTCCTGTCTCGGTGCAAAAACGCGTTCAGATTCACTGATCAAAATCATAGCGACTTTAAGTCTGTAATAGATAAGAAACTCATGCAATCGTGTCATCAATCTACGCGGCCACTGGCTGAATTTATCAAAAAATTAATTAAAATAGATGTGTAATTGCATAGTTTCATTTACACTAAAACACTTCAGTACGTTCTTATTGAGATACAGAAAGAAAAAGGAAGAAAGTGGAGGTAAGTGGCAACCATCACCGAATCGACCTGACATTGAAATGAATAACTACTTTTTCATAAATCATTAATTTTGTAACTAACTGAGGACATAGGCATAAATGAAAAGAAATGTTTATTTGCTAGAATTGTAGTACAATATCTAATGTAGATGGTCAAGGTTTTTGCAGCAGTCACCCAAATAATTCGCTAAAATTTGCATGCACATTATAGAATTCATTATTCTTTAACTTCTCCACCATTGTTAGGAAATAACTACTAATATGGAACGGCTTAGTGATCGAACAGTTTATTTTATTTTTACTAAAATATTGACATAATAATACTATCATACATCAAGAAGAGAAAACTCGTCAATACTGTATGACGGTTACACCTACAGCCGTCACCGCACGACAAAGGACAATGCCCAATGGGAATGTACGTCACAACGCCGTAGAAGCTGTAAGGCTAGACTCATACTTCACAGTAGCGGCTATATTGTAAAAGTTTCTAAACATCACAACCACGGAAAGCTCTTGGCTCCGACGGTATCACCAATAGGGTCATTAATTAAACTCCTTCCCGCTCAGCTCATCATCCTTTTGGCGGCCATCTTCAATGGCGCCTTGAGCAACAACTTCTTCCCCCAGATATGGAAGCCACTGTTATCGGTATCCCCAAGCCAGGCAAGCCCAAATCTGAGCCCACGAGTTACCGACCCATCAGTCTCCTGAACGCACTCGGCAAAATCTATGAGAGACTTATTTATAAGCGACTCAGAAATTTCGCCGAGACTAAGATAAGAGTCTCATTCCCAACGAGCAATTCGGTTTCAGGACCGAACATTCGTGTATCCAACAGGTCCACCGCATCGTCGAACACATGAGCGCTGGTTTCCAGCGCGGAGCGATGACGGGCGTACTATACTTCGATATAGCAAAAGCTTTGGACAAAGTCTGGCACAAAGGCTTATTTCGTCTCGTTTTGAGGAGTTCTGGAAATGTAGAAAAAAAGTACAGTTGCTTTTAGATCGCTGAAGGGATCGCACGTGTTTGGCTAAGTCGGTTTAAGACCGGTTAAGTGCTAGAACGTCATGGAGTTAAACTAGTGAAGTTAGCGTAGTCTTGGTACCACACACGTGGCACAGGTCCCAGTGAACTGTTGTAAGAGAGCGATCAATATATAGAGTAAAATCTAAGTAGTAGTAATGAGCCTAGTAACGTGAGTGTCGAGAGTATCATTTATGTATTTTGAAATAAGTTAGCCTACTAATTTTAACATCTACCTTTCTTTCAGATTTCAAGTTCATAAAATCGGAGAAAGGCAAGGAGTTAATTTTGTATAAAGAGTACACATATGTTTTCACTAGATGCACTGCCACTAGATCTTGTGTCTGGAGATGTACAGAGCGACGAACCTTACACAATTGCAAAGCTCAAATAGTTTTAGATGAATTTGGTAAAATTGTGTCTTGTAAACTAGAACACACCCATAACCCACCTAAATTTTTCATCAAAAATGAAACATATTACAGAGTTAGTTGAAGTATAAATATTTGAAATGTGTATTTTTATTCTTATTGTAGTAATTTTTAACAATACACAATGTATACAATTTTATATTTAAAACATAGTTACTCTAATCTAATCTTCTTTAGTAATTTTAATGCCAATAAACTTCTTAAAACATTTATTTTATTTCAAATCAGGTTGTATTAGTCTGATGCCTAGCCATTGTTAGATACGATCCACTTTTAATTTATTGATGATTTGACCTGATTAAGATCAAGTTTTATTTCAGATTATAAATACATAAGTTCAAAGCGAGGCAAGCAGGTAGTACTGTTCAAGGAGTACACTTTTAACTTCAACAAATATTCTACTACTAAAAAGACTACCAACTGGCAATGTACAACGCGAGGAGCAAACCACAAATGCAATGCGAAATTAGTATTAGATGCTCATGGTAAAATTATATCTGGTAACCCAGACCACAGTCATCCACCGCCACAATTTTTCATACAAAGTGGAAAATATTACAGAATTTAAAATAGAAACAATTTAGATGATACTGTCGTTTAGTAATACACAATTTAGACTCAAGTATAATCGTAATCATTTAAAAAAAAAAACATAATATAAAAAGTATAGTCAATAGAAAAAACATTAATAAGAAACTTAATAATCAAGCATTTGGAGCAAAAATTAACAAAAAGCGCGCAAAAGCCACTTGGAGTATAATAAAAAACAAGTAATAGGATTAAGCAATAAATAGCATAACATTGCTACAAAATAATGGAGAAGGAACTTATTCTACACCGCACTAAGATAGCATCAACACTTAGTGTTTTTTTATGAATTCAAGTTTTCCAAATAAATAACACATAAATATTTTTTTCTGGGATCAACCTCGGAATAATAAGTTATAAATAAAAGAAAATCTTTAAATTACACCAAAGCAGTATTGAAAAATTCTTAGACAATTGGAATATTTCCAGAGAATTTAAAGCATTCCGTAGTCAAAAAATTCGAAAAAATATCGAAATAGTTTATTCGCTCTATTATTCTTATTCTTGTGTTATCCAATATCTATGAATATATTTACAGTCGATTTATAGGTTTTTTAAATAAGCATAACATTCTTAAACAGAAACAAAACAGTTTTCAACAAAAACAAATACATATCGCTTTGGCAGCATTTACTTTGAAAAAAAACAGAACACCTAGATGAACACATTCCAGTGGCTGGGGTTTTTATTGAAATAAGAAAATCGTTTGACTTAGTAGATCATAGATTCGTCAAAAAATGCGAAAAATATGGCAACCGTGGCGTCGCTTTAGATTCTGATAGAAGCTTTTTTTAGGACTTTGTTGAAGTTACAAATCTAAACAATAACTTCGAAATAACTGTCTACAGATACTCAATCTATAATCAATAAATATGGTTCCACAAGGGAGTGTTGGGGCCCTTTGTTATTCTTGATTTATGTAAATGATCTACCCGACTCATTAAATGTGCAATAAGTATTCCATTTGCAGATGATACTTCTGTTATAGTGCCCAATAAAACTAAACAGTCTGTCATAAATTGGCTTAAATATGTGTATATACCTCATGTGTTAATTTATCAATAATTAATTCAAATTTAGTACATACAAATACGAACACTCTGATAGAATTAACATTAAAATGTATTAAAAGAAAATAATATAAAAGAAACGAATCTGATACTTCCAATAAAAAGTTTTGTTATTGGAAGTATATTAATAATACGGAAAAAAATCAAAGGAAATCGATATTTTGTGTATGTTTTAAAAAAACTTCGTATTTTCAGATGAAAGAACTGCTCGCATTGCAGACAGTGTGATATATTGACTTCATGTAAATATGTGTAAGAGCTATGTGCGGTGTCGGTCTACTAGGATCTTGGAGGCCTTTATTTGAAAGACTTAAACTATTAACCATGACCGGCGTGTTTTTGTTTGAGGCATTTGGAAGGAAGTATAGAAAATTCTTTGTATTTAAAAGTGACAGTCACACTAAGCAGAGACCAAGAGATCCAGCAATACAACTTTGATAATTTAAACAATGTGTTTCATACATATATAAATTACGTAGAATTATAAGAGAACTCCCATTAAAACATTTTAGAAATACATTGCGTAAATGGTTGCTAGAAAGTTGTTTCTACAGTCAACGAGAATGAATCCAACACAAAATGTAATTTTAAGGTATATGTGCAATATAGTGTAAAGTAGTCCGGTCAAGTTAGACCAAAAAATAAGAGCGAAGCTACATTAATTTACAAGCTGAAAATTGGTGAAATCGTTCAAAATATAATTTAAAATTTGAAAGTTCCCTATGTTTCCCCTGTATGGAAAAAAAGTTATTCAAGGTCAAAGGCGAAAAAAAAATAGTTTCGTGATTTTCAGCAGAACGATAAGTTTGATCATAAAAGCACGTAAGACAAAAATTGTAGACCATAAAATTATTTATAAAAACTACACAAATACTTTTTTCCTACGAGCCACCGTTTCTGAGCATTAACGATTCAAAAATTTGTATAAGTTGTAATCGTCATAATATGCACAGGCACACGTTTCCACGCCACCTATGAGATAGTGAACATATCGCGATTTTTAACGTGTTGTCTGGGATATCATTATTTAACCTTCAAACATGCGACCTGGTGGAGGGTAGGCAGAATTGTTAAACACTGCGGTTTGAATATCTTCGCAAATGATGGGTGCTGGAAGCTGCGTCCAGGACTCTGAATTGTTCTTCTTTTTTATCATACTAGACTTGATTCATAATATCATGATGATTATTATGTAATAAATCAATCTGCTAATATTAATAACTAGCTTCCGCCCGCGACTTCGTCCGCGTGGCATAGTTACTTTGGGCTAACGCTAACTTTAACCTGCGTGATGACCCGAAAAAAATGTATCTTTCTCTCCCCTTTTCTTTCCTCATTCTCCCCCTTTCCTCACTTTAAAACAAAATGCCTATTTCCGTCTCCAAGGTCCCAACTATCTCTGTACCAAAATGCATCAAAATCGGCTCGGTCATTTAGGCGTGAAGCCGTTACAAACAAACAAACTCACTGTCGCTTTTATAATATTAGTAAGGATTTATGAAAATAACTGAAGGTAACTGAATGCCTATTCAGTTACCTAACGAAATAAGCTACGTTTGCCAAATAAAATGTAAACTATGAATAATTTGTAATTTGAACAAATATTTAAACTTTGTTTCCGTGGAAGTTGGGTAGGCCTTTAGTGTGGGACGCAACGTGCGTCGATACTCTTGCGCCATCCCATCTTCTTAGCTCTTCGTGCTGCGCTAGCGCTGCTGCTGCGGCTGCAGAGAACCTCAAGCGGCGTAAATATAGTAACCTTATTGGTAACTATATTTTCGAGCCGTTTGGGGTTGAAACTCTGGGACCGTGGGGTCCTTGTGCTCACAGCCTTTTTAAAGAAATATCGAAACGTTTGATTAACACTTCCCGTGAACCAAGGGCTGGCTTTTACTTTGGCCAGAGGCTAAGCGTTGCCATACAACGTGGCAACGCGGCCAGTCTCTTGGGGACATTGCCAACTGACAGCGTTGAGGACGAATTTTTTGACGCTATTTTTTTATTTATTTATAAAGGAGAATGGGCATTTTGGTACTCGCTCCAATAGCAATCATTGTGGCGTCATTGGATAGATCTTTTAATCAGGAAAAATATTTACTATGGCGACTTGTCCCAAATCCTTGTCCGAAAACCTCGGGAAGCCCCCAAAGTTAGTTAATATCATAATTGCAAATACAATAATATTACATACCTATCAAGGTTGAAAATACGAAAAATAACATTATTTAAAACGAGAAATATATTGTGTAATTATTCATGCATAATATAGCGTGATAATGGTGATGACTTTTGAAAATATGTATTTTTACATAAAAAAGTAGTATTTATGATACACAGTTAACTGCAGAGCAAGGTAATGAAGCTCGATCAGTTACAATATATAATACACCGGTGCGTAGTGAAAGTGGTGAACGGGAGGTTCAAACGAGATTTCAAGCTTTTGTGGCATAAATATTTTAATAAAACACTACCAAAAATGTTCATTGATTTTAAAATCGCCGCAGGTATGTTAAATAACTTCCACATACCCATCAATGATAACATTCATGCAGAGGCCTTCCTAAACATAATTGGAAGGAAATAGATTCCCCGAATCTACTTTATGATTATGTAGAAAGAAAACGTTTGAATAGCCGAAGAGCAGATTTTCAAAGAATAGAAAGTCAAGAAATACAGAACTTCCCACTACTGAAGAACAGATTATTTTACTTTCTTTGGGCACCTAGAGAAAGTGCACTTCAAGATTTAATTGAATATGGCATAAACGAAGATACTTGGCTTTTACGCGGACGCATACAGTCCCGTCACGTACGGTCAAAAACTTATGATTGTTAAGTATTGGTAAAATACAATGTTAATGAAAACGAAACCAATATCCATAACATTTTATGCAATTATTACTGCACGTGTTTGACCGGACGACGAATAGTCGGCACTTGTGCTCATATAGTTTCAATCGTGTGGTATCTAGGATATGCCAGACATGAAGGCTTCACTGCTCCTGCAGCGTTCCTCAACGATATCATTATTGATAATAATGTTTAAAAAAATAAATAACGTTTCTTACTTTTCTTTTTTTATTCCTGAGTGTTTATTCATTTTAGTACCTATCAATCAACACACACATGATTCTATACAAGACAACGATATAATATCACCATTATCTTAACAAAATCAAACAAAAACAAAAAATATATATTAAATACTTAACACAAAATAACTCCGTTCCGACAGCAAATGGAGACAAGCGACTTGGTTATCATTAATCCTTGTAAAAAGACCTTTCCTATGATATATATATTATGGCTATTGGGCCGAGTACCAGGCTTCATACATTTTTGCCCATTCTCCTTTAGTTTAGTTTAATAATTTTAGTTTAATTTAGTTTGTGATATGTGAATGATACCTATTTATGATTATGTAATACTTCAAATTTTACAGTTTTAATTGAATATTAAAAAAAAATACAGTTCCGATATTTAAACACTACCAAAATAAGTAATACCTATTTTATAAAATAACAACAAAAGAAATCTAAAAAAAATTATTTAAAGACTAAAAGTCGGGCTGAAAGCATTGTCTGTCAATAAGGTCGAACACTCTGAACGTCTATTCGCATCAACAGCCAAATATTACGATAGCCGCGGCGACCGTTACACAAAAATAATCCTTATAGCATGATTCAGTATTCACGTGCGATGGCTTATTAGCGTATTTCATGTATAACTTTGGTGTTTCTATACCGATTTATATGATTCTTTTTTTATTGAATAGGTAATAATGTTAACTGTTTTTAATTAGAGATGAATGGGAGTGTTATAAACGTAAGAGTAGACAAATATAATCAGAAAGCTTCGAACTGCTAAGTTATCGGGAGTTACATGTGTTATTGTGAGTCAACCATAAAAGATAGACATATGCTGTCGTAGGATATTTTTTATACAATTATAAGGAAAACATTTTCGTCATACATGATTTTTGTGTAGCTTTAACCAACTTCTCCCGTTTTCCCAACATTTTCCTTAACTGCTCTGCTCCTATTGATCGTAGCGTGATGAAAAGTGTACTATAACCTGCCCAGGAGTATGAAGAATAATTGTACCAAGTTTCGTTAAAATCCGTCGAGTAGTTTTTGTTTCTATAACGAACATACAGACATCCAGACAGACAGACAGACAGACAGAAAGACAGACAGACAAAAATTTTACTGATTGCATTTTTGGCATCAGTATCGATCACTAATCACCCCCTGATAGTTATTTTGGAAATATATTTCATGTACAGAATTGACCTCTCTACAGATTTATTATAAGTATAGATAGATAAGATAGATATAGATAGAAGATAGATAGAAGATAATAAATTTATTGACACTCACTAGTTAGGTTACATACAAGAATTGAAAAACAACAAGCAAATTTAAAAGAAAGCAAAGTAGAAGTAGCCTTGGGCCCCAAACTAGGCATAGCCTGTTTGTAGTTGAATAATAGAATAATGTTCAATGTGACGCAGCACGACATAACACAAATAGCAATTAATTAAGGGAATTACAATTAAAACTTATTCAGAAATAAAATTTAAAAAGGGGAGAATAAAAAAATAAAATAAAAAGTGAAACTAGTAAAACATATTAATAACAATAACCAAAATTAAAATAATTAAATTAAATTTAATAACAAAAATTTAATTAAAATATTTATTATAATATAAATGAACTTGAGAGGATGCCATGCATCAATGAACACATCATGGGACATGATGGTATCATGGTGACATCATGGATTTGTGCGAAAGAGGATTGATGTGTGAGTGCGTGTATGTGTGCGAGTTTGTGTGTGTTTGTGTGTGTGTGTGTATACGTGTATGTTGTCAAAGGGCACAAGATACTTTCGGTTTCATCTTAGGACAAGTCCTGAAGCCATGCCTTCAAGACAATCTTAGCTTCCAATGTGTTTCCAGGGATCCTTAGTGTTGATTTGTTGATTGTGTTAAACACACGAATAGGGAGAAAGAGTGCAAATCGGGTAGCAAATACGGTTCTAACTCTTGGGATCGGCAGTCTGTCAGCTCCTACCCTTCCTCTTTGGGTATATGTGAATTGTGTTCCTGATGTAGCAATAAGTCTAAGAAGGGACTTCAGGATATAGAGCTGTCGGACGCCTGCTTCTTTGTAGAGATGGTCGGTTGGGTAGCGTCGCGGTTTACCAAGGAAGACTTTGAGAACAGCGCGAACAGTCTTTTGAGGCGCCGGGCTTGTCGGGATTTCATAATATAAATAAACTTACGGGTTTTTTAGAGAGTGTCGAAATATGTTCCTTAAAAGATAAATTCTGGTCAATTGTGACTCCTAGATATTTGGTGGATTTGACACTGCCTACTTCATTACAGCAGCAGTTTGTGGCATGACAGTGGAAATTGTGTATTTTGATACAATTATTTACCGGGTTGCAGGAGAGACTAATGTGAAATGGTATAAAATGAGATTTTTCTATATTTAAAGTTAGAAGATTTTTATCAAGCCAGTTAGATAATAGACGCATGCCGTTTTCAGCAGTGACTATGGCGTCCTTCCATGTATCACCGTGGAATAGGATCGCTGTGTCATCTGCGTAACAAATCATATCTGACCGTGGGATGATTAACCCTAGCATGTCATCTTTGTACATGATAAACAATGTTGGCCCCAGAACGCTGCCCTGTGGCACACCAAAAGTGATTGCAAGATTTTACTTACACTGTCACCAATCACAACATACTTCTGTCTGTCCATTAGGTAGCTACTAAATCAGTCCCTAGCGGTGCCCCTTACTCCAAGATAATGTCTTCCTACCACGTTCAACGTTCTCTTACGGACTGGGTTTCTTTCTACCTGATATTCTTACAGTTATAACTTTATAAATGTAAGTTATAATGATCGATAGAAAAATATTTAAACATATATTACAACTCGTATATGTATACATATACGAGGCGTACTCATGTATATTATGACGATTACAACTTATAAAAAATTTTGAATCGTTATATCTCAGAAACGGTGGCTTTTAGGAAAAAAAAATATTTATCTAGTTTGTATAGATAATTTTATGATCTACATTTTTGTCTAGGGGATTTTCATGTTAAAACATACCGTTTTGCGGAAAATCGCGACTAGAAACTTTTTTTCACCTTTGACCTCTAATAACTTTTTTTTTCATACAGGGGAAACATGGGGAACTTTCAAATTTAATGTATAATTACATTTTGAACGATTTCACCAATTTTCAGCTTGTTGTAAATTAATGTAGCTTCGAATGTCTGAATTGACCGGACTAAGGTTTTTATATGATAATTATTTTACTATAAATTTTTGTTATATTTCTCTTAAATACGCACTATTATCTAATGTAAATTTATATTTGCCTGCCCTTAAAAAGCAAAATATGGTTTGTGCCTAGACCACCAATTTGAACATCTATAACACCTATGTTATAAGCAAATAAATTACTTATATTCTTTTTTTTATACCCTTATATTTTATTGCTATTTGTTTATTTTTATTATCATTAACTTTTTTAAACTTTACTCGACTTTTGCTCGAAATATATAGTAAGGAAAGGATATTAGAGATTATACGTACACCAATTCAAAGCAAGTCAATCAAGTTTAATCCACCGAAAGAGTACGTTTTCAGCGTAATGCGTTTCTGCTTTACCAAGTAACGCACAGCGCGAACTGCAAGCAAATGCAACGCAACATTTGTGGTTATTTTTAGGGTAACATTACATCTGGCAATCCAAACCCATCCAGCACCAAGATTTTCAACAAAGATATCCGAATTTATAAAAGAAATACATACTTTTTTTTTGTTTTCATTTGAATACCATTGTTGTACCACAGCAGAGCGAAGGCCTCCCTGCCCGTTTCGACGGGTCAGAGCCCATTCGTCCCCTAAGATTCGTACCCTGTGCCCACTCGTCTCCTGGAACTTTTGAGGGGCCCATTCGTCCCCTGAAGAATATTTATTTTTATTCATTCTTCTAATATAAGTACCTACATGTATATGTGTATACTACAACTTGGTAGTCCTGGTACAGTCGCGCAGAAAAGGGTAAAACAAAAAATATAGTAATTCAGTAGATATCATGTTTATTTCAAATTTTCTCGACAAAATAATCATTAAAACCTGAAATTACATTATTTTGAGGGCAGTCCTCCATGATATAAAGCCAACCGTCATCTATATATTGTTCTGGTATTAAAGCTAGTGAGGCGCAAAGGGCAACGTGTCGCTTATGTAGTCTAGATTTGAGTTCCAAGTGTTTTGCTTTCTTCCACAGGGATTTAAAAAAATGGAAATAACATCCAGAAATTAGCGTCTTTGGGAAAACTTTTTGTGCCGCGTTTTGTATTGCCATCTCAAAATCCATGATAAACTGACGTGGACACCAATTGGAAATACGGGCCTTAAGCATATGAAATAGAATTTCATAAGTAGCTTGCTTTTTATTTAAAAGCAGCGCAAATACTATCGGTACAACATTTGTACTAGTGATAGAACTTCCAATATCAGCGTGAATACTAAATAGCTGAACAAATGGATAAATTACATATTTAAAGGTCCATCATGGATCTAAAAAGAAATCGGAGAAACTTGACATTGTCACCTCATTTACCACAGAAAATATTAAAATTCGGTTTGAACCATCTTGATAATCACACAAGGTTTTGGAAGTCGGGAATATTTTGTACAAAGTCTAGTCCTTTGTCTTTAAATTCCCTCATTTCCTCGTCAAATATATTTAGTAGTAGAGAGACAAATATTACATCGTAAGCCTATCGACAGGTTTTATTATTATCATGACGGATTACCATTCTTCATAGCTCTTTTTTCAATGATCTGTTATGATTTATTAAATTAATTCCGTTCATAAACTGTTCGTAAGCATACTATGTTAACCGTTTCTTATGTAAAATATAGCTAATATTATCTCAGGGGACCAATAGGCACCTGAATAGGTGCCGAATCTTTAACTTATTTTGTATATATATTACAGGGGACGAATGGGTACCTTAAAAATAATATTTTTATTTAAATATTAATTGGTCCCCTACCAGGAGACCAATGGGCACCTATATAGGGGTCGAATCCACAACTTTTATGCTGGGGGACGAATTTTAGGGGACGAATGGGCTCTGACCCGTTTCGACTATTTTCAACAAAAACGTATTGTACGCCAATTTTTTGATAATGAACCCAGTTCTTTCCGTCTCATTTTTGTATAACACAATGTTTATATGTAGGTATATAATTACTTGCGTTACTTCATTCCAGATTTCCAGTTCATCAAATCGAAGAAAGGCAAGCAATTAATTCTCTATAAAGAGTATTCATACAATTATAAAAACTACTCTTCGACCAAAAAAACAACATACTGGGTGTGCACTAGTCGCTCCGCTAAAAACTGCAAGGCGACATTATTTTTTAATGAACATGATCAAATTGTATCTGGTAACCAGAATCACACCCATTCGCCACCCAAATTCTTTATGAGAAATGGCCAATACACCAGAATATATAAAAAAAAAACACATGTCCGATCCCTGACCCCATTCAGTATAGAGACCGGATTATGTGGTTAAGTTGTGGGTTCAAATGCAATCACTATACCTACTTTCTATTATGGGTATCCATAGCATCGGTGAAGCAAAACGTTATGAGTAAACTTGGATACGTCTTTAAGTCTGAAATCGCCAACCTGTTCAAGCGTGGTGGTGGTGAGACTGTAATAGGCAGTTATTCGAATTACTAAATTGGTGGTTTATTCAATATCCTCTTATATTGATTTGTATATTTTACATTCTTATTCTCATAAATTCTTATAAACCATATGCGTGTTTTACTACCAGGTTAAATTGGCTTGTGTATCATTTTCATACTAAAGCTTTAAGCACATTTATAAACGCTGCACTGGGTCGTCATCACCTCAAAACTGTTTTTCTAGCTTGTAGTTTGTTTGCGCAAAATAAACAGTTCCACCTTATTATTTGCTTTTGATCTTATGACAAAAATGGTAAAATGTTATGGTTTCTTTGTTTCAGATTTCCAGTTTATCTATTTGAAGAAACGCAAGAAGTTAATACTGTACAAAGGATATCCATACTTCTTTAGTAATTACTCTTTTGTGGAAGACACCTCCTATTGGCGCTGCTCAAGCCATACCACAGATAGCTGCAAAGCGTCAATATTCGTTGATGATGATGGCATAATTACCTCTATCCAGGATCACACCCATCCAGCACCTAAATTCTACATAAAAAACGGAGAGTATATTAGAATTTATCCAAGAAAATTGTGAAATATCTCTTTCTAACTAGGTATTCGTTTTAGTAGCTTATATCTGGTTCAATCGCTCCCATTATTTTGAAAAAATATTCTAAAAAATAGTTAAGCATGTAGTGAGGTACTTAATTATACTTTTGTAATTCGTATTAATATATTTATTTACAAATGATTAATCTAAGGTCAAAAAGTATTACTTAGCACGTATATTGGTAATGCAGTACTTGTTACTGTCTTACATCTGCATCTAATTGAATCTACGCAATAATATAAGCAAGTCTAAGTCCAATCATGTGGTATGTAATTTTTATAGATCTCATCCTCAGCCCATAGCGTGTTGATATATACCCCATATGTTTAATGTGTGACCGATATTAGCTCCATTTTTATCATTGTTTCTAATAACTTAAAATAATTAAAAGTAGAACTGTCTTATGATTCTTGGACAGTTTAGGTAAAGATTTGCATCGACAGCGGCTTGATGTTTTGCTCTTTTGTCTGTTATAAGTAACGAATCTAGTCGAATCTAGTCGAGTGTATGTGATTGTAGTTTCTAGATGAATTAAGGTTTATATGAATGTTGTTTTAATTTTAATGTTATTTTTATTTTAATGTTATTTTATGTTTAGAAATTGTACCAAAGTTCACGTTCAAGTTCAGTTTTATCTAAAACTGTCGTTTTTGTTTTATTTGTTGTTAGCTTAGTTTTTAACTTCATTGTGCATTCTGTGGTCTTTCTGCTAAAATTGAAGGAGTACAACTATGCTTTCTGTTCTGTCCATTATTTGTATGTCATGGCCTAAATTAATTAATTAATCTTCACAAATAATTGAATTATATAGTTTCTTAGATTCAGTATCTAAAAAGCTTTCTGTGGATATTTATGCGGTTAGCGTTTATTTCATATTATCTACTTTAGTAGAACTTTAGAGTCTTATCTATTGAGTATCTAAATAATTATCTTTATACTATAATCGTATTTTAATAGCTGACCAACGTTTGGTGTTGTATTATTATTGTATAACGGATGGCAGCCATGGTTCCGTTACATTATAAGATGTTCTTTTCCAGATTGAAAACTGAAAAACACCTTATAATGTACCGGAATCTAAAGAAAGTAGGAGTATCAAGATTATATAACATTTCAAGTAAATAGCATTTAAAAACGTTTTTATAAAAACTTAATTACAATATATTCTATGCAATATGTTAAAAACGCTGTCCGATTCAAAAAGGTATATAATGTATACCAATGATCTAATCTTGACTGGTTGAAAATCTCTAAGGTATTAAGTCCGCCTTTCTACAATATTGTTTACAAATTATTATTTATTGTTTTGAATAAATAAAATAAATATTACCAATTAAAATAACAAACAAGAAATATTCATGAAAGTAAACATATTAATGAATTTTAAAATGCATGATTTTTGTCCCAGATGGGATGGCATGGGAAATGGTGGTACATTTCCCTAAATTCTTACAAACTTCTAAAATCTGACAATACCCTTTTCGGCGTCTGTTGGTGTGTTCAATTGTCAATTTTTGGTTTATGACGTTACTATACTACTCAAGATGCGACCGAATTGTCCCCAAACGCGCCCCTGATTTGCCAGTATTGCCATGTAAATCTCCTAGTTTTAGTAAATTTTATTAAAATTTACTGTGGTAGTTTTTGTTGCTATCAAAAAATAATCAAATAAATATAATCTAAATTTCGATACCTAATAACATCCTCACGGATCGGACAAAGTTTTACATGTTGTTTAGTCTTCAGTGACTCTTCACGTGAATTTCTTCTCTAAGTGAGCAAAATTTAACACTTTATAATGTTTATATTGATGTCATTGTGTAAGATCATATTTATTAATTGTAATGTGTAATGTAAAGAAACGTATACAATAAATGAACAGCTGTGTCAGTCGGCGTACCATGCGAGTCGTTTATCCGTTGTCACCCAAACCGCGGCCGCTGCTACTTACGGCAAAGAATAATATCGTTTGATTTCGCTATCCATTGAATAAAAAAGTACTCGTTCATAAATATCTACTAACCTTATTTTTAAAACCCACGTCTCTTTACCAGTAATAATTCGGTTTATGAATGTTGGGTCGGAATTGACTCGTTCTAGCATGTCCTCAGCAACTCTAATGCGATTGAGTTTTTAGAGAAAATGCAGGTCTTTTGAGACTAGCCGAGCGGCAACATGTTTCGTAAACATGTGATTATTTAAGATGCCTCACGGGTCAATCCGAACCGGATTGACTCGTGAGGCACAGAAAGCTCAGCGGCTATCTATCTCAAACCTAAATGAGGAGTTTCAGTAACTATTTCCTTCACTTTTGCGACGTTAACTTCAGTTGAAGACGTTGATGGCCTACCAAAGCGAGGGAAATCTTCTATTATATCTCGACCGCTTTTGAACGCTTTGTAACACTAATTTTCAGTGACTCCTAACACGAAATTCTATTGGCGATGGAAAATTTAAGACACACTTTCTTCGTTATTTTCCCATAATACACACTCGCAGTACACACTAGAAATGATCTAACTAAAAACCGTACTGTATTTAATCTAAAAAAGAGATATAACTCAATTTTCGTGCCAAAAAAAAAACAATTTGGAACCATACAGAAATCATCAATTTCCAATACCTTTTCGACTGAACTAATTTGACTTAAAAATTTTGCTTCTTTATGATTATGTAAAATAAACTATTTTTTTCATCAACTTTTTCACTGACTGTATAAACGTTCTTGACAGGTCCCGCTGGAGGCGGTGATGTTTCCTTAACACAATTATTTTGTTTCAGAACTCATGTTCGTCAAGTCACGACGTGGAAATGATTTGATGTTACACAATGGTTTCTCATACTGCAGGCATACAACACAGAAAGACAGATTCCATTGGCGGTGTACCTGTCACAACAACAAGAAATGTCGCGCAAGAATAGTGTTGGATGGAGATCTAAAAGTTGTAAATGCTCACTTCACCCATAGTCATCCGGCACTCACTCGCGGTCAAATCGATTATAAGTTACAGTCTTTTCAATATTCAATTGATGTTGTTGCATCTGATTATGCTTAGGAATGACGTATTGAAGTAAGTGTTTTAAATCTGCTTAACACTGTAAGTTAACAAAATCACTTTATGTAAGATCTCTCTTTCATTACGTATATCCTATTACAAAACGGAACAGAGTCGTGTCGTGTCATTTAGTTATATTACTTAGAAACTCTTTTTAATATAAATTTAATAACATTGGATTTCTAAAATTAGAGAGTTATTAAAAGATCTTTAAGAATTTCGAAGAATATTTTTATTATACATCAGGTTCAGCTTACTATGTCATTAAGTCAGTAGAAGGCACGATGAAGCTCATCATGTACAATGACTACACATTTCTTCACAAGCGCCTCGTCCAGAACAAAGGCCTTTCATGGTTGGATCTCTAACAGTAAAGGCTCAGTCAGGGCTCACAGAAAATGCAAAGCTGAATTGGTCCTAGACTTAGAAATCATCATTCTCTTGCCCTTTTCCCGACTTGTATTAGGACGGCGCAGCAGCCTTCTGCTTCCCCACTTCTCTATTTCTTATTATCTTATCAGACACATTCTTTTTTGCCGTCCTTTACACAGATGTCTAAGTCTTAGACTTCGACGGAAAAATGTTCTTCGTACATGATTGCCGCATTTGCACCTCCAAAATATTATTTTCATAAATATAAGTGTTTTTTTTATACCACGTCTGTTATTTCAATAGGGTTAGGCTGAGGTGTACGTAGTTATAGTACACCCACATTTTGCCAGTTATAATGTTTAAGTCCCATAAAATAGGAGGTGAACCTATTGTCATCAATCGGGCATAAATTAGGACTCCGAATCTGCTAATGAGAAAATTCGTCATGAAAAAACCCAATAACACTTCGAAATAATAATAATAAAATTAATTTGATTACTATTTTTTTAAATGTGCTTATATAATAAAATGTTATTTTGAAAAATGAGGTAATAAATAATTTTATTTTACGATTATTAAATGTGTATGTTTGGTGTCTTAAATGTACATATTATAATGTTCCTTATCGTATGTTTTGAAAAATAAACACTTCTCCTGATTGCCACTTTTTATGAAATAATAATATGTCATCATCATTTTCCTGCCCTTGTCCCATTCTATTTTGGGTCGGCGCAACACGTTAATAATATGTAACAAGATTAATAAAATATCATAAATTCTGAATCCAAATTTCATTGCATTTAAAATTGTTTAACAAAACATAAGTGTTTTGGGAAGTGGATTCTCAATGGAATTAACTAATAAAATTAAACTATTTATTAGTTACTTATTGTATCCTTCCTCGATTTTAAAATGTTAGTCGCCCAAACATTTTTGAATTGCTTACAGAATAACGTGTTTCATATACGTAAAACCGCAAAAAGGAACGCAAATGATTTTGCATAAAATAATATACATAGTGCTACTACAGAGCTAAAGTGAGCATGGGCGGGCGTTTAGAGATGTAAGCCTTGGGTAACAAATGCAGAGCACAGTTATTAGTAGATATCAAGTATCGTGTTATCTTCTGCGACTATATATGACCACAGAAGTCGACCCCCGAAATTTGTCTAGGCAGATACGATAGAATTATAGCTAGAAACTGAATACTGAACATTTCTTACTAATAATACCTCTACGAAATTAAATAATCCGTTTTCATCTTAAGCACCACATAATAATTATTAATCTTACGTAATTTGAAGAAAAAATACCGTTATAGAGTCGACTATATTGTATGTTTGAGGTTAGCACTATTATTAATTCTGTTGTTTTATTTACAGTAACCATCTATTCAGTATCTAGATCTGAATCACCTACATAGAAAAAAAAACTATTTAAAAACAGCTGTTTCTTACTGCAATACCTGTTTTTTTTAAAGTGCCGTTCTCAATTTCTTCCCAAAACAAAAATCCACCCTGTATTTTTATAAACAAATTTAAATATAAACAAATATCTTAAGAGACCACTAAACGCGACCAGTTCGCAAGGTCTTGTGTAAGCACTGGGTTTACGTCGTGTGCAGTTTAGATTAAAATATTGCAACAGCCAATACCTATTATGGATTTCTAATATATTTTTTATGCTTTCCAGAATATACCTTAGTAGAATCGCGTTCTGGAAAACAATTGATTCTGCTGAACCGCTACACGTACAGCCATTCGAAGCTGTTTAAGAAGAAGGGGACAAACCATTGGCGATGTTCCACCCATAATAGTAAAGGCTGCAAGGCAAGGTTGTTGTTTAATAGCGAAAATATAATCGAATTCGCGCATTATGAACACACACATCCACCATCGAATTATTGCATAGTTGGGGGGAAATACATAAGAGTTGGGTAGAGCTGATGTGCATCAGGGTCAGGCATTTGGAATCTGATTGTTTAACCTACTTATGTACTCCCTAGATTCTCTTCGATCTGTTAAATATTTTTATTGAATTAATGAATATTTGTAAGCAATGTTGGGAAAAAAATACTTTTAAACATACAATATTTCTCGACGTATTAAAATAAAATAAATTGTAATCATCATCTAATGATCTACAAATGACAGCTGGGACCAACAGCGTTACGTATTTTCCGAGACACGGAGGAAACTCGTTATGTAACTCGTCCTATCCACATACAAACCTAGGCAAGCGCGGTTTACCTTAAGATCGGCCCGAGCGGCTGTTATTAATTAGCCTGCCTCGAATTTAAAATATAAAATTTTGAATTGCCTAATATAAATTTAATTATTTATTTTTATCCTTACCTTCTGTAGTAATGTAACCTTTACTTGTCTTTTTATTATGTTGTGAGTGCTGTGCACTTCTGTAAGTGGCGAATTCCCTCAACATAAAACTCTTTTTTATGTTTATGTATATTTTTGTTAGTAAATCGTTGAAGTGCCCTATTAATAAATAAAATTTATAAAAATGAACTCTGTTTTACTGCCGAAAGGAGGAGTTTCTCAAGTCTACGCGTACCATAATCGTTTTACTATTAAAATACAAAATTAAAACGCAGAATGTAAATGAAAATTAATAAATGCTTGCTTCTTGTAAAAAAATCGTTCCATGCATGTAGGTACTGCTAGGTATAACTGTAGATTTTTCATTTACAACAAGAATGAGCGATTTTAAACACGGTTATTTTTCAGTGAAATTTATACATTCCCGTTTTGGAAAGGTGCTAGCCCTTTACAAGGACTACACCTATAGCCTTATCAAGCATTTTATGACAAAAGGGACAACTCATTGGCGGTGCTCGACACATCACAGCGAGGGATGTAGAGCCAGATTAATATTAAACAGCGCAAACTCACTGAAATTCGGGAATTCAGATAGTTTGCACACACACCCCCCTTATAAATATTATATCCATGAAAATAAGTTTGTAAAAGTTGAATAGTTATTGTGAGAAGCTACTAGTAATATTAAATACGAATAGTCAAGATAAAATTATATACCTAGCGTTTTAAAAAAACATTGTAAAGCTAAAACACTTTTGTAACGCTACTCTAACACATCATGTTTTAACGTAAAACCTTTAGTGCGGCGACTACGGTAGACAAATACCGGGCCGTGTCGACGGCGCGTACAAGTTCCACGCGCGCCCAAGGAAGTGCCAGCGAACCAGAGAGGCTCGCAAGAGCCACTGCCTGCCAGGGTTTCGGGTTTTTCAAAAGAGATCCTGGAAGATAAAGGGCAAAAGAAGGAAAATGGATGGATGGTTTTATTCAGTTCAAAGTCCGACTCTCGGCGGACGATTTGCCGATAGAGGGAGAAAATCGAGCGTTTAAATTCTCTAGTTTTACTCGCAGATCACAGACGCAGTCTTTGCTTTTGATTTCCACGCTGGGCCTAAGATTGAAAATCTATGTAATTTATTTACGTGCCGCGTAACGGCTTTAGCGAAAACGAGCATGAATGTAACTATTCATGAAAATCCTCAGCATTGTATATCAGTAGTTTCAATCATTAAATAATTAACTTTGACTTAATAAATTATGAATAACACTATTCTATGAATTTAATTCACAAAACCACCTGCTCGCATTTATTGTATGAAAAGAACTACTTCCATGAGATTGTTTATACATACCTACCTAATGATAACTCTCATTTTTAGCGATTTCAGAAAACAAATGGAGGTTAGAAAGGGATGGGTTTGTGTATTACTGCAAAAGGAACACCGGGCGGCGCGTGCGCTGGTATTGCAAACAGAGGCAGCAAACTGCTTGTGGGGCCTCTCTGGTCACCTATGATAACAAAATCGTACTTTATACTGGTAAACATAACCACTACGTTGTCCAAAATTGCAACTTTCAGTCTTAATTCAGCAGGAACTGAGAAATTGCGGACATGGTTCCGGAAACTAGACATTGAAACTTATTTAGGTAAGTATCAATGCCCGGTATCTGCAGCCGGTACACGACTCAAATGATATGCAAAATATTTAGTTTTAATTCCGCAATAAAGATCCAGGCTTGGACGCTGAATGCCCGGGAGTCTGTAAAAATTTGCATAGTATGCAAAATATAAAATATGTGAAAATGAATACAACGTAAAACAAATTATTTTAAGTATTTTAATTAATAACTAAATTTTGAAGTAAAATATACGGTATCGTTTGTTGTTTTATTTTTTCTAACGGCTGATTCTGCTCTCTTTTCTGAACACTTGGACCATTCTTATCAATTGTGGTTGGACATTTTATGGCTATCATAACTAGAAATCAAAGGAAAGGATATATTCAAACCCCACTAATTGCAGCCTTGTTTTCAGATTATAAGCTGATCCCTCTACCTACTGGAAGCTACTTGCTCAAAATTGGTCACCACACGTACTCCACAAATCGGGTCAATTTCTCCGGCCACTGCACCTGGTACTGCTCGAAAAGAATCAGCAAGAAGTGCCAAGTTCGAGTGAAGATGTACAACAAAGAAGTTCTAGACTGCACAGGAGAACACACACATGACCCCAGAGATTGGCAAAATAAAATTAAAGCGAAAGTTAGTTTCGGCCAAAGATGGGAGTGAAAATAAATTTAAGACTAGATGTAGCCAGTTGTATAATGACTGTAAAGTTTTCAATCTGACTATGATTTTAGTGTTAGTGTAACTCAAGTAATATTTAATCTAAGTTTGGTCGGTTAGAACCATGACATGAGCGACATGGTGGCAGTAGCTAAGCTGGGGCACCCCGACGAAATAAATTAGGTTAAGTTAGAACTGTGACAAAACGAAATATATTTTCATGCCACCGCGAACTCTTGATTTTGGTCAAAGCGTTGCGGTTATATCTTTAGTGTTCACACCTACAAGCGTTTAACCGTTAATTTATATAATGCCATTGATTTTACCCACAAAGCATTTAATAATTATTAAGTACTTAATTTTAGAATTAATTGTAAACTATAATAATATTTGAGCTAGTCCAGAATAAAGAGCATTTTACAATAATTAGTATTTTTAATTTTATTTCCTTTATATTTTAAGACTGTGTTGTAATATTAATTTTTAACACCCTTGCTCGTAAAGCTGATGTAATTCCACCGGTTTTAAATATGTAAAGAGGGTCATAAAAAAACGCGTGTGTTATCAAAGCAAATAGTTAAGTTATAGTCCATACAAATTCCATAACAGTATTATTTGCCATTTCAAATTTGGAACTGTAAAAAGAATAGCAACAGCGCAACTTATTCCACTGAGGGAAAGAGATGGTGCTAGACACCCTGTATAGCTCTGTCCCTTTCCCTCAGCGGAATAAGTTCTGCTTTAACACATCATGGTAGGGTAGCTGATCGCCGCCGCACGACTCCTAGTGAGCAGCGCGCTGTTGCTAGTCTTTTTCTTTTTTTTATTTATTTAAAGGGTTTGTCGCTTAGCGCTGTTGCTATTCAAATTTCGAACTAATTCGAAAGTAGGCAGCGCTAGCTCGCTGTTAAATAGGCGGGAAAGCGTGCATTCACAGATTGAGTTTATTTAAAATGTTTTTTTTTCTGTTTCCTCGCAAATGTGTTAAAAAACGTCGTACGATATACGTGCTTATTGGTTATAACATGCTCGGCTCAATTACGCCCTCGCCTTCGGCTCGGGCTGAAATTCCGACTCGCATGTTATAACCATCTTAACGCACTAATATCGTAATGTACTATTAATTATATAATTCATGAATTAATCTTACTTCAATTAGTTACGTAATAATTTGTTTTACTATTACTTTCTTGATTCCTACTGCCCTACCATGAGGTCTTAAAACAGAACTTATTCCACTGAGGGAAAGAGACAGAGATATACAGGGTGTCTAGCACCATCTCTTTCTCACACAGGAATAAGAACTGCTATAAGGTGCCATTCGTTCTTGAGAAGCTGTGAGAACAAAAACGTAGTTCATTGGCGTTGTTCCTCGTTTGTTCATAATAATTGTAGAGCCCGAATTACTATTGACAGTAAGACCGAAGAGGTTATACTAAAAGGAGAGCATACTCATAATCCTCCACAGTTCTATGTGTGTAACGGAGAGTATGTGCGTATGTGAGACCATCACTGTACATTTATCAGGATACAATTCCGAAAGTAACTGACATCGGAAGGGCACAGCTGATTTCTATGTAACGGAACTCCATAAAACCGGCATCTAATAAAGCATGTTGCAAATGGATCCGGTCTGTCATAATTATGTCTGTAATCTTGCCTCTTTGTTTTGCAGATGGAAAATCATCAAATAAGGAAGTTATTTGATGATTTTCCATCTGCCTGTTCTGGGCGGAGCGGAGGGGGAGTGTCAGACTTGTACTGACTAAAACCCACCCATCTTCCTTCTTTTGCCCTTTTTGTTCCGGGGCCGCGGTAATATTACCTTTATGAGGTAAGGCAAGTCATTTATATAAATGAGAAACAAAAAAGAGCCAAGAATTAAGCCCTAGGGAGCCCTTCTTACTACAGATTCAGGAGATCTTTTCCAATTTACATAAACTCTCTGAATCCTATCACTCAAATATGAAGTAAAAATGTCCAGAGAGGCGTTACGGATTCCATAGTGGTGTAGTTTCCTAATTAATGTTTCACGGAGAACCTAATCACAAGCCTTGGACAAATCGCAAAAAAATACCCAAAGCATCGCATTTATAAATGTATCCTAAAAGTTTAACACATTAGTATCAGTAGTTAAACGTCCCTTTGTAAAACCGAACTGTTTATTATGCAATAACTTATGTTTATTGAAAAATCTTTGCATTGTACTAAAATAAGTTTATCAAAAAATAATCCATTCCATTGTAATCCATTGTTTCACGAAATTAAATATCGAAAGCGTATACACAAACGTGTGTGTTTTTATGTTTGCCTTGATTCTTAAATCATTGCATACACAGGTAACCGCATCCATGTAATGTGTAACTTCAAAACAATTTCATGATGTTTTCCTTTTTTATCAACACACTAATTATGATTACCACTACATGAATAGTAAATTGTCTGGACATTTTAATTAAAAAAATACATTTCTTTTTCAGAAAAAATCGAATTTATTAGGTCTTTTCGTGGGAATTATATGCTGCGTTACGGCGATAATACATTCTTTTCTGATGTCGCCACGAAATCGTTGGAGAATAAGAGACACCGATGGTACTGCTCCATGACAAAGAGTCGACACTGTCTAGCCAGAATTAGGACTTATGGTGAAACTATTGTTGGAGTTCATGGAAGTCATACACATAGCGGAAAATTAGACAAAAAATAAGACATGACACAAAGATATTTTTGTAATAATGTCTAGCTGGAATAAAAAGACTAAGTTCATAAATATGTAATTCAAAATATATTAAAATTAATGTAGGTTTGTAATTATAGGCCGGTCGACCGTTTAATTTTTGAATACAAATTGCGTCCTAAAATCGACTGGGGTTTTTATTGAATGAATCTTGATCCAACGTATATTACAAAATGTGGAAGAAAAACGATATTTTTTCTCTTTCAGTGTTTTTCGTAACGTCAAGAGGGAGACACGATACCGTGTTTCCCGTGATATACATATAAGAATGCAAAGTACTACCAACAGATAGAAAGTTTCTAATAGGCGTACGATAGAGGTGTTCCAAGAGTGGATGTAAGACTGTCTAAACAGATGGAGATTTGTCAAGGATGCACGAGGAGCATACACATCTTATGATGGACAGGAAGACGTTAAGCTACTCCTACACTCGTGTTATGCCGACAGGTAACTTGTCATTCATCAATGTGCCAGCAAACTGTTCTCAGTAGTCCAGCGCATCACTTTTTGTTATAAAATAATATTATGGGTACCCAGTTCATTCAAAATACCATAAAACACATTATTACATAATCATACTTGTTACGCAATTGTGTAATTGCTCCAGGTCCACTTACATCACAAATATGAAGAGTAACTTACTTTTGATTCATATCACAGGATTACAGGATGCAAGCGGGCTGTACGTGATGGAGTACTATCTATATTGCTCAATAACTGCTGAATTTACTGGTTTCAGGAAGGATTATTTTAACGAAACGAGGTTTTAAGTTACTAGTCTTGAACGGATACACGTTTCATCGCAACTGTGTGTCTGAACACAAGATCAGGTGGCGATGTTCAATCCGCTCGTGTTCAGCTAGGATCCATACCATTGAAAATGACATTGTGTACGCTCTTGAACACCACAACCATCCACCGAGAGATGACAACAAAATAGTAGGAGTAGTTCTACAAGAAAATTCTTAATAATCTTAGTTCACTTGATTTTTTATGTAACAATGTATATTTTTTATATTCATGTTTAATTAAAATATGTTTGATAATTTGTTTACCTGTAGCATTTTTTAAAAAAAAATATCGTTTTCAATGCAACTTCTCACGCAGCCCTAAGATTTTAATTGATAGGTTTAAAAAAAAAAATTTACTGAAGATGTATTTTTTTTTCAGGTCTTTCGTTTACACCATACTTTTTTCGTAGCAGCCGAGGGAAAGACATGCTTATGATTGGTGACATAAAGTATAGAATTAATAGAATATGTTCAGATAAAGTAAGATGGCGATGTGCAACACACGAGCGCTTCGGTTGCCCAGCACGATTACACACGGTCGATAATGATGTTGTTTATTTTGTGAATGAGCACAAATTGAGTTAAATTTATTTGTAGTTAGGTGTTTTTTTTTAGTTAATAAGTTTTTACGCTGTTTAGAATAATGCCGGGATAGGTTGCGCATTGGATAACCAGACCGCTACTGTAATGAAGTGTAACCGAACAAATGAGTGGCAAACGATTGCTTTATTATGACACGGTCTAGGAATCAGTATGCCTGTCAAAGTCGTGCGACTATTATACTTGTAGTGCAAGACAGAGATACGGGAACATTCACACACTTACAGGGTGTAAAAATACCCGTAACGAAGTCAAAAATCACCTTGTTCCCCCCGTCATTGCGATCACTTCTTGGTTCTAGACCATACTTGGGAAACTTTTAGCTACGGAGATGTAGGCGTCAAAGTTTCAACTTGTTCACAAGTTTATTTTTAAATCCAAGTTACTTTAAATAGCTCCCGACCACGACAATGCATCCATCAAAACAATGTTTTTAGTGCGTAACATTAAGTTCTACCGTGATTCATAATTTTTCACCCTAGAAAAAAAGGTTTCTTAGCAATATTTTTGCGTAGAGTTACTGAGCTTGATCTACAGAATGCATGGTTGACGGCTTCGCGAAGGGTTGGTTTACAATAATACATATGTGTACCTTTATATAAGATAAGAACACTTGTCATAGCCACAGACCCGATAGATCATGTTCGTTAGTGCCCTTCGCTTTTTTTTTAATGAATTTGTGTTCCAAAATTTAAGGTTTCTTTTAATACTAACGTATTTAGTTTTTATTCCTTTGATTTCGTTTATTTTATTATAGTGGACTGTCAGGTTTTGACCACGGACTTCAGCTACAGTAAATTATTTATTTGGTCAAAGTGGTATTTTACTTATTACGCTATAAATTAAGAATTTTACCAATTTATTTTGTGCTTTTGGTTGTTTATTTTTATTTAAACAAAAACAAAACAGTATACAGATGATAAATGATATCGGGTGAGAGGGAAACCCTTATATTATTGAAGTTGCATGAAAGAGCTATTTTTTTGTTACGGCGCTTAATAAAATCATCAAATCAAATCAAAATCATGTATTTCAAGTCTCCTCCGTGGATATAGTAACAGATTGCAAATAAAGTTAGTGATTGACATTTGAATAGTTTTAAAGCTTGTTAAAAGATAGTTTTTTTTTAATACACGTAACCAAATCGGCGCTGCCGGGAGGAAAAAGTTAAACAACATAATGGTTAATTACCTACTCAAAAAAAAAACAATGGCAACATTTTTTTTTAATTCAAGAAAAGCTGGGAGCGTTAGAGATTGTGACATACATAATTTTAAACGTCTTTTTGATAGAAGAAAGTTTTTCTTTAAAAACATAAACAAATCGGCGCTGGGAACAAAAAGTTATCCGCCATAATGTGTAACCAACAACAGAATCTTCTAATTCAAGAAATGCAGGTGGCGTCAGTGACAGAGATATGCAATTTAATTGTAAAGCTAGAAGTGTTAGAAGAGGTTTTAATTTAATAACATGACATTACATAACATTCCGTTTTGAAGGACTTCAAAACTGTACTCCTTGTCTGACACCTAAAATTATAAGTGAAACACGGTAGAATATCTCACGTGTTTTAAATTCTGAAAAAACTGCTTGAATTTTTGAAATTTTCCTTTTGCTTTTAATCATTATCACAATTTTTAAATTGGTAATTTTTTCTTTACTTCGACGTACGAGGTTTTGTTGTTTGTTACACCTCAGGCACTCCGGTATAATGACTAAAAAACATTGATGCAGTTATTTAAGAAAGACTTTTTTTTTTAGAAGACCTACGTACCTCCTATTTGTTAAAAAGTTTAAGGCTTTGAGGACGGTTGTCGGAAGTCGCTGTAGAACGATACACTTTGACAGTGATTACGTCTGTTTGCTGGCAATTTTTTTTATGAACCTCTTTATCTGTCTGTATTGTTGATGTAGGGCTAGTGTCTGATCAACGGTATACTTCACTTGTAACTAAATAAATATAGTGTCATTTTTTATGAGGGTTGTTTAAATAAAGCATGAAAGTAATGTTTTTGTTTTATTTGTGCCTTGTAAAGAAATGTTTATTTTTTTATTGAAACGGTTTATTCAGTAATGAATTCGCCAATCGAGAACTGATTTCGATGTTTTTTTGTTGTTGTTTTGAAGCGTATTTTTCCGCAGTCCTGTTTCAATTTTATCCTAATTTTCGGAGATACACGAATCTTCAAGAATAGACAGCAAATCTCTCGTGATTGCGACAATTGTTTGAATATATATCGGTTACATAATTTCATAAAATTCCGTGTGTATGCTAATAAAAAGGCTGTTTGATATAAAATACCCCTAAGTTCGCCAGTTAACAATGTAAATTTAATTCGATGCATTTTATTTATACTGTATCTAAGAATGGAAAAATTAAACTTGTTTTCATAACATAAAACCGACTTTTTTTGCAAATAGTTTTTTATTTTTCTTTAAAATACTCCTTTGATATTCACTTGTTGTACTTGTACTAAATTCAGTAGCTTAAAAGGTGTCGTAGTTAATAAAAGAAAGGTATGTTTTAATTTTTAGGAGTTCATTGTTTTTATTTTGCTTTAATGTGGGTTTATTAATTTCCGGTTGCTTATATAAAAAAAAACGGCGATCATTAACATAATAAACTACTTTTAGACTTTCATCCGGTATTCATAAATGGAAGGAAAGGAACCAGAATTCTCGTCATAGGTGGCAATAAGTATCGAAGAAATGGTGCGGGACCCTCTTTCAAGATCCGATGGAGATGTACCAGCCATGCTAAATACGGGTGTAAGGCAGTCGTGCACACTGTCAACGATGAAATAGTTTATTTTTTTGATTTTCATACTACTAGCTTTCAAGATGGCTTCATATAAATTCTGGGGTTTCTTAAAAATCCTGATCGAAGTTGAAACAGCAGAGACAAGCCATCGTGGAAAATATGATACTGCACAAGCGTGTGCGCACTGTGCGCAGCCACTGGCGCACTCTATTTATTCTCAGTATCGTCTCGAGTCTCTATCTTAAAGGGACGGAAATACGACACGGCCTTAAAGTTTTTGATTTCAATATAGAAGCTTATAACTAGGTTTACTTTATTATTAAAAAATGACATAGTATTTATTCTTTTATTTCAAACTAGCTTCCGCCCGCGACTTCGTCCGCGTGGCATAGTTACTTTGGGCTAACGCTAACTTTAACCCGCGTGATGACCCGAAAAAAATGTATCTTTCTCTCCCCTTTTCTTCCCTCATTCTCCCCCTTTCCTCACTTTAAAAAAAAACCTATTTCCGTCTCCAGGGTCCCAACTATCTCTGTACCAAAATGCATCAAAATCGGTTCGGTTATTTAGGCGTGAAGCCGTAACAAACAAACAAACTCACTGACGCTTTTATACTATTAGTAAGGATTTATGAAAATAACTGAAGGTAACTGAATGCCTATTCAGTTACCTAACGAAATAAGCTACGTTAGAGGTCCTAACTGTAGCTACCTTACACTTAAAAAATCCAAGTGCCTACTTAAATAATAAAACTGATCCTAGATATTAGTTGTAGCTGTAGTGTATTCACTACAGCTACAAATAAATAAAACAACAGCTAAATAAATTAAAAAATAATAATTTAAATTTAAAATTAACCTGAAAATAATTTAAGTACTTACGTATTAAATATATATATATATATATATATTTTATTTTTAAATATATCTAATTATGCCTATTATCTATTAATTACCAAATAAAGTAGGTACTAAAACTAAACAATTCTAATAGAATTATACCCAGAAATATGTAGGTAACTACAACTTGTAACAAAAAATGAAATGAAAATAAAGCTAAAACGCCTGTCCAATACTATCTACTTATACCTAGGTACTTCACATAAAAATAAAAACCTATAAATACTATAATTAATAATACCTACAACTATAATTAGTATAATTAACTACGCTTTTACCAATATAATATAAAAAAAAACTGAACATAAATTAGCCGAAACTCGGTTTCTAAAAATCTATAGGTACGTACCTACTACTACTTCACCTAAAAAGAAATAAAATGTAAACTATGAATAATTTGTAATTTGAACGAATATTTAAACACTACCAAAATAACTAATACCTATTTTATAAAATAACAACAAAAGAAATCTAAAAAGAAATTATTTAAAGACTAAAAGTCGGGCTGAAAGCATTGTCTGTCAATAAGGTCGAACACTCTGAACGTCTATTCGCATCAACAGCCAAATATTACACAAAAATAATCCTTATAGCATGATTCAGTATTCACGCGCGATGGCTTATTAGCGTATTTCATGCATAACTTTGGTGTTTGTATACCAATTTATATGATTCTTTTTTTATTGAATACGTAATAATGTTAACTGTTTTTAATTAGAAATGAGTGGGAGTGTTATAAACGTAAGAGTAGACAAATGTAATTATAAAGCTCCGAACTGCTAAGTTTTCGGGAGTTACACGTGTTATTGTGAGTCAACCATAAAAGATAGACCTATGCTGTCGTAGGATATTTTTTATATAATTTTAAGGAGAACATTTCCGTCATACATGTTTTCTGTGTAGCTTTAACCAACTTCTCCCGATTACCCAACATTTTCCTTCACTGCTCTGCTCCTATTGATCGTAGCGTGATAAAAAGTATACTATAACCTGCCCAGGAGTATGAAGAATAATTGTACCAAGTTTCGTTAAAATCCGTCGAGTAGTTTTTGTTTCTATAACGAACATACAGACATCCAGACAGACAGACAGACAGACAAAAATTTTACTGGTTGCATTTTTGGCATCAGTATCGATCACTAATCACCCCCTGATAGTTATTTTGGAAATATATTTCATGTACAGAATTGACCTCTCTACAGATTTATTATAAGTATAGAAGATATAGATAGATATAGATATAGATAGAATCCCTTTGTTGACGGATTTTAGGTTTTATTGAGCGAACACAATTCTATGTTTCTTACAAGGTTTTTTATTTAGAAAAAATAAAGTAATTGTTCTTGAAAATATTTTTTTATACGCATTCTAAAAAAAGGTACCTACTTTAAGAGACATGTAATTCAGACGTAAAAGGAATTAACAATAAGATTTTTACAGGAATTCTCCTCTTGCGATCACAGAAAGGAAAACCATTGATCGGAATAGGCCCTTACACTTACTACATTAAAAAGTCTTACAAGGATAAGATCAGATGGGTTTGTTCGACACACCATAACAAAGGTTGCGGGGCCTCGATCTACACAGTGAACGGAACTATTGTGAAAATGATTAACGAGCATATTCATTAATTACAATAAATCCACGCCTTTTCTTTATGGAGATAAAATATATTATTGCTGCGATAGGGCTCCAGATACAAGAACCTCCACACAATGCGAGCCATATCGAGAAGTACTGACTTCTGAATCAGGCCCTTGATCCAGCCGCCTAAAAAGAAACTAAAGATGTTTGTCGAGACTCTTTGCCATCAAGCCATTGGCCTGGTTCACATTGCAAAGGTGGAGTACCTTCTATTTCGTTAAATAATCTTTTTTACATATTTAGACTTTAGAGATTACTTTAAGTTCAGCGTTGTTCAATGGTTATAAATATAAGGATATTCGTTGGCCTGTAGAATCTACAGTTTTTTGTTCATCCACATACATCACACATTTTATCCCCTATGTATCTATATATTTATAAGTTTCAGAGTAGTTTATAAAATCATAAATTAGTCCCACACCCAGTACCAACATCCTATTATAGAAGTAATAATAAGAGTAATTTTATCTTTTCTAATAATATTTTTATTAAGATTCCTATTACATAGATGCTTTGACCACAAATTTAAATCGAAACAAGGAAGTGAAAAATCGAACAGACTGTATTAATTTACTGTAATTCTTATTTTTAATTAAAACTACTAATTTATTTAAACATTCTTTTTGTAAACGTGTCATAATCATACAGTTTTCTTTAATGCAGACCGTTATGGTACCTAGAAAACATCGTTACTTGTGAGTGATCTTTCTGGACTACTTTTTAACTAAAAATTTAATAATTATAGGTATTAAGATAATCTTAATAAGCTGTTTACTTGTTTCAGCAACATTCGAAATGTCGCGACGCGGTAGAACGCTTCTACGCATCGGCGGCTTCACATTTTGCAAGCAACACGTGTCGGGGCCGAAAGCAAGATGGGTGTGCTCAACTCACAACCACAAGCGCTGCCGGGCGACTGCTCACACTGTTTTCAATGACATTATCAGAGTTAATAATAATCATATGCACACGTAAAAGCATCAACATATTTTTGTATGAATGCCTGGTATAAATGTCCAGCATGTCTTAATTTTCTGAAATATTACTTCATTGCAGACAATAAAAAATCGTTAGATGCCAGGAAAGGTATCTATAAAATAGCTGTGGGCACAGCTATTTTCGCGATTTCACCCCCGCTCGTGCCCCAAGGTTCGTAACGTGATGTTACACCGGGTGTAACATAAAAAGCGAAAGACTTCACGGGTGGTCACTCGGACTATGAAACTAAACAACTTTTGTTCTATGACTTTTGTAATCCAAAACTATTTTTTAGTTTTCCCATACATGTTGATCAGTTGATCGTGTTAGATCCTATACAAAGTCCATTTATTTTCAGGAGCCCATGGAACAACGGTTGTTCAGTTACATGATCCGAGAAACCACACTGTGATGATGTCTTGCGTTTATTATTTTACACCTTAAATAGCCTATAGCCTTCTTCGATAAATGGGCGATCCAACATATTTTTTTTTTAAAACGCACCAGTAGTTCCTGAGAATAGCGCGTTCAACCATACAATCTCTTCAGCTTTATATCAGTAAAAAATATTAATATAATAAAATCAGGCAAGTACTCAACATTAATTAATACATGTTTTATTTATGACTCGCATTTTGAAAATAAATAAAATGGCTCAAGACATTTTGTACGCTGTTATAATAGTATTGAAATACTATTCAATTTATTTTTGCTTTTTGTATTGCATCACTATGTCACCTTGGTTGAAACACTCTCCAAATTATAAAATAAATGAATTACATCTTTTTAAAATTGCTATTTTGTTTTTGACTCCCAAATTATCCCAGTTTTGTAGAAATTAGTACAATTAGTAAAAAAAATTTTGTAGCTTTAAATTAAGAAGAAGCTTTTTTCCAATGTTTTTTTTTGCCAAACATTTTTTTTAAAAGTTACCCCGCGCTAGGAATTTCTCCTGTATCGTGCGTGTGTTTACAAACATTTAATCTCACATACACAAACAGCCAACTATACTTCATCAATTTACTGAATCACCAGTCTCTACCGCCTATTATTTACGATGGTGTTGCTATAGCTTATTCCAAAAAAGTCAAAGACTTAGGACTTGTTCTTGGACTGCAACTTATCTTGGAACGTTCACGTTGCTGAAGTAAGCAGGAGGATGTTTTGTTCGTATCGATCCCTTAAACATCTTCAAAAGTTTCTGCCATTTAAAACCAAAATCACTCTTGCTCAGTCTCTTCTTTTACCTCTTCGAGACTATGCTGATGTCTGTTTTCTTGATGCTACTCAGGAACTTCTTGAAAAGCTCGAACGTCTGTAGAACTTGTGTATCCGCTTAATTTTTGGGCTTCGAAAGTACGACCATGTGTCAGAGTTTCGGAAGCAGCTGAAGTTGCTACCAATTCGGCAACGTCGAGATTCTCATACACTTTCTTTTCTCTTTTCTGTTCTTCACAATCCTAAAGCTCCTTTGTATCATCGGGATCGATTTGAGTACCTTGTCCCTAGAGGTAAACCCTGTCGCTCATCATCTTCTCCTCTCCTTCGTTTCCCTCCCCACTCTTCAAGTCGGTATGTTGGTTCTTTTACTGTTTGTGCTGTACGCCTTTGGAATTCACTTCCCCACTCCTTGCGGGATAGTCCCTCGTTAGACGTATTCCGGAAAGGAATCAGGGAACATTTCCTGTCAATATAATCAATATGTATGTATCTTATGTTTTTTTTTAAACTATTTATGTATTAGTTGTAAGTAGTTTTGATTCAATGTAAGTGAACTAACAACAGATCAGTTTTGTAAGTTATTTTAAGCCTTTCAATGTTTTCTATGCACATTATGTACCTATCCTATTTTGCAAATATTTCCATCAATAAGAAAGGTTTGCTGTAAGAAAACTCAATTCTGGGTTAAGCTCGCCGTTGTACATAAGCTATATATTGTAATTTGTGTGTATATTATTGTTTTTGTGTGCAATAAAGAATAAGGATAAGCCAGACCCGAAACAACCATCTGTAGGCCATACAAATATTTGTTCCGCGCGGGGATCGAACGCGCGACACGCAGCGTAGAAGTTAATCGTTCAGCCACTGCGCCAACCGTGTCGTCAAAAATATATTAAGTAGTAGATAAAAGTTATTTTCATCCCAGTATTTAACCATTCTGATTAAAACGGTATGAGTATTAAAACCTTTATTCAGTTTCGGTTACCCGGTCGATATCTAAAAAGGCCATCCAGTTTTAAAATGACATGCTAACACGTTATTCAATAAACACAGTTCTGGGGTCAAAAACTTTCAAGAGTGTCTAGTCTACGCATCTTTCCAAGGGTCCAAGAGTTCCATTCTGCCCATTGGGGGGTAGAAACCATTCAGTAAAGGAATAAAGTGAATGAAGTGGAAATTCTGTACTTATCCTAGAAATAGGTTATATTCTGTTGATTTCTAATGTCTGAGGCAATAGGCATCGGTGCCTATTTGCATTGTTTTACTCAGTGGAACTCGAAAAAATGTCTCTCCATCATATATTTGTTTTAATGGATTTTTCTGTGTAAAATTACGTTTATTACATAAGTGACCTTTGGCTGACTATTGCCGTATTGTAACATTTCATCCTTATGGGCGTATCATAAATATGTTATTGGATTACCTATTTAAAAAACACTCTGCAAAGTACATAAACGGCCATTTCTTTGGATTAAAGTCAGGGGGTTGACTTTTCACAACTCCAAGGAACCACAGACTTGTCTCCGAAATAAAGGGTCTTGACAGACAGACGGACAAAAACGTAATCCTATAAGTGTTCCGTTTTTCCTTTGAGGTACGGAACCCTAAAAATAACAAGAAAAGGCTTTAACCAAAAATTGATTTTTCAAAATGTATGAAGTCACTCAATGAATTGTTTTTTTTATAAGTAAATAACGGCAAATTTTTGACCTTTTTTTGTAAATATTGGCGGTACCTCAGTACTCACTCTAAAAATATATTTCAGATTATTTCTTCACGAAGTCAAAACGCGGTAGCCCTATCCTGTGGGTCGGGCGCTACAGTTATTGTTTGAAAAGGAACTCTCTGGGGTCAAGAAAACTTTTATGGCGATGTTCAACACACTGTAACAAGGGATGCAAGGCGAGGATACATACGATTGACCGAGAAATTGTGTTCTGTATTGGTTATCATAATCATTAATAACTTGGGTTCTAGTGATCGGACTTTATTCTTAATCTATAAAGGTTACAACGAATCTTAAATAACATATTTTAGGAAAAGCTCCAATTAAGATAAAAGTTATGGAAATTGCACGACTCACCACACCAAGAAATGCAACTATCAAGTGTATGTACCCACATGGTGATAGCTAGCGAGACAAACATTATCATCCCAGCATAATCATGGAACCATACACTGCTTAAAACTATTAAAAACGTTGAATACGTAACTATGAATATTTATCAAAGGTTTGATATCATCTTGTTGTAAACTTTTAGATAGATGTTGTTAAATCCGTCATACCAACAATTATAATATGAATGTAATTAAATTTATTGAAATCGTTTCCCCCCACCGTGGTGGGTGTAGGGTGTAGGTATACATATAACGCGTTGGTTTGGCGTAGCTTAAACTAATATGTTGCCTGACATTGTGTGATATATGTAGTGAAACATAAATACTCGTAGACTTTAGCTCTTATCCTTTTGAACGCCGATGTAACATATATGAGAAAGCAAGCGCGTTCCCTGGACGCCAACGATACAAATATGTGACATAAATGGAGGTAAAATGAGATACTTCGCGTGGAGGGCATACGTGTACAAAAACTTAAGCTCTGGCGTTCAAAAGGTTAAGTATAGAGCTTTTATTAGAAAATTTAACAATATTTGAAAAAATATATACATATAATACTAGAGACCCGCCCCTGCTTCGCACGGGTGCAATGTACTAGTATTCTGATATCATACATATACAACTTTATCTTGAATCACTATCTATTAAAAAAACCGCATCAAATCCGTTGCGTGGTTTTAAAGATCTAAGCATACATAGGAACAGACAGACAGCGTGAAGCGACTTTGTTTTATACCCTGTAGTGATTATCTAACGTGTTACGTCATACATCGCCGCATCGCGCGTCGCCTGTGAGCACATTTTTTTTTCACTCGCATTTTAGGAAAAATACTGTCTGTACCGGTGAAAAAAATCGATGTTACTAAAGATTGTAGATTGTAGTCTGTAGGAATGCTAAATTTTTCAAATATTTTGAATAATTTGTAGATTAAATTAATCTCAATGTATTTAACCTGACTTGTTATTTGTTTATGTTTTCAATAATCTTAAATTTTGCATTAGGCAGCAATTTTCATTAAAATCCAGTAAAACACTGAGTCATTAATTACTCTTTGTAGATTTGTGCGAATTTACGGAATCAAGCAAAACTGGAAGGACGATGTTAAGAGTCGGTGATTACTTGTTTACCCAAAAGTCTTCGAGAGGGTTGAAGGTCCGATGGGTTTGCTCCAGTCACTGTTTCCGAGGATGCACAGCCCAAATTTACACAATAGAGAACAACATTATCAAAATGAATAATTTACACAATCATCAAAAAAATAAGCTTGTTCTATAAAAACAAATTTAGTAGTTAAACGAAATTTTGTTATTATAAATATAGAATAATATATATATTAGAAGATCTCATAAGTGTTCGTTTTTGTTAGTGAATTAGCATTAAATAGGTTAAATAAAAAAAGAATTGCTTATTAAATTGTATGTAGATAAAAAACTCATACATAAAAAAAAACCCAAAAATATTGAAATTATGATTCGGAATATAATAATAGAATAATTTATGTATCAATATCAGAGAAAGGGAATCAATCATTCGTGCCGTAAAAATTTAGATTTTATATTTTCGAAAATAAACATACGTATTGATGTAGTTTTTCTCCATCGACTATGTTGGTAAAATTCCTTATGATCTCTGGTTAACTTCTAGTTGAAATGTAAAAAAAATACAATTTTAAGTAAAACATAACTTTATTCATTAGATAATGGCAATGACAATGACAGGCCTGTTGGTCTAGTGGTTAGTGGCCCTGACTGCTGAGCCGGAGGTCGTGGGTTCGATTCCCACCCAGGACAAACTTTGTGTGATGAGCACGATTGTTTGTTCTGTGTCTGGGTGTGATTTATCTATAATATGTATGTATTTATAAATTATATAAGTATGTATATCAGTTGTCTGGTTACCATAACACAAGCTCTGCTTAGCTTGGGATCAGATAGCCGTGTGTGAGTTGTCCCAAGATATTTATTTATTTATAATAAAAAGATCTGTTTGTGATCTAGAGTTCGAATTCAACCTTGTTGTTAGTATTGAATTATTTATATTTCGTTTATTATTTTATAAAAACCTGTATACAAGGTACTTAATTATTATTTATGAGGGATTAGTAGTTATAATTTATTATAGAAAATGTAGGCATGTTTTTTTTGTATTTTCTTCACAATGTAAGAGGTGTACCACATTTAAGGGTTGTTGGGTGAGGTTTAAAATCGAATCGCCCCCCCCCGTTTTCCCTCTCTGCCGGAGCGTGCGTATTTTTTATATGTATTTTTAAGGTTTACAATTTGTATTGAATACGAGCTAGTCGTCGGAACCGCACTTCCCTTTATTTTTTGAATAGTTTTAAAAAAAATAACCTAAATACATAAATAAGTATGTATTTAAAATAACACCTTTTTCGCGTTGCGCGTACTACATACTTTTACATACTAAGTATATCTCGCTTCTTTTTTTTTCTTTTTCATAGTTGTTTTAATATTTTATTTTTATTTATTCGTTCCACAATTTATGTATTCTTGATACGTTACTTGTTTGAGCCCTATCAGAATATCAGCGCAGTGACACGGTTGCCGTGTTGCTGCACCATGCTGAGATAGAGGCCTTTTGGCCTCGTACAGGACTAATTTAATTAATTGTCTTTTTCATATTGTTTTTGTTGTTATTTTATAAAAACAAATTTTGTTTTATTGTCAGGTCATGTGCGAGTCTAATCAACAGTTTTTCTTTCTTTACCTATAAATAAAATCTTTGGATGTAGAATAGTTATCTTAAATGTTATTGTTTACCTTGTTAGACGTAATGTCATTATAGTATAGTAATAATTATTATAAAAGAAGATAAAGTACAATTTCAAAGTATCACACTATCTTTTATTTACATTTTATTTTGAACCTTTTGTTGATGACCTGAATGAATCTATTATAAAAAGTAAATGTTTAAGACATAACTACAAGTCTTATTAATAAAGTATATTAATTTCTGATTTAAGCACTTATGTCACATTGAGCACTAAGGAAATAAGTCTTTCGAAACACAAATTATTACAGCCTTAATCGACTGAGTAAAACGTAAGTCAATAAATCAAAGAAATTCTATCTTCAAGTGTATCAGAGATACTATAGATATAGTAGATTACCTACCCTACTAGCAGACGAGAGAAAAGAATCAACGCTGTCCCGTTGGTTTGAAAGGCAGACCAAAATGAGAATAATAGTTGTACTGAGAAAGGTCAATGATCGCTTGACATTTCTCAGGACATCTGACATATTGACATTTTTTATCAAATAATAACGTAGAGACTAAATAACTCTTATGAGAATAGAAAGAACTAAACCGAGTTTGATGTGGTCTGTGCTTCTAAAATTAGTAACCTGTCTATTTGTATTTCAGTCACCCTGATCAGAACGAAGAAAGGAAAGATAAATATAAAAGTGGGAGATAACACATTTTACTTGAAACCTGGAAATTACAAGACAGAGAAGAAGAGGTGGTGTTGCACACAGAATAAATATTGTAGGGCATGTATTCATATAGTAGATGACAAAATTATTGCGATTTATAACGAACATAATCATCTAAAGAAATAAAGATTTAATTTGGCATTTCTGTTTTTTGTTTTCATAAAAACAAATAGGTAAATCTTATTCGAAAGCAGAATGTAACCGACTACTTTTATAATACAAAATTTTACAAAAGAGTGACAGTTTTAAGATGATTTAACCTTTCGTTTTATCTAAAGTTTTTAGGCATTTCTTAAAATAATTTACTGCAAGTGATCTTAATGGAGATCGAAACATGTAAACGCTACATTTTATTTAAATATATAAAAAAATATTAATATATTTCAGGTCCAGAAGCACAATACATTGTATCGAAAAAAGGAAATTTGAACATAGTTGTCGGTGAATTTAATTTTTACATGAAAAATGACTCACGATGGCCTAGAAAAGGAGGTGGGACGAGCCGATGGGTTTGTACAAGAACAAAAATGGGTTGTAAAGCGAAACTAGTGCTAGCTAGTGACGATACTATTGTTGCTTGTTATAATATTCATACTCATGAGCCTTAGGCTTCACCCATGCCCCCGGTCTCGATGCGTGTCTCGTCTGTGTACATAACACAAATTTGTAATTATCTACCAACATACTTTAAGACGATACAAAACTTGTTAATTTTATAATAAAGGCTTTATTGACAATAGCCTATGTCATTGTATGAAGATATGAAGTGCTTTACTATTTGTTTCATAAATATGTAACCCTACTTCTGGTATATCTGACAAATAAACCAATATAAATAAATCCTAAAATAATCAAAATCAAAATCAAAATATTTTTATTTTACATAGGCCTACATGGGCACTTATAAAACGTCGAGAAAAGATGCACGGTTCGGGTTGGTCGTTTCCTATGGAGAAGAACCGGCAAGAAACTCCATGGTTACTCTTTTAAAATCATTTAGTTTTACAATGTTGTTGTTGTTACAGCGTTAGCACTTAAGTATGAGAGGACAACGTAGGCCCGACAATAAGTCATTGCTTACTTTACAAAAAGTAAAATAAAATAATACGTTAACAAAAGTTAACAAGCGTCTAAGAATCTACAAGGCCAACCATGTCCACTCATTCACAACTAATAGGTAGAAAAGAATCTATACAAAAGTAAAAAAATAAATAAAAAAATATTGCAAAAACAAAATAATAACTAAAAGACGAGTCACACAGATGTTGCTATCAGTACTGTAACTATTCAGAACAAGGGTGATATAAATATGTGATTTGACAACTATTGCAAAAAAAAAAACAAAATGATTAAAGAGATCACACAAATAAATAAGATTGAGAATAGTTAGAGACATCCACAAATTTGTGCTGATTATAGCTACCAGGGAAGCCGCATGCGCAGAAGGAACTATAGCCAAACTTCTTTATCTTCAACGTAGTCCTTGATTTTGTAATATGCGTTTTTAATAAGGACACGTTTTATGTAGTTTTTAAACTTTCCATCTGTCAGTTCTATAACTGATTTTGGCAACTTGTTATAAAAGCGTATACTGTTTATTAGAAATGACTTGCTAGTTTTTGTTAATCTAAATTTAGGAATTACAATTTCGTGTTTACTGCGTGTATTAATATTGTGGTAGTCGCTCCTAATTTTGAAAAGCCCCCGATTTTTACGGACATACAATAAACATTCTAAGATATAAAGTGAGGGCAGAGTCAGTATATCGATCTCTTTAAATTTTTCTCTGAGGGACTCGCGAGGACCCATTTTATAGATCGCGCGGACTGCCCTCTTTTGTAATATAAAAACTGAATCGACGTCTGCTGCTGATCCCCACAGGAGAACGCCATAGGACATAATACTGTGAAAGTAAGCATAGTATACTAACCTAGCTGTATCTACATCAGTTAACTGCCTTATTTTCCTTACTGCATATGCAGCTGAGCTGAGCCTACCCGAAAGAGTTCTTATGTGCGCGCCCCATTGCAGTTTAGAATCAATAGTCATCCCCAAGAATACAGTTTCTGCTATAACATCAAGATTTTTGCCGTCAAGATTTAAATTTAGATCACGTTGTGGTACATTTGGTAAGGCAAACTTTAGACATTTGGTGTTTTTCAATGTTTTTCATTCATATAATAATTCTGATTTTATTTGTGGAACCAAATATGAATGAGCTGATCATGATCTGATGAGTGTCTTGTAGATTTTAAGAAAATTACCAGAACATACTAACAGTAAACAATAAACCTACATTCGAAATACACTGGTCGTACAAGATAAGACTGAGAATGCCATCACATCAAAGCACATTATGCCAAAAAATTGTTTAATTACTGCAATAAACATTCATAACAACATACCAAAGGAATTAAGAGAGCTTCCTCTAAAATCTTTTAAATTAAAGTTGCTTATACAATATAGACAATTGTTTTTATAGTATAAAAGATTTTCTTGATAAAAAAAGTGACTGATATATATGATATGGTTACTAATTTTATTTTTTACTTTTTTTTAAATGTGTTCTGTGTTGTTTTTTATTACTCATTTACTCATATTATTATTAAGATTTAGTATAAATATTTCATATTAAAATGCTCTAATATTTGTATGCCATTATATGGTAAAACATGTAAGTTTACAACTATAATTATAAGACCCATGTTTTTACACAAATAAACTATTCTATTCTATTTTACATAATTAATTTTAGGTTTAACAGAGAGCAGACTTTATTTTATTAAAATACAACCATTATTTTCCAGCAATCTTCGTAACTTCACAAAAAGGAAACACTTTGATCAGACTAAATGGTTATAATTTCTATTACAAGAAGTCTGGAGTTGGGTCATGTATCAAAAAGCGTTGGGTGTGTTCTACTCATTTCTGTAGAGGATGCAAGGCTGTTCTCTACACCATCGATGACGTTATCGTTTCGATTAAAAATATCCACAATCATCCACCTATGCTCCGCGGTGATTTCCGTCCCGCGTCTCAAAGTCTCAAACTACGAGTTGAATGACTTCTTTATACGAGCCAAATTTAGTTATTTATTTTAAAGTATGATTTCCTTTTTGGAAAATGAAATGAGATACAATGAATATACATTGTAAATAAAGTCTATATCATAATATAGTCTTGTTTCATTTGCGTAGTGTATTTTGTCTTATGGTACGGTGTAGTCAAATTAAAATTCCAGGTACTCGGCTCGGACATTGGCCTTCGATAGATAATGTTCTGAAGTATTTGTCAGTGTCTAGTGACCGCTATCTGTTCATACTGGTTTCATCTAACCTTTAATAAGTCGTAGGCCATATAAAAAATAACAATAGCGATAGGTCAAAAATCACGTCCGGTAACAAATACGATTCATTAATGCGAACGTGTTTTAAGGCGCTGTACAAAGCAAACACTTCGTAAAACGTCTAGATTTTCGTCGCAAAGTTAGCCGTATCTGTACATGCCACTAGCCAAAAAAATAACCGTGTATAGTTCAATACATAAAGTATAGACTTAAACAAAATCAGTTTACAAAAGTGGTCTAGTACTACAAAAAAAAAAATGTTTAAAAAGACCAAGAAAAAATTTTTTTCGTCTCGAAATTCTCAATTTTTTCAGCGACAACCATCATATTTTTTATATCTATAACAAAGGAAATTGTATAGACTAAAGAGATATCTAAATTTTTTCAAACACGGAGCTGTATTTTTTTTTATATTCAGTAAAAACTGCAAAATGGCGGACATGATATTCAAATAAAATCAAACACAGAAATATTTTCGACCTTATTTCTATTCTTTCGATGCAATACTGTCGTGTACTTGTGTCAGACCATGCCCAGTAGGCAGCTAGCCTCACTTCCGCGAATACCTAAAGATTAGCTTCTTGCCGCGCCTTAAGATTGTATTAACTTTTAATTTCTAAACAAGATCTTCAGGAGAGAAATGATTAAACGTCGGCGACCGGAAAGTTGTGTGGCTATTGCAGACAGGGTGGCCATAACTGGCTACTTATCCCCACCGGCCATCCGAGGCATTTTAAATTGGGTTTAGTTTTAATTTAAAAAAATCTAGATCTACGTGCACAGCCCTCCCCTCCGCAAAAGTATGAAGGTGTAGTAGGTACGATTATTTAATTGCACGTTGCTAGCCTAATCTTCGATCTTCAGACGAAGTGGACTCTTCGAGCGTACAGAAGAGTCAACGTTAGTTTGCAGGAGAGGGATACCACAAAGACATATATAACATCAGGGATGTTCGCGGAGGCGCGCACGGACTGTTTTCACTCCACAATGCGCAAGAGGTGCGCGTCCCTGGTGCGCAGGGTGTGGGCCAGCCCCAACACCATTCTGGCAATGATCGCCGACAGGTTAGACTGTCCTTATGTCCGACATAGCTGTGCCAGACATGCCGCTGTTCCGGTTCCCGTGAGGGAATTGTAGTTGTTATAGGAGTCGGTATGATTATATAAATTACTTATTTTTACTTGTACGAAATTGAATTGATGAAATTTGAATCTGCTGACATTTAAAATCTAGTTGTAATTTATTGCATTTTATTTTGATTAATAGTTTAAATTTGTATGTTGTGTAATTATTGTTATTAGTTTATTGTTATATTATTGTTATTTGTTTGATGTAATTTTATTGTTTTCTGACATTTAATTGAAATTGAGATGCTTGTGTTTTGTGTTTAATGTTACTTAAAATTAGTCTGTGTTACTTGAAATAAATGAATAATAATAGAAAAGAGGGGTGTAACACACGATGTGTTTGTATTTGTTCTAAACTGATAATTATTTCATAAAATAGCAAATGCTATTAGGTAGAATCATATTATATACAGTTTGTTAACCGTGTTGATAATGCTACTGTTATTGAAAATAATGTCAAATTCATCTAAGATCTCCATACGGTTGCAACAGATAAGCCAGAAAGCCGATCCGAACATAGTTGAGAAAACGCCGGCTGATGATATCAAAGTAAAGTAGAAAATTAGTCGTAACCCACTCATACCCAGTTTCTGAGTTGAGATTTGAATCAACTCAATCTCTAATTTTGCATTCCAAGAAATCAACAAAGTACTACAATTTTGCTATTTGTACACTTAAAGATCTTAATCGAGAAATCAGCTGTACCGTTTTTGATGATTTGATTTGTCAAGCCGAAGATTTTTTCAAACACCATTATTATGGAAGTATTGGATATACGATCTTGTTTCAAAATTCTGATGATTATGATAGAAAATGTGTTACGCAAAAAGAATTTTGGATATTCTGGTCTGATGGAAGATTACTAATTGCCTGCATATTATTAATTGCCTTGGTTGTAGGTAATTTTCCGAAACACAATATACAAATTAAAAAAAAAGGTTATATGCCTATTTTTTCCTTATTAGTCTGAATGAAATAACTGATAATAAAATATTTGATTCCATAAATATTGTACGTTATTTACAACCCGACTGCCCTAGAAAAATAGCCATGTCTTTTATACATTTCTATTTTTTATTATAAAACAATCCTATTCCATATATTTATAACATTATGTTATAGATATAAAAACAATGTTGAATATCTCTTTAATTAAGTGGACTACAAAATCTTAATGCTTGCATGGTTATTTCAGTAAGGTCTTTAATTCCCTTAAGGCAAAAACCAAATGATTATCTGTGGTGTTCGCATTATGTTTCAGTTGTAACACACAACTTTTCCTTCGAAGAATCCTGTATGGGGAATCAAATGTTGGTCATTGATGGATTCCGATACGGCCTCGCGCGAAGTAACGGTTTTCGGGACAGTTGGAGGTGTGGTCGTCATAGTCTTGGCTGCAAAGCTACTGCAGTTACTATTGAAAAGAATTTGGTGGAAGTACGTCGATGGCACGATCATGACCAGTACCCGACCCGCAGGGTTAATAAACATTTGAATATCTCGGGCAGTACAAGGTAACGACGTTTTGGTAGAAGGATTTTGTTGTACTAACTTATCATATAAAAAAAAGAACTTGTAAATTGGTCGAATTATCCGGTTGATAATACGCGGAACTATTAAAACGTCACTTGTAAAAGGGCTTTTATACTCTGAATATTAAAGCTGAAGAAGCAAGTGCTTATAACAGTATCTATAGAAATCATTCCCCCACCTACAGCCACTACTGTATTAATACAATTATCAAATAGTATTTTAAGTATTTAACTCCAGTACATTCCCCCCCTGTGTAACTTATCAATTAAAGGTAATACTGGTAGAAATCTACGTATATTCTTAGATGTTAGCTACCATGTGTAAATATATTTTCTTACTCAATATGCTTATCTAGTTAATTATGTATGACATAAAACTTTATCTCTTTGAAACTAATTTTGTGAATAAAATTGACAAAACCCTGTAATTATCGTATTTTTAATTAATTGTCATGACATAGTATTATATTTCTTACACTCTTGATGATTATATTTTATATGAAATATGTATAATATAAAAAAAAAACTTATCAAAACTAAAAGAAATGCTATAAAACTAAAGTTTTTTTTTTTTTTTTTTTTGTATAATGTGTCCTAATACGGTTACATCATAAAAAATACAATCTAGCTTAATACTAAAGCTAATGAGTAATTCTATTTTGACTTAATTTGCTAGGGAGACTATGACTAAGAATGTGTCCATTAACACTTTTCTTATTGTCTCTATTAAGGGGAAGACACTTTTTTCTTGTGTTCTTTATAGGTAGCACTCACTTCACTACATTAAACTAACACTTCACTAAATAGAGTTAATAAAACTAAAGTGAATATATTATTAATAATTTAAAATATAGTATAGTTTTTACACCCCAAATAACATAATCTATATTATATTCTCTGCCTATCCATGAATATATTTTATGCTTCAAATGTTCATTCAGATATATATTTACGATAGGTATTATCCAAACATATATTTCCAGACGGCAGGCGGTGCCGGTACGTGTGGTCTAAACGTGGGAACCCAATACTGGTGATAGATGGGTATCGGTTCTGTCTGCAGAAGAAGCGCAGTGATGCAGTCAAGAAGCAGTGGAGGTGCAATAGTCAACACTCGCGCTGTAAGGCTACTGCTACCACTGTCAATGATACTGTTATCATAATGGGTGCAGTCCACAATCATAAAAAGAGTAATAAGTATCCGTGAACACATTAAAGGTTTAGCGTGTTCACGGATCGCACGCAGGTGAACAGCGGCTTCTTTTAATAATTTAATCAAATATTTTCCGCCACAATTAAGGTTGATTAAACAAAGCGCATCTAACTATATAGAAACTTTCAATGATTGGGGAAGATTAAAAAAAATGCAGTTATTAATTATATCAGTTTTCTAAACCAAAAACATTTCCGCCATTTTGATTTAATTTCAAAGTAGCCGCCACGCATTAGACCTGTATAATTCAATAGCTGGCTTGTGTGTATCAAATGATTCAAAGATTTGTCCGCATTCAATACTTGTTTGTATTGATAACAACTATTAATTGTTAAAGATTTTATGCGTGGTTAATAAAACGGCTGTACTGACTGTGTTAATGTATATCAATTGAAACTTCTATAGCTTATATCTCGAAAGCGTGGCGCTTCAAAGGATTTAGTTTTATATAAAACTTGTTTGTGTTGATGCCAGTTAATAATGCAGGCTGAATACGTTGCTGCTATTTAAAAATAAATTAAAATGGCGGATGTTGGGCGCGCCACGCTTTATACATATTCTTGCAACCACTTTTAGTTGGTTTAAAAAGAGAGAGCTGTTTTTAAATGTGATAAAATTTGACTGTTTTAGAACGAAGGTCTCTTTCTTGTTTCGCGTGGTACTTCGTGAAGGACGCCTAGCGCCTAAACGTTAAAAGGAACATTGAATCTAGTCACTTTAAAAAAAAAACACTGAATTTACTTAATATTAAGATGAATTTTGAACCAAATAGCATAAGAAAGTCAATGAAAGGTTTGTTTAGTATAAATAAAATAATAAAATATGTTTAATAACACATTAGTCACATTAGATTTAAATATCACCAGAAAAGTTCATGCAGCTTGTGCAGCCAGGGTAAAACCCTAGTAAAAAAATGTAACATTTGAACAAAAATGATATCTTTGGCTTTTAGCTTGAGTGTGTTCATCTTAAGAGAGTTCCGGTGTATATAGTATATAATGGTGTTTGAATTGTATATTTTTTTCATAGAAAGTGTTCAGCTGAAATTGTACTTTCTTTCACCACAGTACATTTTGTTGTATTTTTTTTATAATAATGAAATAATTCTAGTCACTTCTTTATTATGAACATGACTAATATAGTAATGTTCTGCCAAGAAGATTCTTATACAAGGTACAAATATAAGAATAATACCTAGTCAATGAATAAATTATTCTTAGTGTCATGTATTTTTCTTTAAGTTACTACTACAAAACTGTTTTTAAACCTACTTGTTAAACATGCCGTTTAACATCCCTTTCGTATTATTTGCGTATCTAAATGATAAAGTAAAATATTTATAGTTTAAAATTACAATAAGAGCAACTTATTATAATGCTATCCCGACTACTCTAAATTTATAACTTTTTAGTTACAGACTATCCGATGTGCCAATATGCTCATTCCAACGTGGGGAACCCAATGTTAGTGATCGACGGGTACCGGTTTAACTTACAGAAAAAACGAAGCGATGCGTTGAAACAACGTTGGCGATGTTCTTCCCAACACTTGCGTTGCAAAGCAACTGCCATGACTGTGAACCATCGAGTGGTGATGCAAGGAGGAACGCACAACCATTGAGAAACGCAACAGTATCACTTACTATGTACAAGCACCTTATATTAAATGAATTGATCTATTTACGTCGTAGTGTAGGAATATCTAGTTAATGATGTTAAAATTCTGGTTATATTTTATTAGTGTGAAAATATTCCATAAATTTCTTGACTCGCTGTGCATAATGCTGAGGGAGAGGTAGCTAAAGCCATGAGGATGATTATAGTCGGTTGGTGTCTTAAATATATGTATTTATTGTTGGTATGAACATTCAAAACCTGCCCTAACCCAGGACGTCGTTTTTTGCCTCACTACTTAACTTTAACTTTTGATATGTTATAAATGAATCAAGAAAAATAAAGAGCACCAAAATTTTGACATTGATGCACAATAAGTGGTAAAATAACTATGAAAGGACTGCACTTTATGTTGACTGCACGTTCTGTACGCCAAAATTTGATCTGTTTTACAATATTGCTAATTCTATAGTTGGTTATGGTTTGTTTTATGATTGCTAAATATGTATATCAGCTCAAAACATCCTACAAACGAATATGCGCCCGCGACGTTGCAGCTCTTATTATTGGGCATGTACGTTTGTGTCTGTGCTAATGGGTAACACAATATTACTATTACACAATATTATTGTGTATTATCACTACGCACACACACGTGTGTCGCGATAATACACAATAATATTGTGTAAATATACCTACGGTTATCATTTTAAATATAATCTGATAAATATTGTATTGATGTTTATTAATATTATGAGAGAAAATGTAAGTCCATAGGAATTGCGCTTTATTGATGTTTTGCGCTGTTGTGTGATAATAGAAATACATGTAATATTTATTTTATTTATTTATTTAGGATTTAAATACATTCTGGTCACTTAATTAAGTTTATAGAATCTAGTCATCTTATCTAGTCAATGAATAAAAGAATTGGTGTGTCTAATAATGTGTTGTTTTGAGTCTAGTAAGTATCATGCCCTGAATTCAACGTTTTAAAGGTTGCGTGTCGAAATGTTTTTTTTTTTCGGATGTTAAATTATTAAAAAACTTCCTCCGCTCTGGGCGGAGCGGGAAGTAGTGTCAGACTTTTACTGACTAAAAACCGATATGTCCCTAACGCTCTGTTTTGTCATGTTTTCAGTTTCAAGACCACCGACGTTTGTAAAATACGAAATGTCTAACGTTGGAAACCAAATGTTGGTGATAGATGGCTACCGCTACAGCATGTTGAAAACGCGTAGTGCCGGCATTAAGAGAAAGTGGAGGTGCAGCAAGCAAAGATTATCTTGCAAAGCAGTAGCCATTACTGTAGAGAACGAAGTGATTCATCAATCTGGAGAACATAACCATAGTCGTTGATCGAATCGGTTTAATAACGTCGGGGATAGTGAGCGATATATTTAAAATAATAAAAGTTGTTTGAAAATGTAATCGTAACATACCAATCATACTAGCTATAATTAAAATCAATAAAAGTATTTGTGTCTTACTTTTGTTTTAAAATTAGAATATACTGTTTAGAATGACTTATTATTTAGAAAACAACTTTTATCTTACCAGAACGGTACAATACTTTTTTTTTTCAGCAAATACTTGGAGCATCGTAAAGTCGAATGTGGGGAACCCGATACTGCAGGTTGGCAAGTACCGCTACTGTTTGCAGAAGTCTCGCAGTGACGCGCGGAAACAAAGATGGCGGTGCAGCAGCCAGCATATACGCTGCAAGGCTACTGCTATCACCGATGATACTGTACTGACCATGCTTGGAGATCACAATCATTAAGATAGAAACAAAATACTTTAGAACAGAAGTTAATTATTTTTTTAACTTTTCTACGACACGTGAACCTGGACGGATAACACGATGAAAGGAGAATGACAAATCATAATATAACGTTGGTCCGTTAAAATGAAATCAAAGCAGAGTAGATACCGCAGATTTTCGTCATTTAAAACATGTGGTGATGATGCTAGGTCAAGATTATATTTACATTAAATAAAAAAAAAATAACCATAAGTGACCGTCACAAAAACTGAGAAAAGTACAAATAAACTTTAAATATTGAATAGATTTACATTCTAAATCTACTCGGGATTAATTAATGTTTATTAAGTGTTAGTATATAAAGCGTGTTTTTAATTTGATTAGGTACGTATGTATAAGCGTGAGTAACGTTTTTTTTTAGACGTAGATATTTCTTTAATAGGGAATAATGTGGCTTAGAACGGAATGTTGGTGATACAGGTGTGAGTACCTGTATAACAGTCACCACATAACCCGTCGCACCTAAATTCCTTGTCTTACCTTTATTATTAGTGATTGTCATTAATAGCCTGTTGTAGTTTATACTTAGCAACTGCGCCTAATTACTATGAAGGTGTTGCCAGTAACTTTTGCTTATTCAATGAATGATGACAGTTAATTTCTAAGGAACATATATTATTATTATTTAAAAAATATTTGGTGTACCTGACTTCTGTGTAGGTTTGTAGAAATCTAATGTACTGTACCGTATGTGTAGTTTAGTCTCGTGTGTGACATTCCATACTTTATATATACTATAGTCTACGTATAAACGTTTAAATTAAGAACATTGTATTCTAGTCCAGTTTCTAGTCGAAATATTCGTCTACCTCATCACTACTTATGTGACATGTATTAATTGATCTCGTATAGTATAAGTATGTTACAAAAATATAGTACCTATGTATCGATTGATAACTGGGTACATTAAGCAAAAATATAATTTAAACCTAGACATCAACCTAGTTCAAATAATGAAATAAATGGATATCAACATAATTCAAATATTTTATTAGATGAAATTTAATAGTAAAACTTTAGGTTTAAAGGTTTTATGTGTGTGTTTGATTGTCTTGCCTTTAATGTTCTAGTCGTTTTGTCTGATTTGGTTATATGTCAAATAAATAAAATTGTTTGATTGAACTTTTTTTCTATTTCATACATCTGATATAATATTCAGAAATAAAAACATTTATAATTGGAAGAACAATTAATACGTTTTTTTTGTTTTTCAGTATTACTGCCGCCATACTGTTTTGTGCAATCAATGAAGGGTAACACAGTGTTACAGATTAATGGCTATCGATTCTATATGGAACAAGCTCGGGGTCATCTGCGAAGAAAACGGTGGCGATGTAACAGTCGAGATCGAGGCTGCATGGCGAATGCACTAACCATTGATGATGTACTTTTAACTTATTCTGGACTACATAATCATGATAAACCAAAACTTTATAAAGCGAAAGCGTTACATAATCGTGAATAAAGTAGTTTAAGTATCAGTTTGGCAGAGAGTTTCGTTACGACTATTGGACGATAATAAACACCAACAAGCAACTATTTTATTGTTTCTTTTCTGGTGACTATGCTTCGTTTCTTATAGCCCCGGTAAGCGAAAAGTCAATACTGACTACATATATATTATAGCCAAATAATTTTATCCGGCTATCTTTTTTTGCGGATGGGAAATCATCAAATAACTTCTCTCGGTTTGGGTGGAGCGGGGGTGAGTGTCAGACTGTTACTGAGTAAAACCCACCCATGTTCCTTCTTTTGCCCTATATGTAGAACAACTTGCAACCCCGGGAACGACCCGCAACCCCGGCCACCTGGGGCCTTAGTCTGCTATTACAATGGTGTCAGAATGGTCGATCACTGATCGCATAATGGTTGATTTTGACATCTACTACATACTAAACTTGTCAAAATCAACCATTATGCATTATGTGATCGACCATTCTGACACCATTGTAATAGCAGACTAAGGCCCCTGGTCTTTTCGGTTTGACCAAACTTTTTATTCTATTCTCATTACACTTAATACAGGCCTAGTGTAAGTAAGCAATACAATATGTGGGCAGCTTATATCAACCGATTTTGTTACTACTGCCGTGTTTCATGCAATCTATAATTCTTAATACCCAATTATCTTTTTTGTTTCTACAAGTTTTAGATGGATCAAAGTTTTCCAACTCCGTGTCTTTTGTGAGGTGGAACAGTTCAGCAACCCTCCTGACTCAGCTTAACATGTTACAGAGTTGCAATTCGTGATGTCGCACTGTGGAAACCGGCTCCTTTTACATGGAAGTCACACTTACTCCTACAAATCTCGGAATGCGGCGAGAGTTATTTGGCGATGCACAAGATACAGTTCAAGAAAATGCAGAGCTGCTATCTATACTCTTGAATTTGAATATATTATTTGTATTCGAGGTGAACATAATCACGACCCACCTCGACAGAGTGAGAGAAATTGGAAAATGGTGGCACCTTAATATGAGCTCAAACTGGTTGCAAACTCGGCTTCGAACATGGATCTCTGCGCTGATACTAACTGAAGTGTCTGTCAGTGACAGACACTTTTTCTATCCACAATTTACCCGTATCTATTTAATTGATCTTTTAAAGCCGATTGTAATTAACCTAGTTTGTTACTACTACTTATGTAATCGTAAAGCAAGGGTTCAATAAATTCATCTCAATATTTTCAAGACACTTATTTTGTTGGCTATGGCAAGCTAAAAACATCGTTATAAACACAAAAATCTGCAGTGGTTTGTCGAAAGATAATAATCGTTCTCCTGAATATTGATGATATCACTTTTCTACAACTTAGCGTCGCCTATTGTTAGGACATCTTTACGTTTAGTACAAAGAAAACTGTATTATATGATAATATTACATATTAAAGGATAGTAGTAAAAAGAGAAGTGAATTCGCGAGTCACGTATCCGTGGCGCTGCGCTGGTGCAGACAACGAGGCTGATAGCTGGTCTGTACAATGAATGCTGACCTTAAATGAACGTTTCCACGCAGTCAGTTTCCAAATAACCTATATGTTTATTAATGTATAGATCAGATACATTTACAGTGCTACTATTATGTGATGACTATTTGATTTTCAGGTCTCAGCCTACGGAACAGAAGTGTTGGAGAGTCAAGTATGCTTGATGAAAATGAAACCAAGAAAAAGCCTTATAATATGGCCTTTCCACCTCCAGATGTCAGATTTGACGGAGTTGAGCATTATCCAGTTTGGAACCCAGGACAGCATCCTTGTCATTATCCTGGCTGCAAAGGAAAAACCTTTGTGTCGTGCGAAAAATGTCAAGTTGAACTTTGCTTAAATAAAGGTCAATGCTTCCGAGCTTTTCACATCGAGGTGTAAATAAAATTGTGTTTTTTTTTGTTGTGCCTCTTGTTGGGGCAAAACAGGTTTTGACAATCAGTTTGCGTGCATGACATGCTAATTTTCAGTTTGCCGTGCCTGCTTTTTTTACGTGCAGGAAAGGTGGGTGCTGCAATACCACCCTGTATTACCAGCCTGGACTTCCACGTCTTGTTTGAACATTTCCTCATAGTCGGATTTTTATTAAATTATGATTTTGTGTTTATAGTAAAATTGTATCGAATAAGAGAGTTAATGAATTGTTTCTCTTACTTAATTATTTATAATATAAAAGGTACTTATGGCAAATGGTTATTAAAATAAAAACAGTTTCAGGTTTATCGGTAAAGACTTATTGAGGTTTCTCTTTCAGGTACATTTTGTATCCGAATGCAGCCAAGAAGACAAAGAAACAGTGAAACAAAGACAGGTATTTATATACAAATAAGTTGGCCAATAATATTTAATTAACACAGTAAAAACGGTAACTTTCACAAGCATTCCTTTAAGAAAGACCCGTTGGTCTTTCCCATTCGGTAACATCCTGTCGTCAATATTGTTGATGGTAGGAAAAAAAACGTTGCGTTCTTTCAGTGTTGACAAGAGCTACTTTTCATCTCGTGATAGTAGCATAATCTAGTACAAGAGTCAAGATGTGGTGTATCTGTAAGGCCGAATACAACCAACATATTTGCATTTAAGATTCGTCGTCTTCATGGTGCAATACCTCTGCTGGCGTATCACTGGGGGGCGTTTTATCTCCTCCTCTTTTTGCAAGATTCATAAATTCTATTTCCTATGCACTTCTTTTATCCTACCTTTATGCTAACGATTTGCAATTTTATTGACAGGTTTCCCACATTGAATTGACGCAGCATACGCAAATTACTCCCAACTGCCACTAAAACTGCGCTCGCCCAATCTTTTCTTCTCCCTATTCTTGATGATGTTGATGTCTGTTTTCCAGATGTCATAGTAGCGCAGCTAGATATACTTGAGTGACTCAAAATATTTGGAGCGAATTCATAGTTGGTTTGCGCAAATATGATCATGCTTCAGAATTTCGTGTAAATGGTTGCCCGCCCGCCCCTCTGCATTGACATGTACGTTTCTTTATTTTTTTTTTTGTCGGGGTATATTTTTTATTTGCTATCTAAAAAGGATAAAATTTAATGGAATCTACTTTCGAAAGCTAATAATACCCTCACGGATTGGACAGGTTTTTCACATAGTACATTTTAGTCTACTATATTTATATTTCTACTATATTAATAATTTAGGTTATTTAGTCATAACTTAAATTATTTTTAATGTTTGTGTAATATAAAGGGATTATGATTATTATATTTCATGATAGTACAGTCCATCTGTCTGGTTGTCTGGAAGATCGATCGATCGCTATCAGCGATAAGATCACCATAATAATCTTATTTTTTTGTAATTGTGTTTAAATTTTGTGTATAGGTATTACAATCTACGTGGGAAAATAAATTTAACCTTTTATTCTCACTCACTAAACAACACTTCTTGCAACACAAAATTAAACAAAAATAAATGATTAAATGTTTTATCACTCAACCATCAGCACATAAGTACGCTAAAGTAAGTATGTAATTTTTGATTGAGAAAATGAAAAATTCTTCACTGTAATTACGATTTGTATTGCTTAAGTAGAAAATAAACAGTCCTACAATTCACCTCATCACCAGTACAAAAATAACCTTTTTTTTTAATTAATTCCGCAAGGTTCCAAGGAAATGCCCAACTGACAAATCACTTTGATGTATGTATTAACTCAATTTGAGGGTCTTATGTAAATTCTTCTGTTATCGTCGTAAAGCGTAGCATCAATTTAAATTTTATAAACGGAATAACATTGCAACATTATCAATGTAGACGATAGACAGTTGCATACTTTGGCAGGCAATCCCTTGATTTTTCTTTACAAACTGTAATGTAATGTAAAAATAAATAATGAAAAACATTTAGAAATTCGTGTCGCCTTTTATTGAAATTTACTTTTCCACATCTTGACTCTTGTACTAACTAGATTATGCTATCGGAAAATAAAAAAAAGCGGTCCTCAACGCTGAACGAACGGATTTTTTTTCTCGATTTCAACAGAGTTGACGACAGGGGACTGACCGGTAATGACACCCACGTCATTGTAAATGTCCGGTTTTGATAGATTTTTAACACCTTTTAAATATTCACTTTTCTTTTCAGGTGCACCAAAATTCAAAAAATCATTTTAGAAGAGATGAGAGGATTCTCATCTCTTATAAATGATTTTGAAAAGAAAATTTGATATAGTATTGAATCTATTCGCACACTTTACGTGTGTACACAAAGATGTAGCGGTTTGAGTTTTTATTTAATCGATTTTAATAACATCTTCTCTTCAGGACCAATGATCTTCACAACCCCACGTGGTAAGCGCCAGCTATATTACAACGGCTTCAAATATTCTTGTCGAAATCGCTACGAAGGAAAATCAGACGTCCGTTGGTACTGCTCATCCCACCACTCCAAAGGCTGCAGGGCATCTGTGAGGACTATAGAATATAAGATAGTTAGTTTATCAGAAATACACAACCACGAACCAACACAACATTGGATAGAGAAAAATAATATCTGATTAGTAAAATTTAATTAGGTCTGCTATAAGTGCTATCTATAGTGTAGGATAGCAATAAATTATTGGTTTAAAATGCCAGAGATCCGTGCAGTATCTAATAAAGCTGTATGAAAAATAGAAATAGGAAACCAAATTGTTATTTTTATATTAAGTGAGAAACGAATAATATATTTGATATTATATTTTTAAATTGATTGAAGTGCTGAGTGCGAAGCATTCAGTAAAAAGGATCTATAATGTTATAACCTGACTTGCACTGGCGTTTTCCAAACCGCGCATCGTGAAAAGCAATAAATACAATAAGCATATTAATATCAAACCTTAAACACAGTTTAAAAAAAATACTTAGTAATTAGACTTTTTATTGATTACACATGTTACTTTCTTGTTACACTTTATAAATATTTGTTTAAACCAAACGTGATAAGTTCGTTAATTATAAATTATGTTAAATATTGGTAATTAAAATGGGTTTTTATAAATTTATTTTGTTTATTAATCTTTCTATCTCTCAATTTTAAATGCATTACACTTGAGATGTGAGATCTTACCCACTTTTATAACATTCGCCGCACAGTCTCGTATTTTGTTCTTGGATTGCGTTTTTTCTACATCCGTGTGTCACTAGCGGGATTCTTCCTATTTGGTGCAGCCTTTTTTCTCAGCTTGATGTTTTTATTCCTGTATTGTTGCATCAAATAAAAGATTTATATATCTTTTATATATTGCATTAAGTCTTTGTTTGTGGAAAACCCAGCAAAGAGATTTTCTTAAAAAAAAAACTGTTGGAAAAGGTCAACCTGAAAATGTACTGGCTCCTCAGGACTGATAAATTGTCGCTAAGTGAACACTTTTACTAAGAACTGAACGCATGCAAATAATCTAAAACCCTGAAACAAAAAGAAAAAGGACAATGTCCAAAATGGCAATGTCTAAAAATGAAAGTGAGTTTGTTTGTTTGTTACGTCTTCACGCCCTAATGGCTAAACCGATTTTGATGAATTTTGGTACAGATATAGTTGGAACCCTGGAGACGGACATAGGCTAATTTTTAATTTAAAAAGTGGGAAATGAGGGAGGAGAAAGAGGGAAAACTTAGCTTTGCTACTTAGCTAAATCAGGAAAGGGGAACTGTGTTACCCCGAATTTAACGCGAGCGAAGCCGCGGGCTAAAGCTAGTTAATTATATAATGTAAGTTGCAAGTACTTCTTTAACAGGGACTAGCAATATGCCAAAATGTACATTTTATAGTATTTTACGCAACTAATAACATCCGCCAGCCACCATCTATGCCTTATGTTAAGAATACCTATGTTATAAATAATTATATAAATAGTTTAAATGCATTTTAATGTTGCACTTACATCCACTTAAGCGTTAGAAACTTATATTAATACTTATACTAATTGTCTAGGTAGGTATTAAAAATAGTTTATTTAAAAATATGTTTTTTCAGTTTCTTAAAAATCACTCGGAGCTATGAAAAATCATACCTAATGTTCGTTGATGGTTCGATTATAATATCAAAATCTAATACATTTTTTTAAATATATCTATTTTGCTGCTAGTCCGCTATAAAAATAAGATGATAAAGGAGTTTACTAATGATAGAGAATGCAATACATCATTCTCCGATGCTCTTGACACCAGGGCCAACAATGTATTGGCGCAGAGCCCATATGCCATATGCATTTCACTGTTTTAAATATTTTTGTGCGATACGCAAAGATATTTATTGTACTTTTTTTTCGAATGTTCTGCATGTTTTTGAAATATAGGTAAAGATTTTTTCTTCGCGTGTACGAAAACTTAAAAGACCCAGACAATAAAGATAACATAGAACACTATCTATTATTGTATTACGTTCTCGTTTGATCATTTTGCCTTAGTAACGCTTCGGTAAAACTTAGTTTGTGCTTAGGACAGGCAACGTTATTAACTAATATATTATTACGATCTATTGTTGCAGCGGAATTCATATTATCAAGGAAAGGGAAACGTCTCATACATCTTAAAGGATACACGTACTTCGAAAAGCCCTCAAAAACAAGCAGGCGCCAGTGGCGCTGTTCTACCCACTTAGCTCGAGGATGCCGAGCAGATATCATCACGGAAAATGAATTAATTATAAGAATACGCGAAGGACACAATCATGCTCCTACTTACGTAAAGAAAAAGGAAAAGCCTTACATCCCGTGGGAAAAACCTTCACCGAAATAAACCGTATACTTACATTTAATCGTGATTGTCCTAAATCTGTGCTTTACATTCTCAAGTCAAACATACAGAATGTCCCTGGAAGTAAGGATCTGAGAATATCGGTATGGTTACTTACGTTTAAAAAATTAAGACCAATTTTTGTTTGTTCAATCACTCTCCATAATGCTAAAAAAATCTCGATTTGATCCAGGGACACCCTAAGTATATAAGATTGACTGAAACTATCGAAATGCTTAGTTACGAGTAGGTATATCAATTCTGTTGATAGTTGCTGTAGATATTCACATTTTGAGAGCTAATTCTACGTATGTGAGCCTCATGTACACAATGCTTCGTCGATAAGGCAACGGATTATATATAGTCCAATTAGAAGTAGTTCTGCCATAATGTACTAATTCACATAATCATGTTTTCGTGAAAACGACGTTTAAAATGTTAAAGCCTGTAATTTAATTAGCATTGTTTCTACTAACTAAATTAGTGAGTATGGATCTGTATTATTTTACCAATAAATTGTTTTATGTGTTTTTTCTACTGTTTTAGAAATTTATATATATAAAAATAAACTACATATTGGTGAATTTCGGCAAATTGTATTTTATATGGAAATAGTTAATTATGGAAACGAATTAGGCGCCAAGGCACGCTGCAACGCTTAGATTTATACAAAATTCACTGAAGTTAAATACTGACATTTTAATTAAAAACAAATATTATGCTTTAACGCCAACATTTTATAAAATAATGTCTTACAATATAACGCCAATGGCGAAGTTCTACACACTCATCGCGAGGATGCTTAGCTTATGTCGTCACCCTGGATGAAGATATTGTAACAATAAGTAACAAACATTATCACGCGTTGATTTCAAAAGTATCTTAGCAAATTGTAGCTTTTGAGTGTTATAATAAAATAAATCTAAGTTGCATATGAGAAATCTGGTATTACTTTGCCAGTCCTTTACTTTATCCGATTCTTTATTACTAGAATTTCTTGACTACTTGAAATTTTAGGTATCTTTCATCCATAGATTTACAGATTTACACGGGTAAGAAAATTATTGGTTATAAAGTATTTTTCAATCCATTGTCATGTAAGACATGTCAAACGTTCTTTTATTCACAACTTTGTTCTCAGATGCAGACGACGAAATAGGCCCAGTAATTGTGGTATCCTTGCAAGGCGATCTTATGCTGAAATTCAACTACTATACATACTATGCTACTTCAATGGGACCTAAGATTCGCTGGAGTTGTTCCAGTCAGAATGGATGCAAAGCTACAGTACATACTTACGAAGACCATATCATAAATGCGAACGAGAGTCATACGCATCCTTCGAAGCATGCTCTAGTCTCGAATACATCCTCTAAAGATCACTTATAAATAAAATCACATTCACGTCTGCCTGATCTTTTACATACTAGGATCCAGTCTAACCGTTTGCATCTAAATACCTGTATTTTACTTGGTGCGACTGTATATCTGACCTCTACAACTTAGTTCTAGGTAACACGGGGCGGACTAGCAGTAATGATGTGTTGTTAAAAAAAAAACTAAGTCGTTGCAAATAAGGTACTTGGCTAAGGATAGTGTACTTTTTAGGGTATTTTGACACCTATTATACATTTTTAATTAGTTTAAAAACACCGTTAACAAAGCATGCAAAAGCAAGCAAAGGAACATTCTAGTTACGCAGATATTGGGGTCAAAGTTCCAACTCTTCCACAATTTCCACAAGTTTGGTTCGTCAAACCTATCAGACAGTTGTGTTGCTGGGGAGTTTGATCTGCCACTTCTTCCTAGCTAACAAACTCACTAGGAAGTGGCGAAGGGTGGGCGTTTTGGAGGACTGTCTTGTGTAATGATATTCAAAAAGTACTGATCGTCAGCCTAGTTTGAATAAATGACTTTGGATTTTGATATTACGTCCATGACCTCCGTACTGTTCAATGCAATAGATGTTTTTCCCTAAAAAAAGTCGTTTCCCTGGAATATTGATTTCGTAGAGGTACTTGGTTTGATAAAAAGGATGTTTGGCTCCGTTTGCATCCTATATTAAGAGCCATTTCACAAAATGATTGCGCTCGAGTTTAGGCAAAAGAGTGCGTCATTGTTTATGTGTGCGTAGCGAGCCACACACGTGCAATATAAACAGTGTAACACGAGAGCAATCTTGAGCCGTAATCGTAATATGATTTGGTAAATTTTATTTTAGTATTGTATTAGTATTTATATGTTATTGTAATTTAGACTGATGTTCAAATTGATATTTTGACAAATTATATGCAAATATTTTCAAAATAACTATAGGGTTCGATTTCCCAAAGAACATAGATTATTTCTGAATAATTTTATTTTTATAATTACTATGTATTTGAACCAAAAAACACGTAAAAAAAACAAAATAAAAGTTAAAAATTGGTCTAAGAATTTATTTTTTTACTAATTAATGGTAATATAATTCAGGAATCTATTTCATTAAACGACGATTTAAATATATGTCTGAACCTGTATGTATTTTGTTTAGTTTCATTTATAAGTATTATTGATAGATTTAGGACTCAGAAGTAGACTCTGCGGCAATTTTTCAGTAAAATGGTTGTGGGAGATGTGTCATTATAAATTAAACAAATCGATTTTAGTAAATGTGTTACATTAAACGACACTATAAACGATTAATCTATATTTTGTATTCATTCAATAAATTCTAGATATTACTTAGATGGTAATAGAGAAGCTCAAAGTCTTAAAAATTTGGGCGAAAATGTGAAATGGCTCTTAATGATACACCCCTGATTCGCACGGCGCCACTTTTAGTATCAAAACCGTGCTTATTTCAAGCTGGAAGCAAACATTCACATTCTTACAATTTCATTAAAATCGGGTGGGTGGTTGCGGAGAGCTATTTTTTTATTTATACTTTTGGATAAATTAGGAATGTGCATATCAGTAGTAAGTAGTAGGTATATTATAGTAAGTTGTTAATTATTTTAGCAAATACAAACATACTCGTAATTTTAATTTTCGTTCCTGTTATTATTGTTATTTTATATTCTTGTTATTTAATGTTCATGTTATAATTGTTATTTTATGTTCCTGTTATTTCATGTTTATGTTAAATGTACATGTTACTGTAAATCTTGACTCTTATTTCTTACAAATTTATGAATATGCTTGTATTTTACTCGACTAAAGTTTTAATTTCATTCTGTGTTATTAGGAGATTATATTTGATTACTCGTCATATTTTGTTTCTTTTCATTGCTGTTAGTAAATTATTTTTTAATGCAAGCCGTAACTACCGAGATGAATCAAACCATCGAGATAATCGATAGGAATAGAGGGGCCTTTGCTTAGGAGTGGTAAATAAGAAAAAATATAATACATTTATTTTTATTATTTACAGCGGCGTTCATACAATCGCAGAAAGGTAAACGTCTGATCCTGTTTAGAGGATACACGTACTATGGAAGGCCTACAACGTCTAGTAAGCGGCAATGGCGGTGTTCTACACATCTATCGCGAGGATGTCGAGCTTACGTCGTCACTGTGGATGAAGATATTATAAAAATACGTGACGAACATAATCACGCACCGAATTCGAAGGCAAATCTATCGAAACATATCTTGTGACCCCTTGATCGCATGATAAGAATGTGATTGATACGAATAGTGGACACTTTCAAACTAGCGTGCAAAAATTGCTAGTAGTTAAACAATAGAGCCAATTTGTGTACAAGCGGTAGATTTATGTGATGTGAACTTTAGAATGAAATACTTTAACGATTACCTCAAATATTTGTTTTTACGCAGTAAATATAAGTAAAATGTTAGAAAGCTGAAATTATTTCGCGTCTTTTTACTTTTTCTGAGTGTTCAAAATTAGACTTTCTCTGCCTTACATTTCTATAAATTTCTGACCCCTTTTTCCATAGATTTACAGGTTTTCACCGAAAAGAGAGAGCCCTATTTATAGTCATCTAAGACGGAATTATCAGCCTGTCAGTCACTTATGCACAACTTTGTTCTTAGGTACAGATGAAGAACTAGGACCAGTATTTGTCGTATCTATGAAAGGCAAGCGTATGCTGAAACTCAATCACTACACATACTATGCTACTTCAATAGGACCCAAGATACGCTGGCGTTGTTCCAGCCAGAACGGATGCAAGGCTACAGTACATACATTTGAAGACCACGTCATTAATGTGAACGAGAGTCATACGCATCCTCCGAAGTGTATTCGCAAGTCTCGAATGCATCCTCAAAAGTTCACGTATAAGTAACATCGTTTTAGTCTGGTTTAGTCTTTTCCCAAATATGTTAAGGTTAGCTTCCAGTCTAACCGGTTACAGCTGAATACTGAATTCTGACCTCAACAACCACGTTACTATGTAGAACGATAACTCTTGGTAACACCAGTGGTAAAAGTTAAGGGCTGACTATCCATACAGACACACATGTAAACTAAAAATAAGTTGCAGTGCAAAAGAAAATTTATGTAAAAGAAAGGAACGAAATGCATTCGAAAATGTTAAGGTCATTAGAGAGGGCAAAATGCCACATGTTTGGGTCATATAAATTTAGATTCCGTGAGAGAAACTGTAATTTAAAAAAAATGTGCTCGTGTTATTTTGGTTCTTCTACGTGACGCTCTGGCTATATTTGTTAGCCCAAAACTTCGTTAGTCCCAATTTTACGTCTGTGGCAGCGGAGGTGATTCCAGTATCTTCACTTGAAAGGCCGATTTCGGACTCTAGTGGGAGGATGTAACTCCATCTTCGTTTACTGGGGCTACTTCATTGAAACAGCAGTAGTGTGGTTATGAGTGAAACTATGTGACAAACCATAGTTTGTCTAAACAAAGAGGGCTGCCCTCTTAGTTTAGTTGATCTACAAATAGACAAAGTACTAACAATGTTGTTAGACACTAATCAATGTTTATTTTACAATTGTTTTTGTTGAATGAAAAAATAGGTACTTTAAAATAGAGGAATATGTAATTCGCTATTATAATAGTAATTGTTAATTATTTTATAAAATAGCTGTTATTGAACCTTAATCTATTGTCATAATATTGTTGTTGTAAATCGCGTCTCGTATTTAAATAATATTTCGGCCAAAGGTATACCTAATACTGTGTGATTACACTCTCTTGCTTGTCATATTTAGTTTTGTTTTATTTTTTTATCCTTACAGCACTTACTTTTTGGATACTTACAACTTTTTTTAGGTAATGAAAATATAGTTAACTCCGACAAGAATAAACTCGCTAGCCTTTAACGCAGGCAACAATAACCCCCTTCACGATTACCTACTTTTTATAAAAAGCTTCACCAGATAATGTAATTTGACCCTGTAGAATAAATAGTTACGAGTTTTCTTTTTTTTATTTGTCGCTCGTGTGACCTACGTGTACTTAAAGCGAGGATCTAAGAAGATATTACAATCAGGAAACATTTCAACGACAAATCACTTAGCCTAACGGAAAGTTAAGGTGGCAGTGTGCGACACATCGGCAGAAAGGTGCGTGCAAAGCTGGCCTCTTTACATATGACGACTGTATAATGAAAGTAATAAATGTACACTACCACGAACCTCGGATGAACTGGGGCCTTAGTCTGCTATTACAATGGTGTCAGAATGGTCGATCACTGATCGCATAATGGTTGATTTTGACAAGTTTAGTATGAAGTAGATGTCAAAATCAACCATTATGCGATCAGTGATCGACCATTCCGACACTATTGTAATAGCAGACTAAGGCCCCTGGACTACATAAGGAACCCATAGAAGTCACATCTTCTGCTCTTAGAAGGAGCAGATCACTGGTCAGTTGAATAATATGCTTTATGTCAAAGGCGTAAAATGCAAAATTGTATAAACATCGACATAGACATAGTTGCTTGGAATATAAAACGCTGAAGGGGTCATTATCCAAAAAACAACAATAATATTGAACTAGTGCTCTGCTCACGTTTCGGTCTACGCTGAGATTTAGTCCTGTTCATTGAACTTTTTTTTTTGTAATAATTTCTATTTGTTTAGTAAAGTTGTGTCTTGTAATCTTATATTAAATCTTTTTGTACAGACGCCAGCAGGTCAAGCTACCCGAAACTGTCAATTTTTCCCAATGAACCTTGAACCTAATACTTTAGATATAAAGTCGAAAATCTATCATAGAAATCTGACAGATTGTAGTAGCTTGATGTGCAGGCGTCTGTACATTCATTGTTTATCAAATACATATTTATTTTCCTTTAACCCATCATAGCATTTCCCTTGAAAGGTGAGATTTGAGTTAATAGACTAAAATAAACACTTATAAAAATAATTGGATAGCTCTTTCCAAAAAATGTTAAGTATTTCAGAAGGTACCTAAGTAAGTTAGACAGATATTGTAACATCGCGGCATCGTCGGTATGATGCTTTATTTTGTTATGGGTATTGTATAGATGGTTAAATTAAATTAAATTTGCAAAACAAGAACCATCGTGGTCAGAATATGTTGGTGATTGCAGGATAGTTATTTTCTGCAATCACCACCGACAAAACTTACCTACTGCCGCACCATAGAGCTAGATAGAACTGCACAACTTATCGGGAGAAGAGATGCAAAGCTTCAGCATATACCTTTAAGGATTTCTTATTAAGAGCAAAACACGAATATAACCATCTACCTAAAACAATTGAATGGCATTTGTAATTTAAACTTATTTATGTTAGGTTCAATAAAAGTAAAGCTGCGTTTTTGTTAGGCATTTCGAGCAAAGTTGGTATACTCCAACTTTCACCGTATCCGTGATATTAATGTGCAGGAGAGAGATGACCCGAGACTTAGTTAGAAGTACTTAGGATTCTTCTTGCAGTTATTAAATGTCCCGTCCTTATCGCATGTTGAACGACTAGAAGGGTTTTATTATATGAACATTGTTTTCTTTTTTCAAGAGTTTTTCTTTACATGTTCAACTAATGGCACAACTTTCAAGCGTCACGCCGATCAATTGACCGCAATTTGATCTTAATACAATAAATTTGTAAGAAAAAGAACTGCCTTTTAAATTAAAATGTTTTTTTTTATTAACTATACGTGTCATCATTGTCTCTACTCTGCTACGAACTCTCAGATTATTGTATTGTCGAGGCCGGCGACCTGTCAAATCGGATACAGCTAGCTAGAACAGATATTATGTTATTAATCACTCACCATTCATTTTATTTTACAAGTAGAAATGTGTTCTAAATGAAGTAAGTGTAGCGGCTTGATAACCGCGATTTGCTGAATTGCATTTATGACATTATATCGAGACGCAAGCGGACGGCCCGGCAGTCGCTTACGAACCACCGACCTGCCTCTACACTTACCTAGTACGTAGTTAATTATAACGAAGTATTGTGGAACCAAATTAAAGACATTAATTAAACTGAAGTCACTTGTCATTTAAGTACCTCCCAACATAAGGGAACACGCCCCAACATAAGTTAAAGTAAAATATATGTAGAGTGCTTCTAGGAGCACTTTTGGGCCATTGCAAAGAATCTTTATACTTTTTTTCTTTTTCAGGCCTTACATACGTCTATTCAAAGCGAGGTTCCAAGCTGATCTTATTGGAGGGATATTCTTACTACCGCCAAGAAACGTATTCCAGTAAGAAGTCAAGATGGCTCTGCTCTACTGATTATAGAAATGGCTGTAAGGCTCTCATTCATACTAAAAACGATAAGATATTATCAAAAAAGATGGAGCACACCCACCCACCAAAGAAAAACTGGTTTTTGAAAAATCCGTACCAAATTAATAAAGGATCCTCCTACAACTAAAGTAACAACTGACTAAATTCGTACCGCTTACTTAAATGTACACGTCTTTAAAAATGTTTAGCAGATTATTAGTAATTCCAATAGGTACGTAATAAAAATATTAATAAGGCGGTCCATGGTCCGCAGCGAGAGGGAATGGGAAGCGGTCACTTCCTTCTGCGAAGCAATCATTCTAGCGAAGGAGGTGGCCTGGCGTTTGAGGGAGAGAACCTCAAACCAGCCGCCGCAGGACACGCTTCGGGCGTGGGGCGTCCAACTCCCGGCCACAGTAAATGCGGGCCTGTGGACGGTGAGCAATGGCTAGCTCACCGTCTGTCCGTCCAGTGACGACAGGCCGTGTGTCGACGGCGCGTTAGTGTTCCACGTGCGCCTCAAAGAGATGAAACCAGAGGGGCCTGCCAGGGCAACCGCCTGCTGGGGTTGCGGGTTGTTCGAGAGAGATACCGCGGCTCAGGAACATAAAGGGTAATAGAAGGAACATGGGTGGGTTTTAATCAGTACAAGTCTGACACTCCCCTCCGCTCCGTCCAGAGCGGGGGAAGTTATTTGATGATTTCCCATCCGCAAAAAAAGGGTACTCTTCTCTGGATTTACTTATCTTATCACTTACTTATGAAATCGTTAGCACCAGTGTAATAAAAAAGAACCCAGCCAACATAACTGTTGACCTTCTCTTACCCCAAAATATCGTGACGTGACGTCACAGGTTGACGGTTGTTGTGCGGCGACGCTAAAGGGTCGCAAGCGACAGGTGACAAAAAACAACCGTAGATAGATCAATTGATCAGTAACTGACGCTTGCTCACCAGTGTAAGACGTGTGCTGTGTGCTCAAGTTGTGTGACTGGAATACTTAACTGGATATATTCCGAAATTATGTGTTTTAAAACTTGTGACTAGTGTCTCTAATATGAGAACTATGAAAAGGGTTGTCCAAGAACTGAAATGTATTTTGGTTAGTAACTTTGTATTATATAATATATATCATCTTGTGTAAAATTATATGCCTATTATAAAACAAAACATAATTTTGAAACGTGATGTCTGTAGAAGTGTAGATGGTTCATTAAGATTTGGATAATAATATTAATTTATGGACACTCAGTAGATACTTATAACCCTATGGAAATATCGAGAATAAAAGAGATCAAAAAAAAATTGCGTCCACTGTATCTTAAAAAAATAGGGTCGCTACAAGTTGGGGGACCGTGGTTAAAAAGTGCAGGTAACTACTTACGAGCACCAACTTACGTACTACGAATCAATCTTTTTTAAATGTTTCTGTCATTTTTTCATCTTCTTTTTTAGAAGAAGCAACCGTTGAAGATTTATCTAGCCGTATTTGTGTGCCAAATGAGACGTGCTACCCATATTATGTCCGGTTTGACTCGACTCTAACGGCTGGCGACACAATTGGTTGAAAATTTTGTGTTGAATCAGGCCGACCGGATCCTAACATGTGTAGACTCCAAATTACTGTTTTGTTCAATAAAATTTATAGTACATATCAATGTACATTTTTTACTGTGTACAATTTCTGTGAATGTGCCTCTTTATCTAATTTTGTAAATAATTTATAAAAATGTGAAAAAAATCGTCGTACGATACCTATTGACTTTGAAAACTAACATTGTTTAATTATTGAACCAGATATTTCTTGTCAAATAAAAAAAAACCTTCTTATCCGTTTTTTTACTCGCATGCACCAAACCAGACATTAAAAACTATGTCTGAGTTTAGTTAAGACTTTCCAACCCGGTTTATTTGTTTTACACTGAACTAGTTTTCTTTATAAGGTTTCTGGAATAAATAGTTTAAAATACGCAAACAAACCACGTGGTTTAGCACCGACACCGTAGTTATAGAACACGTTTTAAGCAACAACAAGACTGGTTTACCTGCCTATATTTATTATCCTCTATTATCTTACTAACGAACATACACTTTTTAGATACGGATGAGGACGAGGCCGTTGGCGTAAAATACGTTTACTCAAAAGTACAAGGAGAGCAATTTATTCTTGTGTCTGGCTACTCTTTCCAACGTATAAAGAGTTACAGCACAAAAACGATTTCTTGGGCATGTTCCACACATCACAAAGAAGGGTGCAAGGCTAAAGTACATACATCTGGAGATCACATAGTCTACAGGAAGTTCCGTCACCATCACGAGCCCTTCAAGAATTGGATTGAGGAGAAACCGCCATCCAGGTGCTATAATAAATATCTGTCAAATGAAAACGATGAGGACATCTCGGACTGACACAGACACAAAAAGAAGGCAGGGAAATTCATTGTTAAACTACATAACAAGGACTTTTACTTTTAAAGGTTGTATACTCAAAACAACACTGCCATTATTTGACAGTTGTTTAATATGACATTTGTAAAAAAAAACAATGCAGCTTTACGTAACATAACCATGAAGCATAACAATGAACTTTCCTGACTTCATCAATATATTCGCTGAAATATGTATGATGTGAAATAGCTTAAATGCTTTTAAATAAACATTTCGTGTTAGGATAGAGTCCTAATCTGGGCTTGGGTAGAGGGCTTGATTATACATAATTTTATCTACTTTTTTTAATAGTTTGTAAATTAAATGTCTCGAAAGCCATAATCAGATGCCTCGCGTTTTATTAATTTTGTCTTTTAATCGAGTTTAAACTACTGAACGCAAAATACTTGGCAAAAAAATACTTGAGCTTCTGATTTGGGTCAAATAGCTCTTAGATTTAATTCATATGAATACATTTTGTATGACGATGTCGTTGTGTGACGGTTGCTGACATCAAAGTACAGTTTGGCTAGTAAATGTGTAAAATGTACCCAATAGCTATTAAGATTTGATTATGTCGTATTTAAGTACATTTTGGGATGACAAATACATGAAAAAACGTCTCCAATAGCTGTAAGATTATTTCATTAATATTGTACACTCCAATGGTATGTATGAATATTTTAACCGACAATCCAGCACACGTATCTTACATCCAAACTACTAATATACTGTGTTTTTAGATTAGCGTATTTTATTAGCATGTAATTAATAAAATTGGTGTGCAAAAATTGATTAATTCCGTTCTAATACCACTGGTATTACCACTAATATTTGTTTCTACTCATATTTATTTTCTGTTCTGAACCAATAGCACTTTAAAAAAATATTATGAACGATTACCTACCGACTACCTGAATTTCGTCAACTCAGTCAGCTCAGGCAAACCTAATCAAATTATTAGTTTTTTCTAATATTTTATTTGATCGTAATTATAATACTAAACTTTCCAAATTCATTGTATTTCAATATTTTAACAAAGTGATCATCTTTTAAATTCTTACCGGCCATGAAAAAATTAAAATTATTAAGAAAGGTTTATTTCATATGTATTTTTTAAATTTTAGATTGTAAGAAAATTGTTCTTGTAAGATATTTTTGCTAAAACTATATGTTATAGGTATAAAGAGGAACTAAAATTATAGTAACGTTAATTATTGGTTATATAATTTTTTATTATTCAAGTATATGTTTTCTCCAAAAAAATGTGATTTAAATCATCACTCTCCTGCCCTTTTCCTAATTTATTTCAGATTGGCGCAGCATGTATTAATTTTTAACTAACTGTACCTTTTATGAACTCGTTTTGGTATAAGTTTAAACAAAACCGTATCGGTTCGGAGTAGAAAACCAGTGGTATTTAGTTTTTTGTATTAGAACGGAATAAATCCAAAAATTGTATTTGTAGTATTTAATGTATTTTTTGTAATAATTAACGCACTTTGCGATTTCGTTAGGAAAATAATGATTGCTGTGTTTTAGTATCGGCTTATTAAAGGTATTTTATATTAACACTAGCTTTTGCCCGCGGCTTCGCTCGCGTTAAATTCGGTAGCGCCTTATTGATTTGTAATAGCAACGCTAAGTTTTCCCGTTTCTTCCCTCTTTCTCCCTCATATCACACTCATTTAAAAAAAAATAGCCTATGTCCGTCTCCTGGTTCCCAACTATCTCTGTACCAAAATTCATCAAAATCGGTTTAGCCATTAAAGCGTGAAAAGGTAACAAACAAACAAACTCACTTTCGCTTTTATAATATTACTAGCTTTCGCCCGCGGCTTCGCTCGCGTTAAATTCGGTATAACACACCAAGCAGACCTGTAGTTTTTGCTCTTGCGCCTGATTGATTTGTAATAGCAACGCTAAGTTTTCCCTTTTCTTCCCTCGTTCTCCCTCATATCCCACTTTTTTAAAATAAAAATTAGCCTATGTCCGTCTCCTGGTTCCCAACTATCTCTGTACCAAAATTCATCAAAATCGGTTTAGCCATTAGAGCGTGAAGAGGTAACAAACAAACAAACAAGCAAATAAACAAACAAACAAACTCACTTTCGCTTTTATAATATTAGTAAGGATACGTGGTTGTTTTTATCTATAGTAATATTATAAAGAGGAAAGATTATTTTGTCTGTTTGTACCGAATAGGCTCCGAAGCGACGACGTAGCAGCGTCAATAGAAAGCTTAGAAAACCGATCGGCATAGCAAGTTTATTATAAAAAAAAAAATGACTGCACGGTTGGCGCAGTGGCTGAGCGATCGACTGCAGCGCTGCGTGTCGCGGGTTCGATTTCCGCACGGAACAAATATTTGTATGACCTGCAGATAGTTGTTTCGGGTCTGGCTGTTTGTGTATATGAGTTTGAATGTTTGTAAACGCACCCACGATACAGGAGAAATTCCTAGTGTGGGACAAGGTTTTTTTTTTTTAAAAAAAAACGGGCTCATAGGCCGACTCTTGGTATCATACTCTTATAACCAGTGGTGAATATCTCATTGCATTCGATTTAAAAGGGTTTCACATTCCTATAACGGCTTTCAACATAGACAACAGCTTTTCGTTAGTTTATGTCAATCCTATACATTTCTGTCATTACTCATGTCATCGCTAATATTATGTTACTTTTTGTACAAGCCATACACAGGAAAATACCTTTCTTTTAGTACTAGGCACTTACTTAGCTAGTAATAAAAAACATCTTTCAAAACATTGTTATTGAGGAACTTTTAATTGAGCATCATTTGGTCAACGCTTTGATAACCATTGCCTCTGCCAAGTGTTAGTTTTACGAAAATATACTAATGTTTAGACAGTAACTTAATATAATTAATAAATGTTTCTTACTTTAGACATTTTGTGTATCTTTTCTAACCTTCATAGTCCTGAATAAATTGTTGACTACAATAACAATAAATGTAATAATAAGTCTTTCTTATTTTTTTATTAGTCTTTTTTCCCACAGTTTGGCAAAGGAGTCCCACATTCCTTTCCAACTCTCTCGATGTTTAGCCTCCTCTGGCCAATCCGGCAGGAACGAGTCGTCACGCCAGCGTTTTTACAAAATTAAAGATTTTCGTGTTGTCACCAATTAGGTACCTCTTTCCCATTGCACATGTAATAAAAAAAGAAAAGATAGTTTTATCCTGTGCCAGAGACACGGAAAGTTTTTGTGAAAAAGTAAGATAAAAATGCGTAGTGTAAGATTTTCTCATAATCCCATAGAATTGTCTAAATATTTATGCATATTTTTACAGGCATTGCAGATTACGTCTACTCAAAGCGAGGAAATAAACTAATCCTGATATCAGGCTACTCTTTCTACCGCCATCGGACTTCTTTTAGTAAGAAAACAAGATGGCTGTGTTCTACTCATCAACGACACGGATGCAAAGCAGTTGTCTACACAATATATGATGAAATTATATCCGGCAAGTTAGAACATAATCATGTGCCGAAAGTCAACTGGGTGAAGGAGAAACCTACAAATTGTATGCAAGATTATCAGCATTTCAATAGTTTTTAAGCAGTTATATTAATAAATAAATGACATTGTTAAATTTATTTGTTTGTTATTATAAAAAAAAAAAAACTGACGAATTGTCAAACTCCAAAACTCAAACTCCAACTCTAACTCAACCTCTCTCCGTTAAGTTTAACTTATAAAATTACTTGATCGTATGGATTTGACATTTTCTATTTTTTACAGGCTTTGCTGCAAGTTACGTGTATTCGAAGCGAGGCAATAAGCTGCTCCTAGTAGGAGGATATTCATATTACCGTCAAACGACTTACAAAAACAAGACAAGATGGGCATGCGCTACGCATTTAAGCAAGGGATGTAAAGCTGCTCTCTATACAAAAGGAGATTACGTAGATTTAACAGGTACCATTAACTTGGACCATATACATTCGCCGAGAGTTAATTGGTATTACGAGAATCCTCATATGTTTGATAGGCTTTTAAAGATAAATAATGTACACTCCGTATGTCATGATTATTAAAGTATTGCTGTTGTCGCTTTAAAACAACCATTATTTTGTTATTACTTGCCCAAGTTATGTTTTTTTTTTACTTTGTTTTAACCTAGGAATTAGTCTTTTATCGTCGGTGCGTTCATAAATATTTAAACGACTCACCTAGACCAACAGCAAGACGCGGAACATGTAGGCCATACAAATATTTGTTCCGTGCGGGAATCGAACCTCCGACACGCAACGCAGCAGGATGGCTTTGTCGTTATTTACTACAAATGATCTTTTTATCAAGTATCTACGATATCTACATTATTTAATTTATTTACAGGTTTGGCAAACTTCGTCTGCTCAAGGCGAGGCAGGCAGCTCATTCTTTTATCTGGTTGTAACACGTATTACCGACACTTCAAGAATTCCAACAATTAAAAGTCGATGTGGATGTGTTCAACTAACCGTTGGAAAGGATGCAAGGCTGTTGTCCATACAGTCGATAATCAAATAGTCTTCTCAAAGACAGTCCACAATCATCCAATACTTGCCACCGGAGCAGCGTGCGCTAGAACGCGGATGCAGAAAAAACAGTATGTATAGAACTATTCGAGAAGGAGGCATTTTGAAATTTTTGCTTATCCCTAGAAAGGCTTGTGTATATAATTATATATGTTTGTGCTAGTATATATGTGTGTGTCTCTCCTAGGTTGAACTGCAAGACCATTAAAATAAATATGTGTGAATCTGGCTATAGAGAAATTTGTATGGAATCCTTACTTTTTCTGTCTACTCAGCTCGTCCTAACTTAAGCACGATTTATCCAGACGTCGAGCAAAAAGTTTGTTAACTTAACGTTTGCCACCAGTACCTTAATTTTTATCGTTAAAACAACAACACATTTTGATGTTTTATCCGTTTAAGTGTGACACTTGTTTTAAAACTAGCATTATTATATTTTTAGACGTTGTACATATAAATATATTTCAACTTAAATAGGTCCTGAACTAAGTACTAATTACTAAATTTGTGTGACGATGCCTATTTTTGTTCGCCTGTTCTGTGATTCTGTCCTGGGCGGGGCAAATTCCTTCCCGTCCCTTTCCAATCTTCTTTATGAATTCTACGGCTATTCTGTCCAATATACTGTGATAATCGTTTAATGCTGTGCATTCTGAAAGTAGATAATTTTGCATATCGCTGTCGAATAATTCGGTTAAAAAAATTAAATTTTCAAATACATAATAAAATGTTAAATTAATTCATTTAACATTTAGTTTCAAATTACTTGAATATCGGGAAAAAAGTACGACATTAGTTATAATACATCGGTTTTTGGTAGGTCTCAGAAAGTACTGTAGAGGGCTTAACCTTTGTGGTCATTAAATAAATTAACTCTGGTTTGTAGTAATGAAAAAGGAAATAAACAATTTTGAAATTAGAACAAGAAAAGTTTAGACAGTTTGGGCGTGCGTCAAAAGTGGATAATGTAATAATTTGAATATTTTCAAAAATGATTCAAGTAACACTATCTAAGCGTTTTTTTATTTAAAAACAGAATACGGCTCTCTTATTGAATTTTCACAGCCAGGTAGGTACTTAAAATAAAAAAAAAATCTTCGATTTTTTACAGGGATGGCACAATATGTCACGTCAAGGAAAGGCAGTAAGCTACTGCTGTTATTTGGATACACTTACTACCGACATTTCACTTGTCCCAGCAATCACAAGACGAGGTGGATGTGTTCCACTGACCGTAGTAAGGGATGCAAGGCTGTTGTCCATACAGTAGAAGATGAAATAGTCTTTTCGAAGACAGATCACAATCATCCTCCTTATGGGCAGCACCAAAACGACCAATCGAGCGCATCTCCCGAAAGAAACTCGTATAAAGCTCATTAATTATCACACTTGTAAGTTGTGCAATGGATCAGCATCATCTCACTTCATTTTAGTAGCTGATCGCGATTTGAAGCGATACCTTTTCGATGTTTATAAGTGTGGGTTGCAGTATTGAGTTTCCCAGAAAGAATCCGTCTGAGTGTGAGCTTAAACACGTTGCAAGGCACATATCATGACTGCCGGAGTTGCAGGTTGTTCGAAAGAGATACCGCGGCCCCGGATCTCAAAGGGCAAAAGAAGGAACATAGAGTGGTTTTAGTCAGTAAATCTCTGTCAGTTTGATTTGATGATTTCCCATTCCTAAAAAAACGCACATCGAGACACAAACTTTTACCATGAACTCAAGTTTTTCAAAAAATTGCTGTACATTTTGCACGCCTGCAACCTTATGATTTTTTTTTCGTTTCTCTATGAATAAAAATACCATAATACAATATTACCTGCATTTTTTATTGATTTTCAAATCTACATTCGTAATCAGACTTACTACCCATTCCATAACTGGTTAACCCACATCAACCATCGTCCTAATTTTTAGGCAATATTGTTAAAAAAAAACAGTTTCCAATTTAAATAGCGGCTTAAATATCGGGGCAGAAGCACGAAATTAGAGGCGAAATACATTGGTGTTGGGTAGATCATTAGCTATTTCACAGAAATTGTATATTATAAATTGTTTAATTTATTCACAGCGATGGCGCACTATGTAACCTCAAGGCAAGGCGGAAAACTAATCCTGTTATCAGGGTACACCTATGGTCTACATAAGACTAACTTGAGTCATAAGTCAAGGTGGTGGTGTTCCACGCACCATAGGAAAGGATGCAAGGCTGTAGTCCATACAAAAGACGATCGTATTGTCTACTGGAAGGGGGAACATAATCATTCTCCTAATGCGAAACAATATTATAGCTTGTGATTATCCGTAGAGAGTAATTGTACTTGTGAGCCATCACTATATTGTTGTCTTTGTTTTTATTGACAAATAAATAAAATAACTTCAAAACTAGCTGTCTAGACTATAATAATAAGGATTTATATTTCTTCTGTGTTAATAATAAGGAATTATATTTCTTCCGTAATCATATATAAACAATAGACACTTTGAAAACAGTTATTTGATTATTATTAATGAGAGTTTCATAATCAGCTCCAATTCTGTAACAAACTAAGTTTAGTCTTTAATAAGTTTAGTTCTTAGGACCACTTCGGAATATGGAATTTGATTTTAAAAATAAAGTGTTCGGACTACTCATTAAATGAAACTGGATTCGCTTGCACCGTCGTTATAAACCATATTTAGCATGATAAAAAGTAGCTAGAATATAAACCTTATCTAATTATTTATATTTACTAACGATTACTAATTTTTTAGAAACGGATGAGGCTTTCACAGTCAAATATGTTTACTCAATAGCACGAGGAGATCAATATATTCTTGTATCTGGTTACTCTTTCCGACGTTTAAGAAATTACAGCACCAGGAGGACTTCTTGGGTCTGTACCACGCACTACGAGGAAGGGTGCAAGGCTAAAGTTCATACATCTGGAGATCGCATAGTGTATACGAAGTTCGGTCACCATCACGAGCCTTCCATGAATTGGACTGAGAAGAAAGTGCAATCCAGTTAAAAATATTTGTCAATTGCCGACGACTAAGAGATTTTTGAATAACACAAGCAAATTTTACTGTTAATCTGTTTGACAAATACTTTTACTATTAAGACGGAGCAGTGCCTGCAACGAATCCAAAAACTAGGTAATCAAAAATCTATTGCCGTCACGTTTCGTATTCATCTATTTTCTTCTTGAAAACTTAGCCGATTTGATTAGTTTTACCTTAAAATTATAAGGAAGCGTTTAACTAAGTTCTTTTTCGAATTTGTCTGGTAGTCCTCTAATCACGGCGGCGGTAAAAATGGGTATATTTTTGTTATTTTTGGACGCCCATATTTTTTTTGCCTACTGGTTGCTGTAAATATGCCTACAACAGATCTTGATATCATAAAAAATGAAGATAGTAAAATGAAGATAGTATAATTGTAATTATACAATTGTATGGAGAAATTGCAGACCTTGTTCCTATTAAAGCTAGCAAATTAAAATCACAGCTGTCAATCTTTGACAGTTGTATGTAAAGGGTTTAATCTATAATACGGCAAATAGGCGTAGTTGCTTAGGAATTTATGTGTCTAACAGTAATTTTGACAGGCGTATGTCTGATGTAAAATAGGCTCAAATACTAACCTAGAGTAAAAGTACTAAACCATAGTCTTAGAATAAGTACATTTAATTTGATTACATTTTGGCTGACACAATGTATGACGCTGTCGTTGTGTGGTGGTGGTAAGACAGACAGTTACTTCATGTAGAACACTGCTGCGCCTCTGTAGATTAGATTCCGACTGGACCGTTACGTAGTTGAGAAAAAGCTGATGATGAGATCTAAAGTGCATTTTCGTATGAAATGTAAAAAAATAAATATATCCCATAGCTGTGTACTAGATTAATTAAGTGTACGTTAGCATATATGTACCCCTGTCTATTACACGAAATATCTTTAATCCACAATTTTGATACACGTAGTCTTAAGGAACACTTATAATAATTGCAAATAAAAACGCATCCACGATACAGGAGAAATTCCTAGTGTGGGGCAACGTTTTATTACAATTGATACGGTACCTCTTAGGGAGTATACCTTTTTGATTATGTAAAGAACCTTTAAGATCGGCCCACAATTGATTTAGAAATCGCGTAACATACATACAAAAAACAATCTATAGTCGAATTGCGAACCTCCTTCTTTTTTGCAGTCGGTTATAAAGAGAATGTTATTTTTTAAGTAGAGTTTTGAAAACCAAGTTTTGTCGAGCGTTGTCTCTGTCACGATACATGATAGTTTCATTCTAAAACGTTGATGTGTCATATATTCTTGTCTACGTTATTGTAAGCTGCTATAAAACGAAATAGTGATCTTAATGTTTATTAAATTCATCGTAATTTTTCGTGATTTTGTGTTTCATTTTCAATTCCTCTCTACATAACAGTCCTTTATGTTTTGGCTATATATTGTGTTTCTTGTTCCTTTTCCAGCAATAAAAAAATAACCAATTTATTTTTCGTTTCCATGTAGTAAATATGCTGCATGTTTTTGGAAAGTTTTATCATGTGACAAAACCACGGAACGCTTCAGGACTTCAGTTTATTCATGTTCTTAAAGAATGGTCTAATGTTTTTTTCTTTTTACAGGCACTGCAGAATACGTCTACTCAAAGCGGGGAAATAAACTTATCCTAATATCAGGCTACTCTTTCTATCGTCAACGGACTGCATTCAATAAGAAATCAAGATGGCTGTGTGCCACGCATCAACAACACGGATGCAGAGCAGTTGTCTACACACTATATGATGAAATTATATCCGGAAAGTTAGAACATAATCATGCGCCTAAAGTTAATTGGGTGAGGGAGAAACCTATATATTGTTTGCAAGATTTTCAGTAAGTCAATCGTTTTTAAGCAGTATGTTATTAAATCATTTACCAAGGATAATTTATTTGTTTGTTAAACTTTATCCACGTATAATGATAAATTTCCGTGTAGCCTCTTCTGGTAACAGGTTGGAGTGCGGGGTGAGGCAAGGGGGGACCTCGCTAACGCTCTTCAACCTTTATGTAAACGCACTCATCGAGAGGCTTAGCAGCATGCATGTCGGGTGTCATGTTGGTGGAGTTTGTGTAAACAACATTAGCTATGCGGACGACATGTTGCTGCTGAGCGCCTCGGTCTGTGGCCTGTCTAAGCTGCTCGGTATTTGTGAGGAATATGCTCTTAGTCATGAGATGCTCTATAACACCAAAAAAAGTGAGTGCATGGTTTTTCGGGCCAGGGGTTAGTGTCCAGACAGTATTCCTGATATCAAATTAAATAGTGTACCGCTAAAAAGGGTTGACACCTTCAAATACCTTTGGCATCTGGTGACCTGTGACCTGAGGGACGATACAGATATAGAGCGGGAACGTAAGGCCTTGTCTGTTAGAGGTTGAACAGGTTTGTTCGATGCTCGCGGGTAGTTAGAAACACTCTTTTCAGACCGTATTGCACCTGTTATTATACGAGCGTCCTGTGGGCTAACTATACTCAAAACAGTACAGCGCCCTACGAATCCAATACAATAATGCCTACAGGGTGTTGTTGGGGCTGCCTCGGTACTGCAGTTCGTCGGAGATGTTCGCTGAGTCACGCATTGACTGCTTCTATGCGACGATGCGGAAACGGTGCACATCCTTGGTGCGCAGGGTTCGCGCCAGCCCCAACACCATCTTGAGGATGATGGCTGAGAGGTTCGATTGTCACTTCATTTAAAATTGTTGCATGCTTCATGTAGTGACAAAATAGAATTTAATTTAAATTATTCTATTTAATTTAATTTTTGACTAACTAACTCAACCTCAACTTTTAACGTAAGTTATTTACTTAATTTTTTAATTTAATTTTAATGCAAATATTGTAAAATATTTATAATGTATTTTTTAATTTAATAAGTTATTCAATGTGTAAGGTTATAACAATAATTTTATGTTAACCTACATTTTTTTTTACTGTGTAAACTTATGTATGTATAATTTGTATTATTCCCATAATACCACCTACTATCCTATTTCCTGAAATAAATGAACTAGTAATAAAAAAGAGATTGTGTTGATTCAGCTGGAACCATAAACTTGCACCATGCGCATTCGTAACGAGTAGGTAAATTGGTTTTACGATAATCTTAAAACTTAATAAGCTTGGAAATTGAAAAAGTCCCATTTAGACAGGGTATGTGAGAAGGGGATTACTACTGTCATTTAACCAGTGAACTGGGCTACTGCCAACACCTTTCTTGCAGTTTCTGTTTTTTGCCATTGGACCAGTTTGGATTCTGTTAGCTTGTCAAAAAATATTTATAAATGTTATTAAATTCAAGCAAATTACGTCAAGTCATTTATTTTACCATGGTGTGAACGAAACCTGCGAAGACGGTTTTTTTGTAACTTCTGTTTTCAAGTACTCAGTAGTAAGACTAGTAAGTATGTGTATTATACATTCTAATTAGACCATAAAACTGTTTGATTTATCTGCAGGCTTTGCAGATTTTGTCTGCTCAAAGCAAGGCAAGAAACTAATCCTATTGTCAGGATACACGTATTACCAGCACTTCACGTCACCCAGCAATCAAAAGACGAAGTGGATGTGTTCAACTAACCGTGGGAAAGGATGCAAGGCTGTTGTCCATACAGTCGATAATCAAATAGTCTTCTCAAAAACAGTCCACAACCATCCTCCTAATGGGAAGTACCAATACAACCACTAGAGCGTATTACTGTGCCAAAGAATAAGAAATTCGTATAAAACACCACACAGCAATACCATGAAAAATACTTGCAATCAATTGCACTGCTTATGTTTTCAGATTCAATTTGAATAAATAAATAATACAACATAACCGGCAGTTTTTTTTACCTTTCAAATCTAAATTCGTTTCTAAATTTTCTCATTTCATCCTCACCATGAAGACCAATCCTTATTTTTAGGCAACATGTTATTCGATTGTGATGTTACCTTTGATTGCGAAGCTTCGAAATTATAAACGACGTAAATAATCAGATAATACACGAAATTGGAGACAGATTCCATCGGTGTTGGGTAGATTTAAAGGTACCTCAGAAAATATGATCATAGTTTAATTGTTTAAATTATTTACAGCAATGGCACATTTCGTCACCTCAAGGCAAGGCGGCAAGCTTATCCTGTTATCAGGATACACCTACTGCTTACACAAGATTTCCATGAGTCATAAGTCGAGATGGATGTGTTCCACGCACCATAGGAAAGGGTGCAAGGCTGTCGTCCATACACAAGACGATCGTATTGTCTACTGGAGGGGAGAACACAATCATTCTCCTAATGCTAAACAATATTATAGCTTGTGATTAGCTGCATAGTTAATCCGGTCAAATTAACCATAAAAATAGTGGTTAAATAATAAAAAGCCAGAGCCAAATATTAGTGGAGGCCTTGGGTACACCAATCGAAATAAGGTGTCATCGATGTTTGTCAAAAAAGTAATTCGGGATCAAAGGTCAAAATTTCAGGTATTTTTGTTTTTATTGGAAAACTATAAGTTTTATTAAAAACGCACCTTATACCAAAATTTTAGATCTTTAAATTATCTGCAATATAGTCTTTTTCTCCCTGAAAATTTTAAGTACTTATACTGCCACATAGGTGGTGTGGGAATGTAAGCATATCATGGTGAACGGTGTATTTCAACTTTTAGAATCGCGATGTCACAGAAATTGTGATTATTAAAAATATTTTCAATTTTGTTCTGAAGTATTTTTTCTTGATAAAATTTACCATTAATAAAATAAACTTGAAATAATGACCTTTGAACCCGAATAACTTTTTTGTACACATGGGTTCGTTGTTGACTTTTGGCACTTTATTTTTAATGGTGTACCTAATCTCTCCACCAATATTTCGCCCTGTCGGAATTTTCGTTATTTCGAATGACTATTTTGACCGGATTAAGAGCCTCGTAACAGATGCCTCGGTGGCAAATTGTAACATAGTACCTACTTGGGAACGGTCTTTTTATTTTCTTTGTGTCTTTTGTAATTCAAATAAATAATAAAAATCTTTAAAAGTAGCCGTCTACACTTTTCATTGCCTTTCACGTCTTTTTCACTATAGTAAAACGTATGATTTTGGGTTACCTATTTTTCGATTTACCTTATAATGAATGATTTTTATTAATATTATTTTTCAAAATGTATTTAAATTTGTTATTATTTCAGATAATATTCATTTTGTCGTCTCAATTCGAGGCAACAAGCTAATCCTTATGTCGGGGTACACCTATTGCCTCAAGAAGACATCCAAGAGTCAAAAGTCTAGATGGCTCTGTTCTACGCACAATTCTAAAGGATGCAAGGCTGTAGTCCATACAGTAGACGATCACATTGTCTACTCGAATACGGTCCATAATCATTCTCCTAATGGGCAATATTAAGTCAATAGGATGTACATAGTCATGGGATAAAATGAGAAATCTGTATGGAAATAAAACTAACAAAATATCGCACTTTTAAGCGAAAAATCATTGTCTCTTTTTAGTTTCGCTGGATGTTGTTGTTTTTAAAATATTACGAAAGGTTTGGCGCTGATTATCGAAATACAGGCATTGTGTAGCATGGTTGTAATAACACGATTTATCTGTTAGTATGTAACATTGCCAAATAAATTGTAATTTAAGGTACCTAACATTTTTTTTGAGGAATAAATAATTTATTCAACTTACTATCAACCCACACCATTATATATAAATCAGACAGTTTTTGAGGATGTATGGATGTTTTTACTTTTACACGCAAAAACTACTTAACGGATTTAAATGAAATTCGGCATAACTTATTAACTGGAATAACACATACGCCATACTTTTTATCTAGGTAGGACGCTCCAATTTAAACAATTGTAAAATTCCATGCAAGCGAAATGCGGGTAATAAGCTAGTTATATTACATTTTCCCACCGACCTCTTTCCGATCCTCAAGGAATCCGTGAAGGTTAACGGCGACCTAGTGCTGTGCGCATGGGCGCAAAGTTCTGAAAAGACGATTGACTTTCCCCTCTGTTTACAGATATAGAGTTTACCGAAAACGTTCAGCTTCAAAAGAAGCAAAAGGTTTCCGCAGTCTGGAAGAATTTCCTCAGAAGTAGAGATAAGACTTGTGCTAAATGCAAATTGTGTGACAGAGTGATACAATGCGGTGAGGCTGGAACTACAACAGGGTTACGGAAACACTTGACAACTAAGTCACACAAGAAATTTTTCGAAAAAACCTCAGATGATTTTCTTTACTAACACATTATTAACTAAAAGATGACCTATATGTATGACAATGTACCTATGAATGCCAACTTATAGTGCTCCTAATGATTGAATGTCATCATCATCCTTCTGCACTTGTCCCAATTTATTTGGGGTTGGTGCTGCATGTCTTTTTCTTCCTGTTTCTGTGGTCTTCCCCTACTCTTATCATTCTATCTTCTTATCTTCTCCATCCACATTCATTCTCAATTATCGAAGATTGTCCTCAAAACATTTTCATCATTCCTTCGCAATACAGTTCATACCACGATAACCGATTACCACACAATTTTTCAGTCTACGGCGGCACTTCCAGACTTCCTATTATGTACGCATTCCATATTTTATCTATTCGCGTTACACGTCACATCCCCCTTAGCATTATTATCATTCATTCATTCTTTTTGTGGCCCATAATTGTAATCCATATACCTACCTAGTACAGCAAATCAATGAGAAAGCCTTTAAAACCATGGGTAGACCTACCATAGTTTTACAAATTGTCGCCTTAATTTTTAAGAGGAATGCAGGAATTGAGTTTTTGTTTTAAAATATACCCTGAAATTCTGCTTTCAATACACCCGAGAAATATTTTCAATTACTGTTGAAGTTAATTTTACAATTACCCTAATTTACAGATAATAGTTGTCTTATATACGAATTAAACGCGAACACAGTTTGTACACTTTCATCACATACTTTTGAAACAGGACTAAGGAAGGTGATTGTTTACTCGTGTACTCTTTTGAAATATGTGTTATTGTGACGACTTGGAGACTCCTATCTAGGCATATACGGCTCAATAGCTTCGGATTTATGAAGCGCTGAGTCGAATCACCTAATAGGGCTGCCTGTAGAGTTATTGAAGATGTGCATCATATCCTGGAGGAGTGTGTTCGTGTGGGCATCAAGCCTCTGTCAATAGTTTTAATTTAGGCTTCTATAATAGCACTCTGTCCTCAACATTGTCAGATGAGGCTAGAATGAGGCTTTATCATAGTATTATTATGGTTTAAAGGTTGCGGGCAGGCTACTCTAGTGTAAGTCATGTAATTTGCTTGTATGCAGTCATCGAGGTGACATATTCTTTACTGTAGAAACTCCGTAAATAAATAAAGATAAAAAAAATATGTAAATAGTGGTGTGAACTTCTGATAGCTCATTGCTGATATAATGTAAATTGGTACTTGTAAATAATTTAGATTAAAATAAAATAAAATATGAACTAATGGCTTTTTTATTTACTTATTACAAGTTTTGGACTCGAAGCAATAATTCGTAGACAGCAACTAGTAATAATTTATAACATTATAATAATTTTCTAAACAGTTTGTTTCTTTTCCACAGAAAAGGGAATCGGTTTGTATTATGTTAGAGGCGAAGACAAATCACAGTGTAACATATGTCATAAAGAGTTTAAATATAAAGGTGGTTTTCAATCAGAGATATGTAAACATTTGGAAACAAAACACGAAACCATGGTGGATACTTTCAAGAATGTTTGTTTTGTCGATGTCAAAGGTTAGTATTGTAAAGATTTCTAAACAATTATTACAGGCATAATTATTCTTTCTTCTTATTTGTCTTTCTTTACAATCATGGTCAGACGCCGGTGATTGCAACAACTGCGCAAATAACTTGTCTGAAGAATATTTATTATTTGACTAATATTTTTCAACAATTTTTTTTTCTTCATTTCCATTTCTTCTTGTGTACGCAACGGTACAATATGGTGTAATACCCTCTATTACTATGATTAAAACAATATAATACAATTAGGGTTATTTTTGGTGGCAGAGAGAATATTCTATTCGTTTAAATTACAGACGATGTAGAGGAAGAGAAAGAGTTACCTAAAGTAGAAGATGAAGAGGAAACAGATGACGACAGGGGAGAGTTACCTTTAGATTTAACTGAAACAATGAAGTTTTCAGAATTTATTCACGACAGAAAGGGAGGTTCAGCGGTTTGGCAGTATTTTCTTGTAAGCGAAGATAAAACTTACGCAAAATGTAAAATATGTCTAAAAGTTCTGAAACGTTACGCTGGCTCTACTTCGGGATTAAAAAACCACTTTCTAGCAAAACACCGGCCAAAAGGAAAAGTTGCCAGAAAGAAAAAAAGTACCGCGGAGTTAACATTTAAAGGTGAAGTATTTGTATCCAATATTTATATATTATTGACATTGATAAAAAATATTTTCGAACGTAAACAAGATAGAGAGAGACCAGTGGTGACCCCAATGTGCAGGTCAGATCGTTGATCCCAGCATTACTTTTGCGTCATTTATTTCATCATCACAATTCTCAAAACGGTAACTGAAAACATAAAAATAGAACAAATAATCCTCTTTGGATTATTAGTTCTAGAATATTTTTGGTTTTTACATCTACCAACACGCATTGGTCCCGCGTGGTGGATGTGTGCCCCAGCAGTAGAATCATGGATGAAATGCTATATATATGCAGTAAAAATGCATCTAAAACGATAAAATCCACCACCAAACTATTTCAAAACATACTTAACTTTTAATTGCAGAAGGCGAAGAAGTTTGTGATGATGAACAAGTGACGTTCCGGAGGTACACTTCTCCAGTCTGGAAGAGCTTTATCCGAAGCGAAGACAAGAGTCACGCGAAATGTAAACTATGTGACAAAGTGATACCATGCCACAAGAGTTCCACTTCAGGACTATCCTCACATTTAGCCAGGAAGCATAAAATAAACAACTAAAATCACTCTTTAAAATGTTTTTGTCGTTCTAGTTGTGAATTATTGTAGTAGTGCAAAAAAATACGTAGATAGCTGAAGGTTAAGCTAGGTTATAATATGAGCTCCACATGTAATCAACGCATCATAATTCTGCACTGCCGGTTGGCAAAAGCAAATACAAGTATAAGTTTTGATTCAAATGGGGAAAAATCTGTCATAGCGGCCGAGGCGGAATTTTCCCGAGCCGCAGGCGAAGGTGTTAAGGAGTTGAGAACTGCAGTAGCATATGAACATAATGGACGTTTTTCAATACATTTAGAACAAATAAAGTAACAGAAGAAAATGTATTTTTATCATGAATCTCTATAAACTGTGATTTAATTTGCTTTTTTCCCGCGCGTTGACTTAGCAAGCTGAAGGAGAAGCAATTATTGGGAATAAGCTTTACACTGCTTTTATCCCGTACCTAATACATCTCGTTTCTATGTGATCGTTTCCTGCCTCCACACGGGCAAAGTAAAACTAGTAAATAACGAAAACTGTGCTTTTTAATGTTGTAGTTCTAGTAATGTAACGTTAACTAGTAGCAGTAAAATAGAAAAATCAAACCAAATCAGTTTATTGAAATTAAATTGGGTTGGAATATGATTTAAAGTTTAAAACAAATAAGCTACAAAATAAAATAAAATTGTATATCTTTCCATACTACATACATATTCAAACATTACTAGCGAAACGTAGGCGAACTACAGGACGTACAACACGGAGACTTCTGCCAAATATTTAAAAAAAAATATAAAAATATATATAATTATGTTATTTGTTTGTGAGTTATATTAAAAAATTTAAATTAATAAACAAATGTCTTCTATTCTAAATTACCTTCACTATGTTTTGGTATCGAAACCAAAGTTCATAGACAAGATTCATCATAGTCATCTTTTTTATGCAGATATGAAAGAAAATTGGAAGAGAAAACATAAGATATTAAAATTGGAAACTACCGAAAATGTTTATTTCATCGAGGCTGAAGGTTAGTTTCCTTATATTTACATATATTTATCCGATATTTCATTTTATATTTTAGTTTAATTGTGTTTTCGTTATTAGGAATCTTAAGACATTAGATGGGACAAATAACTTTGTTATTTAGTGTGTCATTATGATATGCCCTCGCTGAGACATGGGATAGCAGTTATTATATTTCAGTTATTACATATCATCTGATAATTTCTATGATAAATTCTCATAATTATCAAATATTTATAATTAATATTTTGCTGTAACTAATTATATAGTATTGTTTGGTTTCTATAACGGTGTCATTATTGTTTTTCTTTTTTTATTTATTTATTTGGATCTCCAACAAAGGTTACACAGATACATTATGACGCACAATACAATTGGTTGTTTAAAGTGTGTTCCTTAAATTATAAGAGACCATAGCATGCACGTATAACTAAGTGTGAACACAGAAATATGAAAAATGACAGAAAATGTAAACTATTTTACTTACAGAACTAGGAGACGACGGAGAGGAGACGAAGAAGTCAACTGCCGTCACACCTGCTAGTACCCGGAAAAACGCTTCAACTGTCTGGAATTATTTTGTTAAAAGCAAAGACAAATGTCGGGCTTGTTGTAAATTATGTGATAGAGTAATTAAGTGCAATAGTGGTTGTACAACACCGTTACGAAATCACTTAAAATTCAAACATAACAAATAACGAAAAAACACTGAAATATTACGAAATCACTTACAGCTTTGTAATTGTGTTGTCAAATATTAGAGTAACAGCATAAAAAAATGCACATCAAATTTATTTAAATTGACAGTACCTACTAAGAAATGAAAAAGAAAGGTTTTTGGTTCTTTGACAATGCTCAGTCGCGGTTATTAATCTTTTGGAGAAATGTTCTACTAGGAAAAACTGGGAGTTCTGAGTGTAAATTGACTTTATTGCAATGTCATCATCTGCCTAGCCTTTTCCCAACTATGTTGGGGTCGGCTTCCAGTCGAACCGGATGCAACTGAATATCAGTATTTTACATGGAGCGACTGCCTATCTGACCTCCACAACCCAGTTAGTACTGGGTAACACTTTATTGCAATGTATACTATTTTATTTAAATTATGTATACAATAAAGGAAACGAGATTTTTATTGGCCACAAAATAACGCCTGATTTTAAAATTAAACACTTTTAAACTGATACAATAGGTACATCTTTTTCGTTATTTTCGTTTGTGCGCTCTTATCGAGCAATTCTAACCCTTAAAACTTTCAGCTAAGGCAAATGATGTTACACATAGTTATTCACGTGACAGAAATGGCGACTGTAGTTAAAAAAATAAACGTTGCCAACGCGAAGATGATGGTGATCAACAAAACTGAAATATTTAGTAATACATGACATGTAAATAAACTTCTAACCATAACGAATTTAATTATTTAATTTCCTCCTCAAATATACAAAACCTGACTTTTATTTCTGTCGCCTAGTAAGCTGCCGTAGATACCCAGTAGTGCATGTTTGGTCTGAGTGAGTGCGTAAGCATCGTGTTTCAAAGGTTATCGTTTTTTGAGTGACTGGTTTTTGCTAGTTTTTTTTTTGGGTTCTGTTGTAGCTGTCTTGTCAGGTTTGTTCGGCTCGCTGCTTTCGTCCTTAAGGTCAGTTCTATTACTCAACATACGTTTTTGCAACAAGCTACGCTTTTTTATATTTTAGCTTAGAACATAGCAACCGTTTTTTCCGTGTTTGTTGTTCGTTCTTTGCAGATTCGATCTGTTTCTTAGTTTTAGGTATGGTGCCACATCACAACAGAAAAAATATTAAATTATTTGCGTAAACGTTGTTGTAGTACTACAATAAGTATTACAGCGCCATCTATGATATACGCGAAGAACTAACATCAAATTCCTACATCGCGCAAGAAACTTATTCTACAGAAGAACCCGACAATAGCTGGCGAACAGTGGCCCTCTAGACACAACACCCGTCTGTTAAGACAATATGTGGGATGGGGGATGAAGAATTTTAAATCCATTTCTACATACGCCTAAAACGTGATAACATATAACAACATTCTGAATAAGATTTTGACACTAGGATACGTTCGTAGAGTACACTGGACGAACCGATTTGTTACTAAGCGGTAAGCGATAAGTTGCGACCTAGAGTGTTCTATTAAGGAGGCGCTGCTTGTCATGGAAAAATGGGTTGAAAATTGTCAAAGTGTGTAGGTACTCATTTAAATTCTCTGTTTTTTTCACTTATATACATTCATATAGTTGTATATACATTCATATAGTTGTTGTCTGACTATTATAGGTTACTTCTTTGTGTTTTCTTAAAAAGGGAAAAAACTAAGCAGAATAAAATGACCCCAAATGGCTGCTGCATCATAACGAACACAACTACTTATAGTGCAAACGGATGTTGGCCGAATGCCTCCTAAAAAAAAATCAGGGGCACAACTGATGTATGCAAACTAACTTGCTGTCTGCTGCCTCCTTTATGCACCATTTATTTATTATTCCTCCAGAAAGCACTAGCTACTGCCCGTAGTTTTACCCAAGAAAATTTACTTAACTGAAATGTGTTAGGTCGTGTTAAGACGAGATTTGTTGACAAACTTCTTATAGCACATACCATTGACGTGCTTTTACCATAATTATATACTTACGAACTCGTTGTTTTCTTGATAGTAAATTGAGAGGAACCGAAGCGGCGGATTGTCTGATTCTGTTCGGATATTTTAACTATGAGTTTTGTTGAACAAAATATTTAACGGGAATGATGCAAAATTTGAGACATTTTTTTTTATTTATAGTTAATTATAATGTTATAACACCAATTACAATAATTAACATAGAAGCAGAAAATAAAATAGAAAAAATAAATAAATGGTTAGATAATAATGACAGAGGTAGATTATGGTTTAAAAGCAATACGTATTACTTAGTTTTGACGTTCAATATTACGTTTGTAACATTATCATAGCAAATTTAGGAATGAATTTTGAGTAAACTCATGAAATTAATAAATATGCTGTAAAATTACGTGGTGCTGTAAATTTACTTCCATCCTTAATTCTTTCAGCTCGGTAGTCAACCCGGATATTAATCTTGCCATCTCTGTCTCAGGTGCTGGTGATGCTGTCGTAGCCGAAACGGCGGCTACTTCTCCACTGCTCAGGTTTTCCATTACCTTGTCTGCCATTTCTGCTAGCTTGTCTAATTTTTGGTCTTGGCATACAGACAGGACTGCCTTCAATGACCCTGGTAGCCTCGCAATCCACAAACGCTGAAGAGCCTCTTGTGAAATCTCGGTATTTTGCGCCAGCTCTGACATGCGTCGCAACAGGTGTGAAGGTCGTTGTGTACCGAGGTCCATTTCCCCCACTAATTTTTGGAATTGCCTTTCGGCGCTCTCCTCGTAGGCCGACAAAAGCCTGCTCTTTATTGTGGCGTATTTATTTTCGGCCGGTGGTTTAAAAATTATATCGCTCACCTGTTGCAGTGCGTCCTTGGTCAGCTTCGATATGACCAAGTGAAACTTTGCCGCATCACCCTGCTTCTGCGGTTCCATGGCGGACTCGAACTGCGCGAACCACATCCGAGGCATGTCGGTCCAAAATATCGGAACCCTGTCCGTGACGCCTATGCTAGCAACCTGAACTGGAGGTGGCGTCTGCATCCTGGGACCTTTGATGTTCCCGTCTACTGGCCCCAAGTCGACGGGGAGTCGTTTGCCGCGTGCTCACTGTCTGACTGCTTACTGCACGTTCACTTCCCGCACTTAACGTTTTTTATTATTTTCCCAACCACCTTTTATTGATCACGTCGGGGTCACCAATGTTGGGGCTTGTACTAGGTGTGGTTGGGAGAATTGAAACGCTGATAAAAGTCTAATAATAAATCTATTCACTGATTAAATGGCCGATACATAAATGCCTTAATACCTAGTCACTAACACATGTACCTTAGGCTCGGAGGCGGGCAAACGACTGGCGAGCGGTTTCACTGCGTGAGGCACATTGCATTTTGCCTCATCGACACTTTGTTACTTGTGTCCCCACAGTTAATGACGTTTAGAGCACTATTTTTAAACTTTCAATGTTTTTAAATTACTTATTTTGTATTTTGTTATATCGGACATATTAATAGTATATTAATAGATATGTAAAGATGTTTTTGAAGTCTTTAATCATTACAAGTATAAATCATACTCATTTTTTGTTATTATTTTGGTAATCCATCTTACTATAGAAATTCTTTGCTTGTCTTACAAGAAAACCAAAAAGAAAGAAGGAAATGGACTATTTATTTAGTTTGTGATTAAATACTTGATCTATAATTATTTTTTCTTTTCAGTCAACGAGCCGCTAATGTTTATGATGTCAAACAAAGGCAACATGATGCTGACTTACCGAGGCTATACATACCATCTCAAGTACACAAGAAATATGAAGAAAACTTGGAGATGTTCACAACATTGCTCATTCCGTTGTCGAGCAACTCTGACCACTATCGACAATAGAGTTTGTAAGGCCAAAAACGAGCATAATCATCCGGGGAAATATTTTTAAGGATTTGAGGTTTTAAAGTATATTGTAACGCCCACAAAAGTTGATCAAACAGATGACAGCAACAGCAATGTCGTCATCTGTTGAATTTTGTTGAGTTTTCACTTTGAGAATTATATAGTAGACAAATTAAAATGAGGGAATGTTCATTCCTGCATTGCATAGCTCGAGATATGAACAGTCACAAAAACAAACCCAAAATTTAAATTAGCACTTTATACTCCTACTCGCTACATATTTTGTACTTCGTTCGGTAAACCTTATATTACGAACATTTTGCGGATACTACTCCGAATTCGGACAATGACAAATAGTTCAGTACTTTGGTATTTATTGTGTAGATATCCGTGTCTAGTACCGCGTCCGCAATTTGTCCGTACCTGCTTGACCGATTTATTATTATAATGCGTTATGATTTAGAAACGAAAAAGAAATTTATGTGCCAATTGAAATTATAATTTAAAAATAACTGACAGCTTGGATAACGTCTTACGCTTAAATAATATAAAGAAAAAAAAAATGGTATTAACGGCGTAATCGGCACAATTGTATGGGCACATAATTATGTGGGTACTTTAGTTATTACATTGGATATCTATTAAAATATTGTGATGGGTATAAATAAAATAAAGTTAAAATTATGTTCTTAATTAAATTATTTAAGTTTTTATTTTAATTAAAAGAATACCATAATAATGGGTGTTTGGCGCATCGTTTGCCAAATCGGATTGGCCGAAAGAAGAGGTCATTTAATTTACTGATGGGAAATCATTAAAATTAACCTCCGCCCTGGGCGGAGCCGGGGGAGTATCAGACTATTACTGGCTAAAATCCACCCATGTTCCTTCTTTTGCCTTTTATGTTCCGGTTTCTTCAGGCCTAATAACTCCACAAAATTCAAAATTACTTGCTAGTAACATCTAGTTTCTTTTTAATGACTTACAAAGTTTTAGGAAAAGAAAACTTAAAATTCTACTTTACATTACCATAAAAAAAACACTAAGAACGATCGGAATCTTGGAATTCTTTTATAAAATTCCCTATTCTGTTATCTTTTCAACGGTTTGCAATTTGCCACAAAAAGCTTTTACAGTCGCTAAATTTGTGTTTCGGACCCACATCAAACTATTCCATATTCGGGATTAAACACGTGTTTTTGTTTAACAAAAGACTGCGCGTCTATTGTTAAACGAAATCAGGTAAATCCTTCTATCTCGTTCCTGCGCAGTAGAATTCATCATCCGTCTCTTCTTACCATTGGGTAAGACGGACAGACGAAGATTGGTTACGTTTTTTAGTCGGTATTTGACTGTCTCTAGAAACGAACGCTTCTCGTGGTCCTCTTATTTTCTGCTACTGTTATTTTAATTCGTTGAGTTTTGCAAGTGTTTTTATTGTTGTTTTTGTTATTGAACTTTATTTAAGTTGTAGTTTTACGATAACTTAATTCTCGAATGAAGAGTAAGTAGACATTTTGATGGAATATATGGAAGAGCCAATGGTGTTGTTTGCGAAGCACGAAGATATTACCAGGAACGCTTTTCTAATAGGAAATTACCTTCCCGCTACAGTTTCGGGACATCTATCGACGCTTACGCGATACTGGTAATTTGACTAACAACGAACCAAGAGGGATTGAAATGTGACATAATTTTGAATTTTGTGGAACCATACAATAGTACATATCAAAATTCAAATTAAATTTGTAGGTTAAACAAATATATTATCGTAAATTTTTACTTAAATGCAAAGTTATAGTTTTTTTTCTAAATAAAAATTTAAAAGTTGAAAATAATGATTTAATTAGGCCTGAAGATATTGCAAATTTCCTCTCCTTTCGGCTCTATTCGATTTGGCAAATGATACGCCAATCACCCAGTATATGTATAACATGTTAATATGATAAAGAAAATTTTATATATTCTAAAACCTGGATAAGGGACGTAGATAAGATAGATATAATTACTAAATGCTTAGTGCACATTTTGCCTTGACTGGTGGCCTTTCAAATCAAATTCTTAGAAAAAACCGTGTTGTTGGTTACCTGTGTAAACTGTGTATAAGTATAAGTTAACTGTTGTTTCTTTCACATCAAAGTCCTTTTAAAGCAAACTTTAAACCATCTTAATTAAACTTTTCAAGGAAAGTAAGGACAATTAAGTTATATTTTTAAAATGAATTTGAAGTCTTTGGGCTTGTCAGATTCCGAACATAATGTTGGAGCCTTGGGCTTTCCGAGTCTAATGTTTTATATTGTTTAAGTTATTGCACGTTAATAAATATCATTTTAAATCATCAAAACAACCCTCTAAGTTCTTTTGACTCCTTTTTTGCGGATGGGAAATCATCAAATAACTACCCCCGCTCTGCGCGGAGCAGGGGGGTGAGTGTTAGACTTTTACTGACTAAAACCCACCCATGTTCCTCCTATTGCCCTTTACATTCCGCGGCCGCGGTATATCTTTCGAACAACTCGCAACCCCGGAGCCCGCAACCTCAGCTTTGACCTCCTAAGTGAGTTTTTCATAAAATCGTCATTTATTGTGGTGCAATGAACGTAAAGGGTTGTATTTATGGTTTTAATTATTATAACTATGTAAAGCCATATTTGCTATCCAACAATATACAACCTGCAAATAGCAAAAAACATTGCAATAGCAAGAAATTTTAAACGGACTAACCTGGCGCTAAACAACAGTGGCACCTGTTTTCATAGTTTAAAGTAATATAATTCAAATTATTTTTATAAATAAATTAATATTGTTATAGTTTAAATATGAAGGGATTTTATCGTGCCTTTAAGGAATTAAATAAATGTTTTAAACACCATACACTTGTTTGTGTAATCGCTACTTTAGTAATATCAGGATCAGTATACATTTTTGATTTACCTGCGTCATAGAATACTCACTCTCTGACGTACAGACTTTCCCTTTTGTCATATCTAACCAGCATCTCTGTCCATCCATAACTTTGTTATATTCTTCTGTCGTGATGTGTTTTCTTTTTTAAGTGAAAACCATGAAAAGACGCTTTGGACAAAGCGTTATTATATCAGCGACAACAATCCAGAAGTTGAGCGTCATGAATTTAGGTGGTTACAACTTTCTGAAACGGTTGGGTAATCAAAGGTCAAAGGGTCTCCTTTATCTTTTTGTGAGCGCTGATTGGTCGATTCGTCGGGTGTACGTCGACTTCATACCCCCGAGATAGGTTTGTTAAATAAATAAGAAAATGCAACTATTAAAAAAAATTGTTTACCAAGGCCTTTTAAAAACTAATTTTATTATTTTATGTTATTTCAAAATGTTTTTCTAAGACATCATTTCATAAAGAAACGCGTTTGAAATCATAAAAAAATAAATCATAGTGTCACATTTGTTTTTTTTATCAAGCCTACTAATTTATACCATGTTTTGATTTGCGCTACAGGTAAAAAAAAAATTATTTAAATTTGTATATCATAATTATGGCGAAATGTGTCCTGCACGAAAATAATAAAATGCCGTGTCAGAAACCATGCCCGCTGCATGTTGCATGCTTGCTTGCTTGCACGCTGCATGCCTGGAGCATAGATTTTTCGGACATTTCACCTATACGTTGTCTGGAACGACTTATTATACTTGGCTGGATAGAAGGCAAACGCCGCAAGACAAAGCACGGTCATACACAATCAGGAAGGCTTTTGGAAACAGTTCGTACCGAGCGGTTCACACTGCAGGAGACCGCATGGCTTGGAGCCGGGTCATATGTGGTCGCGATCTTCAGCAGTGAGGGAACGACGAAGAAAATGAAGAATGATATCCAGCACATGGTAACTCAAACAATCATGTATTTTTTACTTCGTTGTTCATTCAGTAACTAATTTCTTGTTGATTTTCAGGTTCTTCGGTAATATACGAAGATGGCAGGTTTTTGTCTTTCAGAGGATATAAGTTTACACGACATAAAGTAAAGGGTCTTAAAATACGATGGCAATGTTCTAGACAGAGACATGCTCGGTGCAGCGCAGCGGTTTATACTATTGGTGAAATTATTGTTAAGGGCAACACTGACCATAATCATCCACCGCCTACTAAATGGTGAAGAAATGGAGAATTTAAAAGATATGATTGGCCGAGACTTTGTATAATTACAGAAATGAGTGGAAGTATGTACACATGGAGACACATCAAGCTATACGTATCCAGTATAACATGGTCTTGTTTGTATTTTAGGAAATATAGATATTATTTGTTTTAGGAACCTGAAGATTAATTTTGATACATTATTTAATAATAGTTAAGTCAAGTAGTTTATTATTTTTGTATTACTTTTTTCATTACATTCAAAACAGAATTATAAATATTTTTTCATTTTTAAAAAGTCGTTTTTTTATCGTACCCTTTTTAGATACAGTTGTTTAGCTATCGGGCATTTAACGCGTGCTTGTCGCTTGACAGAAGTCACATCGTCTATCATCGTGACCGGGGTGTAATTGTTACTATACTGATTTGTTGTAGACTCCATATGATCAAAATTGTTTTTTTTTATTTCTATTAAGCCAGTTTGTTAACACCCAATAACTTTCCTTCCTTTCAGGCTGGTTCCTTGAATCTAATGGCCGTCGATTTCTCTACTATCAAGGTTACAAGTTTTCCCGGCACAGAGTAACGGCAAGTCACACAAGATGGCAGTGTTCTAAGCAGAGTAGAGAAGGTTGCTGCGCCGCAGTATTTACGAGCAAAGAAGGCGTTATTACTAAGGCTTATGTTGGCCATAATCATCCTCCCACCTTTTAATCTAAGCGTTAATAACTAATTTAAGATTTAATTTATAAATTAAAAACAAGATTGGTCTCGTGGTCTCCAGCATTACTTTATAGCCTTTTTTGGGATGGGAAATTATCAACACGTATATTTCTCGCTTTGTGGGGAGTAGAAGGGAGTGTCAGACTTGTACTGACCAAAATTCCATGTTCCTTCTTTTGCCCTTTGTGTTCTGGGGTCTCGGTATTATTTTCGACCCCGAAGCCCCGGCAGGTACGACCTAGGCTGAAGGCTTGTTTTCGATTTATGCGTGAAGTTCAATTAGAGGTTAGGATTTGTGCCCGGATAAAAATTGCTACCCTCCATGGAACTTTGCATCACCTCTGCTTAGCTAACTTTGTGGGGAATCCGGGTGGAATTTATTTTTCGTTATAAGTGTATGAATGTAATCTTAGTACCAATAAATAATGTCTTGGTGAATAAAGAAATTTAAAAATGATACGTGTGAAAACTGAATAAAGACAATATTTGTCTTTATTCAGTTTTCACACGTATCATTTACATTTTTAAATATTTCTTAAAAAAAAAATATAGACAAACATTTAAAAATAGGTTTCCGCCGACACATGCGACAACCTCGTGTGTCATTGTGAGGAGGTACCTGTGTCATCAATAGCTTAGACCCTGCACCCCATACCGGCGGAAACCTATTTTATATGTTTATTTTTAAATCAATTTTTAAGAAATATTTCAAAAAGTAGCTGTAAGAAAAGTGAATAAAGTGTTAATGGTGTTGAGGATTGTTTAATGAAAGCTACTAGTCATTATTCGAACCAAACGAATTATTTCAATGTTTTGTAACTAGAGAATAACTTGATTGTTAAATTAAAAGTTTCTAATATCTCCAATTAGAAATCGAGATATTTAGCATTTAGAAATCGGTAGCTGAACAATAAATTTAAAACGGAATTACTTATTATTAAATTATGGCGAGGTTTAATTAAGATTAAGCAATTCATTGCGTACATACGCCTAGTATACGACGGAACAAAAATAGACTTATACTTTCTATCACAAACTTAAAAGTTATCGGGAAAAACCCACACTCAAGACTAGCTAGCATATTTAATAAACTACCAGAAGGTTTAAATCGTCACCAAACGACTCAATTTTCTTGAAATAGTAAAAATCTTTCTTAATAAAGAAAGGCTACTATACCATTGAGGAATTTAAATGTGACAAATTGTGAATCGATCGGCCTTGTACTATATACTTGACGTGGAAGTGAAATAATAAATGACTGTACCTGTACTATCTACCTTACCTATATGACTACAATGAATGAACAAATTGATAATATTGACTTAGTTTAAAATAAGATATAATAAATTATTGTATAATGTTAAATATGATGTCATGAAATTATGGGATTTAATTTGTAAGATTTGCAGTGCCCTTGACAAGGTGTATTAAATGTTTGCAAAAAAACAATGCTAACTGTGCCATCAAACACGTCCTTATTGTTTTGAACTCTTTTCGTACTCTGATATTCTTTTGTTCATTATAACTTTGTAAAGGGTTATGGAAGAAGAACACAAAGCAGGCAAAATATTAAGGTGATATATTGTGATTTTACAGAGGTTATGTTAGTTGTGCCGCCTGCCATAGATAGTTATTTTGATAAACACGTAGTACAATTTAAATCAATTGGATATTGGAATGTATCAACGCTGCAGATATTCTAAATGCAGATTGGGCTATAGAGTTGTATTATACCTATATGTATCCTACTATCTAGCCTTTTTTTTGTCATGAGATCATCAACAATGCGTATTACTCCCGATCTGAGCGGAGCAGAAGGAAGTGTCAGACTTGTCAACTAAAACATCATGCGAAAGTCTTTGTGTCCTCAGCGTTTGTATTAGAAGTCGGAATTTGTGCCCGGATGATAGATGCAATAGGCTTGTCCCACCAATTTATGGGACTTGCATCATCACCTCTTCTTAGTTACCATTTTTGGCAATCCGGGCGGAATTTTATTTAACGTAATAAGTGTATGTGTATGTATGTAGTATGTCTTGTGAATTAATGTGAATAAATCAATTAAAAAAAAAAATATCGTATTATTCAGTGACTTATTTTAAGCTTAATATATCTACATACATAAAATAAACTTCATATGAATTGGGCCAAGAGCATCGAAAAATGATATATTGTATTCCTTAGTAAACTTTATGATCTAATTTTTATAGCGGCCTGACTGCAGAAAAATATTAAAAAATACTAGATTTTGAGGTTTTAATCGAACCATAACAACGAAAATTAGGTATGAATTTTCATAGCACTGAGTGAGTATTATAAAAACTGAAAAATGATATTACATATAATACGCTTAGGGACTTTTTAATAACTACCTATAGATACAATTATTAGGTATCTATGCATTTTTTTTCTAACGCCTAAGAGGATGTTAGAGCAACATTAAAGAAACGATTCATATAATTATATATAACATAGGTACCTGTATTCGTAGATGGCAACTGGCGGATACTATTAGTCGCGTAAAATACTATAAAATGTACATTTTGGCATACAGCTAGTCTATATCTGTATTCCGATAATGATCGTGTATTCCGATAAACTTTATTGCACAGGGCCATTTTGGACATTGTCCTTTGCATAGTAAGTGGTAGGTTTTGGAGCAAGTGAATTAGTTTGTATATTTAGGTAGTCTGTGTACTAGAGAACACTGAGGCAGATATGGAACGGAGAGTAAACGCGTTAAATTAATTGAATGGTGCTTTATGACGTTGTAACCAACAACTCGATGACAAAAAAGGCTCAGCTGGCTGTTACAATGGGGTGCCGGTGTCTACAAACGAGCCATGTAAGTGGAATGTAGAAATGTGTTTCTTGTGGAGTATCTGTGGTGAAACTCGGAATAATAAACTGTTGAATGAGGTTAAACGAATCGTTGCGGTTTAAAAAAAAAAATTGGTTGTTTGTAAAGTAGGTTTACGATCGAGATGTTTACGTGATAACGTCTTATTGGTGATATAAGTTATCACCAGTAGTGACATCTAAAATGAAATTAAGTACTAATTTAAAGTTTTTTTTTCGAGCCAAGTAACAGATGGCGCTACCATCTTTATGAAATGTCGCTTGTGAGGTTTTGGTGTGACACAAGTTTCTGAACATGTCACCCGACTAAAACGATTTTAAAGACGTTATCACGTCAAAAAGATTTAGCAACAATAAAATAAAAGAGTTTGTGTATGTGGTTTTGATCACGTGGAGAGGATGAGTGAAAAGCGACTAATAAAAGGTGTTGACAAGGTAGATTTGAGTGGCAATGCTGGGAGCTGACACCCAAAACGGACTTTTCCCGACCTAATTGGAGAAGTTCCTAAGAAAGGTCTGGTGGGTAGTATTGGCAACCGGCGTGCGTGGATGACCAGATGTATTTATGTGGACGAGGCAAAAAGGAGTATGTTAGGATCGTATCATGTGCTGCTCTGTGGCTACTGCCTACCGCCATAAGAAGAAAGCTTGAGTTTGTGTATGTATAAATCATAATTTGCTTATATTAAAACCAGAGGAGCACTGCCCAGCGTAAATTGATCTACTAACCTTAAATCCTTGAGCACCTTTACTGATTAAATATCTTTTTCAGGACCAATATTCACGATGTCCGCCAGAGGAGGACGGATTCTACGTTTGTCAGGTCACCGATTTAGACAACAGTACTCTAAGAACGGCAAAACAAGATGGCGTTGCTCTACACACACGGATAAGGGATGCAAGGCCTTTGTCTTCACTCTTGACGATAATACTATCTTTCGAATCAATCATTTGCATAACCATTTGCCTGTCGAAAATATTGGTGACTTTTATAACCAACAATAAACAAAACTAAAATTCCTCATGCGTTTTTAGTCACTAACATTGTTATTTCCCTGCCGAGGTTGCGGGTTGTTCGAAAGAGATACCGCGGCTCTGGAACGTAAAGGGCAATAGCAGGAACATGGGTGGGTTTTAGTCAGTACAAGTCTGACATGCCCCCCCGCTCCGCCCAGAGCGGGGGAAGTCATTTGATGATTTCCAAACCGAAAAAAAAAAACATTGTTATTTCTACCTATAATATTAAGTAGGTATATTACTTGTTGCGACCACGACGTTCGAATATTTTCTGTCATTATCATTCCTACTAACGTCGTTTTCAGGGCCAATATTCACGATGTCTTCCCGAGGGGGGCGGATTCTTCGTTTGTCGGGACACAGGCTCACACAACATTACTCCAGGAATGGTAAAACAAGATGGCGGTGCTCCACCCGCATGAATACTGGATGCAAGGCCTTCGTTTTCACACGGGACGATGATGATATGATTTTCCACAACCAGAACTTGCATAACCACTCGGCTGTCGAAAAAATATGGTCGACCTTTGTACCTAATTTTGACAAACAAATCTGAAATTATTTATTCTGTACCTTTACTTATATTATCATGTGGCTAAGTGTACAAGGCCTTTATCTTCATTAATTAAACGATTTACGTATACACTGAATACCTTAAATACAAAAACAGGAAAATAGGTACAAAGGTTATGCTTATTTCTAAAGAAATCTCTTCGAACATACCTACGAAAGGAAATACACAGAGATGTATACACAGAAGAGAAAATAGAATTAAAAGAAGATAAAGCAAATAATGTATTAAAATACAATATAAGGATACACACTTACATGCAAACACTATCATCTTCCATTCCTTCTACCTTGATGACAGTATTCAGATCGTCTTCAGCAAGCTTGTATAGGCTTTTTTTCATATAACATATAGTAGTGGTAGATGCCAAATAAATACATTTTCATTGTTACTTCTTCATCTTTTCATAAACAAACCTGCAATTTCGTGCTCATTTTTTTTACCTTTACCTAAAACATCATAAGTCTTAGATTGAGGCCAAACGAGTGAAACATGAGCAATTGGGTAATCAGGTTCTGTTATTGCTCTCACTTATTTTATGTTTTCAGGACCAAAATTCAGGGTGTCCGCTCGAGGGAGACGAATTCTCCATTTATCAGGTTACCGTTTCGGACAACATTACTCAAAGAACGGCAAAACACGATGGCAGTGTTCCACACATATGAATAAGGGATGCAGAGCCATCCTTTTCACCGACGAAAATGACACGATCATCAAAAGCAGGAATTCGCATAACCATTTGCAGTCTAAACTATGAATGATATGTAACCTATATGTTATAATAACGGGTTTTTTTAAGAGGTATAGGATTTGATTTAAAAAAAAAAAACAAAAAAATTGAAAAATTTGATGAAATCTTTATTGGAATCGATAGAACGATCAATATAATTTAATGTTTTAAGATGATTTCATGCAAATGCTGGCCGCGGCTCCGGTTTAGATGGCCCATTCGCAAGGCCCAATTTCGGCACACTCTCTCCAACATATCAGCCGGTATATCACGAATAAATGCTTCAATATTGGCTCCCAGTGCGTCAATCGTTGCTGGTTTATCCCTGTAGACATGAGCCTTAACATGGCCCCACAAGAAATAGTCCAAAGGCGTTAGATCACACGATCTAGGCGGCCAATTGACGGGCCCAAAACGTTACTGTGAATGGCGAGCGCTACCGTGTGATGATTGGCGATTTTTTTAGCGGCGATTTTAGCAAAATAAAAAAGTAATGGATTAAAAAAATACGCTTTGAAATTACTTTACCATTTTGATACCTGTATTAATATTTATTCTCAGGTGGTTAATGTATTTCTGTAAATAATGTACATAGATGTGAATAAAGCTAGCCCACAATTTAATAAAACATATTAATATCCTGGATTTCTATAATTTGTAGTCACTCTTTAGTCTTTATACTTGGTTACCACTCAGTGTTGACGATCGTGACCCTCATTGTTTTTGACATCCACACAGTGTTTTTGTTTTTCCCAGGTGTATTTTGTGAAACAAAACGAGGGGCTCGAGTTTTACTAATACGAGGATACATGTTCTATCGACACCGAGACACGGGGGAGAAGACACGGTGGTACTGCGCGACGCACTACCGACGTGGGTGTAAAGCTAAGATATTCACCATCCGAGATAATATTATTAAGATCCAAAATGAACACAATCATGAATCTGTCGTAGAAAACAATTGATGTCTGTGAGGAGGAGCGGCATGCATTCCACGGTCGCCTTTAAAGTTGTGGTTTATGGCGAGGTTTTACCAATTTTGAACTTTTTAAACCTCTGGAAACCTTCAAATATAAGAAACAACACCATGAAAAAATATTTTATTAAATTACAACACATGACCTAAGGCGTACACATCAATAAGTTGGTTCGATAAACTCTCTCTCTTTCCCATGACGATTTGTAAGTGCCTATGTAGGCCTATGTGAAATAATAATATTTTGTTATTTCGAAAAGAAAAACAACAAATGTGACACTAACTTACAATTTTACACGTGTGAAAAATGTTTGAAATTAACATAAAATAATATAACTTGTTCTTGAGAAGAGCTTGGTGAAAAAATATTTTTGAAAAGGTACTCATTTTTTAGTACTCATGTTTTTGATTAAAACATATCTGCTATATCGGGGCTGCAATGTAAACATACACCCGACCGATCGAGCAAAGAGCGCCTTTAAAAATACTTCGTATTATAAGAGGGCCTGAAACGTTTTGTTTTATTCTTTCAGCAAATGCAGTCTTCACAACAACTAAGAGAGGAGCTCGTTTAATCATTTTGTATGGGAATACATTCACCCGGCATTTGGACTCAGGTATCAAGACGCGCTGGCATTGCTCTGGTTATAGAAACGGGTGCCGAGCGGCGATATTCACTGTTCAAAATATGATCGTTAAAGTCAATAACGAACATAATCATGTCCCTAAGTTTGAATGACAATAAATAAATGTAGAGCGACCACGGATCACATTATTTTCCTTAAAAACATGAATAACAAACATAAATCCTTCCTCGGATTATCACAAAACATTGAAAGCCTGGTTATCAATTTACAAAGAATAAATTTTAAAATAATATGTTTGCTTTAATTTGGATTGAAAGCAGCGTGCAAAGAGTGAAGTACTATTTGCACGCTGTTTTCAATCCATCCAGGCTTCTTAGCGTATCGACGACAAAAAGTTCAAACGTGTTTGTCCCAGAACTCAGCCACGTGTACTCCGCTGACTAGTGACGAAGTACCAAGCTTGATAACATAATAACAACAACATATTTTTGTTTCAGCGATATTCACTAAATCTGTGAATGGAGCCCCAATAATCAAGCTACAAGGATATAGATTCAGTCGTCATTACGTCTTAGGTGAAAAGACTCGTTGGTACTGTAGCACACATCACAGCAAAGGGTGCAGAGCTGTAATTATGACCATCGGACATGAAATTGTAAAGATAAATAGTGAACACTCCCATGAAATTGTAAACGAGAAGAAGTGTAAATTGAGAAATAAATTTCCCTTCAATTGAACCACGTTTTTCAATATAAAGCTCCTTTTAAATAGAAATACGGAATGATTTTAATTTCCTTGTTCCAATGATAATTCATTCACTCTACCTATTTGGTCGAAGCGATCCGATGAAGCAGTCAAAATTGTCTCGGCATATTTATGGATCACATTAAGGACCAGTAAATCTAGTGAACATGAGTTGCAGAAAGACTGCGGACACCAGACTCGTAACAGATGGTGCAAAACCGTCCATCGCCTTCGAGCTCCGAGCACAAGTGAAGTACCTATCGCAGCGTCACTTATCATGCGATATCCCCCTCTCAGTTCTAAGCTGACAAATCTTCTAAGAATACATTATCACACGGCAGTAAACGTATAGCAGGAATGGCCTACCAGCCGATCGCGATCGAACGGACGATTGCATCTATTAATCCAGTCGATCGCGGCAAGGCAAACAAAATAAATACGTCTAACAGATACGTAATGTAATCACTAAAATTCTGCGCGTATCATATTGTGTGATATTTAGGGCAAAGGCAAAAATAGAACCCTTATAGGATCACTCTGAAGTCTCGTCTGTCAATAATACCCTTTATATCGCGAACACATAGAGGTATCAAGAATTTTTAATTAAAACCATGTACTCAAATCTACTACAGATTTGAGTACCGAATTATTTTCAGCGTTGTTCTCATAATATCTATACGCGTCGTTCATATTTGAATGAGTACCAACCTTCGTTTACGGTGGCTTTATATATTGGTTTATTTATATTTCGCGTTGTAGTAGTTTATAAACATTTTGTCTATTAGATGTTTTTAAAGAATGCTGAAAACGACAGCCGCACTTGAGACTAGTTTTTTACTATCGATGTTTTTAAAGAAAATTTTACGATCCTGCACTATTTGAAATTATATTGAATATGATATAAAAATCTCCACATTATTTCTTTAAACTACAACTTTAAAAATAATACTATGTCTTACAGAAGCTGTGTTCACTCTATCTCAAAAAGGGAATCGTGTAATCTTCCTCGCTGGGTACCGATACTCTCGCCATCGCGACCATGGACGCAAGACTCGTTGGCATTGCTCCTCACATCATAGTAGAGGGTGCAGTGCAGTCATATTTACTGTTGACACTAAAATTGTTAGCATCAATAATAAGCATAACCATACCTAATATTGAAATAGCTTTAAAGTATTTTGTGAGATCACTGAGGTATCGTTTCAGGCTATTGTTTAGAGTAATAAATATCTGAATAGACATTAAAAACAATGCAACAATGAAATATATATTTCAGAAATCAACTTAGTGATTTTAACCGACATTCCTAAGCTCCCTGGTGGTGTATTATGACGATTTCATTCCGTCATAAAATAAAGAGATAGAACTTTTCATCATCTACCAATAGCGTCACCCATTTTTAGACTGGAACCATGATGACATATAATTTTGTCATAATAAAATCAGACCATAAACTCGAAGAAATGTATCGTACACCATCTTACACTAGTGTACTAATTTATAGTTTACTTCCTCGCAGAGAAGAGGATCCCAGCAGTCACTACGGCGCTATCCTCGTAGCTTGACTAATCTAACATTTAATTTTTTTTTTTCTATGTTTCAGAGGCAGTGTTTTCGCGTACTAAACGAGGAGCTCGCGTTATAACTTTAGGAGGACACAAGTTCTACCGACATAGTGACTGTGGTTTTAAAACTCGCTGGTTCTGCGCAACAAAACACGGCACAGGGTGCCGAGCATCGATAATGTCCATAAATGGTACTGATGAAATTATTAAAATAAATAATGAGCATAACCATTAATAAAATTGTTAAGGAGCTTCCACTGCAGGCAGAAGGAAGTTAGCCATGAACTGGATAAAAAAAGTTTGGTGACTTTTACCCAGTTTGCTGCTACAGAGATATCCTCTGCAAAAGCAAAAAGAAATAACTAGGCAGTGGTACCTGAACTGAAACAACGTTCAGAAGCCCTTGAAAATATGTAGGTATGATTTTTAGATAACGTCAAAGTTAAAATTAAACTTGCGAGTTGATAACTAATAACGTTTTTCACAATTAATCAATTGTGACAACATTTTTCTCGTCTCCGACTGATATAAATAAATTGATAAAAATTTTGTGTTTTTTTTTTAAACCTTTTAGCATACTTTCACTTAGATCTTCTGTTAACAAATCAGTTATTTTGTTTTTATATCAGTTTCCCCTTTCATGACAATTGGTAATTTAAAGTAAATAGAACTTATTTTTCAGGCTTCGAGTACACTACGTCTCTTCAAGGAAGACGGTTAATATCCAGTGGCGGATATAACTACAGTCAGCAATTAAAGAAAGGCGACAGATGCCGATGGAATTGTTCTACTCATCACAACAAGGGGTGCAGAGCGAACATACATACATATCAAAACGAAATCATAAAGATAAATGATAATCATAATCATGCGCCTAAACAGCCGTGTGGAACTATCGTTAGTTATAAACCTATGTGAGTTTGGATAGCTCATAGAAGTGAATACATTCATCGACGTGACGTTTGAGCTGGTGAGATGTGATGTATCTACAGATTTTAGTTTTAAAACGGTAATGGCATCATAGTTTTAATTAAATATTGTGCAAATGTTAACTGTTTCTTAAATTAAATGTGATTTCGTGGTCATCATCATCTGCCTAGCCTTTTCCCAACTATGTTGGGGTCGGCTTCCAGTCTAACCGGATGCAGCTGAATACCAGTATTTTACATGGAGCGACTGCCTATCTGACCTCCACAACCCAGTTAGTAATGCTTATCCCTTGGTAAGACTGGTTGTCAGACTTTCGGAACACTGACTACCTGCAACGACTGTCAAAGATCTACAAATGACAGCCACGGGACCAACGGCTTAACGTGCTTTCCGAGGCACGGAGGAAACTCGGTATGTAACGGGTGGTCACCCATCCACAGACCAACCTAGGCAAGCGCGGCTTAACCTAAAGATCGACCAGAGCGGCTGCTATTATTTAGCCACGAGCTCCTCGTGTGTGTGATTTCGTGGTAATGAAAACAATTGATTTCTGTATAATTTCATTATTTTTGTTATTAATCAAAACAGAAATCAAGTTGAACAAGACTGAGGTATTGTGTTGTAAATAAATCAAAGTAAATTATAAAAAAAAGTTTTTTTCTTTTTCAGGTACCAATATTTTAGTACTGGTTCGAATCCCATGCCTAATTGTACCACAGCTCATGACGCACGTTTAGCAATATTTATAAAAAAATCTGTTTCTGGCAATTGTTTTTTTTTTATTTTACTTTCTGTAAAGTAAGCAATGACTTATTGTCGGGCCTACGCTGTCCTCTCATACTTAAGTACTAATAACGCTGTAACAACAACATTGTAAAACCAAATGATTTTAAAAGAGTAACCATGGAGTTTCTTGCCGCTTCTTCTCCATAGGAAACGACCAACCCGAACCGTGCATCTTTTCTCGACGTTTTATAAGTGCCCAATAAAAATATTTTGATTTGATTGATTTTTTTGAAGTTTAAAATAAAATTACTCCCAAATTAATTAAATAATTTGTGGTGCAAGTAAGGCCTTAAACTTCTTGCATTGTTTTTACTTTTAAAAGCAGTAGGTTATTTATAGTTTTTATAAATATAAAAAGACTCCCACAGGTGGAAGTGAAAAAGAACTTGTGCCTCTCCGACATTAAAATCAGTGAGTCAGCCTCACTATTATGACTCATGAGAAAGTCAAAAACAGATCTGCAATACCTGTAAAATAAAATGTCCATTTAAATCCTTGTTTCATAATAGTTAATGAGGAATTCATAAAAAAAATTGTTGTAGTGCACTGTGTTTTTTTCTATGAACACATTTCTTTTACCGATGTATTTGTGGTGTGTTTGGGTATTTTATGAGAAGTCAGTAAAACCTTATTGGTCACAGGCTTCTCGTTAGCCTAGTCACAACATGGTGTTTTCCGCATCCAGTCTGTCACAATCATATTTTAAGGTCGTCGATCTATATAGCTGAGCGCCACACTACACTTAAAATCTTAGGACCGAGAGTTTCACCAAACTTTTACACTCGAAGATTTAAACGACAGTAAGCAAAAGGAACAACGAATGGTGAAAACTTGCGGGTTCTATGAAAGAGATTCCGCGGCCCCGGAACATAAAGGGCAAAAGGGATTTAGTCAATAAAAGTCTGATACTCCCCAGCTCACCGCTGTCTCCGCTAAGAACGGGGGAAGTTATTTGATAATTTCGCATCAGAAAAAAAGATAGAAACAGCGATGTCATACAAACAACCGGAAGAAAAAGGTTTGGTAAAAACTTTAAGCGATTATACAACTAAAGAACAAGAAAAAATAAAACAAAGCGATGCGTGAAAGTGAAGCCAAAGCTAAAAAGCTGATTACGTATTAAATTCAAACCTGAAAAAAATTTTTTTTTTGGAGGCAATATTTACTATGTCTAAATCTTTAACGGCTGTATAAATTTAGCTTTTGATTACTGAAAATAAAACTCGGTATTAGTCACATTTAAGATGTCCCCTAATCTCTACTTTTTTTGTTATTTTCTAGAACCCCAGTTCGTCACAACGACGCCCGGGGCTCAAACGATTATTGTAAGGGGGTACAAGTTCCTTTGCCATAGGACCACGGGACTTACAGTCAGGTGGCACTGCGGAACCCATGGGACTAGAGGATGCAGAGCCTTCATGTACACCATCCGTGGAACCAATGAGATTATCAGCTGTTTTAACGAGCATTCCCATCCCACTCCGGTTACGTTGATTTTGTAGTCCTTTTGTAATGAACGCATGTACTCGTATTAGGTTTGTAATTTTTAAACCGTCTTCAAAAACTTTCTGTGACTGTCAAAATTTGGAGGAGGTTCTCAATCCGGTTGTATTTTTTTATGCTTGTTACCTCATAACTTTGTCATTTATGACACGATTTAAGAAGGTCTTGTTTCATTTGAAAGCATATACTTTCCGATTAGTCCCATAAACTTTACCATAATAACGTTATAGTGAGAAATGAGGGATAAAAAGGGAAGAAAAGGGAAATCTTAGCTTTGCTATTACATTAAATAAGGCGCAAGGGCAAAAACTACAGGTAGCAGGTACCTGCAAATCAGAAAAGGGGAACTGTTTTACCCCGAATTTAACGCGAGCGAAGCCGCGGGCAAAAGCTAGTTAATAATAAATCTATAAACATTGCTACATTATAAACTACACAAAGTTTATGAGTTATCTCCTATAATGTATACTCGACAAGAATGTGTGTGAGATAGCATCATACCGAAACCAAAAAGTTTGAAGTAACAAGTTTATAATGATAGCAGTTGTGTTTTTAAGTATTTCGTTTAGTTTTTTGTTTAAAAGTAAAGAAAGTACTCACAGACTTGTTCGCTGTGACGACAACCACTGTCATCTGCCGGCTAAAATTATCTTGATACAATATTATAACCGATTGTCGCCTGCTGCCTTTTTCATAGACTAACATGGAAACCAGACGTATTTTTACGGTCGAAGCGAGATGGCTTTTCTCTTGCAGTTTACTAAAGGAAGAGCTTAAGTTGTCCAGAGCACAAACTAAAATAACAGAATAACTATATCTACATTATATTTATCTGTATTTTATGGACATACTAATCAATTTAAACTAACCTTAAAATTAAGTTGTTTATATTTGCTGACTTTAAACAATGTAGGTATTTATTTAATATGAAAGTACCCAACTACTAAATTTTAGTAGTGAGATAAATTGGACCAGAAACAAAAAATATAAATATGTATAACAACAAAAAAGACTAGAAAAGTCTTTTATGAATTTAGTTTCCTAAAAAACGAATTCGTTCTACTTCTGAAATCATGTTCTAAATTATGTTATCAAAAATAAGTACCCAGGAAAATTTATTTTTTAGGCGCAATCTTCACGACTTCGTCAAGAGGAGCTCGCATGATAATTCTGAAAGGTTTCAAGTTCCTGAAGCAGCGTAGATTAGGCAGAGATGGTACGAGGTGGTGGTGTGGTAGTCATAGGAAGAAAGGCTGCAGTGCTTCGATAATTGTTAAAAATGGCGTGATAACAAGGGCCAAAAATATCCACGACCATGATCCTCCATTTTTTTACAACAACTGAAATGATTATAATACGGAGTAATAACTACGTTGATTTGTTGTTCTATTAAAACAATATATAAGTAGGTAGTAAAATGATTGAATTGGACCTCTACTAATTGCATTGTTATTTTAAATATTTGATTTGATAAAAACCTTTTATACAATAGCTTAGATTTTAACTGTAAAATTGCACATGTTTTTTTTTTTAATAAATAAATATAGACATACCCTACGATGCTTTTTTGTGGATGGGAAATGAAAACCCACCCATGTTCCTTCTTTTGCCCTTTATGTTTCGGGGCCGCGGTATCTCTTTCGAACTACCCGCAACCCCGGCAGGCGGTGGCCCTGGAGGCCCCTCTGATTTGCTGCCTTACGATGCTGCACCTGAGTTTTAACAAGCGAAAAGCCAGTTAAAACTCTAGTGTACAGTTAAAGGAAACATATTTATAATAAGAAAGGATAGAAACGATATAATGAAATACTTATAAATAAAACTCATATTTCGTCCATACTAACACAGAACACGACAAGCAAACATCAGTCGAAAATTATTACGCTTTACTTTTCGAGAGTTGAATTTAAGCATTCCAAGTAAAATTAAAGTAAGTGGTATAAAGAAAGGAATTAAACCCAACCAACCACAAACAACCTAAAATTCTAAAGAATGATTTGGAGAGAGATATTATATAGAGGTTCCAAATAATTGAAGCTGAATCTAATTTACTTTTTACCAAAGCCATGAACTAATTTTATAGCCTAGACTGATCTAGTTTTCTGTATAAATCGGCGTTTGGCGTTCTATTTGACCAGTCATTACGGGTCAAATAGAACGCCAAGATATTTTACCGAATTAACACGTGTTATCGGTTCTGCTCTTAAAAACTATTATACAAGTATTGAGCACTATTGACGACGCAACGCGAAAAGTTTTGTTGCAAAGCTGATGTCATTAAGTTTAGCCAGTAACACATCATTGTCAATGCCATCAAAAGCTTTTTTGAAACCGAAACACACAATATCAACCTGTTTGCTATTGTCCAAGTGCTGTGATATAAGAATTGTGGGTCGTTAAAAGGTTTGTAATTACTGGACGATTCAACAGAAAACTATGCTGAGTGGTTGGATCTGTTAGTTAATTAATTTGTGTAAAATAGATCCACACAATTTAGGAAGTGATACAGAATGGATAGCCATTCTGTAAAAAAAACTACCGATGTATTAGATGTCGGTAGTTTTTACATGATAAGTTGCCTTAGTTTTTGATATAGACTGAACTTGTAAAATTTTCTAACAGCGTGGATAGCCAGCCCAGTAAGAAGAGCTAAATTGAAAATGTGAAGTTCAGGTTGTATAAAGTATTATTTCATCCTTTTGTGATTTATGCGGGAATGCGGAATTGTGCGAGTTTACCCTGACTGACTTTCGGTTTCCAACGAGGCGAGAATCGTTCAATCACTTAGCTTGACATGCACATCGCTTCTCTCGTCACATCTTAGTGTCGCTTAGCACAATATGGAGAGTTTTATAATTGTTTCATTTGTAAAACCGCTCACTTCTTCGCTAAGTCCTCCATTAATATTTTTTTAATTAATAGGTGCTGCACAGCCAGTGTTCACAAAAACGTCTAGAGGAGCCACGATCATCACAATTGGTGGTTATAGATTTTACAAGCAAAGGACGTTTTATGGCAAATCTCGTTGGTGGTGCCGGAATGTGCAGCGAGGATGTACCGCAGTCGTGTTCACCGTTGGAGATGCCATTGTTCGGTGCAACAACAATCATAACCATCCACCTTAGTTACCTTCGTGCAGAGCTGATTGATAGAAGGAGATTAAATGTAGAACGTAGAACGTACGCCATTTATTTTTAACTAGCTTTTGCCCGCGGCTTCGCTCGCGTTAAATTCGGTAGCGCCTTATTGATTTGTAATAGCAACGCTAAGTTTTCCCGTTTCTTTCCCCTTTCTCCCTCATATCACACTCTTTTAAAAAAAAGTAATAGCCTATGTCCGGAAAGTCCCATTAAAATCGGTTTAGTAGATTCTGAGATTCAATTTCCTGCCTGCCCCCTAAGTTCATCGGCGTGATTATTTATATCCCAGTTTACTCTCCAGGTGATACTGAGTCAAATAAAAAAAGTCCCGTCAAAATCGGTCCAGTAGATTCTGAGATTAGCCCGGACAAACAGACAGACAGACAGACAGACAAAAATTTTAAAAATTGTTGTTTTGGCTTCTATTACGGTAATTAAGACCCCCTGTAACAATTTTTCATAAAAATCTTCAATGTACAGAAATCGATCTTTTACAGTCTTATTATATGTATAGATTAATTGTGACTACTAGTCAACCAACTAATTCCCAAAAAAAGGTAGTTTACAAAAGTGTTTTAACGTATAAATAATATTTATTCATAAAAATATAATTAATTGTAATACTAAATAGGAGTAAGTATGGATTTGCATGGATCTGACTATGTTAGTGAGACTAAAACTACATATTTTTAAAATGAGTTTTTAAACTGACATGGTCACTGACATTATTTAAACATTACATTACATTTTCCATCAAGTAGTAAACATGGTAAATACCCTATTGATTAAATAACTTCTTCTTTTATTTTACTTAATAGTTGGTCTGTAATATCTTAGAATACACTTGTTGTAGTATTTTAATAAAAAAAAGGTTACAAACTGCAGTTAATTTATCGAAACTAAATGAGGCGGTAATATATTTTAATTTCAAATAACCTTTTTAATTCCAGTGCCGGTGTTCGTAACTTCGTCCCGAGGAACTCCAAGAATTGCTATTGGCGGTTATCATTTGTACAGACAACGATCAAATAATGTCGGTAAAACTCGATGGTGGTGCTGGAAACGTGGCTGCACTGCTTTTGCCTTTTCCATCCAAAATACGATCGTTAAGTGTTATAACAATCATAACCATCCACCTAACAATAAATAAAGACCCTATAATATATTATGTTTAGTGTATGTTTGTATGCACATGTGTATTATTGGAATGCGGTCGTAATTCACGTCGCACCATTTCTATGGACAAAACATAATTATGATGTATATTGGAATATGAAGGATGCTTTTCGGTTTCAATTGTGAAGTTAGCTAAGTCGTACTGACCGCATAACAGAGAATATTTGTTCTTGGAGTCGAAGTAATAAATATATAAATTATGAGAGAAGACATGTTTTGAATTCAAAACAATAGCCTGTCATCTTGTTGGTTTGTCTGATATAAATACACACCAAAATTATTAATGTTGACTTTTTTTAACCTTGTTCCAAACATTGAATCCGAATATTATGAGATTATTACAGTGCCACTGTATATATTTTCACCCTGAGGAGTGCCAGTAATTTACCTCGAAGGGTACCTACTACTTGTGTTAACACTTTTCAACAATTAGTAAAATAAGATGGCTTTGTCGGCGGCCGGGCTGAACCGCCACGCCACATAACGCCGATACTTAAACCATTGATGCTATTATCGTGAAGTGCAATAACAACCATTATTATCACAACTAACAATTTAGTTGCGATGGATGAATTTAGTTGGTTCGCTGTATATTTTATATTGACCTTGTATGAAAAAGTAGAACTTTTATATCATTACAGCCTGTCTGCCACATATTACTAATAATTTACAAGGTAGCATTGTTCAGAGATGTCAGCAAAGTAGAGGGGCCTGCCAAAATCACTGCCTGCCGGGTTTGCGGGTTGTTGAAAAACCTAATTTAGTCTCATATATTTTAATAACTCATATTTATTTGCTAATTTCAGTGCAATACATAACAACGTCTCGGGGTCGTCCGGCGATTACTATTGATGGTTACAAGTTTTCAAAACAGAGCTCCAATAATAGTAAGACGCGATGGGTTTGTCGGAAATTAGCTTGCACAGCCGTCGCTGTCACTGTCGATGATTGTATAGTTCGGTACAAAAACGAGCACAACCATCTACCTGATGCATAGTCGTCCGGTTACATAATCTGTATACCTATATATAATGTTCACATTACCGGGACTAAAGTCTCCTCTCAGTGAGAGACCACACTGCTCTCTAGTGGTGATATCATCCAGTCAAGAACTGACTACACAATAAACTATATGTTGCTGTTTCGGCGGAATGTGTCTTTTTGTTCGTGTGCCAATAATTTAAACTATGATTTAAATGTAGGTTATGTGATAATAAAAGATGAATAAATGTAATTCACGTTTTATATTTTTTTATTAACTAGAAATCGTTTGGGAATAAAAATATTTTGAAGACTTTTAACAGTTTTTATGCCCTATTTTACCTAATGTCTCGTCCGCGTAGTGGTCAAAAATTATTCCATAGAAATAATATATTAACTAATAGTTTAAGGAGTAAAATAAAAGTTTAATATTATTAATACAAAACGTTTATTTTTCAGTGGATCGCCCGATTTTCTATAAATCAGAAATAGGCGCGAAAATAATGAAGATTCGCGGCTACAGATACACAAGACATTCTGTCTGCTCATCTAGAGTGAGATGGTTGTGTGCGGACAGTAGGTCACGGGACTGCCACGCCATCGTGGTCACTATAGGACACACAATGGTGGACAAGCAGAACAAGCACACACATCCTCCTAGCTAAATAGTTCCTGTGAAAAACTTGTATTCGAAGCTTAGTAATCTTACTTACGAGTACAGTAGCCGATTGAAGTGACGTCATCCGAGAATTGTTTTGAAGGATTTGTTCCGTACTTTAACTAAAATGAGACTTAACTTCGCCAGCATCAGCAGTAATATATAACAGAATTATCTAATTGACTTGGTCATCTATAGCTATTGCAGATAAATTATACCTTCATGACTTTTATTTTGTTCAGGTTTATAACCAAATTATTATTATTATACAACCGAATTATTATTATTAAACAACCAATTTATATTGTCACTTAAGCAAGTATTAGTATTTTTTATTATAGCTGTACTGTCGTCTACAAAAAAAGAACCGTTTTGTTGGTTGTTGCTTTTGGGAGATCGTTAATATTATTAAAAAAATGGCGGAACCAATACACTACCTTGTGGGACGCCATACTTTACATGTGTTGACGTTGATATATTCTTATATGGATCCTAATTTATTTTTTGGATATATCCTAGAAATTTCCGTGCATTGAAGCTTATTGCTCAAGTGTTATTTTTGTAAATGTAAGAAACTATAACTATTCGTTGCATTCCTACAATTTTTATTAAACTACTTCTATTTACATATTATTTATTTTTGTAATAATGAGTTTATACACTATGTATGTACTTTTTCTCAAATCTTAAAACGATGGAATGCACAAGTTGCGTATGTGTTAGCTTTCCTAATAACAGTTAAATGGTTGTGGAAATTTAGGTCCAAATGTTAATTAGACACATTAACATTTATCCAAACTACATATGTTATACGTTCAATATACTATATATGAACAGCTGTCAAAGATCTCACTTTAATGTTAATTAGTAAGTTAATTGAAAATGCTTATGCTGTCCAAAACAGTTTGTGTACCTAATTAAAATGTTGCTTTTGTTTATTTTTCATTGATTTGCGGGATTCTTGGTTGTAAATAAAAAAAATGGATTCCACTTCGGATTTTATTAGCTTTCAATCTTCAAATTTTAGGAAAGCATTCATAATAGCCGCAGTACCTGACCTAAACTATGTTAAAACGGAGTGATTTATTAACATGAACATTTTGTTTTTTCAGAAGAACCTATATTCTTGAAAACAAATAGAGGAAAAGACAACATGATTATTAAAGGATACAGATACAGTCACTCTTACCTCTATAGAAGTCCTACGGAGACGGTTAGAAGGAGATGGAGATGTACAAAACATAGTTATAGGCATTGTTTCGCATCTGTGCTTACAAATGGAAATAAAATTGTTTCTTTTGAAGATTCTCACAATCATCCTCCTGATAAAAGTTAGGCCAATGATAATGACTTAAGCATATATTTTAATTGATGAGGTTTCGATGAGCTGTTAGCATTAAGTGTGACCTAGTTGGAAAGCGGGGTAAGACGCGGGATTAAGCTGTATCAATAAATAATAGTCGATTAAAGAGATTGCGTTGTGGCTTAAATATGAAGTTTAAATAAATATACTTACTACTACTGGCTATAATATGTAATTTGATTTGTTTCATCCTCCTCACAATTTAGTTCTCTGTGATCGAAAACGGTGTTTACTTACTACTTCTACCTAAAAACCTTAATTTTGCAGATGGACCGATTTTCTTAACGACAATTCAAGGAAAAGAAAACCTTATCCTACACGGATACAAGTACATTCTTGTCTGTAACAAAAGTCGGAAGCTGTTGGATAAAAAAAGATGGCGGTGTTCAAAACAAAGATCAAGAAATTGTAACGCAACTGTCTTTACAGTAGAAAATGAGATAATTGGTTTTAAACATACCCATAGTCATCCTGCGGGAGTGGCGATTAATAATTATTATGAACAAGCAAACTACTAATGTTTTTTTTTTTTAACTTAGGAATAAACTTATCATCATCGCTTCACATTAGGCGATTTGCGAACACACGCACGCCTATTTAGATTAAATTACTTATTGAAAAAAAGGAATCCGGATATGATATAATTATTTAGTTCCACTAGGGGCAGTATAATTTATTTTTTATTTACTTATACACCAAACCTAATTAAGAAACACAAGTAGTAATCTACGTATTTTGTAAGAATTATTAAACCAAACTGTTGTTACACTGTCTAAAAGTATATTTTTAGATGTATGCAAATTTTACTGTAAATTGAATTGTAAACTCTATAATTATTTTAATAAATTGTGAAAAAAATTAATCTTACTTGTGTGTTCAGTTGGTAACCGAGCCAAAGATCAGTAGTCAATATGACTCATAAGTATAATAAAAAACGTAAAATTTAACTGCTAATCAAAAGTTCTAACAAATACTTACAATTTCAGAACAACCGATGATACTAAAAACTGACAAAGGCTTCGGGAATTTGATTTTTGAAGGTCATAAATTTAACTTGATTAGCGATGAAGAATCTTCTACCAAGAAGTGGGGGTGCACCGAAAGGGCTTATAGAGGATGCCAAGTAACACTAGAAACTAAAAATAATAAAATAACTGACGTGAAAAATATTCACAGTCATAATTCTCAAAATCAAACCGTGGGAGTTAAGAAAAACGTGAAGGACCAGAAAAAAAATAAAAAGCGTCCAATTCTAGAAGGAAATCATTTTATTGGCCCGGGGTCTTCCAAGTATACCAAATGTGTGTGGTGCAAAAAGTGCCGTTCAAAGTATATTTGTAAGCAGTGCGAAGTGACGCTTTGTTTACAAATATGCTTCGAAGAATACCACACGGTTTCTGAACCACGCCGTACATAGGTACGCACTTTCTATTCACACACACGCGAACACGCCATATCCATGTCCTCGCGTACATCATACCCACAATCGCGGACAATCATTCTACCCCCAGTAAGTTTTTCCTTTCCACCAAAAATGTTACTGTCAGCCACCAAAAATGTTACTGTCAGGCTTTGTTAACGGGTCCGTAGACCGTAGGTTCCGTCTATTGACGACAGGCCGTGTCGACGGCGCGTTCGTATTCCACGCGCGCCTCAAAGGGCTGAGCTTTTCGAAAGAGACACTACGACCTCGGAACATAAAGGACAAAATAAGTAATATGAGTGGGTTTTATTCATTAAAAGCTAATTTCCGTAATAAACATGAAAGCTGATTGCAACTGTGAAAAATTAATTTGCAATTACTCTTATTTTATAACTAAGCAAGTCTTACATATTAAAAAAAAATATATTAAATCGGCTTATACTTTCCCACTTCTGGTCTTGTTTTATAAATCAATGTGACTGTTTACATTTTTTGATTAATTTAATTAAAAATCACTTGATTTTTCTTCATTTTAGTTAATTTTATTTCGTTCTATAAATTTAAGCCGCAAGAAATGATCCCGAGAAATTTTGTTTTCATAGCCGTAAATTTTGCGATGCGCACCTACGTTTTCTGATCGGCCATCAGCGGTTTTGGTCTCATCATCATCATTATAATAATTAGCCTGATACATCCACGGTTGGACATCGGCCTGGCAGGGGTTGCGGGTTGCCCGAAAGAGATACCGCGGCCCTGGAACACAAAGGAACATGAATGGGTTTTGGTCAGTAAAAGTTTGACATACTCCCCGCTCCGCCCGGAGTGGGAGAAGTTGTTTGATGATTTTCCATACGAAAAATAAAAAAAATTAAGGCTTCACCTAACTTCTGCGTGCTGGCATGAACCGCCTGCAAACAGCAAATCCCCGCAACATTTACCACGACATCAGTTCTTCTGATGGAGGGGGGGGGTCCCTCCAGATTGCGCTTCCCGGTATAGGGCCGCCACTCAATTTTTTTTACCGCCATCTATCATCGGTTATTCAGACTATGCGACCTGCCCATTGTCACTTCAGTTTTGCTATTTGGTAAGCTGTCTCTCCTCTTTTCTGATTTTTCGGCCCATTTAAATGTAATTATTTTTTATTGTAAATTAAAACATTTTAACAACAAGTATTGCATTTTATTTAATACTAAAACAAGTTTAACAAATGCTGTTTCTGTTAAAGTACAGTATTCATAACAATTCCTACACTTCATGATCTTGGTTTTTAGTAACCACTCATAAATAAAAAATAAATAAATAACTTGGGACAACTCACACACGGCTATCTGATCCCAAGCTAAGCAGAGCTTGTGTTATGGTAACCAGACAACTGATATACATACTTACTTATATAATTTATAAATACATACATATTATAGATAAATCACACCCAGACACAGAACAAACAATCATGCTCATCACACAAAGTTTGTCCTGGGTGGGAATCGAACCCACGACCTCCGGCTCAGCAGTCAGGGCCACTAACCACTAGACCAACAGGCCCGTCATGTACTTAGTAGCACAGTGTAACACGCATCGCAGCAGGTTCAATTCCCACGAGGAAAATAATTGATTGGTTTACAGGTTGGCTGGTGGAATTTAAACCTTTGTTAACGCACTCACAATACGGAATAAATTCCTAGTGTAAAAAAACGAAAATAAAAGAAAAACTTGTCTTGTGTCTGTCAAAGCGTTTTGCTCACTTCTCCGTCGATCATAGACAGTAGAAGCTTGTGCTGAACAGAAATTTCAAAACCACCAAGATCACAAGCTTTGAAGCCTATATGGTTTCAAATTATTTATTTGTTTCAAAAGCTTGTTTGTCTCTTTTTTTGTCGATTCCGTAGTATCCTTGGCAAACACGAATTTATTGGACGACAAAATATTATCGATGATGTACGAGGTTTTTGCCAGCTATTGGATGATGTACCTTCGTCGATTCACCTATGAGGAACAAACGAATAAACAAAAAGGAACTAATAAGTGTCCTCGCTATAATTATACTCCATAAAAATGTCCCACACATGTTCCTTCTATTGCCTTTTATGTTCCGGGGCCGCGGTATCTCTTTCGAACAACCCTAACAGGCGACAGGCGGTGGCCCTGCCAGGCCCCCTCTGCTTTGCTCACATATCTTTGAGACGCGCGTGGAACGCCGCCGACGCCATGGACATGACAAAACACATTCAAATTTTTCCAGTGGAACACAAAAATATAACCGACTTTTTATAGTAATTAATGAAACTAGTACTATTTCATCTAAAATACCGGTAAAACCTACCAATCATTAGACAATATCGCTCGTTTTTAGGTAATTTTAAAATGTTTTTGTATAAAATCTCAATATTTCTGTTGCTTAGCTAACTAATATTACTACTATATTCTAGAGATTGTAAGGAATAAATCAATATGCGTTTTATTATTATATATATGCATATTGATTTAAAAATAATTAAATTATTTTAGTAACTAGAATTAATATTTTCAACCAAAATAAGTACCTAAGCCAATAGAGTTTTGATAGATTAACAATATCTTCGTAGGTACTTACAACGTTAAGGGAAACAGACCTGTCAACAAAACATTTGGTGAAACTGCCGGCGCAGTGCTGTGGAAATGAAAAATACAAGGTTCAAAATATAATATAATGTACCCTGCATTTTTATAAAATATAGAAAATAAACAAATCTGTTTATGCCATAGGTGTACGATTCTCAACGAACCAACGGGGTTCCACCACTTGCTTGTTAAAGGCTATAGCTACAGGAAGGAGTACACTTCAGGAGCCAGGGTGTCGTGGAGGTGCTCCAAGAGAGGCTGCCCGGCGACTGCTGTGACTATCGACAATGAACTGCGGTGCACCAAACACTGTCACAAGCATTGACTTACATGGTGACTGATCGCGTAACAACATAACGCCATACCTGGACAATTATTTATAACATTTAATTTAGCGAGTTATTAAATCTATATTTTACTGGGGCTTGCTTATCATTGTAAACCTTCTCATATTTGTATATCATATATAAAACATCTTCTATCTCTTTCTTTCTCGTAAATTGTAATTCTTTATCTGTTTCTGTATTCCCCATCTCTTTTATGAGTGAGTGAGAAACTAACATAATAACAAAACAATGAACCTGTTATCAACGCACTCCGCTATAATTATTGTTTATGCTGCTGGCCTGTTCGGTTATAGTTTATGCGAAACGAATTGCATATTTGCGACCTCTTATATATGGTCTTCATGATCATCTGCCTAGCCTTTTCCCAACTATGTTGGGGTCGGCTTCCAGTCTAACCAGATGCAGCTGAATATCAGTATTTTACATGGAGCGACTGCCTATTTGACCTCCACAACCCAGTTAGTACTGGGTAATGCGATACCCCTTGGTAAGACTGGTTGTCAGAATTTCGGTACACTGACTACCTGTAACGACTGTTAGAGCCATCTTAATTTTCTTGGCTTAAACATTTGAAATTGAAATTAATATAGAATTGTTGTGCTTTTAGAAACAGTGGAGTTTTATACTACGCGTCGTGGTCAGATAGGCGCACTGTTCAATGGTCAGAAATTCAACAAGAACTACGAAGGGAGTGACGGGACGGTGTCATGGATCTGCCGCAACAAGGAATTTTGTTACCGTCGGATCAAAACCAAAGGACATAATGTTATCTCATAATATTGCTTTTTTTTGGGGTTATGATTTCGTGATTAAGTATTTACAAAGCTTTTTTTTATAATGTTTTATATATGCCAAAATTTCAATGTTTTTTGTATTAAGGGGAGGTTTGGAATTATGCGTGCTTTTAGAAGTTTTCTAATTATCGGGTGCATACAAGCAAAGCCGTAAGAAACAGCATTTATATACATTAAAGAAATCTGCCTCTGAAGCTCTGTCATCTTGATACCCAACACGCCATCATTCACAAATATATATTTAGTTTATGGGCGCTATAGCCAATTTAGTGTGACTTCATAAAATCTTTAACGAGCAGACAACAAAGAGGACATACCTTATTTGTCAAACAATAGGTAACTTATTTTTCTAATTATAATAAGAAGTTCAGAAGTAATTAGGTAACAGGTAAACAAACCAGTCAAAATCATAACCCACCTTTTTGTAGTCAGAGTATGTGCTTAATTGGGTTTGAAATCACGACCTAAAACTGCTTAGTCGGAGTCCTTACTATCGGGCCGCCTCTGCTCACTAATATAGGTATTAGATTGACAAAAACTAATGAAAATTGATGTCAATCCTGTGTAGAGTCGTTGTAGAAACGTTCTGTAAGTTATTGCCATTTGTTTAGCCCGCGGGGCGGACTACCATTGGCCGCGTAGTGCGCCTGTGTGCAGAGGCTAATGGTAAAGTTTATAGAGATTGATATCTTTAATATCAATCTCAATTAACTGGTAGGTAGTGGTCTCTATAACTGGTAAAGTTTATAGACATTGATATTAAAGATATCAATCTCTATAAGCTTTACCACTATCTCTATACCTTTATGGATTTTGAATATTATTAAAAACAATATTATTTTATTGCGACTTGCTTTTCATTGTACCTAAACCTTTCAAAATGATCTGTATCTTAAAGCCCTCTTTAATTTTGTCTTATCAGTTGGAATTAAAATTGTAAAAAAATATGTTGTGATTTTAGAAACGGTGAAGTTCAAGCCTCGTGATCCGATAGAGGCAATGTACAATAAAATTGTCAGAAATTCCGCATGACCTACGAAGGGAGTGACGGGATGGTGATATGGACCTGTCACAACAAGCATCTTTGTAACCGTCGGGTCACAACCGGGGGAGAAAATATTATCTCCACGTCCGGACAAAGACAAACACTTGAATGTATTGCGGCTGATTTAGAAGGAATTGAGCTACTTGAGATGTAACTTTCGCGGTAAAAGTAGGAAAGGTAACTCAGTCATGTATAACGGTATTATATTGTGTTGTAGGTATGAGTCAAAGGTTTTTATTTGTTAAACATAGGTGTAAAAGGTGTAAATATAAAGTAGGTATCTCCATGTTTGTCGTAAGCGGCGTACAAATATTTAACCAAATGAAAAAGTCAATTACAAAAGGTATTAGTTAAGTTATCGGTTTGTTAAGAATACCTTGATTTAAGTTTACATACTTTTTCGCCAATGACAAAACTATTCGTCACATAATGAAGTCGGTTTATTTAGGTTAGGAAGAGTGCCAAAAATGTATCCACTCTTAATGTAAAATACTACTTAGATTGACTACTGTATACTCTTTCATGATCAATTAAATGCGTCGATAGCGAATTGAAATTAAACTTTTTACCTGCGTGATTTTAGTTTTTTGGTACTGCGTTTGCTAACAGCTTGTTTTTATTTTATAATATAGTTAATCTGTCCACAATTTTGTGGAATGTATGTTTGTTAAGTTTAAACTGCACTAAATAAACTACTGTTTGTATTCCCCGATATAATTCATAAATAATTTTCTATATTTTAAACCTACAAAATATCTACGCAAGGAATTATGAGCAAGTTTTTCGAATTATTTCTTAGAAATTAAATCCATGTTTACCCTATCGTAACCAGATCTAACTAGCCATTGCATGTAGTGTAATAAAAATTAAATTTTATAATTACGTTATTAATTAATTTATATGTGTTATTTGTTTGTGTAATATTTTATAAATGGGATAGTATGTAACTGATAATCAAAACATCTTTTTTATTTTTCTTCTTAAATCTTTTGTCTTCTTTAATCTTTTTAAAAGTTTTGTATTATAATAAATCCGAATCCTTATTTTAAAATACTGATTGCACAGCAAAATAGTTACCTCAATATATTATAATCTTAGTAACAAGTTAAGTCCGTAATTAAGTGTTGTGTATAACATTTTAATAACTTAATTAAAAGTTCTTTAATATGATATAAAAAAATATTCCTTTTACATGTCTGTGTCACATTATAATTCCTCTTTATAGTTATTATTATTATAAGAAAACGGAAATAACTAAACAGAAGCAATTCTTTATTTACGTTGTTTTAAAAGTCAACCAAAATATTTTGACCCTGAAAAATAATTCAGAGTAACTACTGAATAAAAACTACTTAATTTAAAAAAATACATTAAATAATATTTTAATTATTTACTTGGAGCCGAGTTTGAAGGTAAAAGATTCTTCAAGAATTGTTAAGGAAAGGGAGACGTAGTGTCCCGAATCTATTAGTTCAAGGCCTGCAACCGCAGGATAAGGACGAAGGGGCACTACGTCATCAGAGGCTCGCAGAAGCAAACACTCAGAAGAGTGCCTGGCGTACCTATTATGAGAGGTTTTACTGAAATAGAAGAGGTGAGTGAATTAAAAGAGGTTTTACTGATGTAATCAATATTGCGTATTCGGTTTTTGTTTGAACATTGTTGATTTAATTGTAAAAAATAATATGAAATAACTGTAGGTACGTATACTATTGACAAGTAATTTAATAGAGATTTCACTGTGAGTAAATAGTACTTTGCATTATATAGTAAAATAGCTATGTTATTTGTGCTCGTATATTTAATGATATACCAGACACTATTAAAATCTTACCAGTTAATAAATATTCGAGGTATCTTAAATTATGGCTATTGGAAAAGAATTTCTACTTAGTAAGTGCCATTTATAATAAGAGGTTATTTATACCTACATATATTTTAAATTTATCAAATAGTATACCTTATTAATAAAATCGTCTTAATTGACATGTTTAACTTAATAATTATAATAAATAAATAAGATCCCAAATGTTTGCATGTCATATTATTACGACTAAGTGTTATGGATCTGTAATTAATAATTTAAGACCTAAACTGTACCAACACTTACTGTGAATAAAGTGAATTTGAATTCGCTTAATTTCTAAAATTTTTATATTAAGTCGTATGTAGTCAATAAGTAGTCCGAATGTATTTCTGTGTAATCACGCGTGTTATCCGCAAAAGCATTATTATTGATTTATTTAAATTATTCATACTATGATTTAGTAATTCAAACTAGTCAAATCTGAGTTAACCATAACATAGGTTTAGGATCAACACAAATACGCACTTAAAACATTAGAATATATATCATCAGGTCATGGTGTAGATGATTGTGTAGTTCCATCAGATATTTGTGTAATGTTGCAGGGACCTGAAATTACTGAAAACGTGGAAAAAAAACTATAAATAATATAACTTATTTCGTTCTCAATAAGTGTTCCTTTACTTTATACACTTTGACATTAATATTTACATTGTTGAATATTTTATTATTTTTATTTAATGTTACATTTTTTTATTATTATTTTGATTTGTGACATTTTATGATCTCATTAATTAATTTTGTAAATATTTTTTAGTTTTTTAATGGTTTATTGTGAATGTGACGACCATGTAGATCATTACTTTTATTTACTTTTGTTTTTGACGATTGTCTGGCAGTTTGAGTACTATAAGCGACCTACGCAAATGTCCTTTTTTGGTATTGTTTGCCGTGTACGATAACTGACAAATGCTTGCACTGACTGGACTGGTCCACTCAATCTGTATGGTGCTTTCTTAAAAAGACCATTGCAGACACTAATCTGCATAGTCCTCATGTAAGTTGACCAAGATTTTTGTCTGGACCTTAAAAAAGACAATGACCTCTGAGTTTATTTCGGCTGATTCTTCTCAGAGTAGTCGGGTACGAAACACCGGCCTCATCTAGTTTTTAAAGTATTTGTGAAAACCTACTTGCAAAATAAACATAATTATCGTTTATAATTTTATTTGGAATTTACCTAAAAAAGGTTGTAGCAAATGTGTGCCCACTTGGTCAGATACAGTCGCGTCTGGATTTGTGGCCGGTGGTGACAGTGGGCTTGCAACCTTTACAAGTCTGGGTTTAACGGAGTCTACCAATGTCAACCATTGTAAACCAAACCTTTACTGTACGTCTTAACCAAGCGTGAAGTTATGTTTTGAAACTACTTCAAATTGCGGCCTACCACCATTTTTGCAGGTGCGGACTCCGATGGATCCGAGCATACAGAAGAATATTACTTCGCCACAAGCACACGTGGGAACCCGTTACTGGTGTTATCTGGCCACCGTTTTAAACTGATGAAGGACATGGGGAAGTGCAGACGATGGATCTGCATCAAGACCAGGGAGCGATGCAACTCTTTCATAATCACTGAGGGTGAAAACATTGTGCGAATGAATATTCGACACACTCATGAATTAAGAAAAAAAACTATAAAGAGGGATTCGGACTCGTACATCGAAGGCTCCGTACCTTGGTAGGCAGATCGCTTGGCCTTGTGAATATAATCACATTGTAAAATAACATAACATTTGGGGCCGACCAGATCGGGTGCTGTGGGGCAACTTGGGAGAGACGTATGCACTATGCAGGTCAGCTGTGGATTGCGATCCTTTTTTGACTTAACCCTAACTTATTCTGGTACGGCATTATTAAATGTAATACAATTAGTGTCTGTGTGTCTGTTGTTTCCTAACAAGTGTACTTAGATTATTATATTATTTAATAAACAGAAAAAGAAAGTTTGCTGCAAAATGTAAAAGAAATAAATATCTAATGTTAACGTTATGTTTTTTTTTGTGTAAACAATAGGAAATTACAATTTTGACTGATGACCCCATTCTATCACGTATTGTTAGGTGTTTTTAATAGTTAAATTTTATTATAAATTATTGTTTATAGACCCAAGTTAGGATTTAACAATATCTTCATATTTCAGCGGCTTCAGTAAATCCTCTAATATTTGGGGTTACAAGGTTCGGCAACCCTATCATAACTTGGGGCAGGTATCGTTTCACTAAGAAGCTGGAACGGCGTGTGAAGACCTGGTGGGAGTGTTCCGCTAGGAAGAGTTGTGGTTGTCGATGCGTTGCTGTCACTGTCAACGATCGGCTGGTGAAGCTCAATGGATGGCACAACCACTAGGATACAACTATACACTATGAAATGGATACTAGACAGACAAAACACCTATAGTTGTTACCACTGGTCGTGTAATAGTGCAAATTGAATATTTTTTAGTATCTACCTGTAAATATACAATATAAAATTAATGTAGCAGACTTAAAATATACCTACTTAGTTAATTGTCATAGGAGCATGTTTATCAAAATTATATTTTATTGGATATATATGTAAAAAGTATGCCTCGATATGAAAAATATATAATTTTCTAAATCTCTAGTTACATGTTACTGTAATATAGCCCTAAATTACATAATTAAGACTATGTACCCAAAAACTATGTAAAAACATGATAATGGTGCAATCTTTGTTATTAAAGTGTTGATAAATTGTCTTTCTTTTCTTATTTTGATTCCCAATGCATACCGTGCAGGCAGTATATTAGAAAGTTTAATTTGCATGAAATAAACACGAACTCAAAATATCATAAAATATGGCTGTTTCTTATATTCCAGAGCCATCAGAGCCAACATTTGACTTATCTCAACGCGGGAACCTCGTAGTACAAATAGGGCCGTGGCGGTTCAACAAACATGCGTGTTGGGGGTCCAAGGTTCGCTGGACTTGCATCAAGAAGAAGAACGGTTGTACTGCAGCCATTACTACTGTTGACAATGTCATCGTCAAGACTCTCGGCAAACATAATCATTGAGTATTAAGTTTTTTAAGAACACTGCCAAAGTGGAAAATTGAGATTCTCTTCGATTGAGTCTTTCGTTTTGACTTACAGTAAATCGTAATGTTTTTTTTTAATAATAAATAAGGCCCATCTTAAACATATTATTTAGGTACCTATTTGTAAGGTTTTAACATAGCTGTTAAGCATAGTGGCCTGTATTGGAAACCGCCATGTAGTTAATTTTAGAGTTAACTAGCTGTGCCCAGCGGTTTCACCCGCTGAGGTTTAGGGGTATGAAAAATAGATGTTAGCCGATTCTCAGACCTACCCAATATGTACCCAAAATTTCATAAGAATCGGTCAAGCCGTTTCGGAGGAGTACGGTAACTAACATTGTGACACGGAAATTTTATATATTAGATATATTTATTTTAAAATACGTGTTTATACACGCAATAATAATGAAATATTTAAGAGTTTTAGTAGTAAGTAAAATATTATAAGTATTTGGGTAGGTATTCAGTTCTGTTGTAGGTATGTGCTGTTGTAGGTATTGGGATTAAATAAATAGCTTATAGATGTATTGTCGACTTTATGTAGGTTTTCTTTAGCGGTAAATAGTCATCCTAAAATTCCTGTAATGATATGAATAATTATTGGTGTTTTAGCAGCAAAGGCATTTTCAAATTCTATTTAATGGCTTTGTATATTCTTTATTTATTAATAAAGCTCGTGCTGTCAGTAATTATCAGTTTAATATTAAAAAAGCTAATAAAGTGTTAACAAAAAGTTGTCTGTCGTTATCTGAATTGTTATCGTTAATATTTTCAGTTTTTATATGAATGTAAATAAAACAATTAAAATACAGCTTTCCTGGTTTTCGTTGAATAAATAAATTACACAGCACATAGTACCTTTTGCGTATTATAAATTGTTAGCATAAATACAGAGTTGACGTTTTGTAACTAAATGTAAAACGTTTCATTGTAATGTTAGTAAATATTTATTCTATTTTGAAATTGTTTCTTTTATTTGGCCGGTCGTCCTATTTTCCTCTTAGCTTTTTTAAAAGACGATTTTCTTTACGGTAACTAACTGGCGATTACTTACAACAATTTTGGCATTCATATCCAGTGAACAACAGTAATTTTTCTTTAGTGGACAGCAGTCATTTTCTGTCATATATTTTGATAGCTGTCAAACGTAGATTGAATACTAATTCAAAATATAATAAAAGATACTAATTCTGTCGTTCTTATTTGTTGGCATCCCGTACTCACCAGCGATTGTCTACACGTCCTCAGTGCACGAGCACGCGGCTAGCGCTGCATTTACTTGTAAATGATGAATTGGTAATAATAATAAATTATCAGCAAATCAAGTATATTGACTTGGCTCGCGGGGTTGTCGACATGTGGGATGTGGACTCAGCGATCATTGTGCCGATAGTCGTATCTGCCAATGGCTTAATTGCCAAGAGCCTCGACCAACACCTGAGAAGGCTCTCGTTAGGCAGCTGGATCAAGGGCTTGATACAGAAAGCGGTACTCCTGGACACGGCTCGTATTGTTAGGAGGTTCCTTTCTCTGGAGCCCTGACCGCCGGTAGCTTGGATCCTGTTCCCGATACCGGTGGGCTACTATTTTTAAATGTTTTTTTTATGCTTTTTTCAGAAATATTTAAAAATGTAATTATATGTAAGAAAAATAAATAAATGAACTATAACAAATTATCATATTTGTAAAATATTATGGTATTTAACTTCTACTTAACTGGCTGTAAATATTTAATTTAATAATTTACCCGGTATTAAAACAATGATTATTTTCAGATCTGAACCCTGTTTTTGCACAATCTCAGCGAGGTAACCCGGTCATCATGATCGGTCAGTACCGGTTTAACCGAGTTAATAAACGCGGTAACACAACAAGATGGGTGTGCGTCAAAGCTAAATCTGGCTGCAGAGCGTCACTGCACACCGTAGACAACGCCATCGTGCGAGTGTGGGGCTCCCATAACCCGCTGGCTCATACTACTGCTAATAGATTCTAGTACAGAATATGTCTCAAACGAGGATGCGGACCCTAGATTATTAAGACATGACTCATTTAGAATTTTAAAAGCGTAATGCGTTGCTCTACGTAGAGATAGGCATTTTTCATATTTCAAAACTGTAGACGAGAGATTTCTTCAATAAAATCAGCGGTCACTTTGCAAAAAATTGTTTTATGTTAATTTATGTTGTTGACGTAATTTGAGACTAATTAAATAATTTTGTGGTTCTAAATACTCAGATCACTATGATACTTGGAGTATATGGATACGTTCAAACTAAGCTATGCTTATCATTGATCGTTCCTATGAACTAAGAACATTTGATCTCGGATTACAGATAAAATTCAATAAAGATAGAATATAATATTTGCAAACGTACTGGGAAGGGTATTTAAGGTTATCGGTTTTTACCAAGACTTTTAAATAACCCTTTAAGACAGAGCTGAGAGCTTTCTGGATTAGGTTAAGTCAATCGTTTGTTATTATAGTAACGATTACAGGCAAGGTGGCATGGCTTTTCTACATTCCCAGAAGTTGCATCGAATCAATGAAATTAATTATGACAAAAGGTGCTTTCTTATATGTGTAGTTAGTTACAAAAGTTTACTTGATGCAGCTTATACTTATTTTTTAGTGGACGAAATCAAATGAATTTTTATGATTGAAATTTAAAAAAGTTTCAGTATTTTATTATATTTCAGGGTGTGTTTTAGTAAATATGTGTTATTAAATAGTTTTAAGATGAATTTGTAGCATCAACTATCTTAAGTAGTAGGTATAAACTCTCGCACTAACTTAACATAAATATGACTAATGTTTCGGTGGTGAATAAAATAGAGACTATCTTATTCAGTATTAAATCATGAGTAATGTTTTAACAATAGTTCACTACTTAATTTAAGATTACACGTTTATCATTTTTAGACTCTTGTTTCATTAAATCCACAGTCTCACTTTCCAACGAAAATCTACAAATATCTGGCTGAAACATTTGTTTGTCTATTAGTTTGGTAAGCTCTGTAGCCGAAACTGTTTGATAATTTTTAATAAATGAGGTATATTTTGTATGTTAATTTGTTAGTTCATTCATTTTATGTGTTTGTAGTGCAAGTGATTACCTCAAACAGGGGTACTCCGATGCTTGTGGTTGATGGCATTCGTTTCTACAAGGAGAAGACTTTTGGGCCAAAGGTGCGCGATGGCAGTACGCCTTCAGGCAACATTACAAATGCAAAGCTTTTATAAGAAATATAGACAGACACGTTGTGAACTCTAACCTTAGACATAATCATATCGAATCTTATTAAACACGTACCTCCGTGTGTTCTGTATCATGTTTACTACTGATTTTTCTGACCCTATAATGTTTGAATGCTCACCATTGCGTAATTCACACAAACACATTTGATTTATGTATTCATTTTGCTGATACTAGAAATGTATAGTATTTCATCGGTTATACAATAAATCGTTTTTACTGCGTTTTTAACATGCTTATAAATATTGATAGGAACCTAACTTGATCTCAACATAAACAGGAAGCAGACATAATAGTCCTAGACTCTGCACCTACTATACGTTTTCTCTCTGCGTCACTCTAAAGTAGACTAAGTAGTAGAAAATGCTCAGGCCATGAAGTCCGCCTTTGTACATTGTTTTTCATAACAGTGCATAAAGGTTTAATAAATAAAATAGTCTAATAATCGTCAAGGAATGTTTACAAACTAAGTTTAAACAAAGATATGAAAAAGCGATGGACTCTTCCCAAAATACCACTGCATCTGTTTCATACATTCTGAAAGAGTAGGTAAAACTTTCCTATCAGCTTTTGTTTTCAGCTGCATCTAGTGAAATTGGAAACCGACCAGCAGGGAATAAGCTAGGCAGATTACGAGGTAAGGCTAGAAAGCAGAGGTTTTCACGAGGCTGAAAACAACGATAAATTGGAGTTTTGGCAACAGGAAATTAAACAATAGTGAGGCCTACTAAACATAGCAACGGAATAGTTGTTATGAACTGTTTTGATCATAATCACAGCTAAGAATAAAAACTTTTTAATACCAAAACCAGCCAATAATAGTACAACAACTATTATGTTTAAGTAAGTATTTGAAGCCACGCGTTTTGTAGTTGCTTTGATAGGGTGGTTACTTATCTCACTTTTGTGGTTTAAACCTTTAGTTGCGGTTTTTTTTCTACCTTATTCGACCCATTCAATATATAGCATTTATTTTCATTTGTTTTAGTGTCGAGTTACATATCAAATAAAGGCAACCCAATATTGGTGGTGGAAGGCTTCCGTTTCTACAAGGAAAAGACTCTCGGCTTAAAGATAAGATGGCAATGTGGGCACAGGAGGCGCTTGAGATGTAAGGCATTCATCACGACCATCTGTGGAAGAATTGTGAAGAAAAGTTTTGTTCATAATCATACTTAAGCAATCATGAATAAACATGAATGGCGATGACTAGTTTTAAACATTTCTACCAAATATCCTATTGATACACTTGATATAGTGCCGAACATTCCTTGTGGAGCGTGCTCTTAATCGTAACAACGATCGTCATCGTGTTATTTCATTGCCATTTACTCCAACAACAACTCCTGTCAATGTCATTCAGAGCCAAAAGAACCTTGCAGCACTTATGTAGGTTTGAATTTTTTTCTTGTAGCCTACTTTGTGTGCCACTGCTGGACAAAGGCCTTTCTTCTTCCAAACCTCTCTGTTTTGTACTCACACCGGGGCCCATATAGGACCATGTTCACACGTCAGCACATCAACCTACACAAATCCATTTTAACCTGAGCTCTCTACTACGGTGTGCGATCCGAAGTAGAGAGATCAGGTTATTATGGTTTAGAATAGATTGACCTGCCATCGTGTGTACCACACGACTCTAGCATAGAGCCAAAACTTAAGCTTGGAATTTTGTTGTTCAGTAAGTGACCAATTTGTGTACCATAGTGAGTAACTATTATTAAATATTAAATGTGGATGATTATGAATGTTGGAAATAATAGGCACTTCTAAAATTAAGAATGTGTTTCTTCGAAGTTTCTGGTCAGACAGACAATACTTATTCTGTTGAATTTAGAATAAACTTAAACTGTTTGTAATTAAGTTTTATAATCATTAATGTTACCTGTATAAATAAATGAAGCACTTAGGTAAACATATTTTCTACTTTTATTATAAATGAATTACAAAGAAACGATTGTGTGGATGGATGTTTGTTACATTTTCATTCAAAAACAACTCAACGGATTTATATGTAATTACTGACAACAAAATCGTTTTAAATCAAGGAGATAGAAGGAAAGTCGGTAATTGAGACATAGAATCTATCATTTTAATGCTTTTTATTTAGAACACGGTTTTTATTTGTTAAGGTCATAAGAAATTCGGTGTAATTACTGACAACAAAATTTTCTAAATCAAGAGGACCGTCGGTGTTTAAGACGTACATCATTCTAAAGCTTGTAAAATAGAAATAACTTAGCATTTTCTAAGCGAGTCTTTGAGGAGAGTGATGCAGATGCAAACAAGAACAGGTACTCTGGCGTTAGAAACTGGCGGCCACCGCTTCTACTTGTTCAGGGTTTCTGGCTGCAAGACCAGATGGCAGTGTTCCACCAGAAACTTGACTAACTGTAAGCATACGTCGTCACTATTGCCGGTGATCCTGTAAAGACTTTTCTTCGACATAACCATCCCACACAAAAATACCCTTAAAGAAGCACTAGTTCTTCATGTCATTGCGATATTTAATTTAATGTCCATTGTCGTACTCTTTTGTATTTATCATAACTATTAATAGCAGTAACTGTCGGCTGATGTAAATCAAATCAGTGTATAAAATTATATAATTCATCTCTAAAACAATTTATCTTAATATCCTCTAATCTATCATCAGTATCTCAATAAAAACCTTATACAATTTACTGTTTGTGATTTCAGTGAAAACTTTAGTGACAAATAGAGGAAATGTAATGTTAGAAGTTGGTGGCTATCACTATTACAAGAAAATAGTACGAGGAGTGAAAACAAAATGGACGTGTTCCGCCTACGGGCAGACCAAATGCAAAGCTTTCGTCTGTACCATCGAAGGGGTTATCATCAAGGCTAATTACAACCATAACCATGGGTGAACCAGTGACAACGAATAACAATATGGAAGCAGTTCTTATATTAAATTACCTTGTTCACTACAGAGTTTTCTGTCGAGCAGCCAAATTACCTTTATTTGCGAATGAGGTCGAAAGTATTTTTTTGTCTTTGGTAAATGATTGGAGTGCAATCAGTATTTTGTTGGTACATGCTTGTATTATTAAACAGTAAATTTTCGTTGCATTTATTTGTTTAGTTTGTAATTACCCCGAGATAGATTGTCATGATGCAATACAAAGGAGGGGGACTAAATCGAAGATTATTTGCATAAATTGATAATAATTAAACTTGTTATTTTTTTCAGTGACAAAGTACAGAACAAATAGAGGCACAGTAATGTTGCTGGTTGGAGGGTATCGCTTTTCAAAAGAGAAAATCATGGGATCGAAGATTCGATGGCAGTGTTCCGTGCGATACCGGACGAAGTGTAAAGCGTTTCTCACTACAGTCGACGAACAGATCCTGAAGAGTTGTTTGGAACACAATCATTACGCATAACAGTTGTTTACGGCACTACTATAATACAGGACGGCATAGATCTCATTGGCTTATATTTTGGGTAATGGAAGTATTAATGGGTTTAAACAACTTTTTCAGTGAACCAACTCTGTGCGCCTTGTTAACTTTTAACATCTCTCTCTCTCTCTCTCTCATACTTAAGTAGGTACTAACGCTGTAACAACAATATTGTTTATTTTGAAAGAGTAACCACGGAGATTCTTGCCGGTTCTTCTCCATAGGAAACTCCTTCTCCATAACAAACCGTGCAACTTTTCTCAACGTTTTATAAGTGAGTAGGTCCATGTGAAATAAAAAGATTTTGATTTTGAACTTCTGAAACAGCATACATATTTTTTGTACATTTTTAGTGGTTGAGTTACGTTTTGTATGATAGAGTAAAAAACAATTAATACTAAATTTCAATTTTAAAGTTGTTTGTGTAACCCAAAAATGTTTCAGTTAAAATTTAACCTGTTTAAGGACGTGCCTATGTAACAGCCCAGTTTAGGCGGACACTAGACACGAATAGGAAGGTAGGCACGAATTTGAGTCGTTAAGAAGGCCTAACAATTGTTAGACTTAATGTTGCAGGAACAGTGTTTTTTATACAAATAAGTATAGTATATTTATTAGAGTATATTACCAGCTTTACATTCTTTGTGTCTTTAGTTGACTTCAATGTGATATTAATTAAAGACCAGTAGCTTATAATAATAAATAATATTTTTATACCAGACAATTATACTAGAATAAGAAAGTTATGGGTAGTTTTCTACATTAATATGAAATAAGCATTGATTTTTACACCTGTTTGTACATAAGCATTCGTAAAGAAATAAAAAAATCATAGTGTTCCGACATAAATTGATTTCATTTTAAATTGTTAAGTTTATTATAAAGTTCGGAAAAACACTTACAACGTTTAGAAAACTGTTTGGTAAAGAGATTTTATATCAAGTCAAACCGGCCAAGTGTGAGTAGGACTCGCGCTTCGAAGGTTCCGTACAAAGTTGTGACATAAACGGCTATATCTTTTGAATGCGTGGACTTAAAGAGTTGAATTTTGTCCTTTCTCTGGAGCCCTGACCGCTGGTAGCTTGGACCCTGTTTCCGATACCAGTGGGTTACTATTTTGTGTACTTTCAAATGTTTTTTGTTTCATTTAATAAGGAATATAAAAAAATATGTGTAAAAATGAATAAACGTAGAAAAAAAAGGTTTATTTAACACTATGGTCTATATATTCTACCTATTCTAAAATATTTTAGAATACCAAACCCGAACAATGAACACTTTAGTTGTAACTTCACTAAGTACTAACACGATATTTTTATTCAGTTTTTCAGACAGAAAGGGGAACTTTGCTGATGTACTTGGACGGGTACCGGTTTTCCAAAGACAGCATCGTAGGTTGCAAAACAAGATGGCGCTGCTCCGGCAGGCACCGCACTCACTGCAAGGCCTTTATCATAACGATCGAAGATAACATCATCATCAAGTGTTGTCTCGATCACAACCATGAGAAGACGTTCTTTAGGAAAACCTAATTATCTGATTAAATTTTGTCTCCGGCTTATAATAATGAAGATTATTGAAATATGAATGGTTTACTATAATCCTATATTTTACTATACTGTACGAACGATAACCTATTTTTTATGTACGTAAGAGACCTAATAGAAATATTAGTTAGGGGAGGAGGCCATTTCGTAGGTAGCTAAGTCTAATCACACTATAATGGAGAGAACAAGTTCACTTCGCTAAGGGTACTTTTATTGCGGGTTGTTCAAATGGGCAAAAGGAGAAACAAGGGTGGGTTTTAGTCAATAAAAGTCTGTCAGTCAGGTTAACAGTCAGAATCACGGTCTGACTCTCGTGGATGGCAAAAAAATATAAGTTAACATCCATTTGACACTACTTTGCTATCAAATACAAAAAACCGGCCAAGAGCGTGTCGGGCCACGCTCAGTGTAGGGTTCCGTAGTTTCCCGTCCGTCACAATAAGTGTTCCCACTTATGAGTTTAAAGGTGGAGGAGCGTGCAATGTTGCACGCTCCGCGGCAGGCGCTCCAACAGTTTTTGTACAAAAAAGACAAAAAGTTGTACAAAATACAACTTTTTGTCTTTTTTGTACAAAAACTGTTGTGTCAATCAAGTTCAAAATAATTTTCATAGAAAGTCCTTATAAAGTTCTACTTTTCAGATTTTTTTCATATTTTCTAAACATATGGTTCAAAAGTTAGAGGGGGGGGGACACATTGTTTTTTACTTTTGGAGCGATTATTTCCGAAATTATTAACATTATCAAAAAATGATTTTAGTAAACCCCTATTCATTTTTAAATACCTTTCCAACAATACATCACACGTTAGGGTTGAAATTTAAAAAAAAATCACTTCCCACTTTACATATAGGGTGGCTACCCTAATAAAACATTTTTTTCCAATTTTTATTTTACCACTTTGTCGGCGTGATTGATATACATATTGGTACCAAATTTCAGCTTTCTAGTGCTAACGGTCACAGAGATTAAGCGAGGACGGACGGACGGACGGACGGACAGACAGACATGGCGAAACTATAAGGGTTCCTAGTTGACTACGGAACCCTAAAAAGGTTACTTTCTAAGGTTCGAGAGTACTTATTCGCAACGCAGCAGTTCAAAACTACTTTTTTGTCGCTACCTACTGAAAACACAATAATGAAAAGCAGCTTAGAACATTGTTTTCCACATACATTTAGGTAAGGCTGTAGGTAAGAACTGGGTACGTGTAGTGTTTCTATATAGTATAGTGTTTCGGAAGTGTAAACACCATCTCACGATCATAAGCAGTCAGGGAGTTATCACTAATGTCAACTGTCAGTCAGCATGATGGCAGGAAGTTGGAAGGTAGAAGCTACCCTGGACTGGGGCTTGATGGTATAGTGAGCCTGTGATGTAGTTAGTTAATTGTGTTATCAGTACTTATCAGTCTGTATCTCGCTACAAGCGGATACTACATAATATATGAAACACGTTTTTACACAAGGAGGACACTGGTGGTATACACAAGGATAACAAGGCCCTATAGCCAAACAGCAGACGACAATCGTTATCGCTCAGCAGTCACTAATACATTTTCAACTTTAAACCCTAGCGCATTAAGTTGAAAATCTATTGACGTTTACATATCGTTTTCGTTTGTTTCGTTCGTTATCGCTCAGCAGTCTTTAATAGATTTTCAACTTTATGCGCTAGGGTATAAAGTTGAAAATGCATTAGTGACTGCTGAGCGATAACGATTGTCGTCTGCTGTCGTCTGCTGTTTGGCTATAGGGCCAGGGTTTATTTTATTTACATTTACCCATCGTAAACACTTACCTACATATTATATCAAATACTTGCAGTGAAGGAAATGGTAACACTACGAGGGACAACACAGATGCTGACGGCGGATGGCTTTCGTTTCTCCAAGTCGTACAATAATGGTAAGAAGACAAGATGGCAGTGTACCACAAGGTTTCGTACAAAATGCTCGGCGTTTATAATAACTATTGATGGCATTATTGCAAGGAGCAATTTAATACATAATCATGTGAATTAGGATAAGTTTATACTTACATTTTTTTTTTCGAAAAGAAAGTAATTTCACTTTGTTATTTGACGATTTGTTTCTTCATTTATTGTTCTAATTTTACTATTTAAGTTAGAATTTACTTTACTAAAGCATTTTGATGAAAAATATCGTTTTCAAAGTATCGATTTCAAGGCCCAGTTTCGTTGACCAACAATGTCATCGTATGGATTACTTATTTAAGTAAATCGAAGCCACTAACTTCTATTCATTCATCCATCTCTGTTGTTTATTTTTCGTATCCCAATCAAATGTTAGATTATCTTCCTTTTAGTAATATTTGAATAAATGCCAATGGATAGTAATTTTGGTTATGATCTTCTCAATTCAATCAACGACCTTTCCTTTACTGCTTCACTAAAAATAGATAGATGGTACATTGACGCACGAGAACGTTTTTTAAGTTTTTTTTTTAATTTCAGTTGAATGGACACGGAACAGGTGCGGTTATCCGATGGTGAAAATAGGAAGATACACATTTAACAGGTCTAGGACCTGTACTAACAAAATTCGTTGGGCATGTTCACAAAAGTTCCAAACTAAATGCACAGCGTTCGTCACAACCGTCGACAATCTAGTTATAAGGAGTTATTTAAAGCATAATCATTGAATTTATTAATGTTTCAATCCTGGTGATGGTATTTATTCAATTCTTTAACAGTATCCTCGAGTATCTTAAGCTACCATTTAATGTTCCTGACTGTCGAAAATACTCTATTAAAGGTATTTACACACTAAGTACTTAGTTTTAATTAATCGTCCCTATTTGTAGCTAGTAAATATTGAGATTAGAATTGAGATTATTAAAAATATTTGTGTATTATATTACAGTATAAAAAATAACTCATGTGCTGAAGACCTTTTTCAAACATAGTCATTGAATCATTTAATTGTGTCCTGCATTAAATATTTCTAAAACTGGCTTCTTTTTATCGTTTACCTACTTAAATTTTCTTACGTTTACCTTTTTATTCATTGCATGAATGCTAAAAAACAACTAAATAAACAAACAAAATTTTTTGCTAGTGGTTGATTAAAATGCGAGAGATTTCAAAGATGGTTTTCAATTTTATTTTAGTTGAATGGATACATAACAGATGCGGTAACCCAATGGTGAAAATAGGAAGGTACAAATTTAGCAAGTCTAAGACCTGTACGAACACAATCCGTTGGGCATGTTCAAGAAAGACCCGAACTAAATGCAAGGCGTTCGTCACAACTGTCGACAATTTAGTAATAAAAAGTTATTTGACGCATAACCATTGAAATAAACACGATGTAACCCTGATAGTTGTTCATCATTTCTTTATCAACATTTAACACCAATTTCATTATATACCTATAGAAAATCGAGTTATAACTCCTCATTATTTCGCCAGTCCACAGAATACTGAGTGATCGGAAAACGGAGCTCCTGGTCGCGAACGGATTTCGCTTTGCTCGCTCCGGGGTCATTCGACGGAACGGCCATGTCCAATGGCAGTGCACCACGAAGACCAGAACCAAGTGCAGAGCCAGAATCACTACCCTCGGGGAAAATGTAATCAGGTCTAATTTAAACCACAACCATTTTTAACTTGCTAAATGGCTGGACAATATTGGTCAATCTGTAAGTGAAACTATTTTGTGTCCAATTGACATTGGCCTACTCCTTCAAAATCATTTCAGTTAATCCATTTCATGGTTCAAACATGGCGGAATCTGCTTGTTGTTATCTAAACCACAAATCTTATACCATGTGCAGGCGGCTTCCGATCGTAAAATGTATCTATAAAGTCGAATATTCGCAGTAACAGACTACAGTGCCAGTTCTGGATTCTATGTAACTCTATGGCAACATTACAACGGGCGACGATGTCGCCATCAATTGAATCGTTTATATCGAGTTATTTTGAAAGCAGTAGTCGGTGCAGTCTATCACTGCGATTTTGGAATTGTAAGTTTAACCTTTATATTGTATATTGTGTCTAGCTATCATTTTGACCGGGGCATGTTATACTTATTAATCGTTCCGAGGCCAGTAAAATGGACCCGGTCGTCAGCATTGAGGGATTGATAATAATGAAAATGTGTCAACTAATGAAACGGGTTAGGTTTACGAGGTAATGTTTCTCCTTTGGTCTGTGATATCATGATAATTTTACTCTACAAGATTATGATGTTTCTGTAACAAAATCAATTGTTTGCTGTAGAACACGAAAACATTTAAAAGTTGGTAATTTTAAGAATTATTTAGTATTTAAAAACAATGAATTATTGTTGGTATTGGGTTACCTTTATACTTAAATATTTTGTACATTAAATATTTCATTATATTCTCTGTTTCATTTTCCTAATTATCCAATCTTTTCTACAAACAACACGTGGATTATAAAAAGTGAAGAGCAGTTCACTTTTTAAAATCCACGTGTTGATTGTATGCTCTGCTAAAGCAGCATTTCTTAAATGTCATTCCATTGTGGGAAATAGGCAGACCTATACAGGGTGTCGTACGCCGTCACTTTTCTACACAACAATCCAATCAATGTTATTAGACGTCATGGTAACCCAACGCATAGGTATTTATTGAGGTTGTTTTATTCGCAGTACCTGTGTTCAGTGAAAGTCGATTTGGGAATCCTGTAATAGAGTTAGGACCTTATCGGTTTACGCGATCAACCGTATCTACGTGCGGCCGTCGGCGGCGCAGGACGTGTTCCAAGATAGCGTCGGGCTGTCGGGCCGCACTCATTACTCTCGATGACGTCATCGTCAAGACAACTAATGAGCATCAGCATTAGATGACATTTCAAGTTTCTAGTTCTAAGTTGGTTGGCTAGTTTTTAGTTCGAATTCATTCAATCTGTTTGTTTTGGTTATATTATCCTAACTGGTTATTTTTTGGTTACTTTCTTAAATTTTGAACATTGCATTGTTTGTGTATTTTATTTTTGATTTATCTAGTTGCATGACATCTTGGTATAATTGATGCTTTAGAGTTCAATGTAATAGAGTTCTTAAGTAGTAGGTCCTTAAATCATCGTGTATGATTTGTAAATGCAATAGATTGGAATCGACCTACCTAACACTGGTTGAATTTCCCACTTAGTGAAAGAATTTGATTTTAACTGCACTCGAAATTTCATTACATTTTAATTAATTCCTTTTATATAACGGTGTTTTATTTTTATTTACGGTAAATTGTATGGAAAATCACTGAAGATCGTCACTGATTCAGTTACTGATCGTCACTGAATTAGTGACGATCGCATGAAAATATTTTAAATTTCCAAAATGTCACATGTTATTCTTTCCACCATATCTGTTTATTTTTTGTTTGTTTCCCTCTCCTAACTTGCGGTGTTCGGTTGTGATTTCTTTCAGTGCCAGTGTTCGGCAAGAGCCGGTTCGGCAAGCCAATGATCCTGGTGGGCACACACAAGTTCTGGGCACACGGGGCATCCAAAGGAACTGGTCAGCGTTGGTACTGTAGCTGGAAGAAATGCAAGGCAACGCTCTTCACCAAACACGATGTTATCGTCAAAACTGCCGGGGAACATATTCATCCTTGACGATGTATAATTCCACAGCAGTTTATAAAAAAACATTCGAAACGTCATAACGTTTTTTTCACGTCGAGGTTATCGAGAAAATTCCTAATTATTTTTTGTTAATACATGCAATGCATTAGTAAACCATAGTATTTACGTTCTAATGAAGTATATTCAACCACAAAGACTAACGTTCTCATAACATTCCATCCAATATTGACACTGTGCGAAAACGACGTTTTTAGCACTAGTAAATAAATCCAGTCTTTGAGTACTGGGAATAAGTATAAATATAAAGTTTATGAATGTTCAAAAACTGAGGGCTGTTATTTCAGTAAATAATTAAAAGATTGTTTGCTGAACTAACAGCCCTCAGCTTGTTGTGTGTGGCTTAACTTGTCGCAATAAAATGCTGCTCATCATTATGTCAAGTTACCTGTTTACGCATTGTGCATGGATGCCTATGTACTAATAGTTGTCAGATTAGGTTTATATCTTTTTTTTTCCACATTTCAGTAGGTCTTAGTCACGGATTACATGGTGCATAGTTTGACCCCGTGTTGTTAGTTTTGTAGTTATTGCTCGGGATCAGGGGAAGTTTTGTTGTTTGCAATATTCATATTTTTTTTTTTTATATAGCGGACAGAACCAATTTGAAAAGTTTTGGATTTTATTAGTGAAATTATTTCAAAATAATAGTAAGTACAGATCCTTTGGTAAGCAATCAGTAACTAAGAAATATAAATAGCTTTTTTGCAGCATGTTCAGCAGAGGTTTGCTAGCCTGTTGAACGGTTCTTGGCTCCGTTTTAATCTTAGTTTGTACACAAATTATTTATTTGAGTACATACCTTTACCCATTAAAGCCATACTTTTGCATTAAGTTAATTTAAACGTTATATATAATATGTTGCATGTGCTTCATTCTTTATGATAGGGGGACTAGATTAGGAACGTGTGGCCTTACATAACTTATCAAATTGTGAAGTCTATTATATTTTTTTATTTGACTTAAGGAACGTATTTTAAGTTATAGTTATTTTAATAATGAACGGTTCGAACTAATTCCTTTGGATTGAAATGTGTAGATGAAAATCAAAGCCTAAGAACCGTGAATTGTTGCCATTGCATATTTATATTTTGCTTTATTGAGAAGTTCCATTAAGATTAAGTCATTTTTTATGCACTACATAACGTCGATGTTAGTTATTGTTGACCAAACTATACTGTTGTTTTTTGAAAGACTTTGATTTGTTTCACTGATGTTATAAGAAGGTGTTAATAGAAGTTTATTAGAGTTGTTTTTTGTGAATGCATAGTTAATACAATCCATTTGGAATAAGTTTACTCACGTTTTTTTTCTTATATAAGTAGTAGTTTTCTAGTGACGAGAGATAGCTCACCTGTATCAAGTTATTTATGTATCAGATATGCTTTTGTTTCCTAAGGTGTATCTTTCACGACGTCACAACGGGGAGCGAAGTTACTCTGCTATAAGTCTTACCGCTTCTCGAAGCACATGTCCAGCAAACATCCGATGACCAGGTGGTACTGTGTGAAGGCTCCGTCGGGGTGTAAGTGCACCATCGTCCTCTATTACAACCAGGTTATTAAAACTCTGCATTATCATAACCACCCGTAGAGACGGCATCAGATGTAATAAAAACAATAAAGGACGATGAATATTAACTATTTCAAATTACTTACCAAGGTATTCAGTGTAATTTAAACAACTCTCAAAAGAAAGATTTTCGGGTATTTGTGAAACTGAAATCTGACCAATTTTGTTTGAATGTATATGTTACGGGCAACGTGATTAACTGGACATTATTAATTATGATCGGCCATTATTAATAATGCCCAAGAGCGACGGGCAAAGTGATTAATTTATCACTTTGACCGGCCATTTATATATATTTTTGTTTTAATTGTAAAAGTTATTAAAAGTAATATAACAGTGCAGAAGTTGTTGAACAATTACATATTAAAATTCTAAAAATAAAAGTTGAATTATCCTCTATATCATACTCTAAATTTATAATTTAAACCGTAATTTATCAAATACGCTTTTTTACATGACTCTTTTTGGGAGCTTTACAGAAATACACAATTGATATCCTAAAGCATAAACATGGCGTTTATAATCATCATTATTTTTCAGAACTAAAGTTCACTACCTCTCAACGAGGATTTCCGCTGCTCCTCATGGGAGAGCATCGGTTCAACAAATGGGCCGGAAGCAAGGAGCCCAAGATCCACTGGGTTTGTGCCAGGAGAGTCGCGAGCAAGTGCCGAGCGAAAGTAACCACTATCGACTACCAAGTTGTTAAGGCCATGACTGAGCATAATCACAATTGAACACTGTTTGTAAAACAAGGACTGATAAAAGACAACATCTAAATGTGCGTAGATCTCATAGGCTTTAATTGTCTTTGCGTATTAAATATCACAATAAAACAACTATTTTTAATGCTATTAAATTATTACTTGATTGATTTTTTTTTTGTTTTGAGATTGCATTCCCTGTGAATTACTGCTATCATATATAAAGAAATATTATAAAAGCGAAAGTGAGTTTGTTTGTTTGTTACCTCTTCACGCCTATACGGCTAAACCGATGTTGATGAATTTGGTACAGAGATAGTTGGGACCCTGGAGACGGACATATGCTACTTTTTTTTAAAAAAAGAATGAGAATTGAGGGAGAAAGAGGGAAGAAAAGAGAAAACTTAGCTTTGCTATTACAATAAATAAGGCGCAAGTGCAAAAACTACAGGTAGCAGGTACCTGCAAATCAGGAAAGGGGAACTGTGTTACCCCGAATTTAACGCGAGCGAAGCCGCGGGCAAAAGCTAGTGATAAATAAAGATTTTGTATCTCAACAAGGTCATTATGACATAGATGGTGCTGTAGTACATTTAGCTTAGAGCTGTTTGTAGTGCCGCTAAAATGTCTTCTGAGTTTTACACTATGTTTTCATTTAAGTTTTTTTTCAGAGACAGAAGAGTTTGGCGTTTCAAGGTATGGGAGACGAAAACGGAAGGAAGAGGTATGATATGTTAACTCTTCACTACAACTGTTTTTTATTTCTTGCTTTCAGGTTTGGTGTTTTTACAATCAAGATTTGGGAATCCTGTCATAGAGTACGATGGGTATCGATACAACAAGCGAAGGAGCGGCAAGGGTCCCAAAGAGAGCTGGATCTGCGTGAAGGTCTCCTACGGTTGCAAAGCCAGGATCTTCACAGTCGACAACGAGATTTATAAAATTGTACATCACCATAACCATGGCCGTACTGCTACGTCCTTTTAACATTAGTTTCCTCTATTTTTTTGTGGGTGAGTATATATTTTTTAATCGTAAGTGTATTTGTTCGAGCTTATCTGGTCTAATAGTGAAAAGACCGCTCAGCTATACCCTTTTAGCAAGTTAATATTGATGAAGGCGCAGCCTTCATCAATATTTTAACTTGCTTAATGCTTAATTGTTTCCCCGGCCAAAATAGAAGGGGTCTTAAAGTTAGAAATGGTATTTGTCTTTTATTCTACGCTAGCTAGTTACGTTTTAAAAAATCTGCGTAGCCAAATGAAGATCGTACGCCGTAGATTTCCCGTACCAGGTTTTGTATCAAATTCAAAGCATTTATTTCAATCAGACCATCACAGGCACTTTGAAATGTCAAGAAACAAAAAAATGATGCTACAAGACACGATGCAAAATAACTTCTGAAAGTACTGTAGCTGCCCATTCCAAAGCGTTGATCTCCATGGAAAAGAATGGGCAAGAAACTCCACGGACACTCTTTTAAATCATAATAATTTTACAAGATCATTGTTAAATCAGTCATGTTGAGATTACACAAATATGTGAGAACGATATAGTTAGACCTGCACATTAAAAGCGTCCAGAGTAAAAACAAAAATGGCAATAATATATATTTAATAAAATAAACCGTGGCAGCTAAGCGCCCGTTCACAAACATGGCGCATGGATCAGCCCCATTCAGCTCAACCATTTTGAAGGGAACTAAATGACCCGACACTACCGCCAACACAGCGAGACATTTAAGTGAGCATGACATTCTCTCAAACACCAGGGCATCGTCAAGTCAATGCTAGTACATAACACTCACATATAGGCTTTACAATTATACAATTCTAGGAAATTGGTTCTGCACTATGCAAATATAGTCTTACAATCTACAGCAGCTTTCACAATGACAGATGCTAATCAATGAGTTTACCGCTATGGTTCTGGCTTTAAATTTCGTCTCATTTAGTTTTAGTATGTGTCCCCACATTATATTGTACACATGGTATTTTATTGTAACATTTTAAACAGTACCCTATAAAAGATGAGTTATGAGCTATCCAGAAACCTGGCTGAACTAATTGGTCCCTAATTCTAGTATTAGTCTTGTGTTTGTCACTTCTTTTACTAAATAAAGCACTTTTTTTGACATACGTGTTACGTGACGTTTTCATAAATATATTGACAAAGTACTGTCATAATGTCAATATACTTAAACTGTTCCCGTAAAGAATCTCGCCTACGAAGGTTATATATGGCTCTGATAGCCTTTTTTCTGCAGAATAAATGTAAACTCGATGACTGCAGCCCGTCTCGAAAGTAAAATACCGTATGACATTATATTATGAAAATAACTAAAATAAACGAGCCTCTATCGCCGGTATCTACATCAGTAAACTGACGGACGTTTTCTAACAGCATATGCTAAGGTGTCTTTCAAGAGATGTTATATGCGGACCCCATTGTACCCTTGAATCGATTGTTATTCTCAAGAAAACAGTTTTTTCGACGAGTTCTAGTTTCTCTTGATTCAATACTATGTTGCACTCCCTGTTTTTGACATTTCGTAGAGCAAATACACTTAAGTTTTTCCTTTTTAATACTCAATTATACAAAACCACAATTATAATTATATTATAATTAACAGCTGGGGTCGATCTTTAGGTTAAGCCGCGCTTGCTTTGGTCTGTGGATGGGTGACCTTTAGAGTTTCGTCGGAGTCTTGCAGTATGCTAAGCTATTGGTCTCGATATTATTTATGGATCTTTGACAGTCGTGACAGATAGTCAGTGCCCTGAAAGTCTGCCAACTAGTCTTACCAAGGAGTATTGTATTACCCAGTACTAACTGGGTGTGTAAACTATTTTGGTATTCAGTATAGGTAGACTGGAAGCCGACCCTAACATAGTTAAAAAAGGCTAAACAGATGTTGATGTAGATGTTTTTACAGTATTAAACAATATCAATAATATAGTCTACTAAACTATTAGATTGGATTGTGAACAGTAATGAAGTACGCTTTGGGAAATGGGAAATTGACAATTGAATGATATGAATAATCAGCCTTAACATAATAAATTGCTTTTTATTTAAATTTCGAATTATTATAGAAAACTTAAATGTATTCTTTTACAGGACTTATTTTTTAAAAGTAGCGATTTGGGAAACCCTTGGTGATGATTGGTCATCACCGTTTCAATAAATACTATCGTTGTACAGGTCCGAAGGCGCGATGGACCTGTACAAGAGGACAGGGATGTAAGGCTATGGTTGTCACTGTCGGTAACCAGTTGCTTGCTTACAAGAACTACCATAATCAAGAGTGATGTGACGAAAGATGTACAGCAACATTGTTGTATGATATTGTTGTTTGTTAATAACTACCTAAATATTTTTCAAAAGAATGTACTCTTTTCAAAACTGTTTTAAAAGCGAGCGTGTGTGTGTGTGTTCTTGTTACCATTGATCATGTATGTAAATATATTTTTATATTATTGTGTCAAATAATTCGTTTACATAGTTGTGTTCGGAACCTTCGGTTTGACAAATAATGCCTGTAGTAGAAGACTCCGTTCCTCCCTTTTTTTGTTTTTTTTTTTTTTTTTCGTTTGGGAAATCATCCTATGACTTCCCCCGCTCTGGGTGGAGCGGGGGGGCATGTCAGACTTGTACTGACTAAAACCCACCCATGTTCCTTCTATTGCCCTTTACGTTCCGGGGCCGCGGTATCTCTTTCGAACAACCCGCAACCCCGGCAGGCGGAGGCTCTGGCAAGCCCCTCTGCTTTGCTGACTCTCTTTGAGGCGCGCGTGAAACACGAACGCGCCGTCGACACGGCCTGTCGTCAATCGACGGACGGACGGTGAGCTACCCATTGCTCACCATCCACAGGCCCGCATCTACGGTGGCCGGAAGTCGTCTCGCGGCGCCCGGCGCCCTGGGCGTCTCCCGCGGCGGCTGGGTTGGGCAGATGTTCTCTCCCTCAAACGCCCGGCCACCTCCTTCGCTAGCATTACTGCTTCGCAGAAGGTGGTGACCGCTTCCCATTCCCTCTCGCTTCCGTTCCTCCCTATGTTGTTAATTATCACGCTATACCAACATCCGTTCCTCCCTGTTGTTATAGCGTGATAATTAACACAATAATCATAAAATAAAAAATAAATTGAAGTATGTCGACGGCGCGTTAGTGTTCCACGCGCCGTCGCCTCAAATAAATGTCAGCAAAGCAGAGGGGCCTGCGAGGGCCTCCGCCTGCCGGGGTTACAGGTTGTTCGAAAGAGATACCACGGCCCCGGAACGTAAAAGGCAATAGAGGGAACATAGGTGGGTTTTAGTCAGCACAAGTCTGACACTCCCCCCCGTTCCGCCCTGAGCGGGGGAAGTTATTTGATGATTTCCTATCCGCAAAAAAAAGTATAACAAACTATAATCACAAAAAGTACCGAGAGAGTTCTGGTTGTTTAACTAAATAAAATAAATAACTTTTAAATTAGGATATTTGATTTTTGTCTAAGCCCTGCTGAGGTCAGGCTGGTCAATCGGCCCAGTGCGTGTGTTCTTAATTCCGATGTTGCTGATCATTTATTTGCTCATGTTAAAAAAATACCTTGTTTTTTAATGCTTATATAGTTATAAAATAATGCCTTTCTATTTTTCAGCACCGTTATAGCTTGAATTTTCATTTCAGAGCGAATACAGTTTGGCGTTTCAAGGTATGGAAAACCGGTTATTAATATGGGACAGTATAGATACAACCAGCACCCTCGAACTAGTGGCTCGAGGGCCTGGTGGTACTGTGTGAAGGCGAGGTCCAGCGGCTGCCCTGCCTCACTAATTACCATTGACGACGTTATAATAGCGGTTAAACATGACCACACTCATTGATTTTTGTTCCATGTCAGATCGAACCATTCGATGACTGTGTAGTACGCGGTTCAATCGGAGTTACCTTTGAACTACCGAGTTATCTGACGGATTATATTTACGGATGAAATCAATATAGCAATTTGTTCGGATAGTAATAAGATTTTTGTACAGCGTTAAATAGTATCATGAAATGGGTTACTTAAAAATATAAAAGTTTACAACTGTCTATTTGCGGTTTTATTAGCCAAGGGTTGTGTCAGTTTCCAAAACTATGATGAAGGTGATTTTAAACATTATTTAAATAGAGATAAGTAAATCCAAAGAAGAGTACCCTGACTTTGGGGTTTGGCATTTGTAGTTTAGGAGATCTAAGATTTTTAAGTTTGATTACACACTAGAAAATTGAAATTTTCTTTTTTCTAGTGCTATTTTTCACAACGTTCATTGCCGTTTTAATAAATACTCACATTGTAAAGGTCCGAAGGTGCGATGGATCTGTACAAGAGGACGAGGATGTAAGGCGACGTTTACCACTTTCGATAACAACTTGCTTGCATAAAGGAACTGCCATAATCATGAGTGATGTGACGAAAGAGAGAGCAAGACATTGATTATTAAATAAGCTATAATCGACGGCTTGAAAGAAGCAGGACATAATATTCTTCTACACCTCATCTTGTTTTGAGTAAAAAAAAAAAAGAGTTTTTGTGTCAAAATGAAATGTATAAGTACCTATATAAAGGTACTCCACGGTTTTTGTTTTTTGTGACAACGCTTGTCATTGCTTTGCAGTATGGACACAATACTTTCGGAATAAACCTATGTCTTAAGCCGGCTTCTCACTGCGCGTGTTGACCCGCGCCACGCCGCGCCGGCACGCGCCTCGCGCAGTGTGAAGAGCTTGGCGCGGGCAGGCGCGGCGTGGCGCGACCTATCCGCTAAAAGTCGGTAACTTCAAAGGCGCGGCGCGGGCTCGCGCGTGTCGGCGCGGGCGCGCGCGGCGCGGCGCGGCGTGTACCTACCCAGACAGACGAACACGATTGAACTCGTTCATTTCATTTTGACTCGTCCTACGTTGAGGTACTGTGGTATGGAGTGGCCGAATGAAACGATTGGCGAATTTTTAACTTTGTATGAAGGCGAACCCTCTCTGTGGAATTCGAAAAATGCGGAGCATAAAAACAAAAACGACCAGCATGATGCCTGGCTGCGAATTAAACAGAATTTAAAAGGTGGTACCATACCGTTACAAGAAATTAAAAAGAAAAGGGATTCTTTAATGGGAACCTATAGAAAATTAAGAAGTAAAGTTTGCCAATCAATAAAGTCTGGCAGCGGTGCTGATGAAATCTATAAGCCTGACTGGCCATTTTATAATGTGATGGCCCAATTTTTGAATGATGTGTATAATCCAAAAAAAACGAAGGATTCTGAGGTAAGTACTTTATTTACTTAAAAAATTAATAATTATTTTGCCAGGCAACCGCACCGTTTGTTATAAAATATTCTGCAAACTGGTCTCTTATATTCTTGGCGGAAAGAGGTGCTCTTCTTGGCCGATTTTGGAGTGGTAGTAGGGAAGCAACTCCATTTTGGTCATCACGCCAAGAACCGGGCTGAATCTCGCCATCATCATTTTCGGTATCAAAGGATCCAGGAGGGGTATATATAAGTCTAGACCTTTTAGACCGTCTCAAAAAATTGTGTAACAATGCACATGTCATCACAATATCAGTTACAATATCTGGTTGTAAAAGCATGGGTTTTCTTAGTACTCTAAACACCGCAGACATAATGCCAAAGACATTTTCAACAATCCTTCGAGCTCGTGAAAGGCGGTAATTAAACACGCGTTCTTTAGATCCCTTATTATGAGTTCCTGCGTATGGTTTCATCATATTTTCCGTTAGAGCAAATGCACTGTCTGCAACAAATACGTAAGGTAGAGGTGTTACTTTCAGCGGTAAGCAGTCTGGCGGTGGAAAACCCAATTCCTTTCTACAGATTTGTTTATATAAGTTGGTGTTTCTGAATACACCACCATCGCTTATTCGGCCCTGGCACCCACAATCCACAAAAATAAAATTGTAATCCGCGTCGACTAAAGCCATTAATACAACACTGAATGTTTTGTGATAGTTGATAAACTCAGATCCACTATGAATAGGACTTTGTATTAGCACATGTTTTCCGTCGATAGCTCCTAAGCAGTGAGGAAAATTCCAAGTTCTGCGGAATCCTTTCTCTATCCTTAACCAGTCAGATGATGTCCGTGGCAGCTAAAACAAATAAAAATATTGTAAATTATCATGAATATTTCTTATTTTTAGGTCACTGACGACATAGAAGAAATAGAAGATAACCGTGATTTAGATGCCTCTGAAGATAGTAAACAGGATGATGAAGAATCAGTTCAATTTAAAAGACCAAAACCTCTTCCTAAAAAACGTGCTAAAAATATTGATATAGAAAATAAAATGAACGAAGCATACGACTATTTAAAACAAATGACTCAAAAACCCCAAATCCCGCAAGATGAATGTTCATTATACACACAATTATTGTGCAAAAAATTGAGAGGCTTACAAGAAAATACACGTGAAATAGCGATGTTGGAAATTGATAGATTGATTTTCAATCTGAAGCAAAAAGAACTATCGTCAAACCCACATGCACAAATACTAATCAACCCACCACAGCCCACGAATTTTGGACATTCCGGCAATCTCTACTATCAGCCATCCACATCCTACCATCCATATCCTTCTCCACAGCAATCCCCAAATTTTCGTCCATCGCCTTCTTCACAGCCATCCCCAACCTATCATCCATCGCCTTCTCCACAGCCATCCCCAACCTATCATCCATCGCCTTCTTCACAGCCATCCCCAAACTATCATCCATCGCCTTCTCCACAGCCATCCCCAACCTATCATCCATCGCCTTCTCCACAGCCATCCCCAACCTATCATCCATCGCCTTCTTCACAGCCATCCCCAAACTATCATCCAACGCCTTCTCCACAGCCATCCCCAACCTATCATTCATTATCTTCTCCACAGCCATCCCCAACCTATCATTCATTATCTTCTCCACAGCCATCCCCAACCTATCATTCATTATCTTCACCACAGCCATCCCCAAACTATCCATCTCCACAGCTGTCGCAAGTCGAAACATCAGCTTCGCAAAGTCTATTAAAAGATTTCTATGAAGAGGAGGGTAGTAATTTAGTTTAAATGGATGATGTCAATTTCTATTTGTTTACGATTTAAAAAAATAAATGCTTAATTCTACTACTTACTTTTATTTCTTGTGATAGTTCTTTTATCAATGCTTTACAAACGTCCGTGACACAACTTGAAACTGTTTGGATAGATACTTTGAAAAGATATGAAAGGCTTGTGTAACTATCTCCGGTTGCTAAAAATCTGAGAGCAATTGCAAACCGTTCTTGTACTGGAATACATTTTCTCATATGGGTATCTTGTTTTGCAATTATAGGGCCTATTTTATTCATTAGATATTCGTAATCTTCTGGTGACATTCTACAGAAGTTCTCAAATTTTCTGCTCGGTTCTTTAACAAAATCCGATAGCATATCTGATCCATTGTATCTGAAACAAAAATACAATAATTTTTACTAAATTTTCCGGCAGCAAAGTTTCATTTTAAAACGCGCCAAACTTACCAATAGATACCATCAAATATATTGATAGGTTTCTTAAAAATTACGTACCTATGTAATTATCTTAAAATACAAACAATGATTACCTTGACCGGCTCTTATTGAACGTTGACATCCACCAGCGTCTCCTCTTCTTCTTTTTGTTAATTTTATTAAGTAAACGATATCCACAAAATAAGACAAAAACGGCTGATGCAACAGCCATGCCTTCTTCTTCAGTGGCATTGCTCCATGGCTGGAGGTGGCAATTCGACTCACAAGACATAGTGCGCTGCGCTAAACAGACTGAATCAAACTGAGGTGTAAAGCCAGAAGGCACGCGCCGCGACGCGCCGCACAAACGGGTGGCGCGGCGTGTCGCGTGGCGTTTTCTTGCGCGTGGAGCGGCGCGACGCGTAGTAGCACGCGTAGTGAGAAGCCACCTTTAGTGGTCCAAATTTTTTGTTTTAATTTTGAAACTTCTCTCGTTTCCCTTTCTCTGCCTGCCTGCAGTATGGACACATAATGTGCACTGCAGCACTGCTGAAGACAACTCGGCCAACCGGCTCAGTTCAGGTTCGTGATTATCAGACATGATGAATTATTAGTTGTAGGTAGTGGTTCCATTGCAATGTTTTATACTGAATTTTCTTGATGTCAGTTTATTTTAATTTTACTGAAAAATCACCAGCAAATAGTACCAATGTTGATGGACAGACAATATGGCACTTGTGTGTCTTAGTAATTATTTTACATAGAGGATATAATTATTTTTGTCTTTTTCAGAAAAGGTTGTGTTTATTACATCGAAGCGGGGAAACCAGATGATCCAGTACAATAATCACAACTTTAGCTTCAACAAGGCCACTCTAGGAGACAAGCCGAGGAAGAGATGGGTGTGTACGCGATGGGCACACGGCTGTCGGGCTGCCATCACTACCTTCGAAGACTACATCGTTAAGATAGGAAACGAGCATTCTCATTAAAGACCACAATACAGTGGTGATTGAAATAGTGTCCACTTGTGTTGATACTATAGTATATGTAGGTACAGACGCCAGCAGGTCAAGCTACCCGTAACTGTAAATTTTTCCCAATGAACCTTGAACCTAATACTTTAGAAATAAAGTCGAAAATCTATCAAAGAAATCTGACAGATTGTAATAGCTTGATGTGCAGGCGTCTGTGGGTACCTCCGGCGCGTTTGTGGGTCCTTGATACATGACATTATTCCTGCCGTCTATGGAAATAAAATAACATGCAAATATCTTGATTTTGTTTGGATAAACACAACCATCACGCTCTGGAAGGTAGATCTGGAAGCAATACGGCAAAACGCCAGCAATCTGTCTGAGATCGCACCGGAGAACAATCTCATGGTGGCATGGAGAGTGGCAAAAAGTCCCCTCTTCGAGGAGTGGCTAGAGTGGTGCCACGGCGTCCTTTCCTACTGCCGGACACAGGTCCTTACCGCACAAGTTTAGTTGGGGAGGTTCCTGTATGTAATCGGGCGAGAGGAAGGGCCCGATCACCATTGTGACGATCGCCGAGAGGACACGCTGGCGCACACCGTGGTGGTCTGCCCCATTTGTTCGGTCATTAGATAATTAAATTAAATCGGTTATTAGATATTTTAATTAATTTAAAACATATTTAAAGCTTTTCTTCAAATCAACGATTAGATGAATTTGATTGGTATAAATATCTGTTTCTGTGTTAGTATTAAACAGTTATATTTATCTAACTTATAGTCCTACTTTTCTAGCATAGCAGAACCAATTTCTTATGTTGTTTTATTTCTGTTATTACCAGAGCCGGTGTTCATTTTATCGAAAAGAGGAAATAATATGTTATCCTACAAAGGGAATCGATATAGTCTGAAGGATCTAAAATCAGACATCAGACAAGTATGGAGGTGCACTAAATGGTGCAAAGGATGCCGAGCCAGAATCATCACTTTGTATGGAGCCACGCATTCTATTAATGATAAACATAACCACTAAATATTATATTCATAATGTTAAAAATATAGAGTGCCTTATTTTGTAACATGTTTAAGTGCCTTATATTACATATTATATTTTATACTTTTAGCTAAATAATATTTTTTTTATTACTTATATTTTATAAGACAAAAATATAAAACTAATTTACTATAACTATTTTTTTATTGACAGAATAAGTGGGTGTAGAAAACTTAACTGCCTTTTATAACATAGCTCAACTATATTGGGGTCGGCTTTCAGTCTTACCGAATTCAGCTGAATATCAGTATTCATAACATGATCTGTTCTATGATAATACCGACTTAAGAACGCAAGCTCGCCTTATTTCTTGTTTTATTTTCCTTTATGTGGCCATTAGATGAAACATTCAAAATGCTATTTATGAAAATCTGTAAGTTCCCAAATTAACAACAAAAATACATTTTAGTGTTTAATTTTTACAGAACAAGTACGATTCGAGAGGTCCAGGCAAGGTCGGCCTGTTGCAGTGTACTCCGGATATCGATTCAGTAAGCAGATTACTTATAACGACAAAACGTGGTGGAAATGTAGCAAGAAGAACTTCGGATGTAAGGCCACCCTCGTGCTTTGGGAAAAACAAATAATTAAGAAACTCAATGAACATAATCACCCGAGTGAGCTCGAATAAGGGCTAATATATATAATATTTGGCTTATAATAACTTATAACTAAGAATATTCATATAATGTTATAATATTATTAATATAATTATACTAGCTTCCATCCGCGACTTCGTTCGTGAGGCATAGTTACTTTGGGCTAACGCTAACTTTAACCACGTGATGATCGAAAAAATTATATCTTTCTATCCCCTTTTCTTCCCTCTTTCTGCCCCTTATCCCACTTTTTTTAGCCTATGTCCGTCTCCAGGGTCCCAGCTGTACCAAAATTCACAAAAAAAATTGGTTTGGCCATTTAGACGTGAAGACGTAACAAACAAACAAACTCACTTTCGCTTTTATAATATAAGTAAGGATGTATTATGTTTTGGTAGAATTTTAGAAAATGATTATATTAATTTAAATGAAGTCTCACAAAAATGTCATCATTATCAATGTTACTAAAACCACATGAGTAGATAAACGGAACAGAGACAAAGCTTCATACAACGGCGCGAATCGGTTGCACTACTACAAGCACGCGGAGCATGTGTGCGTGACCACTGGCCGCTTGTCGCGTACGCGGCGAGACTGGAAAAAACCGGTTTACGTAGGCACAGCCAGTTGACAATCTCAGGGTTCGTGCGACGCACGTTTTTTGTTTTGTTATTTGCAAGTTTGAATATTTTAATATAAGACGTGGTATTTTATTAATAATAATGGTTGTTTATTGTACTGTGTGTATGAATAATACATTAAAAAATATATCATACTTTAACTATCCCAAGGAGTATAATAAGTAATTAAATATTTGATTATTACTTTTTTAAGTAAATAACTTTATTGTATTGCATGATCCTTTTTTTAATAAGAAGAGGATACTATACGGTGTGTTTTTTACCTTTTTATTATTATTACAAGCTTTTACTAATCATTTGTAGGTATGTGGGTGGGTAAATTATAAAAAGAAAATTATTAGAGGAAGTAATTTCTAAAGTATTATGTCATACTGAATAATAAAACTATTTAACAAATGTTTTTTTTTTATTTGTCTTAACCTATTGTGACAACCCTACCAAAATAGGTAACAATTTTGGACGTTCTTAGGAAGCTTTGTCTCTGTTCCGTTTATCTACTCATGTGCTAAAACATAAGGATACATACTAGAAACTGAAGCATAAATAAATTAAATAAATGATATAAATAGAGAATAAGTTGAGTTAGTGCACATCCAATATTCATGTTCAGTATTTAGATAAATAACGTTATGTATCGTATTACGTAGTTGTAAAAATGCGGGTCTATTATTAAAAATGCCTGAAAAAAGAATTGATGTTTTCTTCTCATTAACTTATTGAATGTTTTCAATATTATTCTTGGAATACCACATACTTTAAGATTCCCCCTAGGAACTTAACGACACTCAAAGGGACACTTGAAAGTGAACGCGCAAAGTGTTCACTATCATAGCTAACCACGTGGCAGACCATACTCACAATCCTATTTTAATAATTATTAGATACGATTAGCTTCTTTTATATCGAGATTTGCTTAAAATGTATGTTCCATTTTCTTGCACTAATCTATTGACTTTCTTAACAACCAGAATTTTTTGCAGACTTCGTTTTTGCGAAATCAAAGTACGGTAAGCCAGTGATCTTGTACGATGGCTTCCGCTTCAACCAGCACAGCAACAGTAAGGGAGAGAGGGGGTTCTTTGTGTGTGTCAAGTGGGGGACGGGCTGCAGGGCGGCCATACGGACATATAATGATGAAGTTGTCACTGTCAAGAACTTGCATAACCACCAGCATTAGACGAAACCAAATGTATGCGAAGACATGTTCCACAAAGAATATGCCTGAAATTGTAACAGATAAGTTACACTTATAAATTTCAGTCAATCCGGAACAGACATGTTGCAGACGTAGCTCCGGACACCGCGTAATAAGAAATAATGTACAGAATTATCTGTCAGTTTCGGCAATTTTATTAATATTTGGATGATGATATATTCTACCACCATAGACTTTAATCCATGGCCTTAACATAATGCAAGGACTATAAAAGATGGCTGCCCCATAGGTGACAAATGCTCCCATGTTGGTACGTTTAGCTTGTATGTAGTTAATAGCGTTGCGGCAATATGTTTAAAACTATTTAATAGAAACTGTGATTGAATGTGCATTAAAAGTCTTGATAAGGGATTTATTTTAAACCTAATTAAGGTTCGACCTTTATGTTAGTTTTCTAAATTGTTTTGGCACTAAGAATTTATATTATTACAAAACAAATACAGCTGTTTTATTTTCAGTTACTGAATAGCCCGAGTGTCAGTTTACAACAAGTACCTAATTTTAATACTACGTTCATTTCAAATATAATTTCTGTAACTAATAAAACAAAAGGGAAGAGCGGTGCCACTCACTGTCACTGAAAACATTTGCGTGATGTATATCTGTCTGTTATAAAAAAAATTATGTTCTAAAATTTCATTTAGTTGAATTTGTTCTTTTAGGTATAGAGATAACATACACGGAGTCAAGGAGAGGCAAGCCAATGCTTCAGATGGGTGAGAACCGTTACTACAAGCACAGCTCGAACCGCGAGGGGAAACCGAAGGTGTTGTGGGTCTGCGTCAAGTGGTGCTCTGGCTGCAGGGCTTCTGTCAAGACCTACAACAATGACGTCATCAGCGTGAATGGCGAGCACAACCATAAGCGCCAGCGGAATGCTACTGATTACTGCTATTATAACTCTTAGGTAGCATGGTTCAGTTCGCTGCTTTGAGAGATATGACTTGCGACGCGACTTGCCTCAAGCGCCACGTGTCCCGGTGATATGTGGCATGTTCTTATCAATTTCTTTTGTTGCACATATTACACGCATGTCGCTTAAGCATAAAACAGTTAGTTTTGTTCAGCAGATATAGTTAAATAATTAATGTAAAATTTTATTCGTATACAATTAAGCTTGAAAAGCAAGTATAGCGAAGTTGCTACACCATGCAAGCTGATAAAAGTTCGGTTAATCCAGCATGGCATGGCGGCTGCGACTCCGGACACTAAACTTTCACAATTACTTTTCTGATTTCTGCCACTATTAGAATATTAATTCTGGTTAGCAATATGTTCTTGTATTTACTTGTTGCCATAGAGTTAATCGTGATTTAGTTGTGGCGGTATTTATGCACAAAAAATGATTGTTTTAGGGGGAAATTTTAATTTGTCAACTTATGGTGTCTAAAGGCACAGGCAGCAGTCGACTCGTGGTCTTGAGAAAAATCTGCCTCAACGTTAGGCCATGCTCTTAAGATATTTCTTAATTAATAAATACAGTAAAGGATCATCTCAGCTCTATATCCAGTCGCACCAAATTTGATACGAATTAATAGATTGTAAATTTGTTCTTTATTTTACCACAGATAACATAGAATCTGTCATATTGATGCTCAAAAGGCCGAAGTTGGCAGAACCTAGAATGTAATAAAAAAGTGTGATCTGTCAAAAAACTATTCCGAAGAAAGTTTCTGTTAATAAATTCTTTTATTTCAACTATAAAATAAAATAATATATTATTTTATAATAAATTAAAATAATTTTTAAGTATTTTGTTAATTACTCGCGTCACAAATAGTAAGTAGTTTTTTCACGTACCGTACACAAACCAACACAAGTTAACCAATTGTAAAACGTGATTTTAACGAGCAGATGGTCTTAAGATAAGGTCTACCATGTCTTGAGACCATCTTAGCGATAGAACCGATATATTAATTAGTAGTGATCTCATTTCAAAATCGAGTCGCAAACCGCGTTTAAATATTTGTTTATTAATAATATCGGTATCTCAAATGCGGTCTCACGACCGGGTTTCAGAAGTGAGATTTGTTTCTAAATACTACCCTATGTGTGTGTGATAAATTGTTTGACTAATAATAAGTAATAATTGTTTGATAATCTTCTTGTTTTCAAAATAAAAATGAATGAAGGACCAATAATTATTTATCGATATGATTAAGTAGAAAATCCACTTAATGTTATAGCACAAAATATAATTTAGAGCACGCAGTTATAGAGTAATTAATTATAAAATTGCTGCTCTATGATAGCCTTTGTTATAATAGGTGCAACTAAAGAACTACAATTTCACTTTCATTTATTCTAAATTTTACACACGAATTATATGTAATATTACCGTTTTACCAATTTGCTCTTCGTACATGAAAAAAATTAACAAAAGTATCGTTGTTTCAGCTTTAATATGGACAGTATCACGACAAGGGAAGCCGATGTTACAGCGGGGTCCCTACAAGTACTACCAACATAACTGCTACAGAACTGGGCCTAGAGGACTCTGGCTCTGTCTCAAGAAGCAAAGCGGCTGCCCATCCGTCATCAGGACTGTTGACAACGAGGTTGTTCAGTTCATTGATGAACATAATCACTAGACACGCACGACTGACTGCAGAATAGACGATATCGCCAGGGGCAAAAAAAAATGCTGGCATCCATGTTGTACATCATCATCAGCTTATACCTAGTTGTAGTTTACTACTGGATGGGGCTTCTTAAATCAAGTCTTTCAACTTGATCTTCGACTACTCTCAGTCCGATGTACAAGCGTAAAATGCGCATATTTTTGCGATGAAGTAAGTAGGCATACATGTTTCGAGGCTCTCCAAATTTGTAGTTTCCGGCTCAAATTAATCTATATTTTGTGAACTAGTGGCGAGTTATACAATCTATACGTTCTAAATCATTATAAATACGACTTTTTATCACAAAATATCGTTGTTGTTAGTATACAAGCTTTTTTGTGTCCCTTAATTTAATTTTTTATAAGCGTACAATACGTTATTATGACAAGAATTATGTATTATTATTATAATTATTTTCAATATTGACTTGATATTTCTGATCAATTTAACCATAGTTACACATAACAGATTACAGCTACATAAATCTTGTATTGTCTTGTATTTTCTAAAGTAAACCAATATCCTACCTATTTCTTGCACATATTCACACTTTCTCACGATTCCAGGCGTATGGTACTCGGTGTCTCGGTTCGGTAAGCCGGTCCTGAACCTGGGTCAACACAGGTTCAATCGGCGCAGTGACAGCAAAGGTCTGCGAGCTCTGTGGCTATGTGTCAAGTGGTCCTCGACGCACAAATGCCGAGCCACCGTCACGACGTACGATAACGTCATCATTAGAATTTCTGGTAGAGGACATACTCATCCGTAGCGTCAGGCGCCGACAAATGAACTAAATAAATATAGAAGTAGTAAATGATGTTGAAACTATTCTTAAATATTGCACACTGGTTATTTTTACAAAATACAATAAATAAAAAATATTCAAAAATGTTTGTAAAATGAGCACATGTACATATTTTATCTATGTCATTGTTTTTGATTTGCATTAATTTATGTCTATATTTTGTTACTTTACCTAAATTATTGATTTCTCTTCTACAAATCTAACAAAAAAATTATTTCTTCACAGCTCCAGTGTTCTCCACATCTAGATATGGCAAGCCAGTGATCTTATTGAATAACTATCGGTACAACTGGTACAAGCCTCATCGTGATCAGTATGATCATGTCTTCACTAGGAAGCAGTGGCGGTGCAGCAAGTGGAGTAACCGCTGTCGAGCCAGTCTCATCACCATCGATGACACAATAGTCAAATTCATGAACGAACATAATCATGGAATTACTGCAGAAGAAGTTGCTGAAATGGAATAGTAAATCTCTATTTTTCTGCGAAAATTGGTTTTAACGCAGAACAATAGAGATTTTATTAAAATAGTAAAATGATCATGTTTAGAACTTTTAATACTAACTAGGTAATCGTGTTCATAACCAACAGCAGATTGTAAAATATTCATGTGACTATCATATTTATGTGTGCTCATTTATTAAACGAAAAAATATTAACAAATAAATCTCCTAGAATGTTTCTATAATGTACCTGGATAAAATGTAATTAGTTTTGTTGCTTTCATTTATTTACTGTTCATTGCATTGTTACTTTCAATTACATTTTTTCTTTGTAAATTTTGCTTTATGTTTAATACTTGTAAAATGTTCTACTACTATGTACCTTTACAGCGTCATTTAAAAAAATTCTAATGTCTCTAATTGAGTTTCCCTTGCAGTCGTTTTCTCTACATCTCGTCGGGGCCGGCCTGTCATCATAGTAGGTGTCTACAGGTTCAACCAGAACAATACAAGCCGTAGTCTCTATGGTTATTGGACCTGCAGCAAAACCAGGAGTAGGGGCTGCAAGGCCACCATCACCACTTTCAATAACGTTATCATCAAGTGTAGAAGAAACCACAATCACTAGTTGTTGAACTCTGCGATGAAATCCGCATCTCACGTTGATATACTATACACCTCGATTCATTAAATTCCTTTAAGACCCAAATACGAAAGTCTCAAAATAAATCTCCAAAGGACTTGCAGTTTTAGTAATAAGCCACCTACATCTGGCAATTTGCCTACCCAAATTGCATTTTATTGTTTTTAATTAAATTTTGATCTCATTTGTTTTTCCTTTAGTAACACGGCCTATCATGCAGCCGAAGTGCGGGCCGTTTTGCGCGGCACGCGAATATTAACGACATCATGTCATCTGTCTCTCCTTAATACAGGTTGCTCAGCTACCTAGCTAGGAGAACAGTAGTTCACCCCATACAAATATTTGTTAGTTTAAGTACTACGTTTACTTACATAATTATGTAACTCTAATATGTACGAACTACAAATACCTTTTAACCAATAAAACATTATTATTATTATTTCGTTCATTTATTGATTAATTTACATATTATTTACATTTTTAAATATTTCTTCTAAACAAAAATAAAAAAAAAACATTTAAAAATATAAAAATAGTATTATTATTTCGTCCATTTATTGTTTTATATACATATAATTAAATTTTTAAATATTTCTTAAAAACAAAATAAAAAACATTTAAAAATGTAAAAATAGTAGCCCACCGGTATCGGGAACAGGGTCCAAGCTACCGGCGGTCAGGGCTCCAGAGAAAGGAACCTCCTAACAATACGAGCCGTGTCCAGGAGTACCGCTTTCTGTATCAAGCCCTTGATCCAGTCTCTTGGGGACATTGCCAAATGACAGCGTTGATTGAGGACGAATTTTTTGACGCTATTTTTTAATTTATTTATAAGTTAGGTATTATATTTAATAATTTTAGTTTATAAATGTTTTAAAAATAAATAATCAAATTTTGTAACAAGTCCTTTTTTGTCTTCTGTTATACCCTAAAGAAATTGTATTTTTTGTTGTTTTTGTAGTAGTTTTTTTTTTTTAATATTTTAAATACACAAATATTATTGTTATTACTCATTATGTAAAACTTTTGGTTAACCTGTAATTGGCAACTGTATAAGTCCAAAACTGTGCAATTTTTGTTTTTAAAGATATTTTTATACAGAAGCTGTTGGTGACCTTTTTAATAAATAAATAAATAAATCCTAATTAATGTTATCTATTTTTTTTACTTTTGATTCGACGTATCTATGATTACATTTCAAATCGATTCATTAATAACTGTCGTGACTGTTTTGTTTATTAATTTATTAACATGGGTTTCATGTACATTGTTTTATACACTAGTAATTTCAGCATCTTTAAGTTAAGTATTTATTCAGGACTTTGTTAGTCAAATTAATAATTATTCGAAATTATGTCGAATTATACATAAAAAAATACAAGCATTATTGTTTTATTCTTTTTACATACACATTTAAATATTATTATAATATTAAAAAAAAACCGGTTAAGAGCGAGTAAAACTCGCGCACCGCGAGTTCCGTACAAACTCGCGACATAAACAGCCATATCTTTTGACTGCGTAGACTTATAGGGTTTATTTTTTCAAAACACAAAGGGACCACAGAGTTGAGTATATAGTATTCATTTCAACTCGATACCTTCACGCGTTCCCGAGATAAAGGGTCTTGACCGACAGACAGACGGACAACAAAGTGATCCAATAAGGGTTCTGTTTTTTCATTTTGAGGTACGGAACCCTAAAAACCTGAAAAATCATTCATAAATTCCAAACATTCAACAATAATATCAGTATCATTAGGTATCTGAGAATGCAGACATGTTTTACAGATCCTTTGTAAATAGTTTTATCCGTACCTACCTGATACGATTTTATGTCGCAGTCAAACAAACCTTAGGTATTTAAATAATATAATAATACTATTAATTAAATAATTCTTTCTATTTCCCTTTATTTAAGTAATGTATAAAAAACTTCTCTTGTTGTTGTGTCTTGTTGTCTAGTGTTGTTTCGAAACGCTTTGAAGCATGTACATTTGACATTACATTATTTTTCTACTTTTCAGCCATGTTTATATCTCATGAAAGTGGAACGCAACATCTATACCACATGGGATATTGTTATACAAGGAATTCGGGACAGAAATGTGGAAAATGTTTTTGGGTTTGCAAATGGAGAAAATCTAAAAATTGTAAAGCTTCTGCGGTTACCGTAGAAGATTGCGTCGTTAAGATAAAAGGACATCATACACATGAGTGTTGTGAATAATACTAACTAATAGGTCAGAAGAGATTACCTAAACCTGTATTTTATATCAGCAGTTCAGACATTTCTCAGTAAGACATTGACATTACTTTAGCTGACACAGATGTCAGATAGCACAAGTATTATCAACTGTATACGCGTGCCGTCACCACGTGACCCTGGCAGAATAGTCGACATCGGCTCAGTTGCCAAAGAGGAAAAAAAAAACTGTATACGTCCGTCACCGTTTCTTTGCAGACAACGCATTACATAATAATATTTGTGAACTAAAGTGCCGCTTATCGTATAGTGGCACTGTAAGTACCTATGTATTGAGTTTACATTTTTAATGATACGATAACTGACACTGTTTTATTTAGGAATAAATTATTTAGAAAAATATTACTTGTTTTTTAAGTTGGTATATTCTTGGAAATATGTTTTGAAATATCCATTTTTTGCTATAAGTCGAGTGCACATTTCAATCAATGTATGGTTTGTACACAAGGCAGGTTAATTTCTTAATACTTTGATCGTTGTTTATAATTTATTCCGTAATAGTAGACTCTGTTATCTCTCAATTCGTAAATCTTTTTCTATCTTTACAGTTTTCTACAAAAATATTTGCGGTAGGACCTATCTGTGGTATAAAGGTTTCTGGTACCGAAAGTACAAAGAGTTAGGGACTACCATCTGGTGGGCCTGCTACAAGAAGTCCTCATTAAGGTGCAGCGGCTCCATCATCACAGATGCAGGGAAACTGGCGAATGTCTCTCATCATTCCCATGAGCAGAACATTTGGCAGAAAGCCTTCCATGGGCTTCTGAGCTGAAGATTTAAGCTGTTTTGAGACATTTTGTGTTTTAAAATACTTTTGCGGATTTTTTTTCTGTTCGACGTATAAGTATTTTCCAGAATCACTGGACCAGGAAACTTTTGTTTAATTCGAGAAGCGATTCCGCAACCAGATTGTATCGCGTAGTTGAAAGTTCCGTTGGTTTGAGGTGATGATTTAATGTGGAACGATATTTATGTTTTTACATTATAGTGCATTGAATTAACTGCCTAAATCACTTCACTTACACTCTCTAAAAAATGCCAAAGCGGAAACTCAATTTAAAATTGGTTAGTGCTTTTAAGATCATTGTAACAAAGGTTAGTTTTCAAATCTAATTTCAAATTGAAGTCCTTGCTAAGAGTTTTGCTTTTGGGTACGGACCGTGAAATCTGTAGAAAAGTAGTCAGTTTCAAGAAGTACCTCAACCATTATATTGCCCTGTAGTAGTGATTGTATACTATGATGTTTGTGATGAACTAAAATTAGTTTTTAAATATAAAATGCATGAATAAACTGCTTAGTGTTTTTCGTCGTTTTATTGCTGTATTTAAAAAAAAATTAAGACGACTATGTTGGGTGGTAGGTATCATTGGATAAATATTTGAAAATCATCTTAGGTTTCACTACAATTTAATGTTGGGTATATAGTATGTATATACTTACAAAAAAGAGAGGACTTTGTCCTTCAGTGGGACACATCAGCTTCTCATTTATACATATACTGTAGTATTAGTAAAACAAATCTATTATCAACATTGTTTTAGTATATGTATATTAAGGAAAAAGGTTACTATGTGATGTAAATTATTCGTTAAATGAGCACATTAACACAATTGCACAATTTATATTCCTTTTATTTATGTATTTCATTTTAACTTATACTAATTAATCTACTTATTTATTTCTGAAAATCTAAAAGAACATTTACTTCTTTACAGCTCCAGTGTTCTCCACATCTAGATTTGGCAAGCCAGTGATCATATTGGACAGCTATCGGTACAACAGGTACAAGCCGCATTATATTCGTGATCAGCTAGATCATCGGTTCACTAAGAAGCAATGGCGGTGCTGCAAGTGGACCAGTAACCGCTGTAGAGCCAGTCTCATTACCATCGATGACACATTAGTCAAAATTGTGAACGAACATAATCATGGAATGAATGCAGAAAAAGTTGCTGAAATGGAATAGTAAAACTCAATTTGTTTATTTCATATAAAACCAATTATGAAAATAATAATATGTTTGCGTAACTTGCGGTCCAAATGTTATATTTTTTTTCGAATTTCCGAATCACTGTGTTCCTTTTTCTATGTTCCTTTACTAAGTTTCTTACTTTTTACACCCATACATAAAAAGGAATGAAGGACATACAAGATGGTGCTACAGCTGACGGGTATCGTTTCACAAACAATATTTTTTATTTTCACTGCTCTAAAAGATATGTATGTACGACGCCTTATACAGAGAAGTGAAACAACGTTGTTATTCAATGTTGAGGATGTAACATTGTAAGTATAATAAATAATCGTTTTTTTTTAATACCTCTTAGTGTCGTTAAGTCCTGCAAAAATAGAGCCAGATTCCCTAACTAATATAACACCTTCTTCATGAAAATGTGATGATGTCCGCAAGAGGCATGGGAAAAATCTTATCTGTTTTTTTACGCTGATAACATTTAGTTAATAACGAAAAAAACTATATAATTTTTAATGTTTGTTTGCAGGTATTGAAGCAACATGTATGGAGGAGAACGGAAGATCGTATTTGTATTGCGAAGGTTATAAGTACAGGATAAACAATCGCTCTGGTGACAAAGTTTGGTGGATATGTACTCAAAGAACCGCTAAAACTTGTTGTGGCTCTGTGGTGTCACACCAAGGTCTCGTGTTCAAGAAATCTGCGCACACGCATTGACAAGTTCTAGATAGACTTAAAACCAGAATTTTATGTCAGAATGGTACCTACTGCTAAAAATCTTTGGCTATATTAAAAAGTGTTGCCTGTTATCTTTCCTTCTTGTTTATTTCCAAGTTCCTGCTGTTTTATTTCTATGTAAAGGTATGTTAAAGTTTTGAAAAGTGGAAATACATAAGCAAATCCTTAAAACAAAGAAATCACTGAGACTTATAAAATCTTTTTCCTTTCTACAACGGTCCCAAAAACAGTATTTTTCTTTACTAAGACCTACTCAGACATAGTTTTTTACTGTGTTTATTTTCCAGGATTTTACATGATTGAAAAGAATGGCCGAACCTACATACATTGCGATGGCTACTCCTACAGAAGAAATAAGGTTTCTGGTGATCGGGTATTCTGGATCTGCACTAATAGAAACTCCAAGAAGTGCTCTGGATCCGGAGTGACATTCGAAGGTTTATTCATAAAGAAGAATGGTCATACACATTGATTTTAATTGTCAGGAGTTTTGTTTGGTAATGTTATAAATCTGTAGTAGTGAAAATTTACCATAATGATAAAATGCTAAATTAAAAAAAAACATTCTTCTGCACTTATCCTAAGTTATTTGGGGTCGGCGCACCATGTCTTCTTCTTTCATACTTTTACTCGTCATCTCAACAGACATCTCCTTTCTCGCTATATCATCCTTCACACAGTTCATCCAACGTTTCTTTATAGACCAAAGTGCTCTTATTATTTGTTATTCATCCGCATCACATGTCCATACCAAGCCAACCGATTACCACAGAACGTAGTCACCAGCTCCACTTTCAGATTTCATGTTACACCCATTTTTTTTTTTCATTTAAATTTAAGCTAGTCTAAAATTAGTAAATAAATGTAATTAATATATAACACAGCGTTTCAGCAATCTTAACGATAACTAAAACGCACTTTTATTTACTTTATTAAAAAGTAGGTACTTATTTGTCAGCTGTAATATCTACTAGTCGCTAATTCCCTATTATTGTTGTGCGTGAATTGTGTACATTATATATAAATGATGTATGTTGTGTGTTGTGGTATAATAAAGTTAGAAATATTCGTTTTAGTTTATTTGGGTATTCTAGAAAATTATACTTTGCAACTGGATTTCAATACAGACAAAAATTTATCACTAACTATAATTGAGTAATTGGTGCTTATTATAAGAACCGAGATTTTTCTGCATTTTCAGAACCTCGATTCGGGAAATCTATGAGAGGGAATCCAGTCATCCTGGTCGGAGATTTTCGATTCAATAAGGAACGCAACATTGGCTGTAAGATCCGATGGTGCTGTGTCAAGAAGAGGCCTCTTAGATGTACGGCATCACTGATGACTGTTGAAGGAGTCATCATCAGGACTAATGGAGTACATAATCATCAGTGATGAATTATAAACTATATTTTAACATATGTAGATATCTCATGGATAACGAGAGTACCGATTAAATGTAATGAACGTCTTCTTTTAATTATATATAGTCATATTAATGTAGGCCGTTTGGTAAATAGTTAAATTTTTTATCAAAGATAGAGATAATTTGTGATGAAATTAGAGAAGTAACAAATTATATTGGATGGTTTTGCCTGGTGACAGTCTTCTGAAATATTTTTTATTTGAACGTTACTTTTAAAAAGAGCGCTTTGTAGTTTATCGATCAATCGTTGACATCATTCTATTAAATATTTATGAGGGGTGGCTCTACATTTTCTGTTTAATAGTTTAGTGAATTTTGAGATGTAGGTATTATAATTATGTCTTGAACATAATTATATCTTGATTATAATAAGTTCAAGTATTACAATAAATATAACTACAATTTCTGATTCTTAAATATAATGACGTTACATCCATTCTGTGTAGTTTCTCCGTTCTGGAAATTAAAAGCGGCTACCACCTAATGTTATGTCATTTTTAAGACTGGTGTTACTTTAATAAATGCATTAATTTGTATGTAACTTTCAGAATTACTGCCAGTGTTCTTGACATCGAGGTTTGGGCGACCGGTCTTAGAACTAGGCGGGCACAGGTACAACAAGCGGTTAGACAGACGCAGACTCGGGCCTCGTGCGAGCTGGCGGTGTGTCAAGAAAGGGAGACTGCTCTGTCCAGCATTTATTGTGACTATGGATGAAGAAGTAATTGATATTAAGAATCGTCATAACCATATCTGACTTGTTTGTTCATTAAAAGCGCATCGAATTCATAAGTATTTGAAGCCATCTTAACTTGATTGAATAACTATGGAAGTCATTGCACACGAATAAGCACAGGTCTCATTCAGACGTCAATTCAGTGTAACTAAGTGAATGGCGTCACCGTGCGACGACGCGGCGTTTGCTGGGAGAAGGTGACGACGACCTCACGTGAACGACGCCGACGCCTTACCGTACCGTAGCGGGCGCCTTGGCCACTCTGCTAATTCATAAAATCCTATTTCATGTTATTCCTAAAATGTACCTATTTTGGGTATGGTGGATATCTACCGCAAGTGTTTGTTATAAATGTTTAAAGAATTTTTTGACGCTATTTTTTAATTTATTTATAAGTTAGGTAGTATGTTTAATAATTTTGGTTTAATTTAGTTTATAAATGTTATAAATTTACATAAATAATGAAACTATAAATCCCAGTACCAGCCAATTTCCCGCAGATTTTTTTTATTAACAAATTGTTACTTTCCATAGTATAACATAAATGCAATATACGTCACGATATAATTATATATACCTAGTTACGAAACAAACTAATCAACATTTTTATATAAATGGGTACAGTGAGCGCATTTGGGAAAAATAATAATACTAGCTTTATTTATTTCTAGAACATGTATTAATACGAACACCTCGAGGAGGTCTAAAGCTTCTGTTAGAAAATGATGTTTACATCAGGAATAAGACGATGGGAGAACATGCTTACTGGGTGTGCAGGAGGAAGGCCCACGGCTGCAGGGTCACCGTACATACGCATGGAATGAACGTCATCAACCTGAAGGGCGAGCATAGTAACCACTGAGATACAAGACACATTAATACAAGTTTTTTTTGGCACTGAATTGACGTTCACAGAGAGGCGCTGGTACTGAACATTATGTAAAATTGTTTGTGATTGGAAGTGTATTTGTCGTTTCCCCAAATATTCACATTTACTTATCAAAGTATCTTGATGTTCTCATTTCTATACGATCCATATATCAATCGTGTAACATAATAAATTTAATTTAGTCACCAAAACACCTAAATGTTAACGACTTAAAACATCATGATTTCAGCAGCTTTTTTGCTATCACGAAATTTTTTATGTTATTTATTTGCATTATTTTTTGTTTGCAAATAAATTTTCATTTTACTTTCATTTTTTCCATTCATTTGTTCACATGAGTTTTTAAATGTTTAAAAATAATAAATATATAAACTGTTTTTCCAATTTTCTGTCAATCTCATTACTAATACTGTTTGCCTGCTTAATCCCATTGCTTGGCTAAGGCCACTCCCCATTTAATTACCATTCTCTTTTGATAGAAATATATTTTCTAGAAAATCATCTTGGCAACAAAACCCTGGTATTTCTTGATCAACGTTACAAAAAGAGACGTGAATGAGAAGGGCGCACATCTTGGCGATGTATTGTGCATTTTGCAGGAATAATAACAAGTGCAGAAGTAATGCTTATTTGATTAAAATAAATTACTGAGCATGCTAAATAAAATATAACGTGTGCTTGTATTATACGTAAATATGAAATTATAGTATGACATAATTGCGGCAAATTTAGTGTTAATAATTAAAAGGCATTCTTGTCATAGTATAATTTCATATTTACGTATAATACAAGCACACGTTATATTTTTTTTATTTTATTTTGCGGCAAATTTAGTGTTAATAATTAAAAGGCATTCTTTAAGTGCAAGTAGAATTTAAAGAAATGTTTAAATAATTGTTTTAGTAATCCAAAACTTAAAAAAATCCACTGACGAACAAATAAAATGTTTTAAATCTTTTTATTTAATTTTTACCTAACATTTTTATATATTATGAAAGTAGATTTTCAAAGTTTTTAATGCACTGTAATCTCTCAAATAATTAGTTTGGACAGTAAGTCTTGTAAGACCTAATGTTATTGTACAATTGCTTACAGGCCCAGAATTTTTCAAAACTCTTCGTGGCAGGTTTCTTTTATTATTTATAGGACATAAATTCAACCAGGACTATCGGACTAAACACAACGTTGTATTATGGCGCTGTAACCGGAGGAATACAGGATGCAAATCGACTGTCCACACACATAACGATGTTGTTTTTGATTATAAGGATATACACAATCATATTATTTAGAGTTTCACAAATAAATTACTAATGGACTCTGTGTAAAACAAATGGCTGGAAATCAAGTGACTACTGAAATAACAAATAATGAAGAGGTATGGAAGAAGACGCTGCGCCGACCCCACGTAAATTGTAGTATGAAACGGAAAAATAAAATATTTCTAATTATAACTTTCTATTTCTTATACGTATATAGTCAACTATGTCTACATTACGTTGGTACTTATTTGTACATATTAAAAAGTGCTATGATAGAGCTACGCAGAACCTTCTGCACCATACTTCTTCGTTACGGAACTCTGATGGTGTTAGCACATCACAGAATGCTCCATTTATTATATTGAAAGAATGATGTGATCAACTAGTTAATTTGCCTTTTCCAGAACAAGCCACATTCGTAACGAACTCCCGCGGCAATACAATGGTACTCTATCGTGGACAGAAGTACTGTAGGGATCGCGCTAAGAAGAATTCTCTGGTTGCTTGGAGATGTAGCAAGAAGAAGGCTAAATGTCGGGCCACTGTCACTACCTTAGATCTTTGCATTGTTCAATCTTACGATGTGCATAATCATGAGTAAAGGTTTAAGCAAACCGGTACGGCCAAATTCGGACGCGGCTCCGGACACCAAACACGGTCAAGCAGCAGCAGGTTTTAGTCTGTACTAGTTTAGCTAATCGTTAATAGGCATTCTAATGTTAATGGATTCGAAGCAGTGATGGGCAAAAAGTAATTAGATTAATAATTACAAATTACAGTTACATTGTAATTAGTAACTAAAATACTTTATAACATATTATAAGTAACTAATTGCAATTAGTACTTACTGTAATCAAATACAAAGTAATTTAATTGCATGTTAATCTAATTAAATTATAATCGATCTGATAAAACGTAATTACACATGTATACAAGTAGAATATTTTCCAACTTATTATTTTACAAATAAAACATATATACAAAAAAAACATCTGTCAATCACTATTTAGTTTTAAATCTTTTATAAGTTTTAATTTAATGGTGAAAATTTATTTGGTTGATTTAGAAATATAATCATCTGATTTATAATTTAAATTATTCTTTAATACGAGTCTTTTTTCGAGCACAATGCATAGAACCTCCCCGCTCCCCCGCACATTATCCTTAATACTTCCCGATGACGCCGTACGGACCGTACTTGCAGTACCTATATCGCAGACATGCGATGCAAATATGCGAAATTTCATATTTAATATAATTATAATAACAATATAACTGAATACTATGTAATTAGGTTACATTGTAATCAAATTATTTTGTAATTAAATATAGATATTGTAATTAATTTCATAGCACTTTGAAAGTAATCTAATTACAATGTAATTGAATATTATGTAATTAAATTACATAAATTATTATGTAATTTAATTATTAATTAGATTACATAAACAACTAAATACGCCCGCCCATCACTGATTTTAAGACGTTTGCCGTGTGATTAGCGTAGAGGAAGAATAATTTGGTTCTCCTCATTTATGTTGTATGATAACTATTACAACTGACTGAATAAACTATGTTCAGATAACAAAATTAAGATTCCTCTGTTTCTATAGCATCGTGCTGCGCTTAAGGAATGCGATAAATTAGTATCGTTAGCAGTTTTAATTTGTTGTGTTATGGTCCATTATTTATTCCGAAACCTCCTTACAGAACTTACAGCATCGGTCCTTCGGGCCCGGTTGTGCGCCAGAGAAACCTCACATATAAACATCGGAGGTCACAAGTTTTGCAGACACTCTCGATCACTCGTTGGCAACAGGACAAGGTGGACATGTGCTAAGAAACAAAAACACAAATGTAAAGTCTCAGCTGTTACTATCGACGGGATTGTGGTATCTACTACAGGCTTGCACTCCCATACTTAAATTTGCACTGAACTACACCTGTTTTGCAGTTTATAATTTAACAACTGCTTAAGTTTATATTTTCAGCAGCCTTTTGTGCAAGAAATTATGGATTTTAAACAAGTCATATTGAGAAGTTTTTAGAGATTTTCATCAATTCAATCAAACCGTGTGACTGCCTTGTAGTTTGAGCTGAGTTTATAAAAAGTGACTTGTTGTTTCCTTAAAAAAATCATTTAGATATTACTAGCTACCGCCCGCGACTTCTTCCGCGTGGCATAGTTACTTTGGGCTAACGCTAACTTTATCCCGCACGATGATGGAAATATATCTTTCTCTCCCCTTTTCTGCCCTCTTTTATTGTCCCCCTTATCCCACTTTTTTAGCCTATATCAGTTTCCAGGGTCCCAACTATCTCTGTACCAAAATTCATCGAAATCGGATCTGCCATTTAGGCGCGAAGTCGTACCAAACAAACAAACTCACTTTCGCTTTTAAAATATTAGTAAGGATATTCATAAGAGAGCATGGACTACGACGTAGAGAAAGTAGGAAGTTGATATGCCTTGTTAGTTCTGATTCTCAGAATGAAAAGTTATTTTACCGAAGAAAATTTGTAATTTCCGGTCAACAGAGTTATCATAAAAATGTTTTAAATTATTAAAATAAACATAGTTTTAATTGATAATTAAGGTTTTCACTATACTACGGGCATACAAACAAGACGGCTGTGTTATGAAAAACTGCCAATTGGCGTTATACACCATTGAGAATGAAATAGCTAACTTTCCGTCAGACCACGACTGAGTGCAGTTTAAGACTTATAGCCATAACATATATTTTACGTTTGCATTATTGAGCTATACGGTGTTGACACATTATAAAAACAAATTGGTTATTAAATTTAGAAAACGACGATGTAATCTGAAAGATCATTTATTTTAAATGAATGAGACATTAAAACAATATTTGCGTTTCCTATGCGTAAAATGAGTTTGAATGAATTCTGTGGAATTTACGTATTGTTAATTACTATATTAATTGAAGCTCTTAATGTTAATAAAATTATAGATATAGCCATGGATTTAGTATAGTTTTACTATATCTATTCCAATAATAACACGTAAATATTCTTACTGAAACGGGATATTTGCCATGTTTGTTATTTGTTTCGAGTTTCCGAAATTTCGGCGATGTTGCAAACGCCATGATCACGGATGAACTGAAGTTATTGCGGTTGGATGTTTATGAGCAGACAAAACGATCTTCCTTCTTATTGGTTTTTGTGTTCGGTACCACTAACACTGTTACTCACAACTCGATTTTGCTTTCGACACACAAAACTCACTGTATTAAGTCGCGATCGCGATAGTTGAAAGCCATCATCTCGGTTGAAATTCCTATATTTGGTAATCTCAATCGACATTACCAAATATAGGAATTGGTTAATTGGTAATGGTATACTTAAATGGTACCTAAATCCAAATGGTAAAGAGATAGCCGTAGCACAAGGACACACATTCTGTTTAAAAACTGGTCGTAGTAGAACAACGGTTATTTATGTATATTCCATGGGAAGCAACAAACGCAAAGCTTGTTTCGTCATCACTAAGGACATTACTTATTGAAATCCTCCCATTAACAACATCATCATTACAATATACTATACCTAACGGAGTTTATATAAAGATATAAAAACCGTTACAATTATTATTTAGTAGACAATCAATTTTAATGTTGTGCTAATCATTCTTTTGTAATGTTAACTTGTTTTGTTTTACTTACATCGAATTACATGCAATTTTTTTGGAACACTAACGGTGCCAACACTTTAGAAAAATGAATTCTCAAAGTTCTACTTGTTACATTGTAGCTGGCATTTATCGTATAATGTAAAATAAATGAAATACCTAGTAGTAATAGTAGTTTTATTTTGATCAATGATGATGATTTAAGGTTTGATCACATTGACATTGGCTATGCTATTATTGATTATTGACAACAACAGTCATAATGTGTTAGTAACGTTGTCGGGCAGGGATTGTTAAGATTAAAAGCGTATTTCATCATCATCCATGTTTGTTTTTCTACAGTCGAGTGGTTCCGTAAATTGAGTGGGAAAGAGATCGCCGTGCTTCATGGATACACATTTTCTTGTGACGGTCGTAATAAGACAACCGATTCGTATATGTGCTCTCTTGGAAGGAAGTGCAATGCTCGCTTTGTCGTGACAAAGGACAGAGAGTTAAAATCCTCTCGTCTGGAACATAATCATCCACCTCCTGCATTTATAATACGTAACGGTGTTTATATAAGAACTAATTAAAAAATTTTTTTAGATTAATTTGAAAAAAAAACTGTGTTTGTAATATTAGTATATTACTAGTTTGATTTCATAAACTCTTGTTTCCTAATTTAGAGTGTACGTGTTTACTGACATCCGTACTTATGAATTAAGAAGTTGTCAAACTCTCCATTAGCATTACTTTAGTAAATTCATTCCTTTGAAAATGTAATTTCGCGGACTACTTTAAAACTAGACTTAGACAAGTTCTTAACTCCAAATTCTCATTTCAGAAATCGGGTGTGAGACTAGATGGAATATTTTTTTTTAACAATTTATTCGTCTTGTGGTCAGATAAAGGTTCAAGCCTTTATCCAAAGCCTTAAAAATAAATAAAAGCCTTATATACCAATTTGTTTTATTGCGCACATGGTGATTATTTGAAACGATGGTATTTTTTGTTGTTTATTTTGACGTTTTGTGTTAATTATTTAGTCAACCCTTAACTGTTTTTGGTAATTCATCGACGATTGATTATTCAACTTACCTCGATGTAAATATCGCTGTTACTTAACTTCTGTAAATTTTAGTGTATTTTCCGTAGCCGAAAGTAAATAGTATATTTCTTTACAGTCAAATGGTACAAGAAACAATGTGGAAAACAGATAGCTGTGTTACAAGGATACACATTCGGGGCTGGCAGACAATATAAGACAACCGACGAGTACAGGTGCTCTATTAGCAGGAAATGTAAAGCTCGCTTTATAATCACAAATGACAGAGTGTTCATCAAATCGTGTTATCTAGAACACAATCATCCACCTCCGAACTTTATAATACGTGATGGATTTTTGTATAAAATTTAAGAATAACTCGACAAGTTAACAATAACTTTAAATTTTATTTGTAAATTTATTCGTGTTGTGGTCAGATAATGGTTTAAAGTATTTATCTAAAACGTTGGAGATAAATAAAAAAAAAACTTATATCTAGTTTGTTTTATTTCTTACATAATAGGAAATTACTTACAAAAAATGTGTTTTTCTTGATTATTTCCAGGTTTGGTTTTAATTACAGTTTAAATTCATCCCATTCTCAGACAACCTATTTCTGTTTTTTTTAAAGTTCGATTCTGACTATTTTTGTCGCTGTTTCTCAACTGCTATAATTTTTTTGTGTATTTCGTGGCTGGGAGTAAATAGTAAAACGTTTTTTTATAGTTCAATGGTACAGAACACTGCGTGGAAAACAGATACCTGTGTTACAAGGATATATATTTTCCGCTGGTAGACGATATAAGACAACCGACGAGTATAAGTGCACTTTAAACAGGAACTGTAAAGCTCGCTTTGTCATCTCAAAGACTATACAGGTTATCAAATCGTGTTATCTGGAACACAATCATCCACCCCCGAACTTTATAATACGTGATGGATTTTTGTTTAAAATTTAAGAATCTATTATCAAGTTTACTTTAAAGAACAATGGAGCGTCTGTGGCTACGCAAGCAGAACATTTACCCCCGTGTTGCGGGTGCGTTTACAAACATTTAAAATTAGATTCTCAAACAGCCAAGTAGAATTTAACGGTAACTTTTATTTTGAGAGTAAACTAACATCAAATTATAACAGGGCATCAAAAAACTCCTTATCAAAGCTATCAGCCAATAATGTGCCCAAGAGACTGTCAGAAAATCAAAAATCAAAATCAAAAGTCATTTATTCAATTAATTAGGCTGATAATCAACACTTTTTGAACGTCACATTATAAGAGACAGTCCCACAAAAACGCCCTGCCCTTCGCCACTTCCTAGTATTTTCGCTGGGAAGAAGAAGTTGCCACTAAGCCTTTAGCCACGGCAAAATGCCCTTGGGTCACGTAAAGTGTCAACTAAATGATTAATTATCCAATCATCGCAAATATACTTCAATGAGCAAATGCTTTACTTTGACATAAATATCGTGTATGTACATATTCCTGAATATGTAAATAATTTTAACAATATGGTTTCACTATAATTAATGGTCCTAGTCTTGCTTTAAATAAAGGATTAGCGTATTGATCTTAATAGTAAATAGTAATACTGTTTTAATTTCCATCAATTTAATAAAGAATAAATTAATTTTGTCTTATATTTACGATTTTGGAACTAAATTGTAAATAGAATTTGAATGGAAACTTGAATGGCCTTTTATTTGGTTGCCTAATGATCTCACTTTTTAATATCAAATTAAAGATAACCTGTACAAAAATTTGCTGAATTTTGATCAAGGTCTGATTAAGTATTACAGTGTAAGGTATTTTCGCGAGCATTGTTTGTTGTTTGTGTTATTCATTTCTTAAGACTAAATGTTTAACTTTCTACAGTCGATTGGTACCGCAAGCTGGGTGGGAAGGAGGTAGCAGTAATACAAGGATACACATTCTCTGTCGACCATATATACAAGTCAACCGATACGTACAAGTGCTCCAACAGCGGGAAGTGTAGAGCTCGCTTCAGTGTCACAAAGGACAAACAATCTATCAGATCATATAATCTGGAACACAATCATCCACCACCTAGGTTTATAATACGTGATGGTGTTTATTTCAAAGTTTAACATTATTTCATGTTCATTTCGGGATGAGATTACTCATTATTTTAGTGGAAACAGCAATCTACTCCTGTTTTGCTCGGTTTTTTATGTCTTAATAATACGTAGGCGAGTTTTCTATCTATATCTTTATTAAGTAAAGATATAACAAAGAAATCTAGTAAACGTTTACGTACTTACTTTCTGAAATAAATTGAAAGAGCGACGCGACCTCACGCGCGGGAATTAAAAACGAACGTTATAATAAGAGACAATATAGATTTGACGACACGGTTCGCGCAGTGGCTGAGCGATCGACTGCTGCGCTGTGTGTCGCGGGTTCGATCCCCACACGGAACAAATATTTGTATGGCCTACAGATAGTTGTTCCGAGTCTGGCTATTTGTGTATGTGAGTTTAAATGTTTGTAAACGCATCCACGATACAGGAGAAGTCCTAGTGTGGGGCAACGTTTAATTTACAAAAAATTAGAAATAGGTAGAAGATGCAGATAATAAAGTACATTACCACTTTAGTTTGTAAGTCAGTTTTTTATATTCTTTAACATTATAAATGTTGTCCTAACAACAGGTAATTGTATGATATCAGTTATATATATATCTATATTTAAAATAAAATAATCAATGACTATTGCGTTTATTTACATTCCTTAATCCTTTAATTTTCAATTTATATTTAGAAAAATATACCAGTAAATATAATCTTTTAACTTTCAGCAATTAAATGGTACAAAAAGCAGAATGGAAAGGAAATAGCCATCATACAAGGATATACATTCTATAATATCGAATGTCAAAGTAAGGCAAATAATGTGTTTAGATGCACAACAAACTGCAAAGCTCGCTTCATCATCACAAAAGACAGAAGAGTCATTAAATCCTCTAATCTGAAACATGGTCATCCGCCTCCTAGTTTTATAATCCATAATGGTGTTTATGTTAAAATTTAATAAAAAAATGTTAGACAATCTAAATCAGGGCGAATACTGAGAGCCTAGCTAGACATAGTGACATTCTTTCAATAATTATTTATTTTTAATAAATATTTTTTATAAATATTAAAATAACAAATGTAATGGACTGACAACTAACGCTACCGCAAGGCGTATGTCAATCCTGGTGACAGTCGTAGAAATGTTCGAGAAATTTTAAACTAGTTTGTCATATGTCTAAATGTTACGGCTCTCTCTACACATAGTGAAGTATTTTGTATCGCTTCTGACTAGATTTTATTAATGGTTCTACAAACTGCTATATTTCCATGAAAACTGAAATAAAATAGATAATGAAGTACTTCGTAATTTCATTTTAATTCACATCTTAGATCAATTGTTTTCTTATGAACAAAATGGCCACTACGCCCAGAGACGTCATTTGATAATTTCCCATACGAAAACCGTTGTTTGTGAGTGATGCAAAGCGCGTGTTTTGTCTGATGTTCAAAAAATATTTGTCGAACGAGAAATGTTTATTTGTACCTTCGATGTTAAACGCGGTGACGATTATTTATTACTAGCTTTTGCCCGCGGCTTCGCTCGCGTTAAATTCGGGGTATCACAGTTCCCCTTTCGTGATGAACAGGTACCTGCTATTTGTAGTTTTTGTACTTGCGCCTTATTTATTGTAATAGCAAAGCTAAGTTTTCTTTTTTTTTCCTCATTTAATACTCCATTTAAAAAAAAATAGCCTATGTCCGTCTCCAGGGTCCCAGCTATCTCTGTATCAAAATCAGTTTTCCCAGGCGTGAATACGTAACAAACAAACTCACTTTCGCTTTTATAATATTAGTAAGGATGTTGGTTTTTTCAGACATTATTGTATTTTTCTAATAATTTGTTTGTTAATTTCCGTTATTTTATTTATCTTCGCTTCGTCCTAAAATTATAAAATAGAGGTACTAATAAGGATATAATTTAAATTTTTAGCAATCAAATGGTGCCAAAGGCAAAATGGAAAAGAGATAGCCATCCTACAAGGATATGCATTCTATATCGAAGGTCAGAGTAAGGCAAACATTGCTTTTAGGTGCACCGTGACAACAAACTGCAAAGCTCGCTTCGTCATCACAAAAGACAGGAGAGTAATAAAACGTTGTCATCTGGAACATTGTCATCCACCCCCTAGTTATGTTATCCGTAATGGTGTGTATATTAGAATTTAATAATAATTTTAAGACTATTTAAATCAGTGCGAATATGTAGTAATTTCTTATGAAGCAGTGCGGCCATTCTAATGCTGATATTTTTTTTATCGAGAGCATAGCTAGACATAGTGGTATTTTGTTAACGTTGCAAGAATAAGAAATGTATCGGACTGACGAAGTGACAACTGACGCAACCACAAGGCGTGTGTCAATCCTGGTGACAGTCGTTTTGAAACGTTTGAAAAGCTTTAAGCTCTCTACACGTACCTAGTAAGTGTCTTGTATAGCTTCTTACTAGATTTAATAAATGATTCTGCAAACTGTTATATGTGTTTTATTTTAGACTAGCTTTTGCCCGCGGCTTTGCTTGCGTTAAATTCGGGGTAACACAGTTCCCCTTTCCTGATTTGCAGGTACCTGCTACCTGTAGTTTTTGCCCTTGCGCCTTATGTATTGTAATAGCAAAGCTAAGTTTCCTATTCTTCCCTCTTAATCCCTCAATTTCTCACTTAAAAAAATAGCCTATGTCCGTCTCTAGGGTTCCAACTATCTCTGGACCAAAATTCATCAAAATCGGTTGAGCCATTTAGGCGTGAAGACGTAACAAATAAACTCATTTTCGCTTTTATAATATTACTAGCTTCCGCCCGCGGCTTCGCCCGCGTGGTGTGTTGATAAAAAGCAGCCTATAGCAAAAATAACAAAATCGAAGTATAAATAAAATTAGGTATGTCTCATTTTTAAGGTTACGTCCCCAATGGGTAAAAACTCTATTACTAAGTCTTCGCTGTCCGTCCGTCCATAGGTACGAATCTAACTATTGTATTGTATTGTATTGTATAACGGGCTGGTGTCCGCAACTCCACGTCTGAGGCGCGTATTTTGCGTATGGGTGGGAATATTATTCGATCCACCCCAGCTCCGCGAAAAACGTCAGCAGCGCCTTGGTGTTGCTGACGATCTCGCGAAGAGTACCTGGGTTACCGAAGTACTTTGCCCTGTATGGGGCAACCTCTGGGCAGTGCAGAAGCACGTGGGCTGCTGTTTCGTCTACCTCCATGCAGGCTCGGCACAGTGGGCTGTCTGTGACTCCTAAGACAAAGAGGTGTTTATTAAAAGAGCCATGGCCAGTAATGGCTGCTGTAATTGTGCGCAGCTGTGGTTTTGTCATCCGTAGCGCCTGTTTAGTGAAGCGGCCGTCGATACTAGGAAGAGCTTCCTTGGCCTGCCTGCACTCACCGTGGTCCTGCCACAGTTTGTGGTGTTGTTCTCTGGTGCGTTTCCTTACCAGTGTACGTAGGTACCCAAATGGTAGTGGCACGATAGGTGCGGGTCCCACTGGTACCATGCTCGATCCCCTTCTAGCAAGTTCGTCCGCAGCGTCGTTGCCTCGGGAGTCGCTGTGTCCTTTGATCCATTGGATAGTTAATTTGTTGAGATTACCAACCTTATTTAGGCGCTGGTGACACTCATGTATTAGCCCACAATTGACTGTTTGGCTGTTTAGTGCTTGCAGTACAGCCATGCTGTCCGAAAGTATGCGAATAGAGTGGCCCTCAACCTTCCTTGCCGTGATGGCTGACGCGGCTAGGGAGATGCCCATGCATTCTGCCTGAAACACCGTGTTGTGGACCCCCAGAGGTGCGGCTATGTGGATGTTGAGGTCCTCTGAGAAGACTCCGGCTCCCGTGCCAGTACCTGTTTTGGATCCGTCTGTGAAGATTCTTACCTCTGCGGGGCATAGCCCTTCGCAACGGTGGTCTTCATGGAGCTGGATTTTGTATTTCTTATCGAATACGAATTGTTTGGGTATCCGATCGTTTATTGCTTTGGCTATTGGGAACTCGTTGTAGAACTCCTCCAGCGCCTTGGTATGCTGTGTATATTTCTTACCCCATAAATGCAGTGTTTTGAGACGTAATGCCGCCGTCGTTGCCTCCTGCTGAATGAACAGGTGGAGCGGTGGGAGTTCTAGCATGGCTTCAAGGGCTGCAGTCGGAGTAGTCCTCATGCAGCCAGTGATCGCCGTGCAGGCAAGCCTCTGCATACGTTGAAGTTTAGCTGAGGCTGTCACCAATTTGGTGCGGGGCCACCATACCACGGCCCCGTACGTGACCATAGGTCGGATTACCGCGCAGTAAAGCCAGAGGATGATTTTGGGAGACAGCCCCCACCTCTTACCTATCATCCCTCTGCACTGCCAAAAGGTGATACAGGCTCTGTTTAGTTTATTGTCTAAGTGACTGCTCCAGTTTAACTTACTATCCAGGATGACGCCTAGGTATTTCACCTCGCTGGCTAATTGGAGTTCAGTATCGAATAGTTTGGGTAGGCGGTAAGGTCCTAGTGTTCGCTTTTGGGTGAACATGACTAGTTCAGTTTTATTGGGGTTTACAGACAGGTCGAAATCCCTGCACCATCCTTCAACGATGCGTAGGGCCTGTTGGGTAAGGTTGCAGATTGTCCCCGTCACCTTCCCTGAAATGAGGATGGTGAGGTCGTCTGCGTAACCGATTGTAAAGAAGTGGTTCGCGTTGAGTTTTGTGATAAGGTCATTTATCACCAGGTTCCAGAGGAGCGGAGATAGTACCCCTCCTTGAGGACAGCCTCTCGCTATCAAGGCCATCTCCTGTACTTCTGCAAGGCGAACCACTCGTTCACTTAGCATATTAGTGATCCAGGCTATCATTACCTGTTCCACTCCGTGTCGAGACAGAGCGTTACGGATGCTGGAAAAGTTAGTTCTGTCGAAGGCTCCTTCGATGTCTATGAAGGTTCCTAGACAGGTTCCCTTCTGGTGTATAGCTTCTTCTATTCGGCTGACCACTAGGTGGAGAGCTGATTCGGTAGACTTACCCGACTTATACGAATCTAACTAATAGGTATGTATTATGAAACTTCATAAAACCTATGTTTTATTACATTTTATGTAATTAGATATTATTGTACCTATATGTTTACAAATAAAGGATTTGAATTTAGTTTGTAAGGAACGTGTCAACTCAACGTACTCTGTGCTCACGCGTCTGCCCGTGTTCGGGTCGCGCACTCAGCGATGAGCGACTTGTTCCCTACACCGCGCCCGAGCGGGCCAGCCTAGTCACGGCGACATGAAATTAATTTTGTTGCGCGTTTTTTTGATTTGCTATATCTCCTAAAGTATTTATTTAATCTGCATGATGTAAAAGGAAAAAATAATCTTCATGAAATGTTCATGCCAACCAACCTATTTAAAATGATAAGGATTAATACTGTATTTGTGTAAATAAATCTTTCCAAGTTAGCGCTTTATAATTGCCCATTTGTTAAAGTATTAAAATGGATATAGTATGTTATCCTTAAGATATAGACATATGTCACCGCTGACTTTTCTGTGGACCTATATAAGATACACAATTACACCATACATTATTTTGTTATATCTTAAAGGGTTTAGGCAGCGTTTTCGTTGAAAGCTCCCAGACAGCATACTTTTTGCCGACATCTTCACAAATATAGTTAATGTACACAGAAATAAATACAAAAACTTAACAAATTATATACTAAAACCTTCCTTAAGAATCACTCTATCTATTACTAAAAACCGCATCAAAATCCGTTGCGTAGTTTTAAAGATTTGAGCATACAAAGGGACATAGGGACAGAGAAAGCAACTTTGTTTTATACTATGTAGTGAAGTGATTGCTATAAAATATAAAATAAAATAGATACTAATTATATTACATGATTTCATTTTAATTCATTTTGTGCCTACAAGAACAATAACTAAATGCAACTCGTAATAAAACAGGTACAGATTCCATTTCACTTAACTTGTAAGACTGCCTTTATTTACACGAAGGAACATGCAACTGTTGTGATTGGTGGAGGTCGTGCAAGCATTCAAGCTTTGCAATTTGAATGACAGATTAAAATTGCAAAGCTTGAGAGTAGAATGGTCAATTTCTTCAAGATCAATTAATGTGATGCAAAGCGTTTGTTCAATAAATGTTCAATGAAAAATATTTTTTTTATTTGTTTCTATGCCATAGGTGTCCACTACACTTTTCACAATGAATATTTCGTTAGTTATTGCAAAACGAGTTAAATTTTGTTAATTATAGATTAATTAAATACTCGAAGGGAATTGGAATTCGTTTAGCGCAGCCAGCAGATTTTAATTCATTTATTGCTTTTCTTTTTTATACTGGTGCACACAATAAATGCAGTGGTTTATTAAAAAAAGTCTGTTTTTTTTCCAATATTTTATGTGTTTATCGCATCCTATACTATGAATTTTCATGTACCTGGTAAAATTAGCATTTTTGTATTTAATTTCTGTTACCAAAACTTTTAAGTACTTTCAAATATTAAATAAGATTTTTGTTCTTTTCCAGCGATCTGGATCAATGACCGCGCTGGCAAAATGTATGCAGTTATCGATGGCTACTTGTTTACCTATCGATCCCACACGTTTGATTGGATCTGCAAAAACGCGGAATCGCAAAAGTGTAATGTTCGTTATTATTTAGACAAAGATAAAAAGAAAATTGTGCATGATAAAAAAACTCTCAATCACACACATAAATCTCCTCAATTGTTTTATTGTTCAAAAGACATTCTGAGCTTTGAAACAACTGAAAAGTTTGTCCCTAGACGAAGGGCGAGATCATGTAGCGATATATAGAAAACGTTTCATAAGAACAAGATCCTTAGATATTCGTGTTAAACACTTGTTCACGTCCGCTTGTATGAATAACATAATTTAGCATCATCATAGTAGTTGTGTACAGCTTTAGACGTGTTGCTGGGGAGTTTGCTCCGCCACTTCTTCTCCTCAGCGGAAACACTAGGAAGTGGCGAAGGGGGCGCGACTTGGGGGACTATCTTATTTAATTATGTTGTTCAAAAAGTGCTGATTCTCAGCCTATCTTGGCCAAGTGACTTTGTTCATAATACCTTCAATTTAATGTATTGTTAATGTGATAGAAGTTGGTGTTCTAATTAACTTCCCCTGTTCCATCCTACCTGTACTCATACAGGCCACCTCTATTTTGTGTCCGCGTGAGTCAATCGGGTCTTAAACGTAAACTTTACGTTTAAGACCCGATTGAGACTCACCAATTAATTTGCTTTACTTTACGTCGTAAAGTAAAGCAAATTATATATTAAGGTACTATGTCAATCCTGTCTTGTACTCATACAGGCCACCTCCCTTCTGTGTCATGCTTCCTTACTTATACCTTACTTAAGTATTGTACCTAGTGCCTACTCATACTTTTTATTCATGTAGTAACATAATATACAGTATTATATCTTTCTCGTATCTAACCAATTGTCTAATAACAAATAACCTTTCTTGAATTAAAGTTTTTTTCTTATGAATACTTGGCCGTAGTCATTTTAAATATTAGTTTTTTATCTGAAGATAGTCGTAGTAAGAACACATAAATAAAGCAAAAAAATCATTGATAAAATCCATTCTATAGCACTAACCCATCGGTATTCTGGCAAAACAAATAATCATCATCGCAGCTCCTGCCAACGATTAACTACAAAAAGAACAATAAAATCTATTTTTTTTGTATTTCAGAGCTAGTTTTTAGCACCACAAGACAGGGGAATCCTGTGATCAATCTAGGTGCTTACCGGTACAACAGATCCAGTGGCTGCAAGGGACCCAAAGTACGCTGGTACTGTACCAGGTACCCGTCAGGTTGCCGCTCGGCAATATTTACTTATAACGATGTGATTATTAATCATAGAGCTGAGCATAACCATTAGTGCGCATTGTTGTGTTGTGGATCTTTCGACACGTGGTAATCTTTTGAAGCATGGCCACCATCTTGTTTTTGCAAAACAATTTACAAAGGATCCTGACAATGTCATATAAGCTACAAAAGGACCATGGAACATGTGTGATTGATTAATTTGAAGACACCTTTTTGTTTATTTATTTAATAAGTTGAAATTAAAGTTTATATACAACTTCATTAATATGCATCTGTAACCCAAGTTATAATTAAAAACGAATAAAATATAAATTTAAGTTATTTTTGTTTAGTATTAGCTTCTCAACAATTATTTTTAACTACACTCTTTTGCAATAAAAACGGGCACCTAAGGAAATTTACGTTCTAAGGTCGATTTGAGTTCATTAAATGAAATTTATTTCTTTGACGTAGTCTGTATACTTATAGTATAATTGTGTATAATTGTGTATAATCTCCGGCGAGGCAGCAAGCCTCCTTGCCGGACTGCCACCGTGGGATCTGGAGGCGATAGTCCTCGCGCGCCTGTTTGAGTGGCGCGCGGAGGCACTACACCGGGGGGAAAACCCGCTGCCACGGCAAGTTGCCGCTCGGCGGGCAGACCTCCGGTGCGATCTCATGGTGGCATGGAGAGAGCGACTGTCGCAACCCCGTGCAGGGCACGCCACAATAGCGGCGGTAAGTCCCCTCTTTGAGGAGTGGCTGGAGAGGCGTCATGGCGTCCTAACCTACCGCCTGACGCAGGTCCTCACCGGACACGGAAGTTTCGGGAGGTTCCTGCACATCATCGGGCGGGAGGAAGCGCCCGGGTGTCACCATTGTGACGATCGCCCGGAGGACACGGTGGAGCACACAGTGGCGGTCTGCCCAGCTTGGGCGGAGCACCGCCGTGCCCTCGTGGAGGCGATCGGCGGCGGAGATCTCTCGCGTTCGGCCCTGGTTCAGGCCATGGTCCGGAGCGAGAGGGAATGGGAAGCGGTCACCACCTTCTGCGAAGCAGTAATGCTAGCAAAGGAGGTGGCCGGGCGTTTGAGGGAGAGAACATCTGCCCAACCCAGCCGCCGCGGGAGACGCCCAGGGCGCCGGGCGCCGCGAGACGACTTCCGGCCACCGTAGATGCGGGCCTGTGGACGGTGAGCAATGGGTAGCTCACCGTCCGTCCGTCGATTGACGACAGGCCGTGTCGACGGCGCGTTCGTGTTTCACGCGCGCCTCAAAGAGAGTCAGCAAAGCAGAGGGGCTTGCCAGAGCCTCCGCCTGCCGGGGTTGCGGGTTGTTCGAAAGAGATACCGCGGCCCCGGAACGTAAAGGGCAATAGAAGGAACATGGGTGGGTTTTAGTCAGTACAAGTCTGACATGCCCCCCCGCTCCACCCAGAGCGGGGGAAGTCATAGGATGATTTCCCACCGGAAAAAAAAAAATGCCTCCGCCATAAGGAGTGATTTCTTCGAAACACACTTCCGCATAGCGTTCCCGTGGTCTTCGCAGCACTCGCCGGCGTCGGTCCTCTCCACACAAAGAGATTCTAGCTTCATCAGAAAACAATACTTTATTCCAGTCCTTCAGAGTCCATGAAGCACAGTTCCGAGTAAACTGAAGTCGAGCAACACGGTGCTCACGGAGTAATTTAGGGCCCCGAGCTGGGCGGTAACTCCTGATATTGGCAGCCAAAAGCCTCCTCCTGACCGTCCACAAGCTAACTTCTACTCCTCTTACTTCTTCAAGGCTCTTCTTCAGGTCCACACTTGACGCCTTACGATTCCGCAACGCCTGACTCACCAAAAAGCGGTCAACTCTTGGTTCTGTGCATCGTTTTCTTCCCGAACTGGGTGTTCTTTTGACCGAGCTCTTGATACCGTTGCCAAGTCCTCTGGACAGTTGAACGACTCGCATTTAGCCGCTGAGATACGTAAGTTTGCGAACAACTTTCTTCAAGCAGGGCTATAATTTTACCGGCCCTTATCACTCATATCAAAAAGTGGTATTTAATGTAAAAAAAAAAGATTAAATTGTTTAATTTGCAGAAAATATCCAAAAAGTTTTAAAATATCGTAATCAGTTAAAAATCGTTTCAGCAATTCGCGCCATTAGTAAAGTAATTTTAGAATAATCCACAATAATAATTATTTTTCTTTTATTCATTTCAAATTTTAAATTTGGAACGTAAAGAATCATGCCAAGATGCTTCAAATAACATGCCAATATATAGTCAAATTAATAAAACCTATTTCTTGTTCTTTTTCATTGAAGTAGAAAAAAAAATCTTAAGTGCCCGTTTTTTTTTGCAAAAAAGAGTTTATAATTTTATGGAACTTATAACGCGCTGTTTAAACTACTCTTTCTATTTCAGAGCCTAATTTTAGCATAACGAAAGCTGGCAACCCTGTTCTCATCATAGGCCCTTTTCGATACAACCTAACATATACAGATACAGGCTATAGAGGACCCAAATTACGCTGGGCCTGCACTCGAAAGATGAATGGATGTAAAGCTAACATCTTCACGTTTGATAATGTCATTGTTAGCCAGAATAATGAACACAACCATTGTAGGCAAGGATCGTTCTTTGACTATGTTTCACCTCGTAGCCTACCCTGTGTTCCTCAAAGTGTGTAGTCAGTGACATCTGAAGTGAAGATATATTGGGCTATCGAAAGAAACATTTAGGCACTTTCGTTGATGTTTTTTCTTGATTTGACGTGACTATGTTTGACTTAGTATTACCTATTATTAGTTCAATCCATATTAAGACCGTCTTTAGCATTATGATGCGTCAGTACCTCCTTGTTTATTCTGGTATATTAGGGTAACTATGTCGACTAATCCCAATTGAGAAACTCATTCTGTGTATTATTGATAGTTTTTACTGTAAAACGTTTCTCTTTTGTTTTGATCTTCTTCTTTTTACGTAGTTTTTCCATTCTCAAGCATGTCGTCGTTTGTAGTGAAGTATTATTTCAGTTACTAGAAAATCTTCATATTATGATATGTGTCAGTTCTGCAAATATCTGGAATTATAAGCAAATAGTTATGTACGTTAGGTTTATTCGATGTTTTAATAAATAATAATTTTAATGTTATTATTGTATTAGTAACAAATAATAACTGAACCAAATAACAATTTTTCGTCCATTTATTGTTTTCTATACATATAATTAAATTTTTAAATATTTCTTAAAAACAAAAAATAAAAAACATTTAAAAATGTAAAAATAGTAGCCCACCGGTATCGGGAACAGGGTCCAAGCTACCGGCGGTCAGGGCTCCAGAGAAAGGAACCTCCTAACAATACGAGCCGTGTCCAGGAGCACCGCTTTCTGTATCAAGCCCTTGATCCAGCTGCCTAACGAGAGCCTCCTCAGGTGTTGGTCGAGGCTCTTGGCAATTAAGCCATTGGCAGATACGACTATCGGCACAATGATCGCTGAGTCCACATCCCACATGTCGACAACCTCGCGAGCCAAGTCAATATACTTGATTTGCTTATCTTTCTCGGCTTTCACGAGGTTCTCATCAACAATTATTATTAAGGAAAAAATTATAAAATAAACCCAATTAGTTTCTCTTTTTTGCAGAAATTGTGTTTTTCGGTGTAACCAGATCCGGCAATCCTGTTATTTCCAGAGGTTCCTATCGATACAATCGTTCGACGGGATATAATGGGCCCAAACAACGCTGGGCTTGCACCAGACGGAATCACGGATGTAAAGCGACCATCTACACGCTCGATAATGTCTTCATTAGCCAACGTTTTCCACACAACCATTAAATTATACATCCAATTTGTGAAAGTAAACAGTTTTTCTTTATTTTGTATGTTTTAGTTTTTAGCTCTTTATTGTCTTGAAAACCTTTTCAGAATGATTTATAATTATTTGCATCATTCAGGAACGTAGTATTTATTTATCCGTTCACAAAGTCATAATACCCAATAACTAACTTAACATCTCGTTTTTCCAGAGACATATTTTGGTAGAACGAGATCTGGCAATCCCGTACTCTTCGTAGGTTCTCATCAGTTTAACTTTACGTCAGGCTACAAAGGGCCCAAGATGCGCTGGCACTGCACTAAACGGAATTATGGATGTAAAGCGACCATCCATACGATCAAGAATGTCATCGCAGCCGTCAATTATAAACACAACCATTGACTCGAACATCAGACATTACTGAAGATGCTGTTGAGATTGGAAAGCTGTGGAATAAGTTGTTTATCTATAATAAAGAATGATTGTAAAACTGATGTATTAGTATTTAGTCAGTTAAATTACGTCACACTATTATGCTTTAACAGATAAGAGTGGCAGAAGTAAAGGGAGCCCTATACCCAACAGTGGGCGATTCCGAGCTGAAAATGATGTCAGTGATTAGTGGTGTTTTTTTCCACTAAAAAATCTTTACAGATAAGTTTTGCTGTCAAATCAAATTACTACCTATCGTTATTTTAATAAATCAACTATATTTTTTCATTTGTGTTTATTGGTAAATAACTGCACATTAATTATTATGTACATTATATTTAATTTTATACGTCATTGTGGGTATCATAATTTCGTTTCAGATCCATATTTCAGTACTACAAGATCTGGCAAGCCTGTTCTCATCACAGGCCGCCACCGGTACAATCTGACATCCGGCTACAAAGGGTCCAAACTGCGTTGGGCCTGCGCCAGGAAGACTTCTAAATGTCGAGCCATTGTCATTACTGTTGAAAACGTCATTATTACGTATAAAAATGAACATAACCATATAACATAAACAATGACTTTTAGTGATAAACAAAAACTTGCCCTTATTATTATATTTGATTTCTCTTTACTTTTGGTACAACTTCTTTCGAATTTCATCAAATCATCAGATTCCTTAAACTTATCCTATGTTATTGAACGTTGGCACAACACATTTTCTCCATCTATAATCCCCTGTCAGATGTCACGGCATCAATTATTCCTTTCGCTTTCATATCAATCCTTATACAATTCATCCCCTTTTCCTTTGACTGAAAAACTAGATACGTTCTTACAGCGCATTATCTTTTACAATTTCTTTATCACTATAAGTACAGCTTTTCATACGTTTTATTCCAGCTCCAATGCCAGTGTTCGGCTACACATCTAGCGGTAATCCTGTAATCATGATAGGTTCCTACCGGTACAATAGAGCAACTTGGTGCAAAGGGTCCAACGTCCGGTGGTATTGTAACAGTCGCACTTCGCGTGCTTGCCGGGCAAGTGTGTTTACTGTAGATAATATCATCGTTAATCATAAATCTGAGCATACGCATTGAAATTCATGACATTCCTAGTGTGTGGCAAGGTTTTCTTTAAAAAAAAGATGTCTGCAAGTATCCAAAACAAGATGATGGGAGACTTGAGTGAAATGCGACTGTCAACGTTTCATACGAATAACAACATATATATATATAGGTTAATTTTCGTATGTAACTTACTACTTGGACATGAAAGTTGTGCTTGGCTCAACTTAAGTCTAAATTCAGTCTAAAGTTGGCGCAAACAGAGCAAACTGGACAACGGAGTGTTTACAAGCACTTTGTACGGTCAAAGAAATAGCCGCGAAGGATATTGATACAAAATATCATTGTGCCAAATTGGTAACCAATTACTTTATCTAGCTGTTAGTCACTATTAGGAATTCTATTGTCAAAAGCCATAGTTCAGTTCATAATTAATTTATCCAGTGTATAACTGCACGACTAATTGCTGTTCGTAAATGTATTGTATTTAACATAACTTAGTGTTAATAAATGATTAAACTTTCCTTAACTATTTTTGATCCAATTAATTACCGGATAAATATTTTAGTTTGGCACTCTTCCACTAGTATGCATTAACATGAATATTTTTTTTACAGATTCGGATTCATTTCCAGTTTTCAGCACGACGAAGTATGGGAATCCTGTGATCATTGTCGGGTCCTACCGGTATAACCAAGCAAGTAAATGTAAAGGGCCCAAAGTGCGTTGGTATTGTAACAGATATACCAAAGGATGCCGATCAAGTATCGTAACTTTGGATAATGTCATAATTACTCATAAGTCTGAACATAACCATTAAAATATTTGAGCTTCATTCAAATTGTCTTTATTTCATTTGCTCTGCGAAACATCCCACTATATTATATTTTTACAGTTTAGTTTAGTGTGTAGTTTTACTTTAACGTATTGTATTTGTAATGTATTTCCAATTTTGTATTAAATCATAGCTATATCTGTCTGGAACTAATACAGAATAGTTAGAGAAATGACGTCGACAGAATGAAATGAAATAATTGCCAAAGACACGATACTGCCTGTTTTATAAACCTGTCAATTCGAAAGTTTAACATACGTCAAAAACTGACAATTCGACAGTTTTCCTGTTTAATAAAACACACAGGTGACTAAATTATCAAGGTGGAAAATTCACAAATATGTTGCATTGACTGTATGGATTGTCGCGATATTTCAACAATTTTATGTTTGATAAAGGTTAATTAGTCGTGAAACATATTGACATCAATCAATCTCTCCTATCGCAGGTCTACTGGAAGAGATACATTTGCGCTCTTTTGTCTGTGTGCATTTTTTCATATCATGTGTTTTGTGTGTATACAAATAAATAAATATTTGTAGAATTGTCCGACAATTCTGACAGAAGCGTTAACCTCTGTCGCGAAATTATGTTTGGAGTTTTGAAGATGTAAGAAAGTATTTTTAATAGATTTAGTGCCATGTGATCATTCGAAAAACTAGCATCTATAGTAGCTAGAACCCGGGCCAGTGGCAACAGGCCTAAAGCATTTGCAGGGGCAGGAGCAGGGGCTAAAGCATTTTGTGGAGAGGATGACTGAGTAAGAACTAGTTGATCATCTTCTGCACTAAATGCTTCTCAAACTTAAATCGTTTTCTATAAAGTAGTCATTAATTGCTAATACTAGGTATTTTAACTGAAATGTCGAGTTTTATGAAACTCGTTATGGCATGACAAATTTGTTGATTTTACCTGTTTTTTTTTGACAAATTTGTCACTTACTAAACAGCCTAAGCCTAAGTGACAAATCTAAAATTTTGATTTTTTTTACATAATATGGGTATGTCGAATTGTCAGCTTTATGAAATAGGGCCCTGATTGTCTATTGTACAAAAATCAAACATACCAAGGAGGAAATTGAAGTTTTTTCTTGTAGGGACTGGTCATAAAAAGTATATTAGGCTACCTTATCTACAATAAGTTTAAGATATATATTGTTGAGAAATAGTTGGAAGATTTTGCTTCAGCTTCGTTCGGCCATCGGGTCATACACGCGCGGCACCGGTTGTAAAACGTATGTAAAAGTATCCCAACCCTCAAACATCTTACCTTACTCGCATGTTTCATTTCAGATCTGTTACCAGTATTCAGTTCGTCAAGACATGGCAATCCTATGCTGGTTCTCGGACCCTACCGGTATACTCGAGGAAGTTATTGTAAAGGGGCAAAAGAGCGGTGGTATTGTAATAAATACAGCTATGGATGTAGAGCTAGCGTTGTTACCATCAATAGGATAATAATTACTCATAAGTCCGAACATTATCATTAAAACATTTTTTTTTCAGTATACAGTTTTGACTATAAGATTTTATTATTAAGCTTATCAATACCAAATTTAGGAAAATGTTGCTTAGAATTTATTTGTGTAGATAAGTGAATAAAGTCCTGTAAGCATCCATAAGAACCAATTCAGAATTAAAATACTTTTTGATTAATGTACAACATTGTTTAAATTTAACAAATATTTTTAAATTGTAGGTCAACAAGCAACAGGAATCCTGTGGTCCCTTCAGAGCCTTTTTAAATATATATAAGGTGTATGAGTATTAGAAAGGTTCCTTAAACGAAACTGCAGACGGCCTAGTGTGAGTTTTGTACAGATTGTACAAAAGTAGAATAGAATGTAGCGCCGCGCCGCCGCGCCGTATCGTGACTTTAACGCAATCGATTTTTTTTTTGTCAGAAATACAACTTGTAATGAAACACCCAATGAATGATTCACCCATTCGTAATAAGTTTGAATGTCCTTTATTAAAACTTTCAGTTTCGGCTATTTAATTATTCATAATACTAAACATACTTGTCACTGAAATTAAAGACTTATGTGGAATTTATGTTTTAGATCTACAGCCAGTTTTCGGTACGACTAGACATGGCAACCCTGTGATCTATCTAGGACACTACCGGTATAATCGGACAAACAATTGTAGGGGGTCCACAATGCGCTGGTATTGTAATAAGTACCCCAGGGGATGCCGATCAAGAATTCTCACTTACAATAATGTAATTATTCGCCATCAAACCGAGCATAATCATGAATAAATTATTCGCTATTCATTCTTTTTTTGAGAAGTGAGTTTTACCTTACTTCTAAAAAAAAACAAACGGTTAACTTATTTACCATTCTGTTTTATGTAAATATTTATTTTGTGAATAGAACATTTTATTGTGATTTGACAAGAATGTGAATTTCCTACTTGTTAAAAAATGTTGAACTCGAGAAAACTTTCATAATGGATGAAGTGGTTTTCGTTTAATAAATCTTCTTGTTCACATTTCTCTTCCTTTCCTTCTAGAAAAGACCCCCAAAACATGCTTGCCAATACTTTGGTTAACTATCAGAAACATTTATCGAGATCCAAGTCAAGAGCAGACTCATACCGTGAAAACGAAAGAATAACATCCTCAAAAAAGGTTGTTTTAAACTTCTTTAGCAATATTTTATATCATCGTAAACGTTGACAGTGTGATTGTTAATCATGGGACTGAACACCTCACTAGCATCAGTGATTAAAATATAAGTTATTTATTAATTTTACTCCTGTTATGATACTGTATAATAATTGTAAGGTTTGCTACTGTAACTACAAGTAAATAAGGTTAATAATTGTAAACTTTGTATTTTAATACAGACTGGCAGCCAGTTTTCAGTAAGACAAGGAGCGGTAATGATGTCATCGTCCTTGGTCCCTATCGATATAATCGGATAAATAGTTGTAAAGGGGCCAAAGTGCGCTGGACCTGTACCCGAGCCGGATCGGGTTGCCGTTCTACTATCGTTACGGTTGACAGTGTAATTGCTAGCCATAGGACGGAACATAACCATTAGGATTGGCTCTTTTAAGACCAACAGACTCTTCGGAGCGCAGCAGGTGCAGTTTTCTTGCGCGGTTGCGAAACTTACTTAAGTGATAAAATTAATGTTTTTTGGTAATTATAATGCTTAGTAAAATACGATTAATTTGGTATATTACATTAAATGCTTATGAATTGAATACAAACGTTATTAAAGTTTGCTGTGAGCGCGAACAGTGTGACGCGCGGAGAACACCGATTTTGATCCCGTTTTCGACATTAGTTTTTATTTTTTTTTAAATTGTAAATAATTTTACTTGTTTAACGTTGAAGCTATAAACATAATTAAATAATGAATAATCTGTATTTGCTCCTAAGACCGAATGTTAAATTAGTTATGAATTAAAACCGTGTGACCGCGTTTTGAGGGACCTCGAAGAACTACCCATATACACACATCAAAAGTGTCTAGGGATCAAGCATTTTTATGCGGATTTCTTGAGATTGAGATGTGGCTTTGTAATAAATTTATGATTTTATAAATTTATATGGATCCTTTTTGGTGCATTTCATAATTTGAATCAGGAACTCTCAATCAAATTCGAGTAAAAGATGAAAATAAGCTGTCAATATTTTCCCTATAAAAACATACAACGCATTGAAGACATTATTAGTGCTACTGTTTCCCTACTACTGATTAAAACCAACGTTATTATGGAGCGGCGACGTCATTTAAGCAGGGAAGAAATGCTCAGAGCCGTGGGAATGATAGAAGCTGGTTCCCGGCAACGTACTGTAGCTTTAGCTCTGAATACAAGTCAGAGTGTTATCAGTCGACTTTGGACACGTTACCGAAGCACTGGTACCGTGGCTGAGCGCCATGGAGGACGGTATCGCTGCACCACACGGAGACAAGACCGATACATTCAAATCTTAACTCGAAGAGCTCCAACAATAACCGCCATGATGTTAGCCGTGAGGCTTCATCACTCTTCAGGGAACTTAATTAGCGACCAAACAGTCAGAAACCGCTTGCATGAAGTGAACCTTCATTCCCGAAGACCGCTACGGGTACCACCTATAGCAATGCACAATCGTAGGATTCGATATCAATGGGCTCTTGAACACAGAAATTGGGCAGAAGAACAATGGCGTTTCGTGTGCTTTTCTGATGAGTCTCGTTTTGGTATGAGACCGGATACAAGACGTATACGACACTGGAGAACCCCTGGACGCCAACAGCGATTAAAATCCTGCCAGGAAGTCCATCCTTATAGTGGTGGAACCATCATGGTATGGGCGGGTATTTGGATCGGCGGAAGAACTGAGTTGATTTGGATCAGAGGCAACCTCAACGCTCAAATTTATGCTGAGACGATTGTATCAGACGTCATCGTTCCTCTACAAGTGCAAATCGGTCCCTTATTTCAGTTAATGCATGATAATGCACGACCGCACACCGCAAGAGTTGTAAGACAGACTCTCGCCGCAGCTAACATCAATGTCCTGCCCTGGCCTGCTCAGTCGCCAGACTTGAACCCGATTGAGCATGCATGGGATATGCTACAGAGAAGAGCTCTGCCGAATATGGAGGGTATCCAGTCGCAAGAAGACCTTTTTTTGTTGTTGCAACGAACATGGGCGGCCATTCCACAGCGTGATTTGGATGAACTCATTTTGAGTATGCCAAACCGATGTTCTTGTGTTGTTAGTGTTCGCGGTAGAAACACGGATTATTAATTGTTTAAGTTACCCAATAAAATTTTAAAGAAAACTGTTATTTCAGTCTTTTTTTCGAACTTTAATGTTAGTGGTTCTAATGTCAAAAATCCCTTTATTAGGAAAATGGCAAATTTCTTTATTAATGCAAAGGTGACTTGGTTTATCGTTACTGTGACAAACGAAAACACTTTATTTGATGAATCCTTAAAGAAAATTTTAATTAATATCAATCAGGAGAAAAGTTATTGCAAAAATATATGTTGATCCCTAGATACTTTTGATGTGTGTAGTAACATTGTATCAGCGTCAACGATCGTGGAAAATCCTAAAACGGGTGACATTGACACAAAGTACCGAAAAGTTACGGCACTCTTGTTGAAAGTCGGTGTAGAAATAGCTTGTATAGTTAGGAAGTTCATCTCTTTGGAACCCTGGCTGGCTGGGTTGCAGTCAGGGTTCCAAAGAGAGGAAGAACTTAGAAACCCACCCGTGTTCCTTCTTTTCCTCTTTAGAAATTATCTTATATCTTCTTTTTCTCTATGGTTCTGGGCCGCGGTATCTCTTTCGAACAACCCGCAACACCGGCAGGTCACAAGCCAGATTATATCATAGGTACTATTGTGTTTTATTACAGATGACGTGCCAGTATTCAGCAAGTCAAGATTTGGTAAAGATGTCATCGTCCTTGGTCCCTATCGGTATAATCGGGTGAGTAGTTGTAAAGGGACCAAAGTGCGATGGACATGTTCCCGGGTCTCATTGGGATGCCGATCTACTATCGTAACTATCGACAGTGTCATTGTTAGCCATAGAAGTGAACATAACCACTAGGATAATTGCTATTTACTGTGAATGATTCATGCTGTATTGTATGAAATTATATTTGTACTGCAATGTTGTCATTTTAATTTAAATAATAATGTGTTTTAAAATTTACTAACTACTTTACTTAAATATAATTAAACGAAATATAAATGGTGTTTTATTTTACAACTATTCCACTCGTACCGTTTATAATGAATGCCACAAAATGACTGACTACATGAAGGGTTTATTCTATTACAGAGGCAACTTTTACGAAGACGAGAAGTGGCAATTCTGTGCTGCACTATGGTGAATATCGATATCATCAGGCCGCATCAGGGAATATCATGGGGAAAATGCGATGGAAATGTGGTAGAAAAAATTCTAGATGTAAAGTCGTTATTGTAACGGTCGGCGGAATTGTACAAATGACTAGGAATAAACATAACCATTAAAATTTGAAAGCTATTAGTTCAAGTCATCTTTCACAAATAGGTTTCTTTAAGTCACTTTATACAAATAGGTTTATGTTTGTTAATCATAAGATTTTTGATTTCTTAGGTAGGTTCGCAGTTGGTGAATGCAACACTACTTGTTCATCAGTGATGCTGATGCGTCAATCTTTTGATTTAGTTCCTCTAAATTTGTGAGATAATTGGTGTTCATTTAAGCTAATTGCAAAGTCAAAAAGTTTTTTTAAAATTGTAAACATGACCACACTGTCTTTGATTCTTATCTATACAATCAAGCGCATAAAGGACGATCGGATCCAGAAGACGATCATAAAATAATAAATATCTTGGGACAACTCACACACGGCTATCTGATCCCAAGCTAAACAGAGCTTGTGTTATGGTAACCAGACAACTGATATACATACTTATATAATTTATAAATACATGCATATTATAGATAAATCACACCCAGACACAGAACAAACAATCATGCTCATCACACAAAGTTTGTCCTGGGTGGGAATCGAACCCACGACCTCCGGCTCAGCAGTCAGGGCCACTAACCAATAGACCAACAGGCCCGTCTTCAATATTATACATTATACTAGTAATCAAAATACATCATATTTTTTACACTGTAATAAAGTATTTTAATACATTGACGTGTGCATTTTCCTTTCTTTTGATAATAATATGGTAATTTTCTGTTCTTACGTAGGAGTTATGGTTATAGGAACAATAATTGAGTTTTAAAAAAGAAAAATGTTGACATAACACTTACACTAGGTTTATATTTCAGACACAGGACCATATTTCGGCATTACAAAGCATGGGAATCCTGTGATCTTTCTGGGGCGCTACCGGTATAATCAAAGGCATTATAGCAAAGGGCCCAGAGTCCGGTGGTACTGTACGAAGCACTGCAGTGGTTGCCGAGCAAGTGTGGTTACTTTCAATAATTTCCTCGTTGGTCGTGAGCACGATATGCACAACCATTGATGGTCAAAGGTTTGTAGATGAACTTATTTATTATGTTACAAAAATGTTTCATTTAACCTTCTTTTATCAATTTTATCGTGTTTTTTTTTGTTTACAGAGCTTAATTTCAGCACACACGGGAATCCTGTGTTTTTTAGAACCTTATCTCTCCTATCATCCCATGGGTCATCACATGGTTGTCACTCCATGCTGTCTCGTCGGCCATTTGTTCTGTCGACGTCTTTGTTTTGTCAACAACGACGACAACGTAAGTGTCTGTCCAAATGTAACCAACTTTGATTATTCATTTTTAGATCCAGTACCGGTTTTCAGCCGGACCAGAAAAGGGAATCCTGTGCTCATACTGGGATCCTACCGGTATAACCAGAGAAAGAGTAGTGGTACTTCGGCGTCACGGCGCTGGTATTGTAATAGGAACGCCCATGGATGTAGATCGAATGTCATGACCATCGACGATGTCATAGTTAGCCATAAGCCTGACCATAACCATTAAAGTGTAGTTTCTAGCAAGTAGTAGGATGTGGAAAGCTCCTTACAAACACTTACTAAAGAATCAGTCAGTGCCCGTGTTCGCGTCCCAAGTTGTTTGTAATGGTTTACTAATTATTCTCTCTGCAGTTCAAAGTCGTGTGTAACCTTCTTACAATGTTTTTGTTTCATAAGCTGATAATTTAATAACTGTAAATTAGGTTGTGTGCTTTGAAAGTGCTTATTTGTGAATAACTAAGTAAATACTACAAACTAATTTAATTGTAATATCTTTGATCCTCTCACTCTGGTTCCACTTGTGTCTCACCTACCACAATTAAATCTTCAACATTAAAGTAAAGTAGTTTATATGTGATGCTGTTGGTATACTTTTTAATAAACCACACAAATAAACAATGTGTTTATATTTTGCAGATACTCGTATACGTCCCGTGTTTAGTACGTCACAGCGTGGCAATCCTGTAATCGTCGTAGGTCCCTATCGATACAATCGGGTTAGCAGATGTAAAGGTTCCAAAGTGCGATGGATCTGTAACCGGCTCGCATCGGGATGTCGATCTACTATCGTAACTGTTAACGGTGTTATTATTAACCATATGACTAAACATAAACACTAGTTTATGTGCTTTGAATAAAGTTTATTGTATGATACACAACAGTTATATAAATTTCATTCTACAAAAATATTAGTAGGTCACTTGCTCCTGTTTTGTTTTGATGACATGTTTTAATTCTAAGGCTTCCTAATTAAGATGTGAGTAAATTCGCTTTATAAATATAAATTGAGCTGTTATGTTACAGATTGGCAGCCAGTTTTCAGTAAGTCAAGGAGCGGCAATGATGTCATCATCCTGGGTCCCTATCGGTATAACCGGGTTAACAGTTACAAAGGGGCCAAAGTGCGTTGGACCTGTACTCGGTATCCGGTAGGATGTCGATCTGTTATCGTTACTATAGACAATGTCATTGCTAGCCATAGAAGTGAACATAACCACTAACATGATCACACAATTTGTATGAAGAACAAACACATAAATGAATGAATAATGTATGTAATGAATGAATACACACATTTTCTTAAAGGAAAATATCTTTAATTTTATCAAGTACTCTACCCGTTCTTTAACCAATAAATACCACAGAGAAGATTAAAGCATTTTTGTAATAATAATTGGATGTTTCATTGCAGAATCGGAACCAGTCTTCAGCACGACGTACAGTGGTAATCCTGTCATAATTCTTGGTCCATATCGATATAATCGCGTTTTAAGTTGCAAAGGAGCCAAAGTGCGATGGACATGTACCCGGTACCCACACGGATGCCGATCTACTATCATAACTTTTAATAGTGAAATTATTAGCCATAAGACTGAACATAACCACTGAGACGATGTCCTTGAACCCTTTTAATTCTGAATGCTTGTGACATAGTTCTATAGCGAAGGCATCAGTTAATATTTTGTCTAGGTAGACATTTGTTTTGTTACTCATTTTCTAAATAGTCAAAAATTGTTCTAGATAATATTATCATAATCCTCTTTTTGGTTCCTACTGCTTTATCACAGAGCCGATACCTGCCGAACATTACGCAGACACTTACGTGGTGGTACACGCAGTAAATAATATGTCTTTGTTCTTGTTGATGCTGTTTTTTTGGTTGGCAAAATGTACCTTTATGTTTTATTACAACTACACAATTAAGGTCGGTTTTCAGCAAAATGAGGAGTGGCAACCCTATGATTATCGTCGGTCCCTATCGATATAATCGCGCCACTCGGTACAGCGGGTCCAAGCACACAGGACTGCACTCACACAAAGTCGGGACGTATATTGATTGACGTCACAGTTGATACTGTGATAGTTATACATAAGCAAGAACATACACTTACTTAGAAACCGTAATCCAAGACGGTTTATATACAGTGATGTCTATCAGCGTCAACGATCATAGAAAAGTCTAAAATGTATGACACTGACATAAGTTACCGAAAAGTTATGCCACTCGCTCGCTTGTTTTTGAAAGTCGGTTGCCGCTTGACTAACAGTCCTCAGTTGTTTTGCAAGGTTATTATATGTATTTTGAAACTTGTCCGCAATGTTCATAGGTGTTGTAATACTATTTTGGACTCATAGAGAACTAGATAAATAAATTAACAAAAAAAAGTTCAAAATGTTCACTGTTTTATTATTGTGTTCTAAATTTCTGAGTTCCAATCAATACTATTCGTATTTTTTGCATTATTATCCTTACTCCTTACTAATATTATAAAAGCGAAAGTGAGTTTGTTTGTTTGTTTGTTTGTTTGTTACCTCTTCACGCTTTAATGGCTAAACCGATTTTGATGAATTTTGGTACAGATATAGTTGGGAACCAGGAGACGGACATAGGCTATTATTTTTTTAAAAAGAGCGGGATATGAGGGAGAATGAGGGAAAAAACGGGAAAACTTAGCGTTGCTATTACAAATCAATAAGGCGCTACCGAATTCAACGCGAGCGAAGCCGCGGGCAAAAGCTAGTAAAAATATATTTCGATACATTGCGTTTATTTTTTCTTTCTTTAAGAATGGTCTATTGCAGTTCTTGGTTAGGATTATGGTTACTCTAAAAAGGTTAATAAACCACCTTTAAAGGACTTACACTTGATTTATGTTTCAGATGCAATGCCAGCTTATGGAATCACTAAGCATGGGAACCCCGTGATCTTTCTGGGAAGATACCGGTATAATCGAAAGAATCGTTGTAAAGTCGGGCCCAGATTCCGGTGGTACTGTACGAGGCACAACAGTGGCTGCCGAGCAAGTGTGGTTACTTTCAATGATCTCCTCGTTAGCCATACGTCCGAGCACAACCATTGATGGGCAAAGACAAAGGGTTTTAGAAGAACTCCTTTATTGTGTGACAAGTTTGGTATTGTGTGGTAGTCGGTTAACATAATTCAATAATGTTTCTTATTTTTAATTCTATTAAAATGTGTATGGATCCGTGAATTTTGTAATAAATAAACTGATCTAAAACTTTCTTTTAGTTTGAGTTGTAGGTAAACGAGAACTTAATAAAATCGAAGTGAAAAATAGCATGTACGAAATTAAAGAAAAACATCTTCAAATTTACTAATTAAACATTTGTGTAATTTTTAACATAATTTCTATTTTGTCATTATCATTGAGATTGCGACATTTTATTGAAAGTAAATCATTTTAATTATAATTATGTTTAGTTATTTAAAATCAAGTATGATGAGATTATATTTTACTGTTGCATCTATTACTTTGTCATGTCATGAATATATTATATCGACGCGCCATGAACTCATATCACATTTGTTTCAGAGGTCAAAGAGCCATTCAATCAACACACAAATAAACGAAATTTGTTTACTTTAGTCTGTAAATTACTTCTTCAACATGCCGTTTAGTAAAAGTATTTCAAAACAAGTAAACGGAAATTTAATTAAGATAAACCCTCTCTCATCATTACATTTGTGTCATATCAAAATCTGACGACAGAGTTATTTTTCCAGAGCCTGTTTTTGGTACTACAAAGAATGGCACCCCTGTGATCAAGTACGGTCCATATCGGTACAATCGGTCCAGTGGGTACAAAGGGGCCAAACTACGGTGGACCTGTACCAGGTACCCGCTGGGATGCCGGTCTACCATCATAACCGTAGATAGTGTTATAGTTAGTCATAAGGTTGAACATAACCATTGAACAAAAGGAAAGCACGGCTAGATTGCTCAAAACGTTTTTTAGGGTTCCGTAGTCAACTAGGAACCCTTATAGTTTCGCCATGTCTGTCTGTCCGTCCGTCCGTCCGTCCTCGCTTAATCTCTGTGACCGTTAGCACTAGAAAGCTGAAATTTGGTACCAATATGTATATCAATTACGCCGACAAAGTGGTAAAATAAAAATTGGAAAAAAATGTTTTATTAGGGTAGCCACCCTATATGTAAAGTGGGAAGTGATTTTTTTTTTAATTTCAACCCTAACGTGTGATATATTGTTGGAAAGGTATTTAAAAATGAATAGGGGTTTACTAAAATCATTTTTTGATAATGTCTATAACTTCGGAAATAATCGCTCCAAAAGTGAAAAACAATGTGTCCCCCCCCTCTAACTTTTGAACCATAAGTTTAGAAAATATGAAAAAAATCTGAAAAGTAGAACTTTATAAGGACTTTCTATGAAAATCATTTTGAACTTGATTGACACAACAGTTTTTGTACAAAAAAGAAAAAAGTTAACTCATAAGTGGGAACACTTATTGTTACGGACGGGAAACTACGGAACCCTACACTGAGCGTGGCCCGACACGCTCTTGGCCGGTTTTTTTTTTTATAAAGACGTGCAGAATATGTAGGAACAAATGGTTATACATACAACACGTATCATTGAAAATAAAAAGAATGTTGCCTGCTGTTGAAAGTCGTGTGAAACCTACTTACAATGTTTTGTATATCTTAGCTGATAATTGAAATAATGTTTTACCTAAGTAAATATTTACCTCATTGTAATATGTACCGCTCTGCTTTCACCCATGACTCACCTGTCACAATTATTTATTCGCTATTAGTACATTTTTTATAAGCGATACTTTAAATTACTAAACACGAAAGTAGTACATAATGTTATGTTTCACAGATACACGTCCCGTGTTCAGTACGTCACAGCGTGGCAACCCTGTGATCGTCTTTGGTCCCTATCGATACAATCGGGATTTAAGATGTAAAGGGGCCAAAGTACGATGGACATGTACTCGGATCGGATCGGGATGTCGATCTACTGTCGTAACTGTTGACAATATAATTGTTAATCATAGGACTGAACATAATCATTAGTATTAGTGCTTCGAATAAAGTTTATTATTCAAAACAAATAATAGTTATATTGATGTCATTCCACAAAACGATTTTAGATAAATCACTTGCTGCTTTGGTTTGAAGTAAAGTGGTCAGCCTTAAAATTATAATACCGTGTACTGTTTTAATTTTAAAGCAAGTTACTTAAGATGTTAGTAAATAAGTTTAATTACTGGAAATTGTGCGTCTTAATACAAACTGGCAGCCAGTTTTCAGTTAGACAAGCAGTGTTAATTATGTCATCATTCATCAACGTTGACCCTATCAAAATAATCGTATTAATAAATGTGAAGGGGCCAAATTGCGATGGACAAGTACCCGAGCCGGATCTGTTGGTTGGTCGTTGCCGACCTTACATTTAACAGTGAACTTATTAGCCACTAGCTTTTGCCCGCGGCTTCGCTCGTTTTTAATTCGGCGTAACACAGTTCCCTTTTCCTGATTTGCAGGTACTTGCTACTTATAGTTTTTGCCCAAGCGCCTTATTTATTGTGACAGCAAAGCTAAGTTTTCCCTTTTCTTCCCTCTTTCTCCCACATTTCTCATTTTTTTCAAAAAAAGTTAGCCTATGTTGTCTCCAGGGTCCCAACTATCTCTGTACCAAAATTCATCAAAATCGGTTTTCATCAAAATCGGTTTAGCCGTTTAGGCGTGAAGACGTAATAAACAAACAAACTCAATTTCACTTTTATAATATTAGTAAGGAAGTAAGCATAACACTGAACATAATCAATAAGATGATTAATTCCTTGACCCTTTTCTAAATGTGATGATGCAGTGTCAATGTTGTATTTCGTGTTTGTTTGTATCAGTAAATATGTTGAATAGAATAAATGTTTTTATCCCTTTTTTGAAAGGAAAATATAAACGTTTGAATATGAAAAAAAATTATTACACTTCCATTAACCTCGCAGTATTTAGTTTTCTAAGCCTGATAAACATATATCTTTGCCCGTAAATCACTCTATCTCTACTACTACTTTTGTTATTTTACTGAAATATGTTTTGATTAATATATTTTTTTACGTTCAATATGTTTACAGTACAATTCATAAAGAGACTCAACGGAAAAGAAGTGGCAATAGTGAACGGCTACACTTACTACTGTCGCAAGCAGAGTTTGAAGAAGTCTACAAAGATCTGGAACTGTACCCATGGAGGGGACTGTCGTGCCAGGATGGAGATCACCAAGCACGCGAAACCATCGCGTCGGATTGTGCTGTCAGCGAAACTGGATCACAAGCACGCACCTTCTAAGTATTGTATCAGCTATGCTATTCTGAAACGTTACTTTGCGATCTCACTTCTGAATCCGCAGTGAGCTCATGAGAAATCAACGTTTCGAATTCTGAAATTGAGTGAATTCGACACTAGCGCCACCGAGTGATAACGTCAGTGAGAGGAATTACAACAGGTGAGTATTTTGACGTTTGTCAATAGGATTTCGTATTCTCACACACGTTTTACTCGCTATCTCGAAAGTCATCTCGCATGTCATACACGAATTCATCTGTCAAATGAAAAGTTACTATTTCTTGAGTGAAATTATCTATATTGATTAAATTAATTAATCAAATAGGCTCCAAAAGAAAGGAACAATTAACATAATATATTATTGATTGTCTTGCAGAGAAATTTAAACGGTTAGTATGAACTATGAACTAATATACCGACCATAAAAAACTTCATAACCTCAGTATTTTCATCTATTTCTAACTTTTGTAGATGTCTCCTTCTTTTTTGATACTGAGTTTGCTGAAAGAAACTGATAGTTTAGACGTTGCCGCAAGCCGCCGCCAAGCCTAGAATAATAGAATTTTTTTTTTGAGCCGTGGTCAAACCTATGCATGTGTACAGACTAACATTACATAGGAGCTTAAAGAAATTTAGAACAAGAGCTTAGACCTCTATTACCTGTGACTGCAAAAAAGGGAAGAGGTCTGACCAATAGAATTAAGGTATATAAATGATTTATTATTTACTTTAAAGTTTAAAAAATACTTAGAACCTGTGTGACTCATTTTCCCATTATGCTACAGACCTACCTATCACTGCACCATTTGAATTTCTTTAAGGACATACAAGTACTTAATGTGTTTAAAAAAAGGTTTTTTTTCAGTTACTCTCTACTCTGTCGTTTCTGGCCAATGGAAACTATCAAAAAATATTAAGTAAAACTGAAAATACTTTTCTCTCGCAAGCTTCAATCGAGACCTTCACCTTCACTTGAGGAGGGGTTCATGCAAAAACTTCTATACTACTTACTTAAAGATAATACTACAGAGATTTAATCATTTTGTAAAATAGTGAAACTCGTGTAAACAACATCAGTATTTATTCTTTTTTTCTTTAAACTATACTTATATTTTACTTTGCATGAAATAAAAGGTTTTATTATTATTATTATTTAAGTATGTTTAATTTTCTATTAGATTCTTCTTTAAAATAATATGATTTGAGATTATAGGCGGCCTAGGTACAAATCACCACTTTAGAGCACCTTTGATCAGTATGTATGGCTTATTGTGCTGACCCAGTATCATTTGGTTTACATGTATTTTTAGTCACTGGTCTCCTTCTCCTTTGCCAGTAAAATAAAAAAAATAATAATTGAAAGCCATTATTTAGATGTACTAGTACTTATTTAAAATGTAATTTTATAGGTTTCATATGAAAACTAACATACCCGGTGTTATAGAATGTATAGATAGCACATTGGTTGCTATGATAAGACCTAAGGAGAATGAAGGAAGATATTACTGGCAAAGGATATCATGCAAGAAATGTTCTATTGGTAAGTTCAGTGAAAGAAACACATGCTTAATTTTTTATCTGTTTATTTGGATATCAAACTGTATAATATCAAATTACATTTAGAACATTTAAAAACATCATTTATGTTATATTAAGATACCAGCAACAAAATAAACCAATTTATTATTTTACTTTAAACAAAGTGTAAGTAATAAGTATTTATTTACTCTAATTGCAGATAACAGATGCAGATTTAAATATAATACATGTGGATGCTTCATAAGGTGGATCATGTCACGATAAGCAGCCTGGCACATCAATTAAATATTCATCAATATCCTGAAACAATTAATTTTTAATGTCAAAACTTACATAGTATTAAACCAATATAAATCATTGAGCTTGTTGTATTTGTCAGTTTAAGCCCGTCCTGAAGCTCCCTGTGCATGGGAGTGTATGTATACAATGTAAACAAATTATGTAAGTCATTGATCTCAGCTGTTGTTAGAAGATGACAATAATTAAGCAAAGTCAATGGGCTGCAGCCCGCTTGAAAACACTGGCCTCTGCCTAGCCAGAAGCAGCATGATGAAGTAAGCTTGAAGACTTGATATTTTTATAATACTTAGGTATAAATATACAAATGACTCACTAGTGTATTTGTGCAAGTGCCAAATACCTGAACTTACCTGATAAGTTTTTTTTTTTATAAATAATTAACTTAAAAGAAAGACTGGGTCAGTAGATTCCAAAAAATGATAATGAGTTAGTAACAGAATGGGCTTATTAACTACCTTTATAAATAACATACATTAAATGGTTGTATTTGTAAATGTGTGTCGCCTGTAGCAAAACCTTCACCTCCCATTAACATTACTATGCGTTCTTCTATATTTGATAGCTTTGGTATGCCACCATCCACTGTTCCTAAACCTGTGGTATATCCAAAAGCTGCGCGTGTAGTTTCTTTTTCACTGCACTTTTTTTGCCAGACCAATACTGTAATGAGAAATACAGAAATAATAATTATTTCACACTGCATGATTAGCAAAGACGCAAATAGCACAACACACAATGAAATAAATGAAGTATGCTTTATAAATAAGATAACTGAAATTACCAACTAACCTTAATTCATTTTTTTGCAGTCTTCACCGTACCTCCACCCATACTGTATAGTTTTACAGTTATTTGATCCCAATCCTTATTAGCAGCCTGCTTGGCGCTTTGACTTTTGGAAAATCCGTTTGCCAAGCTAGGTTTTCGACTCCACTTGGGCCGCAGATAGATGGGAAGTACGCTCGCCACAGTCGGCACTGAAGTAGAGAATTAATAATTAAATATGAATTATACCGATACCGGCTGTTACTAATTACCTAAGAAATCGTACTTACTTCATTTTTTTAAACTCTTCACTGAGAAAACTTGAGGAAATAAAAATAATACTTTGCTTGTAAACAAAGAACACTTAAGACGATCGCGATTGACATTAATGACATCACGTGATGAGTTTTTTTTTTAATACACAGGCTTCTCATCGGACCACGAAGCAACGGCAACACCGCATTCAGCCTAGTTATTTAATTCTTGATCTCAAATAAGACTTGTAAATATTAAAATGTACAAAATAATGCATTTACATTGCATTTAAGGCCAGAATAAACTATAAACTATTAATGTAGAGCGCATATTCTGCTAATTTAGTGTGTCGATATAAATTTTAGTAAGACACAATTCAGCGTCACTCCCTATTACCATAGAGAATTCTCACTTAAGTTTTCGGAAGTCACTTCACTTCGCTTGACCGTGATCTATATTTGTTAATACGAAAACTTTTACAGGTGAGGCGAGATGTGAAGGGAGTGTGGCTTTCGAGATGGCTTGCGAGGCGAGTTCTAAAGTGAATCACTATTTACAGAATAGCACCGTGGGTTTTATTGTAAATTGTAACTTTTAGGGACTACCCTAAAAGTTACCATTTACCAGTTACCATTTGAACTATCAAATGTTACTTCTTTTTGTAAGAAGTAGTATCACTTTAAGGGTCGAATCGAAGTTTATGCTCACCACCTTTAAACTTGCCAATAATATTAAATTTAAAAAATACCTTAATCCTTGTATAGTTTTACTTTTATTAGTGAAAAGGCAGAAAATGTTTCTAGTCTTATAATGGATATTTAATCTATGTTAGCTACTTTCGAATTAAAATGTATCATAAATGTTTGAATTTAAATGTTTGGTAACAAGTAGTTACATAAAGTCTAGTCAAATTTACAAACAAATACAAAAAAAATATGGTACTTACATGATGTAGAGTAATAAATCTAGTCTGCGCTAAACCAGTTAAAATGTGAACCATGTTATGTGTGTGAATGTGTGAAAATATGTACCTAACACATAAACACTATTTTTAAGTAAATGCTTATAATAGATAGTATTTTAAATTATGTAACTACTAGAATTTGAAATGTTATCACTCTTTCAAAGGATTATAGCTGTAGATATTAAAGTATGTATATATTATTGTATTAAAATATATGCAAAAAAATAGACCTATTTATATGATCTCACTTTTCTATGTTATTTTTGTTGTGTTCTGTGTGTATTGTAATGTCTATCAATAAATAAATATTGAAGACATTCACAACGTTGTTTAAATTATACAATATTAATATGTATGTCGGAGGCACCGGTATTATTCTGTCAGATTCAGACATTATATGGGCAGAGCTTGGGTCTCGTGCAATGAAAATACACTAGAAACGGTTCACTAGTTTTTATTTTAAATCACAAATTAGTTCAACCACAATTTAGTCCAATCACTCACAACTAACTTATATTGGGCACAACGAATCGAGTACAGTTCCGGGATGTCTTCACACTGCTGTGATCAGGCACTAAATGTCGTCTTCGCAGTCCTCTTGAAACATCACGACTAGTGTTGCCCAAATTCAGTCTTGGTCTTGCAGTCTTGGTCTTGTTCTTGCGTTTTTGCAAGACCAAGACCAAGAACAAGACCGCGTATTTTTAGCAAGACCAAGACCAAGACTGACCGTGCAAGACTTGAGCAAGAACAAGACATAGCCTGCAAGACTCTTGCGTCTTGCAGCTAGGACTTAGCGCTATTTCACGGAGTAGTTAGGTGTAACAGTTCGGTGTATAGGTACGCTTAGGAATTCTATGAGACGCAAAAAACTGTATCAAAGAATATGAAAAACTGGACCTATGCGCATTACGACTAATACCATAAACATACCTACATAGCGAATAAAAAAATATCCATTAAAATCAAACTGAGTGCATGCATAGGTATGTTTTAATCATCGGCACTTTGATAATGCGGCATCAAAGGTTTTGTACTTACTTCTCAAAAAAATTTGCCGCTTTTCGGAAGTACATGGTTATGATACACGCGCCGGCGGCTTCTTTTGAAATCATATACAACAATCGTTGCCGCCGCGCCGAAATCACAACATTTGACACTATTTTATGGCCGCCACAGGGCGTAGGTATACTCATGCAAAATAATTTCGAATTTTAAGAGTACCTACAGGTGTTCCAAAGAATAAATAAGTTTCAGAGTGCTTAGATTGAAAATGAATACATTATAATGATCACGCAAGTAGTATTATGATTACGATAAAATGGTAAGGATAGGTAGTAGATGTCATAATAATTTATTCTAGTAAGTATATATTATAATATTAATTATATGGTTTTAAACTAATTACTTAGGTACTATTATTGTACATTCAGTCATTATATTTCTTAAGTTTTTACAAGAAAAAATAGCAAAAAAGTGTTCAAATATCATCCGTTTGATAAATATTGTAGCCACTTTTAAATATACCTGAAACGTGTAAAACAATTCTACAATACTAATAAAATAATATAAAAAGCGTAGATACTTACCTACTAATAAAACAAAAAGCCTGCGATAAGAGTTTTGTATTGCTTACCAGCCCGAATATCTCTGAGAGAGATGATGAGAGTAAGTATTTACTAGCAGTGCCCGCGACTTCGTCCACGAGGAATAGTAACTTTGGAGGTATAGTGACGTTCAGGATTTATTTATTTATTTTAAAACTTCTGTCATCAAACATACAAACAAACTCTTCAGCTTTATAATATTAGTATAGATGTACGCCAAAACATTCACTTATATGTAAAGAATAGTGTTTGGCACTAATTCTTTTCATATATTTTATTCACGCGTCGACTCTGAACAAGTAGGTAATAAATAATCTGTGTTTGTACGGCGCACGCGGCATCGTTTGATTTGCGGCGGCATCCTTTTAATAGAGCCGTCACGTGGCGAGGCGGCGCAAGGAAAAGCAAGGAAACGTACTATAAATAAAGGAATTATTTTAATTCCAGTCATTTCCAATTGAGCTGTGCTTCGAGTCTAACTTAATAATTGTTTTTACTAATTCTTGTTGTTTTCTAAAAACGTATCACGTGTACAATTGAATATGAGTGACGAAGATTCAAATTATTCTAGTCCGAGTAACGAGAGTTTGAGTCACAGATCTAAAAGACCCAAAAGCAAATTTGAGGAGTTTTTCGAAATAATTAATGCATCCCAAACTGCCTTTTGTAAATTGTGCCAACATAAAAAGATTGAAATAAAAATGAAAAACAGAAACACTTCAGGCTTAAGGAAACATCTAATATCTTTCCACAAAAAGGAATCACAAATATTTCTTCCTGTTAAACCAAAATTAAGTGGAGATATCACAAGCTTTTTAGTAACCGCTGGAAGAAGTGGACAGGTAAGAATATTTTTTTTAACAATGGTCGAAGTTGTCGCTACGGGAATTTTAACTCCGCGTAGCTAAACATGCGATACTTTAAAAAACGCCATTAACTTACGTAACTTCGTACTTACGTACTTTCATCTAGGGGTGCGACATATTAAGTATGTAATTATCGTCTTAAATATTTTTTATAGACACCCATATTTTCATTTGTTTTCATAATCGGCCAGTAACAACTAAGTACTTTATTTGAGTAAATTACAGTACCTACAGTGCAACCATATACGACGTGTAACGGAATAAGCGCAAGACCTATACACCCCAATTAGAATATTAATTTGTAAGACTAAAATAACATACGCAATTTCATTTAGTTAAACCTCCCCTAGTTTTTTTTAATAAGATGTTTACCCTGAGTAGGTGTCAGACGTTTGGGCACATGAGTCGGTCTGTACGTGTGTGCGTACAGATCGAATCGTGTGCGCCCCGCCCCGCACACAAATGTACCAGCTGACTAGCATGCGTACGGCTTACTGCTGTAGGTACCTACGTTAGTTCAATGTCCGAACAAAATAACGCACAGAATACGGAATAAGATTAATAAATTACGTATAATGTGACTATTATTGAGAAATAATTTGCTAGTAAAATTATGATTCCTTCTTTCCATCACACTTTCACAGGCCTATCACTGTCGGATTTGAATATTTTTGTTTAATTTTAAGTAAGTACTGCGATCTATTTATTAGAGACCGCTTTACTATTAAATAAATGTTATCTCTGATGCGCAGGGTAGTAACTACCTAACTATCGCGATGTCGTACCTATTCAAAACCGGCGTGTTTAAAAGATTACAATCGTAATATTTACAGGTATTAAAATCGATAAATGATAAAATTAGGTAGGTACTCACATGATTGAACAAACGAAGAAATAGTGTAAATTAATGTAAATAACATTAATTTACACTGCACTTGCACTTGCACGTTTTCTTAAGTTTAATTTTAGTCTGTTAAGCACATTAGTTTCACTTTTCACTACAATGAATGCAAGTTAAATTTTTTCTTTAAGGTCTTCAACACTTGTTACATAAACAAGCTTCAGCCTCGTTTACATAAACAAGCGATTTTATTCGACCCCACAAATAAAAATCTAACGGCGTAAGATCAGGCGACCTGGGTCCAACGGGCCATAGGTATTCCGTATCCAGATGCCGTCGCACGTTCCATGAGAAATGCGCGGGTGCACCGTCGTGTTGGTAAAACACTTCTCTTAAAATGAAGAGAGTACCGGAGTCCCTCAGACGCTGAGTTGCGCTTAGCATTGTCCGGGCGCTTACTCGGGTACCATATCTAATATTAAACTCGCGGCATGCTAACTCGACATTGTCATTACAACGAGCCAGTGTCCTCACCATCTCCGTGTACTGAATATTGGTGTACTGGAATGACATCGCGCGCGTAAACAAAACACAACCAGAACACAACTCTTACCGTCCGCGGGCAAAATTTTACTAACGTAGGTTACGTAGGTAACGCGTTTGATGTTCGGCGCATGCGGCGGTGCCTATGGCGGCGGCGGTAACACTTTGATTTATACCGCCACTAAGGCGGTATAAATGAAAGCGTTATAAACCAAATACAATCTTGCGTTTAAAAAAGCTTTAATACTTTAAGATAAGTTCTAAATTTCCGCAACTAATATGTTTTTTAACGTAACTAGTGCAAGTTGAGTGAATTACAAATACATTCGTGCATTTGAAAAGTCTTTATCTCTTTGAGTTAAAGTCACAATTTCTTTAAACTAAACGTATTTTTACCTTGTTATGACGTGGTGGACATATTTTCAATTAGATGAAAGATACTTTCGTGAAAAATCAACACATATAAATAATGACGGGAATCGATTCAGAAGCCCATTCTGAGCAAACTATTTTAAGGTCTTGCGCTTATTACGTTACACTTTGTATAACATAATATAACAAATGTCAATTTAACGATTTTCTCGATTTAACAACAACAAACCTCCTCCTCTTAAACGCTCAAACCTAGTATGTTTTAAATAATAACACAAGATTTATTGTTTTATTTCAGTCGGAAAACAGCAGTGACAACATCACGACAGCTACAGTTGATTGGGTGGTGAAAAAATATCTTCCCTTCTCATTTTTCGATGACGAAGCTACACAAGTATATTTTCGACGTATTTGCCCTAATATGGTGTTTCCTAAAAGGTCTACACTTAGAAGGAAAGTCAAAGAGCGATTTGAAGGGCTCCAATTGAATCTCAAGGAACGACTTCAACAATTATCATCTAAAATGTCGTTTACCATTGATGGGTGGACGTCAATTGCTGGCAGGAGTTACTACGGGGTTACTATGCATTATATAGACAACGAATGGAAGTATCGATCTGTAGTTCTTGATTTTATACCATCACGCGGTCGACATACTGGGGAAGATATTGCAACGATTTTCCATGAATGTTTATTGGAATATGACATAATTGATAAAATACAAGGTATCACGGTCGACAACGCAACTGCAAATACCAAATTTATGTATGAACTGGGCAAACAGCTGCCGCCACACTTTGATTCAGACAATCAACATTTCCGGTGCTTTGCTCACATTTTAAACCTTGGTGTACAAGATTTATTAAAGACCTTAGCATTACACTGTGAGTCTGACACTAACGCGCAAGATCAGCAGTATGAAGACTATGCAGACGAAACTGAGGATGAGGAAGATGAAGAATGTGCACCAAATATTGCTGACTCGCGTACATCTGTAACAAAGTTACGCAGTATTTCCAGTAAAATAAAAAGAAGTGAGATAGTGAAGAAGAAGTTTCAGTCTGCTTGTGAAGCAGCTGGCGTGCCATCAAATCTAAATGCCATTCTTGACTGTCCAACGAGATGGAATTCCACACATGATATGATTGGATTTGGTTTAAAAGCGAGAGCGGGCATTAACATATTGTGCAGTTCTGTCACCGAATTGAATGATTTTCAAATCACAGCTAGTGAATGGCAGGTACTCGAAAAATTACATAAATTTCTAATAAACTTTAAACTTTTAAGTACAAAACTTGGCGGAGACAAATATGTTACATTACCGCTAGTCATTGTATCATTCAATCTCTTGCTAGATAAAATTGAATCCATGGTAAAACAGTTAGATGAGAAACCTAATCGATCTGAAGTGGATGAAAGGCTCATTCTAGCTTTCCAAGCAGCCCGAGACAAAATGCTTAAACATTATAAGAAGAGCAACTGGATTTATTGTACTTCTTTAATTTTAGACCCAAGGCATAAGGCTCAGACTTTTGACCTGACAATGTGGGGGAAGCAACTTAAAACAGAAAGTCTGCGCAAGTTCAATAAACTTTATGAAGAATATAAAAGTCTACACTCACTGAACAAATCTCTGGAATTACCAAAAAAAGAAAATAAAGTATGTGATGAAGATGAAGACGTAATAGACTTTGATAAACTCTATGAATGTCCCTCGACGTCATCTGGATCTTGTCTTCAAGGCTTAGTGATAGACGAGTTGGAGGAGTACCTGAGAAAACCAAGAACTGCCAGCTCAGAAGACATTTTAGATTGGTGGAGGACGCATGAGACAGAGTATCCGACTTTATCGAAGATGGCCCGTGATTTTCTCTCAATACCTGCAACTTCAGTACCTGCTGAGAGATTATTTTCTAAAGCATCATTAGTAATTAGAAAACATAGAAACAGGTTAAGTGATGAGTCAGCCAGATGGTTACTTTGTATTAATTCTTGGTCAAAAGAATTGATATAAAGTAACATAACCTAATGATAAAGCTGTTGTGAACTGTTATGTTTGATTTGTGTTGTATTTTATTTTTTATTACAATAAATGATAAATCGTAAAATTCTTTTATTAAATTTCATATAAGTTGAGGGTTCAATCTTTCTAGACAGATATTGTTCTTTAAAATACAGTCAAGTTATTGTAATTAATTTGTTTATTACATGTTTTAGCAAATGTAAGCTTATTTGCTAAGACATGTAAAAAAACAAATTGGAATGTGGAAGTAACTGTTTCTTAATTATAAGATATTATTATTAAGAAACAGTTACTTCCATGAAAAACGACATATAGGTCAGTTGATTTTTCAAATTTCTTATCAAATCTTCAGTAATTTATTAATCTGCTTGATCTTTACTATGGCTATGTTAATTCAAGCTCACAATGTTCCAATTCTAATACGTTTTTCTAAGATTTAAAATAAACTTTAATAAATAGTAATAGACTAATAGGTAATTGCAAGACTTGCAAGACTCTTGCTGCAAGACCAAGACCAAGACCAAGACTGGGAGCGCAAGACCAAGACCAAGACCAAGACCAGGTGTATTGGCGCAAGACCAAGACCAAGACTGGCTAAGTCTCGTCTTGTTCTTGCATTTGGGCAACACTAATCACGACTCTGTAGAAGCGCGCGCAGATCGCGTGATGTTAGAAAAGGGCGCGCTTGCGATTCGCTTGCTGACCGTACTATTGACCGGATACGACATGTATGTGTTATGTTTATGTATGAACACATAATTTAATCATGTTAACAAAATTTAGTTTAGGTTCTCAATTTTGCGAATGAATGGCAATGTAAATTGAGTCTACATGCAACGCAGGATATCATAATAATATATTGATTAACACGTAGTTTATGGTGTAGCACCACATTTACTGTACGGGGCGAAATCAAATCTCTTATTTTAGGTACTTCATCCAACTTCCGAAGTCAAAAATACTTTAGTACTTACTTTATACTTTAGTACTTATACTAAAATGTAATTTTCAGTGAGATGGGCGAACAAAGAGGACGGAAAAGAACTTTCTATGAAGTTAAAGGATACAAATTCTCATGCAATAAGAAAACTGCCCGTAACAACTGGACCTGGCTGTGCAGTGTGAGCAGGACATGCAGCGCTCAGCTAGTTACAACGCCTTATATGATACCCGAGGCAAAATGTGATTTAGTATGTAATTTTAAGTCCTAAGTGCCTTTAGTTTTATTTCTAGTTTTAAGACAATAAACTTGAATGTGTAGATGAAGTTTGTTTAATTTAAAATAAGTAGTCTTTTTGTCATTCATAATCTTTAATATTAACGTTGCAACATGAAACTTTTTAATAAAGCATTGTGTGGTTGTAAAGGCGAGGTAGGGTGTAGTCACTATAGATCAACCATATAAAGATTTACCTGAAACAAGTAATAATAGTCACGCTTGTTATCCTAGCATGCTTTGCATGTTTTTTATGCATATAACAAAATCTAATCTGTGCTGACCAAAGTCGTCTCTTCGTTACTAACACTTCAAAAAACATTCCAGCATTATTCTTGAAACGAGTCAACGGTAAAGAAGTGTGTATCGTGAACGGCTACTCTTACCACTGTCGCAAGCAGAGCTTGACGGAGCCCACACTGATCTGGAGCTGTTCCTATGGACGGCACTGTCGTGCAAGGATGGAGATGACCAAGCACGAGAGACCATCGCGGCGGATTGTGCTGTCAGCGAAACTGAAACACAAGCACGAACGTACTAAGTATTGTATCAGTAATGGGTTTTATTGTAAATTGTAGTTTGTAGGGTAGATAAGATATTACTAATGTTTGGAACTAGTAGACCTACAATTTCGTATGTTACGGTACCGACCAAACCGACGTTACATCCCATCAACAATTATATTTTTACTGAGTGAATAATCTAGTTTTGAATATTGAAAATCAAGTAATTAACCATTTTATAACACTGTAATTACTGTCGTAGTCATAGGTAGTCAGTGGGTCGAAAGTCGGGTCGAAAGTCAGACAGCCAGTCTTACCAAGGCGTCTTACCCAGTACTAACTGGTTGGTGGAAGTCAGTAAGATGTCGCTACATGTAAAAATACTGCTACTCAGCTGCATCCAGTAAGACTGGAAGCTGACCCCAACATAGCTGGGAATAGGCAAAGCAGATGGATGATGATGAGAAATCAACTATTTACCTTACATGTAAAATAAAGGGTCTAGTCATATTTTTAAACTATTTTAGCTATAAGTATTACCTAATCATTCGACTCTATATTGTATCGCAAAATACTATTTCAATGTGTGTATGTTTTTTCGTTTATCAATAAATAATAATTAAGAAATACAAAATATTGCAAACATTAATAGTGCTCACATTTTAAATGGTTTTAGGCCAAAAGGCCATGTTACTTGGCAATGTTGCCAATGTTCAGAGCACTTCTCACATTGACTTGACAGGAATGAATAATAGGTACTCATTCATAGTTTTTTTTTTTTTTTTTTTTTTTCTTTATTTATTTGTTTCACTGTATAGTAAGTGAAACACCTTGCAGTAGAAAGTAAAATCAGTACAGTATTACATTTTTAGTGAGTTGGGTGACAGAACAAAACAATTAAAAGGAACTGTAGTGAACGGATACACATTCTACTTCTGCAGATATTATGCGATCAAAAGTACCTGGAGTTGTACCCAGGCTGGAAGGTGCAGTGCGAGACTGTTGGTCACGAGCGAAATTTTAGCTTCAAAGTGTACAGTGGTGTCAGCTAAACTAGAGCACAACTACGCGCCGCCGTCATTTGTTCTACGTCAAAACTTCTCAAGTATTTATATATGAACATGTTTTTGTATGTTTTTTAATTTTACGTTATTAACGTTGTTGGATTTTCAGCTTGTGGAGCTGAAACGAGAATTGAACATTTAAAAGCGCGCTTACGTATAGTATACTAGCTTCCGCCCGTGACTTCGTCTGCATGGCATAGTTACTCTGTGGTAACGCTAACTTTAACCCGCGTGATAATCGAAAAAAAAATATCATACTCTCCCCTTTTCTTTCCTCTTTCTTGCCGCTTCCCACATTAAAAAAAATGCCTATGTCCGTCTCTAAGGTTCCAACTATATCTGTACCAAAATTCATCAAAATCGGTTTGGCCATTAAGGCGTGAAGACGTAACAAACAAACAAACTCACTTTCGCTTCTATAATAATAGGTAAGTAGTTAGTAGTATATTAAAAGTAAATATAAGTAAGGATTATCGTTAAATAGATTGTAGCTGTGGGCATTCAATAATTGCTTTATTTATTAGAATTCAGGATATTGTTAATACTTGAATCGCGTCTGATATGATTAGCATAATTAAAGAGAATAGACGCAACCAAAGAAATGTAAACTTTTGGATGTTTGAATTTAGTTGTTAACGCCTGTATTACAACTAACATACGTTTATATGTATCTAAGAAAAAATAACCCTGTACCTAATGTACTTACATGTGCAATTCGTATTTCTGATATTGATCAGTTTAATTGTTTACTTTTAGCACAACTACAATGGGTAAAGAAATCTAACGGCAAGGAACTGGCCATAGTGGACGGATATACCTTCTACTGCCACAAACAGAATATGATCAAGAGCACCTGGACTTGCACCAACGCGATGAGGTGCAAAGCGAGGATGATGATCACTAACAGAGCCGACCCAGCACAACGAACGGTCCTCACATCTAGACTGGAACATAATCATAAGCCGCCAACTTATAGAATTACTGACGGGTTTTATGTGAAGATCAATTCATTTTATTATTAATATATAACATCGCGGCTGTATTACCTTAAGAGTTAATGGGGATGACAATACTAAAGGGCGAGCCTAATACCATTAACAGGAAAATCGAACCTTTGGGCTATTGTTATAGAAATTACTGAGATCAAATAACATAATTTCATCACAACTAGACTACTTCGTAAATCTGTTATACTAAGATCAAGAAGGCAGTCAGTGAGGTATACTTGCTGTCGTTCATATTTCTAACTGGCAATAGTATGTTTTGCCATAGACATCGATTCATATTATTTAATCTAGTCATTGTATCTAGGATTGTAGTTATCATAAAACTTAATAGTGTCTTGGTGTAGTCGATTTTTAATTATACCTCATATAATGTAAGCACATTTTTTTTATTTGAGCAAGAATATATATCTACATATTTTTTTTTAATCCCAAATATTTTTAATATGCAGAAACGCCTCTGCTACAAATTTATTATATGTATATGTTACGTTTAAAGATCGAAAACCCTCAGTGAGCGGAACGTGTTGTAGTCACAGTAAAACATCCACATGGCGAAATTCGTGTTATGGCTCTAATGAAAACGCTCACGACGCGTTTACTTGAAAGAATTTTAATTGTCATAAAAAACCTAATTATTTTAAGTGAATCATAAGTAATTTATTATTTAATACTTAACTTACCACTAAACGTAATTTTTTTTAAATATAAAGTAATCTGAATAAATAACAAATATCGTTTTATATTAATTTATATAATGATATAATCTAATATATAAAATTTCCGTGTCACAATGTTAGTTACCGTACTCCTCCGAAACGGCTCGACCGATTCTTATGAAATTTTGGGTAGGTACATATTGGGTAGGTCTGAGAATCGGCTAACATCTATTTTTCATACCCCTAAACCTCAGCGGGTGAAACCGCTGGGCACAGCTAGTATATTTAATAAAGACAAACACGTTATGCTGTATTTTATAAAATAAAAAATATTTTATAAGGTAGTAAATATTACCAAAACGTTTCCAGCCTAGGACTAGTAGTAAACACTACACTTATATCTTATATCCATATCGGAAAGTAGTGTATGTCGTAATCAAATAATAATCCATACGCGTCATGGCTTTTCTTCATTGCCACAACGCGTTGTGATCAAATAGCATGTCAGCCACGACACGAATTTCGCTATTTGGTCTTTCTGTGATTGCCCCAACGCATCCTGCGAGTTTTCATTAGAGCCATAACACGAATTTCGCCATGTGGATGTTTTACTGTGACCACAACGCGTTATGAGCTATTTTTCCGCTCATTGAGCGTGTTCGATCTTTTATCTTTGAGCGTAACATATATTTAAATAGATCGATATAAAATAATAATAGAAAAGATGTAGAAATAGTTGACATTATGTAATGTTTGTAATTCAAAGGTTAAATCTTAACGCTCCTCACAATAATGAAACTCGTTATATAATAACAACAACATTTATTTACAGTTCAATGGGTGAAAAAACCTGACGGAAAGGAGCTTGCTATCATGGACGGCTACACATATTTCTATAAAAGACAAACTCAGTCAACAAGTGTCTGGTACTGTACCAAAGGCTACCCTTGTAAAGCCAGGCTGACCTTTACGAACGGCGCCACACTCTCGGAGCGTCATGTGAGGTCAGTTCAAGACACTCATGCACATCCTCCACCGACGTTCATGATTAGAAACGGACGTTACATTAAAATATAACGTTAGCAAAAGCTAATAAGTGACAAAATCAATGAAACTAAAAGTGTTGGTGGTTTTACATTACTTCTTATATTATTTGTTAGACTGTAAGCTTTCTGAAAATAAAATACATAACTACGAGCAAATATTGTGAGCATTTATTATTTCTCATATGTCATAACATATGAGAAATAATAAATGCTCACAATATTTGTAGTAATTTAATAGTAAACAGTTATTGAACGGTTGAACGTCCATTCTTATTTTGTTTATAAATTAAAAAGCTCATCATCACCAATGACGTCAGACCGTCGCATAGGACGGTGGTATATCAGCTAAACTGGAACACCCTCATGCACCACCAGAATTTGTCATATCAAATGGATACTATGTTAAAATATATTAATATAATAAATTCTTGTATCTACAACTCATGCTAATCAATTTTGATACTCTATGTTAGTAGCTGTAAAATGTGTTTGTGTAGTTATCTATCTATACTTATAATAAATCTGTAGAGAGGTCAATTCTGTACATGAAATATATTTCCAAAATAACTATCAGGGGGTGATTAGTGATCGATACTGATGCCAAAAATGCAATCAGTAAAATTTTTGTCTGTCTGTCTGTCTGTCTGTCTGTCTGGATGTCTGTATGTTCGTTATAGAAACAAAAACTACTCGACGGATTTTAACGAAACTTGGTACAATTATTCTTCATACTCCTGGGCAGGTTATAGTATACTTTTCATCACGCTACGATCAATAGGAGCAGAGCAGTGAAGGAAAATGTTGGGGAATCGGGAGAAGTTGGTTAAAGCTACACAGAAATCATGTATGACGGAAATGTTCTCCTTAAAATTATATAAAAAATATCCTACGACAGCATAGGTCTATCTTTTATGGTTGACTCACAATAACACGTGTAACTCCCGATAACTTAGCAGTTCGGAGCTATCTGATTATATTTGTCTACTCTTACGTTTATAACACTCCCACTCATCTCTAATTAAAAACAGTTAACATTATTACGTATTCAATAAAAAAAGAATCATATAAATCGGTATACAAACACCAAAGTTGTGCATGAAATACGCTAATAAGCCATCGCGCGTGAATACTGAATCATGCTATAAGGATTATTTTTGTGTAATATTTGGCTGTTGATGCGAATAGACGTTCAGAGTGTTCGACCTTATTGACAGACAATGCTTTCAGCCCGACTTTTAGTCTTTAAATAATTTCTTTTTAGATTTCTTTTGTTGTTATTTTATAAAATAGGTATTAGTTATTTTGGTAGTGTTTAAATATTCTTTCAAATTACAAATTATTCATAGTTAACATTTTATTTCTTTTTAGGTGAAGTAGTAGTAGGTACGCATAGATTTTTAGAAACCGAGTTTCGGCTAATTTATGTTCAGTTTTTTTTATACTATATTGGTAAAAGCGTAGTTAATTATACTAATTATAGTAATCATCATCATCAGGCTATATTAGTCCACTGCTGGACATAGCCCTCCCCTAATGAGCGCCATAGCGTTATAGAGTTATATTCTTTATTATAGATAGGTATTATTAATTAAAGTATTTATAGGTTTTTATTTTTAAGTGAAGTAGGTATACATAGGTGATAGTATTGGACGGGTTCCCTCTATCTGGCAGAATCTTGATGCTCCGAAATTTATTTGGCAACACACTTAGCATATTTTTCTTTAAACGAACATTTTAAAGGCATAAAAATTATTTGATATAATTATCGTTTGGCATAATGTTTAAAACTCCGAATTTACAATTGCATAGTTTTAAGATGGCAGAATTACATTTAGTATAATTACGATTGGCAGAGTTCAAATTTCGCATAATATCGTTTAGCATAATGTTCATTTAGAGCGACGAGTATTTGGTATAATTTCACTTTTCATACTATGCAGATGGCAGAATTGAATTAGGAATAACTTTAAGTTTAAAGACTTATATGCCTAATAAGTCTTTAAATTGACATGGTCACTAACATTATTATTAACGGTTAAAACGGGATATTTAACATGTTTGTTATTTATCTTGAGTTTCCAATATTTTGGTGTGAACCGATACAGTGAGTTACAATTGTATACAAAAACATATTAATGCAAAAATAAGATAATTTTGGAATTATATAGAAAAAAAGACATTGTTTTTAGTAGGTTACCCGGGACTCAACTATTAAGATTAGGTTAATTTGTTAAAAAAAAATGCGTAGGTTAGGTTAGGTTAAAACTGTGACCCCCTACGCACGAGCCGAGCGAGCGGAGCGAGCGGTGCCGCGGCAGCGGCCGGCGAGTGCCAGTAACGACTTGCATTGATAGAAAATGAGATTGTTTTAGTAGTTTACCCGGAACTGAACTATTTACATTAGAATAATAATTACTTATAGAATTAAATGACATTATTACAAATTGAATTAAATAATAGTTAAAATAAATGATATTATTTTAAAGAAATAAATAATTAAAATAAATGACAACAAATAATGATAAAGATGATTCTAACTATAAACTTTCTGCGATATGACAATTCTGCCGTTTAATGATAACGATATGAAATATATGTCAAAAGACGATTCTGACTGTGAACTTTCTGCGAAATGATGTTTCTGCTTTTTGAATACTATGGATATGAAATTTATGTCTAGAGATGATTCTGACTTACAAAATTATGAGTTTTGAATGTATGATAAATGAGTGTCTGCCAAACAATTTTCTGCGAAATGAAGTTTATGCTATCCGTTGTTATGCAAAATAAAATTATGACATAAAAAGTTCTGCTATAAAGGGTGGACCCAGTATTGGACAGGCGTTTTAGCTTTACTTTAATTTCTTTTTTTGTTACAAGTTGTACTTACCTACATATTTCTGGGTATAATTCCATTAGAATTATTTAGCTTTAGTACCTACTTTATTTGGTAATTAATAGGTTCTTATAGATAATAGGCATAATTAGATATATTAAAAAAAAACAATATATTTATATATAATTTAGTACTTAAATTATTTTCAGGTTAAATATAAATTCAAATTATTATTTCTTAATTTATTTAGCTGTAGTTTTATTTAGTTGTAGCTGTAGTGTATTTAGGATCAGTTTTATTATTTAAGTAGGCACTTTTTTAAGTGTAAGGTAGCTACAGTTAGGACCTCTAACGTAGCTTATTTCGTTAGGTAACTGAATAGGCATTCAGTTACCTTCGGTTATTTTCATAAATCCTTACTAATATTATAAAAGCGACAGTGAGTTTGTTTGTTCTTTCTTTCTTTTTTTTTAAAAACGTTGCCCCACACTAGGAAATTCTCCTGTATCGTGGGTGCGTTTACAAACATTCAATCTCACATACACAAACAGCCAGACCCGGAACAACTATCTGTAGGTCATACAAATATTTGTTCCGTGCGGGAATCGAACCCGCGACACACAGCGCAGCAGTCGATCGCTCAGCCACTACGCCAACCGTGTCGTGTTTGTTACGGCTTCACGCCTAAATGACCGAACCGATTTTGATGCATTTTGGTACAGAAATAGTTGGGGCCTTGGTGACGGAAATAGGCAAGTTTTTTTAAAGTGAGGAAAGGGGGAGAATGAGGGAAGAAAAGGGGAGAGAAAGATACATTTTTTCGGGTCATCACGCGGGTTAAAGTTAGCGTTAGCCCAAAGTAACTATGCCACGCGGACGAAGTCGCGGGCGGAAGCTAGTTGTACTTAAAATGTTTGAGATGTCGAATAGCATTTAGCTTTTATTCGGTGTAATTGACTTGTTTGATAGAAAACAGAAACAACTAAATGTCTCCGTGAACTTACATCAATATACCAAAAATGGCCCTCAGAAAACCAAAACTGGTCAAGACTGAACAATTATCGCATTAGTACATGGTTCAACCAAATTGATACAGACTTTGACAACTGAGAAAACTGCCAATCCGGAATGAATTTCATTCAACACTTAACGTTGTAATTATGTAGTGAATAATCTTAAAAGTAGGTACAACAGTAGTAAATTATAAAAAAAGGAAATAAGGTTTGATATAATGATCAAAGAGTAGTTTCATGTGAAACTCATAATGTATTAGTGCATGAAATTTAAGTAGCTTTACTTACACAGGCAAACATACATGTACTGTATCCAGGTACATGCATCAAAAGTCCATAAATGTATTATGTAATAAACTAAATAAAATAAATAAATATCTTGGGACAACTCACACACGGCTATCTGATCCCAAGCTAAGCAGAGCTTGTGTTATGGTAACCAGACAACTGATAAACATACTTATATAATTTATAAATACATACATATTATAGATAAATCACACCCAGACACAGAACAAACAATCATGCTCATCACACAAAGTTTGTCCTGGGTGGGAATCGAACCCACGACCTCCGGCTCAGCAGTCAGGGCCACTAACCACTAGACCAACAGGCCTGTCAAACTTGTGCTGATAGTTATTTTAGTTTAATATAAGGTTTATTCACCAAAAAAAGTCTAGTGCAAAGAAGTTTTACGTTTTATAAATACCTACTGAATGAAAAGGATAAAAAACTAAGTGTTATTTGCTTCAAAATAACGTACTGTATAGGACGTTACCGTTTGAGCGTCGGTGGACGTCTCTTCCACCTTGTATTACTTCATGATGGTGGTGGCATAACGTGGAATGCAATCAAGTTTCGCAAATCTGTTAATTGCCATTGTATTAAACCTTAGGTCGTGTTGAATATTCTCAAGGCATTTCCAAACCCCATCAGAGAAATGACTATGAAAATAAAGTGTTCAATACTTACCAATGTTCGTTTTCAGTGATTCTGCTGGCGAAATCGCGTTACTCAGGGAAACACCTGGTCATGTTCAACGACTACACTTACTACTGCAAGAAACAATGCAAGAAGACCAAATACTTCCATTGGTACTGCTCCACACATAACTGTAGAGGTTGTAACGCTAAGCTGAAGTTGGATGAGAAATTCGCCATTGTAGGCCTTGAGAACGAACACACTCATCCTCCAGCTAAGTACTGTATCCACGGAGGGCAGTACATCAAGATTTAACATTACATGCATGTTCGTTTGTATATTAAGACGGATTAATTTTTATTTACATGTCCACTATTTTCTCAAAAGTATCTAATTTTAAATGTTTTCAATATTTGCCTATTATGTGGTTACAAAAACTAATTTTAAGTTCTAGAAAATATTTTCTTGCAGTACAAAAAGTAAAGTTTGATTTAAAATTTAGAAATAAAGTGAGTGAATGAAATTTGTGAAATTAGACTATTTTAAATCTAAACCATGTGAAATATATTACTGAAATAAAATTGTTTACTCTTTTTTATTTTGGAAACTATTATTTAATATTTTAAAACCAAAGATAGTCAACAGTAGGTGGTCGATTCCAAATAACTGCCACAGGGACATTTTGATGATGAACAGCTTATTAATTTAACTATTATAGCAATGTCTTATTCTTTAGAAGAGTTCAAGTACATCACGTCCCGGTCAGGTTCACAAGTACTTCTTATCAACAACTTTCATTAATCGTTTCAAAAAAATCAAAATATTTTTATTTTACATAGGCCTACATGGGCACTTATAAAACGTCGAGAAAAGATGCACGGTTCGGGTTGGTCGTTTTCTATGGAGAAGAACCGGCAAGAAACTCCATGGTTACTCTTTTAAAATCATTTAGTTTTACAATGTTGTTGTTGTTACAGCGTTAGCACTTAAGTATGAGAGGACAGTGTAGGCCCGACAATAAGTCATTGCTTACTTTACAAAAAGTAAAATAAAATAATACGTTAACAAAAGTTCACAAGTGTCTAAGAATCTACAAGGCCAACCATGTCCACTCATTCACAACGAATTGGTAGAAAAGAATCTATACAAGAGTAAAAAAAATAAAATAAAAAAAAATATTGCAAAAACAAAATAATAACTAAGGGACGAGTCACACAGATGTTGCTATCAGTACTGTAACTATTCAGAACAAGGGTGATATAAATATGTGATTTGACAACTATTGCAAAAAAAAAACAAAATGATTAAAAAGATCACAAAAATAAATAAGATTGAGAATAGTTAGAGACATCCACAAATTTGTGCTGATTATAGCTACCAGGGAAGCCGCATGCGCAGAAGGAACTATAGCCAAACTTCTTTATCTTCAACGTAGTCCTTGATTTTGTAATATGCGTTTTTAATAAGGACACGTTTTATGTAGTTTTTAAACTTTCCATCTGCCAGTTCTATAACTGATTTTGGCAACTTTTTATAAAAGCGTATACTGTTTATTAGAAATGACTTGGAACTGGCTAGTTTTTGTTAATCTAAATTTAGGAATTACAATTTCATGATTACTGCGTGTATTAATTAATATTGTGGTAGTGGTTATTTTTCATCATTTATTTTCTTTCTTTTTGTAACTATTGATGCCATTTCCAATTTTGATAATATAATCTATAATTGTATTATTTTTCAGAGGACTTCAAGTACATCGAGTCCCGGAAAGGGACGCAATTAATTCTTATGAATGACTACACCTATGGCCGACATAGCTATGTGAATACCAAAAATGCTACTCGTTGGACCTGTTCTACTCACAACAATAGGAAGTGCAAGGCTAACCTCGTCACCAATGATGAACATAAAATCGTTTCAGCTAATTATGAACATAATCATCCTTCAGGCAAATACGTTGTTTGTAATGGGAAATATATTAGAATATGATATGACTTCAAGTGTTGTTTTTCTTTTTGTTTTTTTTTTTTATTTTTAACGTGGAGGAAATTTTCAAATATTTGTATTATTTTTGTGTTGACTTCAAATATTTCAGTCCCGCAAAAACTCGTAATTAATTCAAAATTAATTGCCATACCTATTGTTTAGTAAAGAGCAAAAATACTATTCATTAAAACCGTTCGTCTCACATGAGTGACGTACGGAGCTACATTAATACACTGTTAATTGTGAAGAAAAAAGAAAGAATTGAAAGAGAAATATATTTGGATATGGTTGGTGTTAGAACTTTAACTAAATAATATAAATATATTATATTTTATTGTGCAATAAAAAAAATTGTTTAGTATGTTATGCACACTTTTTTATAACTAAGTTTTTTTTAAATTACCTGTCAATTTTCCCACCACTAGGTATCAACTTAATCAATTACGTAAAAAAAAGTAAATTAATCGTTTCTTTCTTAGTAGGTATGTCAACAATGGGCAAGATGACAATTTTTGAAAATGTGTTTTAAAATATTCTTAAGTATCTACTATTTCTAAAAAATATAATATTTCTGTAATTTATAAAATTATTATTGAAAAAAATGAAATTTTAATGAAACGTTCTTAAATTCGCGCCAAAACGCAGTCACCGGTGTTGACATTTGCTGTGACGTCAACCCTCAGTAAACTTGTAAACATTAGAGTCAAAGCAACAAATAAAACATGTTAAATATTATTTAAATATAAATTCCAAAGGATATAAGTGGTGTGCGGTCCCTCAGTGCACTAATACGTCATTAAAAACCCCTAACAAAGTGTTTATTTACGTGCCAAACGATAAAACGATGCGATTTAAGTGGCTAACTCTGGCACGGCGAGATCCTAAAGCTGTTAGTTTGATACTTCTATTTATTTCTGTGAAGATCACTTTGACGTAAGTTGTAACGTTATTCCATATATTCATAATATTAATCGTAGGTTACATACACAAAACAAATTCTCATAACGAAAACATAACCTCAAATACTAAATATATCAAGTGATATTTTACAAAATATCTTCTAAATTTATAAAAAAATCATACAGTAATAATAGTACTTACGCTGCAGTTTTCACGTTTCTGAATTCTGCTGAACAGAAATCTTTGTTTGTCGCCAGGAACTCTCCCAGCATTAACAAATCAATTCGGGGCAAATTAGAACTGTTTGCCTTAGTAAATCCTAGTTCCATGGCTTAACTAGTTAATGAAGTAAGCAAAAGACCGATACTGATCTTATGATACCACTTTTAATCAATTTAAACAATGTAAAAACTCAAGAGATAGTCGAAACTCGAAATAAATTCGGTGACAGTGACAGTATTTACTGAGGGCTGACGTAACACACTTTGATTGGTGTTTTAAAAAGCATGGCGGATGGCAGTATTTTGTAATTTTATTTTCTAAAATAAAATAATAATCTCGTCTTAAATCTAAAAATGGAGATTTTTTCCACAATACATACATCATATTTTATCAGATAAACACAATATTTTAATGATTCTGTCTTACTGTCATCTTGCCCATTGTCTGATCATATTTTTCAACATTCTGTTCACACAGAAGAAAATTTATCGCTAGGAAAAAAAATTAAACAACTGGAAATACATTGATCTTAATAATTAATTTCAGATAGTGACATAACATTCGTAGTATCCGAAAGAGGACAGTCTTTACTTCTGTGCCAAGATTACACGTTCTCTTTCCGTCGCCAACTGTCCCGAAAGCAAGGCGCTCATCAATGGGTGTGCACATCTTACAGCAAACTTAATTGTAAAGCGGAACTTCAGTTAGACGCCGATAGGAAACTGGTTTCCAAACGTGGATACCATAATCATCCGCCAGTCATGTATTATCTCTGTGATGGTATTTTTAGAAGAATGTAAATAATAAAGCAAAATACAAATTAAATAATTTATTTGCTTGAATGTGAGTTCTGAGTGTCATCATCATCTGCCTAGCCTTTTCCCAACTATGTTGGGGTCGGCTTCCAGTCTAACCGGATGCAGCTGAATATCAGTATTTTACATGGAGCGACTGCCTATCTGACCTTCACAACCCAGTTAATACTGGGTAATACGATACCCCTTGGTAAGACTGGTTGTCAGACTTTCGGAACACTGACTACCTGTAACGACTGTCAAAGATCTACAAATGACAGCCGGGACCAACAGCTTAACGTGCTTTTCGAGGCACGGAGGAAACTCGGTATGTAACGGGTGGTGACCCATCCACAGACCAACCTAGGCAAGCGCGGCTTAACCTAAAGATCGACCCGAGCGGCTACTATTTATTTAGCCACGAGCTCCTCTAATGTGAGTTCTGAGTGTATGGAGTGATATTTGAACTTACGTTTTTTAAGCTGAAACCATTCCCTACTACAACAGGTATTCAAATTATTTATGCATCATGCCAATTCAGCGCCTAAATTATTGTGTTTAGTTTCAGATAATATCAAGTACATCTTGTCAAGACAAGGCAAGCAGTTGATACTTCTCGATAACTTCACCTACTTTCATTTTAAATCCTGTCGAAGTAAAGGTATGAATCATTGGCTTTGTTCTTCAAGAAGTAGTAAGAAGTGTAAAGGGAAACTTACCTTAGGTATTGACAATAAAGTCATTGTGTATAATAATACACACAATCATCCGCCACCCGAATATTTTTTTAGTCATGGAAAATATTTCAGGAAGGGAACAACACTTCATATTCACTTGATCTCGTTAACATCCATAATAACTTATGAAGTAAGAGAAAGTAACAGTTGCCAATACGTGGGCCATAAAGGTCAACATAATTATTGTATATTAACAACGACTTAGTGTAAGTTTTACCTATATTATCTTCTATGTAAACCTATTCAAGTATAAAGATTATTGTGAATATATTGTTATGAAACAATAAACCGATGTTACGCTTTTGAATTGTTTTGTATTTCTGTTCTTTGGTAGTGAGCTTTTTATTGTATTTACTTACAGCCATATTCTATAGAAATAATACGGATAGACACATTTCATGTCTAATATTCTGATAACCAAAAATAAGCATCGTCCCCGGATAACTTTGTTAATTGTTACTTTGGAAAACCAACCACATCATCATAATATCTAACAATAACAAAATGGTTCACTTTTCTGTGCATATGTTTTCATTCGTAATCATCAGTGTTAGCGACGCGCTCAGTCAATCCTAAGTGAATTGTTATTATACTTAAGTATGTAGAGAATTAGCACTATAACTAGCACTATTTTAAGCATAGAGGCGGGACAAACTGACATGCTTGTCACACTATGGTCACCCCCAGTCAGCCACCAAACGTCAATCAATGCGCACGGCAATTTCTTTTCTGCACACGTGGCCATATAGCAGTTATACCATAGTAGTCTTTGGCCAAAGTGGTTCCCGGTATAAAATCTAATAAACGTGTTTAGTAATTTCAAGTGTGTTTCTGTTGCACCAAACCCGTCAGTCCCTGCAGCATCAGCCTTACCAATCAGTTTTATTTGTTTCGTTTTTCAGATATTATCTTCGAAATTAGGAAGTACATACAATCAATAAAGCGCAAGCAGTTAATACTGTACAAAGGCTACACGTACCAGAACATTCAGCCGGAGACCAGTGATACTTGGCTCTGCAAGTCAGTTACTAGTAAAAACTGTAAAGGAAAACTGGTATTAGATTCAATTACGAAAGCAATAACTGTAAAAAACAAACATAATCACCAACCAGAATTATTAGTATCGGACGGAGAGTAATTTACACTATAAATGTAACTATGTATTTTAGAAGTAATAATTAATTAAATTTATGCAGCGTGTTTGAGAAAGATCTGGTTAAACTGAACAAATACACTTGGACGGCTGAACAACTTTCAGCTTGTTATATTTTCGGATTTTGTTTGTTTTATACATCTTTATTTTGTGGGTGAGTTTATTGTATTTTATATCAGTAACCTGTACATAATATGATGATTTATTATTAATTCTTTTTCAAAACTTTTATTTTAAAGTACATTTTCATTACCTTATTGAATGTGAGTTCTGAGTGTATGAAGTGATGTTTGAACTTACGTTTTTTAAGCCGAAACCATACCCTACTACAACAGGTATTCAAATTATTTATGCATCATGCCAAGTCAGCGCTTAACTTATTGTGTTTAGTTTCAGATAATATCAAGTACATCTTGTCAAGACAAGGCAAGCAGTTGATACTTCTCGATAACTTCACATACTTTCATTTCAAATCCTGTCGAAGTAAAGGAACAAATCATTGGCGTTGTTCTTCCAGAAGTAGCAAGAATTGTAAAGGAAAACTCACCTTAGGTATTGACAATAATGTCATTGTCTATAATAAAGAACACAATCATCCGCCGCCGCAATATTTTTTTAGTCATGGGGAATATATTAGAATTACATAAAATGGTGTCAAAACAAGGAACTAATATTAATGCTCAGTTCAAGTACATCCCTCACAGGATGTGAGAATACTTGTGGCGATTGTGCCAACTAACTTGTATGGTCCCATCATTTCTGTCCTCGGACAACATTGAAGTCAAGAGACAGAAATTGGAGGTATTCAAACTGCCCAAATAGTGGAATAACTTCAGAATCACGATAAAGTCACCGCGCGGACTTGCCTCAGTATCGCCAGAGCTTTGTGCCTTTAGTAAGATTATTTATGATCAGTTCTAAACGGGACACGTATTGCGATACCAAACCGATTACGAAGCCAGATCAGCCGCTGCAGATACAACTTGGTCCTATGGGGGTATTCAGATGTAGCAGGAGACGTCTGCGGTCCCTCACACAAACTATAGCTCACCTCTTATCCTGATCTGTGTAAATCCACCTGCACTTTGTACTGCGCTGGCAGTTTTCTGATCAAAGCTAATTTCATCTGATCTCGTTGACATCCTTATCTGTGATGATTAAAGAATTCTGAGCCTCTACGTAAACCAAAATCAACAAATTTTATTTTTTGTAGGTCTCAATATTTTTATATGCAGCGCTCCCATGACTGCATATAAAAATATAATTATGTTTTTATTAAATAATTTAGTTTTAACCTGAGTTTATACAATTTTAGGTGCTATTGCTAAGCATGTACATAATTGTCTTGTTTTGGTGTATTCTTCTTGATATTATAAATAAGTGCGTAACTAATAAGATTGTCATTTAACCTGTTTTTTAGTAGTATGCTTAATCATTGAATATATTATTAAACAAGTGCTAACACAGAGCTTTTATTTCATGTCCAATATTCTGATAGGTAACCAAAAAACGTATCGTCTCCTGGAAACTTTGTTAATTGTTATTTTGAAAAACTGATCGAAGAAACAAAATGGTTCACTTTTGTGTCTTAGGTATGTGATTTCATTCGTAATCAAAATATCTATTGTGCATGAGATTTGACAGCTTTACTAATTAGGCTTTATGTTGTCCAGTAATAAAGTTCAGTTTTACTTTTTTTTGTGTTCTAGATATAATGAAGTACTTACAATCAACAAAGCGCAAGCAGTTAATACTGCACAAAGGCTACACGTACCACCAGCAGAACATTCAGCCGGAGACCAGTGATACTTGGTTCTGCAAGTCAGTTACTAGTAAAAACTGTAAAGGAAAACTGGTATTAGATTCAGTTACGAAAGAAATAACTGTAAATAACAAACATAATCATCAACCAGAATTATTAGCATCGGACGGAGATAAATTTACACTGTAATGTAATAAATATGACTATGTATGTTTAGAAGTAAAAATAACATAATTAAATAAATGTAACGTGTGCCAAAAAGCTGTGGTTTTACTGAACACACACACACCAACAACTGAACAACTTTCTCCAAGGGACCACAACGCTTCTGGGATTTTGGGTTGTTCCAAAGAGTGACAAACAACAAGTGGAAACATGGGTGGGTTTTAGTCAGTACAAGTCTGTCTGGGGGGTGTCCCCCATGATGATTTTCCATCCGCAAATAAAAAGCTAATAAACATGAATAAACTTGTTAATACGTTGTCTGTCTATAGTATTGATAATTTCGTTTTTAGATTTCAGGTATATACAATCAAGAACGGGCAAGGATTTAATTCTGCTGGAAGGTTACACTTACTTCTTTCAGCGCACACTCCTGTCACAGCCCATTGATCATTGGATCTGCACCTCCAGCCGCAGTAAGAGTTGTAAAGCGAAGTTAGTAATAGACACGGTCACGAACATAATCATCACTGGAATACTGGCCCATAACCATCAACCACCTGCACTTAAATATTAAGCTTATTTATAAGTTCATAATCAAATCACATTGTTTATATCCAATTAATTGTTACGTAAATATGAGCCATTTTATAAATAAAACCGCATTATTAAACTAAAAATATTTTTGTACGATCGACTCCAACGGTCGAATCGGTTTTGTGGGGCCTAGTTTTTTGAAGTAAGAGCATTGAAAATTAACAATGTAATATTTTGATGTAACGGAGAAATAATGTTATTCGAAAGCTCCTTTAGTTTTGCTTGAAAAAAATTCATATTTATGCATGGCACTGTAATATTATTGTGTAAACACTACCGTACAATTCTATTTTAAAGAAATAACTTGCCAAAAAACAAATTATATTTTATCTCGTCACAATCCCAGAGAGGTACTTGTAAGAATTTTTCAATATAACTATGGTGCACCATGCCAGTAGTGTTAGTTTCTTTTATAATATTTACACCTTTATGTACATAAATAAATAAATATAAAGTGTGTCATTATAATTGTTTCAGACACAATCAAGTTTATAAGAACTACGAAGGGAAAGCAGTTAATACTGCACAATGGATACACTTACTACCACCAGCGGAAAGTGAAGTCGAAAGCGATTGACTACTGGTTCTGCTCGTCTGTTACTAGTAAGAAGTGTAAAGGGAAACTAGTGTTGGACTCTGAGCAAAATGTAATAACTGCACACCGTAATCATACGCATGAACCGCCAAAGTTTTATATTTGTGACGGCCTGTATTTTGGATTGTAATATTAATAATAGTTAATCTACACTTGTCTAGGTCATATCGTGGGTGACCATCAATTAAATAGGTACATATCGAGACCCTTCCGCGTCACCATATAATAATCAATAAATGTTATTCACGTCGAACATAGGATTCAAGTTCTAAGAAAAAAAAAATTAAACAAAATCTCATCGTTACTGGAAACATAACAATATAAGTCATGGCTTAAAATTATGATAACTATTAAAAATGTACGTTATATAGAAGTAGTGCACGTCAGAACACGATGTATTAGAACAACGTAGGAAGGCCAAGCTTGTGACAGTGTATGTTAATGTTGTTTCAAAGTTCGTGTTGTAACTCCGCATGTAGAATAAAATAAAATATGAAACTCAATAACCTTTAATTGACTTCTCGTGGTTACATGACTTACTCGCACCGCTAAATTAATAAATGAGGACCGTGACACAATGTTTTCTTTCAACGCACTTTCGTAGCACGAATTTCCTCCGTAGTACTTCTGTCGGCTCCGGCGACTCCGTGTTCCGTTGTTATTGCTCTGTAATTAAACTAATGTGGTAGTTTCTTAAGTCTGTGCCCCAGCAGTGGGGATGTTATGATTATGCTTTTGTTTACCATTCCAAACGCCTCACCTAAGTTGACTGACCTATACTTATTATAATTTTCAGATTACAAATACGAGTACATTACATCAAGAAAAGGCAAACCTTTGGTACTGTATGGCGGCTACACCTACAGCCGTTACAAAATGACAAAGGACAATGTCCACTGGAAATGTTCGTCAACTAGTAGTAAAACCTGTAAGGCTAGGCTCACACTGCACAGTAGCGGCTACATTGTAAACGTCGCTAATAGTCATACCCATCCGAAGCCAGAGTTTCATTTCTGTGATGGAGAATATATTAGACTGTTAAGTTATAACAAAACTCCTAAAACTAAACCTGAATGAAGAAGTGGCAGCATGACAAGAGACGCAGTGTGGGGTCTTCGCTTTTGTGATTCTTGCGTGAATATTTAATTATGTGAGTGTGTAATAAATAAGATCAATATCTTGACTGGATCAAGATAGATCACTATCTTGATCCAGTCAAGATAATGTTTTAAAGGTATGTCGATTTTTTGTGAATTTTATTATAATAAAATAACTGTATTTATCAACAACTATACTATCAATAAATAGAATAAAGATGTGTGACTTATTTGTTTCTTGTCTACCAAGATTCTTCAGTAAGTTCCTATACATACTGAAAAGAAAACTGTATGGAATGGGAAGCCACAGTCTGTTGTACTGACTAAGGACTTGGACAAAGGGCAAGGGCTTTCAAAATGTTTAAACCTTTATTAGGATTCAGAAGCTTATGTCAATGGAATACATTTCTGACTCTGTTATCGTTAACACAGACATAACGATACTTTGTGTATAACTGCTAGTTCTAATTTAATAGAATCTTAATTCTACAAATATCATTTTATTTTAACTTCGTTACAGCACTCAAACTGATAAAATTAGCTAAAAGAAAGATATCACAGTTTTTGTTTTACGCATACTGTCAATAAATTGCTGATATAAAATATGAATTCTGAGTAATTAAGCCTATTTACACCAGGAGATGAGACATTTCCAAGTTTGATAAGGACGTTTAGGAAAACATTTTTAAAAGACTGTTTTTTTTTCAGATTTCAAATATATTAATTCGAAGCAAGGCAAGAGGCTAGTTCTGCACAATAATTACACATACTGCTTCAATAGTTATTCTGCTACCAAAGGTCACACAAACTGGCTATGTTCTGGACGCATCAGAAAGAACTGCAAGGCGAAAATAGTAATTGATGAAACAGCCAATATTAAATCTGTGGACGGGAAGCATACTCATCCCCCGCCCCAATATGTTATCTGTAAAGGACAATACATCAGTATTTGAAAAAAGGAAGAATGCTCATGTAGATACCCACATGGAGGACAAGTCTTGTAATCCTTACTTCCTTACTATATAATATTACTAGCTTTTGCCCGCGGCTTCGCTCGCGTTGAATTCGGGGTAACACAGTTCCCCTTGCGCCTTATTGATTTGTAATAGCAACGCTAACAAACAAACAAACAAACTCACTTTCGCTTTTATCCTTACTAATCCTTACTTCCTTACTTAATATTATAAAAGCGAAAGTGAGTTTGTTTGTTTGTTTGTTTGTTTGTTTGTTTGTTTGTTTGTTACCTCTTCACGCTTTAATGGCTAAACCGATTGTGATGAATTTTGGTACAGAGATAGTTGGGAACCAGGAGACGGACATAGGCTAATTTTTATTTAAAAAAAGTGGGATGTGAGGGAGAAAGAGGGAAGAAAAGGGAAAACTTAGCGTTGCTATTACAAATCAATAAGGCGCAAGGGGAACTGTGTTACCCCAAATTTAACGCGGGCAAAGCCGCGGGCGAAAGCTAGTATATTATAAAAGCGAAAGTGAGTTTGTTTGTTTGTTTGTTACCTCTTCACGCTTTAATGGCTAAACCGACGGACATAGGCTAATTTTTATTAAAAAAAAGTGGGATATGAGGTAGAACGAGGGAAGAAAAAGGAAAACTTAGCGTTGCTATTACAAATCAATCAGGCGCAAGAGCAAAAACTGCAGGTCTGCTTGGTGTGTTATACCGAATTTAACCGCGGGCGAAAGCTAGTTTTAAATATACTATGATAAAGATGATAAATGCATGCATACAGGTAATTCTGCATACACACAATGCTGGCTTTACTTAGAAAGAAAGAACTTAGAAGAAAATTTATCAAATAACCTACCTTCTGGAATTGAACAGGACGAATTTCAATGACCAGCATTGCAGAAATGGTTGTAGATAGTTATACTTGTACTACCATTATATGTATCTGGTAAACTAGACCTTACACATTCGCCTCTTAATACTTCACCAGTGCTAGAACATATTTATATATGTTTTATTTTATACCAAATGCATAAAATATAATTAATTCCATATCTTCTGCATAAATATTATCCAATGTTTTGTACATTTATCTTAATAAATTCTTATTATATTCTTTAAATATTTTCTTGTCTTTTAAAAGTTACTTTTCGACTCGATAATTACTGAGTTTCATATCAGCTTTCTCTTACATAACGTCTACTGCAGGAAAACTATTAATTTACTTCAATGAGCACACATTTAGTTATACCTCATACTCTCTTACCGGAAACTAGCTCATGGATATACACTACAGAGCGAACCACAACCCAAAAGTTTGGAGCGAACTTGTAATGCGTGTGATCGTTGATCATCACGGTAAAGTAACATTTGAGAACCTGGAGCACTATTATCCACCATGTGGATTTCTAATCAAGGATGGAGTGTACATCAGAATTAAATATGGAAACCCATAGACAGCAGGAACAGCAAGTCCCTGCTGATTTTCGACATCACAATCACCAAACATGTTAATGTTTAGTGATTGTGATGCCGAAAATAAATTGGTGTGTAATGATTTATCGTCAGATCACTGTAGCTAGCTTTCCTATGCCGTTATGTAAAAAGCCGCGCAGAAGAGACTGCAGGCCTTATACATGTAGTCGTTGCAATAAGTTTAATAATATAGCTCTTAAAGTTACACCGTTAATAGTAGAACACGCGAGTCCTAATAAAATCTATGAAGCCCTTTTTAATGTTGTGCAAAATGAGTACCAATCTATTTTTAAGATTAAAACTATTAACTTTAGTGGACCTTCCGTTGGCTACACCAGGAATTTATAAAAGTCGAGCTAGACTATATGATTTGTACGGTCCGATACAGGTTTGATACTACTTTTCTAGAGTAGGTATGTTAAAAAATATTCAAAATTATTTAAAAAGATTTGTGTAATTGCAAAATCTAAATTTTAAGCGATACTATTAAAAATTCTTATTATAAAGTAAAAGCCACTTGGAAAATTATGAACAATGAAACGGGTAAATCGGTTCAACGAGAAAATCAAGTTGAAATAATGGTTGATAACCAATTAGTAGACACTTAATAATTATTTTGCCAGTGTACCAATAACTACGACTCACTCCTTAAATTCATCCCCGTCTAAAGCTAAAAATCTTTTGCATACTAGCGTGCCTTTTGATCATGTATTTAGTTTTAGGCCAATTTCTATTTTACCTGCCTTTAGTAAGATTTTTGAAAAGTTAATACTCGAACAGTTGCTAAGACATTTTAATTTAAACTACCTTCTTCACAATGATCAATATGACTTTACAAAAGGTCGTTCGACAACAGATGTAAGTGTTGCTTTGTTAAAGCACATATTTAATGCGTAGGAGAACGCGCAAAATGCAATCGATATTATCTGCGATCTCTCTAAAAAAGCTTTAACCATGACACGCTTTTACGAAAACTACGCCATTACGGTGTTCAAATTGAAGCCCTAAATGTAATAGATTCATACAAAAATAACAAAACAGATTCAATGTTTAAATGTTAATGGCGTGAAATCGTCTGGGCTACCTGTTCAGCTAGGTGTATCCCAAGGCTCGATACTAGGTCTATTTTTGTTCTTGGTTTATATTAACGACCGACCATGTTATTTAAAGGGTATTTGTGACGCTGCCGCTGTACTGTTTGTTCTGTTCGCTGATGATACGTCTCTTATTTTATTTATTTAATAATTTATGTACACACAAGAGAAAACACAGGAAAACATCATAAAAACAAAAAATACAAAGGCACAGCTTATTTTTAACACGTTAAATGCGAAGCGAGGCCTAAATCACCCCTGATGCAACTTCCCTGTGGTGCGGCAAGCAAAAAAGTGAATTTCTCTGTCGTGCGAATGGCATAGCTTTGGTTTGGTCCAGTGTAGGAAAGAGATAAATATATATTTGAGATCACTAATGGTTCCGGACTCGGTGGTGTACCTACCTTGGTACCGGATGTCTTAGGCCTCGTGCCGCACTGAATTAATATAATTTTAATGCAGTGCGGAACGAGGCTAAAACGTCCCATATCCCCCCTGACCTCGTACCGCACTCTACGCGAGCTTCCCGCGACCAGTGTTGTGCATCACGTCGATTGGAGAGCACGTCCTTTTACAGCAGAAATCGATGAGACCCCAGGTAATGTAATGCTTAGATATATTTCTTGACAGTCAACGTGTTGAAGCTTTCATAAACTAAGCTTGACAGTTGGTCATTATTAAGTTATTTATTATTGTTTCCTTTTAATTATTCTGAATTTAAGCTACCTTACCTACCTACTCTTTCAACATTTTAAGTATAAAACAAACACATTCATTTGATGCAGTTATACCTACATTATCATTGTTATTCTCATCTACGATCTAACCTAAGTAACAATGTCAGTTTTATTACGTTATCTTTACATTTTTGTTATTTTTCAGCACCTGAAAGCGCACGCCATTGCCTCGAAAAGGGTGAAAAAAGGAGAAGATGTGTTGGTTGTTACCAAAAACTACGCACATTTTTACCATCTCGTGAAGCTGATAAAAAATCCAAAAAGATTTTGACTCAGTGCACTCAGTGCAAAAAATCTTATTGTCTACCCTGTTTCAATGAAAAACACTCATAAATAAGTACAACATATATATTGAGATTTTTATAAAAAAAGTATATTGATACTGATTTTTTAATGTTAATTCAAGTTCTAATAATTGTATTTTTAAAGCCCGAGGCAGAATAAATAGGACAGTTTCTTTTCTACTTCTGGTTGCCTTTTTTTTCTATTCTGTGAACCGCATTAAGATTTTCATATACAAATAGAAAGATAAACCTTATGCATAAACCGTAATCCATTATTTTCCAATAATAAGTCTGTAATAGGTGCCTCTTAATGGTATAGAATGGAACGCTTCGTGCGCGAGTCCGACTCGCACTTGGCCGGTTTTTTTTTCTTTATGGCGCCTTTAAGCACAATTTAGATTATTTAAAAAAAAATTATCCTTTGATAGCTTTGTGTTGTTTTGCCAGGTTTTGCCCTTAAAACGATCTAATGAGATATAATTGATCAAAATCGGTCAAGTCGTTGCGTAGTTAAGACAGTTTAAAAACGTCGATATTATTTTTCCCATCACTAATCGCAGCGAAAATATTTCCCTATTTCAGTGCGTTACGAGGTGTATAAGATCCCATATTTTGTTTTGCTAATAATTCCTAAACTAGCCATCAGATCCCGGGGCGACGGTGGATTAGGGTTCATCAATTCACTGTCTATATCAATAAGGACCAAAATTCTCATTTATCTTTGATTTCGCGCCAGAAAATGGATTTTAGTCTGTAAAAGGAGGTGGGGTCTAATAGACCGCGTGTCGCCCTAAACGTCTGGTCACGGTACGGGCCGATTATACCTCGTGCCGCAGGAACGGAAAGTATGCAAAAATTGGTGCCGCAGCTAACGTGTTAAGATAGAAATAAACAAGATTTTAACGATGTCAACAGCGCGCTATCAATGGTTACGGATTGGTTCACGGCAAATAACCTTGGTCTTAATGCCAATAAAACTAAATGTATTAAATTCGCTCTACCCAATGTTAGAAATCTTGGTCCCAACATTGTCCTTGGCAATGAGAAGCTTAAAACTGTAGACTCGGTAGTGTTTCTGGGTATAACAGTAGATTCAAAATTACAATGGGGTCCACACATATCAAGCCTAGCGGAAAGTCTTAGTTCGGCCGCATAAGCCGTCAGAAAAGTTAAACAATACACTGACATTGACACGGCACGATTGATCTATTTTAGTTATTTCCATAGCGTCATGTCCTATGGTATTCTGCTGTGAGGCAAAGCCGCCGATATCCAAAATATATTTGTTCTGCAGAAACGAGCGGTTCGTGCAATTTACCGGCTAGGTGCACGGGTTTCTCTGAGAGATTTTTTTTAAAGAGATTGGTATTCTCACGGTGGCTCCTCAAATCATCTTAGCTAACATTTTATATATTAGGCAAAATATCCATCTATACAGTAAAAACAGTGATATTCACAAAATTAACACTAGAAATAAGCATAAACTACGTACTCCCTTCCACCGGTTTTATAAGGTTCATAATTCATTTGTAGGGTTTGGTATAACAAGCTACGTTCTTCTTTTCTAGATTTGCCATTTAATACATTTAAAGTAAAATCTAACCTTTGTTTAACTCAAGACGTTTTTTTTTTCATGTTCTTTCGCCAAATTACCTTACTGATACATTACATGTCTTCGTCATATAATTTTATATTTAAATTTTTTGTTGTATTTAATTATACTTGTTTCATTTTATGTGTTTTTATTTAATGACATGTGGTTAACTAGAGACTCGAGCATTGACTGAATATAATTATTTATATTTATTGCTCTCAAAAACCGGCAGCAATTTCGTCATTCTACCTCAGTATGTCATTGCTTGCGGTAGCGTCGTGGGGCCGGTTACCTCCCTCCCTCAAATATGGTGAGGGGGGAACGTTAATGGCTGATCTTCGCGTTATGCTCGTGAACGAGTGCTGCTTTGGGTGACTGGTCGTCTTGTTGACCTGGTTTATGTTACTGTTATTATTAAATCTGTTTATGCTTAGCTTATTTCTTTTGTACTATGGTCCTAGTTTATCATCTGTGACTTCTTCACTGCACGTGTAAGCGGGCACACGCGTTAGACTGGAGATTTCATTTATTTAGGCTTGGATAAATTTTTATTTTTATATTAGTACATAATTGGTGTTTGCTAACTGACATATATGTGACAATGAAAAAATAATTTCTTAAGTGCACCTTGTGATAAACGGAATTGTATAAAATCTGGTTCTTCTAATCTGACAGACAGATATGTTGCTGGGGAGTTTGTTCCGCCACTTCTTTCCAGCTAAAACACTAGAAAGTGGCGAAGGGCAGGGCGTTTTTGTGGGACTGTCTCTTGTAATGTGACGTTCAGAAAGTGCTGATTACCAGCCTAATTTGAATAAATGACTTGATTTCATTTATTTTGGACATCAAGTACATCTGAGATGGCAAATGTACTTGAAGATGATGATGATTAACATTATAATTTAACAATTTGTTTTTGACCGTAACCATCCACCACCTGAATTCTATATCCTTATCGGACTATAGATTAGAAATAGAGTTGATCGCTTGTTCAGGTTCGCATGTTCGGTAGTATTTCTTAAACAACGAAGCCGACTTAAACTTATTTACTACGCGACTCTCACCTGGCTCGCGCCAGTCGCCGAGTCAAACTACTATAGTACGGCCAACGAGAAGCGATACGAAAGGTCATTAACCTAAAGAACAACTGTGGCGTTGACAATCTAATATTTATCTCTTTCCATCTTGTGTCTTTATCGTAATGTCTCGTTCTCCCGGCAAAAACATGACAACGTTAAGACGGGTTCGCCAACATTCGGGCGGCCATTTTAGATGGGGTTTTAGCATGCATGCAAAACCCATTTGTTATCGCTTCTCGTTGGCCGTACTTTAGAATATGTTCTTTTCCAACCGTGTACTTGTACATATTCAGTTGTAACGCACAGCTGTGCCGAATCATGCTGACCCGAACATATTTTCATGTGTCTAATTGCGCGGATGTCAGTTGTTGGTCCGCAATTTGACCGTACAGGTTTTGCTTTTTGTTGGAATTATATTCTAGAATTATGTGTATGATAAAGAGACAAGTGAATTAATTTTGAATGATTTTGGAACTAAATACTTAAAATGTTTATTTATAAGGGTTTTTTTTGTAGACTGGCCATGACTGTTTAAATATTACTGAAATATTTAAAGAAAACGTCTATTTTTCTTTTGCAACAAGCCCTTTCGTATTAAAACTTGCGATTAATTCAGAATTTAGTAAATTTTGAAATTGTGAGCATATTCATACCAGGACATAAGCCACTTTTAAGTTTAAACATTATAATAAACATTGTTCTTATTTCAGGTTTTATATACATCACTTCGAAGCAAGGTACGAAGCTAGTACTACATAAACATTACACATACGGCTTCAGTAGTTATTCTGCTACCAAAGGTATCACAATCTGGAAATGTTCTGGACGCGTCAGAAAAAACTGCAAGGCGAAAATAGTAATAGATGATCTGGGTAATATTAAATCTGTAGACGGAGAACACACTCATCCCAATCCGCAATATGTCATCTGTAATGGACAGTACATCAGTATTTGAAAGAGAAAGGCTGTTTTTTCCTGTTGTCACTGGCATATGTTATGTCTTGTCGTGTGATTTCAAATAACAGGATAAATATTAATAATTCGGAAAAAAGCAAGCAGTTCTGCATTAAGAGCATACATACGGCTTCACCAGTAGATATCTATCAAACGAAACTACTTCTATCAGGGCACAACAAACCACCCCAAAGAACTACTAACTACTACGCAATGCACCTTAACTTTTCATCAACTATGAAATATAATTGGCATGTTTATGCAATACTAATGTAAATACCTAACTAATTATTTATATTCATATTATTTCATTTAGGATTAAATCTCAATGTAATTTATTACATTTAATTCAAAATTTACTATCTAATGTTTACATAATTTTCTATAAGTGTATGTAAGTAGGTAATGTTCAATTAGGCTTCGCATGAAGAGGTTCATTGTTCTGTATTTTTATCCCTATAAATTCCTTGAACTTTTCTTATCTTTTAAAAGCATTCGATTTAATTAATCAAAAGTTAAAAGCCATGTTATATTAAGAAATCGCCAACATGGCACTTGAGAAGTCATTGTAATCAATATTTAACAAATTTGTTTATTTTTCGATGTAGTATTAAGTATTATGTTACTAAAAGTGTATATAACTTTTCTTTAGTTTCTTAAAGTAGGTGATCAATTTAGTAATATGCGGAACGGAAAGCCTTCCGAGTCCGCGCGGAAAAATAGTTCTTGCTGATCATGGTAATGTTTCATCTGGTCGCTTTGACCATAACCATCCATCACCTGAATTAAAGTACGAATGACTTTAAAAGATGTTGCTTATTTAGTACTAATTAGTAAGGGTTCACATGTTTAGCATTTTTCTTAAACAACAAAACAGAGTGAAAGCTATAACTACGCGATTATCAGCTGACTTGCGCCAGTCGGTGAGTCATAAGTACTGGAGTTTGTTCTTTTCCAAACATGTACATGTGTCGTGTACATATTCATTGTAACGCACAGCTGTACCGAATCATACCGACCCGAACATATTATCATGTGTAGCAGCCAACAGGTACGGTCTAATTGCAATCATGTCAGTTGTTAGTCCGCAATTTAATCGTACCGGTTTAACTGATCCTTGACTAGTTGATACTGCCTCTTACCAGCTCTTGAAAAAGTAATTATCATTACGTAGAGGTTTTATTGTACATTGTAGTAATAAAAACATTTTAAATTGTTTTTGTGTTTCAGTGATGGATCAATTTGATGTTGTCTTTTGTAAAAATGAATCAAGCTCCTCTCTTCTAAATAAAAAGCTAAATGTTCACACTATTGTTTCATTCCAGATTATGCATTTATCAGTTCAAAGCAAGGCAAGCAGTTAGTTCTACAAAAAGACTACACTTTCAGCTTAACGAGATCTAATGCTACCAAAAAAACTACCTACTGGCAATGCACTTTACGTAAAGCAAACAATTGCAAAGCAAAATTAATAATGGATGCTCATGGAACAATTATATCTGGTAACACAGACCACAGCCATCCACCACCACAATTTTTCGTACAAGATGGAATATATTTCCGAATTTAACATGAAAGCACTTGAAAATGCATTGTCTTTAATGTTATAATAAGATAATATGAAAAATAGAAATATGGGAATAATGCATTTAATACTGAGTCCAGTTCATCCCGTAATCTTCTCCAGGACCCACAGCGTTGTCGCATGTTAATGCATTTTATTATTACACAATATTCATACATTAATTTGTTTATTTTTATAATGAAACTATTATGGTAATTTCTCCTGGGAAGTAGTGATTTGTTTTTTTAATCTAAGAATGTTTACGTCTTTTAATATCTAGTCAGATTGGCTTTTTTTGCGGATGGGAAATTATCAAATAAATATTTCCGCTCTGGACGGAACTGGGGGGAGTATCAGACTTTTACTGACTAAAACCTAGCCATGTTTCTTTTTTTAGCCTTTATATTCCGGGGCCGTGGTATCTCTTTCGAACAACCCGTTCGATTGGCTTGATGTGACCTTTCAATTCTTCTTGGTCTTGTCGCTGGCACGACAGTAATGCTTATTTTATCGGTGGCAGCAAATACGTAATCTTGACTGCATGATTCAATTAAATAATGACATTGTTTAATTACAGATTTCCAGTACATCCAATCGACAAGAGGCAAGCAGTTAATTCTGTATAACCAGTATTTACACTGCTTTAATAAATACTCTTCTACCAAAAATACAACATACTGGGTGTGCACAAGTCGAAACGCAAAAAACTGCAAGGCTACATTATTCTTAAATGAACATGGTAAAATTGTATCTGGTCACCAGAACCATACCCATCCACCACCCAAATTCATTATAAGGAATGGCCAATACATCAGAGTTTAGAACAGGTACAGCCATAAACAACAATCTAATACATATTTTTAAATATTCTTATTAATGGTGTTTAGGGTAAATGGAAACTAAGCTTGTGTAGGAACTTACTTTGTCATTTATAAAAAGTATTTATAAAAATAATATTCATTTTATATAATGAAGATACGTGTGTGAATTGTACCGCACTTACTTTAAAAATATTTTATGCTGTCATTTTTTGGTTTATTTCATATCCTGAAGCACAATTTTTGTATTAGCACTTTAAATCCAAAAAAAAATCTTTTACACTTAGCTTATTTTATTTTCTTGTTAATTTGATATGACTTTTTTAATGTCGTTCTGGTCCAGTTGTTAAGTACCTACTATTTGTTAAGTTGTGAGTTCAAATACCTGTGATTTTGTATTTGAATCACTTAAACTTTCTAAGTGTATGTCGGACATCGCCTTCCTCGGCGAAGGAAAGCAAACATGGCCTCATAATTACTATGTCTTAATGTTTGAAATCGCCAACCTGCCTTAACCGAGCGTGGAGCACTTCCCTGCAGTGAGACAGAAGAAGGCAGTTATTATATTTATGTGGTTTGTGTTTGTCCTTAATCATTTGTGATTCTATATTTGACAATTTTATTAATACGATTTGTGCTTTTATCCTAATTAAATCTTTAAAACTTGTAAAAATATTAGTTTGATTTGACGAGTTTTTGTTTGTAAAAAAATAATTAATTAACTAAAGAAAAATCAACTTTAGATTATGATTTTATTTGTTTCAGATTTGCAGTACATCACTTCGAAGAGAGGCAAGAAGTTAATTCTGTACAAAAAGTATCCATACTTCTTTGGTCAATACTCTTCTGTAAAAGGAACCTCCTACTGGCGATGCTCAAGCCGCACCAGAAATAACTGCAAGGCGACAATAGTCGTTGATGACAGTGACAACATCACGTGTAACCACTACCACAACCATCTACCACCCAAATACTACATGAAAAATGGAAAATGTATCAGAATAAGTCAATAAAATGACTAAATGTCGCTTTATAATCAGGTGCTAGTTTGAGCAGCTTACCCTTATTTTTTTTTCATTTCCCGCATTCCATTGGTATTAATGGTTTTCATAATGACAAACCATTGAAAATGGCAGATTAGGAAACCTGTTTGTAACTAAATCTTTATGTCGAATGTATTAGGAGTTATTGCCATCCACCAGGTACAAATCCAGACTTCGGGCTGCTGCTGAGAAATTTCCGATGGAAAAACTCAACTTCATCTGGGAATCTAACAAAAGATCTCACGCGCCGCATAAGCACTTGTTACTACGAAACCAACTACGCATTGAAGATGTTACATTCATCTGTAATAAATTGATATTGAAATATTTCCTAAAATAAAAGAAAAATAAATACTGTAGGTTAAAATGGTGTTTATTTTGTAAATTGACTTGTACAGACGCCTGCACATCAAGCTACTACAATCTGTCAGATTTCTTTGATAGATTTTCGACTTTATTTCTAAAGTATAAGATTCATTGGGAAATAGTCACAGTTTCGGGTAGCTTGACCTGCAGGCGTCTGTACAAACACTTTTACACTTCAAAATAACTTATTTGTAACAAAACAAGATGAAAACAGTGTTTTATATCTGACTTCTTTGTCAAAAAAATAATGTATTTTTATTTGCTTGAATGAATTTGTTTTGCATTTATTAATCCTTTAACTGTATTCCACAATAAGAAAAACTTCTTACTGGCAATGCTCACGGCGAACCTCAACGAAATGCAAGGGGAGAATAGTGGTTGATGATCACAATCAAGTTATATATGGATATTTTAACCATACTCATCCACCACCTCAAATTATCAAAAGAAACGGACAATATTACAAAATTTAAAGTACTTACTTCGGCCATATTTTTTTGAGCAAAGAACCGCACCGAATCAATTACTGCACAGTTTTCATCAAGCTATGTAGATCGATCCTGTTTGAGTCGATTTAGTTCCGAACAAATACATATTGGTTTTTGCTGCCCGGGTGATGCTGGACCATGTCGTACCGAACATGTGTGTTCCCCAAAGGTATGGCCAAGTGGAATGACAAAGTGACGTCACGGCTACGGATACTGTACGTGGATAGATCCTCTACTAAGATTTCGTTAGTATTCGGTTTCAGATTCGATCCGCAATTTGAACGTACCTGTTTGACAGATCCAACTAGCTAGGTGATATCAGTGTACGTAGGTAGGTAGGTTCAAGAAACAATGTCAGCAAAGTTTCTTGAAAAAGTAAGTCTTAGTTATTTAAAGGTGTACTCACGTTATTCTAATAAAATATTATAACAACTTTCTTTTTTCATTTATTGCAACTGTTTAATATAAGGTAACTTTTACAACAAATAAATCAACCATCTTCCTTTTGAATAGCCTGCATATTTATAGTTTGCTTTATTTCAGATTATCCTTACTTCCTTACTAATATTATAAAAGCGAAAGTGAGTTTGTTTGTTACCTCTTCACGCTTTAATGGCTAAACCGATTTTGATGAATTTTGGTACAGATATAGTTGGGAACCAGGAGACGGATAGGCTAATTTTTATTAAAAAAAAGTGGGATATGAGGGAGAACGAGGGAAGAAAAGGGAAAACTTAGCGTTGCTATTACAAATCAATCAGGCGCAAGAGCAAAAACTGCAGGTCTGCTTGGTGTGTTATACCGAATTTATCGCGAGCGAAGCCGCGGGCGAAAGCTAGTACGTACATAAATTCAACGGCGAGCAGTTTATTCTGCACAAAGAGTACACTTTCAAAGTCACAAAATTTACTGCAAACAAAAATAAATCCTACTGCCAATGTACATCGCGACGAGTATACAAAACCTGCAAAGCAAGATTAATAATAGATGCTTATCATAAGATTATATCTGGTAATCCCGTTCATAGCTATCCACCATAAAGATGGAAGATATATCAAAATTTAAAAATAATGTCACTGTCACTTTTTTTTCTCAAAATAGGTAAATCATCGTTCACCTTTTAGCACCACGGTAAATGTTTTGTTCGTATGACTGTGACCGAGTACGAATTAATTAAAAATACGAAATTTAATTAATGGAAATTTGCCCTTAAGCGTTTTAGTGTTAAAGTTTAAGCTTGTAAAGGTACTTACGATGTCATTGTTATAATATTCGTGCGAAGTTTAGGAAACCGACTTAAAAATACTTTATGGTGAAACTTTTGTGGCTAATATCATATTATATTCTTTTCAGATATCCATGTTTGCGCTTTTAACCAAATACACCCTTTCAAACTAATGCCTCTTTTATTTACGAGCTAAGTTGATCAGATGTGTCATTTTAATGCTTTGACTTGCAGTCTTTTTGCCTAGTCAAAGTCTAATTTTGTATGAAATTTTATTAAAAATGTTCAGCGGCTAAGGCCTTAAATTGTAACAGAGAAATACTGACGAACATACAGAATTACTTTTGCGTTTGCAATATTATTTTTTAATTTGTGATATATTAGTGTGGTGGTATGGATTAGAACCAACTTGTTATAAGATACGTAATTGATTTTTCAGATTTCACGTATATTCAACCCAGTCAAAAGCAATATCAAGTAAAAAATACTTATATTGCTGCAAGAATTTCTGTTCTATTCAAAGAGCAAGGCGATGCGCATTGCTTAGAAAAATAGCTGTTTGATGATGATGCATGATAATGGTAAAGTTCTACATTATACATCTATTGAAACACTCACATCCACCACACTAGCTGCACATCAATAGACGATATTATTATTCCTGAATCTGAAGAGAGGAAAACTTCTTGCGACCCGCCCGCGTCGCTGCTTCGCACAGGTTTCGCGGTTAGACAAAATTTCCAAATGTCTGTATATTTGTATAATAAGCATATCATTGTTACATTCGTTTTATATGAATGTTTTTTGCAACAGATCTTCTGTAATGTGACAAAATGTGAAAAAGTATCAAAATCGATTGCGCAATTTACACAAACAACACGCGGCCATGGACAGACACAGTATTTTTAATATGTATAAATAAAGGACTTGTGTGTTTAGTGAGAGTGATTGCAAAACATTATATATTTTTTATATTCTATGTGTGCTGTGTTACTGTGTTCCTGTGTTGTACTTGTATCCTTATTAAATCTTATACATTTTTGGCGTCTTTGAATAAGTGGTTGGATTAGCTCAACAGCAGATATGGCCTAGTGGTGTAACCGGGGAACTGCTAAGTCGTAGGTTTCGAGTTCGGTCCCAAGGCACACTCCTCTGCTTTTCGATTTTATGTGAGTATTGTATAGTTATCACTTGCTTCGGTGAAGGAAAACATCGTGAGGGAATCAAGACTTGTAATTAATATGTCTATTTTTTATTCCTTTACTCTTTTAATAAAACTTTTGTAGGTAATTCTATAACGTTTTACGCTTTTATTCTAATAAAAACTATAAAGTATTTGCGTCTTTTACTAACGCGTCAGTTTGGCTTGATGTATTACTTACATACTAAAGCTTTTTTTTTTTTTTTTTTTTTTTTTTTTTTTTTTTTTTTTTTTTTTCGGGTGGGAAATCATCCAATGACTTCCCCCGCTCTGGGTGGAGCGGGGGGGCATGTCAGACTTATACTGACTAAAACCCACCCATGTTCCTTCTGTTGCCCTTTACGTTCCGAGGCCGCGGTATCTCTTTCGAACAACCCGCAACCCCGGCAGGCGGAGGCTCTGGCAAGCCCCTCTGCTTTGCTGACTCTCTTTGAGGCGCGCGTGAAACACGAACGCGCCGTCGACACGGCCTGTCGTCAATCGACGGACGGACGGTGAACTACCCATTGCTCACCGCCCACAGGCCCGCATCTACGGTGGCCGGAAGTCGTCTCGCGGCGCCCGGCGCCATGGGCGTCTCCCGCGGCGGCTGGGTTGGGCAGATGTTCTCTCCCTCAAACGCCCGGCCACCTCCTTTGCTAGCATTACTGCTTCGCAGAAGGTGGTGACCGCTTCCCATTCCCTCTCGCTCCGGACCATGGCCTGAACCAGGGCCGGACGCGAGAGATCGCCGCCGCCGATCGCCTCCACGAGGGCACGGCGGTGCTCCGCCCAAGCTGGGCAGACCGCCACTGTGTGCTCCACCGTGTCCTCCGGGCGATCGTCACAATGGTGACACCCGGGCGCTTCCTCCCGCCCGATGATGTGCAGGAACCTCCCGAAACTTCCGTGTCCGGTGAGGACCTGCGTCAGGCGGTAGGTGAGGACGCCATGACGCCTCTCCAGCCACTCCTCAAAGAGGGGACTTACCGCCGCTATTGTGGCGTGCCCTGCACGGGGTTGCGACAGTCGCTCTCTCCATGCCACCATGAGATCGCACCGGAGGTCTGCCCGCCGAGCGGCAACTTGCCGTGGCAGCGGGTTTTCCCCCCGGTGTAGTGCCTCCGCGCGCCACTCAAACAGGCGCGCGAGGACTATCGCCTCCAGATCCCACGGTGGCAGTCCGGCAAGGAGGCTCGCTGCCTCGCCGGAGATCGTGCGGTAGCCCCGGACAAGCCGTATGGCCACCACCTTTTGGGGCGCGTTCAGGTAGTGGGCGGCGCGCCGCCCTAAAGAACGCGCCCATACCGGGGCCCCGTAAAGGGCCATGGACCGCACGACTCCGGCATAGAGCCTACGGCAGGAGGCGTTTGGCCCCTTCAGATTGGGCAGGAGCCGCTTGAAAGCAGCCCCCGTCCGCTCGAGCTTGGGAGCCAAACGTCGGAAGTGTTCGACGAAGTTCCACCGGCTGTCGAGGACGATTCCCAGGTACTTCATCGTCGACCCGACGCCGATGCGAACCCCTCCTACCGTCAACTGGGATCCCGACGGTGGCGTGTTTCCGCGGCCATGAAAAACCATGGCCTCGGATTTGTGCAAGGCCACCTCGAGACCCAGTAGCCGGATCCTCTCCGCGACTATCGCAACCCCGCGTGTCATATTGTCGGCCGCCGCCTGGTGCGACCCCCCCTGAGCCAGAACGAGCGTGTCGTCAGCGTAACAAACCACACTGACGCCGCTGGGGAGGTCGGCGCGCAGCACCCAGTCGTAACCGATGTCCCACAGGAGCGGCCCCAGGACCGATCCCTGTGGGACACCGCACGACATCTCTCGCCGGTTCCACTCTCCAGAGCGACCGGGGTATATGACGGCCCTGTCCGTCAGATATGCCCCGACCACACGACGAAGATAGGTCGGCATCCGATGGTATTGGAGTGCCTCCCTGATGCAGCCCCAAGGCATGGTGTTAAACGCGTTGGCGATGTCGAGAGACACCGCCACGACAACCCCACCCCTGGACACTGCAGCCCCCGTCGTGAGGGCTCTCACGCGCATGATGGCGTCCACCGTCGAGCGCCCCTTGCGGAAACCATACTGGTGATCCGCAAGATCCGGCCCCGTCCCCACAAGGTGCCCGACGAGGCGGTTTGCAATTACTCTTTCAAAGAGCTTGCCCACCTCGTCGAGCAGCACAATGGGCCGGAATGCGGACGGAGAGTCCGCAGGGCGCCCCGGCTTCTGTATCAGGACCAGTTTCCCCGTCTTCCAACGAAGTGGGAACTGGCCCCTCTCCAAACACGCGCTTAGGAGCCCTAGTAGTCGGGGCCCGAGAGCCTCCAGGGCCAGGACCCAGGCTTTGCCATGCAAGCCATCGGGTCCCGGGGCGGTATTTTTGGCTTTCAGCCTGCCCACCGCCGCTCTCAGATCTACCCCAGTCACCTCCGGAACGTCGTCGTCGTCGTTGTCCTCGTGGTCCGCTTGTGGCACCGCAAGCGGCGGAGCCATGGGCGGAGGAGCATGCTCCCCTCGCGAAGGGAACAGAGCGCTCACCACATCCTCAACTAGTTGGGGCCGGAGACTCTGCGTCAGCGGGGGGGCCCTGGTGCGGAGTTTATCCCGCACCATCTTGTACGGGCGCCCCCACGGATCCCCGTCCAGAGACTCCAGCATCTCCTCGCGGGCCAGATCCTTGGCCCGCAAGACACCTTCTAGGAGGGCGGTCTTCGCCGCTCTGTACCCCTCATACAGCTCCGCCTCGATGGCTGCCGCATCCGGTGCTCGAATGCGGAGCCTGCGGTGCCTGGCGTACAGGTGTCGCGCAGCGACGCATGCCTCTCGCAGTGCCGTCAGCTCGCGCGACCACCAGTACACCTGACGCCGGGCGCTTCCAGACCGGACTCGGGGCATTGCCACGTCACATATCTCAGACATGGCCTCCTGGAACCAGTCTGCCTCGTGGTTGGTGTCGGCAGGCCTGTCCGGTGATGACACCCAGGCCTGCACGATTGAGGCTTCCAGGAGGAGCTCCCGGTCCAGCTGTTTGAGCGCCCACCGCGGACCACTCGGGGCCTGTAGGACCGGCGCGCTGGAGGTCTGGGTGGAGACGTCGAGCCGGATGTACCGGTGATCGGAGTAGGTCTCCACCTCCTCCATGACGCGCCAGTCGACGACACGCGGCGACAGAGCGGGGCTAGCGAACGAAATGTCCACCACCGACTCGCCCCGCATCCGCACACACGTGGGAACAGAACCCCGATTTAGGACGACCAGGCCTGTCTCCAGTGCCCAGTCCTCCACCATCCTTCCCCGCACATCCGTGCAGCGAGAACCCCAAGCCAAGTTCTTGGCGTTGAAGTCCCCGAGCACTAGCACGGGGAGGGAGCAGTTACCGACGACGACGGTCAACTCCCTAAGAGAGTTGTGAAACTCGGCGAGAGTTCGGCTCGGGGAGAAGTAGACACCCGCTACGACTATATCCCCGAACCGTGCTGCGACGCACCCCTGACCCTTCCTGACACCCTCGAAGGACGGGGTACCGGCGGCAGCCGACGAGATGATGGTCACTGAGCCGCTCAGGTCCTCAACCCAGTCGTCCCTGGGGAGGACAAAGTACGGCTCAGCGACCACGGCGATATGTATCGACCACTGCGCCATGCTCTGGAGCAGGAGATCCTGAGCGCAGGCGCAGTGGTTGATATTCGCCTGTAGGAGGCGTAATGGGGCCGTTATTGGCACTCCATTACAGCCCCCTCCTGGACCCCTTGTGAGGGTCCGGCTGCCACCGCTGTGGCGATAGCGGTGGCAGTAGTACATACTAAAGCTTAAAGCACATTTACACGCATTGAAACGTCATCACTTTAACACTTTCATAGTAACTTGTAGTTTGTTCGCTCAGAATAACAGTTTTACTTTGTCTCATAGTTGTTCTTTCTTTACTTGCTATCTTATTATGATAACAACTACCATCCAAATTATGAAAAATGCTTCTTTGTTTCAGATTTCCAGTTAATGTATTTGAAGAAACGCAAGAAGTTAATTTTGTATAAAGGGTTTCCATATTTCTTCAATAATTACTCTTTTTTGGAAGACACCTCCTACTGGCGATGCTCAAGCCGCACCACAGATAGCTGCAAGGCGACAATATTCGTTGATGATGAAGGTATAATTACGTCTATCCAGGATCACACTCATCCACCACCCAAATTTTACATAAAAAATGGAGAGTATATTAAAATCTATCCAAGGAAAGTGTGAAATGTCTGTTTCTAAAAACATTTTAGTTGTAGAAGCTGAGTCTGTTTCAAGCCTTTCCAATATTCCCACGGTTCCTCTTTCTAGCTTTTAGGATTTTATCAACGAGTAGTTGATCATGTAGCAATGCTCTTGATATTCGTATTTATTCTCTTAGAATTAAGAAGTATTAATCTGAGGCCAATAAATGTTACTTGGCACGAACTTTGGTTATAGTCACGAATCGTCTCAAATATGTTTAACTACAAGTTTAAGACCTTCTCATGCACGCAAGAATGTCTGAATTAAAGCACGTGGTAAGTAATGTTTTTGTCTCATCTTAACCTCTAGAGCCCCAGCGGCACAAAAACGTGCCAGTAAACAAGTATTACCGTTGAGCCCCGCTGGCACAAATTTGTGCCACCAAACCCCGACCGATTTAAAACTGTATTTGTAGTAAAGATAAGTCTTAAAATCAGATTACGCTTACGATAAGAGCCCGCCCGGCGGTGCTTGACGGATAGTGGACGTAAATAATGGCGGTCCTTGAGAGGTTAAGCCATATTACGTGCATACCCTATAGGTTTCATGTGTGACCATAATTAGCTTAATGTAAAACATTGGGTTAAATAAGTGGGACTGTCTAAAGATTCTTCGACAGTTTTGGTAAAGATTTTCATCGACAGCGGGTTGATATTTTGCTCTTTTGATTGTTTTAAGTGTTGGATCTAGGGGCATTTCACGTGAAGCGGACAGGGAAAAATGTGAGGTTATGAAAGTCTATCATATTCGGCCCATTTAAACTTCTAGTAGGTATTTGTTTATTGTATAAGTTTCACAAGTTATGGGTTTCTAAAGAATTGTTTTTATTGTAATATAAATTTTATGAAAGTGGTTTTTCGAATTTACCACTACCAGCGTTTAGGTGCGCGTGCAAGTCTACAGTTGCCTTCAAGTAAAGTAATTTTTACACCAATACGATTATGCAATTGGGCAAAATCATCTTAAAAACAAACAGCCATTTAATTCTGTTCTAAAGACGATATAGAACGCTAGAGTTATCAAATCTTATACATGTTATTCCAACAACCAGTGGACTTCTTGTGAAAAGGACAGTTTTAGCATAGATTCCCATTATAGGTTGTAAAAATTACAAAATAAACTAGTTCTAGCGTAGTTACAATGTTGTTTTATTATGTTATAATTATTATACCACAGCAATTATTTATACAAGACACGCGCACACCAACCGATCTAAGCTAGCGCCAGATATCACGCCCATTTCGACGCATTTGTACATTAATCAATCTAACTCCTAAACTAATGGAGATCCCATTTACTCTAGGGTATTTTTAATATACATACTTTAATAGTATATATTGAAGATAAGTGACATGTTATGTTTTTATTGAGAATAAAGATCTTTAAACCTAAGATAAAAAAATATATAAAAATTGGTCGAAGTGACTGAAATTCAGGTTTCAAAAGTTTCCTTCCGGTTTTGAACATGTTTTTTTTTAAGTTTTATTTTATTTTTATAAAGAACAGTTATTTTCCAATATGTACCCGCTGTGATAAATATTTTATTGTTAATTTGTAGATTCAAAAAACTACTTTCATAAAATTGGTATTACAATTACGACAATTCTTTAGAAATACATAACCTGTGAAATATACATTATAGTTATACACTAAAAATATTTTGTTTATGATCGATTTTCAAAACTTCACTTTTTTTCCCTGTCCGCTTCACGTGAAATACCCCTCTAGTCAAATCAGGTTGTGATTTCTATATTATTTAATTTTAATTGTTATTTTATATATTATTTAATTTTAATTGTTATTTTAAAATTGTGCCAAAGCTTGTGTTTTACACTGTCTAAATATATTGTATTGTAACTTTATTATTTAGTTTAATTTTTAACTTTATTGTGTTATAAGTGAAGTAGTACAACTTTTTGTTGACCATAATTTAGGTATCTATAATTACATCATGTTTAGTCTTGATCTTTTGTTGAAGATCCTATATAAGTTAGTAAGAAGATATAGTGTTTTGTAACGAGTATGTGTATATCGAAAGTTTGTAAATGTTTTCTTATAACACATTTTTAAAACATATTTCCTTAATATTTACGAAGTAGTCGTTTTTTCGACAAATTTCTATATCAGAATGATCTCATATTTCTTGCACTTATATATGTACTTAATATCTTAATAAATTCTTTAAAATATTACCTGTCTGTAAATTTAAAGATTTTCGTTGTATTTTATGCTTAAAATACAACGAAAATCTCGATTTCGATTCGATTTTCGTTGTATTTTATGCTTTGAATGTCAACCACTTTTCTGTCATTTATAAAGGTGAATTTAGGTTAACGGAAACGGTCATTTACTGTAACACTAAAGTACTCATTCATAAAAAAACTAGCTACTGACGATGCAAGGGGCAGTCCGAAATCAAGATTATTTTTTTATGGTCTATATGGTCGAACGATTTTTTGAATAGTTGGCACTGTGCCGATTGTACAGGTTACACTATTAGGGTGTTAGGTATGTTAAATTAAACAACAGTCTGTCTCCAATGAGCACGTCTTACTAGCACGGCGGACCAGAAGCGAGTGAGCGCTCAGTCTATTAATATGACTGAGCGCGCTCCCGCCACCGCTCGCCCTACCACTAAGCGTGTCGGTATTTATTATACGCTACATCTACCTTTTACAAAATTTTAAAAATAGCATAATTTCGTATAAATATAATAACATACAAATGAGTTTATTTCAAGAATAATCATCAAATAATTTTAATAATATTCCGTTAAACAATCACTTATTCATTTTCGTCACACACGTTGTTACAGGCGGTATCGCTATTTTCTGAAAGCTTATTATCCTTATTTGGTCAAACTTCCCACTTTCTTTACTATATTTCTGCGCAACCGCTGTCCACTATTTATTCACCAATGTGTGTCGTATCCTTGAATGTGGTGGATAACTTGTTTTCTTTATTGTATTCTCAACATATACTTTTTTCCCAATATCTTTCCTAGATTCTGTTGCTTTCCTCTTGCTATCTGCATTTTCTTTTCTTTGCAGAATCTATGTTTTTAGTCAAAATCAAAATATTTTTATGTCACATTGGCCTACATGGGCACTTATAAATAACATTCGAGAAAAGGTGCACGGTTCGGGTTGGTCGTTTCCTATGGAGAAGAACCGGCAAGAAACTCCATAGTCACTCTTTTAAAATCATTTGGTTTTACAATGTGGTTGTTACAGCGTTAGTACTTAGATATGAGAGGACAGCGTAGGCCAGGCAATAAGTCATTGCTTGCTTTATAAAACGCAAAATAAAATAATAAGTTAACAAGCGTCTAAGAATCTACAAGGCCAACAATGTCCACTCATTCACAATAAATTGCTTATAAAGAATCAAACAGTTCTGCCTCTTAACTTCGACATTTGGAAATTTCTGTTTGGAACAACTGGATACCAAATTCTTTACAAAAACTTTCAAATTGAACTAACAAACTGCCGACCATGATCAGCGGTAACGCTTACGGGTGCACCTAACCAAGAAAATACCTCTTTAAGCTTGGAGTGTGCAGAGTCTATGTTAAAGGTTTTCATTTGTTTATATCTACTACTAGCCTAATATATGTACTTTAATTTACTAATAATATTTGTACTTGAATAATAAATGTGAGTAACAGCATTATTTTAGGACGCTACTGTAAACTATATTGAATGTCTTTCCATTTGGTGCTGATAAATATAGATTTCGGGCACTGGACACTCGCGACCATGCTACATACAGCTGCCACACACATACTAGTGTTTACCCTTGCGCCTTATTTATTGTAATAGCAAAGCTAAACATTCCCTTTTCTTTCCCCCTCTTTTTTTTCTGAGCTTTTCACATATCTTGTCAATATGACTAATCCAGGAACATTTATGATCTAGATCTGTCCCAAGAAAAGTCATACTATCTGATTGTTGTATACTTTTATCTTTATAATTGATGTTCAAATTTATTTTATTCCAATTATTGTTACAAAATTGGACATATTAGGTTTTTCTATGTTGGGTTTAACCTCTCAAGGACCCCCATTATTTACGTCAACTATCCGTCAAGCACCGCCGGGCGGATTCTTATCGTATGTGTAATCTGATTTTAAGACTTGTCTTTACTACAAATACAGTTTTCAATCGATCGAGGTTTGGTGGCACGAATTTGTGCCAGCGGGGCTCAACGGTAATACTTGTTTACTGGCACGTTTTTGTGCCGCTGGGGCTCTAGAGGTTAAAGTTTCTTTTTTTTTCTTAGTTATTACTTTGCTCACATTACTATTGATTTCCTCATTTAAAGTTTACTTCATTTTTAGGAATGGTTACGGACATATCGTCTGCAAAGACTACGCAAGGATCATCAGTTACTTTTGTCAGGTCATTGATATACATATATAAAAAAGGGTGGGCCTAAAATATTGCCCTGTGAAACGCCTTTGCAATTGTGACCTAATTTGAATTTGGATGTCAGTTCACCTTTTTGGTTTGGCTTATCCAAAGTAATCTCTACAATGTTCACCATCACTGTCCACTTTGGAACGTAGTCTCATTTTCATGGCTACAATGCCCGGGTGGCTTTGGCCACAAGAATGCGCCAATGGATAGCCATGCGTCCAATTTAATGGATAGCCAATTCGTCCAATTTAATGGATATACAATTCGCCCAACTATTGTTCTATATTTCATTCCTGACTAACTTTAGCTCTGAATCTCCCTCACAGGCTTGCCTTTATTCACGCAAAGTAATTGCTACAGGATGATATTGATCAACTACCAAGTATAAATAATTGGGTAGCTGACACCATTAACCAATAATTTAAAGACACAATTTTTCTGAAAGAACACGTTATTCTAGACCTGAGAACTGCATTAATTTCAAAATAACTTTAAAATTCGATTTTTAGTTGCTTTTAAATCAATAAATAGTTGCGTCATTGACTTGACAACTTAGTGACGTCATCGTTTGCGAGTCCCATACAAAATCTATGGGGGAATCGCGTTTTGACAGCTCATAAAAAGTATGTCAAATGATTGGTGGTGTCATCTACCCTATTATCATCATCAAAAGCTTGTGTTTGTGTATCGTGCCAATAAGAGATGATATCCGTATCTTTGCCTAGTTTTAGTCTTAAAAGTTCGCGCAAGGATTCGGTCTATGAAGCTGAATAAGGGATCCATTTTCCTACATAATATACTAGCCCTAAGAAGCTTTGTACCTTCCAATTACTGTTGGCACTCGCAACGATTCTATCAGTATCGGGTCATTTAGTTCCCTTCAAAATGGTTGAACGGGGCTGCCGTCACGTTCATGAACGGGCACTGACAGTCGACTATTAGCCGCCACGGTTTTGTTTAAATTAATTCGTTCATTCATCTATTAAACTCTTGTTTTTGCTTTTACTCTGGACGCTCTTAATGTGCTCGTTTTTGTACATCGTTCTCACATGTATGCATAATCTCAACATGAATGATATATCCATGATTTTGTAAAAATATTATGATTTAAAAGAGCGTTCACGGAGCCCTCTGCCCATTCATCTCCACAGAGATCTGCGCTTTGGAATGGCAACTACAGTATTTAATTTTTTCACAAGCTACTATGTCTCGTGATTGGGACTGTAGCACAATCCTTTTTATTTTCATAACATTCAATATGCCTGTAAAGGTCTAATCGTAATAAATGCTTTGAGTTTGACCTCTGCTTAACCCTCCAGAGATTATACGCGTGATTTTATGTCAACTAAAACAGTTTATTGACTAGACAATCAGCCATCTTACTTTACTTTGATAAAAACATAGCCTTCGCTTAGTAATTACCGACGCCATGTTTTCAAAGGAAAATACAATAAACAAAGTACATTTTTAAATTCCCACGACGTTCACATGCCTAGCGCATTATTTAAAACGTTAATTCAGTCATTAATTTTCCTTTTTTCTAATGCATGAAAGTTTCAAAATGAATAACGTTAAATTTGTGTATAATTCAGTTTGAACAATCCAGAGCTTTTATTTTAAAGGGTTTTTATTAAGCGCGTTTTGATTCGTTTAGCAGAACATTGTTATCTTTTAAAACCCGTAAGACATATTTTGTAAGCCTGTGCTATGTTCGGCCTCGTCGCTTCGTTCCATAGTGGGCAAAGGATGCTTTTCCCTAATGATAGCTCGATTGGCTCTCATATCATATGTACACAGATGCGAACATCGCAATCCGTTCCGTTTTTTTTTTTTTTTTTTTGACGTTGCTACATTAGTAGCGATCAAGTACAACTCAGGCGCACGCTCGAGTCTAGTGGCGGTAGGTGTATTTCGACGGTTCCTACGTACATAGGTATTTTATTTTTTCCACGTTTTTTTTTTTTTTGAAAAACTTATAGATGACCATTTATACGACACTTATTCGTTGTATTTATAATACTTTTTATACGTCTTATACGATTTCTAAAACACGGTAAATAAGTTAAATAAAAATCGTATGTATTAATTATTTCAACTAATAAGTAATTATTTTGTCACAAGTCTGCTACCATAAATAAAATAACATAGCGAGGAAAACTGTTCCACCGTAATACAGTTTATACTAGTACGGGGGGAACAGAGTGAATCAGTTCTGTGTTAACAACCATCTATAATGAGTACCTCTACTGCTTATTTGTAAGTAAGTTGAATTGTGCAAGGTTGTTAGTTTGCTTTATTGAATAAAAACAAGTTCAGCATGTAGGCATAGATAATTTATAATCTAAAGCCGATGATACAATAATAAAATGCCATTTTCGACATGTCCTCATGCACGCAGGGACCGTCGACATTGTTTTTTTTTTTTTTTTTTTTTCGACGGAATTACTTCCATTATAGGTACCGTTCCGATTTTCATCGAACTTCCCTTGATCTTATTTCACAAGATCATTTAGGTACTGTTTGGTTACCCAAACTACCTCTTGAAAGAATTATTTCCTTTATAGGTACCGTTCCGATTTTCATCGAACTTCCCTTGATCTTATTTTACAAGACCATTTAGGTACTGTTTGGTTACCCAAACTACCTCTCTAAGGAATTACTTCCTTTATAGGTACCGTTCCGATTTTCATCGAACTTCCCTTGATCTTATTTTACAAGACCATTTAGGTACTGTTTGGTTACCCAAACTACCTCTATAAGGAATGACTTCCTTTATAGGTACCGTTCCGATTTTCATCGAACTTCCCTTGATCTTATTTTACAAGACCATTTAGGTACTGTTTGGTTACCCAAACTACCTCTCTAAGGAATTACTTCCTTTATAGGTACCGTTCCGATTTTCATCGAACTTCCCTTGATCTTATTTTACAAGACCATTTAGGTACTGTTTGGTTACCCAAACTACCTCTAATAACCACGTTTTTGTTGACAGAACAAAAGTAAAATAACATAATAAACTACAGTGAGTTATTTAATATCAGTTACACTCACACTTATCAAGTTATTGTAACTATATTGTTGTGTATGTAAAAATTATATAAAAGAAAAACATATTTAGTGTTATACTGTATACAGGTAAGTAAGCCATAAGTTCTCATAAAGTTTGTCTAATGAATAAGATTTTATAATATAATACCCGGTGACCGGTGATACAGGTGTTTCAATACCCACCACAGGCACCAGTGATTCACAAATATGTATTAACTTGTTTATGCCAATAAATAATTTATTATTATTCATAATATTTATGAAATCGTGTATTGTAACAATAGCTACTTCGAAAACACTGACATTCAAATTATAAATTAACACCTTTGATAGTTTTGTTCTGTCAACGACTTTCATTTGTGGTATATTTTGATGTACAGGTACTTCGATTAGTCAATAACGACTATTTAGGTACCAACCAAGTAACAAAATCAGATTTATCTTGAAATATTCCTTTTGTGATCTCAAAGCACACAGATTACGTAAATTAATTAGAATGCTGGTTTCTAAAATAATAGCATACGTAAGCTAAATAAGCCAATCGTTTTAATTATTGTGTCATAACCAAAATTATATTTAAATTCGTTATTTTATTTCAATAATTACGTAACAATTTAATAATTACGTACCCAGATTAAAAGTAAGTAATTAATTCATTTTAAAACCCAGTTATGGGCTACATGGAACATCTCAATGAATAAAAACTGATTAGTCACTGATTTACCTCTTTATTCACAATATGTTTTGAATTTTGGTACATACCTTACACTTATGTAATCCTGGCAGGGTCGCCACTTGTACAGGTTACACTATTAGGGTGTTAGGTATGTTAAATTAAACAACAGTCTGTCTCCAATGAGCACGTCTTACTAGCACGGCGGACCAGAAGCGAGTGAGCGCTCAGTCTATTAATATGACTGAGCGCGCTCCCGCCACCGCTCGCCCTACCACTAAGCGTGTCGGTATTTATTATACGCTACACCGATAAACCTCAAAACAATTGTTATTACCCGGCCACGAAACCAAACTAATATATTCTACTAAGATTTAAAACTAAAATAGGGTACTTTACAATTTAATAACACTTTCCTTTATATTTCAGAATTCAAGTACATAACTTCGACGAAAGGCAAGAAATTAATTCTGTACAAAAAATACACATACAGCTTCAACAGTCATTCCTCAACGAAACGAACTAGCTACTGGCAATGTTCAGCACGCACCACAAGTAAATGTAAGGCGAAACTTGTAGTCGATGATGATGGTAACATTGTACCTGGTAAGCGAGATCAGCACAACCACCCGCCGCCAACATTTTTCATCAGCAATGGACAGTATATCAGAATCTAGATTACAATAATTTGGAACAACATACAAACTTTTGCCCGCGGCTTCACTCGCGTTAAATTCGGGGTAACACAGTTCCCCTTGCGCCTTATTGATTTATAATAGCAATGCTAAGTTTTCCCTTTTCTTCCCTCTTTCTCCCTCACATCCCACTTTTTTTTTTTAAAGTTAGCCTATGTCCGTCTCCTGGTTCCCAACTATCTCTGTACCAAAATTCATCAAAATCGGTATAGGCGTTAATGCGTGAAGAGGTAACAAACAAACTCACTTTCGCTTTTATAATATTAGTAAGGATTCCTTATATGAAGGTCTTGCATGTACTGAATTATCACTGCACTTGTAACACAACATTTACGGGTATATCCAATGTAAAATTTACGTAAAGGTACTACTCTGTCAAGAAAGTACCGGGAAAAGATCAATAATACACAAAATGTCTGTTATTCATCCAAATTTATTTTATCACCTTCAAAGTATGCTCCTTTAGAAACGATACACTTGCGCCAACGAATAATCCATTCATCAAAACATTTTTTAAACGCTGCTTCCGGAATTGAGTTCAGTTCTCGCCGCGAATTCTCCTTTATGTCTGCTATCGATTGAAAACGGGTGCCACGAAGTGGTAATTTGAGTTTAGGAAAAAGAAAAAAGTCAGCAGGAGCCATATCTGGTGAATATGGTGGTTGCTGGATGGTATTTGTTGAGTGTTTGGTCAAAAATTCGTTCACAATGATAGCCTTGTGCGAAGGCGCATTGTCGTGGTGCAAAAACCAAGAATTTTCTTTCCACAAATCTGGCCTTTTTCGTCGAATTTGCTCTCTTAAACGCCGCATAACGCTCAAATAATATTCTTTATTTACCGTTAGACCTTCCGGTAAGAATTCAGAGTGCACAACACCGCGATTGTCAAAGAAAACAGTCAACATGACTTTGACTTTTGATCGACTTTGGCGTGGTTTTTTCGGTTTCGGTTCAGTTGGAAGGCGTCACTCCGAAGCTTGTTGACTAGTTTGCATGTCAAACTCGTAAACCCACGTCTCGTCACCAGTAACAATGCGTTTCATGAATGTTGGGTCCGAACTGACTCGTTCTAGCATGTCCTCAGCGACTTTCATGCGATTGAGTTTTTGGAGAAAATTCAGATCTTTTGGGACTAGCCGAGCAGCAACATGTTTCATACCCAAATGATTAGTTACAATGGTACGGATCGACTCGTGAGATACAGAAAGTTCGGCGGCTATCTCTCTCAGAGTTGAATGGGGATTTTCAGTCACTATTTTCTTCACTTTTGCGATGTTAACTTCAGTTGCAGACGTTGACGGCCTACCAGAGCGAGGCAAATCTTCCATCATATCTCGACCGCTTTTGAACGCTTTGAACCACTCATAAGCACGAGTTTTTGATAAAGTCGGTTCACCGTAAGCCTTCTGTAACATTTTCAGTGACTCCGAACACGAAATTCCATTGGCGATGCAAAATTTAAGACAAACTCTTTGTTCGATATTTTTGTCCATTATGAAATTCGCAATACACACTATATATGATATTACTAAAACCAGCACTGTATTTAATATAAATAACAGATGCAACTCAAACTCCGCGCCAAAATGGAAAACAGTTGTGCCAATCTAACAACTACAAAAAAAACAAAAATTTTAATTTGGAACCATAAACAAATCATCCATTCCCGATACTTTTTTGACTGAATGTATATTCATTACATTTTGGCCAATTTGCACAAAAAATCACTGAGTATTTCAACAATATGGCTTTACGTATTTAATTGTTCTTTTTTTGGAACGAAGTTTCTTATCACGCGTTGTGAAAGCGGGCTAGATGGACCAAAAGTTGTAACGACACTTTTTGCACAAGACCAAAAGTTGTAACGAAACTTTTTGCCATAGTTGTAACTGTTGTAAGCCGTGCGGCGTGCGCGTGTTTCTCCGTCTCTCTCTTTTTCTCTCTCTCTCATAGAAAGCAAGCCAGTTATTTTCGTTTCGTCTTTCTATTTCGCATTGAACAGTGTGGTATCGCGACGATTATTTTTGTTGAGTTTATACAGGTTTTTTGTACATAAAAAATAATAATTTCGTTCCATCCGGGTGTCCCTTGACACCTCTAATATTTTTTTCAACTTTAAGATTTTTGGTGCAAGTACGCATAGGGTAGGTTTATAAATTTATAGAAGCAAGCGTTCTTTAAAAAAAAAAGTGGACCCAAATTTATCTTTGTGCCCATAATTATGATTAATATTCATGTAAGTAAAATTTTTTAGGTGTTTGATAATAGCTATTATCAAACACCTAAACAATTTGGGCTTGATTCAGAAAGTGGTGTTTTGGATACAATACCGATGGGCTACTATTTGTTGTATTTTAAAATGTTTTAGAAATATGTAAGAATCTAAACAAAAAATGTGTAAAAAATTAATAAACGAAAGTGTAATATAATGGTATAAAACTATTTTAGTAAATACTAGTGTAGTTTATTTGTATTACCCTATTGCCTTGAACCGTAATAAATTGCTTTAAAAATCCTTGTTTTCAATATATTTCAATTTATCCATTCAGTTATCAGTCACTTGAATTTCCAAACAAAAGTTTTAATTTTAATATTTGTTTATTTTTTCAGATTTCAAGTATATAACGTCGGATAGAGGGAAGGAGTTGATTCTGTATAATGGATACACGTTCAGATTACGTTACCAGGCTCCTACCAAAAAAACTACTAATTGGCGATGCACCGCCAAAAATTGTAAAGCAAAACTAGTTGTAGATGATCGGAATACTATTATACCTGGCGGCCAAGAGCACTGCCACCCCCTGCCGAATTCTTCATCAGAAAAGAAATCTATTTATGAATATAAATGTGGTTTCGTTCGTTGAGTGCGCGAAGTTTTCAATACAATTATTTTAATTTGTTTTTCACAGAATATAATGCTTGCATACTGGTTTCCAGTACGGTCAAGGTGATGGATCGCTACCGATTGGTGCAGGTAAAATATTTACAAAGCACAGGAAATGCTTGTTCCTTTTATATACAAGTGTAAGCAGCAAGTTAAAACTATTTTCCCCGCAGGATTGGTACCGAGCCGTACCAACTTGTATTGTCCGTACTGGACATCTTTATCTTCACCGAAGCACTCGAAAATTTCATATTTTTTTCAGACCTAGTTAAGAATAATCCTAATCCGAGTAATTAATTTCCAATACATAAACTAAATATTTTTAATATATATTTGTCGTCTTTCTTAGTAGTTAAGCAGGTTTTATCTTGAATGGCTAAACATGCACATTATGTCCATTACATTTTTCCACACATAACTTCATTCCAGATTTCAAGTACATAAATACAACGTATGACAATCAGTTCAGCATTTTTAGTCTTTCACCAAAGCTACTGTCTAGTGGAATTGTCCATTAAAAACCAGCAAAAGGTGCAAGGCAAAATAGTAGTTCATGATCGTCGTGAAATATTATTTGGCATGACCATAGCCATCCACCACCACGATTATATATTAATGGCCAAAATTTAAAATACCTATATAAATATTTAAAAAATAATATAAAAAATATCTCTTACAACTTAGTAGATTGTTTTGTTTACACATATGAAGTTGTACTTTTATTGGTTTAATAATATAAATTACTTTAGGTTTACTGTTGTTTAGTAAGCCAGGCAAATAGTAGTTTATGATATAGGCAGTTGCTGCATGTAATATTATGGTATTCAGTTGCATCTGGTAAGACTGGAAGCCGACCCCAACATGTTGGGATAAGGCTACGCAGATGAGCTTATGATATCTGATAACCTAGATGGACCATAACCATCTACCACCACAACGTTGTTTTAATTCTAAATACTGTATTTTATAATTTAATATGTAATACTAAAATAAAGTGTTTAATCACACCGTTGTAGTTTTTCTTGATGTTTATAATTATTATTGTGCTCTTATTTGTTTATTTACGTAATAAATTTAATTTTGGGATATTATTATCTTAAAATAAATTCCTATAACAGTGATTTATTTATTGTAGAATGCTTTATTTCAGATTATAAGTACATCGTCTCAAAACAAGGCAGACGGTTAATTTTATTCAGAAAATATATATTGCTTGAATCATCGATCTGCTACCAAATTGACTGTCCAGTGGCAATGTTCAGTAAGATCCAAAAGAAGCTGCAAGATAGTAGTTGATGCTCATGGTGACATTATAGATGGTAACTTAGACCATAACCACGCACTACAACCATTTGTTATTGACCGCGGTGGCAAATATGTCAGAATTTAAATAATAATTATAATGACTTTCGAAACATAATAATTTGTATTGTGTTTTGTTGAAGTTTACCTACTAAGTTACAGCTTCTCTCATTTATAATTAAATACATATGACATTTACAAGAATTGTTGTTCCCATGGATCGAGGGGCGAAATAGTTCGTAGTGAGCTAAAGTTTCATGAACATCTTTATTACAGTGTTTTTATGATAATTTGATAAATCGACATAAATAACATGCCTGCTAGAAAATTATAGACGGTCACAAAAATCAGTTTTTCAAATATCTCGCGCCCTAATGCTTAAAGGTCAATAAAGGGTGAAATGTCCGGGGCGTGAAAAAAAGCGTGAGTTTATGTATTGTATTGACTTGTGTTTTATGGGATTATAAATAGCAGTAAAAAAAACTTTAATTGCCTTCAAAATTAAATATTCGAAATTATTAATTGTACTCTTTAATTTTTTTCCTATTTTAAAACGAAACAGAAATCAGTTAACACCTATTTTAAACAAAAAATCAACAACATGGGCTCTTAAAAGTAATTTTTTGTAGATCTTAAAAAAAACACTAAATATTTATTATGCATCAATTTTAGATTATCACGTCATTAAGTCAGTAGAAGGCACTATGAAGCTCATCATGTACAATGACTACACATTCTGTCACGCGCGCTTCGCCCAGAACAAAGGTCTTCATCGTTGGAGATGTTCGTTCAGCCTGTGCACACAGAAACTGCAAAGCTAAACGGTAGCATTATATTCGTACAAGTTATCCACAGTCATGCACCTCCGCAATATTATTTTCATAACGATAAATATTTCAAAATCAAGTGACTTTTTCAAAATGTTCTTGTATTGTAAAATATTTTCGAAAATAATTTAATGATTAATACTATTATACAATTATTTAAATGTGTTTATTAAACCAACAAGATTTGAATACTATTTAGTAAGTTTGGATAAATCAATAGTGATCCTGTTATTTTTATAAAATAATATATATTTCTTCATTAAAAAAAATGAAATAAATATCCGAACGCTTTTTTTTAACACAAATAATACCACGATAGGGTGCAAAATAGTATCATAGAATAGTAATAGTGGATATCTTTTATTATAATCGTAGACAGATAGTTAAGTTATTTTAACTATTTTTCTTTTCCCATTTATACATCTGGGAAAAGTTGATGGGCAGTTTGATAAGCAACTTCTTCCAGCACTAATTAATCTAGTAAAAACTAAACGGGAAACATCACTTTTCCAGAAATCGTGTTCATCAGTACTCCACGGAATAAACGATTAAAACGACCTAAGGATTTGGGGCAGAACAACTTGAGGACCCAGCCCCGATGCTCGAAGAACCGGTCAACATCGTCAACAAATCGGCAGAAGAAAGTGGGAAGAAAGAAAGTGGTAGCTGATGAAATCCGCCTGGCTGATGTGGGCATCCACCGCCATGAACAGCTGAGCTCGTGGAGACGATGTCGTGTGTGCAGCACTAAAACTCACGACAAAAGGTCCAGGATACAGTGCTCAGCTTGTAAAGTGCCTCTTTGTGTTATCCCTTGTTTTGATTTATTTCATAGTGAGCATTTCTAACTAAATAATAATTATAACAGAAAAGGGATCAAGCAGATTCTTCGTTAATATTTATCTCATTGGTTTTTCTGTTATAAAGTTCTTATCTGTCTAAGCGGCTTGTTATTGATAGCGGCTACTATAACTCCAATACACACCACAGTACCGTAAATACCACTATAGAGACGGACATTTTTTATAGACGGAAGTTAGAATAAAATAAATGTTCAACTAAATAAGGTTTAAATAAGATCCTGTAAACTTAATACCAGCCTATAACTATCCCACTGCTGAGACAGCTCCATCCATGAGGCGAGGCTTTAACCTCAGGACTATCAAGAAACTTTTATTATTCAATGCAAAATATTTGTATTTTTGGCGTACTTTAAATAAACTTGTGTGCATGAAACAACTTCGTTTTTTGTACTCTAAACTGAAAATACAGCAATCCCTTTATAAATCATTTTTATGTAAACTTATAAAGTAGATTTTTTGTGAATTACATTATTGAAAACTATAGGAAGTCAAGAAATAATAAGTAACGGAGTTTCATTGTTAAATTTTTCGCGCAAAGGGATTAAAATCACTATTTGCCTGTTTCAGAGTTGCAGTAAGTACATATACCTAATCGCAAAAGGGTACGCTTGACATAACAAATACACATGTAGTGGAAGTATCCACTACAGTGCAAAAGAGGGCATGGGTGGGCAGGTTTGGCAATATAGGTCTCGCATGAGTGAACAATGCAAAGCAAAGTTATTAGTAGACAGCAACAATCGAGTTATCTCCTGCGACGACGACCACACACATCCACCCCCGACATTTAGCTTAAATAAAGATAAATATGAATTATGAGTCTATTATACGAAAAAATGTCTCGATATCACAGTCACTGTTGCAGTCTAGACCGAACTCGTGTAGACGGAGTAGGATTTATTTTCGTTGGATCCCAGTTTTTGATCCCATTTTTTAGGTATTAACGATGGGTCCCATTTGATATTACCATTGAATCCCATTTTATGACAACATGTGTACATTTCAGAAGAAAAGTGATTTACTTTTATTAAATATTTTAAAAACACCGTGTGTGTATTTTGGATTTTTTAGGATTGTTGCCACTGGGGAATAAATGAGACAAATGATGTACTCCAAATAGTACTAGACTGGCATGAGTTAAAAATGATCAGGTTTATTTGTGATGTTTATAAATAAATAAATATGAACGCCTTCAAAACAAGCGCCTCTAAGCTCAAAAAAAAATACTGCCGTCATAATTGTTCCATATTTTTTTTTATATAATGTGGCCGTTTCTGGCACACAGGTCACAGTTTTAACCTAACCTTTTTTTTGTAAATAAGTAATTATCCTAATCTAAATAGTTCAGTTCCGGGTAAACAACTAAAAACAATCTCTTTTTTCTATAAATGCAAGTCGTTTGTGGCACTCGCCGGCCGCTGCCGCGGCACCGCTCGCTCGGCTCGCTCGGCTCGTGCGTAGGAGGTCACGGTTTAAAACCTAACCAAACCTAGTTCCCGGTTCCTATAATTTGTTTGGGTAATGAAATTTTGTCCAAATCTTTTCGGAAAAACGGCAGGCACCCGTTATTCTAACATAACCTATCCACATACCCAAATTTCATCCAAATCAGTCTAGAAGTTTGAGCGTGTTGGAATAACAAACATACATACAAAATTTCGCCTTAAAATATTATTGTGATTTTGTTGTTGGATGTACCCGCATTCAGATGTTTTTAAACATCTGGGATCCAACGGAAATAGTTTTTGGGATTCAGTGGCAATAAAACGTATTTTTTTAGTATTTTTCAAATTTGGGATTCAACGGAAATATATAATAATGTTTTGTGGGATCCAACGCCAAAAATATTAAAGTGGGATCAAAAACTGGGATCCAACGAAAATAAGCGCGGAGTAGTAGTGGTGAGCAAGAAATATAATTAGAGGCGACGCCATTTTGTTTCTCTCTGTATTTCTCCGACTTCATAGCGTGATTTTATCTATCACACAACTTGTTAAAATTGATGTTTTTTTTTCAGGTTTTCAGTATATGAAGATGACATCAGGAACGGTGATGGTAATCTACAATGACGACACATACGTTCGAACTCGTTTCACAGGACTCGCCGACATCTGGAGCTGCACCGCCCGCTTTTGCAAGGCGAAACTTGTGATAGGCAAAGACGATAAGATCGTAGCTACAAGCTATGATCATAATCATTAACCATCGTGTTGAACAGAAGACATTGTTACACTATATAAATTTATAATCTTACCTAGTTATATTCTTGCAAAGACCACAACTGAATATACTACAATAAGGAATAAGAACATGAAAATACTTTTCTTGCGAAAAATAAGTTTATTTATTGTTATACTATTGTACAGAAACTTTAAATAAATAAAGTGGCAATAAAACGTATTTTTTTAGTATTTTTCAAATTTGGGATTCAACGGAAATATATAATAATGTTTTGTGGGATCCAACGCCAAAAATATTAAAGTGGGATCAAAAACTGGGATCCAACGAAAATAAGCGCGGAGTAGTAGTGGTAAGCAAGAAATATAATTAGAGGCGACGCCATTTTGTTTCTCTCTGTATTTCTCCGACTTCATAGCGTAATTTTATCTATCACACAACTTGTTAAAATTGATGTTTTTTTTTCAGGTTTTCAGTATATGAAGATGACATCAGGAACGGTGATGGTAATCTACAATGACGACACATACGTTCGAACTCGTTTCACAGGACTCGCCGACATCTGGAGCTGCACCGCCCGCTTTTGCAAGGCGAAACTTGTGATAGGCAAAGACGATAAGATCGTAGCTACAAGCTATGATCATAATCATTAACCATCGTGTTGAACAGAAGACATTGTTACACTATATAAATTTATAATCTTACCTAGTTATATTCTTGCAAAGACCACAACTGAATATACTACAATAAGGAATAAGAACATGAAAATACTTTTCTTGCGAAAAATAAGTTTATTTATTGTTATACTATTGTACAGAAACTTTAAATAAATAACAAAAACAGTCATGTGTTACAGACTTCCGGTACTGCTTATACCAGTTCGACTTAATTATATTAACAATGATAGTTAATGAACGTCAATTATTGTGATTTGATTTATTAAGTTGTATTTAATTGTAAAGTAATTATTTGGTGATTTTTAGTTTGATATTTAGTAATGTTACATAATAAGAATACTTCTTTTTTTACGGCACCTTCCGCTCGTCAGCTTCCGGTGAATATAAAATTATTGTTGGTTAAGATTTGAAGGCTAATTGATTAATAATTTTGTTACTTAGCAGTTAATTAATATAACACGATTTATTTAAGTATTTAATTGTAATATTAGGTTTTTGTAGAACTGTATAAAAGTCGATGCGTCGGGTATTTGAACACTGTCGTTTTCTAACCGTCAAGTGAGAAAGTTACGCTGACCAAAATAAATTCGATATAGTGCAACCATATTTTATTTGGACCATCGAATCTGACCACCTTCTACACATGATTAAACCTCACTATGTTATTTCTAACAAGCCACACAGTAACAATATAACTTGTGCTGTCCAAAATACTAATGGTAATGTTAATCCGTAAATAGCGAAGTAGTAAGTAACAGAGTTGGTAAAAGTTGGGCAATAAAAAATCTAAAACAAATGATTTGCGACAAAGAATTGTTTCAGACATCACGTTTATAATATCACAAAAAGGCAAACAGTTAATACTGCTGAATGACTATACGTACTGGCATGCGAACCAAACAAGGAAGAAAAACATAGATCGTTGGAGATGCTCTTCCCATAATAGTAGAAGATGTAAGGCTAAGCTACAGCTAGACCGATTTAAACAGATCATACAAGCTAATTTGAATCATACTCATCCACCGCCACAATATTGTATCAATAATGGGAAGTACTTTAGAATTGCTTGAGGTTGAAAAATAGACTTATTATAATCCCGCGACGTCGATAAAGCGTGTTTGTTGACCACATTAAGCTACGCTTTGTCAATAAGCCAATATGCGTGGAGTGGCGTCGGGTACAATCGTGATAGGAACTTAGTGAATTATTTGCAGTTCCTTTTTGCATTTTAACTTTTTTGTCAAATATACTTTATTGGTCCCTGATGAAAAGATAAATGTATTTATTTTTTCATGTGAATATTCCTAGACTTATTTTTGGTAGTTATTTTTTGTTGTTTATTTACGTAGTAATGTGAAATGGATAATATCATTGTAACGTGAGTGAATACTTTTTTGTTAAAATTGTTTATTCCTTGTTTTTTTTTTCTGTAGCCATGTAAAGGTGTTTTCTTATTTATTCTTAAATGGAGCTGAAAATAAGGCTTTAGTGAGACTAAAAGGCGCTTGAGTGATTTTAAGTTTGTTCTTCCATAAAACACCTTTATGCTTTTTTATGCTTGGCTTAATTAAGTTAAAATATATGTTTTTGCTTCGTTCGTTCTTGTTTTTTGTTATTTTATGGTGCTGTTAAATATTAGAAGACAATACGATATTTTTAGATTTTGAGGGTCGTGTTTCTAATTTTATTGGTAACGTGAGTTTCTAACGAAGTCACTTTTGAGTAGCGTCGCGGAAAATGGGTTAAGAGCTCCGACATGCAAAGAACTTTCCTTCGACCGACGGTTAACTTGCTTCTAATGGTAATTTTTAATCTTTTTCAGCTCATCAAATCACAAAAAAAGGACCTGGTTAATACAGCTCGCTTCGCTTTTCATTTCGGAGCGATACGAGGGTTGAAGATCTCATTCATTTACGTGTCATCTAAGTTTTAATTCAATCTGACATATGTGTAATTTATTATTCAAAGCGTCAGTGTTGTCTATCAGTTGTTTCGCGTATTAAATTGTGAATAAAACATTCTATGGATTTAGGTCACAAAATTATTTCGTCACATTTTGTTTTAAAAAGTTCTCCACTACATAGACTATAATGAGTTTTACTTAATTTTTACTCTCGTTTTCAGGTATTTTTGAAAACAAATGGTGTCTGCAAAAGGATGGTTTCGTGTATTACTGCAAAAGGAACAACGGGCCGCGCGTGCGCTGGTATTGCAAGCACAGGAAGCAAACTGCTTGTGAGGTCTCTCTGGTCACCTATGATAACGAAACCGTACTTTGTACTGGTAAACATAACCACTGTTAGACACGCTGTCTAAGGTGTCACCTTTAAGGTTAAATTGTAGACGTAACACTGAAACCAGAAGGCAATAATAATTTTAATATACTGAAGTATGTGTAGCCTGGGATCTGTAACCAAGGTATATAAAGTGGTTATGACAATACGACAATAAATGAAAATATTGACAATACTGGTTCTTAAGAATAATTCAAAAAAACCCTAACACAAAATATAAAAAAATAAAAATTTTGAACAAACTAAATGGCATAAAAGTAGAAGCAAAATCGAACACCTACAAATCCCGAGTGACGTCTATGACGCGATGCACTACGGGCCAATCACTGCACTTTTCCCGCGAGTGAGGCGCGGGCCTCACTCCATACTACTAAAGGGACCCAATAACTCACTTTTGTGCAGGTCAAAGTCAGCGCTCAAGAATCGTGCGTCGGTCGTTAACCTGTCAGTACTTCCCTATTATCAGATACATCGTGTAGCATATTTTAAAGTAGCAAATTAAAAAAAATGTAAAATAATTTCCTGTGACTAAACCTACTGGATAATTATAATTATTCAAATGATTTTTTATAGGTAGACTGAGAACGTCTTGAGGTATGCGTAGTTTAATTTATTGTCGTATTATCTTAACCACTTTGTATACGCAATGCTTATGAAATAATTGATTTGTTATTAAGAGAAATATAAAATCTTAACAGTATTATTCTAATCAGTTTGAACACTGCTCACGATACTGGCGACTATTTTTATATACTTTTTTAAGAAATATTGTTTTTTTTAAATATTTAAAAAATGTAAATACATGATGATAAGTGGAGGAGCTCGTGGCTAAATAATAGCAGCCGCTCGGGTCGATCTTTAGGTTAAGCCACGCTTGCCTAGGTTGGTCTGTGGATGGGTGACCACCTGTTACATACCGAGTTTCCTCCGTGCCTCGGAAAGCACGTTAAGCCGTTGGTCCCAGCTGTCATTTGTAGATCTTTGACAGTCGTTACAGGTAGTCAGTGTTCCGAAAGTCTGACAACCAGTCTTACCAAGGGGTATCGCATTACCCAGTACTAACTGGGTTGTGGAGGTCAGATAGGCAGTCGCTCCATGTAAAATACTGATATTCAGCTGCATCCGGTTAGACTGGAAGCCGACCCCAACATAGTTGGGAAAAGGCTAGGCAGATGATGACATGATGATAAGTGATTATAGAAAAATTAAATACATCAGTAATTCTTGGTTTTATTGGAAACTCCTATTTATTATTGTTTAAATTTTAGGAAGGGAAGAACACTTTTTACATTTTCAAACAGTATTAATATAAGCATTATTTTCAGATTACGAGCTGATCCCTCTACCTACTGGGAGCTTCTTACTCAAAATTGGTCACCACACGTACTCAACAAATGGTGCTAACTTGTCCGGCTCTTGTACCTGGTATTGCTCGAAAAGGCGCAGCAAGAAGTGCCAAGTTCGAGTGAAGATGTTCCACAAAGAGATCGTAGGCTGCACAGGCGAACACACACATAACCCTACGGATTATAAAATAAAATGATACGAACGTTCAAAACCTATACATGAATAGTGGCCAATATACTACAAACCTTCTAAGGGCCGATTTTTCAATCATTAAATAACTTTTATCTTAAGAGTAAATGTGACGTTTTGACGAATGAATATTTAATTTAATTTTAAATATGAATTTGAGAGTGTCCATACAAAAACTGTCAAAATGGCAGACTTATTCGTGGGATAAAACTTAACTAGCGATTGAAAAATCGGCCCTAAGGGTATTTTCGAATCTGCGTTAGTGTTGATGTCATGAATAAAGGTTCGATCAAACCGTTACGAGTATCAGGCTTGCTGCGCGTACCCGACGCTGCCAATGTTATATTACACTGTCTATCAGAGGTGCAATGTCCAGATCCAACATTCGCAACTTGTCCACACCGGATCGGCCGAACTTTACGTTACATTAAAATTATACAGCCTTAAACTATGCAATGCAAGGGGGGGGGGTATAGATTATTTTCTTGTACAAATGGATTTATAAAAACAAATAACGAATAAATTAGTACCGGATAACCGGCAGATGAAGTCTCGTCGAAAATTAGAATACGGTATTACACCCATTTTTAAAAAGTATCTCATATTGATCCTAGGGTCCTAGTAAACCACCAAAAAAAAACAAAAAAAATATTCAATCGATAAGTGCCATAAAATTGCATTTCAATTTTACAATTTTTATTTTCGCGCGTAAAATCACTGTTATTAGTCTTTCTGTTTAGTTGTATATTTCACTATAATTTAAAAATGAAAAAATGTACTGTCTTCTTTTACGAAACCGTCTTCCATGGTATTATTACTATTATCTCAATAAAAATTAAAATGTAAAGTTTCTTAAGAGCCATTTCACAAAATGATTGCGCTCGAGTTTAGGCAAAAGAGTGCGTCATTGTTTATGTGTGCGTAGCGAGCCACACACGTGCAATATAAACAGTGTAACACGAGAGCAATTTTGAGCCGTAATCGTAATATGATTTGGTAAATTTTATTTTAGTATTGTATTAGTATTTATATGTTATTGTAATTTAGACTGATGTTCAAATTGATATTTTGACAAATTATATGCAAATATTTACAAAATAACTATAAGGTTCGATTTCCCAAAGAACATAGATTATTTCTGAATAATTTTATTTTTATAATTACTATGTATTTGAACCAAAAAACACGTAAAAAAAACAAAATAAAAGTTAAAAATTGGTCTAAGAATTTATTTTTTTACTAATTAATGGTAATATAATTCAGGAATCTATTTCATTAAACGACGATTTAAATATATGTCTGAACCTGTATGTATTTTGTTTAGTTTCATTTATAAGTATTATTGATAGATTTAGGACTCAGAAGTAGACTCTGCGGCAATTTTTCAGTAAAATGGTTGTGGGAGATGTGTCATTATAAATTAAACAAACCGATTTTAGTAAATGTGTTACATTAAACGACACTATAAACGATTAATCTATATTTTGTATTCATTCAATAAATTCTAGATATTACTTAGATGGTAATAGAGAAGCTCAAAGTCTTAAAAATTTGGGTGAAAATGTGAAATGGCTCTTAATACAAAAATAACAGACGTTGCTCAGTTGACAGTTGTCACTTTTTGTTCACAACATGATCGTATGACGTAATAATCATGGCGGACACTGTTTCGCTTAGTAAAACAACAGACTAAAAAAGTGAAAACTTTGAAATCAATTTTAAAATTCATTTAGTTATTTTATTAACTAAATCTAACATTTTCCGACTGCTTATTGCCTAAGCTATCTGAATTGTATATTTTTAGAATTTCTTTCATATAGAGTAAAATACCCTATTGTATGATAAAATGCCGTTAAATCAAATAAAAATTAGTCGAAGTACTTAGTTCGCTTTATTCTGTTTATATGTGTATACACTAGCCAGTAACTGAAACAAAAATATTATTATTGTATTTATAGATCTCGTTTCAATTACTTAATAGCAATTACGTAATAGCAGATAAGTTTCACATCGTGTGCAGTTTAGATTTGCCAATATTGCAAAAACCAATATTGTAGATTTCTAATAATTTTTAATGCTTTCAGAATACACGTTTATAGAATCGCGTTCCGGAAAACAGTTGCTTCTGCTAAACCGCTACACGTATAGCCATTACCGGGAATTTCAGAAGAAAGGAACAAACCATTGGCGATGCTCCTCACACAATGGTAAAGGTTGCAGGGCAAGACTGGTGATTAACAGCCAACATATTATTGAATCTGGGCAGTATGAACACATACATCCTCCTTTGAATTATTGTATAGTTGGGGGGAAGTATATCAGAATTGGGTATTAGAGATATCTGCATCAGGCTGTAAACATTACGGTAGACTAGTAGTTTGCAGACGAGTGCTCCATACAACCCAAGCTCATCCTCGCCAACGTTCCTTTGTGCAAATTAGATTTGTTTTGTTCCGTCTAAAGTGGAAATTATGTTTTTTCTACTCTACCACTACTATTTTAATATACTTAGTTTCAATTAAAAAGATTTTTTGGGTGAAAAGAAAAGTGATCGGACTATGATTACGTACCTACATAAAACAAAATTACCTCTTAATAAACTGGACTCATCTTTCATGGAGTACCTACTGTTTGAAATGCTACAATAAAATACCTCAACAAGTCAACACATTCTTCAACTGAATGAGACGAAATTTAAATATTGTATTAAACGCACACTATGTAGGCAAGTATATTATAAGTTGGGGTATTAAATTGATGATAAAAATGCTTGGCTCAATGCTGGTCTTGCTCCACAAGCACAGGGGTAAACTCATTGATTAGTATCCGAAGTTATAGTGGAAGATTGTAAGACTATCTGTCTAATCTTATATAAAAAACTTCTGTCACTTAGTACCGCTTTTAGAATAATAGATGGCGATATGCAATTACGTCACTTTTTTGAATCGCGGTGTTAAGATTTTTCTGCGGAACACGACCTCAGCGGTGGTTCTTTCAATAAATTGTCTTACTCTGGGCACCCTAGTTTTATTTTACATGAAGATATTTTTGAGACTTGTACAAATGGTCCTTCGAGCCGGATTAAGGATTGGTGTGCATAGTCCCTGTTGTGGTGGTGAGGTCAGGTTGACCAGTCAACCTGCTGCAAGTGAAGTCAGCGCGGCCAGTGGTGTGCAGCATCAGCGGATCGTCCAAGGAGGCGCTTAAGCGCATATGTACTAGAAATGGTACACAACGGTCAGCGCTAGTGCAAGCAAGAGTTCGTGTTGGCGTGAGCAGCAGCTGCGGTGTGGGGGAGCGGTCCCCGCATATCATTGCGACGAGCTACGTAAAAGTGAGTGATAGTGAAGTGATTTGAAACGAAGATTATCTGTGAGTACTTTACAAATATTATCAGTGTCTAAATTCATTCAACATTCAGACTTAACCGTTATGCAAATTTCGACCTTATTAACTTAGAAAATTTCAATAACCAATTTGGACTTAGAATAATTTCAAGAAAAAGTGAACTACGGGGAACCTATGCCCAATTTTGCAGCGAGGTGTATTAAGTTCAAAGACTTGTAATTTTTCAACGATTTCAACATAGCGTTCCGGGACACAGTTTGTACCAAAGATTTCAACATGGAAGCTTTGAGTAATGTGCAATTTAATTTAAACTCTACAATCAGTAAAGCAAGGTCTAATTTTAAGAAATCGCCTAAAGAGCGAGTGACCAGTTCATACCTAGAAACTAGATTGGAAAATTTAGAAGCTAATTGGTCAACATTTTCTGAAACTCACATTAAAATTGTATCATCAGTCAAATCCATTGAATTCGAAAAATCGAACTATAACGTAGCAAATTTGTATGAACACACTGAAGAATTATTTACTGATTATAAAGCGGAGTTGAAGGAAGCGTTGAAGAAAATTGCATGTTCGAATAGTTTAAGTAAAGAGCCTGAATCTTCTGCGAAGGGTCTTAGGGAGATATGTACTGTAAAATTGCCAAAGATTGAATTTCCTATGTTTACCGGAAGTTATTCTGAGTGGATAAGTTTTAGAGATTTATTTAAATCCTTAATACACAACAATAACCTTCTGGACGACGTTCAGAAATTGCATTATTTGAAGTCGCATTTGTCTGGAGAGGCTGAAGTTCTGTTACGGCACATCCCTATTACTAGTTGTAATTATGCAATCTGTTGGACTAAATTAGAGAATCGATATAATAATAAAAAATATTTAGCGAATTGCATAATTAAACGTTTTATGGATCAGAAAAATATTGTTACCGAATCTTCCAGCGCAGTTAAGGGATTATTGGATACTTCTAACGAATGTTTACATGCTTTGGAAAATTTAGGCATAATGGTAGAGCATTGGGATATTATAGTTATTTATGTATTGAGTTTAAAATTAGATACTGAGTCTCGTAAACAATGGGAAATGAAAATTAGTGATTGTTCAGATGACTTGCCTACAATGTATCAGTTTACATCTTTTCTTGAACAGAAATTTAGGTCACTAGAATTTTTAGACAATAAAGGTCAACGTCATCAGTACAACCGTAATGTTTCACTCAAATCGCTCCATGTTTCAACTGTAGTGTGTATTTGCTGTCAAGATAATCACAAGATTGCTAATTGTAAAAAGTTCGCCAGTCTCGATTTAGATAAGCGTCGTAATTTTGTCCAAACAAATGGTTTATGTTATAACTGCCTAGGAGCAAATCACTCCGTATATGCATGCCGCCAATCCACTAGATGTCGTATATGTCAAAGGAAGCATCATAGTCTTCTTCATCTCAAGAATATCTCCAAATCAGTTTATAATATTAACAAAACTGATCAAGTTGCAGAGACCAGCTTTCCTGCTGGTACCCAGAGTATTTCCACTAATATCGTAAGTTGTTTTGCTAAAAGTCATAGTCAAATATTGTTGGCCACTGCACTAATTGCAGCGGAATCAAAGAGTGGAACTGCTATAGTTTTAAGATCCCTGTTAGACCAGGGGTCTCAGGCTTCCTTTGTTACGGAGTCTGCAGTCCAGCTCTTGGGTCTCAAAAGAATATCAACTAAGGGTTCAATATCTGGTATAGGGTGTGATCAATCATTGATTTCATTGAATTCGATGGTCCTCATTAAAGTTAAATCACGCGTTGACCCTAGTTTTATGATGACTATTAAAGCTTATGTTTTAAAGAAACTTACAACTATTTTACCGGAAAGAAAGGTAGTGGCAAACGTTTTGACCACAATCTCGTCTTTGGCTTTAGCAGATCCTTTGTTCGATACTCCGAACAAGATTGATTTGCTTTTAGGTGCCGAAGTTTATGGCCAGATTTTGTTAGAAGGTTTAATCAAAGGTCCACCTGGTCATCCTATCGCACAAAATACCAAACTAGGATGGATCTTATCTGGTCAAGTAGGTAAAATCAACCAAAGCGAGACATGCCACACACCTATAGTCACATTGCATTCTACTCATACAGGTGAGAATGCACTTCTTCTAAAAGGTTCTATGTGCATACCTCGTCATGCCGTCATCCGTAATGATAAAAGTAAAACAAAGTTACATACGGTACGCGTATTTGACACATCAAGTGTCGGTAGTAATAGGGTATCTCTTATTCGCGATTTAATGGTGGCCCCTCGTCTACAATCTGAACTTCGTCATATCATCATGCGTTGGCGTTGTGAACCTATCTGTCTGGTAGCGGACATCGTCAAAATGTACAGACAGATTAAGCTATGCGATGGTCACACAGATTTTCATTGTATATCATGGTGTGAGAATTTAGATGACGAAATTCAGGTGTTACGTAGTTTACGAGTAATGTTTGGAACATCATCGGCGCCTAGCTTAGCAGTTAAACCATTGCAGCAGTTAGCTCAGGACGAAGGTACTGTATTTCCTTTAGCGATGAACCGTATTGTTCCATCTGTCGTATTGGCTTGGTTAAGCAGGCACCGTAGTCGTTGGAAAATGTTCTTCGCGAATCGTGCTTCCGAAAGATTTATCATTATATATAGTAGTCAATGGTTACATGTGTCGTCGTCGGAAAATTCAGTTAATTATGCAACTCAGGGAGCAAGCCCTTATGAGTGTAGCGATATGCCACTCTGTAAAAAAGAGCCAGTATGGTTATAGAATGAAAAAAAAATAGACTACAATAGAAGTATTATACAAGAAACTACGATTGAAGAAAGAAAGATAAAAAATTACATGCAACTGCGATAATATGTGATGATAGTCTATTTACTAGATTTTCTAAATTGGGTAGGTTAATTAGAATGATAGCTTATTGCAGGAGATTTTTAAGATTGAAGGAACTTCAACAAAATAAAATAAACATTCAGATTTGGACAACATTACTCACGTTGTAACTATACGATTTTAAAATAATAAGATTAAAAGATCTGTGTATGTAATTATATATTACTTGTGAACGTCTAGTTATTGTTAACCATCTCGTTGATGAATTTTTATGTATTGTTTTATATACACATTTTATGATATACTTTTCGTTTCTACTTGAATGAACTTGCATATTTTATTGTTTTACCTTGTTTAATTTTTAGTTACGTATGGCATGCACTGTTTCGCAGATATAAGACCCTAGGCTATTGTTATAATGAATGATTGAATAATTAATTTATGTTTATATAGTCATGTTAAGGTTGATGGACGGAGCCGTCCATGGTGGGCGGAATGTCTAATCTTATATAAAAAACTTCTGTCACTTAGTACCGCTTTTAGAATAATAGATGGCGATATGCAATTACGTCACTTTTTTGAATCGCGGTGTTAAGATTTTCCTGCGGAACACGACCTCAGCGGTGGTTCTTTCAATAAATTGTCTTACTCTGGGCACCCTAGTTTTATTTTACATGAAGATATTTTTGAGACTTGTACACTATCTTTGCATTGTATAGACTCAATTTATTAGTTGTGTATAACTGAAAGCCCATGTGTGAGTACCATGTATTATTATTGACTTGACAATGCTCTGGTGGTTGACAGAATGTCACGCTCACTTAAATGTCTCGCTGATGGTGGCGGGTCATTTATTTCCCTTTAAAATGGTTGAGCTGAATGGGGCTGATCCAAACGTCATGTTCGTGAACAGGCGCTGTTAGTTGGGACTGGTCAATGTTTAGCTACCACGGTTCTATATTAGTTTATTTAGATCTTGAATTTTGCTTTTTATTTACTGTGGACGCTCTAACTGTGCACGTCTTTCTACATCGTTCTCACATATTTGTATAATCACAACATGAATGATGTAAATACGATTTTGTTATAATATTTATAATTTAAGAGAGTGTCCATGGAGTTTCTTGCCCATTCTTCTCCATAGAGATCAACGCTTTGGAATGGGCAACTACAGTACTTTCACAAGTTACTTATTATGCCTTGTGACCGGGTCTGTAGCTTCATTTTTTTCTTGACATTCAAAAGTGCCTAATTTAAATAAATGCTTTGAGTTTCATAATTGACTTGGATTTTTATTAAATGAATCTCGATTCCACAAATTAAGTTGAGACTGACGAAAACGTGGAACAAAAATGACATTTAAATGACTCTTATATATTTTTATAAATACCTGCTTTCAGAGTTTTTCGTTACGTCAAGAGGGAAGCACCGTATGATATATAAGAACGCGAAGTACTACCAACAGATAGAGAGTTTGGGCGTGAGATGGAGGTGTACCAAGAGAGGATGTAAGGCCTTCTACTTTGCAACAGATGGCGTTTTAACAAGGATGCACGAAGAGCACACACATCTGATGATGGACGGGAGTGGCAGTCACTATAGAAAGTCTTAGAAACGTTTCACGTAAAGTTACTTCCACACTTGCTGCTGCCAATAATACAGCGCATATTTTTCTTCCTAAATAATATTATACCGCATGATACAAAATTACATTACTTTTACCAGTTTTGCAATTGTATTGTTGCCTAGTTTATTGTGTTGAATAATGGCAATAAAATGGCTTATTTACCCTATTTACTTGTCCTGTCTTTTCAATCTTAAAATAAAGTATTGAGTGTCAACCTTTGCATAAACTCAGTCTCACATCGGGCTTCAACCTGCTCGACAATTTATTGTATTATAAGGTAGAAGAATGTATTTATGAATAAAATGTTACTTTCCAGCTAATTCTGTTTGTTCATAAAGAGGTCATAAGTAACTACTTCTGAATATTTGTCGGTCCTTCCCTCAAATATGGCGAAGGAGGTAATGGCTGGTCTTCGCGTTATGCTCGTGATCGGGTGCTGCTTGTGGTGACTGGTCGTCTTGTTGACAAGGTTTTTGTTACTGTTATTAGTAAATCTTTTTATGCTTAGCTTATTTCTTTTGTACTATGGTTCTAGTTCATCATCTGTGACTTCTTCACAGCACGTGTAAGCGGGTATATCCGTTAGACTGGAGAATTTATTTATTTAGGCTTGGGTAATTTTTTATTTTTATTAGTTAGCAAACACCAAGTATGTATTACTTGTATTGTATTGTATTATATGTGTGACATGTGACAATGAATGAATAATTTCTTAAATGTACCTTCTGATTAACGTAATTGTATAAAATCTGGTTCTTCTAACCTGACAGACAGATATGTTGCTGGGGATTTTGTTCCGCCACTTGTTCTTCCCAGCTAAAACACTAGGAAGTGGTACTGTCTCTTGTAATGTGAGGTTCAAAAAGTGCTGATTATCAGTCTAATTTGAAATTAGCCGTTTGGGGATGAAACATTGGGACCGTAAGCCGATAGGTGAGTTTGTACGGCAATCGCTTTGTCATTAGAACCGAATGATATAAGAATCAGCATTCTTGGCAAAGCCTTGTGATATATTATGCGCATACTTATAATGCAAGCCACAGAGATAAAAGATTATATTATTTTTATCTGTCTGTCTTGCACAGACCATGATAAAAGAGTTGTTAAAATAAAACATAACAATTACGTTTAATTCTTTATTTCTGTGTTACTAGAGCTGTCAATAAGTACAGCGCTGACCCTGTACCTACCCTACCTGCCCTACCTGCCCTACCTGCCCTACCTGCCCTACCTGCCCTACCTGCCCTACCTGCCCTACCTGCCCTACCTGCCTACCTACCCTACCTACCCTACCTACCCTACCTACCCTACCTACCCTACCTACCCTACCTACCCTACCTACCCTACCTACCCTACCTACCCTACCTACCCTACCTACCCTACCTACCCTACCTACCCTACCTACCCTACCTACCCTACCTACCCTACCTACCCTACCTACCCTACCTACCCTACCTACCCTACCTACCCTACCTACCCTACCTACCCTACCTACCCTACCTACCCTACCTACCCTACCTACCCTACCTACCCTACCTACCCTACCTACCCTACCTACCCTACCTACCCTACCTACCCTACCTACCCTACCTACCCTACCTACCCTACCTACCCTACCTACCCTACCTACCCTACCTACCCTACCTACCCTACCTACCCTACCTACCCTACCTACCCTACCTACCCTACCTACCCTACCTACCCTCCCTACCCTACCTACCCTACCTACCCTACCTACCCTACCTACCCTACCTACCCTACCTACCCTACCTACCCTACCTACCCTACCTACCCTACCTACCCTACCTACCCTACCTACCCTACCTACCCTACCTACCCTACCTACCCTACCTACCCTACCTACCCTACCTACCCTACCTACCCTACCTACCCTACCTACCCTACCCCTACCTACCCTACCTACCAAATAGACCATGCGTCGTCAAAGGTTGTATCAAAATCACCTCTTGTTTTTTCTTTTTCGTATATTTTAATACTAATTCTGCTATTCGGCACGGAGACAAAATAAAAAAATCAAGAATCATGAAAATCGGTCCAGCCGTTCTCGACTTTAAAGTATTCGAACAAACCCGACTTTGTTTTATACATTAAGATTAATAAATGATTTGTAGTGACACTGGACATCGATTTTGTAAAGCAACAAGACCGTTTCTGTCTCAATTTTTATGAATATAAATATTAGTCTATATTGCAGTTTGGTATTTTAATAAAATTCCTTGTCTACCAACTATTAAAAACATTTCCACATTTGCAGCATTTTTGTGACGGTTAAAGAGATACCTTTATTTTATATTACAAAAACATTAATATGTTGTTTTTATTATCTGTTTTAGCAACGTTCGTGATGTCGCGACGTGGTAGAATGCTCCTGTGCATCGGCGGCTTTACATTTTGCAAGAAACACACGTCGGGGCCGAAAGCAAGATGGGTGTGCTCAACACATAACCACAAGCGATGCCGGGCGACAGCGCACACTGTTTATAATGAAATAATTAGGATTAATAATAATCATGCGCATACATAAAGTGCTTTTGTTATGGAAACTGCAGGATTAGTACATTTGATACAGTTGACATTTAGGTACGTGTGTTTGGATAATATTGTGTATTTGCGCAAGGCATCATCCTCTGTATCACTAAAGTATCGTCCACACAAACCGATACAAACAAATGACGTACCACTACTAGTTCACTCACTCTTGTTATTAAAGTCTGTTTGCTAGTGATGACATATTATTAAATTAAATATAAATAAAAAATACAATAAATTATTGCAATCCGGGCATGTACTGATGCGGCTTTTTCAATTCATAAGCTATGCCAACGCCGCTTTTGTACTTTTATTGGACATCACTGACATCGGTGAAGGAAAACGTCGTGAGGAAACCTGGACTTACAATATTAGTCTGAAATCGCCAAACCATCTTCAGCAAGAGTGATAATCAATGCTTCTTATCTGTATGAGAAGAGGCCTCTGCCCAGCAGTGGAACATTGATAGGCTGCTATTTTTATCAATTGCAATTATTATTTGCATTAGGAAACTTATTATTGTAGGTTCGGTAATTGGCTGATTCCTATTATTCCATATCTAACTTAATTTTGCTGTAATGGCATTTTATAATTTATATTATTTAAAAGCCTGTCATCGTATTAAAATAAGTCTAATCATATTGTGTTTATATCTTTCAATTTATATTCTTTATTTAATGAATACAAAGTTAGCCTACAACTATGAAGATTGACATTTTGAAGAATAAATAATACTTATTTAATGGTTATTTTGTTTGAAACTCCCAAATTATGGAAATATCCTAGTATTAGATAATTAATACTAGTAATGTAGTTGTAAATGAGCAGTATAAGCTTCTTTTTATTATTTTCCAAAATATGTTATCATTAGTTTTACATAGATCAAAGTTGTATGCACCTAAGTGTAGAAGGAAGGTAAAACTTAAAGTGACTTGTTATTATTGATTCTTTTATGACCTCCTCTTCCTTCTGTGAGTAAGATATTTTTTGTGGAAACTTTATGTTAAATGTATAGTTGATTAAAATTTTACCTTAAATATGCGATGTATTAATTATAATATATTAACTTACGTAACAAAGTTAGACAAATTAGGCCAGATTTTTATAACGTTATAATATTTGTTTTGTACTAATTTTGTAACCACTTTTCATGTTTAATTTTAGACGAAGTAACCACCAGTTAGTTAGTCAGTAGTTAGTTTTTAAATCTCTTCTAAGATGAGTTCAGATGTCGTAAATGGTTATTATAAATGTTTATCATGTATTAGTTTATTACTCCTTGTATATTTTTTTATTACATTACTTCATTATTTCTGACATAGTTTAACCACGAATCTAAAACGAAATAAGTAAGTGAAGAAATCGACAACTGCAACACGACTACATTGTATTACTATTTATTTTTAGAACAACAATGTCTATTAAAAACAAAATAATTATTTTTATTTGTATACGTGTCAATCATTTAAGGGTAATGTCCAAAAAATTATAATTGGTGTCTGAACCTACTGGTGCAAACAGAAAAGCGTCTGCACAATGTATGTCTTAAAAGCTATTAATTCACGTGCTAGTGACTTTATAATGAGTATGCTAGTAGTTTACCCTTTATTGTACCGTATCAACCTTTAATTGGTGATAACGACAAGTTACCTATGTCACTTGCATTTCTTTGTGCAAGTTACTGGTACGCGAGTTCAGGGCTTCATGCTAACGAGTAACCTGCCATTATGTCTAACAAATACGTTATTTCTACAGATCTAGCTGCTCATTTTCAGTACACTGCTCGAGGCAACAGGGTTTTGGTGCTAAACAATATAAAGTTCAGATACAACGGTGTTGCAAACAGCAAAGTAAGATGGCGGTGTGCGTCTCACGAGAGATTAAAATGTAAAGCTATAGTACACACTATCGACGATGTCATTGTTCATTACGCTGATATGCATGCTCCTTATGACTGACTAGTATAATCATAAGCAATGTGCCGTTACTGGAAAATCAACGTTTGTTTTCAAGAATGATGGTTTTCACTTTTCTTTGTTATTCAAAAATAAATGTTTGTGTATATTGCAGTTTGGTATTTTATTCCAATTTGACGTCTTTTCAGCTATTAATAAAATATTGAAAAAAAGTTTAGTATTTTATGTCCGTGTTAAACACAGACATATTTACATGTTCTTTTTTCTGTTCTAGCAACATTCGTAATGTCGCAACGTGGTAGAACACTCCTTGTTATCGACGGATTCAAATTTTGCAAGCAAAAAGAGTTGGGGCCGAAAGCAAGATGGGTGTGCTCAACTCACAACCACAAGCGATGTCGGGCGACTGCTCACACTGTTTATAATGAAATTATTAAAGTTAATAATAATCATTTGCATTAAACGTATTTTTTCTTGAATTTCTGCTTTCAATATGGATAATTCTCAGACCAAATGATTCCTTATAGATTAGTGGGTTTGATTGTTTATTTGTATAATATTGTTCAATTGTGAAAGGCCTCGATTCTGTACCTTAAATGTATCGTTCACGCTGTACTAAGGGATACAAACAAAGTACATAACTCTAGCTTTTCTTGTGTTTACCTGTGGCCTATAATAGACAAAGGTTTTTAGAATTTGTTTTGTTGAACGAGTTGATACTGCATGTAATATCATTACATACATAACAATATTTCTACTTATTTTTCAATTTAACACTACTCATTTTAGGTTCACTTAATCTTATCAAAGTAAGTTAATACTTTTCAATATATTTGCCAATTTATTAAGTTTCATAAAAAAAATCTAGACAGTACATTGATTATTATGAATAACATGTTTCGTCCATTTATTGTTTACTTTACATATAATTATTTTTTTAAATATTTCTTAAAAATAAATAAAAACATATAAAAATAGTAGCCCATCGGTATCGGCAACAGGGTCCAAGCTACCGGCGGTCAGGGCTCCAGAGAAAGGAACCTCCTAACAATACGAGCCGTGTCCAGGAGTACCGCTTTCTGTATCAAGCCCTTGATCCAGCTGCCTAACGAGAGCCTCCTCAGGTATTGGTCGAGGCTTTTGGCAATTAAGCCATTGGCAGATACGACTATCGGCACAATGATCGCTGAGTCCACATCCCACATGTCGACAACCTCGCGAGCCAAGTCAATATACTTGATTTGTTTATCTTTCTCGGCTTTCACGAGGTTCTCATCATGCGGGACTGTTATGTCAACAATCATTGCGCGCCGCTCTGATCGATCCACCACCACTATATCAGGTTTGTTGGCAACAATAGTCCTGTCAGTGATGATGGAGCGATCCCAGTACAATGTGATATTGCCATGTTCAAGAACTGGGTCGGGCTCATACCTGTAGTACGGCACTTCCGATTCCACAAGGTTGTATTTTAGAGCAAGTTGCTGATGGATAATCCTGGCTACAAGGTTGTGTCTATGCAAGTACTCTCCGTTAGCTAGACGAGAACAACCGGAGATAATGTGTCGTATTGATTCTCCCGGACGGTGGCATGCCCGACATATGTCAACCGTGCCGTCCTTCACAATAAATCTCCGGTAGTTTGATTTATAAAATAATTACATTTTTGATTTAACGGTTTTTTTTTCTCTTTATTAAAGGGGTTTGTTCAATTTGAACATGTCACCTCGGTTACGTCATGCCCTAGTTAAACAGAAATATACAAGTACAAGTGAATATGTAGTTTTAAAATGAAAAAAAAAATGTGTTGTTTATTTTTGTCATCATTTTTGCATAAACCAAAGTTCTTTCTGCAACAGTGTATCATTATAATATACAATCAGTCACATTTTTCGTTTTAAAGTGAACGATGATGACATATTTTAGTGTAAAGGGAAAATATTCACATCCTAATTTAATTTCAGTTACCAGGTCGACATCCAAACGAGGGAAACCAATTTTAATATATGACGGTTACACGTTCTTCAAGAAGTACAACACCGGCGTCAAGAACTATTGGAAGTGTTCTACTCATCATTCCAAAGGATGTAAGGCTTCTATCCTGGTTGTCGGGGATACAGTTATTACCGTGACGGGAACACATAACCATTGAGTGAAAGCCAGTGAAGAAGATTTTCTCTACTATTAATACTCTACTAATAGGGCTTACAAGCGCTGGTTAAAGTTAAGAGATGTTTAAACGTCAAAACTGTACGTATAGTTTAACGATCATCAAATTATTGCGATCTGACACACACACTGACTGGATGTGACATTTTTACTCAGATGGTTTGCCGAAGACGAATTAGTAGTAAAATTATGCCTATGTTTTGAAAAAAAGGCCTATGGTGCATATTGCCAACTTACATTGAATCCTTATATATGTAGGTACGTGTGATAGATATGTTTATATTGTGCTTAAAAAATAAAGCAATAATTAGTATTTATTAAACGTTGTTTCCTTTTAACTAACTACATGAATCCATTGTTTTCTTCCTCGTGTCAATATTTCACTTCAATGTTTGTAAGTTTCTTCGTAAGTTTTTGAATATAAATAAATGTATTTTTCAGATTATTTCTTCACGAAGTCAAAACGGGGGAACCATTTGAATTTTGCCCATTGTCGGGGGCTACAGTTATTGTTTGAAAAGGAACTCTTTGGGGTCAAGAAAAAGCGTATGTTGCAGTCCTCTTCCCTTGTTTGTGTGTCTATCCCTTGTCGTAGTGTGTTGAACATGGCGATGTTCAACACACTACAACAAGGGATGCCAGGCGACGATCTATACGATTGATGAAGAAATGGTAAAATGTTTTGGTTCTCGTAATCATTGACAACTTGGGGTTTAGTAAACGAACTTTGTTTAAAAGCTACAAAGATGCGGTCGGCTCCAGACGCTGGCCAGAGTCTGTCGTCATGATGAGAACCTCGTGAAAGCCGAGAAAGATAAACAAATCAAGTATTTTGACTTGGCTTGCGAGAATTCGACATGTGGGATGTGGACTCAGCGATTAGCCGATAGTCGTTACAGCCAATGGCTTTATTGCCAAAAGCCTCGACCAACACCTAAGGAGGCTCTCATAAGACAGCTGGATCAAGGGTTTGATATAGAAAGCGGTAATCCTGGAAACGGCTCATATCGTTAGGAGGTTCCTCTATCTGGAGCCCTAACTGCCAGTAGCTTGGACCCTGTTCCCGATACCAGTGGGCCTCTTTTCTATAATTTGCTTTTTTTTCTATGTGTTTACAGAATTTCGTGCAAAGAAAACATGTGTTTGAAACTTAGTTCCATTTTTGTAACTAGATGGCGTTGTTAATTGACAGGCCATTTCTGAATCGCGGTGTTAAGATTCGCGCACGCAACATGACCACGATCCCACGATGTCTTTTGATTTTAGAATTTGGAGTATTGAGATGACGCCAAAATTCAATAGAAATAAATATATATCCTACTAACGAGGTTCGGTCTTTTATTTATTTATTTATTAAAACTTCATGCACAAGTAACAAAAACATTGTACAAAGGCGGACTTAATGCCTTGGGCATTTTCTACCATTTATCCGAGTTCCGCGTAGTAAAGTTCATTATGTTTTTATTAAAAAATATTATTCATATCTGTTGAAATCAATGAAGGAGCATATAATCACTTACATTTTATTGATTGGCATTTTTTATACCTATATCCGTTACCTACACTCGAAGAGATAAACAGTATTTAAATAACAAATTAATTAAGCCATCTTCATAACATCACGAGGAGGAAACACCATGATCAAACTGAATGGTTACAACTACTATCACAAGAAGACTGGTGATGGGTCATGCGTCAAAAAGCGATGGGCCTGTTCTACTCATTTCGGCAGAGGATGCAAGGCTGTTATCAACACGATCAATGACATATGTAGCCGTTTGTTATAATGGAGGTTCACCTATCTATAAAATGTTGATTGTAGTTATTTCACTTATTAATAATTTTGTGGTTACTCTGTACCTGTCCTTTTAAATATTTTCCTGTGAAATTATTTGATAAATAAATAATATAAAAGTCAATTTTTTTTTGTAAACTTGATGAAATATAAATGCATTATTGTCCCGTAGAGGTAGGATGAAATGTGGTTATTAAAAAGAGCATTTAATTAGTATTTGCATAATATATGTTGATACTAACTTATGCCCGCGGCTTCGCTCGCGTTAATTTTGGGGTAACACAGTTCCCCTTTCCTGATTTGCAGGTACCTGCTACCTGTAGTTTTTGCCCTCGCGCCTTATTTATTGTAATAGCAAAGCTAAGTTTTCCCTTTTCTTCCCTCTTTTTCACTCTTTATAAATATATGTAGTCTATGTCCGTCTCCAGGGTCCCAACTATCTCTGTACCAAAGTTCATCACAATCGGTTTAGCCATTTAGGCGTGAAGACGTAACAAACAAACTCATTAGTAAGGATTTTAGTAAAAAAAGTGTTAACCCTGGTAATTGTATTATGTTTTAGTGGTAACACACAACTTTTACTTCGAGGAATCTAGTATGGGAAATGAAATGTTGGTCATGTATGTATGTCACTTTCTGCTTCAAGAAGTCGATGTGCTCTGTGATGCGGGACATATAGTCTGGAGGACTTATGTCAGTCCCTGAAAATGCCCGCCTCACAAAGCGCATCACTCGAGGTAGAGTGTTGCCCTCCCTAAAACAGATGAGTTTGCCGATGAGTGCTCTGGCCACACCAATACGCCGCTCAATCCTGCACTGCCAGAATGGTACAGCTGGTTTCGGTCGTGTAGCTCTGTCATCAGGGAATTTAACGTGAGCTACACGACACGCTGCTACAGCCGCACAATACAGGATTGAGTGAGCATCAGTGAGGTTTTCGCAGTTGTCAAAATAGTTTGACAACTGCGAATCCAGAACAGCCACCAGCGCCCTAATTTTAATATGCATGGGCATACGAGGTAAGCGTGGTCTCAAGTTCGGGCGATATGTACCGATATTCTCGAATCGCACCCTCCAAAGCATTCCTCATTTCCTCATTGCACTGGGTACTTACATTGGTAGCCATGTCATTACTTACCTCGTCAGCGTGACTAACTAGTTGGTGGGACTGTGGTGGAACCACAGCCTGCGACGAAGAGGTAATGACCTGGCTACTCTGTATTTCGGTTCGCAAGCGATCAAGTACGGTGTCATCCAACATACGATTACGCTGGATTACCCGCACCTGATCCGACAGTCGTTGTGCCGACACGTTGACAACTGGCTCAAGCACCTGAAACAGAGAGAGCATCCGAACACGGTACGCGGTCAGGTTGTTTCCTCCCTCTGTAGCCCCATAGTATAAGCGCATGACGTTTTCATTGATGGATTGAGTCCATCGCATGCGCTGCACACTTCCGCCGGGAGCTGGGACCCTATCAGAGGCCGGTGGGCCCCGAGGTCCTAAGCCGTCCGGCGGCTGGCGACTTCCTCGTCAACGAACTGGTGGTGGCGTCGTGGGCATGAAAAATACTCGTCGCTCGAGCACGACGCAACTGCCACGGCCGGTTTCACAGCACTCACGACGAGGCTGGGTTCCGGCGGCGGCGAGGCGGAGCTGAGTGACGAGCCCGGAGGTGGATGGCGTGCGCTTCTGGCGTGAGCTGATCTAGTCAACATTTTCTGTCTTCAATTTCATATTAGGTATATTTTTGATTATATTGATGACATTTGTCATTGATGTCACCTTTTTTCTTTTTGGTTCTATTTGAACTATTTAATGTCATTTTGCACTGGAAATCGATTGATGAGGGTCAGCTATTGCAACTTTAGATGTAAGTATTTGTAAAAACTGTTAAAAATAAAATTTTGCCTAAAAATAAGAATAAAATTACAGGAGGAGAAATTGAAGTAGTTGTCACTTAAAGTGTTGCCAGATCATTATTGTATTTATTGTTACAGCAATTACTTGGAGCATCGTGAAGTCGAATGTAGGGAACCCGATACTGCAGGTTGGCAAGTACCGCTACTGTTTGCAGAAGTCTCGCAGTGACGCGCGGAAACAAAGATGGCGGTGCAGCAGCCAGCATATACGCTGCAAGGCTACTGCTATCACCGTCGACGATACTGTCATGACCATGCTTGGAGACCACAATCATTGACGTGGAGAAACCATAACGTTCTTTGAAGTTAATGCATTCTTTGATGTTTAAACGTATCTTAGTGAGCTGTGTCGTAAACGAATAAATATTTACGGAATAACACAGTGAAAAGACAATGTCAAAATACTATAGACTGTGTAACTCCAAAATAAAACGCTTATTTTCGTTGGATCCCAGTTTTTGATCCCACTTTAATATTTTTGGCGTTGGATCCCACAAAACATTATTATATATTTCCGTTGAATCCCAAATTTGAAAAATACTAAAAAAATACGTTTTATTGCCACTGAATCCCAAAAACTATTTCCGTTGGATCCCAGATGTTTAAAAACATCTGAATGCGGGTACATCCAACAACAAAATCACAATAATATTTTAAGGCGAAATTTTGTATGTATGTTTGTTATTCCAACACGCTCAAACTTCTAGACTGATTTGGATGAAATTTGGGTATGTGGATAGGTTATGTTAGAATAACGGGTGCCTGCCGTTTTTCCGAAAAGATTTGGACAAAATTTCATTACCCAAACAAATTATAGGAACCGGGAACTAGGTTTGGTTAGGTTAAAACTGTGACCTCCTACGCACGAGCCGAGCGAGCGGAGCGAGCGGTGCCGCGGCAGCGGCCGGCGAGTGCCACAAACGACTTGCATTTATAGAAAAAAGAGATTGTTTTTAGTTGTTTACCCGGAACTGAACTATTTAGATTAGGATAATTACTTATTTACAAAAAAAAGGTTAGGTTAAAACTGTTACCTGTGTGCCAGAAACGGCCACATTATATAAAAAAAAAATATAGAAAAATTATGACAGCAGTATTTTTTTTTGAGCTTAGAGTCGCTTGTTTTGAAGGCGTTCATATTTATTTATTTATAAACATGACAAATAAACCTGATCATTTTTAACTCATGCCAGTCTAGTACTATTTGGAGTACATCATTTGTCTCATTTATTCCCCAGTGGCAACAATCCTAAAAAATCCAAAATACACACACGGTGTTTTTGAAATATTTAATAAAAGTAAATCACTTTTCTTCTGAAATGTACACATGTTGTCATAAAATGGGATTCAATGGTAATATCAAATGGGACCCATCGTTAATACCTAAAAAATGGGATCAAAAACTGGGATCCAACGAAAATAAATCAAATAAAATAAGTAAATATTAACGCAAATGTATATCTGAAATAACAGATAATAATTAAACTTGAATTCTTATTTCTAATTGTTATCTGCAAGTGGTGAACAATAACTGAAAGTGTCACCTGAGCGAATGTTGTAAAACTGCTCAGAATAATACAAAATAAACTACAGAAGCTATTGACTACATTTAAGGCCGTATTGTATACTTGTAGAGTGTGTGTCTGTGTGTTAGCTATGCAATAGCTATGTAGTAATAGAAAAATAGACGTTGTTTTTTCTAGTCCATTTCTAGTCAAAATATTTGTTTACTTTATTCCTACTTCTGTGTAGTATTTGACTGTTTTATTGATCTCATATAGCTTAAGTTTGTTACAAAAAATAAATGTTTATCGAACAGTAACTGCTAGGAATATAAAAACAATACTATAATGTATATCTAGAGACCAATCTAGTTCATATATTAGCGTAATTAAAATATTTTAACAGTTTCAAATTACTACCAAAATTTTCCGATTATAAAATATGAAATATTCTTTCAGCTTGAAGTTTTGTGTACCTACGTGTGTTTGTTATGTGTACATTTTGAGTTTGATTTTCTAGTCATATGTGTCTGATTAAGGTTACGGTTACTGTAACTGCTAGCGTCATCCCATGACTTCCAGTTCCGATCCTCAATCTATCCACATCTCTTTGCAAACATCAGCTGTATCAGTGTGCTCTTGAGCAGGCCTAGCGTAGTACGGACGTTCAATAGAAAATAAAGACATCTTATTTCTACTGGTTGTGTTACCACTACCGTGGTCCATGCCAACATCTTCATTTCGTCATGCCTAAACAACTGTTTTCTTTTGTTTCTAGAAATAGAAAGCTCGCAGTTTTCATACGGCACAACTATCAATGGCAATCCATTGATATTACATAACGATTACCGATACTCCGAGGTACGAGACAAGAGATACAATACTTTGAGGAAACGGTGGCGATGTTCAACCCATCATAACCGCGGATGTAAGGCAGTGCTGTATACTGTGAAACACCACGTTGTTTCCTTAAAAAATGAACATAATCATTAAAATGTGGAGAAAAGAAACAACGTGACATAATTTTCTCGTCGTATTTTGTCGCTTCAATACCTAAACGCGCCCCCCCTAATTAAGGTTACTCTAGTTGTTAGTAAAAGGAGAAACAAGAAACAGGGAGTCGAACACAAGTACATGTGAATCATAAAAATGTTTACACCAATAGTACAGATAAAATCAAACTAGAAAAAGAAAGAAAGGAAATAAAAATAAACAGAGAAGTAAGACAGGGAGACCCACTCTCGCCTAAACTTTTCACGGCTATCTAGAAGGAATCTTTCGAAAACTAAATTGGGACTAGTATGGACTAAACATAAACAGGGAACTACTTACACACCTTAGATTCGCTGATGACATCATATTATTCGCCATGACAAAAGACCATCTACAAAGCATGCTCATAGACCTAGAAAAAGAAAGCAGGAATCAGGATCGCGTTCATTGTTAGGGTATGCCTATACCCTAACAATGAACGCGATCAAAACAAAAGCTATGACAAACGCATCAGAAGAAAACGTCATTATTAACGGAAAACCCATTGAGTTTGTAAAAGAATACACCTACCTTGTCAGCAACCGATATTTGTATCAAAAGAAATAGACACAAGAATTGCGCGAGCTTGGAAAGCTACTTGGGATTCAAGGACATAATGAAGAACACTGAAACTAAGATGAACGTCAAAACTAAACTATATGTATAATACCTGCGTACACCCAGTCTTAGCAAACGGCTGAAGCAAAACAAGAACCTGTCAGACAGCAATGGAACGTAGCGTGTTAAATATTAGATAATTCGATAAAATAAGAAACAAAACAATTAGAAAACGCAAATCACAGACGTAACAACAATAATTAGGAAGCTAAAATGAACGTGGACTGGTCACATAATAAGAGGCACCGAAAAGTGGACCAAAAATGTTGTGTCTTGGTACCCAAGAAATAGTAAAAGAAATAGAGGCAGGCAGTTCCGAAAGTGGGAAGATGAAATTTAAAGGACAGCAGAAAAACATGGACAAGGACGGCGTTAAATAGAACGGAGAGTGGAAAGAAATTGGCGAGGCCTTTGTCAAAATAGGGCAAACAGACCAAGTTGTCAGTGTCACTGACTCGCAAGAGTCATTGGGCTTAGCTAATAATTGTAAAAATGTATTATGTCTGAAATAAAAGGCTTATATTATTATTATTTCGTTTATTAATTTCTTTACATATTTTTTTTTATATTTCTACATTTCTTATTTTTAATAAACAAACAAAAAATTTCAAAATATAAAAATAGTAGTTCACCAGCATTAGGAACAGGGTCCGAGCTACCGGTGGTCAGGACTCTTGAGAGAGGAGCTTAACAATACGGGCCATGTCCAGAAGCACTGCTTTTTGAATCAAGCCCTTGATCCAGCTGCCAAGCGATAGCCTCCTTAGATGTTGGTCAAGGCTATTGGCTATTAAGCCATTGACCGACACGACTATTGGCACATTTACGTGCCACATGTCGACAACCTCGCGAGCCAGATTTAGATACTTGAATTGTTTATTTTACTCTGCGTTCACGAGGTTCTCGTCGCGCGGAACCGTTATATCAACAACCATTGCGTGACGCTCCAATCGATCTATCACAATTTCAGGCTTATTGGCAACAATAGTCCTATCAGTGACGATAGATCGATCCCAATGCAACGAGATTTTACCATCTTCGAGAACTAGGTCGGGCACATACTTATAGTACGGCACTTTTGATTCCACAAGGTAGTACTCCATAGCAAGTTGCTGGTGGATAACCTGGCAACTAGGTTTATTATTATGACCTTTATTCACTTAACATTTTTAAATTACATTTTTAAATATTTCTTAGAAAATAAATAAAAAAAACATTTAAAAATAAGTTTCTGCCGGTAACGGGAGCAAGATCCAAGCTACCGGTGGTTAGGGCTCCAAAGACAGGAACCTCCTCACAATGCAGGACGTATCGAGGAGTACTGCCTTCTGAATCAGGCCCTTGATCCAACCACCTAAGGAGAGCTTCGACAGATGTTCGTTAAGGCTCTTGGCAATTAAGCCATTGGCCGTTACGACAATCGGCACAATGATAGCCGAGTTCACAATCCACATGTCAACAACCTCGTGTGCCAAGTCAAGATATTTTAGTTGTTTTTCTTTCTCAGCTTTCACCGCACACCAATCACGAACAACAATTATTATTATTATTGTTATAGTTTTAAAATTACAAATGTAGGTATAACGTTTAAAATACTTTGTGTATTGTATTTCTGTGTATTAATGAAAATAGCTTACTGAATCAATACGTTGTATACGTAAGAAAATAATAAAAACCATAAAACAAAAAAGGTCTTTCAATCGGCGTTTTGGTACACTACCCTATTGCTAACCCTTTAGAGAACAAAATTGCCCCGTGGTACACAATATTAATTTGTACTGATCTTCATTTTATGATTCATTTTGTTGCAGTTACACCAAGGTTCGAAACCAATAGAGTAGGGAGCAAGAATTTGATCGTTGCTGGTTACTCGTACAACATCCATACTCGTAGACCATTGGACACAGGGATCATTGCAACTAGATGGCGTTGTTCCAAGCACAAAAAGGGATGTGCCGCCATTATTCGTGTCCACGACGACGAAATCTACGGTGGTTTACCGAAACATAACCATTCTCCTGAATATTGCTAAAATATTTGCAATGGTTTGTCAAGGACGTAGTGTAGTTGTTTCTGTTTTCACTAACGGTTGGAATTTTAACCGTCAGGTTTGCTTTTATTTCAGCAAAGTTATCGGTGTGGTGTTAGTGATAACGAGCATAATTAATACGGTCTAAGAAATTTGGATTATAATTTTGTTGTAATAGAAGTATGGGCTTACATTAAAATACAGGTATTATGGTTGGATTTTGTCGTTTAATATGTACCTTTACTTTGATATGTTTTTTTTTTACGTTTTGTAAATTAAGCAATGACTCATTGTCGGGCCTACGCTGTCCTCTCATATTTAAGTACTTACGCTGTAACAACAACATTGTAAAACCAAATGATTTTAAAAGAGTAACCATGGAGTTTCTTGCCGGTTCTTCTCCATAGGAAACGAACGAACCCGAACCGTGCACCTTTTCTCGACGTTTTATAAGTGCCCATGTAGGCCTATGTGAAATAAAAATATTTTAATTGATTGGCACCACTTTAAATGCAAATCAATATCGTTCTAATATCATTCGAGCTCAGGAACGCAACGCAACTGTCGGCATCCAATTGTAATTATTAATCCATTTAAATTCCGAAATTGAATTGTCTCACTTCTATCTGATTTTCAGGTATCTGGTTACAAAACAAAAGAATTGGGGAGCAAACGCTAACCGCAATAACAAAAAATCCACGAAACCAAGAAGAATTTGAAACAAACAAAAACAAGGCGTCAACTGTGCTTAATGAAATTGATACCCAGAGTAAGAATTGTCACAAAAGAGTGGGCTGTCCACCTTCATATGTCAGATTTGACGGAATTGAGCACTATCCGGTTTGGAATCGAAGTCGGCAACGTTGCAAATATCCGGACTGCAAAGGAACGACTTTCATATCGTGCGAAAAATGTCGAGTTTATCTTTGCTTAAACAAAGATCGTTGTTGCTTCCGAACTTATCACCTTTAGATATTATAATAATATTGTGTGTTATTTTTCGTTAAAAATATTCACTCGAACTCAGAGTCTTAGAAAGACTATTTTATTAAACAGTAAATGGAAATATCATTAAGAAATGAGCATGACGTTGCTGAATTTCGCAGCTTCCTCCTTGTCATAGAGAGAGGGGCGTGTTTCCCAGCAGTACACTGTAGGCGTTTTATGTTGTGGAACTGGAATACAAATATATTGTACTAACTATTTGGTTTCGATTAATTTTCCCTAATCACTTACCTTTATCACATTTGTATATAAATTTGATAGTGATATTTCACTTACAAACAACATGAGCTTATTTTTTAATGGAGTTAAATATCATGTAAGTGAATTTGTAATTCTTTTGTGAAATAAATATATTTAACCGTAATGCCCACCATAAAAATGCTTTGATACCCTTAGTTAAGTAACGTCAATTGGCCGCCTAGATCGTGTGATCTAACGCCTTTGGACTATTTCTTGTGGGGCAATGTTAAGGCTCATGTCTACAGGGATAAACCAGCAACGATTCACGCACTGGGAGCCAATATTGAAGCATTTATTCGTGATATACCGGCTGATATGTTGGAGAGAGTGTGCCGAAATTGGGCCTTGCGAATGGGCAATCTAAACCGGAGCCGCGGCCAGCATTTGCATGAAATCATCTCCAAACATTAAATTATATTGATCGTTCTATCGATTCCAATAAAGATTTCAACAAATTTTTAATTTTTTTTGTGTTTTTTTTGAAAATCAAATCCTATACCTCTTAAAAAATCACCCGTTATAACATCACGCAAGCAACAACGACCTCCTCTTTGATCCCTTAGCACTGACACACTTTTTTATCGAGTACTAAACCTGTCAACTCTTATCTGCGACCATTAAAATTAAACCTTGTTTTCCTTTTTTACAGAACATATTTTTTACATGCCATGATTTGAAGCAAATAGAAAAGGAAAACCTGAATTAATACTAGCTGGCTTCAAGTACATACAACGTTCATGTGATGAGACACATTGGTTATGGAAAAAAAATATAAGATGGCTGTGTACTCAACATAAAAAAGGCTGCAATAGCTTCGTTTACATGATAGATGGGGAACTGTGCAGTCCACTGCCGACACTCAATCATCATCTAGAACATGACATTTTGTAGCTTTTTAATAGGCTCGCACCCTATTACATGTTACTTGGGACTTAAACATGATTGGCGAAATTTGGATGTACTATTAGATACACCACTACCCATCGGGAATTACAGGCGTGGTTTTCGGAATTACGAAAATTTTGCAAAAAAAATTGCTCGTAAGAGGGTCATAAAAAACGCGTGTGTTACCAAAGCAAATAGTTAAGTTATAGTCCATACAAATTCCATAACAGTATTATTTGCCATTTCAAATTTGGAACTGATCGCCGCCGCACGACTCCAGCTAGTGAGCAGCGCGCTGTTGCTATTCAAATTTCGAACTAATCGCCGCGCGGCGCCAGTCAGTAGGCAGCGCTAGCGCGCTGTTAAAGTGGCGGGAAAGCAACAGTGTGCATTCACAGATTGAGTTTATTTAATATAAAAGGTACTATGGCAAATGGTTATTAAAATAATAAATGTTAAGTTTGTATGTAAAGGCTGATTTAGGTTTTTCTTTCAGGTAAAACACATATTCGCACGGAGAACATTGAGTCAAGAACACACAGGTAGAGAAAAACAAGACAGGTATTTACCATTCAAACTACATTCAATAAATTTAGATCAAATATTGTAACTGTAACAAGCATTACACAGTACGTAGTTCATCAGTTTCTATATTATTATATTGCGCTTCACTCACCGTTTCACATATTTTATGGAATAGGTTAAAGCTATTTCTAGCTTCTCTGTTTCTGGACATTGTCATTACTTTCAATCAAGTACTACGTCAAGTTAAAAACTTAAAGAATCGGTGACTAATATCAATGAATTGCTGATAAATTGAGCTGCAATTAATGAAGACTGATCTTAAGTCAGTGTGTACACTTCACGCCAATCACAAAATACTCAAGTTAATCTTCTAAATAATATAAAAGATGTTAACACGACATGCGTAAACCCAACCAATTGAGTTGTTATCTAGTTTCAAATACAATTCTTCACTAGTTTCAGTAGGACATCTTTATTAAATTTTTTTGAAGCAGAGGCAGCTGAACTGACACCACTACCACATCACTAGACAAGTCAACAAGCCGACAAGTCTCATTACGTGTCAGTACTAACCAGAATTTAGAAAATTGTATTTCAGCATTCTTATTTAAAATTATACCATTTCAAAATGAATATGTGATTTCATTTAACACTACGGTTTATCTAAGCTTGTGTATGGTAGGTATATACAAAGCAATCAAACTTTTGTATATCCACAGAACTAAAATTCGTGGTGTCAGCTCGGGGAAAACCGATGATTCTCTATGGAGGGTACAGATACTCAGGAGTTAAGACTACTGTATCCAGAACTCGTTGGTACTGCTCTTCTCATCATGCAAAGGGGTGTAAAGCATACATTCGGACTCATGATAACGTCATAATAGCTTCTTCAGAATGTCATAATCATGAAGTATCCCAGAAACATTGGTTTTGACCTGTGCGTGATTGAATTAGAAAAGTTTTATAATTTTACTTCTATTCGGTTTCTACAAACATAAACTAATAATCTAATAAAATTTCAATATTTTACCTGATAAGAACATTTCGTTATTTATTCAATGGATGAACTGATAAAAGAGAAAGTCTCCTCACACCAGTACCGAACTGATAACAGCGGACGATGATGACGTGATACCAATACCAGTATACCACCATAAGAATCGATGGTAATATATATGATAATTGTATTTTATTTTATTTATTATCCTTTAATCTCTTTAAAATATACAGTGACCTTTGTTTCTTTCTAATACATACAATAGTTTAAAAGTAGATTTTTTGGAAAAGTATACACGTTTCCAAAAAATCTATTTAAAATTTCACCGCGAAAGGACATTGCGAAGCACACGTTGTGAATGGTTTGCCGCGCATGCTTTACACTCAATCGTGAAAACGCGAATCGCCACGAGTAAATTGTCATTGAAAGCTATATTAATTAATTTTGATACTTGATTTTGGATTTATTATTACAGCGGAATTCATACTATCGAGGAAAGGGAAGCGTCTCATACATCTTAATGGATACACGTACTTTGAAAAGCCCTCAAAAACTAACAGGCGACAGTGGCGCTGTTCTACCCACTTAGCGCGAGGATGCCGAGCAGACATCTTCACGGAAAATGAATTGATTATAAGAATTCGCGAAGGACACAATCATGCTCCTAATTATGTAAAGAAAAACGAAAAGCCGTACATCCCGTGGGAAAAACCTTGACCGATATGAAGCTTATACTTACATTGTGCTTAGTCTAGCTAGAGAGGGCCTTGACAAAGTAGTAATGTCACCTCAAAAATATACTTGTCTGACGTAGGTTACCAAAAAGCTTACCAATGTCAATTCCATTGAAAGTCGTTCTGTAGATATGTAATGCTATTGAAACACAGTGCTTTAGTTTATCAGACGTAGTTCTGACATAACGTACCAATGGTCAAACATGATAATAAGTATTGTCACACACACCTCAAACAACAAACACTACATACCCAGGTAAGTTGATATTTAGTTGAACAATCCGTTCTGAGATTCACATGAAGGATTGTATATATTCGCTGTAGGATGTTTTGACAAGTAACCGACTTCATGTAGGCCTGGGGCCCCCACCCCAGGTCTACATGGCTTGATAAAATCTAAGGCGTATTCTAGTTCTTTTACGGATTCGTCTGTTCTTAAAGTCCTAGTATTCAGTGTTGATATGCTGATACTGTTTTTCTTATTTCTTATAATTGTGTTTCCTTTAAGTTGTATTTTTGTGATATGTTTTGTTTATAATATAAACAAAACATATCACTGCTGCTGTGCAGCTCTGGCGGGTTTTGATCTCTTACCTCACGGTGTCCAGGCGGGTTGGGGCCATTTTCGTTTCTGATATGTTTTTCATTTGTGGTTGCTGTTGGTTTTCGGCTATCGATGTCTCGAGATTCCTATACTTTTGATGTCGTTGTTTCTGCCAGAGAGTGAAATCTAGCTCTCATGTATGCAAAGCGGTCAGTTCTGTGTAGCTTTGCTGGGGCTAATATCTTTTCATTGTTAGCACCTAATGCATGTTGGTTTTGTGATATATCGGTGATAGTGATCTTTAGATCTTTTTTCTTTTCGTGCTTCCTTTTGGTTTCATTACTACTGCGTTGTTTTTAATATAGACATTGTTTCCCTTTACCTTCTCTTGGCGAAGCTCTATTTGTAACTTTTTGCATAATTCTTCTATAAATAAATCTTCGGTGATGTATATTGATTCCGGCATTTTCTTTTTGTTTCTAAGAATCTCAATTTTTTTGTTGGATGTTATAAGAGTGATTAACACAGGCCCTGCTTATTCTTTTATTTGTTTTCCGATTTTGTGTAGTTTATTTATGTCGTAACTATCTAATTTAACATTCCTGTTTTTTAATACCTCTGTGTTGTTGGTATCTGTTTCTTTGAATCCGTAAATTATAATTATAATATTGTTATTTTTGTGTGCGTTTTCTAGATAAGCAGTTGTTATCTTATTTAAAACTTCAATTTCCGATAATTAAGTCTTTGTTTTCTTCTATCAATGGTTTGTTTTATCATCTATGGTCATCATGATTTCTTCCGTGTTGTTCTTTAACAAAATTGCTTGTTTTTCCATTTCTATCTTCAACATATTATATAGTGTGGATATTAACATTTCTTCAGACATTGTTATGTCTTATTTTCTTTTGTTTTATTTTAACAAACGTTTTGTATATGTCATTGACATTCGTTTTTCTAATAGAAGATCACTTTCTATGAGTTTTTACTCACATGACTACCTATAGAAAGATATCTTCGTGAAAGATGACATTTCATGCACAGGGCAAAAGCCCTGTGCATGAAATCATCTTTCTTTTAGTACTAGGCACTTATTTAGCTAGTAATAAAATACATTTTGCAAAACATTGGTTGAATGAGAAACCTTGATTGAGTTCAATTGACTTATTGGATTTGGAATCCAAGCTTTAATAAACGTCTTTTGATGTCACGTGTAATTTTATGAACAAAAATATTTTTTAGTCTGTGACTAAATAGTAATCAATAAATGTTACTCTAGAGATTGTGTGTTTCTGTCCTTCTTTATAAACCTGTATTATTAAATGTATGTTTTATTTTACAAAATTGAAGACTTGTAATGCCACCAATTAGATGCTTCTTTCTTGTTATTCATGATGATACCGAGGTATCTCTTTCGAACCAAAACCTGTCCTGTCCTGACGGGCTCCTAAGATTTGCTGCCATCTCTGAGACGTGGGTGGAGCACAAATGCGTCGTGGCATCGACGAGGACTATCGTCACTAGACGGACGGACACTGCGCTACCCATTGCTCACCGTCCACAGTACAGCCACAGCCAGGAGCGTCTCTCTTTTTTTTGTATGTTTGTTACGCAATGTCTCTGTCAATTGTGAGCCGATTTTCAAAATCGTTTAAGGGGATACTCCCGAAGGGGCCCCATATCAATTTTATCTATAAATATTTGTTCTTATAATGTTGATCGATGATGTTTTTTTTATTTCTATTAATAAAAACAAACATTTAGGTATAGACGCAGCCGTCGCTGTTAAACGCGTTTACTCCATAGGGCAAGGAGAGCATTATATTCTTGTGTCTGGCTACTCTTATCGACGTATCACTATTTACAGCACCAGGAAGATTTCTTGGGTCTGTTCCATACGCTACAAAGAAGGATACAGGGCTAAAGTCCATACATCTGGAGATCGCATGGTCCACAGAAGGTTCAAACACCGCCACGAGCCTTTTAAGAACTGAACTGAGAAGAAACTGCAATCCAAATGTTATAATAAACGATAATATCTCAGAAAGACACAAACAGACGTCAGAGAAAATCACTTATAAGCTACTTAACAACGACTTAGGCTCTTGTGCCATTACGATATACGCAATCAACTAGTATCCTACGGGAGTCTCGAAGACTAGCCGCCACGGAGTGTCTCACATACATTTAAATCGAGATTCGCCCACTTCGCTACTAGTATCCCACACGTCCGCGACTAGTCTCGCGATACTTACAGTGTCGGTCGCCCGCATGTCGCGTCTGCTGCGAACCTGTTCAAAATGGCGGTGGAGCATGAAATAAATATTAAAATGCAAGGAATTGTTTGCTTACTAAAATATACTTAGTTGATATAGATGGTTGGTCAAAATACTTGAAACAAATGTCTCCAATATTTCTATGGTTCTTTTAATTATAAATGCATGTTTGAATATTTTAACTGACAATCCAACACACATATACCAAAATACTTACATACTGTGTGATGTATTACATTAGCGTTTATAATTTGCTTATGTACCTAAGCTCTGTAATTTTTGTAATAATTTAGCGCCCTTTGCGAATTTGTAATCCTTACTAATATTATAAAAGCGAAAGTGAGTTTGTTTGTTACCTCTTCACGCTTTAATGGCTGAACCGATTTTGGTGAATTTTGGTACAGAGATAGTTGGGAACCAGGAGACGGACATAGGCAATTTTTAAATTTAAAAAAAGTGGGATATGAGGGAAAACGAGGGAAGGAAAGGGAAAACTTAGCGTTGCTATTACAAATCAATAAGGCGCAAGGGCAAAAACTGCAGGTATCAGCTTCAAATTCGGTATAACACAGTAGATTTATACCGAATTTAACGCGAGTGAAGCCGCGGGCAAAAGCTAGTTAAGTATATTAATGATTGAATTATTTTGAATTATTTTGACCCTTTTGAATTATTTTGACATTGACCTATGATCATAATCAGAATATAAACCAGATTGTTTTTTTCTAAATTATTAAAAACGATTACTTACATAGTCCAGTGTCAATAGTTGACTATTGTAAATCAGTAATTATTATGGAATTGAAAACGTTTGTAATGCTTTATCACAAATAACCTATTTTAACCTTTTGAACGCCAGAGCATAAACGCACGTGCGCACCCTCACGCCAGGCCGCTCATTCTACCTCATTTTTTACACACATTTGTGTCATTGGCGTCTAAGGCACGCGCTTGCTTGTCACATATATGTGTCAATAACGTACAAAGGGTTTAGAAAAAGTTTAATCCTGTGCCAAAGCCATGGAAAGCTCTTGTGTTAAAGTAACTAAATTATGTAACATATGGCGTAGTGTTAGTGTTTCTATATTCGTATTCCCATAAAATGGTGTAAATGAAAAAAGAATACTTTTTACAGGCATTGCAGATTTCGTCTACACAAAGCGAGGAAATAAATTAATCCTGATATCAGGCTACTCTTTCTACCGCCATCGGACTTTTACTAAGAAGACAAGATGGGTGTGTTCTACTCATCATCGACACGGATGCAGAGCAGTTGTCTATACAATATATGATGAAATTATATCCGGCAAGTTAGAACATAATCATGCGCCGAAAGTAAATTGGGTGAAGGAGAAACCTACAAACTGTCAACAAGATTTTCAGCAATTCCACAGTTTATGAGCAGTTGGTTAGTAAATATATGATTTTAGATAATTCAATTGTTTGTTATTATAAAAAAATCTGAGTTATTTAAACTAGCTCTGTTAAGTATGGTCTCTTCAGGTAACTGAACGTATGGGCGTAATATTTTCTATATTTTGCAGGCTTTGCTGCACGTTACGTATATTCGAAGCGAGGCAATAAGCTGCTCCTAGTAGCAGGATATTCATTTTACCGCCAAATGACTAACAATAACAGAACAAGATGGGCATGCGCTACGCATTCGAGAAAAGGATGTAAAGCTGCTCTCTACACAAAAGGAGATTACATAGATGTAACAGGTACCACAAACTTGAGCCATGGACATTCGCCAAGAGTAAATTGGCTCTATGATAATCCTAATATGTTTGAAAGGTTAATTAAGATTGAAAATGTCTGTGTGTCATACTGATTAAAGAATTGCTTTTGTTATAAAACAAGTTTTATTTTGTTATCTACTACTTTCCCACCTAATATTTTTTTTACTTTCCCCACACTAGCCAGTTACGCAATAGCTCAGCCACTGCGCCAACCGTGTCGTTGCTATCTTCATCTGTTGTAGTAAGCTGTTCCTGTAAAGTAAACCGATATCGTCGTTTACTTAATGTAACACAAAAGACCTTAATAGTTAGTATACCAACATTCTACCAAGATAACAATATTTGCTTTATTTACAGACTGTGCAAACTTCATCTGCTCAAAGCGAGGCAAGAAGCTCATCCTTTTGTGGGGGTACACTTATAACCGGCACTTCACTAGTCCTTTGAATCGCAAGACGCGGTGGATGTGTTCAACTGACCGTAAGAAGGGATGTAAGGCTGTTCTCCATACAGTGGAAGATCAAATAGTCTTCTCGAAGACAGTGCACAATCATCCTCCTTACGGGCAGCAAAAGTGCTACCAAAAGAAAGTGTTACCGAGCCAATGAATAAGAAACCCGTATAAAGTTCATGTGACACTAAAAACTCTGCAATAGTTCCGCATTCTATCACTTAATATTTTTTTTGTCTTTATTATTTTTCTGTACCTGATCCTGATTTGAAACGATACTGAGCGTTGCACGAGGTACATCGTGACACAATTTATTACCTTGGACAAAATTCAGCTGTTTAATTTGCTTGCCTATGTATTTTAAGCGCATTATGCTAGTACAACGGATAAATTCCAGCCCTCATAGGTCCATCATATAGTTTTGCTATGATCCCGTACAACGCGTTAGTCATCATAAACTGGACACCAATGCTTAATAATCTGATTATTATTACTGTTTTTTTTTCTTCAATAAATAATACAACATAACCTGCAACGGTTTTCTTTACATAATTCGTTCTTATTAACACCATACGTATCAACCATCTTCGTATTGTTAGGCACAATGTTACTTAGATATGATGTTACATTTGTTTACGTAGTTTCAAATTTTTAAGTGACTTAAATATCCGGGTAAAACACGTAAATAGAAACAAACATCGCTGTTGAGTAGATCTTAAGGTAATTCAGATAAAATGTGCAGGCATAAAAGTTCAAATTATTCACAGCGATGGCACACTACGTCACCTCAAGGCAAGGCGGAAAACTTGTCCTATTATCAGGATACACCTATGGTCTACATAAGATTTCCAAGAGCCAAAAGTCGAGATGGTGGTGTTCCACGCACCATAGGAAAGGGTGCAAAGCTGTGGTCCATACAAAAGACGATCGTATTGTCTACTGGAGGGGAGAACACAATCATCCTCCTAATGCGAAACAATATTATAGCTTGTGATTATCCACAGAGAGGCTCGTGACAGACGCCTCCGCGGCAAATTGTAACATAGCACTTGGGTGCGATCACTTTGTCGATGTCTTTATCACTTTTTTGTTTCTCTATGGTTATTTAAATAAAAATAAAGTAACTTTAAATGTAACGGTCCAGACTTAGAAAACATGTTTAAAGTAAAAAAAAACTACGGTTTCTTCAGTACTGTACAGTAACTGGTTTAATTCACAAGCTCCTAAGAATAAATAGTAAGGACCACTCACTAAATACAAGGAATGAATAACGGATTAGCTGGCACCGTACTGTTATATATACCATGTTTAGCATGATTCTACAATACCTACAATGTTAACATTAACTTATATTTCTGAATATAATAAATGTAGCGTACGCGAGCATTAAAATAGATGTTGTAATTTTAACATAAAATTTTGACAATCTTGGTGTTAAGAAAAATATAAAAATCGGTGTGCATTTTTATCATTTAATGTAACTCATATGATAATTAACACTGCAATTTTGTTAATAGGAATAGTAATGATCGAATATAACGTTGTTTAGGCGGTCAGATGGACAATATGTCACACACATGAAAGGACCTTTACTTTGCAAAGTGGCTGTTGATACAATACATTGTCAAGTAGTTGGCAGTTATGTAATGAGTTGTGATCTAGAAAAACTTTGGTTAAGAGAGAAAGCTTTGATTGAGTTAATTTGGCCTTTGAAGTTAGGAAATATGGCTTTGTCGAGTGTGTAGCTATGTTGATGTATCATAAATTTTATTATTGTCTACGTAGGTATAACTTTTCACAAAATGAAATGATTTGTAGATTTTTAATAATTGTGGCTTACTTTCTAACTTACTACTGACTTACTGATTAATAAATGTAACCTTACCTTCATGAATTTGTGTTTCTTTTTCAGTCCCTCTGTACATGGCAGTCCTTTCCTCGGTGTATGTTATAATGCTAGTTCTGAAAAAATAAAAGTTTGTCATCATTCTACTACTCTTATCACAATTTGTTTGAAGCTGGCGCAGCTCGTCATCTTGTTCCATACATCTCTAACAGTCGTCGACTCTGTAGGTAGTATTGTAATATCATCTTAATCTTTATTCTCACCCAAAACTCAAAAATTAAACCAATTTAAATTTTGTTTCCATTTTTGTATAAACAGCTGTGTTTTCATCGTGTGCCAAAGCCACGGAATACTTCAGGACAATCTTAGCGTACGTAAAAGAGTGTGGTGATGGTCTCTTCGTGTTTCGATAGAATGGTCTTAATATGTTTTCTTTTTTTACAGGCATCGCCAAATACGTCTACTCAAAGCGGGGTAATAAGCTCATCTTTATATTTGCCTACTCTTTAACTAACAAGGTTTTAAGCATTTCAATAGTTTTTAAGAACGTTTTGTTGCGCATTTCTATCTTCCTACCACACACGGCGAGCTGTAATGGGGCGGCTGCTGCAGGTGCTAAAAATCTCAAACGGCGCAAATACGATAACTTAATTGGTAGTTATATGTTTGGGCCCTTTGGGGTTGAAACACTGGGGCCATGGGGCCCAAGTGTCCGCCGAGTAGTCGATCGCCATACAGTTGTACGACTCCGCTCGTGATCGGAGAGCTAGCTTATTTTTTGGTCAATCTAAGGTGGTAATGCTAGCCTTCTGGGCACTTTCGCCTTAGACAAAGAAGAGGACGAACATTTTAAGGTTAAGGTTTTTTAATTATTTTCTGCTTTTGATAAAAGAACATAATATGTTTGTAATTAAAAAAAAGTTATGTTTATTCAGTTTTGAATATGAATATGAATTGTGACCTATTTTTATATCTGTGGAGTTGGAAGCTCATCAAACCTAACTCGATAGAATTGTGATTTAAGTAATTTATCCCATCGGCATTATTCGGTTAAGGAACGACTGATAAGATTGTATTGTTCCGATTGTTCGTGCATGTGCAATTGTGCATCACGCTAAACTAACGTAGTTGAAGGTTATACATAACGCTTTAAAATCTATTATAACAAGTTATGATAGATTTATTTTCCTACGACGTCTTTGAGTAAGTTTAGTAAGAGTTTTCAAAGGAAATTAGTATTTTTGTATTGTTAATGTTTAATGAAAACGAAAAATACATTTCCATCGTTGTTATCATTGAGATGTCACTGTGTGAGGCCCCAGAGCGCCTCTAAAAGAGCCAGAACAGGCCAAATTAAACAGATTTAATTGAACCTCTTCTGGTGGGTAAGTGAACATAAAAACTTGTTTTCTTTTTCAGAGGTTTGCTGCAAGTTGTATGTCTGTTCGAAGCGGGTATGCCTTTCACCGTCAAACGACTTCCAAAAACAAGACAAGATAGGCCTGCTCTACGCGTGCACGCAAAGTCTTTTTTTCTCGCTTTTTTGTATTATATACACAAGAGTGAGAAAAGAGATGTATAGATTTAACTGCTACCACAAACTTAGACCATAGTCATGCGCTAAGGGTAAATTGGTTTTACGAAAATACTAAAATGTCAAAAGGCATAAAGATTAAAAATGTACACTCCGTATGTAAGAATGATTAAAGTATTGCTTTTTGTCATTGTGTTACTATAAACAAGTATTATTAGTTACTACTTACGCACCTGCTTTTTAATTGGTATTTTATATTATCAACCGCTAATCCTTTACATTTTTAAGGAGATTGCCAATATAGAAGCCTTGTTCAGTGACGAGTGTTCAAAAAATATATATTGTTTAAATTTTACAGGTATGAAAAAAATCCGAAGAGTTACTCAACATAACATACATAACTTTTTATTCACTTACCTTCCAAAAATTCTAAATTTGTTTTCGGGTTTTCTTCTTATTATCACAATTACAATATGTTATTTTTGAAATTATGCTACCTTAGTTAACGTAGTTTCGAATTTATAAATGATTTAAACATTCGGTTAAATGCACGGAATTAGAGATACAGTATATAGGTGTTGTGTAGATAGAAAGGTACCTACTTGGTACTTGTGACAAAATGACTCGTAATAAATAAATTGTTAAAATTATTCACAGTAATGGCACACTACGTCACTTCAAGACAAGGCGGAAAACTAATCCTGTTCTCAGGATACACCTACTGCCTACATAGGATCTCCAGGAGCCATAAGTCGAGATGGATGTGTTCCACGCACCATAGGAAAGGGTGCAAGGCTGCCGTCTATACACAAGACGATCGTATTGTCGACTGCAAGGGAGATCACAATCATTCCCCTAATGGGATACAATATATATACAATATAGCTTGTAACTATGTAGATACAAAGAGGCTCACTACAGACACCTCGGCAGAAAATAAGTTTTAACATATCATGTGATCACTTTTTTGTTATCTTTCTATTGTAATTGAAATAAATTAAAAAGGTTAAAAAGTAGCGATCTAGATTTTTCTTAACATTTCGTGTCAAAGTACCTTACTAATGTTCTTTTTTCGTTACCGTTATTATGTATAATTTTGATTACCTATTTTTATTTACGTGGCACACAAAATTAACTGACTTAACATTATTTGTTGTATTTAATATTGAAAATATTAGTAAATTTGAGACAATAAATAGTAATTTGTAATAATACTTTTGTGGGGATAGACCTATTTGCCTGCAGAAGACTTTCAAGAGTCAAAAATTGCCGGGGTTACGGGTTGTTCGAAAGAGATATCGTGGCCCCGGAATGCAAAGGGCAATAGAAGGAATATGGGTGGGTTTTAGTCAGTAAAAGTCTGACACTGCCCCCCGCTCCGCCTAGAGCGGGAAATAACTTCCTTATTTGATGATTTCCTACCCCAAAAAAAAGAGTCTTAAATTGAGATGGTTCTGTTTCACGCACAATTCTAAAGGATGCAAGGCTGTGTCTATACAGTAGACGATCACATTGTCAAGTCTTAAAAAAAGCGGTATGTGCATTTTTATAATTTACTGTAATTCTATGATAATCAACACCAATTTTGAAAGTGGGTATATAAATGATCGAATATAATGTTGTCTAGGCAGTCAGATGGGTTACACGGCACATACATGAAAGGACCTTTCCTTTGCAAAGTGGCTGTTGACACAATAAAATATCAATTAGTTGGCACCTAGGCCAATAGCACACGGCGTATTTTAAACGCGCAGACGACACGCATATTACGCGCGTATATGCGATTCAAACGCGATTCGATCGCAACCTTGTAACTTAAGCACACGGGGCGATCGTGAAACGCGCCTCTACTGCGGCGCAGGTACAGCGATACAGACGCGCTGCAGTCAAATCACATAATAAATTACTAATGCAACTGAAGCGCTGGCGGTGCAGTGGTGGCATAAGCGCACCCCTCCCCTGCCCCTACTTCGCTCCTTTGTTTTTGTATCGCTTTTGTATCGCTTCAAACGCGCGTATACACACTTCATGCGCGCGCTTGTATCATCAATGCAAACGAAACAATCCGCGTCTACAGCGCCGAAGTCGTCTTAGGTGCGTTTTAAAATACGCTGTGTGCTATGGCCTTATGTAATGTAGTTGTAGACTAGAAAAACTTTGGTTAAAAGAGAAACCTTTGCTTGAGTTAATTTGGCCGTTGAGGTTAGGAAATCTGGCTTTGTCGAGCGTGTGTCTTTGTTGTGTCATATTATATTATTGTCTACGTAGTTATAAGTTATAATAAATAATGTGTAGATTGTTTAATAATTGTAGCTTACTTTCTTATTTACTACTGACTTCATAATTATTAAATGTGGCTAACATTTGTGATTTCGTGTTTCATTTTCAGTCCCTCTCTACATGACAGTTCTTTATCTCTGCGTATGTTATATTTAATGCATTATGGCTGTAGCCATAGAAATGAATTTCAGTTCATAGTTCGAGTGTCCTCATTCCTCTGCACTTATCTCAATTTATTTTAAACCGCCGGACCCGGCGTTATTTTATATATTTCCCTAACAGTCGTCAATTCTGTAGGTAGTGACCCTTTTCCAGCAGTATCTTCATCACACGGTCTGTTTATTGTAATTTTGGTCTAAACCTACTCATATCGAATATCTGCATTCCTACCATTTTTTTTGGTGTGCGAAATTAATCAAATAACTTCTCCCGCTCGGGGCGGAGCGGGGGGGAGTGTCAGACTTGTACTGACTAAAACCCACCCATGTTCCTTCTATTGCCCTTTACGTTCTGGGTCCGCGGTATCTCTTTCGAATGACCCGCTACCCCGGCAGGCGGAGGCCCTGGCAGGCCCCTCTGCTTTGCTGACATCTCTTTGAGGCGCGCGTAAAACACTAACGCGCTGTCGACACGGCCTGTCGTCAATCGACGGACGGACGGTGAGCTACCCATTGCTCACCGTCCACAGGCCCGCATCTACGGTGGCCGGGAGTCGTCTCGCGGCGCCCGGCGCCCGGGGCGTCTCCCGCGGCGGCTGGGTTGGTTTGAGGTTCTCTCCCTCAAACGCCCGGCCTCCTCCTTCACTAGCATTACTGCTTCGCAGAAGGAGGTGATCGCTTCCCATTCCCTCTCGCTCCGGACCATAGACTGAACCAGGGCCGGACGCGAGAGATCGCCGCCGCCGATCGCCTCTGCGAGGGCACGGCGGTGCTCCGCCCAAGCTGGGCAGACCGCCACTGTGTGCTCCTCCCTGTCCTCCGGGCGATCGTCACGATGGTGACACCCGGGCGTTTCCTCCCGCCCGATTATGTGCAGGAACCTCCCAAAACTTCCGTGTCCGGTGAAGACCTGCGTCAGGCGGTAGGTGAGGACGCCATGACGCCTCTCCAGCAACTCCTCAAAGATGGAACAGACCTTAGAAGGTGATTGGTTACGCAGTGTACGGTGCGCTACTGAAATTAGTGTTGTGACATTCTGGCCCCTCATTGGTGATATGAGATTTAAAGAGGGTATTTATGGTTAGTGGTATAGAGAATACAGTTTTGCTCTTTTTACAGAAGATGGAGAAGAAAGAGATGAGGCTGAAATAACTAAATTCTTAACTATAAATATGAAGTTTTCAGAATTCATTCCTGACAGAAAGAGAGGTTCAGCGGTTTGGCAGCATTTTCTTGTAAGCGAAGACAAAATTTGTAAAATATGTAACGTCACGCAGGTTCTAATCCAGTATTTAAAAACCACTTTCTAACAAAACACTACCAGAAGGAAGCCAACGTTATTATTACCAACCAAACAGCTAGTACCTACCTATTAAAACACCTTAAACTACAGTAAGAACTACTTCTCACCTACACTACTTGACTATTTCTTTTTCTTTGCAGCATACAATGAGTCATCTCATGAAGAGGGAATGAATATGCGAAAGAAAGCTTTCAGAGACATGAAAAAAACGTGCATAAACTATGACCAAGTGGATTTTGATGAAATTAAGAGTTAGTATATTAGTCTTATTGGTTCCGTACAACTAACAAATCAAGTGGCAAATAACAGCCACACGGGTCGGTCGTTTGAATTTATTTCTTTCTTACGTATTTATATAAATCATTTTCTTTTTTTCACAGAACTCACGTACTCAAAATGGGCAGGGAATTCCATAGCCTGGCAGTATTTCCTTCGAAGCGATGACACATTGAGATCTTACGCAAAATGTACAGTTTGTAATAAAATACTGAAATGCGAAGCTGGTTCCACTTCAGGATTAAAAAAACATTTGTCAGCAATTCATAAAATTGTATGATGAAGTAAAATGATAATAGCGGTATATAAAAACGAACAACCAAAATAATCCATGATTAAAACTAAAATTAAATAGACTTATTTTTGTAATTTTAATAACATGATTTGGTACGTCAGAACCAAAATATTGTACCTATGAACAAAAACTAAAAGTAACCTAACCAATCATATAGGTATTTTAATAAATATTATACTGGTTTTATTGTGTTTTCTTTTCATTTACTTTAATAAAATTAACTCGATTTATTAAATTCATGATTAAGTACAAATAATGACTTTTATTTTCAGACGAGGACGATTTCACAGATCCAAAACTTAATCATTCGTTTACTGAGCCTTCTCCAGCTTGGAAGTACTTTCTGCGAAGTAAAGACAAACTGCGGGCAAAATGTAGAATTTGCCATAAAGTGATCAAATGTACCGCTGGCTCTACTTCAGGGTTACTCAGACATTTACCGACACATTCAAATGATCAAAGCAGAAAACATAAATTTGATGTTCATTTTGTCACTCTGAGAAACAAAGAGGACGGAGAAAAAGGTAAATATCTATTGCTTTATAACTGTACTGTACGAGGTGTGAACTGAATATAAGAAATAAGTTATCTAACTCATCATGATAAAAACTTTTAATAGAGACCAACCCTGATAGCACTCAATTAATAATCAGATGCTTCAGATATGTTTGTGACCACGTACATAATGTTAGACACAGTTTTTTTTTGGTTTATTCCATAGAAAGTAATGGTAATAACAAATTATTTTAACACATTATACACATAACACCGTTGGTGTCTATGGTATGGACTTGTCGGTAAAAGTACCTTAAATTTACGATATATATTTGTGATATTGCTACTGGTTTAAGTACTTAATTTTCTTCCAGTTAATTGATGATAATCATAAATACTGTTCCGAACATACTATGTCGAAACCCATAATACGAGTATTTACCGTACGTTGTTAAAGTCCCTTAGTTTGAGAGATCGTTTCGCACTTGACGGATTTTAAATTAGCTCTACGTCATAATTGGAATCAATCAAAAGAAAATTTCCTTTAAATTTTGTTAAGGTGACTGTATTATGTATTACCTGAATAATGAACAAATTCAGTTTCATATACTATTTACAGATGATGAGGAATTTATACAACGAAAACCACGAAAAAGTAGCCTTCACAAGCCTGGGAATAGTTTATCGTAAACACAGATAAATGCCGCCCAAAATGTAAAATTTGTAACTAAGTGCGACAAATCTACTTCGGGATTACGGATACATTAAGCATCATAACATTGCAAACATCCTTACATACTAATATTATAAAAGCGAAAGTGAGTTTGTTTGTTTGTTACTTCTTCACGCCTTAATGGCTAAACCGATGTTGATGAATTTTGGTACAGAGATAGTTGGGACCCTGGAGACGGACATAGGGTTTTTTAGAGAGAGGGAACAAAAAGGAAAACTTAGCATTGCTATTACAATAAATAAGGCGCAAGGGCATAAACTATAGGTAGCAGGTACCTGTAAATCACGAAAGGGGAACTGTGTTACACCGAATTTAACGCGAGCGAAGCCGCGGGCAAAAGCTAGTCTTAATATAAAGGTGAAATTATCCCCTAGACAACAACATTGATTATAATTGCGTTACAATAATAAAATAGTTTTAAATGTTCAGTTGCGTTGTTATTTCGTTATCGTTGTATAAGAAAAATATTGATATATGTTCTGCACCAAATTAAAAGTTCTTACTTACTACATAACTTTCTTTAAAGTTACTATTAATCCAAGTATTTCTTTTCACCAAAGTTTATACATCCTATCAGAATTTATAAATCATTCAAAAACGAATGCATGAACAATTCAATAACGACATTTCTTGTAAATTTAAGCTACGTTTTTATTAATTTAGTTTTTTGTAAATTTTATGTTAGCTTATTCGGGATATTGTGAATTCGTCACAGTGTCGATTCGTCACATTGTTTGAAGTTCGATTCATTCATTGTAAACTCGTCAAAACCATTATAAAGTATGTTTTTATTCGTCTTAGTAGGTAGAAGTTGCTGTAATCTCGTCACACGTCTTCATTTTACACTAAATTTAAAGAAAGTAGCGTTAACAATCAAAGTTCTAGTTCTAATTGTCAATATTAAACAAACTCTGTAATAAAAAAGCCTCAAGACCTCTAGACTTCACCGTGGGATCTGGAGGCGATAGTCCTCGCGCGCCTGTTTGAGTGGCGCGCGGAGGCACTACACCGGGGGGAAATGTGCGATCTCATGGTGGCATGGAGAGAGCGACTGTCGCAACCCCGTGCAGGGCACGCCACAATAGCGGCGGTAAGTCCCCTCTTTGAGGAGTGGCTGGAGAGGCGTCATGGCGTCCTCACCTACCGCCTGACGCAGGTCCTCACCGGACACGGAAGTTTCGGGAGGTTCCTGCACATCATCGGGCGGGAGGAAGAGCCTGGGTGTCACCATTGTGACGATCGCCCGGAGGACACGGTGGAGCACACAGTGGCGGTCTGCCCAGCTTGGGCGGAGCACCGCCGTGCCCTCGTGGAGGCGATCGGCGGCGGAGATCTCTCGCGTCCGGCCCTGGTTCAGGCCATGGTCCGGAGCGAGAGGGAATGGGAAGCGGTCATCACCTTCTGCGAAGCAGTAATGCTAGCGAAGGAGGTGGCCGGGCGATTGAGGGAGAGAACATCTGCCCAACCCAGCCGCCGCGGGAGACGCCCATGGCGCCGGGCGCCGCGAGACGACTTCCGGCCACCGTAGATGCGGGCCTGTGGACGGTGAGCAATGGGTAGCTCGCCGTCCGTCCGTCGATTGACGACAGGCCGTGTCGACGGCGCGTTCGTGTTTCACGCGCGCCTCAAAGAGAGTCAGCAAAGCAGAGGGGCTTGCCAGAGCCTCCGCCTGCCGGGGTTGCGGGTTGTTCGAAAGAGATACCGCGGCCCCGGAACGTAAAGGGCAACAGAAGGAACATGGGTGGGTTTTAGTCAGTACAAGTCTGACATGCCCCCCCGCTCCGCCCAGAGCGGGGGAAGTCATTGGATGATTTCCCACCCGAAAAAAAAAAAAAAAAAAAGACCTCTAGACTTGTTTGGTAACGGTGAAGTATCCATCTGGTTGATAATAATCTAAACATTTTCAAATGTCTATATAATAACTAAGTCAACAGTTATTCGCCAAAAGTGTAAATCAGCTAGACACCAAATGAAACTTAACGTTTTAAAATTATAAGCGTACGGCCAGTTTCTCCCCGCTATCCAAAACCCAAACCAAAGGTGCAGCTGAATTTAACACCTACCACTATTATCGTAGATAACAAAATCCTGCTCTCTATTTTAATTCCAGTGAACTACTCTATGCCCTCCTGCTCATCTACCAATCACGCGCTAGCACACTATTTCTATCTCGTTCTGACTAGGGAAGTAAGTTTATACAATAATAATATTTGTAACGGTTTTTGCGTTAAATATTTTATCGATGCAGTGACTTTCTGACGTTACCCGTGAGCTTATAGTGACAGCATTGGCTTTTGCCATTTTTTGTGTTAGTGTTTTAATGGTGAATCTTTGAGAAATGGATCATAATAACCCAGGCTCGGGGGAGCATGGTGTAAGTACTTTAGTGTTAATAAAATATAGCATAACTATTATCAATGTTTATTATAAAAATTGAATTTCCGCGCCACATTATTCTATCGTCCTGCCTGTAGATATAGTTTTTTTTTTTAAACTTCTGTAATAGTTAGGAGATCCGATATATTTTTTATTAATCGATAGATTGTTTAACACTTTCGTTGTTCAGCATCCAGGGCATGAGTTGAAAAACAATTTGATTGTTTGATCATCTTTTTATTTCTATGTTTGATTTTTCTGCAGTCTGTACGTAGAAATCCAGTGTGACGGACGAATTTACAATGCTTCATAATATTTTAATATGATAAAATAAGAGTGTGATTTTTTTTAAGTGACGAATTTACAATGATTCGTTAATTTTTACAACAAAGCATGCTTTTAGCCAAAAAAATCTACTCCTCCATTCCTGAAAGGCCAATCATGTAGCACACTTTAATTTTTTTATGATTTAACGTAATAAATATATCTTTATCTTTAAGTCTATAATTAAAGATAAATTTATATTTATATATATATATTGTTAGATATGTTTATGTTAGGATAGCCTAACATAACCAAAAAACACTACTATATTACTAAACAGCATGCTTATATTGTAAGAATAGATAATCAAATATCGAATACACCTGCTATTTACAGGTACGAAGGAGATTTCATGCACAACAGCGCATCTTGGTATTTCTGCACTATGACAATATTTTATCTTATTAACAGAATAAAATGGAAGGCAACATGCAAAATCAATCACTCAAGCATCAAACACTGCTTTAATATAACTAACATTATAGAATAAACACGTATAATTCTAACACTTTTTAAATAGTTGTCCACCAATCTTTTACCGCTTGTACCTACAAGCACTTGTTATTAAAAGTACTTACCTACTTAGGCACGTGGTAATAAATAACGGATGATACTTTTGTGAGTATTTACGACAGTGTGCAATGCTCTCAAAGAGCTGTTGCGTCTTCCTCGGCTCTGAGCATCAAGGATGCTTGCTGCGGCTCATACAGATGAGTATTTCGTAATTTTATTGTTCGTAAGACAGCTGTAGAGGAGCTGTGTTAGTGTCACATTGAGGGCATTTATTAATTAAAAAAATATGAAAACATAAAACTCAGTATTGCTCATATTGAGTTTTTACGGTGTTGAGTAATTACAAAACAATCTTGCCTTTCATGAATGTAATTAGACTACTCCTAACACCTAATATTTTCCTTCCTTTCAGGCTGTTTTGTAGATTCTAAAGGCCGACGATTTCTCTGCTATCAAGGTTACAAGTTTACCCGGCACAGAGTAACGGGAACTCACACAAGATGGCAGTGTTCTAAGCGGAGTAGTGTAGCAGGTTGCTGCGCTGCAGTATTTACAAATAAGAAAGGCGTGATTACTAAAAGTTTTGGTGACCATAATCATCCACCATGTTAGATTATAAAATCATGTAAACATTATTTTTAAAAATTTAAGCAATATTGTTTCGTTGGTCCTGTTTAGATTGCTTCCTTTCCTTAATTCGAAACTTGGGTCGGGCAAACGGTTTTTATGTCAGTTCAATTAAAAGTCCAGTAATAAGCTTAGCTTCTATAACATATTAGGACTTAAACACGAAAGGCCTATTTAATATACAATAATAACTTCCAAAATGTAGGTATGTGTTCCATAGTCCCATCGTTAGGTTATGTAATGAATGCAATGTGGCAGTACTTATCTTAATACAAATAAACGTAATAAAAGTGTTAATGTTATATTAACTACACACTATCTTATAGTAAATTTTGTACCTCTGCTCAGCGTAATTTGGGCCCATTAAATTGAATTCTTGAGCTCTTTTACTCATTTAACATCTTTTTCAGGGCCAATGTTCACGATGTCCGCCAGAGGAGGACATATACTTCGTTTGTCAGGTCACCGATTTAAACTACAGTACTCGAGGAATGGCAAAACAAGATGGCGTTGCTCCTCACATACGAAAAATGGATGTAGGGCCTTTGTCTTCACATATGACGACAATACGATCTTCCGCATCAATCATTTGCATAACCATTTGCCTGTCGAAAGTATTCGTGACTTTTATGACCAACAATAAACAAATCTAAAATTCCATATGCGTCTTGATCATCTACAATATCATGTGTATTTAATTCTACAATATTATGTTTTAAGTATTACTTATGTTGCGGTCACGTCGATCGAATCTTTGCTGTTTTTATACGACTAAGGGAGTATGGCAAAAATTCAAGTGCACCCTACTTCCTCTTGGATGTTGTTTTAGTTTATAAGTCGACCAAGAAACTCCTATCGAGGCTGGTCGAAATATTTTTAACATGCCCAAACTTGGGTGTTAGAAAATTCGAGCAATCTTACTTGTTGGCGTAGAGAGCTTAGTTTTAACTAATCAAAGTGGTAATGAGAGTACTAAAATTGTGTGTAAACAGTGTATCCGTTATAATAATTGATCCCATGTATTTGAGCTGAGTAATAAATCATGTCTTAAGCTACTCGCGTGTTTCTTTTATCTCTTGGATCGAACTCACACTTGGATTAAACTTAGAAATTCGTTTAGTTTCGCAATTTTCTGCCTTCTGTTTTAAGATGATGAATTGTAAAGTTTTTATGAGTTCTAATACTAATCGCTCGCACTCACTGACTTAACATTAGGTGTCGACTCTGTTTCATCGTATCGGCCACGACATCAGTTCAGTCAGCATTACGCAGAGCACGGGAAAACAAGATGACAATGCTTCGTATTATATATCCTGGTGTCCTGAAACACAAGCCTCGAGCTTAACTTAGGCACCAGTCTCCCACAATAATATACTAAGTTGAATTATGTATTAATGTCGAATTTGAACAATGTAAAACAAATAATAATTTATGTATATTGTGGTGAGAAAAATAAATAAATATTATTACCATTATAAATATTATTATAATTATAAATGAATAAAGTATGATAGGCCCTGGTTATCATCTGTGACGATGAAACTATCGATAAAAGCAAGAATTTCAACTACTATAATACGCCTGTAGAAAATAAGCAGCTCTTGAAACAACTTTTGTGGATCAGCATATTCATACTGACCCTTATCATTGTCATTTGGCTGAAAACGGATGATGAATGCATCTACTTAGAACTTCCATAAACAACGCTTCAATGACCGGTCCTGTGCTATCTACAAACAGATTTTACAACCAATCTTAGAGCCTGGAAATAATAAAATTGTAGGAAAATCTTAAATGCCTCCTCTATTGCTCTAAGCTCCTTTTCATCGTATGTTGGCTCAATGTTGACGCCATGCGTTGACGTCACACAATTCAAAGCAAAAACAATGAACAGATGTCGAAGAAAAAATCTGCGCACTTCCGGACAGCCTACTACTTGTCAGATGTGACGAGATCGTGCATTATCAGGTTCTGCCAAAATTCGACATTGAACAATCGCAAATCGATTCCGGCCAAACTTGAACCCAAATCCACTCTTTTCCAAAAAAAACGGGCACCTAAGGAAATTTTTAAAATATCGTAATCAGTTAAAAATCGTTTCAGCAATTCGCGCCATTAGTAAAGCAATTTTAGAATAATCCACAATACTATTTTTTTTCTTTTATTAATTCCAAATTTTAAATTTGGAACGTAAAGAATTAATAAAACCTATTTCTTGTTCTTCTTCATTGAAGTAGAGAAAAAATCTAAAGTGCCCGTTTTTATTGCAAAAGAGTTCATAATAAATTACCTGAAAATATACGGTCCACAAAAAATTGTTAATATTTAAAGCCCGGTTAAATTCATTGCTCTTAGATAAAGCTTACTATATATAGTTTCCATGAATTTATAGAAAATCCAAAGTTAAAATAGAATATTAAAATATAATTATGTATGCTATGCTAAATGTTAATGGCTAGATATAAGTTTACTGAATATTGTTTATGTTGTTTATGGCTAGATAGAAGTTTAATTAATATAATATTGTGAAAGTTCCTACCATACGTGATATATTATTGCAATATAATTTTATTAGTTTTAAGTAATTTTGCTGCGCCCTAACAGGGTCATGTACTCACTAGTTATAAGCCTAGCGTGTAATTTTTTTGTACATTGTGCATTTAATGAATAAATGAATAAATAAATACATATAAAAGTCGAATCGGAAGAAAAGAAGTCAAATACAGAACGCCACGTATTATTTACAGTAACTTTTTTTTCCAGGAGTTAGTGACCAGAAATTCGACTACGCCATTGGCGAATGGATAAAACTGGCCCATGACTTCAGTGACTGTGACATGGACACAGAAAACGAAGACTGCTTTCTCCCTGCCGTGACCTCACGCAACGCTACGGTGGAACCTGCAATGGACACTGACATGACACTGTATGAGGCTCGTGTACTAGAGACAGAAGACCGCCGAAATGACCTAGCAATCAGGGAGATTGCACCACATGATTGTTATAATTTTGAGTGGAAAAAAGACCGACAGATTTTTACAGGACGACGAGAAGATTTTACCGCGACTTCAGGACCGACATTTACAATAACAGACCAGACGACTATCGTCGACATTTTTTATAAAATGATCGACACCGAATTTATTGACAGAATTTGCACAGAGACAAACAGATATGCCGACCAGAAAATAAAATTATTGAAAGACAAGAACCAATTCTTACCGACTTTGAGACTGCACAGATGGACACCAACGGACAGGGATGAAATGGTCAGTTTTCTAGCCATAACGTTGCTTCAAGGGTTATACCCCCTACCGGAAGAGGAGTCCTATTTTAGTTTTAATGGTTTTGGCACTATGCCTTATTTCCGAAAAATTATGTCATACAATAGATTTTCTTTACTCAAGTCACTGATCCATTTCGTCGACAATGAGACTATTACAGAACCAAATAAACTGTGTAAAATTCAAATGGTGAGCGACTATTTCAACGACAAATTTTCGCATTTAGGGTAAGACTTGGTAATACGCCCTACTTTTTTTGAAATCGTAATAAAAAATAAATCTTACAAGATATAATCCAACTTTTTATTTTGGAACAATATTAAGTCTTTTGACAATAATGGCACAAGTGGTAACCATAATAGGAACTAAGGATAAAATAATATTAATATTTTTTTAAAATCTAAGGTGGGGCGTTTTGTACTGTGGTCGTTGGCTAATACGACTCACTCTTATTATAAAATGCCCCAGTGTATTAATCATATATTTTTTCATATTTTTAACTATATTAATAATCGTTTTGGCAAAAACTAACTTAAATCTAAATTAAAATAATATGAGGCACTTAGTCAGTCTCTTTATCAAATCAGACTTTTTAAATAAACATTTGAATAAAACTTAATTTCTAGCTATAACAACTAAATAGATTATTATAAAGAAAAACAAAATAATAAACAACCATCGGTAACCAACACGATAACATAACATAACATTCGGCTTCCGTTTTATATTGAATCAGTCTTAAAAGTTTTCATTTGGCAATCATCTTAAAATTAAACAATAAAAACTTACACTCTATTTTTTTTGTTAACAGCTTCCTTTTTGGCTTTCCGTCCACAACGATTACACATTGGGTTATACATAGTGCAAAACTCATGCAACCATGTTAAACAAGACGGGCATTGAATCCAATCTTCAGTGGATTGTGTGTCATAATAATTTTCCGTGCATTCAACGCATCTGTTAACGTCGTCGTGTTCGTCTGAGATTTCTTCTTCAGAAGTATCTACCCTAACCTCGTTTTCATCATTACTTTCAGAAGACGATGACCAGCTTACTTTTTTCTTATTCTTTCTGACAGGACCTTTCTTTTGCTTCTTTATACCCCCATTTTGTTTATTTTTTACACCATCTTTTTCTTTCACTGCTTTAATTCTTTTTGTGGTCTTAGCCTGCTTTAATTTTCCAGATGCTGGTTTCTTTTTATCAGCAATTACTTTCCGTTTCTCTATATTTTCATCAGAAGTTAAAATAACAGCTGTTTGTTTTCTCTTAGACAATACAACTGGAAGTTTAGGCACTGGATGGATTTCATTCAAAACTTTGGATGGTGTTGCTTCAGACTCAATAGATCCTATTTGCTTTTCAGGGGTTTGTTCAATCAAATCAATAAGATTAGATTTCGCAATAGTCAGACCCGCCTCACTCTCGATACGACATTGTACCGGATACTTTTGTGGTGTTTTTGGCAATATGAGATTAATTTGATCAAACTCTTCTGCCACAAGTGCATCTTGCACAGGCAATGCATGTTCAGTTACGACTTCCATCAAACTATCTTCGTAATTTGGATTAGTTAGATGTAGTCCTGAAGGACCTGGCTCAGGTTGGAACTCAGTCACAACGACAGGTGGTGATAATGTCCTGGGCTCTAAATCATTTACGACCTGCTGCGGTGATGAATGGATTGTATTAAAGGCAATTAGTTCACTATCGTCATATTCATGAAGTAATGACAGAGACTCTCTTGACATCTCATCCTCATCTTCAACAACTAAATTTTGGTCTCGCAACGAATCAGATAGTGAAAAATAGTGATCAGGAATGGCACTCGGATCAAAAGGATAAATTCCACATGATTTTAAAGCTGACACACCGTTTGAAACAGTTGCAGCTTTGCCCCAAGCTCGTCCGATTAACTTAGATACGTCATAGCGTGTCAACTTCTTCTCTTTGTTCCTGACCATCCATGACTTCGCTTCCTGGGCAAAATACACCTTCAATGGTCTAAAAAAGGCTCTATCAAGAGGCTGCAGAGCATGCGTAGTGTGACTTGGTAGACACAAAAGAATAACATCATTTTCTTTAGCCACTTCCAGTAGGCGAATATTGTTACTGTGCGAGCTGTGACCATCTAATATTAACAATGTTTTTCGAGGACTCTTGTGACGCAGAAACACTTCTTCAAACCATTGCATAAAGAGATCTGTATTTATATAAGAAGACTTTTTGTTCATGAAAACCTGTGATCCTGGGGGAAGACCTTCGGAAAATTGTGGTTTGCTGTAAGTACCCTTATAGATTAAAACAGGGGGAAGGAAGTTACCTTGAGCATTACAACAAGCAATGACCGTTACGTTTTCACCCTTTTCAGAGCTAGTGAGCGTGTAGACATCTTTGGCTCCCTTTGTGGCAATTACTCTTCCTGGCTTGTTGTTCACCTGTATGCCGGACTCGTCCATGTTGAAAATATCTTCGGGGTGATTTGCAAAATCATTTTCTTCGTAGATTTTGGCTAGTAAATCAAAAAAATCCTGTACATCTTTTCTATTAACTCCATAAGCTCGAGCAAGTGACAAGCCTTCTGATTTTCTTTGGCTTAATTCTGAGTTGCGAGCCATGAACCCCGAAAACCATACATTTCCAGCTGATTCTGAACTTGCTGAAAATGGGTTTTTAATATTAAGTTTCTTAGCTAGTTGAAATGCCATTTCTTTTACATCCTTTCTGTCAGGGGCAAATCCAACTTTTTCCAATTTCTTTATATGGGCAACCAGTTTTTTTTCATATTCTACAGAAAATACTGGTTTGCGTCCTAGAGGGCCCTTTGATTTTCCTGATAAAATGTGTCTTCTTAGAGTTCGAGACGGTATGCCAAAGTTTCTGGATGCCTCATTAACACCCATTACTTTGCTTAGGACACTACGCATGGCTTTGTCTAAGTCGTCCGCACTCCATGATGCTCGTAGTTCGTAGTGTCCTTCTTTCATACTTCCGAGACATTATCTGTAATAATAACACGCAACAAGGTACTTAAGACAGTTCAAATATTGGGGCGTTTTATACAACTAGCTTAGGGGCTTATTGTCAAATTCGATTTTCAATATGCCCCACTGAGATCAAAACTCAAGATTCAAGGTTATAACGTTCGAAAAAATAAAAAGAGAAAGGTAATTTTATCTATTTTACGATAGTGTGGGTCATTTTAACACAAAATATAAAAGTATCAATATACATGAATTTCTTGGAAACTCACCACAAATTGTTTCACGCCAATAAAACTAGATTTAGCAATATTTTTTAAACGGACATCGCAAACTACGTGCACACGTCGGCCATGTTGTCCGGCTACTAGTGGCTCCCCGCGCGTCTAGTTTCGAGCGGCGTTGCTTTGTTAGTGTGAGTGCTTGAGTGGTGGGGCGTTTTGTCACTTAGGGCGTATTACCAAGTTCTACCCTATATTATCCTTCTCAAGAAATAGTCATTGATGAATCCCTTCTGAAGTGGCATGGGCGACTAGGCTTCGCTCAGAAGATCAAATCAAAGGCTGCGCAAGTCGGAGTGAAGACTTATGAGCTTTGTGAATCTTCCTCTGGTTATCTTTGGAAGTTTTTTATTTATGCGGGAAAAGAAAAGACTGGGATAGCGACTGCTACATCAACATCTGACGAGACTAACCCTATTGACACTGACGAGAGACCTGATGACACAGACACGACTGAACATGCCATTACTGTCAGTAGCGATGTACGTCACAGCAATGCTACTGCCAAAATTGTGTATGATTTAGTAGAACCTCTACTTCACCGCGGACACACGTTAATAATGGTCAATTTTTACAATAGTCCATTATTAGCGCGGTGTTTAAAACGACAACAGACAGACTGCTTTGGGACCTTACGTCTGAATCGGGAATTCGTTCCCGATTCATTGAAGACAATAACAAAGACGGAACTAAGACAAGGTGATGTATTGGCAAGCTACTGTTCCGATTTGTCGGTGATGGTCTGGCGAGATGCTAACATAGTTAGTATGCTCTCGACATACCATTCCCTCCAAATCGGTGCGCGACAAAAATATGACCGACTGACATATAAACCAAGCGTTGTCCTGGACTATAACAAATCCATGGGAGGAGTAGACAGAAAAAACCAATGTTTGTCTGCTCAGCCCATGGAACGTGTGCGAAATAAAATTTGGTACAAGAAAGTGTTTAGTCGCCTTTTTAACTGTGCCATTTTTAATTGTTTTGTTTTATTTAAATCGGCCAATACAAAAATGTCACACAGACAGTTCAGGATAACTTTGGCGGAAGAATTACTACAGTTACACCGACATATTGACCTGACGACAGAACTGCGACTTATGAATTCACGAACCGGACTGATGGCAAGGCGAACAACAACTACGACCAGTAGACCTAAAGTCGAGCATCGACATTTTCCTGTCAAAAATGGCTTTAAACAAAGTCGCTGTTGGTTGTGTAGCCAGCGAAAAGTCACAGCCAGAACCATATGGAAGTGCTTGGAATGCAATAAAAATCTATGCATTGATGGTTGTTTTATGCAGTACCACATTTAATTTTTTTTTTATTTACTGTATTTTATTTAATTTAAACTGTATTTTATTATAAGCGTTTTATTTAAAATCCCAACCAGTTGTACCAGTACCAGTACCCAGTTGCGTAATTTACAAAGTGTGAAAGATACCTTAGATAGGCGGCCATATTGCTTATATTTTGCTTTCGCGAGCGAGTCGAAATCACTCCACACATCACGATAAAATTATAAACAGAGGTGTTTTGTTTTGATTTATTTAAGTACGTAGCGTTAACAAAACATAAATATCCATACACCAAATGAAAGGACAATACGTCTAGTTTGTTGTGAGTTTTATTGGTAAAATAAACAATATTATTGCGTTGTGGTACGAATTAATAAAATTTATCTGTTTATTTTTCTCCAAATTCAAGGTTCACACCCGTTTTTAATATCTTAAATTACATTTTTAGATAATTAAATAAATATACATAGGTTAAATGTATATTCTTCTATCAGTTTAACATTGTTTTTTTCTTCACCCTAGCTATTGTAGTTACGTAGTTATGTAGGTTTTTTGTCACAACATGCGAGCGCGGTAGCGCCTGAATCAGGGCCGCGCGTATCTGGACGTACAAGAGTATACTAGATAGTTGCGCGGACGTTTAAGTGGTTAGAAATATAATGATTACTCACATTTTCCGCCCCAAAGATAATTAAGGAAATATAAATACATTTTTCCCAGCACAATAAACTGGGTTGGCAAATGACGATATTTTTATTTTATATCAGAGAGGAAGTCCAGCCTACAACTTAACTCCATTTACTTTAAATTACACTGTGGGCCTTATCGACATACGGCGGTTTTACCGAACTTATAAGAAATATTAAAAATAGCGATTAATTTTGAAGATCGGTAATCGCTAAGAAAGCGTTTCGTAGTTCTGCAACAACTTTCAACAGTACTGACACAATCTTTTCTGAAGCTAACTTCACTCGAATGTCACAAGTTTATAATTTATGTACTTATTCTTGTTTTTATTTCAGTTTCAGAATACAAACTATTTAAAACCCAAGCTGGTAAGGATGTTTTACTGTATAAAGGTTACAATTTCAGTCATTATCATTCTGGAAAGAAAGGTTCTCAAAATTGGAGGTGTCCAGCGCACAATAGAAAGAAATGCAAAGCAAGACTGGTACTTGATAGTGATAAGAATATATTTTCTGTCAACAGTCGTCATAGTCATCCACCACCAGAACATTTCATTCTCAATGGAGTTTATGTTAAATTGTCATAATTAAAATGTGCACGGTTTTTTTTTTTTTTTTATATTTCGAATGAAAATAAACACTTAACACCGCGTTAATTCTTATTGTAGTTTTTAAAACGACATTCCCTAATACATCTAGCAGTTTTAGAAAGTGAATGCTATTCTTGGTCATGGTTGTAATAACCTAGCCTGTCGAAAATATGAAAGACTATTTTTGCTATAACGCTTTCAATAAAGCAAATGTGCATCGTGGGTGTGTGTTTTTGGCAGTAAAGTAAAATTGCAATTGGTAACTTTAATTTAATTTAAGTTGTGTGTTAAGAACTATTCTTTAATTCGTTCATGTTCTCTAAGCATGTGGCTGGCGTATGTGGTTTGTATTGTGGTTTTTAAGGTTTATGTGATCAGGGTGCCAAAGAATTTAGGGTAAAATTTTACCCTAAATTCTTTGGCACTTTGTTAAGTCGTAAATCTCTGATAATGTTAGCCATTGTCATTTAGTATTAGATTAACATATTAAATAAATAAAGCCAATAAATAACGTAAACGATTATTTTTTTACATATATTTATGGACCACGAAAGTCAAATAAATCAGTTTATACTCGGTTAGTCAGTGCTAAGTACCGTGTCTTATTCTATAGATTGTGTCCATCTATAGAAGCTCCATTTGTCAACCCTGGGTCATCTGGAGACGAAAAGCCCATAGGATATTTTTGACTCGGCTCGGTTACATACGCGTGTTACGCTTTAACAGTCTGTTAGTTAATCTACTGAGCATATTAGTATTAAATAATAAATTATGTTTATTTTGCAAGTAGGTTTTATAAACACACACTTTAACATGTGTTTTTTTAATTAATATATGAGGCCGGAGTTTCGTACCCGACTATTCTGAAAAGAAACAGCTAAGATAAACTCAAGAGGTTTATTACATGAGACAAAAATATTGCTGATTTTAAGAAAGAACCACACAGATTTAAGTGGACCTGTCCAGTCAGTGCAAGCTTTTTACATGGCGTTTCAATTAAAAGATTGGATATGTGTCCGGTTAATGGCAAAAAGTTACCCTATCCTTACTAATATTATAAAAGCGAAAGTGGCTAAACCCATTTTGATAAATTTTGGTACTTACAGAGATAGTTGGGACCCTGGAGACGGACATATGCTATTTTTTTTTTGTTAAAAAGTAATTAATGAGGAAGAAGGTCGACAATATTTATTTCTGCTATCAAATTATAATAATATCGGGAACTAACACCAGATGGCAGTGTTCGAAATCGTGATTACTAAAGCTTTTGGTGACCATAATCATTCACCATCTTAGATTATTACAAAATAATTTCGTTTGTCTAGTTGATGCAAGCGCATTAGCGGTGCCTTTCTTTAATTCGTTTTCTGGGTCGGGCACGCGGTTTATTTGGCGTTTTAATTAGAAGTCTGGAAAAATGTCCGGCTTATGGCAATGAATGAGAGAGATAGAGACTTAAACGAACGCAAGCTTCTTTAAAATTATAACTACAAAAATGTGTGTGTTTCACAGCCTTATGTTATGTTATAAATCTAATGAATGCCATGTGGCAGTACTTATCTATAAATAAATAACGTAATAAAATGTTTTGTTTTATTAACTACATATTTTTAGCTTAATATAGGTATCCACACACATGCATGGTATCTTACAGTAAAATTTTTACTTCTGCTCAGCGTAATTTGGGCCCATAAAATTGAATTCTTGAGCTCCTTTACTCATTTAACATCTCTTTCAGGACCAATGTTCACGGTGTCCGCCAGAGGAGGACATATACTTCGTTTGTCAGGTCACCGATTTAAACTACAGTACTCGAGGAATGGCAAAACAAGATGGCGTTGCTCCTCACATACGAAAAATGGATGTAGGGCCTTTGTCTTCACATATGACGACAATACGATCTTCCGCATCAATCATTTGCACAACCATTTGCCTGTCGAAAGTATTCGTGACTTTTATGACCAACAATAAGGAAATCAAAACTTCTTCATAAATAAAAATAAATTTTGTTTCAGTTAATTAAAAAAACTTTTACAATTAGATATTTTAACAATAGTAGCCTTCTCTTATTTATTAGAGATACCTGTGCTAGGAGACCTCGGTCTTCAAAACTAGAAACAATAATAATGCAGGAGTGTACATACAAAATAAATTTAACTTATATATTGGAAAGTGTCTATTACATACACAAATGATAATAATTATATAATGATAATACAAGGATTTAACCGACACTTCTGGTGCAACAAGATATTTTCTTCTATTTTTGTTGAGGGTAGTATCGTAGCAGAGGGATCTGTGTAGTTTTATTGCAACAAGGAGTACATAAAATGTCTTGACTGGGAGAAGGCCACTTAGTGAATAGGTTTTCAGTGGGGATTCTATACAATTTAAAATATATCACTTTCAAGAAAAACCTTTCTGCTCTTTCCAGTTCTATGAACTTGATTTTAGTGGCCCCGCCCCAAACAGGTTCACAGTAAATTAGAAGTGACTAAACCACTTTTTTTTTTAAATATATTTGGTTTAGGAGTTTTGTCTTAAAGACCTGAAAATCCAAATGAGTTTTCTGGTTCGAGACATAATCGTTGGTCTACTATAATACCGTTTATTTATTTTTACCCGACTCATGTATTAGCAACAAAAGTTACTAATACATCAGTCGGGTACTATTGCAAGAACAATTCGTACTAGTAGGTTCATCACAGCTATGTCTTCTAAGATTATGATTAAGTATTGTATTGATGGTTGTTGTAATTTCTAAATGCAATAAATTTAGTTTTTGAGGTATTTAGTGTTAGTAACAAAATATTTAACCATTTAGCAACCTTTAGGAGTCCCATTAAGCATGTCTATATTCAGATTCCCATGTATCTCCAATGAAAACATTGGCTGTGTCATTTGAATCTTAATTTCGCAAAGGCTGCATATTTATTAAGAAAAGCGTCGGCCCCTTGTGGGACACCGAAGCTTGGCTTTAACGCATCACTATAGTAGTTACCTATCTTTAGACGTTGCTGTCTATCCTAGAAATAATCTGTAAGCGGAGCCAGAGGAACTCCTTTTTTAATACCTGTGTTTTCTAGTTTAGTTAGATATATGCGTCTTTATCATCTATAATGTTATGGCTACCTAAATTATCTTGCTGTTTTTCATGACTGAGGTACGATGTCAACATTTTAAGTGCACCCTACAACATGTTGGATCTTGTCTTGGTTTATAAGTCGACCATGTGTCCGGTCGAAACATTTCTAACCTGTCCAAAATTGGGTTTAAGAAAATACGAGTTTTGTTTCCCAAGTCGATTAAGTAACACCTAAATTTTTCTCAAGTAACGTAAAGTAAAATGTATTTGCATAGATTGTAGGTACGTAAAACAAGGTGTAACAATAATTGTGTGAGCCTTGTACAATCTACCTTATTTAGGCATGCAAATATTATTAAAATTTATAACTAAACTAGCTACTAGCATTTCGTGGTTTCACTCGCATGGTGATAGAATATAAAATATATCTTCATGAATTGTAGCCTATGTGTTATTTTGCTTTGTAAGCTATAGGTATTATATTAGACTCCCAGCCACCGTAGATGCGGGCCTGTGGACGGTGAGCAATCGGTAGCTCACCGTCCGCCCGTCTATTGACGACAGGCCGTGTCGACGGCGCGTTAGGCTTCGTTCACATGGCATTGTCCTGCATGTTTTTTTGTAATCGTTTTTTTAACGTATATTCAACCGGGTGTTCATATGGTAAATTTTCATTCGTGTAAAAACGAATAGCCGATACCGCGGCCCCGGAACGTAAAGGGCAATAGAAGGAACATGGGTGGGTTTTAGTCAGTACAAATCTGACACTCTCCCCCGCTCCGCGCAGAGCGAGGGAAGTTATTTGACGATTTCCCATCCGGAAAAAAATAAGCTATAGGTTTTATTGTGTAGTTTCATCAAATGCCATTCAGTAGCTTTACATCTTCACAAACTTTCGCTTTTATGATATTAGTAGGATTGAGAGAAAGATCAAAATAATGTTTCATGGTTAAAAATAATAAGTAGGCGATATTCGTAGTAAGTATAAAACACAACTTTAAAATTCACTTTCAAAAATACACAGAAAAACAAAAGAAAAAAATAAATTAAAAGGAATCAAATTAGCGCTTAGATACATAGATGCGTCATTTAATTACTTATATTCCATTAAATTTTATAGTTTATATGTTAGTGTCATTTAAAAAGTTAGCTACAGAAAAAATCTAACTTGTCTTGTAGAAAGCTGAATTCTAACAAATCCAAGGTGTAGTGGGAGTACTAAAGGTGTATGTGAATAATCTGTATGTGTAAACAATGTATCCCATACATTGCGTAATTCTGTGTATTTGTGCTGAATAAATAAATCATGTTTGAAGCTACATGTGTGTTTCTTTCATCTCTCCGAACTCACAACCTTACAGGTGTGGAGGTGCTAACTTGTCAAAGGTAGGGAGAGGGTAGCTAGCTATAGCAATTTATTATCAGTATCCTGGTAATGCGTTTCACGTGAGATTATTACCGACCCCACTCAAGTTAAGCTGCGGGAAGAAGATGGTAAAAAATAAACTGAAACATCGTCAACTTAACATTACATTAACATTACTTAACATTTTGTCTATACATTATCACCATTACCAGAATTTGCGCGCCTGCTGGCAACGTCGCACGTTGTCATGCAACGTTGCCGAACTTGTTAAGCGCCAGGTGTAGCGCGTCAAATGTGCCTACTGGATACATGGCTTTAGACAGCATTGAGACACAGTTTGAGTATCAGAATAGGTATCTATATGACGAGAACTCTCTCAGCTCTCTAATATGCTTACATTAGCGCTTCCTTTCTTTGATTCTATTTCTGGGTCGGGCAAACGGTTTGTATTGTATGGCATTTTAATGTCAAAGTGTAATTCTTTATTGCGAACTAAGTGTATAGAATTTTGATGTTAACAATGGTAAGGTTTTTGTTTTAATGGCAATAAGCTTAAGCCATAATATAATAAATGAATAACACATTAGGACTTTAAAAAACGCAAGCTTATTAAGTATTAAAATAACTACTAAAATGTGTGTATTTCATAGCCTTATCGATATGTTATGTAATGAATGCTATTGCGGTACTCATCCTTGTAAATAAATAAACGTAATATAAGTTTTGTTGTATTAATAACTAACATATTTTCAGTTTAATATATCCACACAAATTTTGTTTCACATCCAACCCACCAAATGAGCAAATAATCTACTGCAGAAGAAAAACAGAAGGGAAGATCACACCAGTTAGTGAAATGAGTAGTAGAAGGAAAAAGGCCATCAGAGAACAAAACCGCACAAAAAGCCGTCTTTTTCGTCAAAGAAAGAAAGAGCGATAGAACCTTGCTCAAGTCTCGAGTACTTCGAATCTCCAAATTTAGTTGAAGACCCACTGTGTTTACCTGAATCACCAATTCCTTAACTAGTGCCAGCATAATCACAAAAATCTCGAAAAAAACTGCATTATTTCAATATTAACTGTGATAACCATGGAAATAAACAATATTGAAAAGCGCTCTCTCTCTCTCGAATCTGCTCGCAGTTACGATAGTATTTAAGAATTATATTTTTGTTGTAAATGTTAAAGTATTAATTACTGCGACCAAAGCTATTTCAATTATTGCAGTTAACAACCTCAGTTACTAAGAAGCAATTATTAGCTGTTATAGGTTTTCACAATTTTGAACTAAAATAACACCGTCAGCTAGCATCATCCCGCCATCCTGCGATCATGATGCTTGCAACGGCAACGGAAACAAGGAATTTAAAACCATATTTTGCTTGTAGAAAATACTTCTATAACTTTTGTAGCGTCTTTTGTAATTTTCGTGGAAACTGAAATTTCAAAATAAAATATCTATATTTATGCACCGATTTATATACAACAAAACTTACGTATTATTTTTAAACCGTCTTCTCTATACTTTTTAAAGAACTACTCCTAACTAATCCGAGATGTAGTGGTTCTACTACAGGTGTATGTGAGTAATCTGTATATGTAAACAATATCATCCCTTAAATTGATTGATTCTATGTATGCCACATTGATCTGAGTAATAAATCATGTTTAAGCTACACGCGCGTTTCTTTCATCTCTTCAAACTCATTACCTAACAGAGGTGCTAACTTGTGGCAAAAGTATCATGATTTCTGAAACGCGGTATAAACCTGAAGACGGACCTGTCTTCAGGGTTAAACCGCGCTTCTTAAAGTCGGTCCATGAAAGGGTGATCATACATTAGATACCGAGTTTCCTGCGTGCCCCGGAAACTAAGTAAAGCGGTTAGTCCCAGCAGTCGTAAGTAGATCTTTGACAGCCGCTACAGGGTGTCGCATTGTCCAGTACTACTTGGGTTGTTGAGGTGAGGTAGGCGCTCACAGCTCTTCACTTCATTAAAAATACTGGTATTAAGCTGAGCCTAACATAGTTGTGAAAAGGCTACGCAGACGATGATAATGTTCTCTACTCAACTCTACTCCACTAGACTGACCTCCACACTTTCAGTCTACTGACAGTTGCGATCAACGGCTTAACAGGGCTCAATATTCTTATTGAGACGGCTGGAGGTTGTGAGTTTTACAGTTACCTACACCGTATAGATTTTAAACCTGACTCTACAAAACACTAACTATTAATAATTTGAATTTTATAATGAACTAGCTTTTGCCCGCGGCTTCGCTCGCGTTAAATTCGGGGTAACACAGTTCCCCTTTCCTGATTTGCGGGTACCTGCTACCTGTAGTTTCTGGCCTTGCGCCTTATTAATTGTAATAGCAATTTTCCCTTTTCTTACCTCTTTCCCCCTCATTTCCTACTTTAAAAAAATAAAATTAGCCTATGTCCGTCTCCAGGGTCCCAGCTATCTCTGTACCAAAATTCATCAAAATCAGTGTAGCCATTAAGGCGTGAAGACGTAACAAACAAACAGATTCACTTTCGCTTTTATGATATTAGTAAGGTATTGTTGTAGTAGATGTTGATGTATTCTTTGAATAAATAAATACCGCAAGGCGTAATTGAAAGAGTTCCGATTTTCGCCAGTTTAAGAAATAGTGTACTATATTTCATTCAAATAATTATTTAGAGACGATCTTGGCAATCAATTAAATTACTCTAACGAATATACTTTATTCTCATAAAATATTTTTAATCATTTACCTAGGTATGCAGGATGCTGTATTCTCTCGAAGCCAGAGAGGAAATGTAGCACTACTCCTGGATGGATACCAATTTTCCCGCCAAATTGTCAATGGGCCGAAGACGCGGTGGTTCTGCTCGACTCATCACTCTAAAGGCTGCAAAGCTGTCGTCTTTACACTGGAGAATTCGATCATCAAAGTCAAAAATAAGCATAACCATTAATTACGTCACGAATGAAAGAACCATTAAAAATGTCTTTACAAACCCCACTTGTTATTGTATAACCATTTGCTAACTATGTTGGGTTCGGCATGTGACTGTAATTTCGTGTTTTGTTTGTTCATTTGAAAGAATACGAACTATTCTTTTTTCTGGGCTAATGGTATATTTCCACTTCACTCCGTACTTCACTCATTCACTGTTATTCGGGAGTAATAGAAGATGAAGACTCAAACCCAGAACCAATCCCCTCTATTATGCAGAACGCAGGGAAATCACCTGGAGATGATAGAATTACCAATGAGCTACTCAAAATTACAATGGAGGAGATAATACAACCCTTTACATATTTATGTAACGAAATTTTAAACACAGAACAGATTCCAGCCCAATGGACATCGTCAACAATAATACTTCTGCATAAAAAAGGAGATAAAAATGATATTAACAATTATAGGCCCATTAGCTTGATGCCGAATTTCTACAAAGTGTTCAGCAAAATTATACTACACCGACTGACTAAAACCCTTGACAGTAATCAGCCACAAGAACAGGCAGGATTCCGTTCAGATTTCTCAACACTCGACCACATACATACTGTCAAACAAATTATTGAAAAGTGCAATGAATATGACCGTCCATACTACTTATCCTTCGTTGACTACAATAAAGCCTTTGACTCTTTGAAGCACAATTACATTTGGGATTCACTAAAAGACCAAGGAGTGGAAAGTAAATACATAAGGATTATCAAACAAATATATGTCAACAGCACAGCGAAGGTACAACTTGAAAAGATCGGTGATCAATTCAAAATACAGAAGGGTGTTAGACAGGGAGATCCACTGTCTCCAAAGATATTTAATGCAGTTTTGGAGAACATCTTTAGGCAACTAGACTGGAACACCTTTGGCATAAATATAAACGGGGAAAAATTACACCATCTAAGATTCGCAGACGATCTCATTTTGTTCGCAGAAGATCCTAACACCTTACGAATAATGCTGCAACAACTGACATTGGAAAGTATAAAGGCAGGTCTGTCAATGAATACGGCAAAAACAAAATTGATGACAAATAGGACCGAAGTTAAAATTTATGTGGGCGACGACGAAATTGAATACGTAACAGAATACGTGTACCTGGGCCAAGTTATATCTGTTAAAGACTTATCAACAAAAGAAGTAGAAAGACGCGTGAACAATACCTGGCAAAGATACTGGTCCCTAAAGGAAGTCATGAAAAACAAAGCAGTACCCATTTCGGAAAAGAAAACAGTTTTTAACACCTGCATACTGCCATGCCTTACATATGGCTGCCAGACCTGGCCGCTAACTCAGAAGATCGAACACAAACTGGGCGTATGTCAAAGAGGAATGGAAAGGAGTATGATGGGTCTAAGGCTGAAAGACAAAAGGAAAGCAACAACAATAAGAAAAATGACCAAAGTAGCAGATGTAAAAGTAAAAACGCGTATCCTGAAATGGAAATGGACAGGTCACATGATGAGAACAACAACAGGAAAGTGGTCCAAAAAAGTTACTGAATGGTACCCAAGGGATGGGAAAAGACGTAGAGGAAGGCAGACGAAAAGGTGGGAAGATGACTTGCCCAAGGGTTGGAGGCGAACAACGCAGGATCGGCATAAGTGGAGGGAACTTGAGGAGGCCTATGTCGCAAGATAGCCTGACCTGGTAGCTGATAAGAAAAACATTTTTTATTTATATTTTTCTAATTTTTAAGTGTAGATACATATTTTATAGTTTTTTTTTTATAGTTAAATACTAGTTATAGTTTAGAATTTAAATATATGTTACACAAGAACAAAAATTGTAGCTAATAGTGTATTTATTTTAAGGTCAGAGAAAATAAAGGCTATTTTTATTTATTTATTTAATGGTATATTTAAGGGCCTGTATTTACATATTCCCAAAAAGGGTCTCATACATCATCATCTCATATCTCATCTTGCTGCGTCACAATGTGTACATTTAAAAGTAGTGATTAAATTGTTTTAAGCTTTCACGGTTTTTATTTATACTGAAACTATTACTTGCCTATAATCACAGAAAAACACGAAAGATATCTCGAAAGTGAAGGTGAACAATAGCGTGAAACATGTACTTTGAAAAAAAAATGCAAAATAAATGACGTTTAAAAATCAGCGATTTATAATTCTGATGATATTTCATGTACCATTTGATAGAAATAACTCTTCACATATCAGACGTTAGATTAACGAGCTTGCATAGTACTCAGATGAATTTTAATATAACTTTATTAAATAATGTTAACTACTTTAAAAAAAAACGTTATTTCTTTCAGGTGCAGTGTACGCGACATCTAAAAGAGGGGCCCGTGTAATCATTCTAGAAGGATACTCATTCTACCACCATCGTACCACAGGACTGAAAACTCGATGGTTCTGTGCCACCCATCATAGCAAGGGCTGTAAAGCTAGTATCTTTACTGTTTGCGATGAAATCATTAAAGCAAATAATTTACATTATCACGCGGCAATAGACGTGTGATAATGTATATTAAGTACTTGTACATTTTACAAGGTGGTTTGAAATTGTGTAATCCTTACTAATATTATAAAAGCGAAAGTGAGTTTGTTTGTTACGTCTTCACGCCTAAATGGCTAAACCGATTTTGATGAATTTTGGTACAGAGATAGTTGGGACCCCGGAGACGGACATAGGCTATTTTTTTGTAAAAAAAGATTGAGTTATGAGGGAGAAAAAGGGAAGAAAAGGGTAAACTTAGCATTTCTATTACAATAAATACGGCGCAAGGGCAAAAACTAGAGGTAGCAGGTACATGTAAATCAGGTAAGGGCAACTGTGTTACCCCGAATTTAACGCGAGCGAAGCTGCGGGCAAAAACTAGTACTTGATAATCTGCCTAGTTTATTTCCCAATTATGCTCGGGTCGGTTTCGAATGTAGCAGGATGCAATTCCATACTTCTACTACATTCTTCTTCTTCTTCTATTGGCACCCACGGCCTTCTGAATTGGCATAACTTTCCATCGAGAACAATCTCTTAGGCTTGCTGGTTCTCTCACGATGTTTCCATTCACTGAAATTACGGCTAGTCACGCTTTACCTCAATATTCTTAATCGGGTTTCTGAGTTTTGGAGTTTTCCAATTAGACCATGTAAGAATTTAACCCTTCTTAGTGTTACAGATATTAATTGTGGCTCACTGCGATTATTTTTACATTTTTGTTTGATTCGTTATAAAAGTGTTGAAATTGGGAAATTAAAAACTTCAGTTTAGCAAAATAATTGTTCAATTTAACGTAATTTTGTATAATTATGTATGAAATTCGAACTCTGAAAAAGATGTTTCAAAAGTCAGTTATTTAAAGTAAGTATATAAAATTACATAAATGCTGTGTTGTTTTTAATTATATTTATCTCTTATTTTTTTTTTAACTACAATCTCTTAGGTAAAACAAACTATGTCTTACAGAAGCTGTGTTCACTTTATCTCGAAAAGGGAACCGTGTCATATTACTCGCTGGGTACCGATACTCTCGCCATCGCGACCATGGACACAAGACTCGTTGGCAGTGCTCCTCACATCATAGAAAAGGCTGCAGTGCAGTCATATTTACTGTTGACACTAAAATTGTTAGCATCAATAATAATCATAACCATACCTAATATTGAAATAGTTTTTAGTAAAACTATTTCAATATTAGAACTAGTGTTATTAGTGTTATTTTTAGAACTAGTGTTCTAACAGGCTATTGTTTAGTTAGAATAGGAAGTTTTGTGAACACTGTTACAATTCAATATAGATTACGGAAATCAATTTGGTGTTTTTAATGTACATCCCTATGCGAAGCACTCTATGCTTGGTGGTGCAGTATGACGATTGAATGCCATCATGATAACAGTGCACGAAAGAGACGGAATTTAACATTACCAATAGCGTCATCCCTTTTTCAGGCTGGAACCGTGATGACGTACGTTTATTATAATACGACCAAACATGTGTTATCCACCATCCCGTACCAGTGTGAGTTATAGTCCAATCCTTCTCGCAGAGAGGAGGATCCCAGCAGTTATTACAGCGCTAGCCTTGTATCTTTATTCATTTATCATTTAAGTGTATTTCTCCTATGTTTCAGAGGTAGTGTTCTCGTGGACTAAACGAGGAGCTCGTGTTATAACTTTGGGAGGATACAAATTCTATCGTCAGAGGGACTATGGTGTTAAAACTCGTTGGTATTGCGCCACAAACCACTGCAAAGGGTGCCGAGTAGCAATACTCTCCATCAGTGGTACCAATGAGATCATCAAAATAAATAATCAACACAACCATTAGTAGCTAAGGAATTCTCTCTAAAGGTTGCCTGTTTCCCAGGCCTACCTTTGAAATGTAGATTTACCTTATTTAACTCTACCAGAATTAGCAGTAATTGAGATTGTACGATGTTAACAGCTAGGGAATTAATGTAATGTTTGTTTTTAATTGGAAAATATAAAAACAATTGAAATGCACTTTATTAAATTATGTACTTCTTTTTCTCTTTTTTTCTGTTCCTGCCTATTGAATAGTATTTAGAAACAAATCTCACTCGTGCTCTTGAGAAAGAAGAATGATATCCCGTAGCGGCCATAAATAACCACCGTCTGTAATAATTAAAGAGCGATGACATCTCGATGGTCATGTCCTACTTATCACAACAAGGGGTGTAGAGCGAACATACATACATATCAGAACATAGAAATCTTAAAGATATATGATAATCATAACCAAACAAACAACGGTGTAGAACTGTCGTTAGTTATAAAACTTGTTGAATTTTGGTTTGAAAAGGAAGTGTAGTGTAGTATACCTAGACGTAAATACGATTTTAGATAAAAATTATGTAAAACTCAATTTATAAGATATTAGCTTTTGCCCGCGGTTCACAGCACAAGTCCCCTTTCCTGATTTGCAGCTACCTGTAGTTTTTGCCCTTGCGCCTTATTTATTTTAATAACAAAGCTAAGATTTCCCTTTTCTTCCCTCTTTCTCCCTCGATTCTCACAAAAAATAGCCTATGTCCGTCTCCAGGGTATCAACTATCTCTGTACCAAAATTCATCAAAAAGATTCTATTCAGAGTCTGGAAAGAAAACTTCAACAAATTGTAAAATATCGTCTTCCTAGGGGGCTTCAAGTTCACGAAACACACAGTGCAGGACCTGAAGACCAGGTGGCGCTGCAGTCGCCACTATTCACAAAACTGCCCCCCGCTACGGTGTACACTTGATGTGTATGTGTACGATAAAGTGTATCGGTATAAAGATAGACACACACGTTCTGATGGAGGCGTAGAGTTTAAGAAGAAGTTCATGTTGCATCTGTGTTATCATTCCGTCCTCGCCGACGAGGCCATCAGTCCATAAATAATATCACTCAGATCCAGCCTGTCCCTTGCTATCCCTCAGCGACGCCCTAAGCCGAGGCTCGTACCCACAGGGGGTGCCCTTAGCGTGTAGTCGCTTAGTTTGTAAGTTTTCACCCTGGCTGGAGGTCTTAATTTTTAAGGCATCCACAGGATTCGCCCGGTTAAGCAGACGACAACCTCCTTGGTTGAAATGCGAGATGCCATTCATAAAAAAAAAAATACACTTGATGTGTATGTGTACGATAAAGTGTATCGGTATAAAGATAGACACACACGTTCTAATGGAGGCGTAGTGTTTAAGAAGTAGTTCATGTTGCATCTGCGTTACCTGCACTCTTGTGCAGTGCACGATACTCAATTTTATTCAGTGATGATTTGGCTGATGTCTAGGGTGAACTAAGTAAACTTAAGTACCTACTACCTAGTACAGTAGCGTTGCATTCAAAAAGTAAAATATATAAAGATCCCCGTAAGATTGTTCTATGCCTAACCATAGCAATAAAAACAACAATATACTATTAAGAATATGATAAATAGCAAAAAAAAAATGAAAAATTTGTAACCATAGCTTTAGAATTTTCTTCGTTTTGGCTTTTTCCGACCTTTGAGTGACAAGCTTATGATACATAGTTATTGTTAATCTTTTACAGACTTTACATTAATGTTCTTTTTTATCAAAGTGCAATACATTGATAAACACACAGCACATCAGTTATGTTTTTAATTGTAACACTTTATACATCCGAATATAATATTAAAGGAATTTATTATTGAAGGGGTCTTTAAAGGCAATGGAACCATGGTTTTGTAACAAAGTTAAAAAGGTACTGTAAAAAAATACTGATTTTAACAGAAGATTTCGTGGTAAAAAAAAACTTGATTCCTTTATATTTCAGTAAGCTTATTAATTTCTGTTGGAAAAAGGTTATCTTTCTAGAAAAACATCAGTACAAGACAAGACTATTTGTTAATAAAGGTCTCTGCACACAGCCGGCGTGGCGTGGCGGGGCGCGGCAGCGGCGTGGCGGGGCGGCGACGCTGCGCTGGCGCGGCGGCATCGTTCACACTGCGGGCGCGATCACGTCCCGTCCCGCCGCGCCCATTCACGCCGACCGTATACCGTTTTTATACGGCCTATGGCCCAAATCGTACAAACATACGTGAGCACGATCACATTCGACAAATTTTTCGACATCCATTTTTGTAAAACGATACCAAATCACATTCACGCTCCGTACCGTCCGACGCGACGTGCTCACGCCCCGCCGGCAGTGTGACTACTACATACGTAAACCAAACAACACAAAGCGTCGGCGTCCTGAGGGCGCTGCGCTCGCGTCCCGCCGCGCCCGTCCCCGCCGCTTCTGACTTGTATTCCCGCTCGGCGCGGCGGCGGCGTGGCGCGACGGTTACCGTCGCGTCGAGCGGGACGGCTCTGTGTGGCGTCGTCCGTAATATCTAGTACATTACAACTGCTCAGTGTCGCGTCGCCGTCCCGTCCCGCCACGCCGCGCCCGCTAAGTGCAGAGACCTTAAATAAGAGCCAATTGTTAGTGAATTAAAAAACAGGTTTTTCTTTTTCAGGTATTTTAACGAGATCTGTCTCGTTAAAATACCGTGAGTGAGATTCAAACCGGTTCTGAAATATCGATATTTCAGAACCGGTTTGAATCTCACTCACTCATTAAGCACGTTTAGCAATTTTAAAACATTTTTCTTTCTATGTCAATTGTTTGAAGATGGCAAAGGCAGAATGGTGTTGAAAACATAATTAGCCCTGGCTGGGCCAGGCTGTAAACTTCTTCGATGTTTATTTTTTACTTTAAAGAGAAAGCATTAGGTTAAACGGTTTCTAATTTCTATTCTTTGTTTCACACATTTTTGATTCATGGCAATTATTGTTTAACTAGTATACTACTATTACTGTCATCAAAATATATTTCTTATTTCACTATTTACTGTGTGTAGTATGCCTTATAATAAAGTCCCGTTAAACTTAGTATTTTATTTCTTAGTATTATTAAGAATATAAGACTATGTATTAGTTACAATTACCACTATCTTTTGGTATTTTCTAGACGCCCAGTTCATCACAACGACGCGCGGGGCTCAGACAATTATTGTAAGGGGGTACAAGTTTCTTCGCCAGAGAACAATAGGCCGCAAAGTGCGGTGGTACTGCGGAACCCATGGGACTAGAAGAGGATGCAGAGCCTTCATGTACACCAACCTTGGAACTAATCAGATTATCAGCTGTTTTAACGAGCATTCCCATCCAACTCCGGTTATTTTGAATTTGTAGATTTTTTTATTATAATACCTTATTAGTTTAAAATTCAAGTAGTATTTCGATATTTCTGTTAATATCAAAATACATTTTCAATTAAATTAAATCCATAAAAAGTTCCACAATTCAGATTCATTGGATTCCATGCATTAATTATATAAGATATTAATTTAGTCTAGTTTCACATTCATGAGTTTTGCAATAAGTAATTAATTTAATGATTAATAAGAATAGCTCTAACATAGTTTTAGTCTTCGATATCAGTACCTAATATTGGTAACATTACACCTTATTAGAAGCACGCAAACACCGTTAGCTTGTGCAGACGTGCGTACACGACACGCATTTATTGCGTCTTTAAGTATTTAGTTTACTATTTTAAATGAAACTAAGGAATTTACATACCTACTTATGTAAATTGAGCAAAATTTTAATGGTAATGAAAAATTCTTAAATGGTAAGTGTATGCAGCTATGAGCAACATTATTGTTATTAAATAAAAGTTATTTTTGTATACCTAAATTACTAAAATATAAGAACCCTTCCATGGAGAACCCTTCCCTTCCACTATTACTACCGAGGGAACCATCTTCCTGATACATAATCCTCCGGTTACATAATCTGTATACTGTTGTGATGTACATATACTGTTCTGATGAGCGAAACTTAATTAATACTCCTCTCAGTGAGTGACAACGCTGGTATATAGTGGTGATGAACAAACTTGCACTGCTCTCGCGCAATGAGTGCGTTTTTGTTTGTGTGCCATTGAATGAAAAAGAAGGTTACAGATTTGTGTAAATATAAATAAAAAAATATACCTACTTTAAGTTTTGCAATTAGCTTAAATTGAATTGTCGACAAACCAATAGAGAATAAAACTATATTGAAAACTTTGTGCAGTTTTTATATCCCTTTTTGTCCGCTACTTCGTCTGCGTAGTGGTCTATAACTATTCCGTAGTAATATTATTCTAACCGATAATTATACAAAAATAAATCATAAATTAAAAATGTTCATTTTTCAGTGGATCACCCGTTTTCTATAAATCAGAAATGGGCGCGAAAATAATGCAGATTCGCGGCTACAGATACACAAGACATTCTGTCTGCTCATCTCGAGTGAGATGGTTGTGTGCGGACAGTAGGTCACGGGACTGCCACGCCATCGTGGTCACTATAGGACACACAATGGTGGACAAGCAGAACAAGCACACACATCCTCCTAGCTAAATAGTTCCTGTGAAAAACCTGTATTTAAAGCTTTGTAAACTTACTCACGAGTCACGAGTACAACAGCCGATTGAAGCGACGACTTCCGGGAATTCTTTTGAACACACATACTGAATATTTCGTTTATTTGTACAGCCCCAAGGGTGGACCCTATGAACAACAAGAATAAAACAATTTAATATTATGTAACGGTCATGAGGACCTGTAGAGGCAGGTAACTATTACAATCTAAATAAGTTCACAACAAACCTTTAACAGGGTAGATATTATTTTAGGTATACAGCAATATTTTAAAACACTCGAATTAAAGGAAGCACATAATACAACAACACATAACTAAGTTTATTTTAAAAATGAAGCAGCTTTTAAAAATAAAATATTTCAGAACAGGTGTAGCTGCTAGCCGAGATTAAATAATTGTAGGTACCTACAAACTAACCAAAAAAAGTTGAAGATGACGCAAACGACAGAACGAAATTCGAAATATGAATATTCAAATATTTAAAAACTCGATATTGATTCAGAAAGAAAGAAAGAGGTTGAGGCAATAGAGGAGGTGGACTATCCACTCTGTTACAAGTTCAATATTTGAACAATTGTTAAAGATCTCACCTTAATGTTAATTTGTGCAATAAATTTTATTGTAAAAGCTAATGACGTCAGTTCATATAATCAATATGTTGCTCATTTTTATTTTTCATTGAATTGCTGGATTCTTGGGTATAAGTACCTAGGTAACAAAGTATTTTTGTTTGTCAGTGCGGATTTGTCATGTGTCCACCTGGTGGGGAGCCATCCCTCCAGACTGCCCTTCCCAGTACACGGACGCCACTCAAAAATCTTTAACCGCCATCGGCCATCGGTTCTGCGGGCTATTATAGGCTATGCCTATTGCCACTTCAGCTTTGCTATTCGGTGAGCTAAGCTTGAAATTTATGTGCTCTTAAGGATTTCCTAAGTTTTTATGTTTCTTTGGCCTAATTATATGTAATTATACTTAATATAATATTTTTTGTAAGTAATATAAAGTATTTTAACAAGAAATATTCCATTTTTTTTAAAACCTACCTTTATAGGTAAAGGTAGGTTTTTAAAAAAAAATAATATTGATGTAATATCGACGTTGAGATTTAGGGGTGATTTACGATTCTCTAATTTTTTACAATCTTATTCCTCATTTAATAACTCAAGTGTGGAGTGTCAGACTTGTAGGTACTGAATAAACCCACCCATATTCCTTCTATTGCCTTTTATGTTCCGGGGCCGCGGTATCTCCTGCGGTTAACCCGCAACTCGCAACCTGTTTTTTTGACGTGATAACGTCTTTAAAATCGTTTTAGTCGGGTGACATGTTCAGAAACTTGTGTCACACCAAAACCTCACAAGCGACATTTCATAAAGATGGTAGCGCCATCTGTTACTTGGCTCGAAAAAAAAACTTTAAATTAGTACTTAATTTCATTTTAGATGTCACTACTGGTGATAACTTATATCACCAATAAGACGTTATCACGTAAACATCTCGATCGTAAACCTACTTTTTTAATTATAGTAACCACTCACGAACCTTGACGGCACGTTTAGCTCAATGGCTGAGCCAGTGACTGCTGTGTTGCTTGTCCTGGGTTTTATCCCTATACATGGCCCATAGGTAGTTGTTCTGGAACTGCCTGTTTGTGTACATAAGTGAGTTTAAATGTTTGTAATTTCCTATAACGGGACAGTGAAAAAAAAGCTCTATTTAACTGTGATTGCAACAAAATATTAGAGCTAAGTTAAAAAAAAAGAACTTATGCAACCCTCGTGGACGGAAAGCAAGTGAACGGCACTTATTAACAAAGCGAAAACAAGTGATTCGGTAAACCCGGTTCTTTACAAAAAGTAGCTAGTATTGAAACTTATTAATCGGGGAATGTCTAGGTATAAAATAACACACACATAGGTATTATTGTTTTGGCATTTTAATTTTTTTGTGAAGTGCGTCTGGCAAAGTGACCGCACTATATTCTTCGCGAGAAAGAGAGTGTTAAATGTAAAAGTGATAAAAATGATAATATCATTATGCAATTTTTACCTATGGAACGCATCCCACTTACCAACTGACGTTTGTGAACGCATCTGATGTTATCTTTGAAAACGTCACTTTTGTTCGTTTAGTGTTGTCAGATTGATATTTATTTTAAAAAAATTGGAAAACAAGAAATGTAGGGGCTTCAAATCCTTAGAAATAAGACACATAATTATTGCGAATAAAATTAAAATTTGAATGTGTTGAATAAAGACTGAAACATTTGAAACCTATCATGTGGTATTCAACGTTTAGTGGAGGTTTAACGTTTATAATAATTACACATTTATAATAAAAATGCCTTTTGCATCTTGGCAAACGTCTGTTCATTTACCGTTTGTTAATAATTCATTGAAATAAAGTTTTGTTGAAATAAAAAAAAACTTAATTTTAAAAGGAAAAAAAATGTGGGAAAACCATCTAGCAACCCTTGTTAACGGTTTGCCGTTTGTTGAATTGACATTTTTGTCATTTGAAACAATAATATAATTGTTATTCTATGAAAATTATTAAAAAATTGTTAAAGTAAACTGATTAATAATTTGCAAAACTTGTAAAGTGTAGCCTTAGAGGGAAATAAAAAATAAATATCACGTAAGGGCAAAACTACTATGATAAAGCGAAGATATTCAAAAGTTGTAAAAACAAACAAAGATAGTAAATTTAAAGGCAAGTAGAGCCTACGTAACTATCATAAGCGTGAGTGTTGTTAGTTAATAATCGAGTCGTTACATCATATAACTAACGCGTTTTGTTTTGCAGGCCATCTCACGAAGTTGGAACGCTGCGCTGGGCAACGTGATCAGCTGCGAAGCCAGTTTTTTAAACTCCTTGACAAACTCCGCCGCCGCCCCTAAGATGACCCACTGACCGGATATTGAAGAACCTTCCAGACCTGATTGCACTCCAGACCGCAGATTTATCGTCCTTGTTTATCGTTGTGCCTGGTCAGTTAACCTATCAAGCTCGCTGATTGTTTTCTGAAGTATGTAAACAGAGTATGCTGAAAATTGCCTTCCTGAACATCTGAAACTTGCCGTAAAAAAGTGATACCAATCTGGGGCAGGTATTAAACATGGAATCTCTGCTTGTATTCACTTATTTGAAAGATGATCATTTCCTTGAGGCTTTTTGTGCCAAAATAATTTCATTAGACATTGTGAATATTTAATGTTCTGTGATAATGAGATCAGTTATGTGAGATAGTGAGCCTATAGACTATAGTCACATTATTAAGAAGAAGCGCTAGAACCTTATGTGTTGATATTATGCACAGATAACACAATTGTGGAAACTGAGTAATTACATATTTAAACTTGAAGATAATAATTGTCTGTTTCATACATCAATCTGTTAATAATAAAGAACAAGAAACTTCTTCCCAGCTACAACTTACACTAGGAAGTGATGAAGGGAGAGCATTTTGCGGGACGGTCTTAAGTGATGATGATCAAAAAGTCCTGATCATCAGCCTATTTGAATAAATGAAATTTGATTTTAAAAGAATATTCAATTGTATCATTTATATTTTATTTACTTTTGTGTGATTGTGACAATTAAAAAACAAAACATCACAACTGTAATCCCCAAAGGCTTAGGCAGAGGTGTATCCTATAGTACAAACACTTTCGCCAGTATTTTAAATAAATGCTTGTTATTTAATCATTGTTTATTTTTTGCTCCCATAACTAAATTGTTTTCAATACAGTAACAGTTATGTACCCATACTAAATAACTAACTCTTTTTACATGTTGCAGGCTGATACTCTTATTGTGGCTTATTTTGATTATCATATCTAACAAGTTTGTGAGACAAGGGCAGGGAAATTATGATGATCTTAAACTGTGTTTGATTATAGTAAAGTAAATAATTCTGAGCTGTAATGTAAGTCATGGTTTTTATAGCCACTTGGCAGTGCAGTAAAGTGCAAGGTGGTGAGTAAAGAAAATGTGGTCATATGAGATCATTAGAGAGCAGTTTGTCAACAGCTGCTATGAATGATATCATAGTAAGGTATATGATAATATAGGTAGGTAAAGCATAGTGGAGAAGCTCTCACACTCTTGGTTATGTTGAGAGGCACCAATTACAACTATGAGCAATACAATATAAACTTTTTTGTTTACATTTAAGTTGTTTTGTTTTATTTGTGGTAAGTGCCAAATTATTTTTTCAGCAAGATTTGATTAATTGGTGTTTTTTTAGCAATCTTAGTACAATTCCTCAGTTTGAATGACATATATATGAATATATGACTATAATGTCTGTATGTCAATACATAGGTATATATGAATTGACATACACACATTAAAAATTTAAATTGCAATGTTGTGCTTTATTATTTATGAGCCCAGCAGTTTCACCCGCTGCTCAGTTCTAAAGTATTGTAGCGTGATGTTATATAACCTATGACACTCACAAAAAACGTGGCTTTCTATTGGTACTTTCTGGTGGTTATAATTTTAATTTAGAAATACTTGTTAATTACCTACTTCTTTGATCTCAATTTCCATTTCTCAATTTAATGAATCATTATTTAATCTTTCTTTCAACCATAGAACCAGTAAGAAATTACGTAGGTAACTTAGAAAAAATAAATAATCAACGGGCGTGCGTTTTATTTGCCATATGTGTACGATGCGCAAAGCGATCCCCACCCTTCCGCCGAGCGCTCAAGATCCGTGCCGGTAACTATAAGAATTTTCTAAATCAGTTCAGTAGTTCTAGAGGTTACCCCCTACAACCTCACAAACTTCATCTCTTTATAATATTAGTACTTATAGATTTATGCTAAATCTTACAATTATGGTTTAGCTTCAATGAGATCACGCTTGTAATCCCATAAATCAAATCAAAATCATTTATTTCAAATAGACCATTACAGGCACTTTTGAATGTCATGAAAACAAAAAATAACTTGTGAAAGTACTGTAGTTGCCCATTCCAAAGCGTAGATCTCTATGGAGAAGAATGGGCAAGAAACTCCATGGACTCTCATAAGGCCATATTTCGCCAGTTATATTTTGAACTGTCATGTAAAAGGGGGCCAGCCTGTTGCCACCAACAGCGTAAAAATCCAGATGCAACTGCTACTGAGAAATTATTATTCTTTATTGCACACAAAACAAATATACACACAAATTACAATGAATAGCTTATGTACAACGGCGAGCTTAACCCAAAATTGGGTTTACTTACAGCAAACCTTTCTTATTGTTTAAAATATTTGCAAAAAAGGATACGTAGGTACATACTGTGCATAGAAGAACATTGAAAGGTTTAAAATAACTTACAAAAACTGATCTGTTGTTAGTTCACTTACAATCTATATCTATCTATATCTATATCTATACTTTCTATACTTATAATAAATCTGTAGAGAGGTCAATTCTGTACATGAAATATATTTCCAAAATAACTATCAGGGGGTGATTAGTGATCGATACTGATGCCAAAAATGCAATCAGTAAAATTTTTGTCTGTCTGTCTGTCTGTCTGTCTGTCTGGATGTCTGTATGTTCGTTATAGAAACAAAAACTACTCGACGGATTTTAACGAAACTTAGTACAATTATTCTTCATACTCCTGGGCAGGTTATAGTATACTTTTCATCACGCTACGATCAATAGGAGCAGAGCAGTGAAGGAAAATGTTGGGAAAACGGGAGAAGTTGGTTAAAGCTACACAAAAATCATGTATGACGAAAATGTTTTCCTTATAATTGTATAAAAAATATCCTACGACAGCATATGTCTATCTTTTATGGTTGACTCACAATAACACATGTAACTCCCGATAACTTAGCAGTTCGAAGCTTTCTGATTATATTTGTCTACTCTTACGTTTATAACACTCCCACTCATCTCTAATTAAAAACAGTTAACATTATTAACTATTCAATAAAAAAAGAATCATATAAATCGGTATAGAAACACCAAATTTATACATGAAATACGCTAATAAGCCATCGCGCGTGAATACTGAATCATGCTATAAGGATTATTTTTGTGTAACGGTCGCCGCGGCTATCGTAATATTTGGCTGTTGATGCGAATAGACGTTCAGAGTGTTCCACCTTATTGACAGACAATGCTTTCAGCCCGACTTTTAGTCTTTAAATAATTTCTTTTTAGATTTCTTTTGTTGTTATTTTATAAAATAGGTATTAGTTATTTTGGTAGTGTTTAAAAATCGGAACTGTATTTTTTTTTAATATTCAATTAAAACTGTAAAATTTGAAGTATTACATAATCATAAATAGGTATCATTTATAAACTAAATTAAACTAAAATTATTAAACTAAACTAAATTTATAAATAAATTAAAAAATAGCGTCAAAAAATTCGTCCTCAACGCTGTCAGTTGGCAATGTCCCAAAGAGACTGGCCACGTTGCCACGTTGTATGGCAACGCTAAGCCTCTGGCCAAAGTAAAAGCCAGCCCTTGGGTCACGGGAAGTGTTAACCAAACGTTTCGATATTTCTTTAAAAAGGCTGTGAGCACAAGGGCCCCACGGTCCCAGAGTTTCAACCCCAAACGGCTCGAAAATATAGTTACCAATAAGGTTACTATATTTACGCCGCTTGAGGTTCTCTGCAGCCGCAGCAGCAGCGCCAGCGCAGCACGAAGAGCTAAGAAGATGGGATGGCGCAAGAGTATCGACGCACGTTGCGTCCCACACTAAAGGCCTACCTACCCAACTTCCACGGAAACAAAGTTTAAATATTCGTTCAAATTACAAATTATTCATAGTTTACATTTTATTTGGCAAACGTAGCTTATTTCGTTAGGTAACTGAATAGGCATTCAGTTACCTTCAGTTACTTTCATAAATCCTTACTAATATTATAAAAGCGACAGTGAGTTTGTTTGTTTGTAACGGCTTCACGCCTAAATGACCGAACCGATTTTGATGCATTTTGGTACAGAGATAGTTGGGACCTTGGAGACGGAAATAGGCATTTTGTTTTAAAGTGAGGAAAGGGGGAGAATGAGGAAAGAAAAGGGGAGAGAAAGATACATTTTTTTCGGGTCATCACGCAGGTTAAAGTTAGCGTTAGCCCAAAGTAACTATGCCACGCGGACGAAGTCGCGGGCGGAAGCTAGTGAATACATAAATGGATAAAAAAAGAAAAAAAAACGTCACGTTCAGCAGTTGCTCTTGCGACCGATTCGTTTTGTTGATAGCCGCGTCGTGATTCTTCTGATTTGGCTCCTTTCCGTGATTGCCTCAGGATAAGTAAAACCATTGACCGCTGCAGCTTCAAGGCTTCTTTATGTTGTTGCAACAAACGAGCTTTTACACCTTCGATTATTTTCAGGGCTTCCAGACTCGTAGTGGTCATCCTGTTCGACGACGACGACGACGATATTTTAAAAGTAAGTAGGTATAGAGTTTAGTAAAGGACCTATATTTTTAAGGTATAGGTACCTACTTCTACTTCGAATTAACTCTAATGACTTCATAACTTTTAACCCATTAGTTAAGTGTCCTTGTCTAATTTCAGCTCTTACGTTTTATAAATACTTATTCTGCAGGCACGATGGATGCTCGTTGCTACTCGTCCAAGGTTGATGCTCACCCTTGGTTTCAGTAGGTAATCTACTGCCTGTGATAAAAATATCTAGACATAACACTATGCATCCTAATTGTATGCATAGTGTTATGTCTATCAACGAAGGGTTAGGCAGAGGTGTTCCTAATAGTACACTCACAATTCGCCATTAATGTGTAAGTCGGATGTAATAGGGGGCGGCTCCTTTGGCAACAACTGGGAAGTAATCCAGAGTCTGTGGCTGCTACTGAGAAATTCCTGATGGAAAAACCTAATAACACTTTGCTTGACCTGGCTCGAACTAATACGAGTCCGCACCTCTTGCTGAGCTGTCACGCTTGCGAACACTAAACCAACAAGGCAGTCAGAGTTATAAAAGTAGGTACACAAAAAGGTGCACGATTCTCAACGAACCGACTGGGTTCCACGAGCTTGCTCGTTGAAGGCCATACCTCAGGAAGGAGTACTCATCAGGAGCCATGGTGTCGGGGTGGTGTTCCAAGAGAGGCTGCCCGGCGACTGCTGTGACTATCGACAATGAACTGCTGTGCACCAGATACTGACTTACGTGGAGACAGAACGACAATACAATGCTACGTCATAACTGGTCAATCATTTATTACATACTAGCTTTTCACCGCGGCATCGCTCGCGTTAAATTAGATTGTGACTACCTAGTAAATGGACTGTCAATCACTCGGGCCCTGTACGAGAAATCTGACGTATTTACAGTGGTGCTACAAAGATGTTTTGTCTTTTGTAGATGACTCTAAACACGTCAGATTTTCACTCGGTTGCGAGTTGACTACAACAAAAATAGGTAAAATCAGAAGGTTTGTCAGAATTATGAGGCGCGAGTTGACGAATAACAGGATCATGGATGGCCTTTAGTCAGCAGAAGTCTGACGGAAGTGTCACTTCCTGTGTGACTAAAAAAACAGTTGGAATTAAAATTATAGAAATGTTTTGATTTTAGAAACGGTGGAGTTTTACACTACGGCTCGTGGTCAGATAGGGGCACTGTTTAATGGTCAAAAATTCTACAAGAACTACAAAGGGAGTGACGGGACGGTGTCATGGATCTGTCACAACAAGCATCTTTGTAACCGTCGGATCAAAACCAGGGGACGTAATATTGTCTGCATATCCGAAAAAGGACATTCACTTGAATGTATTGAGGCGGATTTAAAAGCCTTTGAGATACTTGAGCTGTAACTTTCTCAGTTAGAGTGGGTAAGATAGCTCACTCATGTTTTAATTTTGTTTTGTTGTGTTTTTTTGGTTTCCTTAAATTGGTTTGCTCGATTTAAGATTACATGCTTTCTCGCTAGTGACATGACTTCATCACAATTTAAATGTCATCGCAATCAAGTAGTCCTCTTGACCGGATTGCTTCGTTGGTCTCACAGTCGCAATCGCAACTGCGGGGCAAGGGGTTCCGGGTTCGATTCCCGGGTAATCAATTAAATTCGTCAATCGTGAATTGAAATAAATTTCATGAGTATCATGAGATGTACTCAAAATGTTTTAAGTCTACACAATTCTTAAGGAAAAAAAAGCAATGTATTGAAAACTATATTATTAGAAATTATCTACCTAATACCTAAGAAATGAAAGATATATTTACCTTATTATAACAAGATCTGACTAGCCATTGAATGTAGCTCTAAGATAAATTAAAAATAGTTATCTAACTGCCTAGTTAAATAATTTATATGTGTTATCTGTTTGTGTGATATTTTATGTATCTGTGTTACGTTGTAGAGATTTTTTGATTAAATATGAAAACTGAAATAAATAAAATCAATAATTTATTTATCTTATTTAAGTTTTTAGAAACCTGAGTAATCATTCAGAGTAACAACTTATAAAATAATATCTACATAAATTTAAGTTCTAGGTATTCTCGAGTTCATTACTACGAAGAACCACTTCTTCAGCTTCAACTTCCTCGACTCTGAAGGTAAAGGCTCCTTAAGAACTATAAGCGGAAGTGTAAAGAAGTCTCTTGGATCTGTCAGTTAAAGGCCTGCAACCGCAGGATCAGGACGATGGGGCACCACGTCATCGTCATCGGACTCTCGCAGAACGAACATTCAGAAGAGTGTCTGGCGAGTGTATTAAGATGAGAAGCGGATTTATGTGGCGTGGTCAATAATGTGGATGTAGTTTTGTTCAAACGAATCAAATTTTGATTCTAGAGTAGATTTGAAGTGATCATGCGTACCTATTTATTAGAAATTTTGTAGCGGTTACACTATGAGTGTACCTATACCTAGTATTTTCGCTGGATTTTATTGATCGTATCTGGTCAAATCGAAATGAATTCTGTATATGCTGCAAACATGCAAGCATGCCTGTAAACCACAAAAGAATAATCAGAAATGTACCGAATACTAAACCAACATTCCGCCAGTTTTGTTTAATCATTACTTAGTTATAGTTAACACAATAATGTGAATATTTAGTATTTAGTTTAATAAAATATAATTATAAGGTGGGTTCAATACAAATACGTAGGCACAAATGTTCTAAAGCATTGGGTAACATCATCAGATCATTGTGTAGATGTGTAGTTCCATCAGATTATTGTTGACGAAAGTGTAAAATGTCCCAGATACCAGAGGTTAATAATAAAGACGTGTTTATATTCTGTTAATAAGGTACCCGTGCTGAATAAGGCCCACTTAATTTGTTTATTGTAAAAAAAAACAATTTAAGGATTTATAAAAGAAAAACACAATTTAATCAAATCTTTGGTTTATTAAGTACACGTTTTGAGGTAACTAAATGATCAAAACGTTCAAGTTATTAACAAAAACGTAATTTTAACATATATTTTTTTTAAACGACGTACTTAGACTTTATTTAACTCTTGTGACAAGAGTTAAATAAGACAAGAGTCTTGTCTATTCAATGAAGCCCTAAAATAAAGCAGTTTTTAATTCTAACTTATTCATGTAATCAGACTTATTAATTCAATCAGCTTTGTAGATTGTTTCATGAAATTAACTTTAAACATTAATGGCAACAATAAAAAACCTCGTCATCCGGTGTCAACCCCACACAAAGCTCATGGTACCAGGTCTAACACTTCCGACATTGACGCATATCAGCCATTCGATCTTCTTGGCATGCTACGCAGTACCAACTAGCACTATCTGCTATCAGTTCTTTAGTTAAAGAACTGGCGATTGCAGTATCACTAGTAGACGGGCTGGATGATGGAACAGCTGTAGAGTGAGCTGTTAAAGAACATTCTGAAGATTTTAAGAACAAGTCTTTGGTTACTCTTTGGGCTTGGTAGTTAATGGCCTTCCTTCTTTTTGACTAATAGCAAGTTTGGGAGCTTTTGGAGTTGGCGTAGGCATCAGGTATTGAAAAGGAGACTTGGTTGGTGCTGGTATGTTTTCTTTTCTTACAGAAACAAGTTGCGATAAAGGAATATGGTTGTCATCATCGCTGATAGTCTCTACAGGGATGTTTTAGCTGTCAGCTACAAGTCGTTCCATGGGCGTAGCCACACTGGGGCAAGCTGGGGCGCTTGCCCCACCCTGGGTTTGACATAAAAGGTGCCTAATTTAAAAAAAAAAAACTTATTAATCTTATAACAGTGAAGAGTGTGTGGGGCAAGGCCCCTACTATGACTGCTGTGGTGCTCCACAATGTCGGGGAAAGATGGTGGCGTTCAAAAACTACAACGAGAAAAATATAAAATAGCCCTATTTTTCCACTGCGCCAGCCACAAATTAAATTTTGTGGTTAATGATTTAAGTCAAATGGCCGCTATACATAATGCGATCGGCACAATAAAAGAAATAATAACATTCTTCCGAAAATCGGCTCAACGCCGTAAGCTCGTGCCAAACATCAGCTCTGCGAAACGCGTTGTTTGCAAAAATATAAGTGCATTGGGATTTTTAAAGAAAATTATATTCAAATGATCACGGCTCTTATGACGCTTTCGCAAGAAAGCAACAGTGCAACAAGGAAGGCGGTTTATCAGCTAAACTGCGCTGCTATCAATTCCGAATTTATTGTATCTGTTTGCCTCATTGCGAAATATTCGGCACTGCTTCAACCAATTGTACCTAAATGTCTTACAATCCAAAAGCATTGACTTGCTCCAGTGTGCGAATATAGTGCAAAATTAAAAGAATCGTTGACATTTTAAAAAAACACAGAGAAAATGTCGACAAACACAGCGGCAATTTCATAGCTGAAGCTCATGAGATCGCTGATGCTCTAGATATTGATTTGTCAATGCCGCGTATCGCAAAATGACAGACACACCGTCCAAATCCTCCAGCAGAAAGTCCTGCCCAGTTTTGGAAACGATCACTGATTTTTCCCTACCTAGACTCGCTGATTCATTAGAATCATTAGAAGATCGTTTCGCGGAGAGTAACTTACATATATTCTTTGATAACATTGCACCCATGTCATGTTGCAAATGACCTGCGACGAGATTTTGAAAAATCAGAAGCTTTCTGCAAGTTTTACAAATTAAATGATACTTTCCCAAGCGAGGCTGAAATGTGGTTTAATTTGTGGGAAGAAAAAAATACGGAAATTAATGCATTGAAGGAGATGGAAGTGGCAGATCTGATCAAGATTTCGGAAAAGCTATTTTATCCCAGCGTAAAAACTGCGCTCGCTATTTTTATTGCCCAGTCATGTACCTGTACAATAGAGCGATCATTCAGCACATTACGGCGGGTCAAAACATGGCATCGCTCAACCATAAGCGAAAATCGTCTGAGCGGCCTGTGTATGCTAAGTGTGCACAGAACGAGGATCGCGGAATCAAAAAATAAATTTATAGAAGTGCTAAATAGGTTCTGCCAGAACCCACGCCGGCTTCTCTTAAAGTAATATTACTTATAAAGTTACTTAAAACTTAAATTTATAAACACCGACTATGTACTGTAGGTACCTAAAAATATAAACCTCTAAATTTACAGATTAACAAATTGGCATAGGTGCAGAGCCCAAACGGCTCAAGTTACAAAAAATACCGGAGGTGGGGGGGGGGGGGGGATAGGTTGACTGCTGCCCCACCCTGAGCTCAAGGCTGGCTACGCCCATGAGTCGTTCCGATATCACAGAAGGGACTTCTTCAGACCAACTTTCACCTCGTAAAAGGAACATAACCGCGCAAACGTCCTTCGTCTCTATATTCTCGTGTCACTAATGTCAGGTGACACGGTCGGTCGCCGCTGTCCCCTCCCCCCAACCTTGCGCCTCTACGACTTTTCAATATGGCGGAATGCAGAGGAATAAGGCGGAAATTTAACTTAAAGCGGGAAATTTAACTGGGGGGATTATTGGCAGCAAGGCTTTATTCAGTACACCTACCTTATTTTAGCTGAACTTTACTAAATCTGACAGTTGTTGCAAGTACTGCCAGGACCATTAATTTATCCTTTGACTAAGTTGGCCAACGGGTCAGATTGCTAACCAGAACTTTACTGTGTTTATAGAACACAATAAAGTTTTGGTTTTGCATAGTGTTTTGAAACTACTTCAATTTGCGGTTAACTATCATATTTGCAGATGCGGACTCAGATGGATCCGAGCATACAGAAGAATATTACTTCGCCACAAGCACACGCGGGAACCCGTTATTGGTGTTATCTGGCCACCGTTTTAAACTGATGAAGGACATGGGGAAGTGCAGACGATGGATCTGCATCAAGACCAGGGAACGATGCAACTCTTTCATAATCACTGAGGGTGAAAACATTGTAAGAATGAATATTCGACATAATCATGAATTAAGAAAAAAAGCGAAAGTGAAGGACTTGGACACGTAGGTACATCGAAGGATCCGTACCATGGTAGAAAAACATACCTAATTTTAAAAAAAAGATCACTGGCCTAGTAAGTAGTACTTACCTTTGTAAAATAACATAACATCTGGGGCGGAGCAGACCAGGAGTAATGGGGAAGCTTTGAAGAGATCTCTTGCTTACCTAACCATAACTTATAATGGTACGGAATCCTAAAATCTTACATAATTAGTGTCTGTGTGACCTAATTATTGTACCTGGATAATATTAAAATGATATGACTTATCGATAGCAGGTGGTTTGCTACAAAATGAATTTGAATGGTTGGATGTTTTTTGTTTTACTGCCAAGAAATAAATAATATGTACGCAATAATATCTAGTCTTTTTTTATGTTTAAATCTGCAAGTATTTCAGAGAGGGGGTTTAGGGAATAAAATCATAGAATAAGCGTTTTCATTTCTAAATGCTTGTTTTTTGTGATTGCGTACACCTGATTGAGCTCCAAGAATTTCCTTTTTTGTGACGAAAGAATTCTAAAAATACAACGAGACAAAAACTCATAGTTGATACAACTAGTCGAATAACGCGGTTTGTACAACCCAGTTTTTTTGGTTAATACACTGAATATTATTATAGCCGTGAAAGACTACTCAACATAGCAATACATCTCGTCAATAAACATGTCTTTTTTATTAAAAATGTCACCCGCGTCATGCTACAGCGAAAACAGTACAATAGGCATGACGACAGTATAAAAAAATCGCTGATTCAGTGATGACAAGGGAGAAGTCATATTAAAAAAAAAGTAAACACAGGTTTAGTTTTATTTAAAAATAACAGATTATTAAGATTTTCAATAAAATAAAACATTAAAATACTGCAATCGGCCATTTTGACTGAAACACCGATCACAGCGTATGACGTCACGGTTATGTGATTTATGGGACGTTGTTATAGAAACAATGTCATTTTTATTTAACTGTGACGTCATGCCGACGCCATGACACATGCGAGCTGTTTTCGGGCACTATTGAAAATTTATGAGAAAAATGGCTTCAAACTTTGTTAAACTTAAGTTTATTACCGAAATAAAGGCTTTTTTGTAAATAGTAAAAGTGTACCCACATTATGGAAGAGGATTTTAAAATCTTTCGTCACGCCTATTGAAATTTTAATGAATATCATCTGCTCAAGCAACTTTATACTTATTGTATTAGGAACCAATTATATATTATTGCCAAATTATACTCGTAATGTCATGTTATCGATATTTTACTTTATATAAAAAAGTTAAAATCCTTATTATTAAAATGACTAAAGCCCCGTTCCAATAAACAAAAACGAGTCGTTTTGCTTACGGATGGTAGTATTTTGACATAAATTCTATGAGACTTATGTCAAAATCTTACTATCCGTAAGCAAAACGACTCGTTTTTGTTTATTGGAACGGGGCTTTAGACAGTTTGTGTTTTTTTCATGACATTATCTCAAAAAATATTATTACATAAAAAACCCTGTATTGCATTCCATCGCAGACAATATAATATTAGTAAGTTTTAGTTTTTTAGATTGCTTCTGCCTAAAGTTTATAAAAACTCACAATGTTATAAGAGGTAAAATTTCTCATATGTTTCAGAGCCATCAGAGCCAACATTTGACTTATCTCAACGCGGGAACCTCGTAGTACAAATAGGGCCGTGGCGGTTCAACAAACATGCGTGTTGGGGGTCCAAGGTTCGCTGGACTTGCATCAAGAAGAAGAACGGTTGTAGTGCAGCCATTACTACTGTTGACAATGTCATCGTCAAGACTCTTGGCAAACATAATCATTAAGTACTTTGTTATTTCAACAACACAGGAAGGAATGATGATCTTTTATTTTTTTCTGAATGTGTCGAATATGGGGCAGTTGAAAAAAACAAATTAGGATTAATGCTCTTTAGAATGTGACAGTCAGGCTAGATGTTCTAGTGTTATTGTAAATCAAGCAAAATACAAGCTAGTTTTAAAACTAAAAGAACTTAGACTTGTGGCTTGAAGTCCATTTGAAAGCAATTGATTTTTTTGTATTTTTTGGCGTATGTTGTATCGTAGCAAAATTTCTTTAAAGCTGCACAACGGCCAAAATTTATTTAAAATTAAAAACAATATTTGATTGTGTGTTGTGAATAATATTTATTTGATGTTTAGGTTTTATAAATTCTTATATAGGTAGTTTTAAGAAGGTCTGTGACGTAGGCCGTATTTTAAGTTTAAAATACGACATACGTTTGAAACCTCTTTGTCTACTGACATAGAGGTTATCTTTCGTAAGTTTATTGTTCTAGTTTATATTTTCAGTCTCTTTAGAAATATGAACAAATCATTGAATAAATACAGTTTCCGTGATATTCTCACACAAATAAATCACATAGGTACTGCGTACTGTTACTTGTAACATAGATAATAGATTATGCTTTTCTATTTATATAAAACATTTCACTGTAAACAAGAAGGTTTGCTTTATAGTAGCTTACTGGCGTTTAATTACCCCATTTTAGTATTATGTGTCTTAACCAATGAATCGGTCCAATGAATATATCTGTCTACCATGAACAACAGTAATAATCTGTCATATTATGTTTTGACAGCTGTCAATATAGTGGATTGGTTACATACCTATCCACTACTACTATAATTACTTACATGTCTATTATGAGCAATGCGCAATACTGATTTCACCATTCTTAAAATGTAAAACTATTATGTCAAATAAATAAAGGAATAAATTTGCTTAATTATTCAGTGTTTCTTGAATACAGCTCCCTTTTATAATACTGTATATAAATATTTAATTCAATCATCCTCCAGGTACTAAAGAAATGATTGTTTTCAGATATGAAGCCTGTTTTTGCGAAATCTCAGCGAGGCAACCCGGTCATCCTGATCGGCCCGTATCGATTTAACCGAGGTGATAAACGCGGTCCAACAACAAGATGGAAATGCGTCAAATCTAAATCCGGCTGCAAAGCGACCTTGTACACCAAGGACGACGCCATCGTGCGAGTGTGGAGTACCCATAACCCGCTAGCTCATACTGCAGCTGCAGTCCCCAGATTATCAAAACGTCGTTTATAATTCTGTGAGCGTAATGAATTGCTGTACGTAGAGATGGGTAATTTTAATATTCCGTTACTGAAGACATCCTAGTTCCGGATATTCAAATTGTTCGGATTGGATTAGATGGGCCGTGAATTGGCAAACTTAATTTAACATTTCAAGATGTTCTAGTTTTAAGACTTAATTTTGTAGTTCTAATTGTTCAGATCACATTAACACTGCCAGCCTGTGAACTTCAAACTAAGCTATGCTTATCAATGATCGTCTGCGAACAAAAGTAGATCACGGATTAGGATAAAATAAAAGATTTGGTTATACACTGGGAAAGATATTTAGGGATATCCATAACTCTTGAGTTTTAACAGGTTTTAACCCTTAAAGACGATTGAATTCTGACTTAGCGTAAGTTAATCATTGTGTTAATTTAGTGACGTTAGTAACGATCAAAGGCAAGGGTATGGCTTTTTTACCAGACTTTATTTCCAGAAGTTATAGACTTTATTCCAGAAAGTAATTATTGCCGAATCAATAAAATTAATTATGACAAAAGGGGCTTTCATATAGAAGTCGCTAGTTACATGATGCTGCTTATATTTTTTGTGAATGAAGTCAAATCTAATATGATTGAAGTATATCATTTTATTATGCTTCGCTGTGTGTTTTAGTAAATTAGTGTTAAAATATAGTTTTCAGGTGAAATTTTATCATCGACTATCTGAAACAGTAGATATAAACTCTCACACTAACTTAACTTACAAAAATATTACATACTGGTGTCGGTACCTACCTAAATAAGAAATAAAGAATCTTATATGACTGTACATCCCACGAAGTGTGATGACAACCGAGAGGTGTGCAGTCTCAGGGAATATTTTCTAAAACCCGACGTGGGTATGCACCGAGATGTAGTCGCAGTTGACAAGGGACTGGCGCAAACCTGTAGTACTTACTACCAATGACCGCAGGGAAGTATGACAAGGCAAGGAGCTTCACTGGCGCTTCTATAGGGCTCTTCCGGGCCCGATGTAGATTTTACAGCGTCCGTGTCCTGACAGCGGTTCGGTGACCTCTTTGGGGAAACTGAAGGTTTTGTCCGTGTGATTATGGACGAAGTTATGACGAACAACTACCAGAAATATATTATGAGAGACGGGACGGTTGACGTTTGTCGGGCATGCCACCGTCCGGGTGAATCTATCAGACATATTATTTCTGGTTGTTCTCGTCTAGCTAACGGCAAGTACTTGCATAAGCACAACTAACTAGCCGGGATTACTCATCAGCAACTTGCCTTGAAATATAATCTTGTTGAATCTGAGGACGTACTACAAGTATGTGCCCGACCCAGTTCTCGAGAAAGACCATGTCACGCTGTACTGGGATCGGTCTATCATTACCGACAAGACTATTGTCGCCAATATAAGCCTGACACAGTGGTGATAGACCGATCAGCGCGCCACGTAATGATATTCGATGTTATCCCACATGACGAGAACCTCGTGAAAGCTGAGAAAGAGAAGCAACTAAAATATCTCGACTTGGCACACGATGTTGTCGATATGTGGAATGTGAGCTCGGCTGTCATTGTGCCGATAGTAGTTACGGCCAATGGCCTGATGGCCAAGAGCATTGACGACCATCTCTCGAAGCTCCCTTTAGGCGGTCGGATCAAGGGCCTGATTCAGAAGGCAGTACTCCTCGATACGGCCCGCATTGTGAGGAAGTTCCTGTCTCTGGAGCCCTAACCACCGGTAGTTTGGACCCTGCTCCCGATACCGGCGGAGACCTATTTTTATATTTTAAAATGTTTTTCTTTAATGTTTTTAAAGAAATGTTTAAAAATGTATTTATAAGATTGAAAAATGAATAAAGGTAATCTCATATTCAGAATTAAATCATGAGTGACGCTTCAACAATAGGTTAGTACTTAAATTAAGATTAAACGTTTATCATTTCTCCATTCTCGTTTTATTTAGTCCACTTTTGAATGGAAACTATAAATATCTGGCTAACACATTTGTTTGTCAATGTGCTTGGTACGGTCAGTAGCCGAAAGAATTTGTTAGATTTCAACAAAATAATGAGGTTTATGGTGTGTTCTTTAACCTCATTAATTAAAACATTGTTGGAATGAATATTCTAAATACTCATGAATTAAGAAAAAAGCGAGAACTAGAGACTTGGACACGTACATCGAAGGTTCCGTACCATGGGAATCATAATGGGGGGAAAACTATAACAATCATTCAACATCACTTGGCCTAGTAAATATTACCTAAGTAAAATAACACATTTTGACCAGACCAGGTCTTGTGGGAAAGCTTGGGAGAGATCCCTTCCTTACTTAACTATTACTTATTTCGGTACGGGATCCTAAAATTTTACATAATAGTGCCTGTGACCTTACTAGTGTACCTAGATGATATTTAAATGATGATACTTAAAACAAATTAATAGCAGATTGTTTGTTGCAAAATGTAAAAGTTTCTTGTTTTAATTCCAAATAATAAATTATGTTAACATAATCATAGTGTCGTAAACGTATTTCGTTTCAGAAAGTGCTGTCAAAATTCAGAAGGAGGTAATTATAAACATAAATAAATAGTCAATTAAAATTATAGTACCTTGTTAATGATAATATACGCTTATCATTAACCAGGCTTATGAAAACATACATAGTTACCCATTTTATAATTGTTCCGGAATGATAATCATTAGCCTAGTTACCTTCTTGAATTTAGTGATGATGCAAAACGTCAGCTTGAATATAAATAATAGGAAGTTACAATTTTGAAAGACGCCTTTTTTGCATCCCGTATTGTGAGGTGATTTCAGTCGTTACAGGTAGTTAGTGTTCCGAAAGTCTGACAACCAGTCTTACCAAGGGGTATCGTATTACCCAGTATTAACTGGGTTGTGGAGGTCAGATAGGCAGTCGCTCCATGTAAAATACTGATATTCAGCTGCATCCGGTTAGACTGGAAGCCGAGCCGAGCCGACGATAGTTGGGAAAAGGCTAGGTAGATGATGATTGTGAGGTGATTTCAGTGTTTCCTTATTTTTTCATTTATAATCATTATTTGAAGTCCCAAGAGTACAATCTATACATAGTATAAAATGAAAATGCCTCCGCTGTCTGTTCGCTTAAATCTTTTAAACTAATCAATTTTAATGCAGTTTTCAGCAATAGATTGGTTATAAACGATTAGTATATTAGTATCTACATTGTGCCCGTGCAAAGCCGGTGAGTCGCTAGTCCTTACTTCCTTACTAATATTATAAAAGGGAAAGTGTGTTTGTTTGTTACCTCTTCACGCTTTAATGGCTAAACCGATTTTGATGAATTTTGGTACAGAGATAGTTGGGAACCAGGAGACGGACATAGGCTAACTTTTTTGAAAAAAAAAGTGGGATGTGAGGGAGAAAGAGGGAAGAAAAGGCAAAACTTAGCGTTGCTATTACAAATCAATAAGGCGTAAGGGGAACTGTGTTACCCCGAATTTAACGCGAGCGAAGCCGCGGGCAAAAGCTAGTTAATTATATTTTCATGTTTCAGCGGCTTCAGTAAATCCTGTTATATGAACTGATTCCACCATTCTTACAATGTTAAATTACATGTCAAATAAATAAATAAAGGAATACATGGTATTTCCTTTCTATAATACTGTCTATAAATATTAAATTCAATAATCCACCAGGTACAAAAACAAATGATTGTTTACAGATCCGAACCCTGTTTTTGCGGAATCTCAGCGAGGCAACCCGGTCATCCTGATCGGTCGATTTAACCGAGTTAATAAACGCGGTAACACAACAAGATGGGTGTGCGTCAAAGCTAAATCCGGCTGCAAAGCGTCCCTGCACACCAAGGACAACGCCATCGTGCGAGTGTGGAAATCCCATAACCCGTTAGCTCATACTGCAGCTGCAGTCCCCAGATCATCAAGACATCGTTTATAATTCTGTTCGGGATATTCAAATTATATGGATTGTATTGGATCAGCCGTGTCTTAGCAAAATTTATTTAACATTGATCGCGATATTGTTGACTTGCAAGATGTTCTAGTTTTAAAACATTATTTGACACTTAATTTTGTAGTTCTAATTGGTCAAATCATATGCCTGCCTGTGAAGTTCAAACTAAGCTACTAATTATTTATCTTAACCAAGAGTTTAAGCTGCTGGCTTACCCAAAGTTAATCGTTTGTTAATTTAGTGACGTTATTATATGAACGATCAAAGGCTAGTTATAGCTTATCCTACTTTTCCAGAAGTTGCATCGAAACTAATTATTCCCGAATTAATTAAACTAATAATGACAAAAGGGGCTTTCCAAGAGATGCCACTAGTTACTTGGTGCAGCTTATATTTTTTTGTGGATGAAATCAAATGAATTATGATTGAAAATTAAATCAATAACAGTTTTATATCACACTTTTGTGTATGTTTTTGTAAATTAATTTTAAAATATAGTTTTAAGGTGAATTTGTAGAAGCAGTAGGTATAATCTCTGGCACTAACTTAACTTACAGATATATTACTGGTTTCGGAGGTGAGGTTAAATCATGAGTAGGTAATGTTTCAACAATAGTGCATTACTTGACTTAAGATTACACGTTTTTAATTCCTACATTCTCATTGTATTAAGTCCACAGTCCCACTTTCCAATTCCAAAAACAAACTGATTGTTGATTTTCACAATCAATTACAATTGTTTGGTATGGTCGGTAACCGAAAGAGTTTAATAGATTTCAACAAAATAATGAGATGTATATATGTTTACTTTAACTTCGTTCATAGAATTTTTTTAGAGGCCCTGTTTGAGGTAAGTCAAACAGGGGTACTCCGATGCTTGTGGCTGGTGCATTCGTTTCTACAAGGAGAAAACTTTCGGGTCAAAGGTGCGATGTCAGTGCGCCTTCAGGAAACATTACAAGTGCAAAGGTTTTATAGGGACTATAGAGAGACTGAGAGACACGTTGTGTGTTCTAACCTAAAACCCTACTAATCGCATACACGTACGTGTTTTGCAATTTGTTTCTATGAATGTATGAAGTACATTGAATATGCTTTATGATTAAATCTGACTAAAATTTTACAATAACATACAATACCATTACTTGATAAGACTTACGTCAGTGAAATAATAAGCTAATATTAACTAAACTTATTTTGAGTGTGGAAGGTATCTAATCTTCTTAAATATGGATAAAGTTTTGATATTTTATTTATTAAAATACTAGGTTAGCGTAGACCACTGATAAAATTAAAAGATATGACGACACAGACACGGAGATTTGACGGCACAGTTGGTGCAGTGGCTGAGCGATCGACTGCTGTGCTTCGATCCCCGCACAGAGCAAATATTTGTATGACCTACAGGTAGTTGTTTCGGGTCTGGCTGTTGGTGTATGTGAGTTTAAATGTTTGTAAACGCATGTTTTAATAAAAAATAAACGGAATTATGTTTTTAATAATTAGAACAACAAGAGGTTCATAGGCGACAGAAATTGGAGGCTATCGCTTCTACAAGCTTACTGGCCGGTTTTACTGGCTTTAATATTAAATGTCAGTGTTTCACAACATGCATCACTAAATGTAAAACGTACGTTGACACTATGTACTGTAACCCAGTGAAGACTTACCTAGAGCACAACCATCCTGTACTCATATTTTAACAAAATGTATATCGACAGCTTGGCGAAGTACATGGTCAAGACAGACGAGGTGTTCAATAGCTTCTAATATTATAAGTGCATCTGTAACTTATTTACAAAAGAGAAAGAGGGTGGTAAAAAAAATAGGTGCAGACAAATCTGTTTTGTATATTAAATCTGTATAAACATTTCACTGTAATGATAATAAGTATTCCAGTTTCGTTTCGTTTATTTCATTTTGCTCGGTGGCCGAAGTAAACCCTCTTCGTAAAAAGGAAAATGTCCTCTTGGCTTTTATCATTTGACATATTTAACATCTGTCACACGTAGACACTCACGTGTCTCTTTTGAGAAACACAATACTCATTCTACCATACTTACCTCTTGACATCCTTTACGAATGGATCCTATCGTCGCATTTCTACAATGTTTTTGTAAAATGCACTGATATGTCCTATGTAATTATTGTAAATATGTATTAATTCACCAGTTACTAAAATAAATGTTTTTTGCAGGTCTGAACCCTGTTTTTGCGCAATCTCAGCGAGGTAACCCGGTCATCATAATTGGTCAGTACCGATTTAATCGAGTTCATGAACGCGCTAACAAAACAAGATGGGTGTGCGTGAAAGCTAAATCTGGCTGCAGAGCGTCCCTGCACACAATGGACAACGCCATCGTGCGAGTGTGGGGGTTCCATGACGCGCTAGCTCATACTACTGCTAATAGAGTCTAGTACAGAATATGTATCGATTGTTGTCGGGGCTGCGGTCCCGAAATTATCAAGATATGTCTCGTTTTACGAGCGTAATGCGCCGCTCTACGTAGAGATAGGCAATTTAAATATTCTGATAGTATAAACATTCTAGTTGCGGATATTCAGATTGACGGTTCGGTAGTTCCTATTCATAACTCCAGTAAAAAATCAGCCGTGACTTTGCAAAAACTATTTTACTTCTATCGTGACGCTGTAGACTGGAAAGAGGATCTTATTTTGCTACATAATTAGCGACTTATTTTAATCGTTATATATACTCCGATCACATTGACACTGCCCGCCTGTGAAGTTCAAACGGAGCTACACTTATCATTAATCGTTTTTATGAACTCGGAACAAAACTTTGGATCTCAGATGGACGTAAATTTGGTTTTAAGTTGTGTAAATCGACAGATGGCTTATCCTGCATTCCCAAAAACTGTGTCATAAGTAATTCTGTTCAATTAAGTAAAAATATGTATTTAAGAACGTGCTTTCCAACAGATGTTACACAAAGTTACACATTCTAACTTATTTTGTTATTGTGGTTGATCAATATCAAATTAATTATGATTGGATTTAATATTATAAGCAGTATTTTTTTACGTTTTAGAGTAAGTTTCCGTAAATAGGTGTTACAATATAGTTTTAAGATGTCAAACTGTTTACTTACACAAATTTTATTTAGGTTTCGGTGGTAGATAAAATAATGAATCTCTTATTAAGTATCAATCATGAATAATATTTGTCTAAAATAGTTTACTACTTAACGTATTATACGTTTATAATTTTGTTTTGTCGTTTTATTAAGTCTACAGTCCAACTTTCCAATGTAAATCAATAAATTGCTGGCTAAAACATTTGTGTATTTGTTTGGTACGCTCGGTAGCCGAAACTGTTTGGTATATTTTAACAAATGTGGTATGAGGCATGGGTATGTTGTGTGTAACCGTTACTTGTATCATTTCCTAACAACATTTTTGTGTTTGTAGTGCAAGTGATTACCTCAAACAGGGGTTGTCCGATGCTTGTGGTTGATGGCATTCGTTTCTACAAGGAGAAGACTTTTGGGCCAAAGATTCGATGGCAGTGCGCCTTCAGGAAACTGTACAAGTGCAAAGCTTTTATAAGAACTATAGAGAGACAAGTTGTGTGTTCTAATCTTAGACATAACCATAGTGAACCCTACTAAACATGTACCTACGTATAAACATACGTACGTCCATGTTTAGTAACGTCCATCATATTTTTTTTTTGGTTGAAGCATAATCAAAATAACTAACATATAACTTCTTATTATATATATAATAAGAGTTGTTAATTACGACCATAGATATTGTACCTATTGGTAAATAAAGGAAATAAAATATTTTTCATAAAACTATAGTCTTTTTAATTATACATTGTTACCAACATTACAAATACACATAAGTACCAAGAACAGAAAACTGATAGATAATGTGATGTCGTAATTAAAATAATAAGAAAATCAAATATAATGTCATTAACACTATGATCTTTGGAATATATCGATACCTCCTAAGTATACTGAGTCAACTAACAAATTTAGGTATTTTTATATAAACGTACGTGATAAATCGTGATCTTAACGTTTGTGTTAAAAAAAAAAAAGAACAATAATTATCGAGATAATTTCACGTATACTAAATTAATTTCAACATCAGTTAAAATCGTACATTGTAAACTGATCTAAATAACATCGTACCAGTGTACGCGGGGCGTGAGGGGGGACGCATCGATACAAGTTTATTGCGGCTCAGTATACGATGAATGGCGGCGAGTGCGCACGCAATTTTAGGTAGGTAAAAATTTAGTTTCGGAAAGTAACTATTATTCGTATATAATATTAGATCATGGATGTATGTGTCTACACGTGATCTTAACGTTTGTGTACATGTTAAATTACTATTACTAACAGAATGCAGTCAAACAGGGCGCGAAAAATATTAAATTTACTCAATGAAAATGTGAATAATACCATTGATACAATAAACAATAACACAGGAATCGATGATATGATTCAAACAAGGGATGAAGAGGGTAAGTTATCTTTATTTATGTGTATAAGTATGATTTTGTTATTTTCGTTTAATCATTCTTGCTTACGTCGCTTAGTACGCCGTATACTGATACAACTACAGTTACACCAGTATACGGCGAACACTCTATATGTCGCAGAATCAACAAAGAGAAATGATTGAAATCGTTATTTTAGAACAACGCCATCTATTATCGGTTGTCGGAAACGTCAAGCAGTAGACTTGGGTGAGGTCGGTACAAGGTGGCAAGTCTGGTTTGATAGCTGTCAGTTGTCATTTTGTGGGCATTAGAGGAATGAGATTGAAGAGACGTTACACTTTTTGGATGGACACGAGCGTGAGAGGTCGTTTTGCCAGCCTGCCTGTACCGAACTTACCGCGTTCCTGATTTAAATCTGTATCGATCATTAGCATCTTTAGTTATTTTGTTTAATTGATTTTGTGAAAGGACAATACAAGTGTAAACAAAAGTTTTGCGAGTATTATTTCGTGTCCTCCGCCATGATGTCTCGACCATCCGACGACGAATCCCCGTCATCAGAAGTGGGATGCAATCCAAACGCCTCACATGGTACGAGTGACAGTGCTAACCAAGAAAACTGTAAAGACAATACGTGCGTGTTTGAAAGTGACACAGAAACGGAAAAATGGCGTTTTCTGTTAGAACAGCAAAATAAAAACTTTATGGCTATTGTGCAAGCAAAGAAAACACCTTCTGTGATTGTGGATGTTCGCCTACCAAATTTTGACCCTGAAAAACGAGAAGTTGACCCGCGTGCTTGGCTGGCAACAGCAGACATGTGTGTTATTAATTCTAATAGTCAAGGTGCATCGTTGATGATTGTCTTGAGCCGCAATTAAGGGAGAAGCTTCGTCATGGTTGTCATCCATATCTTACCCTGGGATGAAATGGAGTGATTTCAAGGAACTGTTTTTAGCCAGGTATGATTATCCAGAGACTACCGCTTCTTTTCTTGTTAATCTGCATGGAAATAAGCCTAAGAAGAACGAGTGTTTGGTCGCATATGCAGCTACCCTCATGACAACTATTATGTCGAAATGGCTCACGACAAAGCAGATTGCCATCGCGACGGTGTTAGCTCACATCGCGAAGAACGATACGCGAGTCCAGCGATTGTCATTTACTACGGACATCAAAACCCGAAACGACCTACACCGGGAGCTGAAAGCTGTTTCGTTTCTGAAGAGGAGCGCCCCGCCAGGTGCTGATGAGGATGAAGGTTCTGATGCGAAGAGAAACCGCCCCAATGAGCCCCACGCTGGGCCTAAATGTTACAATTGTGGGAAACCAGGACACCGATCCGAGCTATGTCGCCTGTAAAGACATTCGGCACATGAAGAACAATCGAGATCGACGGCGTTTAGCAGTGGCAAGAGTAACAAAGCAACAGGGAAAGCCTGGATCACTTGTTTCAGCTGTCGCGAACAAGGACACTACGCATCCAGCTGCCTTAAGAGGGACGTCAAGGAGGCACGCAGCAGCACGGTGGTCAATCCCGTCAGGGAAAGCGAGTTAATGTGTGTCTTGTGGACGCACCTGCTGGATTCCTAAGGGACTTTGGTGAGCAACTCCATTTTTATTATGATTCTGGTGCATAATGTTCGTTTATCAAAGAATCTTCTGTATCCTGTAAATTTAGTAGGACTTTATGAAAAAGTGACATTGACTGGTATCGGACAGACTTCTAAAAGGTGGCTAAATAATAGCAGCCGCTCGGGTCGATCTTTAGGTTAAGCCGCGCTTGCCTAGGTTGGTCTGTGGATGGGTGACCACCCGTTACATACCGAGTTTCCTCCGTGCCTCGGAAAGCACGTTAAGCCGTTGGTCCCGGCTGTCATTTGTAGATCTTTGACAGTCGTTACAGGTAGTCAGTGTTCCAAAAAGTCTGACAACCAGTCTTACCAAGGGGTATCGTATTACCCAGTATTAACTGGTTGTGGAGGTCAGATAGGCAGTCGCTCCATGTAAAATACTGATATTCAGCTGCATCCGGTTAGACTGAAAGCCGACCCCAACATAGTTGGGAAAAGGCTAGGCAGATGATGGACAGACTTCTAAAAGGTCGTCTGTACAAATATTGAGTCCTAATGAGTTTTAATTATTTTTGTAATTCTTTTCCACGTTTTACCTGACATTTTTATTGCGGTATGAAATCATGATTGGCGATTTGACGCGAAGTTTTATCAATTGATTTAGCAGTTCCTATGTCGTCAGATAAGATACGATATAAGAAAATACGGACTGTTCAGACATATGACGTGATTGTTGATTATAAATTTGAGTTCGACACGATAGACACTGACGAGACGAGACCGACTGACGATGAGGATAATTGACCTTAAGAATGGTATAAGAGATGCAAATGTAGTATGCAAATGACTCTGATTGCTTGAATCCTGGTGCTTACTTAAGGTTGGTGACCTTGGGTGGGCACTTGGGGTCAAGCATGGTGCTAAGTATTGTCTTGAGATTGGGTACCGGATGGAGGTCCCAATGTTGCCGGATGGAGCCAATGTGATGTGTTGAGGACGGGTACCGGATGGAGGTCCCGTTGGTTGCCGGATGGAGGCGATGTGTTGAATGTGATGAAACTGGTTACCGAAAGAGTATTGCATACTGGATTTGACTAGATTTGACTGGATTTGACTAGATTTGACCGTAAAGTTTTATGAATTGGTTGAAGTTGATTAAGAATGGTGATTTTGATGTTAAGATTTTCTTTATGAGAGTTGATGAGAATCATGCGAATCAGAAAAATGTGTTGAATGTGATGAAACTGGTTACCGAAAGAGTATTTCATACTAGATTTGACCGTAACGTTTCATGAATTGGTTCAAATTGATTAAGAGTGGTGATTTTAATGTTAAGATTTTCTTTATGAGAGTTGATGAGAATCATGTGAATCAGAAAAATTGTGTTGAATCGTGTGACTTTATTTCTCTTCGTGTTTGTCAGAAAGGCCGAGCAAAGAACGTTTTACTTTCCATGAATTCTTGTTTCAGGTTGCCTATTGTGTAAGTAACCGGATAGAGGTTACGTGTAGTGGTGACCGGATGGAGGTCGTATTGTCTGGTGATTATGACTGGATGGAGGTCATAAGTGTGACGATGGATACGCTTGGAGGTACTTCACACGAGGTCGTGTGACCATCAGGACGGCCGTGTCGCAGAATCAACAAAGAGAAATGATTGAAATCGTTATTTTAGAACAACGCCATCTTTTATCGGTTGTCGGAAACGTCAAGCAGTAGACTTGGGTGAGGTCGGTACAAGGTGGCAAGTCTGGTTTGATAGCTGTCAGTTGTCATTTTGTGGGCATTAGAGGAATGAGATTGAAGAGACGTTACACTTTTTGGATGGACACGAGCGTGAGAGGTCGTTTTGCCAGCCTGCCTGTACCGAACTTACCGCGTTCCTGATTTAAATCTGTATCGATCATTAGCATCTTTAGTTATTTTGTTTAATTGATTTTGTGAAAGGACATTACAAGTGTAAACAAAAGTTTTGCGAGTATTATTTCGTGTCCTCCGCCATGATGTCTCGACCATCCGACGACGAATCTCCGTCATATAAAAAGAAGACACATGACTCATCTGGCTATAAATAATGTCTTAGTTTTTTTTTATAGTTTTGTGTTCATTGTGTATATTTGTTTTTATTGGTTAAATAAATAATTTATTAATTATTATTGTAATGTTTAATATAAAAATATTATTCCTTATGTTTGAAATTTAATTTTTTGTTTGTTTTAGGGTGTCCATTGCCACCTGGTGCAAATTTTACGGAAGAGGAGCTATCAATACTTGATGATGTTGATTTGAATGACAGCAAGGATGTATTGCAAAATTTTCCTTTTAACGCTTCCATATTATTCCCGGATGATATTCCTTGTTCGTCGCCTTGGGTACCAAATGGAGATCATACTAGAACTCAAAACGGAGATCGATCGCCATCAGTAATAGAAAACACACCGGGCAATTCGCCAATCCAGAGTAAATTTATTGTTGAAAATAATTGTGATATCACTCCAGTACCGTCGCCGTATAATTCTTTCGCCCCATCACCTGTTAATTTCGAGTTATTTGACAGTCCTGCGGTCGCCACCCCTGCATCTGACGTTAATGATATCACATACTCACCGTGCAATAATGACAAACGTCGTCGTAAGCGGATTTCCATTGCTAAAAAAGATAAAGGAAGGCTAAGAGAACGTTTTCAGAAAAAATGGAAAGATCAAGAGCGGAAATATAATGTTAATAGAGGTTTGGAATATGTCAGTAGAAACGGAAGAGTGCATGGTAAGAGAAATATAAAAACTTCTTGCCCCGTAACTTGTCGGAAAAAATGCAGTGAGAAATTAACAGAAGATATTCGGCAAAGAATTTTTGATATGTTTTGGAGTATTGGAGACCACTCAAGACAATGGGATTTTTTGGCAAGGTATGCTGTAAGAGCTGAAAAAAAAAGAATTACTGTGGATAAAGATAATTCAAAACGTCTTCATACTATTTCTTATTACCTTCCAAGCAGTCAAGGAGATAATATTGAAACTACAAAAATACCGGTTTGCAAGACCATGTTCTTGAGAACCCTTTCCATCAGTTTTAATTTTGTTTATACAGCTTTAGAAAAGTCCGATAAAGGGAATGGATTTATTGAAACAGATCAGCGTGGTAGACATATTAATCATCCAAAGATTATCAATGAAGATATCGTTCGTAGTGTTATAGATCACGTTGAAGCATTTTCCCCCGTAGAATCACACTACACTCGCCAAAAATCAAGTAAAAAATATTTTGAGGCCTCTTTATCCTTCCCAAAAATGTTCAAGTTATATAACGAATGGTTTGATTCTAATAAATACTCTTCAAAAGCGACTACGGTGAGACAATACCGAGATATCATTAATAAAAATATCAATATTGGTTTTCATAAACCCAAAAAAGATGTTTGTGAACAATGCCACAATTATGAAAATAACAAGGAAGTTACACAGACAGATAAAGAGAAGCATGAAGAGCATTTAAAAGAAAAAGAGAAAGCCAGGAAAATGAAAACACAAGATAAAGAATCAGCGTTATAAAATAATGAAATCCTTACAGCAGCATTTGTTCTTCAAAAGTGCCTTAATGTACCTCACGGGAATGTTAGTACTATTTATTATAAACGGAAACTTTCTTTGTATAATTTCACAATATTCAATCTGGGATCTCGTCAGGGTTATTGTTTTTCATGGCATCAACAGACAGCAAAGAGAGGCGCTAATGAAATTTCCAGCTGTGTTTTCAAGTTTATAGAGGATACGGTGGGTAATGGTGTCAAAGATTACCGGTTCTGGTCAGACAACTGTGGAGGCCAAAATAGAAACAGAATTGTATTCTTAATGTACCTATATGTTAGCTGGTTCGAAGTTTTTTATAGATATTAGTCATCGCTTTCTAGTAGTGGGTCACACTCAAAATGAAGGCGACAGTATGCACGCTTTAATTGAAAGACAGACGTAAGATAAGATGCTTTATACGCCTGATCAATGTTATTCAGCTTTTAGATTTGCCAAATCCGATGAAAAGCCATACAAAGTTACTGAAGTGTCTCAGAATTTAATTAAAGACTTTAAATCAAACCTAAAACATATAAACAACTGGACAATTACCAACGATGGATCAAAAATGCCTTGGAATAAAGTAACGGAAGTGCTAGTTAAAGCGGAATTTCCATTTAGGCTGTTTTATAAAACGAGTTACCAAGATGATGCTTACAAGTGGATAGATTGTGTAAAGAAACCTAAAGGTACACGAAATCGAAGAGAGTTAAATATTGATATAGATAATATTTCTTTAGCTTATCAGGCACCCATTCCTATTGACCAAAATAAGCACAAAGACTTGATGGATCTTTGTAAGACGCTGGTAATTCCTAAGGAGTATCATTTATTTTTTAATAATTTGATTTCAACGAACTCTAATGCAGCTAACGACAGCGATTCTGACTGATCTCTAATTTGTTAAACCTTATTATTTTGAGCATTAGAAATGCCTTGACTGTTGTGTTATTAATTTCTGTTATTTTTATTAATATTGTTTAACGTAAGTTACCATTTTTAGTTCTTATTATTTTTATTGACGTAATTCGTTGGGCATGTTCACAAAAGTTCCAAACTAAATGCACAGCGTTCGTCACAACCGTCGACAATCTAGTTATCAGGAGTTATTTCAAGCATAATCATTGAATTTATTAATGTTTCAATCCTTGCGATGGTATTTATTCATTTCTTTACCAGTATCCCCGAGTATCTTAAGCTATATCAAATGTTCTTGACTGCCGAAATAACTCTATTAAAGTACTTAGGTACTTAGTTTTAATAAATCGTTCTTATTTGTAGTTAGTTATTGCGATAAGAATTGGTGTGTTTAAAAATATTTGTGTATTATATTACAGTAAAAAATAAGTCAAGTACTAAAGACTTTTTAAACATAGTAAATAAATCATGTTCAATTGTCTTGTCTTTTAACTTTTTATTAAAAATAATTTTAGCTATAATTTTTGCAACTAAATAATGAGGATATTCAAAGATTTTTTTTTAATTTTTTGTTCAATGGAAACAGACTAGATGCGGTAACCCGATGGTAAAAATAGTAAGCTTCAAATACATCAAGTCTAAGACCTGTACGAACACAATCCGTTGGGCATGTTCAAGAAAGACCTGAACTAAATGCAAGGCGTTCGTCACAACTGTCGACGATTTAGTTATAAAAAGTTATTTGACGCATAATCATTTAATTAAACATAATGTAACCTTGATAGTTGTTATTCATTTCTTTATCGACCTTTAACACCAATTTTATTACATATCTACCTGTAGAAAACCGAGCTATAATTCATCATTATTTCGCCAGTCCACAGAATACTGAGTGATCGGAAAACGGAGCTCCTGGTCGCGAACGGATTTCGCTTTGCTCGCTCCGGGGTCATTCGACGGAACGGCCATGTCCAATGGCAGTGCACCACGAAGACCAGAACCAAGTGCAGAGCCAGAATCACTACCCTCGGGGAAAATGTTATCAGGTCTAATTTAAACCACAACCATTTTTAACTTGGTAATTTTAAGAATTATTTAGTGTTTAAAAAATTGGTATCGGGTTTCCTATTTATTTTAATATTTTGTACATTAAAGATTTGTAGATATGTATATTTTCTGTTTCATTGTCCTAACTATCCAATCAATTGTACAGAAAATATCACGTAGATTTAAAACAATTGTTTTTTTTTATAAAACTCTGATGATTTTTTTGTGTGCTGTTCTGCTCTACTAAAGCACAATTGTTAAACTATCATTAAAAAGATAGAGCCTGTACAGGGTGTCCAGCGTCATCTCTTTTCTGCAGTGGAATAAGATTAATACAATACAATTCAATCAATGATAAATAAAGGCGTAAGTCAATACCTACGTGTATATCATGGCTGATACACAAGTAGGTTTTGACTTGCGGCCATTTCAATTCGCAGTACCTGTGTTCAGTGAAAGTCGATTTGGGAATCCTGTAATAAAGTTGGGACCTTATCGGTTTACGCGATCAACCGTATCTACGTGCGGCCGCCGCCGCCGGCGGCGCTGGACGTGTTCCAAGATAGCGTCGTCGGGCTGTCGGGCCGCCATCATTACTCTCGATGACGTCATCGCCAAGACAACCAATGAGCATCAGCATTAGATAACAGTTCAAGTTTCTAGTTCTAAGTTAGTTGGCTAGTTTTTATTCATAAGCGCAATCTATTTGGTTTGGTTATATTTTCCTAATTGATAATTTTTTGGTTACTTTCATATGTGAATTTTGAACATTACATTGTTTGTTTATTTCATTTTTGTTTTGTCTAGGAACACATTTATTTCATTTTGAAAACTCAAGGACTCCTGCCTAACCCTAAACCAGAATCCCTACCTATGGGGGAAAATAAAATAGGCATGCCTCTGGAGAGGTAATTTCAATACAATAACTGGTATAAAATAGTTTGTCACTCCATTTAGTTATGATAGCTATACATTAACTTGTGCTAACGTGCACTTAACAAATCCTAAATCAAGTATTGAAATTTTGTCGCAGCAAAACCCCGAAAAGCAACGATACGTACCTACCCCTGAAAACAAATTTATGATAATCATAAATCCTCTTTTCTTTCCTTGAGACTCAATCGTGTCCGATGGAATTAAAGATTATGATGTACAGTTTAATTTTATTTTTTTACTGTTTAGTTTAATTCCATCGGACACGATTGAGTCTCAAGGAAAGAAAAGAGGATAACGACCAATTTACCTATAATGTATCTATCCATTCCAGGTTATTCATTGCATTCAATAAAAAAATAAGTATTAGCAGTCTATATAGACTGAACTGTCGGACTTCAACCATCAGCTTTACCAATTGTGTCAACTCAACACACTTTACTAAGGCTATGCCCCTTATTTGTAAAATTGGCTTCACTGAAGATTGAGTGTTTCCAGTAACTTTCCAGTTCTGGATTAATGTTAATTTCATTCATTACGTTAATGTTTAATTTTTAAGGTGAACTAAGACTTTCAACATCGTCTTGAATTAGCTTAGAATAGTATAAATAATTAATTTTCGAAATTGACTTCCAACCCTTTTACTTATTTTTGTGTTGTCATGGTAATCATCAAATATTAGAGAAGATGACAAAGATTCCATTTTGCTCGAAGAAGGTACAGAAACTTACACGAAATTTGCCTATAAGCAATAATTCGTTATTATTAAAAACAATGACAGCATTATATTTACGTAGAAAATCTTGACCAAGTATAGGAGGACTTTGATTAATATCTTTATCACTACAAAGTTGTTTATAAAAGCACAAGAATCTATTGTGAAGCTTACTTCCACATTTCCCGTAGGTTTTAATAAACTTCCTGAAATAGTTCTCACAAAATGATCCATATTGTCACTAGTATGTTTGAGTTTAAGTTCTAATAATAAGCATTTTGATATACACGATATTGAAGCACCCGTGTCTATTAGCGCAGTAATAGGCCTGTTTAGCTAGTCTGTAGAAGAATGAAATAACATCTTCATTTTTCACTTGTTAAGAATTATAACCGTAATTTTTCACCGACATCAATATTAGACGGGAATTCCGTTCTCATATGATTGCAGATTGTTTTAAAGTCCATATCATCTTTATAAATGAATTTAAAACATGTTAATGCGGGTCTATTCAAATATGCTCCCATGATGAGCGCTAAATCGTTTTCTGGCCATTTATTAATAGCCGCTACTACACGAAACTGTGTGATAAAATCATCATCATCATCTTCAAGATACTCGCTTGCTCTTTACGAGCGGTACAATTTATTCCTTTATTAGGGGGATAAAAGAAAAAAACTTCGCACAATATTTTAGCTTTGTTCACGCATAATTTTACTTTAAGGCTTTGGTGGTTTGCGCCTCCACCAATTTTAGTAGCTAAACTAGAATACTTTAAATAAAGCGCATAAAAAATTTTGAGGCACATATAATCATGTTTTAATTTACATGTCACACTTTTAAATCCGAACCTACTATTCTGTTATTCTATTCTAACTTTAAAACTACCATTGTGTCACCCTATTTATAAGTTGTTTAATGTTATTCTTGTTATTGGTATGGTGTACATAATAAAGAATATTCTATCTATCCACCCAGATGCACGTTTGAACGAGCGTATACGAATCCGTCAGGTATTTACGGATGATTTCAATTTGGTTATTTGTTCGGATAATGTTAAAATTTATGTACAGAATTAAATAAAATCATGAAGGTCGTCTATAAATGTATTATGATTATACATAGTGAACCATTTTTTACTCATTTTGTTTTATGAGTTACGAACCTGCTATGTAATAGCTATTTCTACATATTTTTCCCAGGCATAACTTTTCCCTGTACGTTGTGACTATTTAATCATTTTCTGTTTTAGTTTATGTTCCTGTCGTTTTGTTTTCAAAATCTTAAAACAGGTTTTTTACCCCTTTCCATTCGGGAGGTGCTTTGTCGAGTCTATTTACAGTAGAAAACATTTAGTTAACTCTTCCTAACTTGTCTTTCGTTAAAACTAATAGTGTGTATGTCAATATTTTTAAATTCCAATTTTTGTTTAAAGATCTGCGCTACGTGAGGTCTCAACGTGGTGGAAAGTCTCTTTGCTGGCGTGGTTACCGTTATGCGAAACATAGTAGTAGTAACCCGCCGATGACTCGGTGGATTTGCAACAAGTATCCAGTTGGCTGCAGGGCCACCATAGTACTAGTGGATAACGAAGTTACAAAGGTTTTGAATGAACACAACCACTGATAATATTTTATTTGTACGTTTTTGATCATTTATTTTTTTGCAATGACAGTAAAATTACTTGCTCAAAGTTTTTGCTGCGGTATAGTTTTCCTAAGTGTAATTATAACCCCAAAAATCATGAATCCTTACTAATATTATAAAAGTGAACGAAAGTGAATTTGTTTGTTTGTAACGTCACCCATTTTGATTTATTTCGGTGCAGAGATAGTTGGGACCCTGGAGACTGACACAGGCAAAAAAGTGAGTAAAGGGGGAGAAAGAGGGAAGAAAAGGAGGAGAAAGAGGGAAGAAAAGGGGAGAGAAAGATTTTTCTCCACTTTTCTTTTCACCACGCGAGTTAAAGTTAGCGTTAGCCCAAAGTAACTATGCCACGCGGATGAAGTCGCGGGTGGAAGCTAGTAAAAAATATTATTAATTAATATGTTATACAACCTATTTTGCCCAACTGTTCGAAAAAGGTCTTCGTTATAGCTTTCCTCTGTTCTCGCTGTGCGGACCGCTGCGGACAATGTTTGTCAAACGCGTTTTCTAGGCCTAGTGAATATGGCCCTTTTAGTAAAAATCAGTCACTAAGATATATTTATGAAATTGTCATAGATCGTTTTTTCATAGAGGTCTGCTCGACTGCCACATATTTTGTACTACGTGTACAAACACTGATTTGTGTACTAGACGTGTACTGACACGTGGCTATCTTATTTTAGTTCTGTGAAAATATAGACGTTTCATGTTTGTTTTTCAAGAAGATAATAAAAGGGTGGCATAATTTGAATGTTTTATTTTATTAAGTGTCTCTATGATTTGCCTCAATCGTTAAACCGAGTTATTCTTTGTACATCTGTATAAGCCATCGTATTATATTCTTTCTTAATATTCTGCATTTTTTTTTGTCTATTAACTATAACTGTATTTTATTTTTCGCTTTCAGGTTTGGTGTTTCTAAAATCCAGATTTGGGAATCCTGTCATAGAGTACGATGGGTATCGCTACAACAAGCGAAGGAGCGGCAAGGGTCCCAAAGCGAGCTGGATCTGTGTGAAGGTATCCTGCGGTTGCAAGGCTAGGATCTTCACAATTGACAACGAGATTTACAAGATTGTTCAACACCATAACCATGATCGTACCGCCATGTCCTTTTAAAAAGGTTTCTCTAGTTTTTTAGAAGGTGAGAATATTTTTTTAAGACGTAGTTGTATTTATGCAACGAGCTTGTCTGATCTAGTAGTGAAAAGACCGCACCGCTGTATTCTTTGTTGTAAAATATTGATGTAGGTACAGTGCCTACATGTGTATTTTACCTTACTGACTAAAGCATATTCGTCTATTTTTCTAAAACAATATGTTTTAGATAAAAATTTTGGCTTCATCCCCGACTACGCAGGGGTGTTATAAGTTTGAAGTGTGTATCTGTGTGTCTGTCTGAGGCATCGTAGCGTCTCCACGGGTGGACTGATTTTGATGTTTTCTTTTGTTTGAAAAGTGTCTTAATCGAGTTGTTTTAGTATGCTACCTTTTTTTTTTAATTTTCAGACATAAAGTTTACGACGTCTCAACTAGGTATTCTGTTACTACTCACGGGCAACCAGCAGTTTAATAAACGTACGAGAAGCAAGGAGCCTATGATCCACTGGTCCTGTGCTAGGAGAATCGCAACCAAGTGCCGAGCGAAATTCACCACTATCGACTACCAAGTTGTTAAGGCTGTGACTGAGCATAATCACAACTGAACACTGTAGAACTGACTAATAATAATAAATCTGTAAACTATTAAGTTTTAGGTATTTTGATAATTGAATAAATAGAGGTATCTGTTTCTTGCTTCGGAGTAGCTATGTATTCTTACTGTAGGCTTAACAGCACCACTCGTCGTCAAAATTTGAGCTGTGCACCGTCTTTTGTTATCCAATCACAAGTGACAACAGTGATAACACGATGATTTGACATACGTAGGTTCACACAGCGAAACCAAGCTGTACATTTTTAGCAGATAGATAGAATATACTTTTGTGTACACCAAAATTGATGCACAGTTATTTTAGCTGCATAACATGGTCTCGCCTTGTATCTCTCGTATCATAGAGTGATACTGGTTTAGTAAAGCTTGGTCGCTGTGCACACCTACAATGTGCTATCATTTTCCCGGACTTAAGTAGTTACATTGTTTGGACCACACTGATATTACTACAGCACGTACTCATTTCCAAATGTGTACGTTCTTATTATTTAATTTTAAATAAGCTCATTTATCGGAATTCGTATATTACGGTAAATGCCAATAAAGTCTTGTTTATGTTATTAGGTTTTTTATTTGTACACAAACCTAGGTATATTTATTTGAAAATTTGTATGATACATACTTTTCAATAGGTTTTCATTTCATCAGGATTTTTCGTTTCAGAGCGGATAGAGTTTGGTGTTTCAAGGTATGGAAAACCAGTAATAACCATGGGACGATTTAGATACAACAGGCACGCCAGCACTTCTGGTACTAGAGCCAGGTGGTACTGTGTGAAGGCGAGGTCCCGCGGCTGCCCTGCGTCACTGCTCACCGTTGATGACGTCATAATAGCTGTTAAAAATGACCACACACATTGATTTTTGTCAAATGTTAGTGAAAATAGAAATCGTCAATTATTTTACGGATGGCTTTAATTTGCCTTCTTGGTTTGATAGTAATTACATGTTTTGTGCAGTATTAAACAGTGTTATTAGATAATCTTCGATGTTGTTAAAATAGAAAGTTTAATAAAGGGAACGAATTTCATTTTCCATTTCCTAAAGTGTTGACTGGATTCAGCTTATTAAGTAATAATGAAGTTCAGAAATTTATGTGAATTCTGGAGCGCCGGCGGTGGGTAGTGGACAGTCGTTTTCATATTACATATTATTCATGAAGTGCTGAATCTCCGCCTAAAATAAAAAAGCCGTTTAAAAAGTTGATTTTAATTTTGAATGCATATGACAAGTTGAAAAATATGTATTTCTTTTCCAGGACTAGTTTTCACAACGTCGCGATTTGGAAAACCCGTGGTGATGATTGGTCATCACCGTTTCAATAAATACTATCGTTGTACAGGTCCGAAGGCGCGATGGACCTGTACAAGAGGACAGGGATGTAAGGCTATGGTTGTCACTGTCGGTAACCAGTTGCTTGCTTACAAGAACTGCCATAATCACGAGTGATGTGACGAAAGAGGGAGATGGAGTTATGCAAGACGTACAGCAACATTGTTGTATGATATTGTTGTTTGTTCAAAACTACCTAAATGTTTTGCCAAAGATAAGAATGTACTCTTTTCAAAACTGTGTGTGTGTGTGTGTCTGTGTTGTGTAAAAAACCATAAAAACGTTTTTGTCAAAATATTGTGACTCCGAAATTAAATTTATAACTAGGTGTAGTCAAGGGGATACACATCCTTGTAACAATTGATCATGTATGTAACTAATTATAATCACAAAAGTACCGAGAGGGTTTTGGTAGTTTAACTAAATAAAATAAATAACTTTTTAATTAGTGTAATTTTATTTTTGCCTAAGCATTAATTTTAGGCTGATCAACCGGTGCAGTGGTGGTTGTCACATGACGAACTTTTTAATTTTGGTATTGCTGTTAGTTTATTTACTCATGTTAAAAAAACTACCTTACTAACTAGGTAGTTAGTAAGGTAATTTTTTTAATAAGTGAGGTCACTTACTTAACTACCTTACCTACTAAAAAAATGCTAATCCTTACTAATATTATAAAAGCGAAAGTGAGTTTGTTTGTTACGTCTTCATGCCCAAATGGCCAAACCGATTTTGATGAATTTTGGTACAGAGATAGTTGGGACCCTGGAGACGGACATATTTTTTTAAAGGATGAGAAATGAGGGAGAAAGAGGGAAGAAAAGGAAAAAAATAGCATTGCTATTACACATAAATAAGGCGCAAGGGCAAAACAACAGGTAGCAGGTACTTACAAATCACGAAATGGGAACTGTATTACCCCGAATTTAACGCGAGCGGAGCCGCGGGCAAAAGCTAGTATGATTATAAAATTATGCCTTCATATTTTCCAGTACTGTTATAACTTGAATTTTCGTTTTAGAGCGGATAAAGTTTGGTGTTTCAAGGTATGGAAAAGTGGGCGTCTAGAGATTACATGAGGTGTTTTTTTTTTATTTTCTGTACTTCTTTCCCTCCCTGGTGAGATGTTGAGAGATTTTATTCAACCCCTCCCTCATCCCCCAATCTCACGCGAGATTTTTCAAAATGTGGGTTTCTTACGTAAACGCGTTAGATCCTTATTGTAAAAGGAAAAAAAAATGCTTCGTGCTTTTATTTACGACTAGTAATCAATATTGCTGAGAGTTATAAGTGTAAAAATTTAACAATAGAATACTTAAATCGTGACTAATGTGATTAATAGAAGAACATCTACTCTAATTCAGTCCATTCAGTCATGCGCGGTCTCAAGAGATTGGAAGTATGGGGACCAACATTTCCATATAATTTTCAGTAAAAGACCTGCGGGGTTACCTTGACATCTTATAGCAGTTCTTATTCCTGTGTGAGAAAGAGATGGTGCTAGACACCCCGTATAGCTCTGTCTCTTTCCCTCAGTGGAATAAGTTCTGTTTTAAGACGTCATGGTAGGGTAGCTGCTCCTTCAACTTCGTTCTGATCTAGCCACAGTCAGTGGATTGACAGTCAGTAGATGTATAACGTCGAAGCATAAATGAAATTAATTCTTTCGAACGAATTAGTGAATGATCTTAATCGTATTACGATTACGCTTAAGACTAAATCTTAAGTATGTACAATCTGGATGCCCCTCTCTCCAGTGTAAGATTAGATGAGATTTGACTCGACCCCCTCCCTCCCTTAAACACCTCACGTCATTTATGGACGCCCCCAAACCGGTAATTAATATGGGGCTGTATAAACAACCAGCACCCTCGAACTAGTGGTTCGAGGAGGCCCTCGAGCCACTCCTACCTCGCCTTCACACCGTACCACCAGGCAGTGGTACTGTGTGAAAGCGAGCTACCATAATTTTGAGGGTTGGCATGTGATTTAGGGATTGAGTTCTAAATTGTTTAACACTGGATAAATGAAATGTACTTTAATTCTAGGGCAAATTTTCACAATGTCGAGGTTTGGGGAACCCATGGTGGTAATTATGTTAGTTAATGTTCTTGTTTTCATGCTCATGCAAATCAAAATTAATGAAGGTCAAGACCAATCATATGATTTAGTAGGAAATCCACTTAATGCTCATCATATAATTATGAGCAATTAATTAGCTGCACTATGACAGTCTTGGTTATAATAGGTGTAAGTAAGGAATAATACTTTTCGTTCAAACTTAATTTTACACACAGATTAAATCTACGTTGTCGTTTTAACACTATGCTCTTCGCACATGATATAATTTACAAAAGTATCGTTGTTACAGCTATAATACGGACAGTATCACGACAAGGGAAGCCGATGTTACAGCGGGGTCCCTACAAGTACTACCAACATAACTGCTACAGAACTGGGCCTAGAGGACTCTGGCTCTGTCTCAAGAAGCAAAGCGGCTGCCCATCCGTCATCAAAACTTTTGACAACGAAATTGTCCAGTTTATCGACCACCATAATCACTAGAATAGACGACAAATACCAAAATTAAAAAAAATATATTAGCACAATGTATACCATCATCTTCGGTTTATAGTTATAGGTCTAGGTCTACTGCTAATCTTAACTTTTTTTATAATCTCAATTTTTAATTTCCTATAAAACCAATCATGAAAATAAAAAGATGTTTGTCTAACTTTCCTCATTACATTTTATTTTCTTCCGAATTTTCAAATCACTGCGTTCCATTTTCCCTTTTTCCATTTCACTAAACACACACTCCTTTTTTAAACTATGTTGCGAAGCCCTCACTAAAAAATGAATGAAGTATATCGGAGATGGCGCTACAGTCGACGGGTATCGTTTCACAACCAATTATTTTTATTTTCACTGCTCTAGATTATAATAGGAGAATTATAAAACGAGCGATTAAAAAAATGCTTTGCGACTGATGATGACATACTGTATTAATAACTTGAGCGGTATGAATTTGAGTAAGCGAAAAATTAACTAAACTAACGACGAATAAAACATAAACGACGAACGACGAATAAGACGAATATAAAATCCAGAACGAGCTTACAAACACTGGATTGTGATTAATCCATTTCATATTAAAATGATATCCGAGCGACTACATTACTAAGTGAGCGACTGGAAATACAGAGAGGGCAACTTCAATATTAAGATAGAATCGATTTTTCTAAGTGAGGTTATACATACTTAGGTTAGGTTTATTTTTATTTATTTTTTAGGTTAGTTTAGGTTAGAAACACTTCATTTAAGATAAAATGCCGCTCAGTATAAAAAATACATTTGCCAAATATTGAAAAAATGCAGGACGTAACGTTGACACTCAAACAAATATTAAGTCGCTCAAATATTATGAAGCTTCTTATTTTGTATTTTAAGTAACTCAAATTAATGTTTGTAAGATACTGTTCTGTTGATTTCTCGTCAACTTACAGTCAGTCGCTCACTTAGTAATTATATTAAAACCCAAATTAATTAATTTTGACACTTCAAATTGTAATTTACAGTCACTCGTTTTATTGCTACCCATTATAATATACCTAATACTATGGTTGAGAATGTAACGTCATAAGTAGGTACATATAATAAATAATAACATTTTGTTTTAGCACCTCTTAGTGTCGTAAAGTCCTGCAATAGATTCTCTAACTAATATAACATCTTCTTTAATAAACTACCAAAAGTCATAAAAGAAACCTAGTCGTTACACATTTATAAAAAACTTTCGGGATCTTTCGTTACTTTCCGAATAAATAAAAAACCTATCCTATTAAAATATTTAAACCTATTTTGGCATCTATTTTTATTTTCTTGCACTGTGGTATAGGCCTTAGTAAACACACTACCCCTGGTGTAAAGCGCCCTACCCGCGTCGCTAAAAACTTCACTAGAAAACTTTTTTAGAACTACTTGGTCATTTGTTTTGTTCTGTTGGTTATGCCAAGATATAAATATAATTTTAAGTTTTAGTTAATTGTCGGTTGTTATCTACTAGTCGCTAATTCTCTATTATTACTTTGCGTGAACTGTGTATGTGTGTTATTCCAGACTAAAGTCTACCTCTGTACCAGATTTAATCAAGCTCCGTTTAGCCGTTCGCATTTATAATATTAGTAGACAGTAGGAAGGATAAGTAGGATATTAAAGATATGAAAGATTTCATATTTTAGAGTAGTTTGTGATTAAATAAGAGAAGATTTTTATTTGAACGTTACTTTTAAAAACAGTGCTATGTAGTTGACATGATTAATTGTTGATATCATTCTATTGAAAAATATGAGGGGCGCTTTACACATTCTGTTTAATTGTTTAATGAATTTTGAGATGGATTATAATGTTTAAATATTACAATAAATATGTTGGACATCTGCCAATATGTCATCTTTAAAACTATAATTTCTGATTCTTAAATATGTTTCATCTATTCTCCGTTCTGGAAATCGAAAGCGGCAACCACCCAATGTTACGGCATTTTCAAGACTGGTGTTACTTTAATAAGTGCATTTATTTGTATGTAACTTTCAGAATTACTGCCAGTGTTCTTAACATCGAGGTTCGGGCGACCGGTCTTAGAACTAGGCGGGCACAGGAACAACAAGCGGTTAGACAGACGCAGACTCAGGCCTCGTGCGAGCTGGCGGTGTGTCAAGAAAGGGAGACTGCTCTGTCCAGCATTCATTGTTACCATGGATGAAGAAGTCATTGATATTAAGAATCGTCATAACCATATCTGACTTGTTCGTTTACTAAAAGCGCATTAAATTCAGAAGTAGTTGACGCCATGTTAACTTGATTGAATAACTTTGGAAGTCATTGTACACGTAAAAGCACTGGTTGGTCTCATTCCGACGTCAATTCAGTGTAAGCAAGTGAACGGCGTCGCTGTGCGACGACGCTGCGCTTGCTGAGAGGAGGCAACGACGACCCTACGTGAGCGACGCACGCCTTGCCATAGCGGGGCGCCTTGGCCACTCTGCTATTTATGTGCATAATATCCTATTTCATGTTATTCTTACAATGTACCTATTTAGGGTATGGTGGATATCTACCGTTACTCTTTGTTACAAATGATAAAGAAAATATAAGTACCAGTACCAGCCAATTTCCCGCAGACAAGTTGTTACTTTCCACAGTATAAATCATAAATACAATATATGTTACGATATACTTAGTTACGAAACAAACTAATGAACATTTTTACATAAATGAGTACTGAACTACTGATTATTTTAAAAATCAGTTGGGAAATATAAAGGCGTAGTAACTACTACTAGCAGCTTATACTAGTTTTATTTATTTCTAGAACATGTATTAATACGAACACCTCGAGGAGGTCTGAAGCTTCTGTTGGAAAATGAAGTTTACATCAGGAATAAGACGATGGGAGAGCACGCTTACTGGGTTTGCAAGAGGAAGGCCCACGGTTGCAGGGTCACCGTACTTACGCAAGGAAGGAATGTCATCAACACGAAGGGCGAGCTTAGTAACTACTGAGATACTAGACACAATAATACAAAGATTTTTTGGCACTGGATTAGCGTTGACAGAGAGGCGCTCGTACTAAACATAAACTTTTGGGGTGCTGTTTTCTCAAATATTCACATTAATGTTCTCATTTTTATACGATCGTATAGTAACTATGTAACACAAGAATTATAATTTAGTTACGAAAACAACTAAATGTAAACGACTGGTAGCATTATGACGACTGAAAAATTCATGATTTCTGCAGTTTTTTTGCTGTCACAAAATTTTTAACGTTATTTATTTGCACATAAATTTTCATTTTTTTAAGTTTGTGTTTACATGAGTTTCTTCATCAAATTATCATGGCGCACGTCTTGGCGATGTGTCAACAGGAACAATGGCTACAGGGCAGTTGTCACCTGAACACTGTCATACAGTTTAATGAACACAATCATTCTGCTAAACTCAAAAGCTATTGTCATTAAATGGTAACATTATTGTGCATTTTTTTGCAGGAAGAGTAATAAATATATAAAATGTATTATATATAATTATATTATTTCTTATTCTGTATTATGTATTATTTTAATCAAATAATTGATTAAAATAAATTACTGAGCATGCTAAATACATATAAGGTGTGCTTGTATTATACGTAAATATGAAATTATACTATGACATAATTGCGGCAAATATAATGTAAATAATTAGAAGGTATTCTTTACGTGTAAGTAGAATTTAAATAAATGTGTAAATCATTGTTTTAGTAATCAAAAACTCTAAAAAAATTACTGACTAAACAAATAAAATGTTTTAAATCTTTTTATTACTTCCCTACCTTTTTTATTATTGAGGTAGATTTTCAAAGTTTTTAATGCACTGCATACTCTTAAACAATCAGTTTGTAATTTAAGTGTTATATTACAGGAGAGGATAAGATCTAATTACAAGTACAATTGCTTACAGGCCCAGAATTTTTCAAAACTCTTCGTGGCAGATTTCTCTTATTATATAAAGGACATAAATTCAACCAGGACTATCGGACTAAACACAACGTTGTATTATGGCGCTGTAACCGGAGGAATACAGGATGCAAATCGACTGTCCACACACATAACGATGTTGTTTTTGATTATAAGGATATACACAATCATATTGAATGTTTCTCAAATAAATAACTGAGTCCATACTCTGTGTAAAATGAATGGCTGGAAATCAAGTGAATACTGAAATAACAAATAATGAAAGGAGACGCTACGCCAACCCCACGTAAATTGTAGTATGAAACGGAATATTGTTGTCAAATAAAATATTTCTAATTATTGAGTCAACTATGTCTACATTACGTTGGTACTTGGTATTCATATCTCGAGCTATTAATTTTGAAACATTAAAGTCACCATTTTCTAGTGCTAGGGAAAATAAAGCTATGCAGGACCATCCACCATATTTCTTCGCTACGGGACTCTGATGTAGTTAACGCCTCACAGGGTGGTCCATTCATTATATTGAAAGAATCGTGAGATCAACTAGTTAATTTGCCTTTTCCAGAATAAGCCACATTCGTAAAGAACTCCCATCCAGCTTATGACTATATATACGCAACGGACTTTATATAATTTTGATACCAATTTTAAGCGGGAACGTAGGGCGTTGGCAATGTGTTGCAACATGATTGCCCGTCGGTTTGCAAAGTGTATAAAGGAAGTTAAGGTTACTTAATTCAAAGCGTACTGTCAGACTTTGTAAACCTGCAGCCTATGGGTGAAGTTTACACGTAGATCGCTAGACGCCCTACGTGTCCAGCATAATAATGGTTTTAGGATGCTGCTGGGGCTGCCTCGCTTTTGTAGCGCGTCAGGAATGTTCGCCGAGGCTCGGACCGATTGCGCAAACGTATTGCTTCTCTGATGCAACGAGTGCGTGTCAGCGCCAGCAGTTTCCTAAACACTATTTTAAAAAGGAAGGATTGCCCTCTGGTGCGGTACTGGAACAGTGTGCACACGGGTTCCAAGCCAATATTTTTTTATTATTAGATAAGTTTTTTTACTAACAGATTATTTTTATTTAATTACTAACAATTTATGGATTTTTTCTTATCCTTACTAATATTATAAAAGCGAAAGTGAGTTTGTTTGTTTGTTTGTTTGTTTGTTACCTCTTCACGCTTTAATGGCTACACCGATTTTGATGAATTTTAGTACAGAGATAGTTGGGAACCAGGAGACGGACATAGGCTATTTGTTTTTATAAAAGAGTGGGATATGAGGGAGAAAGAGGGAAGAAACGGGAAAACTTAGCGTTGCTGTTATAAATCAATAAGGCGCTACCGAATTTAACGCGAGCGAAGCCGCGGGCAAAAGCTAGTCTGAAATAAATGTTTAATAATAATATAAAATGTGAAAACCGTAAAAAAATATTAAGTAGACAATACATTTCAATATTGTGCTTATCGTTCTGTGAAAAATGTTAACTTGTTTTGTTTTACTTAAATCGAATGACATGCATTATTTATGGTGCTAATACTTTAAAAAAACGTTCTCAGAGTTCTTCTAGTTATATTGTAGCTGATATTTATCGTATAAATGTAAAATAAATGAAATACCCAGTAGTAATAGTAGTTTTATATTGAACAATGATGATGATATAAGATCATGATCACAGTGACATTGGCAATGTTATTATTGATCATTGACAACAACAGTCATAATGTGCTAATGACGTTCCTACAGTACCTACCTACCTACCTAAAGTATATCTATGTTTGTTTTTCTACAGTTGAGTGGTTCCGTAAATTGAGCGGGAACGAGATCGGCGTGCTTCATGGATACACATTTTCTTTTCACGGTCGTAATAAGACAACCGATTCGTATATGTGCTCTCTTGGAAGGAAGTGCAATGCTCGCTTTGTCGTGACAAAGGACAGAGAGTTAAAATCCTCTCGTCTGGAACATAATCATCCACCTCCTGCATTTATAATACGCAACGGTGTTTTTTATAAGAAGTAATGAAATCATTTTTTTTTTAAAAAATCTCTGTTTGTAATAATCCAAATATTAGTAAGTATATTACTAGTTTCATTTGATAAACTCTTATTTCTTAGTTTAGAGTGTACGTGTTTACTGACACCCGTAGGTACTTATGAATTGAGAAGTTATCAAACTCTCCATTAGCATTACTTTAGTAAAGTCATTCCTTTGAAACATCTCTGCGCAAAAGAAGTTCAGAAAATGTTATTTCGCGCACTACTTTGAAAGTAGACAGACAAGTTATCAACTATTAAATTCTTAATTCAAATCGGATGTGAGTCTAGATGGAATATTTGATTTTGTCAATTTATTCATCTCGTGGTCGGATTATGGTTTAAAGCATTTATCTAAAACGTTGACAATAAATAGAAAAAATCCTTACATCTGATTTGTTTTATTTCGCACATAGTGAGTTTTTCAAAGATTTTTTTTTGTTTACAAAACCTGCAAATAAAAGGAATAACTTTACTCTTGAAATGCAGCCCATTTTAAAACAAACCACATAATTATGTTTTTTTTTTAATTTGTATTCTTCGGCTTTTTGTCGCTGTTTCTCAACTTCTAACTTTGTGTAGATAAGTATTTTCGTAGCTGAAAGTAAATAATAAATGATTTTTTACACTTAAATGGAAAATTTAAGTGTAAATTTATTTTTTTAATTTAATTATTTTTTTGCACACTGATTGGAAAAGAGATAACTGTGTTAAAAGGATATATATTTTGCGCTGGCAGACGATATAAGACAACCGACGAGTATAAGTGCTCTATAAATAGGAACTGTAAAGCTCGCTTTGTCATTTCAAAGACTATACAGGTCATCAAATCGTGTTATCTGGAACACAACCATCCACCCCTGAATTTATAATGATGATATTTTGTTTAAAATTTAAGAATAAATTTTATTTTAAAGAACAATAGAGCGTCTGTGGTTACGCAAGCAGAATATTCACGCCCGTGTTGCGGGTGCGTTTACAAACATATAAATATAGATTCTCCAACAGCCATGTACCATTTATCGGTAATTTTTATTTTGAGAGTGAACTAACTATATACACAAACAATAAAATGAACTAAAATATTAAACTAGCAAAAAACTATAAAAGGGCATCAAAAAGCAGAAATACCTAATTGTGCAAGTGCTCTACTTTGACATAAATGTCATGTATGTATTTCTGAATATGTAAATAAATGTAACAATATGGTTTCACTGTAATTAATGGTATTTTCTCTTTCTGTTTGTAGAAATTGTTATAGGTATCTAGTCTTGCGTTAAATATAGGATTGGAATTAGGAAAACTGTTTTGATTTAGATGATCAATTTAATAAAGAATGAATTTTCATTTTTGTGTTATACTACGACGTTGGAACTAAATTGTAAATAGAATTTGAATAGAAACTTGAATGGCCTTTTATTTGGTTGCCTAATGATCTCACTTTTTTAATGAAAGTAAAGGAAACTTGAACATATACTTGCTTAATTTTGCTCAAGGTCTGATTAAGTTTTACAGTATAAGGTATTTTCGCGAGCATTGTTTGTTGTTTGTGTTATTCATTTTTTAAGACTAAATGTTTAACTTTCTACAGTCGATTGGTACCGCAAGTTGGGTGGGAAGGAGGTAGCAGTAATACAAGGATACACATTCTCTGTCGACCATATATACAAGTCAACCGATACGTACAAGTGCTCCAACAGCGGGAAGTGTAGAGCTCGCTTCAGTGTCACAAAGGACAAACAATCTATCAGATCATATAATCTGGAACACAATCATCCTCCACCTAGGTTTATAATACGTGATGGTGTTTATTTCAAAATTTAACAGTATAATATGAGTCATATCATATTGTGAATGTAAATGATATTACTCATTTTTATAATAGAGACAGCGACCTACTCCTGTTTTGATCTGTTTTTATGTCTTGATTAAACGTAGACGAGATTACTATATACATTCAGTCAAAAAAGTGTCGGGAATGGATGATTTGTTTATGGTTCCAAATTAAAATTTTTGTTTTTTTTGTAGTTGTTAGATTGGCACAACTGTTTTCCATTTTGGCGTGGAGTTTGAGTTGCATCTGTTATTTATATTAAATACAGTGCTGGTTTTAGTAATATCATAAATAGTGTGTATTGCGAATTTCATAATGGACAAAAATATCGAACAAAGAGTTTGTCTTAAATTTTGCATCGCCAATGGAATTTCGTGTTCGGAGTCACTGAAAATGTTACAGAAGGCTTACGGTGAATCGACTTTATCAAAAACTCGTGCTTATGAGTGGTTCAAAGCGTTCAAAAGCGGTCGAGATGTGATGGAAGATTTGCCTCGCTCTGGTAGGCCGTCAACGTCTGCAACTGAAGTTAACATCGCAAAAGTGAAGAAAATAGTGACTGAAAATCCCCATTCAACTCTGAGAGAGATAGCCGCCGAACTTTCTGTATCTCACGAGTCGATCCGTACCATTGTAACTAATCATTTGGGTATGAAACATGTTGCTGCTCGGCTAGTCCCAAAAGATCTGAATTTTCTCCAAAAACTCAATCACATGAAAGTCGCTGAGGACATGCTAGAACGAGTCAGTTCGGACCCAACATTCATGAAACGCATTGTTACTGGTGACGAGACGTGGGTTTACGAGTTTGACATGCAAACTAGTCAGCAAGCTTCGGAGTGGCGCCTTCCAACTGAACCAAAACCGAAAAACCACGCCAAAGTCGATCAAAAGTCAAAGTCATGTTGACTGTTTTCTTTGACTATCGCGGTGTTGTGCACTCTGAATTCTTACCGGAAGGTCTAACGGTAAATAAAGAATATTATTTGAGCGTTATGCGGCGTTTAAGAGAGCAAATTCGACGAAAAAGGCCAGATTTGTGGAAAGAAAATTCTTGGATTTTGCACCACGACAATGCGCCTTCGAACGAGGCTATCATTGTGAACGAATTTTTGACCAAACACTCAACAAATACCATCCAGCAACCACCATATTCACCAGATATGGCTCCTGCTGACTTTTTTCTTTTTCCTAAACTCAAATTACCACTTCGTGGCACCCGTTTTCAATCGATAGAAGACATAAAGGAGAATTCGCGGCGAGAACTGAACTCAATTCCGGAAGCAGCGTTTAAAAAATGTTTTGATGAATGGATTATTCGTTGGCGCAAGTGTATCGTTTCTAAAGGAGCATACTTTGAAAGTGATAACATAAATTTGGATGAATAACAGACATTTTGTGTATTATTGATCTTTTCCCGGTACTTTCTTGACAGAGTAGTATATATTTTTTAAGTAAATATATAACAAAGAAATCTAGTTTTCGTTTACGTACTTACTTTCAGAAATAAATTGAAAGAGATGCCACTCCACAGTCAGGAACAAAAAGCGATTTATAATAAGATACAATATAGATTTAGAAATACGTAGAGAATGTAGGTAATTAAGTACATTAACCCTTTAGTTTGTAAGTTACTTTTATTCTAATTTCAGTCGGTACTAACTACAGGTAATTGGATGATTTCAGTTATATATATTATATTTTAAATATTATCAAATAAAATTATCAATTACTATTGCGTTTATTTACATCCCTTAATCCTTTAATTTTATATAAGTATATAATATTTTTTTTATTTTCTATAAATACTAGTTTAAATAATTAAAATTTTCAGCAATTAAATGGTACCAGAAGCAGAATGGAAAAGAGATAGCCATCCTACAAGGATACACATTCTATATCGAATGTCAAAGTAAGGCAAATAATGTGTTTAGGTGCACAACAAACTTCAAAGCTCGCTTCGTCATCACAAAAGACAGAAGAGTCATTAAATCCTCTAATCTGAAACATTGTCATCCGCCTCCTAGTTTTGTAATCCGTAATGGTATTTATATTAAAATTTAATAAAAAATGTTAGACAACCTAAATCAGGGCGAATATGTAGTAAGTGCTTGTGAAACAGAGGGGTTTTGTATCTGAGAGCCTAGCTAGATATGGTGGCATTCTTTCAACAAATAAAAAAACAAAAATTATTGGACTGATGACTAGCGCTACCGCAAGGCGTATGTCAATCATGGTGACAGTCGTAGAAATGTTAAAGAAATTTTAAACTCGATTGTCACTTGTCTAAATATCTCGGCTCACTCTACACATAGAAAAGTGTTTTGTATCGCTTCTTACTTAATTACACGACTGTTTTATAAATGGTTGTACAAACTGCTAAATTTCCACGAAAATATAAAATAAAATAGATGATAAGTACTACATAATATACTTTTAATTCACATCCTAGATCTATTTTTTTCGTATGGGAAATCATCAAATGACGTCTCCCGCTTTGGGCGGAGTGGAAGGGAGTGTCAGTTTGTTTGTGAATGATGCAAAACGCGTGTTTTGTCTAATGTTCAATGAAAAAATATTTGTTAAACCTAAAATATTTGGCGACAATTTTATAATTTTGTATTTATGACATTATTGTATTTTTTAAATAGGTAAGTTTTTTTTATATAAAATATACTAATAAAGAAAATATTTTATTTTTTAGCAATCAAATGGTACCAAAAGCAGAATGGAAAAGAGGTAGCCATCCTACAAGGTTACACATTCTGTATCGAAGGTCAGAGTAAAGCAAACATTGCTTTTAGGTGCACCGTGACAAAAAACTGCAAAGCTCGCTTCGTCATCACAAAAGACAGGAGAGTAATAAGACGCTGTCATCTGGAACATTGTCATCCACCTCCTAGTTATATTATCCGTAATGGTGTGTATATTAAAATTTAATGACAATTTTGAGACAATCTAAATCAGGGCGAGTATGCAGTAAGTTCTTGTGAAACAATGTGACTTTTGTAATGAGGATATTTTTTATCGATATATTACCGATGCGTGAATAACAAATGTATTGACAAAGTGACTACTACGCAACCATAAAGTCAATCCTGGCGACAGTCGTTGTAGAAATGTTTGAAAAGCTTTAAACATGATTGTCACATGTCTAAATTGTCTCGGCCCTCTCTACAGATAGTAAAATATTTTGTATCGTACTTGATATTTTTTTGATTCTATGATCTGATAGATTCTTATAAAAATATAAAATAATGCTGATATTAAATCAATCAATTTTATTTTATTTCATTTTCTAGACTTAATAAAGGAAATGCAATACCTATCAGTACAATACTTAAATGCAAGTTATAATAACACAGGTAGAGTTTCCCTTTCACCAAACCTGTACGCCTGCCTTTATTTACACCACGGAACATACAACTGTTGTGATTGGTGAATGTCCTAAAGCTGTCGTTCGTGCTTACTAAGATGAATTATGATGATTTGTGCTTCAATGTGTATCAATATTCAGTTTGCTCGTGATAAGATATGATAGCAAAGCGCTATAATATATGTACAATGAAAAGATATTTGTTGTATAATGTTTATTTGTAAGATTGAAAGAAAAAGTACATTCATTTAATCGTTTTTTTTTTACATTTAATGTGAAAAGTGTCCACTACATTTTTTACGTTGGAAATTTCTTTAGTTATTGAAAAACTATTTATAGATCAATTGAGTCTAGGTAATTAGAACCCGTTTTTAATATTATAGATATATAGATAGACTAATTCATAAATTGTTTTTCTTTAATATTGGTATAAATGCAATGGTTTATTAAAAAAGCCTGTTTTTTTCGCAATATTGAACTTGTTTGTCGCACGCTATATGCTTGTTTATAGTATTAATTTTCATGTACTTAGTAACTTTTACATTTTAAATTTTAGAACAGTAGTTCGATTGCCTGTTTAACATATTAAAAATAACAATTATAACTAAATATCATCTTTTGTTATTTTCCAGCGATCTGGATCAATGACCGCGCTGGCAAAATGTATGCAGTCATCGATGGCTACTTATTTACCTATAGATCCCAGACGTTAGATTGGATCTGCAAAAACGCGGAATCGCAAAAGTGTGACGTCCGTTATTATTTAGACGAAGATAAAAAGAAAATTGTGCATGATAAAAAAACTCTCAATCACACACATAAATCTCCTCAATTGTTTTATTGTTCAAAAGACATTTTGAGCTTTGAAACAACTGAAAAGTTTATCCCTAGACGAAGGGCGAGATCATGTAGCGATATATAGAAAACATTTCATAAGAACAGTCAGGTATTCGTATTAAACACTTGTTCACGTTTGCTTGTATGATTAAAATAATAATAAAAGCATCATCATAGTAGTTGTGTACAACTTTAGACGTGTTGCTGGGGAGTTTGTTCCGCCACTTCTTCTCCTCAGCTGAAACACTAGGAAGTGGCGAAGGGGGCGCGTTTTGGGGGACTGTTAGTTAATTATGATGTTCTTGTTCCATCCAGTCTGTACTGTTCCATACAGGCCACCTCCTTTCTGTGTCATGCTTCCTTTCTTTTACCTTACCCGAGTATTGAACCTACTCATAGTTTTTATTCATGTAGTAACATAATATACAACATTATATCTCACACGTATCTAACCTATTGTCTAATAACAAATAACCATTCTTGAATTAAAGTCTTTTTCTTATGAATACTTGGCCGTAGTCATTTTAAATATATATACATAAACAATAACTTTTAGTGATAAACAAAAACATGATACCTAAAGTAAGAGAAATAAGAAAAACAATAATAAAGGCATTTATTATTGTTTTTTATGTTTCTCTTACTTTAGGTACCTACCATTTCTTTCGAATATCATCAAATCATCAGCTTCCTTAGTCCCATCCCAATTTATTGAACGTTGGTACAACACGTTTTCTTCTTCTATTATCCCTGTCAGACGTCAAGCATAAGTTATTTCTTTTTCTTTCATATCATTCTTTATATAATTCATCCACCTTTTCTTTGACAAAAACACTACAAAGCTACTTCGCATTATCTTTTACAATTTCTTTATCACTATAAATACAGCTTTTCATACGTTTTATTCCAGCTCCAATGCCAGTGTTCGGCTACACATCTAGCGGTAATCCTGTAATCATGATAGGTTCCTACCGGTACAATAGAGCAACTTGGTGCAAAGGGTCCAACGTGCGGTGGTATTGTAACAGTCGCAGTTCGCGTGCTTGCCGGGCAAGTGTGTTTACTGTAGATAATATCATCGTTAATCATAAATCTGAGCATACGCATTGAAATATCTCCAAGTATACAAACAAGATGATGGGTCAATTGACTGAAATTCGACTATCAATATTTCATACGAATATCAACCTTATTTATTTGTGTAGAAGTTAATTTTCGTATGAAACTTCTTCGTCTAAGGTTAGTACAGACATAGCAAACTGGACAACAATGAGTACGGAAAAAAAATACGCATAAAGGACGCTCTCAAAAAAACTATTAATTTTCTCGGATGTATGTCACTATTTTGAATTTTACTTTCAGAAGTTATAGTTCAGTTCGTAATTAATTTATCCAATAATGTACGACTAAACATTGTTCGTAAATGTGTTATATTAAACATAATTTATTGAAAATAAATATATAAATTATGTTCGAAGTGTTTTGAATATATCTAAAATTTATTACCGGATAAATATTTAATTCAGTATGTACTGACATTCAAGTTTTTTTTTACAGATTCGGATTTATTTCCAGTTTTCAGCACGACGAAGTATGGAAATCCCGTGATCATTGTCGGATCCTACCGGTATAACCAAGCAACTACATGTAAAGGGCCCAAAGTGCGTTGGTATTGCACCAGATACACCAAAGGATGCCGATCAAGTATCCTTACTTTCGATAATGTCATAATTACTCATAAATCTGAACATAACCATTAAAATATCTGAGTTTCATTCAAAGTTGTAATTATTTTATTTCTGTTACTATTTTCTGCAATATATCCAACTACATTAAATATTTTCAACAATACCATGGTCATATGTCGGGAATTTATACAGTTTCATCATTTATCACTTGCCCTTTCCCAATTTATTTCAGAATGTCTATTTTTATTACACGTCATTTTATTTGACTACTACTTCCTTGCCTTATCATCCCTGCACACAGTCTACTTATCCATCGTTACTTTTTTATGCGGATGGGAAATCATTAAATTAGTTATCCCACTCTGGGCGGAGCGGGAAGGAGTGTCAACTTTGTACTGACTAAAACCCACCCATGTCCTATTTATTTACTTAAAAGACTATAAGTTACAGTACATGAAACCAAAATACTTATATTCTAAAATTTAACACTTACTTAAATAAAAAAACAAACTTACTAACTATTACTTAAAAATCCTTACTAATATTATAAAAGCGAAAGTGAGTTTGTTTGTTTGTTTATTTGTTTGTTTGTTTGTTTGTTACCTCTTCACGCTCTAATGGCTAAACCGATTTTGATGAATTTTGGTACAGAGATAGTTGGGAACCAGGAGACGGACATAGGCTATTTTTATTTAAAAAAAGTGGGATATGAGGGAGAACGAGGGAAGAAAAGGGAAAACTTAGCGTTGCTATTACAAATCAATCAGGCGCAAGAGCAAAAACTACAGGTCTGCTTGGTGTGTTATACCGAATTTAACGCGAGCGAAGCCGCGGGCGAAAGCTAGTAAATATATAAATTTACAAATTTCATATGGTTTATCATGAAAGATATCCAGATATATAATATCCTATATCCTTCTATTGCCCTTTATGTTCTGGGGCCGCGGTATCTTTTTCGAACAACCCGCAACCCCGGTTTCTAGGTCTTCCTCTACTCTTATAGCTTATACCCATCCACATTCATACTCAAAACTCTCCTCTCCACATTTTTCTCATTCCTTCATATGACATGCCCAAACTAAGGCAACCGCTTACCACAGAAATTTTCAGTCACCGGCGCTTATTTCAGGCTTCTTTTTATGTACTCATTTGTGACGTTCCATTTGACTAACACTTAGGTTTTATTTCAGGTCCAAGGCCAGTTCTAAGCACGACAAGGAATGGGAATCTTGTGATGACTCTAGGAGCCTACCGGTACAATCGCTCCAACCAATCTAAAGGGCTCCAAGCGCGGTGGTATTGTAACAAGTACCCCAGTGGGTGCCGCTCCAGTGTCGTTACTGTTGATAATGTAATAGTTAGCTGTAAGTCTAACCATAACCATTAAAATATCTGCAACATCTTCAAAAGCATGGTTTTATTTCCGTTTCATTTATTTATTCATTTACATTTTCTTCATTTGCAATTTTTGGATGACATATATAAAGTATTAAGGTCTATTTTACAAAAAAAAAACGAACAAAATTAAGTGGATTGTGTTTTTTCTTGTGATGACTCGTTATGGTATCTATTGGGTTAACACTCCGTCGGTCACACACTCACGGCGCCAGTTGCGTAATGTCTTTAAATGTATCATATCGTCAAAATGCCTTACCTGACTCCAAAGTTTTGTTTCAGTCCAATAGATCTGAAACATAACTTTTTTTTTAGCAAGGCATGGGAACTATGTGCTGGTGCTCGGCTGCTACCGGTATACTCGAGCACTTGATTGTAAAGGGGCCAAAGAACGGTGGTACTGTAATAGATATAGCTACGGATGTCGATCTAGTGTTGTTACCTGCGATAGGATAATAATTAGTCATAAGTCTGAACATATTTTTTTATTTATTTATAAAAGGTTTATTTTTTATATAATATAATATTATTTATATAATACAGAGAGAATAAAGATAGAACATACAAATAATTATGTCTTAAGTCTCACTGTACAACCAATTACAGGCAAACACCACATGCAAAGTGCTCTCTGTAGTTAAAAAAATACTTTTAAAATTCAGTGCACTTAAATTCTAAAGACTAGATAATTAATTAATAAATACTTATATACATACTAATGACGTCTGACAAACGTCTATATTGAGTCTGCGTTGACGTCATTAAATTTATATATATATATATATATATGACGGGGATTCGTCGTCGGATGGTCGAGACATCATGGCGGAGGACACGAAATCATACTCGCAAAACTTTTGTTTACACTTGTATTGTCTTTTCACAAAATCAATAAAACAAAATAACTAAAGATGCTAATGATCGATACAGATTTAAATCAGAAACGCGGTAAGTTCGGTACAGGCTGGCAAAACGACCTCTCACGCTCGTGTCCATCCAAAAAGTCACGTCTCTTCAATCTCATTCCTCTAATGCCCACAAATGACAAATGACAGCTATCAAACCAGACTTACCACCTTGTACCGACCTCACCCAAGCGTACTGCTTGACGTTTCCGACAACCGATAATAGATGGCGTTGTTCTAAAATAACGATTTCAATCATTTCTCTTTGTTGATTCTGCGACATATATATATATATATATATATCTATATTTAAATTATCCTTCCAGTTATTTTCCATAATATTTATACATTTTCAATGCATTTTTTTTTATCTAGCCCATTTTTTCTAACTGTGGCCAAAGAGAAGGCCTTCTCATTCCTTTTCAACTCTCTCAGTGTTCTGCCTGACCTGACCAGTTGACCTCCCAGGAACGAATCCAAAACCAGCGTCGCCAGCGTTTTGTGGGCTTTCCTTGGTCACGACGACCGTCTTCAGGCGCCCACTGTTTAACGATTCTGGCCCATCTGTCCTGACCCATCCAAGAAATGTTAAATGCATGCAGTTTTAATTGTAATATTTTAAACTGTTGAATTTGTTGAAAAACTGTTGTGACCATTAACATTGAAGAAAAAACTGGTTGATTTTTATTATATTTTTAAAGGGGCTCATTTTGTCAGAAATACAACTTGTACTGAAATGGTTTATATCCTCCTATTCGTAACCCCTCTGAATGTCCCTTTTTAAACTACCCTCCAGTATTAGCAATTTAATTACTCATAACACCAAAAGTACTTGTTAATGAAATTGCACTAAAAATACTTATGTGGGATTTATTTTTCAGGTCTACAGCCAGTTTTCGGCACAACTAGATATGGGAACCCTGTCATCTATCTAGGACACCACCGGTATAATCAGACAAACAATTGTAGGGGGTCCACAATGCGCTGGTATTGTAATAAGTACCCCAGGGGATGCCGATCGAGAATACTCACTTTCAATAATGTAATTATTCGCCATCAAACCGAGCATAATCATGAATAAAATATTATAAAAGCGAAAGTGAGTTTGTTTGTTACGTCTTCACGCCTAAATTGCTTAGACGATTTTGATGAATTTTGGCACAGAGATAGTTGGGACCCAGGCTATTTTTTTTAAAGTAAGAAATGAGTGGGAAAGAGCGAAGAAAAGGGAAATATTAGCTTTGCTATACTATACATATAATACTATATAAGCTGCAGGCAGCAGGTACCTGCAAATCAAGAAAGGGGTAACTGTGTTACCCCGAATTTAACGCGAGTGAAACCGCGGGCAAAGGTGAAAGCTAGTCATGAATAAATTATTCGCGATTCATTAAAAAAAAACATTGTTATAAAACAATGAAACATTTCCTCTTTGGAAAAAGAAACAATTAATTAATTTACTGTTCTATTTTATTTAAATATTTAATTTGTGAATAAACTTTATCATTGTGATTTGACAAAAATGTGAATATCCTACTTTGTGTTTCATGTAATTTTGTTTAACCTAAAGTTTAGGTTAAACCAGTGCTTAGGTCCTAAACTCTAGAAATATGTTAATGCTGTGCACACCTGTAAGTGCCGAATTCAATCTCAATTCTTCTAATAACTATTGTTACTTCTAAAAATTTATTAGTAAATAAGTCGTTGGTGTGCCATAATTAGAAAAAAAACGTTGCACTCGAGAAAATTTCCAAAGTGGATGAAGTGGTCTTCATTTAATTAATTTTCCTTCTTCACATTTATTTTCTTTCTTACCGTTTAGTTCAGACCCCCAAAACATGCTAACAAGTAGAATATACATAGTATAAACATTCTTACGAGAGCCAAATCCAGAGCAGACCCATACCGTGAAAACGAAAGAATAACATCCTCAAAAGGTTGTTTTAAACTTCTTTATCAATATTTTTTACCATCATAAACGTTGACAGTGTGATTGTTAATCATGGGACTGAACACCTAGCTAGCATCAGTGATTAAAATATAAGTTATTTATTAATTTTGCTCCTCTTATGATGCTGTATTTTAATTATAAGGTTTGCTACTGTAACTATAAGTATAAGTAGGTAGTATATATTTTTAGTATAAGTAAATAAGGTTAATAATTGTAAACTTTGTGTTTTAATACAGCCTGGCAGTCAGTTTTCAGTAAGACAAGGTGTGGTAATAATCTCATCATCGTTGGTCCCTATCGATATAATCGGATTAATAGTTGTAAAGGAGCCAAAGTACGCTGGACCTGTACCCGAGCCGGATTGGGTTGCCGATCTACTATAGTTACGGTTGACAGTGTAATTGCTAGTCATAGGACAGAACATAACCATTAGTATTGGCTCTTTTAAAACCAACACACTCTTCGGAGCACAGCATGTAATCAGGAGGTCTACTCTCTAATCACGAAACCCGTATTTTCCACCAAAGTAACGTTCGTTTCCTACTACGTATCACATACAAATATTAGATAAGTTAGTTGACCAAACTAAAATAAGGCCAACTAGCAGCGATACGAAAGGTCATTAACCTAAAGAACAACTGTGGCGTTGACAATCTAATATTTATCTCTTTCCATCTTGTGCCCTTATCGTAATGTCTCGTTCTCCCGGCAAAAACATGACAACGTTAAGACGGGTTCGCCAACATTCGGGCGGCCATTTTAGAAGGGGTTTTAGCATGGGTTTTGTTTACATTTGGTATCGCTTCTCGTTGGCCGTACTTTAGATAATAATGACAACTAGATTAGACTGCTGTCTCTATTCTCTATGTGTTTTAAAAACTTAAGAATCGGAAAATAATATGGAGTAGGGTTTATTACAAAGCATCGAGCTACTTTTAAACGGGCCCGTAACTTCGTTGACAAACTTCGAAAGCATCATAAGAATAATATAATATTAAGAAATTTAAAGTCCTTTTGTCTAGTCTAACATTTACAGAAGTACCTATATGAATCAAATGACCCAACGTGTTTTTAGGTATTTTTTTATTGCTCTGCAGACAATGCTTCCCAGAAACTGTCGTTTCAACTTATTCTAACCGGGTTGTAGAAATCAGATCGGCAATCGCTCAGTAAAGACTGATACTAATCTGCATCGGGTTAGACTGAAAGCCGATCTTGATTTTCATTTCGTTTCATTACAGATAACATAGCAGTTTTCAGCAAGTCAAGATTTGGTAGAGATGTCATCGTCGTTGGTCCCTATCGGTATAATCGAGTAAGTAGATGTAAAGGAACCAAAGTGCGATGGACATGTACCCGGGTCGCATTAGGATGTCGATCTACTATCATAACTATTGACAGTGTCATCGCTAGCCATAGAAGTGAACATAATCATTAGCTTAATCATTGCTTTTTATTTTGTGATTTTTTATGCTATTTTTTAAAATAAGGTAGTAGCAGTGAATAAATATTTTTTGTAAATGTAATAGTTTTTATTTTGAGAAATAGTCCATGACATATTATTAATGCAACCAAGAAGACATTTGATGTTATACATACAGTCATAAAAGAATCGGTACTGAATGATTTGTTTATGATTCCAAATTCATTTTTTTTTTGTTCGATTCGCACTTGGTTTTAGATTTCGCTGCGAAATTGAAGGTAAACAGTGAAAGAGGGCGTAGTAAACAGTGAAAGAGGAGTTACATAGTTATTTAATTTTATTTTATGTGACAGACAATAAACGTCTCTTTCTTTCTTCCATCTTAACGATTAGGGTTTGTTACAGATTACGAGCCAATTTTTAGTACGACAAGGAATGGTAACGATGTCATCCTGTGGGGACCCTATCGGTATAATCGCGTGAACAGATACAAAGGATCAAAACAGCGATGGCACTGTACTCGCACGCCGTCGGGATGTAAATCAGTTATCGTTACAGTCGATAATGTTGTAGTTACACATAAACAAGAACATACACATACTTAGAAATGGGAATCAAAGAGAAGGCTTAGATATAATGACATTGTATCAGCATCAACGATTATAGAAAATACTAAAAGGGATGACACTGAAAGTCCCGAAAAGTTACGTCACTCTTGTTGAAAGTTGGTGTATTATATTTGTATTGCAATGATGTCATTGTAATTTACATAATAATGTTTTTTTTAAACTTTACTTACTACTTTATTTAATTATAATTAAACGAAATAAAAATGGTGTTTTAAATAACAACTATTCCACTCGTACCGTTTATAATAAATGCCACAAAATGACTGACTACATGAAGAGTTTATTCTATTAAAGAGGCAACTTTTACGAAGACGAGAAATGGCAATTCTATGCTGCAATATGGTGGATATCGATATCATCAGGCCGCACCAGGGGATACCATGGGGAAAATGCGATAGAAATGTGGCAGAAAAAAAACTACGAGTAAATGTAAAATCGTTAGTGTAACGGTCGGCGGAATTGTACAAATGACTAAGAATAAACATAACCATTTAAATTAAAAAGCTATTAATACAAGTCATCTTACACAAATAGCTTTTATAAGACACCTTATACAAATAGGTTTATGTTTGTTAATCATAAGATTTTTTATTTCCTAGGTCTGTCCGCAGTTGGTAGTTTATTAGTTCATCAGTGATGCGTCCATCTTTCGATTTATTTTCTATAAATTTGTGACTTATATGGTGTTCATTTAAGACAATTGCAAAGTAAAAAAGAATATTTTTTATCGCAAACATGACCACACTGTCAGTGGTTCCTATCTATACAATCAAGCGCATATTGGCCAAAGGACGACCCAGATCCAGAAGATGATCTTAGAATAATCAAAAAACATCATTATAGTCTTGTCAAAATACTTTTTTACAATGTAAAATTGTAATAAAGTATTTTAATACATAGACGTGTGCATTTTCTTTTCTTTTGGTAATAATATGGTAATTTTCTGTTCTTACTTAGGAATTATGGTTATGGGAACAATAACTGAGTTAAAAAAAGAAAAAGTTGACATAACACTTACACTAGGTTTATATTTCAGACACAGGACCATATTTCGGCATTACAAAGCATGGGAATCCTGTGATCTTTCTGGGGCGCTACCGGTATAATCAAAGGCATTACAGCAAAGGGCCCAGAGTCCGGTGGTACTGTACGAAGCACTGCAGTGGCTGCCGAGCAAGTGTGGTTACTTTCAATAATTTCCTCGTTGGTCGTGAGCACGATATGCACAACCATTGATGGTCAAAATCAACATTGCATGGATGACCTTATTTATTAGGTCACAAGTGTTGTATGTATTGTAAAGACTGCTCCGTTGATCTCGTTGTTGAGTAACTTGAGCATGATACCGCCGTGCTTCGAAAAGCACGTAAACCCGTTGAACCAGAGGACCATAGTCCTCCTGGCCGTTTATGTCTTGTACGGTGGTATTAACATATTATGTAAATAAAGTTTATAATAACTCAGACACTGTTAATTTTCAAACGTAGTAAAATATTTATGGATTTCATAATAAGAGCATCTTAAACTTTAATTTAGTATATATAATTTGTAGGTCGATGGTAGAAACCAACCTAATAATTTTAAGACGAGGTGACAAATTTCGCTTTCGTGTATTATAAAAAAAAAACTAAAAGATTGTTTTTATCTTTCATCAATATTTATCAGAGCCTCTTATTCAAGGATCTCATCTTTGTAATTTCTAGGATCTCTATAACGCCGATATAGTCACGCATAAGTATTCAAAGCCTTTAGTCGAAAGGGAATGGAAATATACGCGGTACACTTTGGGTTGTCGAGCTTACATTGCCAGTGTAGGAAATAAGACTGTAGGGTTACCATGACTTCTTAAAGCAGTACTTATTCCAGCTCTGTCTCTTTACCTCACTGATTATAATTATCGATTATACGACATTTTATTTACATAAAAAAACATATTTACCAATATTTTCGTTAGATTTAAAATAAATAGTATCTATGATGTGATGATGTTTTACTGTTGTATCTCTAATTATTATCGACGGCACGGTTGGCGCAGTGGCTGAGCGATCGACTGCTGCGCTGCGTGTCGCGGGTTCGATTTCCGCACGGAACAAATATTTGTATGACCTGCAGATAGTTGTTTCGGGTCTGGGTGTTTGTGTATGTGGCTTTAAATGTTTGTAAATATACCCACGATACAGGAGAAATTCCTAGTGTGGAGAAACGTTTTAAAAAAAAAAAAAAACTTTAATCTATTGGATCAGTCTGATTGACATCAATGAGCGACAATATTGCACTCACACACTTGTTTACACTCGTTTTAGAGTTCATTATCTGTTAGTACCTGCTGAAAAATGTTCCTCTCCTATCTGCGCTGACAATGCATCTTGTGATATCAACTGGATGATGTCCAGCGCCACACATACCTACCTTAGCTTCGCCACATTTATACCTTCTGTGCTTCTTATACCCCACAGTAGCCTTCACCAAGTCATGGTTGCACCTTTTGTGAGGCCACTGAAAGCTGCGTCTTCTATCTCACATGCTGAACACGCGTCTTCACACGTCTTCTATCTCTCACTCCATGCTGTCTCGTCGGTCATATGTTCTGCCGACATCTTTGTCCTGTCAACGATGACGTAGGTGTCTATCCTAAATAAAACCAACTTAATTATTTATTTTTAGATCCAGTACCGATTTTCAGCAGGACCAGTCAAGGGAATTCTGTGCTCATACTGGGATCCTACCGGTATAACCAGAGAAAGAGTAGCAGTAGTGGTACTCCGGCGTCACGGCGGCGGCGCTGGTATTGTAATAGGAACGCCTATGGATGTAGATCGAATGTCATAACCATTGACGATATCATAGTTAGCCATAACCCTGACCATAACCATTAAAGTGTAGTTTTTATTAAGTAGTAAATAATTAAATTAAATTTAATAATTACTAGATTTTGCCGGTTCAGTTCCCCTTTCCTGATTTGCAGGTACCTGCTACCTGCAGTTTTTGCCCTTGCGTCTTATTGATTTGTAATAGCAAAGCTAAGTTTTCGCTTTTCTTCTCTCTTTCTCCCTCATATCCCACTTTACCACCCACTGGAATATCTTTTTCCCCTACTCTGCTTCCACTGTGTCTCACCTACCACTATTACATCTTCAAAATTAGTACAAAGTAGTTCCTATGTGATGCTGATAGAATTCTTTTTAATTAATCAAACACAAAATTAAATATACAATAAGCTTATATTTTGCAGATACTCGTATACGTCCTGTGTTCAGTACGTCACAGCGTGGCAACCCTGTGATCGTCGTTGGTCCCTATCGATACAATCGGGTTAGCAGATGTAAAGGGGCCAAAGTGCGATGGATCTGTAACCGGCTCGCATCGGGATGTCGATCTACTATCGTAACTGTTAACGGTGTTATTATTAACCATATGACTAAACATAATCATTAGTATTAGTGTTTTTAATAAAGTTTATTGTACGATACACAACAGTTAAATTAATTTCATTCTACACAAATATTTTATATAGTAGGGTTCCTGCTCCTGTTTTGTTTTAATGACATGTTTTAATTCTAAAGTTTCCTACTTTAAATGTGAGTAAATTCGCTTAGTAAATATAAATTGTGTTTTTCTTGTTACAGATTGGCAGCCAGTTTTCAGTAAGTCAAGGAGTGGCAATGATGTCATCATCCTGGGTCACTATCGGTATAACCGGGTTAACTGTTACAAAGGAGCCAGAGTACGTTGGACCTGTACTCGGTATCCGGTAGGATGTCGATCTGTTATCGTTACTGTCGACAGTGTCATTGTTAGCCATAGAAGTCAACATAACCACTAACATGATCACATAATTTGTATGAAGCTAGAAAATAAACATTTTCTTAAGTGCAATGGCTTTAATCTTGTCAAGTATTCTACCTGTCTTATAACCAACAAAAATACAGAGAAGATTAAAGCATTTTTATAAAAAATCTTGACTCATTGCAGAATCGGAACCAGTCTTCAGCACGACGTACAGTGGTAATCCTGTCATAATTCTTGGTCCATATCGATATTATCGCGTTTTAAGTTGCAAAGGAGCCAAAGTGCGATGGACATGTACCCGGTACCCACAAGGATGCCGATCTACTATCATAACGTTTAATAGTGAAATTATTAGCCATAAGACAGAACATAATCATTGAGACGATGTCCTTGAAACTTTTTAATATTTTTACACTTGTGAACTAGCTTAATGCAAAATTTTGTGTATCATCAGCAGTAAATATTTTCTTGAATTAATGTATACGTTTTTAAATGACCTTTTAGTAGTTTTTTAAAAACCAAAAACTGTTCTTGGTGATTATCAAAATCTCCTTACTGTTTTCACTGCTGTATCTCGGGGCCGATACAAAATACAAATGAAATTGACAAAACGTTACAATACCTAAATTATATATTACTAGCTTTCGCCCGCGGCTTCGCTCGCGTTAAATTCGGTATAACACACCAAGCAGACCTGCAGTTTTTGCTCTTGCGCCTGATGGATTTGTAATAGCAACGCTAAGTTTTCTCTTTTCTTCCCTCGTTCTCCCTCATATCCCACCTTTTTTTTTAATAAAAATTAGCCTATGTCCGTCTCCTGGTTCCCAACTATCTCTGTACCAAAATTCATCAAAATCCGTTTAGCCATTAAAGCGTGAAGAGGTAACAAACAAACAAACAAACAAACAAACAAACAAACAAACAAACAAACAAACTCACTTTCGCTTTTATAATATTAGTAAAGTAAAGTAAGGAAGTAAGGATAATCCACGTTCAGCAAGACGAGGAGTGGCATCTGTGTGATCATCGTCGGTCCCTACCGGTATAATCGCTGTACTTAGTACAAAGGATTGAAGCACTGCACTCACACAACGTCGGGATGTAAATCAGTTTTTGTCAAAATGATGATGATATAGTTATACCTACAGAAGCAAGAACATACACATACCTAGAAACCGAAAGAAAAGACCGCTTAGATACAGTGACATTCTATCAGCGTCAGCGATCATAGAAAATTTAAAAATGTATAGCACTGACATAAGGTACCGAAAAGTTATGTTACTCGCTCGCCAGTTATTGACAGTCGGTTGCCGCTTGGCTAAAAGTCCTTAGTTGTTTTGCAGGGTTTAACACGTGAAATACATAATTGTGTTCAAAATGTTCACTGATTTATTTATGATACAAGATAGATAGAAAGAATATTCTTTATTATGTACACCATACAAATAACAAGAATAACATTAAACAACTTATAAATAGGGTGACACAATGGTCGGTCTTATCGCTAAAAGCGATCTTTTCAAAACGACCTTTGGATGGATTTAAAGGAGGAGAAACAGTACTGTAGGTAGACTGTGGTGTAACATTTTTCAAAATTAATGACTACATTTAAAAAAACAAATACTTATATATAAATACATATAACATACATTTAAAATAATAACCATCAAGAGCAAAGAAATATTTAATATTTTGTTTAAGGAGAGAGGTAGTGCTTTTTGACCAGAATTTTAAAAGTGGACACAAATATACAAAATCTCCTCGTAACAATCAATTCTGTTGTATTATTTACATCATAAAATATATTTTAATACATTGGCATTGCATTTTTTTTTCTTCCTATTATTAAAAAAAATACAATTACTTAGGATAATAGTTATCGAACTCTTAAGAAGTTAACAAAAGAAAAAAGTTAGCAAACCACCTTAAAAGGACTAACACTTGATTTATGTTTCAGATACAATGCCAGTTTATGGCATCACTAAGCATGGGAATCCCGTGATCTTTCTGGGAAGATACCGGTATAATCGAAAGAATCGTCCTAAACTTGGGCCCAAAATCCAGTGGTACTGTACGAGACACAACAGTGGCTGCCGAGCAAGTGTGGTTACTTTCAATGATCTCCTCGTTAGTCATACGTCCAAGCACAACCATTGATGGGCAAAGACAAAGGTTTTTAGAAGAACTCCTTTATTGTGTGACAAGTTTGGTACTGTGTGGTAGTCGGTTAATATAATTTAATAAGTTTTGCAATTACTCGATACGAAATACTCTTACCGACTACGATCCTATTAAAATGTGTATGGACTTGTGAATTTGTAAAAAATAAACTGATCTAAAACTTTCATTTAGTTTGACTTGTAGGTAAATGGTAAATACCAATTAATTATGTTAAGATGAGACACCGAATCACGCTTACGCTTAACATTTATACAAGGTCGAGGTAAGGTCGAGGGGTCTAGGAAAAAAAATGAAAAACAAACAAAAAAAAAATACAAAATATAGTAGCCCACCGGTATCGGCAACAGGGTCCTAGCTACCGGCGGTCAGGGATCCAGAGAGGAACCTTTTCACGATACGAGCCGTGTCCAGGGGCCTTAGTCTGCTATTACAATAGTGTCAGAATGGTCGATCACTGATCGCATAATGGTTGATTTTGACATTTACTACATACTAAACTTGTCAAAATCAACCATTATGCGATCAGTGATCGACCATTCTGACACCATTGTAATAGCAGACTAAGGCCCCTGGTGTATCGCTTTCTGTATCAAGCCCTTGATCCAGCTGCCTAACGAGAGACTCCTAAGGTATTGGTCGAGGCTCTTGGCAATTAAGCCATTGGCAGATATGACTATCGGCACAATGATCGCTCGTTGTAAACACACACTATGCCATGCATATCTAGCTCAACACAAGACAATTCAATATTATGTTCAACCGATAGATCTATACGACTTCTAAATTTAATACAATTTTTACTAAGATTAGTGAACCCCCACGCATCTTAGATTTACGGTTGAAGCAACTGCCTACACTGTAATTTTCATAATTAATTAACATTTCATGATCTTTACCCCTGTGATCAAGTACGATCCGTATCGGTACAATCGATCCAGTGGGTACAAAGGGGCCAAACTGCGGTGGACTTGTAGATACCGAGTACCCGATGGGATGCCGGTCGACCATCATGACTGTAGATTGAAAAAAAAAAGCAAAGCACTGGTCAAGACGTTATTTTTATGAAGACGTGCAAAATATGTAGGAACAAATTATATATATAAATACAATATGGATCATCCTACTTATCATTACTAATATATACATATATATAATATTATGAAAGCGAAAGTGAGTTTGTTTGTTTGTTACGTCTTCACGCCTAGATGGCTAAACTGGTTTTGATGAATTTTGATACAGAGATAGTTGGGACCCTGGAGACGGACATAGGCTAATTTTTTTTTGAAAAAGATTGAAATATGAGAAAGAAAGAGGGAAGAAAAGGGAAAACTTAGCATTGCTATTACAATAAATAAGGCGCTAGGGCAAAAACTACAGGTGACAGGTACCTGTAAGGGGAACTGTGTTACCCCGAATTTAACGCGAGCGAAGCCGCGGGCAAAAGCTAGTAATATTATAAATGCGAATGTTTGTGAGGATAGATGGATGTATGGATGTTTGTCACTCTTTCACGTCAAAATAGCTGAACGGATCTTGATGAAATATGGCGCAGAGGTAGATTATAGTCTGGAATAACACATAGGCTGCTTCTTTTTTTAATGTCACGCGGGCGAGGAGCCTGGGGTGCCAGCTAGTTAAAATAAAAAGAATGTTGTTTGCTGTTGAAAGTCGTGTGAAACTTATTTACAATGTTTTGTACTGTAGTTTTTGTAGCTGATATTTTAATTATTATTTATGATAATGGTGTATCTAATAAATGCTTATTAAAGTTATACCTAAATAAATATTTTCCTGATTGTAATATATTTCATTGTTCCTCTCTACTAAACCGTGGCTCGCCTACCACATTGAATTCTTCGCTATTATTACAAATTCTGTATAAGTAATACTTTTGATGAGCGAAACACAGATATACAATATGTTTATTTTTTACAGATACACGTCCTGTGTTCAGTACGTCACAGCGTGGCAACCCTGTAATCATCGTTGGTCCCTATCGATATAATCGGGTTAATGCATGTAAAGGGGCCAAAGTGCGATGGACCTGTAACCGGATCGCAACGGGATGTCGATCTACTATCGTAACTGTTGACAGCGTGATTATTAATCATAAGACTGAACATAATCACTAGTATCAATGCTTTGAATAAAGTTTATTAAATTGATTTCATTACACAAAATGATTTTAAATAAATCACTTGCTATTGCTTTGTTTTGAAATAAAGTAGCCAGGTTTAAAATTATAATACGGCTTATTTTAATTTTAAAGCTAGTTACTTAAGGTGCTAAGGCCAATAAGTCTTCTCTCCTTACTGTCGAAACTTCTCGAAAAGCTATTCCTGAGACGCCTTCTCCCAGTTCTTGAAGAGCAAAATATAATGCCAGACCATCAATTTGGTTTTCGTGGTCATCATGGAACGATAGAGCAAATACATCGAGTAGCTCACAAAAGACGGCAGACGCTAGAAAGAAAGAAGTATTGCTCAGCAGTCTTCCTCGATATCCAGCAGGGTTTCGACCGTGTTTTGCATAAAGGCCTCTTATACAAGATAAAACTTCAGTTGCCAAATACTGTCTACATGCTTGTGAAGTCCTACCTGCAACATCGGACATTCCAGGTTAAATGTGAGGGTTGCCTCTCATCCATCTCCCAAATAGAAGCAGGAGTACCCCAGGGTTCGGTGCTAGGGCCAATTTTATATATAATCTAAACTGCTGACTTACCCCTTTCAGAAGAAGTAATGATTGCAACTTATGCAGGTGATACCGCAGTCCTCTCCAGTCACAATCCTACTACAGCATCCATCAAATTACAAAAGCATCTGGCTAAAATTGGATTGTGACTGAAGAAATGGAGAATAAAACCTAGCCCAGCAAAATCGGTGCACATAACATTTGCATTAAAAAGAGGGGACTGCCCACCTGTGAGTCCTGTGACACTTGAAGATACTGTCTTGCCGCAAAACTCAACAGTCAGAAACCTGGGTATGCATCTAGACAGAAGGTTTACTTGGCGAGAGCATATAAAGGCCAAAAGAGATCAGGCAAACCAAAAGTTCTGTGAGTTGTATTGGCTAATAGGTAGACGATCGTCGCTAAGTCTGGAAAATAAATTTCTCATATACAAAAGCATAATAAAACCAGTGTGGACATACGGTATCCAACTCTGGGGATCAGCAAGCCATTCCAGTATAGAAATTCTACAACGCTTCGAGAATAAAGTGATAAAGAGCTTGAGCAACGCGCCATTCTTCATACGGAACAAAGAAATATATGAGTACTTGGAAACCCCAACAGTCAAAGAAGAAATAGGAAGGTCCTGTGGGACATACAAACAAAGACTCAGACAACACAGAAATCATCTGGCCACAACACTGTTAAACACCAACAACTGCATGTTCCGCTTAAAAAGGACAAGATTAGCCTCAATCTGATGTTTGATAAAAAAAATGGGAGATGGCACATCACTGGATGTGCAAATCGAAAAGAAAGCTTATTAAGCAACAAATCTGATTATACCTCTGGGGCTGATTGCAGATATAAAATTATATAAAAAAAGTTACTTAAGGTGTCAGTAAATAAATTAAATAAATGGAAACAAATAAAAATATAAACGTTTAAATATGTTTTTTTATTAGATTTCGTTTAACCTCGCAGTATTGTGTTTTCTGCATAATGAGAAGTCAGTATTGAATTCTAAGCCTGATAAACATCGCCCGTAAACCACTCTATATCTACTACTTCTTTTGTTATTTTTACAAACCGAAATATGTGTTGACTGAAGTCTTTCCTCCTTTACTAACACGTTCAATATGTTTACAGTACAATACATAAAGAGACTTAACGGCAAAGAAGTGGCAATAGTGAACGGCTACACTTACTACTGTCGCAAGCAGAGTTTGAAGAAGTCTACAAAGATCTGGAACTGTACCCATGGAGGGGACTGTCGTGCCAGGATGGAGATCACCAAGCATGCAAAACCCTCGCGTCGGATTGTGCTGTCGGCGAAACTGGATCACAAGCACGAACCTTCTAAGTATTGTATCAGTAATGGGTTTTATTGTAAATTGTAACTTGTCGGGTACGAACTTGTAAAGGGTATTTAATATATTATGTTAGCGACATTCGAATCAAAATGTAACATTAATTAATGTTTGAATTAAATTGTTTAGTAACACGTAGATAAATAAAATCTAGTCACAATTACAAAACAATATGTTACCTAAATGATGTAAAGTAATAAATCTAGTCTGGGCTAAACAGTTAAACCATGTGAACCATGTGGTGTGTGTGTGTGTGTGTCTGTGTGAGAATGTGAAGATGTGTACCTAACATATTAATACTGTTTTTTATGGTAATGCTTGTAATATCCTTCCTTACTAATATTATAAAAGCGAAAGTGAGTTTGTTTGTTTGTTACCTCTTCACGCTTTAATGGCTAAACCGATTTTTATGAATTTTGGTACAGAGATAGTTGGAAACTAGAAGGCGAACATTTGCTAATTTTTATTTAAAAAAAGTGGGATATGACGGAGAACGAGGGAAGAAAAAGGAAAACTTAGCGTTGCTATTACAAATCAATAAGACGCAAACTGCAGGTAGCAGGTACTGTGTTATACCGAAACCGAATTAAACGCGAGCGAAGCCGCGGGCAAAAGCTAGTTCTAAATAATCTATTCGAATTTCAAATGTTCTCATATTTTCAAAGGATTATGGCTATAGACATTAAATTATAATTTATTTCATTAAAATATATGCAAAAATTTGCATTTATATGATCTCACTTTCCTATTTTTTTTGTTTTCGTGTGCGTGTGTATTGAGGTTTATTAAAAATAAATATTATAAAAAAATTAAACGTTATATTAATGATTCAAAATTAATATGTGTCAATATATTCTATTTGTACTCATGTTAACAAAATTCAGCTTTCAGTTCTCAGTCATATTTTCGCGAGTGAATATCAATGTAAATGGTTTCTTCATGCACCGAAGAATACCATTACATTAAATACCACATGATTTGTGGCGCAGCACCACATTTACTGTACGGGGCGGTGTTATCTTCTAATTTGTTATTTAAGCTACTTCATCCAAGTTAAGCTAATTCGAATTATTTCGAACTTAAGCTCAAAAATTTTAGTACTTATACTGAAACGTAATTAAATCAACAATGCTTTGCTTGTTTTTTATGCATGAAACAAAATCAAATACCTATGTGCTGTCTCTTCGTTATTAACATTTAACAAACATTCCAGCATTATTCTTGAAACGAGTCAACGGTAAAGAAGTGTGCATAGTGAACGGCTACTCTTACCACTGTCGCAAGCAGAGCTTGACGGAGCCCACACTGATCTGGAGCTGTTCCTATGGACGGCACTGTCGTGCAAGGATGGAGATGACCAAGCACGAGAGACCATCGCGGCGGATTGTGCTGTCAGCGAAACTGAAACACAAGCACGAACGTACTAAGTATTGTATCAGTAATGGGTTTTATTGTAAATTGTAGTTTATAGGGTAGATAAGATATTACTAGTGTTTGGAACTAGTAGACCCACAATGATACGTCGTTGTATCGTATGTTACGGTAGATACATTACATCCCATCATCAATTTATACTTGCACTGAGTAGACAATCTAGTTTTGAATAAAGGAGTTGGTACAATATGATTACCTATATGTTTGAAACATAATTATAATTGATAAGTCAAGTACCTTAACTTTTTTCTAACATTGTCATTAATGTCGATACAGCTAGTCAGTGGGCCAAAAGTCAGACAACCAGTCTTACGAAGGGTCTTACCAGTACCCAGTGCTAACTGGTTTGTGGAAGTCAGTTGGGCAGTCGCTATATGTAAAAATACTGGTACCCAGCTGCATCCGGTTAGACTGGAAGCTGACCCCAACATAGCTGGCAATAGGCAAAGCAGATGAATGATGATAAGAAATTAAAAATGTTCTTTTCATGTAAAATTAAGGGTCTAGTCATATTTTAAAACTATTTAGCTGTAAGTATTACCTAATGATTCGACTCTGTATATTGTAACTTAAATTTTCGTAAAATACTATTTCAATGTACATATTATGTATTCCCAAAGTGCTCCGAAAATCTGTTATAACCATTTGTTTTTTTTTATACTTGCTGTCATTCCTGTTTCTAACTTGCAATATTATGTTTTGTCATAGACGTTGATTCATATTATTTAAATCTAGTAAATGTATCTAAGTGTTGTAGTTATCACAAAATTTAAAAGTGTCTTGGTGTAGTCAACTTTAGCCAAATTTTAATTATATCTGTTAATTTTTTTTTTATTTGAGCAATATTTTTTTTTTTAGAATAATATTTTTTCCCCAAATATTTAAATATGCAGAAGCGCCTCTCTTACAAATTTATTATGTATGTATGTGTATCGATAAATATATCGAGAAAAAATTATAATAGAAAAGATGTAGAAATTGTTGACATTATTAAATGTATGTTATTCAACGGTTAAATATTAACGCTCCTCACAATAATGAAACTCGTTTTCCACACATAATAATAACAACAAACATTAATTTACAGTTCAATGGGTGAAAAAACCTGACGGAAAGGAGCTTGCTATTATGGACGGCTACACATATTTCTATAAAAGACAAACTCAGTTAACAAGTGTCTGGTACTGTACCAAAGGCTACCCTTTTGTAAAGCCAGGCTGATCTTTACGAACGGCGCCACACTCTCGGAGCGTCATGTGAGGTCAGTTCAAGACACTCATGCACATCCTCCACCGACGTTCATGATTAGAAACGGACGTTACATTAAAATATAACGTTAGCGAAATTAAACTATAACTCAGTGTTGGTAGTTTTACATTACTTCTTACATTATTTGGTAGACTGTAAGCTTTCTGAAAATAAAATAAATAACTACGAGCAAATATTGTGAGTATTTATTATTTCTCCTTGTCATAATGAATTTAATAGTAAAAAGTTATTGAACTGTCGAACGTCCATTCGGCTTTTGTTTATAAATTAAAAAGCTTTTAAATATTAATAAAGTTACTTATTAATAAAGTTATACTTTATTTACTATACAAAATATTGAATAAAGTAATAAAAACATAGCTTTTATAACGAATCTATGGTAGTCAAGTTTGCTTAGCTAACACATTCTGACGTTTGAACGGGGTACAAATTCAACTTTATTTCCAGTGCTGCAGTGGGTCAAAAAGCAAGATGGAAAGGAACTGGCACTTGTCAACGGCTACACATTCTATTGCCACAAGAATAATGCGAAGACACAAACTTGGACCTGCACTAAAGGGGGATACTGCAAAGCAAGGCTCATCATCACCAATGACGTCAGACCGTCGCATAGGACGGTGGTATCAGCTAAACTGGAACACCCTCATGCACCACCAGAATTTGTCATATCAAATGGATACTATGTTAAAATATGTTAATATAATGCTTTTACTCAAAAATGCATGTAATGTTGTCATTATTTTGACAACCTTGTTTGAGCAAAGTCGACCTTGCCGTTCTGTTTCAAGGAGCGGCCGGCAAAGTTTTGCTGGCCGCTCTAACAGGCCGGCAATGTTTTGCCGACCGCTACTTTGACGTTTCAACGTTTTAAAAAATCAATTCCAAAAAGATTTTATTTAAAACACAGCTGTTTGTACGTCTAAAGGTAAACAAAAAAAAAGATTTAAAAGATTTTATTCCATATTAGGCTGTATAATTCCAACTACCATTGATAAAAAAAAAAACAAAGAAGTAACAAAAGCGCGGTTCAGCGAAAATTTAACTACGTCTTACGAGTTCCAGGAAGCTTCAACATCTGATCGAGAACCTAAAGAAAAAAATTATGAAATAAATGAAGTAATAAATGAAGAAATAATCCAGCAGTCAAACACCGCATTAGAATTATCGCAAACTATCAGTAATATCAAACCGGGAAAGTCGGTGTTGAATTTTAGTAACTGTACTTTTCATAATTGTCATTTTAATTAAAATTCTAGTTAATTAATATATTTTTTATTTAAATTACTTGCTGGTTTTATTTAGATTAGGTACTTGCATTTTTGAGTAAAGCACTATACAAACCTTGGCCCACAATGACTGCTTCGCTGTTCACGCTATGATTGCCTCGAGCTAGCCTAGCTACGCTCTAAGCCTTTCAGTTTGGCCATCATTGCAGCCCTTGCTGTCCTCGCTGTAAAGGCCTCGACCTACGGTCTCGGCCTTTATCTCAGCTCGTCCATCAAGTGCTGCACGCTGACCGCGCTGTGTCGGCCTGGAGCTGCGCTACGCTGCGCTGTCGGCCATCATCAGCGCGACCAGCAAAGTAGTCATTATAGACCGCGGCAGTAATGTACTATTACTCAAAAATGCATGTAATGTTGTCATTATTTTGACAACCTTGTTTGAGCAAAGTCGACCTTGCCGTTCTGTTTCAAGGAGCGGCCGGCAAAGTTTTGCTGGCCGCTCTAACAGGCCGGCAATGTTTTGCCGACCGCTATTTTGACGTTTCAACGTTTTAAAAAATCAATTCCAAAAAGATTTTATTTAAAACACAGCTGTTTGTACGTCTAAAGGTAAAAAAAAAAAGATTTAAAAGATTTTATTCCATATTAGGCTGTATAATTCCAACTACCATTGATAAAAAAAAACAAAGAAGTAACAAAAGCGCGGTTCAGCGTAAATTTTGATTTATTTATTGACTTTTTTGCTAAAAATGAGCTCTCAAAGCGAAAATTCTTCCGATTCAATGTGTTTAACACCGCCAGACATTACAGATGAAGCTAAATTAGTCGGTGTTGAATTTATTTTAGTAGGTAACTGTACTTTTCATAATTGTCATTTTAATTAAAATTCTAGTTAATTAATATATTTTTTATTTAAATTACTTGCTGGTTTTATTTAGATTAGGTACTTGCATTTTTGAGTAAAGCACTATACAAACCTTGGCCCACAATGACTGCTTCGCTGGTCACGCTACGATTGCCTCGAGCTAGCCTAGCTACGCTCTAGGCCTTTCAGCTTGGCCATCATTGCAGCCCTTGCTGTCCTCGCTGTAAAGGCCTCGACCTACGGTCTCGGCCTTTATCTCAGCTCGTCCATCAAGTGCTGCACGCTGACCGCGCTGTGTCGGCCTGGAGCTGCGCTACGCTGCGCTGTCGGCCATCATCAGCGCGACCAGCAAAGTAGTCATTATAGACCGCGGCAGTAATGTACTAATATCTACAACTCATGCTAATCAATTTTGATACTCTATGTTAGTAGCTGTAGTATGTGTATGTGTAGTTATTGTACTTAAAATGTTTGAGATGCGAATAGCATTTAGCTTTTATTCGGTGTAATTGACTTGTTTGATAGAATACAGAAGCAACTAAATGTCCCCGTGAACTTACATCAATATACCGATAATAGCCCTCAGATAACCAAAACTGGTCAAGACTGAACAATTATTATCGCATTAGTACATGGTTCAACCAAATAGATACACATACTTTGACAATTAAGAAAACTGCCAAGCCTGAATGAATTTGAATCGTGCAATGATTGTTAATATAACGATTCCGCACGACGAGAACTCGTGAAGGCAGATAAAGATAAACAATTCAAGTATCTAGATCTGGCTCGCGAGGTTGTCGACATGTGGCACGTAAATACAGCAGTCATTGTGCCGATAGTCGTGTCGGCCAATGGCTTAATAGCCAATAGCCTTGACCTACATCTGAGGAGGCTGTTGCTTGGCAGCTGGATCAAGAGCTTGATTCAGAAAGCAGTACTTCTGGACACGGCCGGTATTGTTAGGAGGTTCCTCTCTCAAGAGCCCTAACCACCGGTAGCTCAGACCCTGTTCCCGATGCTGGTGGACTACTATTTTTTATATGTTTTTTCATTTTTTATAAGAATATGTAAAAATATAACAAATATGTATGGAAATGAATAAACGAAATAATAATAGAAATAAGGTTTGATATAATAATCAAAGAGTAGTTTCATGTGAAGCTCATAATGTATGTACCTACATGACATTTAAATAGCTATACTTACAGGCAAACATAAATCTACCGTACCCAAATACATGCATTAAAAGTCCATAAATGTATTATGTAATAAACTAGTGCTGATTGTAATTTTAGTATTATTTAGTTTAATATCAAGTTTAAACACCAACAATAGTCTAGTGCAAAGGATTTACTCAGTTCTAAGAAGTTAAACTATTAAAATATACCGAGATAAAAAAATCTGGTGTTATTTGTAACAAAATAACGTACTGTATACGACGTTACCGTTTTAGCGTCGTCGCTGGACGTCTCTTTCACCTTGTATAACTTCATGATGGTGGTGGCATAACGTCGAATGCAATCAAGTTTCGCAAATCTGTTAATTGCCATTGTATTAAATCTTCGGTCATTTTCAATATTCTCAAGGTTTCATCAAAACGATAATTTGTCTTATTTTTCAAACCCCATCAGGGATATAATGCTATGAAAATAAAGTGTTTATAGACCATTCAATACTCACCAATGTTCCCTTTCAGTGATTCTGCTGGCGAAATCGCGTTACTCAGGGAAACACTTGGTCATGTTCAACGACTACACTTACTACTGCAAGAAACAATGCAAGAAGACCAAATACTTCCATTGGTACTGCTCTACACATAACTGTAGAGGTTGTAACGCTAAGCTGAAGTTGGATGAGAAATTCGCCATTGTAGGCCTTGAGAACAAACACACTCATCCTCCAGCTAAGTACTGTATCCACGGTGGGCAGTACATCAAGATTTAACATTACATGCATGTTCGTTTGTATGTATGTATATTAAAACGGATAATATATCACTACATTGTCCGCTTTTGCCTCAAAAGTATGCAATTTCAAATGTTTTCAATATGTGCCTGTTATGTGGTTACAACTACTAATTTTAAGTTCTAGAAAATATTTTCTTGCAATGCAAATAAGTAATGATTGATTTTAAATTAAGAATGGAAGTGAGATCATGTCAATTAGTGAAATTAGACAATTTTAAACCTCGTAGACTATGTGAAATATACACACATCAAAAGTATCTAGGGATCAACATATATTTTTGCAATAACTTTTCTCCTGATTGATATTAATTAAAATTTTCTTTAAGGATTCATCAAATAAAGTGTTTTCGTTTGTCACAGTAACGATAAACCAAGTCACCTTTGCATTAATAAAGAAATTTGCCATTTTCCTAATAAAGAGATTTTTGACATTTGAACCACTAACATTAAAGTTCGAAAAAAAGACTGAAATAACAGTTTTCTTTAAAATTTTATTGGGTAACTTAAACAATTAATAATCCGTGTTTCTACCGCGAACACTGACAACACAAGAACATCGGTTTGGCATACTCAAAATGAGTTCATCCAAATCACGCTGTGGAATGGCCGCCCATGTTCGTTGCAACAACAAAAAAAGGTCTTCTTGCGACTGGATACCCTCCATATTCGGCAGAGCTCTTCTCTGTAGCATATCCCATGCATGCTCAATCGGGTTCAAGTCTGGCGACTGAGCAGGCCAGGGCAGGACATTGATGTTAGCTGCGGCGAGAGTCTGTCTTACAACTCTTGCGGTGTGCGGTCGTGCATTATCATGCATTAACTGAAATAAGGGACCGATTTGCACTTGTAGAGGAACGATGACGTCTGATACAATCGTCTCAGCATAAATTTGAGCGTTGAGGTTGCCTCTGATCCAAATCAACTCAGTTCTTCCGCCGATCCAAATACCCGCCCATACCATGATAGTTCCACCACTATAAGGATGGACTTCCTGGCAGGATTTTAATCGCTGTTGGCGTCCAGGGGTTCTCCAGTGTCGTATACGTCTTGTATCCGGTCTCATACCAAAACGAGACTCATCAGAAAAGCACACGAAACGCCATTGTTCTTCTGCCCAATTTCTGTGTTCAAGAGCCCATTGATATCGAATCCTACGATTGTGCATTGCTATAGGTGGTACCCGTAGCGGTCTTCGGGAATGAAGGTTCACTTCATGCAAGCGGTTTCTGACTATTTAGTCGCTAATTAAGTTCCCTAAAGAGTGATGAAGCCTCACGGCTAACATCATGGCGGTTATTGTTGGAGCTCTTCGAGTTAAGATTTGAATGTATCGGTCTTGTCTCCGTGTGGTGCAGCGATACCGTCCTCCATGGCGCTCAGCCACGGTACCAGTGCTTCGGTAACGTGTCCAAAGTCGACTGATAACACTCTGACTTGTATTCAGAGCTAAAGCTACAGTACGTTGCCGGGAACCAGCTTCTATCATTCCCACGGCTCTGAGCATTTCTTCCCTGCTTAAATGACGTCGCCGCTCCATAATAACGTTGGTTTTAATCAGTAGTAGGGAAACAGTAGCACTAATAATGTCTTCAATGCGTTGTATGTTTTTATAGGGAAAATATTGACAGCTTATTTTCATCTTTTACTCGAATTTGATTGAGAGTTCCTGATTCAAATTATGAAATGCACCAAAAAGGATCCATATAAATTTATAAAATCATAAATTTATTACAAAGCCACATCTCAATCTCAAGAAATCCGCATAAAAATGCTTGATCCCTAGACACTTTTGATGTGTGTATTATTGAAATAAATATGGTAACTCTTTTTTTTAATCTGGATACTATTAATTAAATATGTTAAAACTAGACATTTTCAGCAGTAGGTGGTCGATCCCGAATAACTTCAAAGAAGAGATACTGATGATGAACAGCTTCTTAATTTAATTATTATAGTTATTTCTTGTTTTTCAGAAGAGTTCAAGTACATCACGTCCCGGTCAGGTTCACAACTACTTCTTATCAACAACTACAGCTATGCACGCGGTCGTCAGCCAAAAGCGAAAAATGTTACTCCTTGGTACTGTTCCACTCATATCAGCAAGGGCTGCAAGGCTAAACTCGTCATTAATGTTCATAATAAAATTATTTCTGCTAATTATGACCATAGTCATCCTCCAGGCCAGTACATTGTATGTGCAGGGAAATATTTCCGGATATAAAGAACTATATACATTTGTAATGTACTCTTCAGTGCCACATAAGCACCCAATGTATAGTAAGCTAGAACACATGTAGTGTTGCTGATCCCTGGTGACTCCTACGGCAGACGTTGCTTGTAATGTTTGAAACTGAAATGAACTTTTTTCTGAAAATGGTTTTAAGCATTTACTCTGTACATAAGCAAAGAGTGAAAAAAATAGAATATTTACTCATATAATAATTATTAATCGTTGTTTTTCTTTGGTTTCTTAACTTTTGATGCGATTTCCTATTCTGAGATTCTATTTTTCAGGACGCAATTAATTCTAATGAATGACTACACCTATGGCCGACATAGTTATGTGAATACCAAAAATGCTACTCGTTGGACCTGTTCTACTCACAACAATAGGAAGTGCAAGGCTAACCTCGTCACCAATCCTTACTAATATAATATTATAAAAGCGAAAGTGAGTTTGTTTGTTACCTCTTCACGCTTTAATGGCTTTACCGATTTTGATGAATTTTGGTACAGAGATATTTGGGAAACAGGAGACGGACATAGGCTAATTTGAGTAGTAGTAAAAGTGGGATATGAGGGAGAACGAAGAAAAGGGAAAACGCGAGCGAAGCCGCGGGCAAAAGCTAGTGATGAACATAAAGTCGTTTCTGCTAATTATGAATATAATCATCCTTCAGGCAAAAACGTTGTCTGTGAACTGAAACTGAAATTTTTAGTAACGCCATCAGGATGGAATTTGGTGTGGACAAATGTGCAGTCATTTATGTAAAACGTGGTTTACGATTATGGAATCCGAGGGAATTCAACTCTCGGATTCCATACAATTCAGATCCCTTTGCTCATCCGAGAGCTAAATATTTGGGTATGTCGGAAGCGTTAGGCATTAACGTAGCTGTTATGAAGCAGCTGTTGAAGGAGGCATTTTTAAGGCTCTCAAAGTGACCCCGTTTTACGGTATTGATATAATTATTCTTCTTGATATTATATATCAGTGCGTAACTAATTAAAATGAAATTTAACCGTGTTTTAAGTAGTATACGTAATCATTGAATATATTTTAAAACAAATGCCAACACTGAGCTTTTATTTGATGTCCAATATTTTGATAACCAAAAAGTGTATCGTCTCCTGTCAATTTTGTTCATTGTTATTTTGAAAAACTGATCGAAGAAACAAAATAGCTCACTTTCGTGTGAATGTGATTTTATCTATAGTGTATGAGGTTTGGCAGCTTTACTAATTATCTAAATCAGGCTTTATGTTGTCCAGTAATAAATTTCAGTTTTACTTTTTTTGTGTTTTAGATATAATGAAGTACATACAATCAATAAAGCGCAAGCAGTTAATACTGCACAAAGGCTACACTTACCACCAGCAGAAAATTCAGCCGGAGACCAGTGATACTTGGTTCTGCAAGTCAGTTACTAGTAAAAACTGTAAAGGAAAACTGGTATTAGATTCAGTTACAAAAGCAATAACTATAAATAACAAACACAATCACCAACCAGAATTATTAATATCGGACGGACAGTAATTTACACTGTAATGTAATAAATATATGTAATTATTTATGTTTAGAAGTAACAATAAAAGAGTTTAACAAATGTAGCATGTGGCAGAAAGCTGTGGTTTTACTGGACAAACACACACAAACAACTGAACAACTTTCTCCATGGGACCACATCGAAATCGCGAAATATAATCTTCGTTCGGTCGTAAAGACACGAATATTATATCTGAAAATACTTGTTCATTGTAATTGTTATAATTTGTTGTTTTTGTAACAATTTAAATGTTACCTAACTTCTAAATTTCTTATTTTTCAGAGGAGTTTACTTACGTTAAGTCTTGGAGAGGGACACGATTTGTTCTAATTAATAATAATTACCTGTTTGGTCGCGCTGATCATATACATACTAAGAGTACTATTTATTGGTGCTGTCCTTCTCACAACAATGGGAAGTGCGAGGCCAACCTCGTCATCAATGATGAAGATAAAATTATTTCTGCTAATTATGAACATAATCATCCTCCAGGCAAATATATGGTATGCGATGGGACATTCTTTGCGATATAAACATAAGCTTTCTATTTTCTTTATCTAAGTAATAATGGCTACAACTATGGTCACTATTGTTTAGAAAAAAAAACTGCTCGTTGGCACTGCCCCATCAACAAGAATATGAAATATAAGGTTCTTCACCACAAAAATAAAATTATTTCTTCTAATTATGGACATAATAATACTTCGAGAAAATAATATATATTGTATGCCAAGGAAAGTAAATTCGTATATAAGAAACTGTAACTTAATTATTTGTTGTAACAAAGGTACATGTTGAATAAACATCACGCTTGCATTTTTTTCGGATTTCTTTTTTTTATTTCCTTATTTTGCGGGTGAGTTTATTTTATTTTATCCCAGTAATCTGTGCACATGATGAGCAATTGTCAAAATTAAATGGTGTCTTTAAAGTTCTTATTACAAAGGGCCTTTTTACCGCCATATATTTGTTTTAGCACTGAGTAAACACAACTATTTAGCTAATAAGGGATTTACTGAATTGATTCTTATATAAAAATTTCATTGGTCAGCCCAACTAATTAACTTGGTCAGGCTTAAAAAACGAAATAAACTATTGATCATTTTATTTTTTAGATTTCAGGTATATACAATCTAGAACGGGCAAGGATTTAATTCTGCTGGAAGGCTTAAAGAACACTTACTTCTTTAAGCGCACACTTCTGTCACAGCCGATTGATCATTGGATCTGCACCTCCAGCCGCAGTAAGAGTTGTAAAGCGAAGTTAGTAATAGACACGTTCACGAACATAATCATCACTGGAATATTGACCCATAATCATCAACAACCTGTACTTAAATATTAATAGTATTTATCGGTTCATATTATTTATATTAAAAAAAACCGGCCAAGAGCGTGTCGGGCCACGCTCAGTGTAGGGTTCCGTAGTTTCCCGTCCGTCACAATAAGTGTTCCCACTTATGAGTTTAAATTTGTCTTTTTTGTACAAAAACTGTTGTGTCAATCAAGTTCAAAATGATTTTCATAGAAAGTCCTTATAAAGTTCTACTTTTCAGATTTTTTTCATATTTTCTAAACTTATGGTTCAAAAGTTAGAGGGGGGGGGACACATTGTTTTTTACTTTTGGAGCGATTATTTCCGAAATTATAGACATTATCAAAAAATGATTTTAGTAAACCCCTATTCATTTTTAAATACCTTTCCAACAATATATCACACGTTAGGGTTGAAATTAAAAAAAAATCACTTCCCACTTTACATATAGGGTGGCTACCCTAATAAAACATTTTTTTCCAATTTTTATTTTACCACTTTGTCGGCGTGATTGATATACATATTGGTACCAAATTTCAGCTTTCTAGTGCTAACGGTCACAGAGATTAAGCGAGGACGGACGGACGGACGGACGGACAGACAGACATGGCGAAACTATAAGGGTTCCTAGTTGACTACGGAACCCTAAAAATGACATTAAAAATTGGCGGTTAAACTACCTAAACAAGTCTACCATAAAAGGAGTTTGAATATTTTAGCATGTAGTTGTATTGTCTAATTGTGGTTTTTTTATATTGCAGCCATTTATAACCTGTATTAATGTTGGCATATAAGCAAGTTTGCACAAACGTTTTGTAAATTAAATTAAATTCCGAACGAGTAGGCAGGCCAAAATATTCAAACCACATTGTTAATTATTGTGTTATTTATTTATTTATTTATTTATTTGGTTCACCAACAATTGCATACACTTGTTATAAACAAACTTAACAAGCAAAATAACAGGACAAAGTGTAACAATCACTTATAGGTAAACTCTGCATGCACACAAAACGTTGTTTTAGTTTACAAAAATAAAAAATAAAAGACTATGGACTATGGACCTAACAGATAAATTAAACAAAATTTAAGACAAACAGATTAGAACATTGAAAAAAAATATTACAAAATAAAAATAAAACATTAAAAACAAAAACAATCCAACCCAATGAGACTCGATGGTACAAAAACAAGTTTCATATAGCCTAAATTCAGACAATTTAGTTATATAAATAATTCCCCATTTGTTTAGTTAGGTTTAGTTTAGTTAGTTAGGCTTAGTTTTTGAAGTTTGAGAAATGAAAAATAACCAAAGTATCCTTTTTTATGTTACGGAGAAAGAAATAATATATTCAATTTGATATGTACCATCTTTTAAACTAAAAGTCAGACATAAAAACTCCTATGTTGTTGTGTAAAAACGAACTTGCCAAGAAACAAACGATATTTTAATTCACCCACAATCTTTGAGAAGGATAAACAAGTAGTTTACATAATAACTTTGGGCATCCATATTAGTAGAAATATGTAGTTTCCTTAATGATATAAGTATCTAGCTAGATAAGTACATAAATAAATAAATATTTAATAAAGTATGTCATTGAAATTGTTTCAGACACAATCAAGTTTATAAGAACTACGAAGGGAAAGCAGTTAATACTGCACAATGGATACACTTACTACCACCAGCGGAAAGTGAAGTCGAAAGCGATTGACTACTGGTTCTGCTCGTCTATTACTAGTAAGAAGTGTAAAGGGAAACTAGTGTTGGACTCTGAGCAAAAGCTAATACTTGTAAACCGTAATCATACGCATGAACCGCCAAAGTTTTATATTTGTGACGGCCTGTATTTTGTATTGTAATACTAATAATAGTTCAACTACGCTTGACTAGATCATATTGTGGATGGGTGACCATCAATTAGATAGGTACATACCGAGACCCTTCCGCGTCTTTCTTTCTTTCTATAATCAATTAATGTAATTGAAGTTGAACATAGGATTAAAGTTCTAATAAAAAGTTTTTTAAACATTAAATCTCATCGTTACCGGAAACATGACAATATAAGTCATGGGTTACGATTTATGATAACTATTATAAATGTACGATATATAGCAGTAGTGCACGTCAGAACACGATGTATTAAAACAACGTAGTAACACTAAACTTAGGCAGTGTATGTTAATGTTGTTTCAAAGTTCGTGTTGTAACTCCGCATGTAGAATAAAATAAAATATGAAACTCAATTACCTTGACTTGTCTTGATTAGGTACATGACTTACTCGCACCACTACACTAATGAATGCGGACCGTGACACAATGTTTTCTTTCAACGCACTTTCGTGGCACGAATTTCCTCTTTAGTACTTCTTTCGGCTCCGGCGACTCCGTGTTCCGTTGTTATTGCTCTGTTAGGTATTAAACTTATCTGGTAGTTACTTAGGTCTGTGCCCCAACAGTGGGGATGTTGTGATTATGCTTTTGTTGACTAGTCCAAATGCCTCACCTAAGTTGACTGACCTATACCTATTATAATTTTCAGATGACAAATACGAGTATATTACATCAAGAAAAGGCAAACCTTTGGTACTGTATGACGGCTACACCTACAGCCGTTACAAAATGACAAAGGACAATGTCCACTGGAAATGTTCGTCAACCAGTAGTAAAACCTGTAAGGCTAGGCTCACACGTAAACGTCGCTAATAGTCATACCCATCAATCCATTAAAAATACAAAAATAGTATTATTAATTTATTTATAACATAAAATATTATTTTTTTGTATCAAAAGGTTTATGTTTCTTAACAAATCCTTTTTATTTTCAAAGAACTTAATAATTAAGCCTGTATATACCAGCAGATGAGACATTTGCAAGTTTTAAAAGGACGTTTAATCAGTTTTATATGGCACTGTTTTTTTTCAGATTTCAAATATATCAATTCGAAGCAAGGGAAGAGACTAGTTCTGCACAATGATTACACATACTGTTTCAATAATTATTCTGCTACCAAAGGTCACACAGTCTGGCTATGTTCTGGACGCATCAGAAAGAAATGCAAGGCGAAAATAGTAATAGATGAAATGGGTAACATTAAATCTGTGGACGGGGACCATACCCATTCCCCGCCCCAATATGTTATCTGTAAAGGACAGTACATCAGTATTTGAAAAAGGAAGACTGTTCATGTAGATACCCGCATGGATGTCCAGTCCTGTAATTCTATATATAGTATGATCAAGATGAGAAATGCAGGCACACAGGTAATTCTGTTCAAGAAAACACACGTGGCTTCACTTGAAGATAGTTATCAAATAAAACTACCTTCTGGAATTGCACAGGGCGAACCCCGATCTGCTTTGCAGAAATGGTTGTAGATAGTTATACTGTGTACTATTATATGTATTTGGTAAACTAAACCTTACCCATTTGCCTTTTAATACTTCACTATTAGTAGAACATATTTATGTTTTTAGAATAACAAATGTATTAACATAATGTTCGATAACATTTATGATTAATTTCATATCTTGAGCATGAATATCTTCAGTGTCTTGTACATTTATGTTAATAAATTTATTAAAAACTGTACATTGCCAGTATGCATACCTTTTGTATTCATACTAGCAATAGCTAAGATGCAAGCAATAAAGATATTGAGTATATTGAGTATTGAGCTCGGACCGCAATGGGTTGTAAGGCAAGAATGGTAGTAGATAATCATGATAGAATTACATCGGGTCAGCTAGATCGTACTCATACACCGTCACGATTTTTCATCAGCAGCGGCAAATATGTTAAAATTTAAAATAAATACATCTGAGAAACATCACACCTGTTTTGCCCTGAAGAGTTGGAAAGAAGTATTCATAGCATACTTCGTCAATTAGGTTAGGTTACTCATATACAGTAAGCATATTGCCTACTAGGGCCAAATCCAAGCTTCGGGCTGCTTCTGTATTCCTTGACCATTGAACTTTGACCAAACCCAAGACCAAAGTGGTGCATGAAATGACATTATAATTTAACAATTTTGTTTAGTTTTCGTTATAATGGATGTTAGTTAAGATGTCAATGTCAAAATTTGCCTTATTTGAAGCGGATAGGAGATTCCGCGCGGGAAAATAGTTCTTGATGATCATGGTAATTTTTCGACTGGTCGCTTTAACCATAATAAAATAATCCAATTTTTGGAATTCAATTATTCTAAAGTTTTTTTGTATGATAAAGAGACAAGTGAATACATTTTGAATGTTTTTGAAATTAAATTCTTAACATGTTTTTTTTTTTTTTGTAGACTGGCCATGATTGTTTAAGTATTACAGAAATATTTAAAGAAAACGTCTATTTTGTATTTTAACTTTCGATGAATTCAGAATTTAGTAAATTCTGAAAATGTGAGCAAATTCATACCAGGACATAAACCACTTTTAAGTATAAACATTATAAATGACATTGTTCTTATTTCAGGTTTTATATATATCACTTCGAAGCAAGGCACGAAGCTAGTACTACATAAACATTACACATACGGCTTCAGTAGTTATTCTGCTATCAAAGGTATCACAATCTGGAAATGTCCTGGACGCGTCAGAAAAAACTGCAAGGCGAAAATAGTAATAGATGATCTGGGTAACATTATATCTGTAGACGGAGACCACACTCATCCCAATCCGCAATATGTCATCTGTAATGGACAGTACATCAGTATTTGAAAGAGAAAGGCTGTTTATTACTGTTGTCACTCGCATATGTTATGTCTTGTCGTGTGATTTCAAATAATAGGAAAAATATAATAAATTTGGAAAAAAGCAAGCAGTTCTGCATTAAGAGCACACATACGGCTTCACCAGTAGATATCTATCAAACGAAACTACTTCTATTTCTATCAGGGCACAACAAACGATCTCAAAGAATTGCAATGCACCTCAGCTTTTCATCAACTAAGAAAAATAATTGCATTGCATTGAATTATGCAATACCTACTTATGTAAACAACCAATTATTTACATTGTCGGGCCTACGCTGTCCTCTCATATCTCATACTTAAGTACTAACGCTGTAACAACAACATTGTAAAACTAAATGATTTTAAAAGAGTAACCGTGGAGTTTCTTCCCGGTTCTTCTTCATAGGGAACGACCAACACGAACCGTGCACCTTTTCTCGACGTTTTATACGTGCTAATCAATCAAAATATTTTTATGTAAATTAAAAATATTTTGATTTTGAATAATTAGGTTTTATAACTAATTATTTACATTAATATTATTTCATTTAGTATTACATCTCAATGTCAATTTATTACCTTTAATTCAAAGTTTACTAGCTAATGTTTAACATAATTTTATTAAGTTATTCTATAAGTGTATGTAAGTAATGTTCAATTAGGCTTCGCATGAAGAGGTTCATTGTTTTGTATTTTTATCCCAATAAATTCCTTGAACTTTTCTTATCTTTTAAAAGAATTTGATTTAATTAATCAGAAGTAAAAAGCCATTTTATATTAAGAAATTGCCAACATGGCACTTGAGAAGCGATATAGTTTATGTTACTTAAAGTGTATATAACTTTTCTTTAGTTTCTTAAAGTAGGTGATCATTTTAGTAATATGCGGAACGGAAAGCCTTCCGAGTCCGCGCGGAAAAATAGTTTTTGCTGATCATGGTAATGCTTCACCTGGTCGCTTTGACCATAACCATCCATCACCTGAATAAAACTACGAATGACTTTAAAATATGTTGTTAGAGTTGCTTATTTGTACGGGTTCGCATGTTCAACTATTATCTTAATTAACAAAACCGAGTGAAAGCTATAACTATGTGACAATCAGCTGGCTCGCGCCAGTCGGTGAGTCATTAGTACTGGAGTCTGTTCTTTTCCAAACGTGTACGTGTGTCGTGTACATATTCATTGTAACGCACAGCTGTACCGAATCATACCGACCCGAACATATTATAGCACCCAACAGGTACGGTCACATCGGTACGGTATAATTGCGGTCATGTCAGTTGTTAGTCCGCAATTTGATCGTACCGGTTTGACTGATCCTTGACTAGTTGATTTGATACTGCCTCGTAACAGTTTTTGAAAATGTAATTATCATTACGTAGAGGTTTAAACGTACAATGTAGTAATAAAAAACCTTTTAAACTATTTTTGCCTTTTAGTAATGGAACGATTTGATGCAATATCGAGCTCCTCTTTTCTAAATAAAAAGCTAAAGAACTATTGTTTCATTCCAGATTATGCATTCATCAGTTCAAAGCAAGGCAAGCAGTTAGTTCTACACAAAGAGTACACTTTCAGCTTAACGAGATCTAATGCTTTCAAAAAAACTACCTACTGGCGATGCACATTACGTACAGCAAACAATTGCAAAGCGAAATTACTAATTGATGCTCATGGAACAATTATATCTGGTAACACAGACCACAGCCATCCACCACCACAATTTTTCGTTCAAGATGGAATATATTTCCGAATTTAACATGTAAACACTTCAAATGGTGTTGTCTATTTAATATTATTCTCAAGTAATATATGTATTACCAATATTACTATCTATTACTATTGAATGCCAATTTTTTCAAGCTCGACCCAGCTCATCCCGCAATCTCCTTTTGAGCTTATCACGTTATCGCATTTAATTATTACACAATATTCATAAATTATTTACTTAACTTTTATAATGAAACCTTTGTGGTAAATTCTTCTTGAACCTAAGTAGTGTTTTTGTTTCAAGTTTTAATTTTAATAAAATCTATATGCATGTTTACGTCTTTTATTATCTGGTTAGATTGGCTTGATGTGATAATTTTACACTAAGATTGTCACCAATTCATCTTTTTCGTGTCGCTGACGGGACAGTACTGGTTTTCTTTTGTCAAAATCAAAATATTTTCTTTAACGTTTGTTGTCTTTTAATAGAGGTTGTATTAAGTAGTCTGGCGTTAAAAGCTATTTTAACTAAGAAATCGTCTACTTTTCGACTTAGGTACTAAAGATTTTGTTTCATTATGCGTACGCACGCAATAAGTACCTAAATGATTTGATGAGTATTTTTTTTATTTAATAATTAATCTTTTATCAATTGACGAATATATTTATTTCAGATATCAAGTATATAAATTCAAAGAGGGGCAAGAAATTGATTATGCACAAAGATTACACATTCTGCTTCAAAAATTATTCTGCTACCAAAAGTCACACAGTCTGGCTATGTTGTGGACGCATCGGAAAGAACTGCAAGGCGAAAATAGTAACAGATGAATTGGGTAACATTAAATCTGTGGACGGAGACCATACCCACCCTCCGCCCCAATATGTCATCAGTCAGGGACAGTACATCAGTATTTGAAAAAGAAAGCCTGTCGTTTTCTGTCCCGCAAGGATATTCTGAGATTTCAAATAATTTGATCAAGATTTAAAAATCAGAGGTAGGCAGTCAATTATGCATATGATAAGGTTTTATTAGAAGATAAAACTACCGTCTGGAATTTATATAGTATGAAACATATTTCGGAATCAAATAACTATTCTAAGTACATTTTTAAATAACAAACATTAAAATGTTTTTAATACATCAATGTATTTTTTGTATTGTTTTATGTTTCATTAAGTTTCCTTTATAGCGGTTCAATGTTTAAAAGTTTTATCCTAATAAATTCCTTAAACTTTGAAGAGCGTATGTTTTTTTTTTAAATATAGAATATTCTATCTATTTATTTACTTATCTGTTTTAATTTATCTGAAGTTGAATGCTATTTTATACTAAGAAATGGTTCACTTTTTGACTTGGTAAAGACTGTTTTGTTTTAGATAACACCTGCAGGGAGAAACAATTCATTTTCTTTAATGAGTACACATTCAATTACTCCTCATACTTCTAATACACAACTAAGTCAACCAACCCCAAAAGTGCAGAGAAACATAGTAGTACATGGTCGAGGCAAAATAACATTTAGGAACCTTCTTTTTTTCGGATGGGAAAACATCAAATAACTTCTCGTGCTCTGGGCGGAGCGAACGGGAGTGTCAGACTTGTACTGACTAAAACCCATCCATCTTCCTTCTTTTGTCTTTTGTGTTCCAGAGATGCGGTATCTCCTTAGAACAACCCGCGACCCCGGTAAGCAGTGACTCTAGCGGCCCCCTCTGCTCTGCTGACATCTCTTTGAAACGTGAGACACGAACAGGCCGTCGATACTAGACGGACGGACTGAACTATCCATTGCTCACCGACCACAGTCTCACCACCTGAATTTCTAATCAGTTATGGAGAGTAATCAGAACAAGATATTGAAATGCTTGATGTCTCTGCTATCTTTTCTCTCATAGAGAACGCAGTTGGATAGCCAGTGGATAGCGGATCGCAACGGTTTGACTGATTCTGTAATAACAGTTTTTTTTTCGTCTTTCTGTAGTCGGATCGATTTGATGTTGCCTAAATTTGCCATCGTCCTTTTAAATAAAGCCTTGTATGTTGATTGTCTATTTGATTTCAGATTACACATTCATCAATTCGAAGAAAGGCAAGGAGTTAGTTCTACACAAAGAATACACCTTTAACTTTACGAGATCTAATGCTATCAAGAAAACTACCTACTGGCAATGCACATTACGTACAGCAAACAATTATTGCAAAGCAAAGTTACTAATTGATGCTCATGGAAAAATTATATCTGGTGACCCAGACCACAGCCATCCACCACCAAAATTTTTCATAAAAGATGGAATATATTTTAGAATTTAACATGAAAGCACTTGAAATGTCACTTTTTTATTGTAATATTGTTCGCAATCTAGTACTATTGAATGCCAATTTATATTTAAAATTTGGGTGCATCACGTTGTCGCATTAGTGCAATTTATTATGACACTGATTTAAAGAGGCAGTTGTAAATAGCGGTTTTGGTAAGTTAAAAATTATAAATGTTACGTTTAATAACTAGTTCAGCAGTTAAAACTAAGCAGTAAAGTAAACAAAAACGAGTAATAAAAAATAATGAAATGGATCAGTGAATATACAATGTGCCCCAGGGATAAATGACCGCCCGGCGTTTTTTGAATATTTGTACAAAATTATTAATAATTACATTTATATTTGTGACTTGGCTTTAGTTTTTTTTATGATTTTTTTTTCTTTTTTTTTGTAAAGACGCGTGATGCCCTGCAGTTTTTTACGATATTTCCTAAGTTTGTTTATCTCTTTTTTCTAATAATGCAAGTCGTTTCTGGCACTCGCCGGCCGATGCCGCGACACCAATCGCTTCGCTTACTCGACTCGTGCGTAGGTCATAGTTTTAACCTAACCTAACCTACCCATTTTTTTTAAAGAAGAAATTAACCTAATCTAAATAGTTGAGTTCCGGGTAACCTACTAAAACAATATCTTTTTTTCTATATAATTCCCAAAAAAACTTATTGTTGCCTTAATATTTTTTGTATAGAATTTTTATTAACTGTATCGGTTCACGCTAAAGTATTGAAAACTCAAAATAAATAACAAACATGGTAAATATCCCGTTTTAACCGTTATCTAATAATAATGTTAGTGACCATGTCAGTTTAAATACTTATAAACCTATAAAGTTATTCTTAATGAAATTCTGCCATCTCCAGCTAGTATGCCAAGTGAAATTATACCAAATAATCATCGTTCTAAATGAACATTATGCTAAACAATCTTATGCGAAATTTGAACTCTGCCAATCGTTTATACTAGGTAAATGTAATTCTGCCATCTTAAAAGTATGCCATTGTAAATTTGAAGTTTTAGACATTATGCCAAACGATAGTTATGACAAATAATTTTTATGCCTTTAAAATGATCGTTTAAAGAAATTTATGCTAAGTGCGTTATGCCAAATAAATTTCGGAGAATCAAGATTCTGTCAATGAATTTGAGTTCGGGTGTCACCGTTCGCTATGATCTGCCGAACTATTTATCAAACCGCTCATTCCATCATTTTACCGCTCATTCAGTTATTGGACTGCTCAATTATTTTTACAATTGACATCGTATGATAAAATAACCGACAAGTTTTTTTTTTATTACTGTCCATGTTTTACTGTCGCAATAATTAATCAACCGCCATTAAATTAATCTGAATATGTTTTTCAACTCATCATATTAACATCTCGATTATTTAAATAACAGCTCAAAAAATTAGTTTATTACACAATATTCATAAATAAGACTTTAATTACTTTACTTTTATAATGAAACCTTTATGGTCAATTCTTCTCGAAATTAAGTGGATAATGTTTTATAATCAATTCTTACAAACGTCTTATCAAATTAAGTTTTTAAAAAGAAACACACTAACTATCCTAACCTCTCTTTAATTATTCAAATAATCTTAACATGAGCAAAATCACAAAATAACCTAAATCAGAACTAAAATTAACAAAATTAGCACAAATAACTGAAATCAAAGTTAGCTGTCACCAATAATACAAATAGCACTTGAGAGCACCACCACACAACCGTCTCGTCCGAGCGCCGACGCAAAAGTAAAGTGCCGCACGGCGCTGGTCCGTTCTCATGTCGCTATCCCTTCCACCTTCCACCTGACGTCATCGCGCAGATGTACTAGGTTGAGAGGGGTTTTCCTCTAAGACGGCCGTTCCTGACAGCTGAACGGCCTCGTCAGCTTGGACTTCTGCAGCAGCACCCCTTTGTAGTCCATCCTCATTTGATGGTTCTTCATCAACGTCATTTTCTTCTGAAATGTTGAAACAACATTGTAGTGACGTATTATTTTGGCTTTGGATACTCATTGCAAACGGACAGCAAGCGTGCACTCAAGCAATCCCCTTACAAAGGGTAACCAAAGCAAGATGGCATCATCAATGAGGAGCTCTACTCATGAACGATGTCAGCAAACAAGATATGAGCAACAGTGAAACAAGAAGCTCTCGAAAGTGGCCCTCTGGCAACCGCCAGGACAACACATAAAACAACAAATCAAGAAGCCACTTCCGAGGCCCTCTGATAAACCTCCGCATTGAGGAGTATCAGGACACCAGCGTGACATCCTGGCTACCCCACAAGGGCACCAGGTAGTCACTCACATGGTCACCTACGTGACGTTCTGGCTACCCCTCAAGGGTACCAGGTAAACAACACAAAAGTCACCTGCGTGACACTCTGGCTGCCACTCATGGACACCAGGACAACACAGCTCACTCACCAGTCCCGAAGAATGCCTCGCATGTATCCGGGGTCAACTCACCCCGCCACTGAACCATATGTTCTGCGGCGCTCTGAGTCTTCTTTCCGTATGAGCCTGCCAACAACTCAAGCTCGTAACGGTGATGAGGCAATGCCCGGACAACTTTGTACGGACCTCGCATCCCGGAATCTAGTTTGCCGGTACTTTGTGAACTCTTGCTGACGAACACAAAACTGCCAACAGAAAAAGTACGGGGCTGTCGACGACCCTCATTAACGTAGGCGTCCTGTCGTTGCTGGTTGGCAGCAAGCAGTTCCGAGACCCTCTGTCTCCTCAGAGTCTGCAGGGCTTCTCGGTTCGGATGAGAGTCACTCAGCGCAATGTTTCGGACCAGCGATCGTAGGACCGGAGTGGTTCCTTCAACACCGGTCAGCAGCTGCAGGGCAGAGGCGCGAGTTGTTGCCTGCTTTGTGATGTTAAGGGTTAGCTGCACTTTCCATAAGGCGTTGGACCAAGAAGCACCCTTGCTGTTTACCTCTATGCGCAGCATGTTGAGGACTGTGCGGCAGTACCGTTCGACTTGGCCGTTCTGATGGTCACACGACCTCGTGTGAAGTACCTCCAAGCGTATCCATCGTCACACTTATGACCTCCATCCAGTCATAATCACCAGACAATACGACCTCCATCCGGTCATCACCACGTAACCTCTATCCGGTCACTACACGTAACCTCTATCCGGTTACTTACACAATAGGCAACCTGAAACAAGAATTCATGGAAAGTAAAACGTTCTTCGCTCGGCCTTTCTGACAAACACGAAGAGAAATAAAGTCACACGATTCAACACAATTTTTCTGATTCGCATGATTCTCATCAACTCTCATAAAGCAAATCTTAACATTAAAATCACCACTCTTAATCAATTTCAACCAATTCATGAAACTTTGCAGTCAAATCTAGTCAAATCCAGTCAAATCTAGTATGCAATACTCTTTCGGTAACCAGTTTCATCACATTCAACACATTGCCTCCATCCGGCAACCAACGGGACCTCCATCCGGTACCCGACCTCAAGACAATACTTAGCACCATGCTTGAGCCCAAGTGCCCACCCAAGGTCACCAACCTTAAGTAAGCACCAGGATTCAAGCAATCCGAGTCATTTGCATACTACATTTGCATTTTTATACCCCTTTTAAGGTCTATTATCCTCATCGTCAGTCGGTCTCGTTTCGTCAGTGTCTATCGTGTCGAACTCAAATTTATAATCAACAATCACGTCATATGTCTGAAAAGTCCGTATTTTCTTAAATCGTTTCTTATCTGACGACATATGAACTGTTAAACCAATTAATAAAACTTCGCGTCAAATCGCCAATCATGATTTCATACCGCAATAAAAATGTCAGGTAAAACGTGGAAAAGAATTACAAAAATAATTAAAACTCAATAGTACTCAATATTTGTACAGTCGACCTTATAGAAGTCTGTCTGATACCAGTCAATGTCACATTTACATAAAGTCCCACTAAATTTACAGGATACAGAAGATTCTTTGATAAACGAACATTCTGCACCAGAATCATAATAAAAATGGAGTTGCTCACCAAAGTGCCTTAAGGATCCAGCAGGTGCGTCCACAAGACACACATCAACTCGCTTTTCCCTGACGGGATCAACCACCGTGCTGCTGCGTGCCTCCTTGGCGTCCCTCTTAAGGCAGCTGGATGCGTAGTGTCCTTGGTCGCGACAGCTGAAACAAGTGATCCAGGCTTTCCCTGTTGCCTGGTTACTCTTGCCACTGCTAAACGCTGTCGATCTCGATTCTTCTTCATGTGCCGAATATCTTTTCAGGCGACATTGCACGAATCGGTGTCCTGGTTTCCCACAATTGTAACATTTAGGCCCAGCGTAGGGCTCATTGGGGCGGTTTCTCTTCGCATCAGGACCTTCATGCTCATCACCACCTGGCGGGGCGCTCCTCTTCAGAAACGAAACAGCTTTTTCAGCTCCCGGTGTAGGTCGTTTCGGGTTTTGATGTCCGTAGTAAAGGACAATCGCTGGACTCGCGTATCGTTCTTCGCGATGTGAGCTAACACCGTCGCGATGGCAATCTGCTTTGTTGTGAGCCATTTCGACATAATAGTTGTCATGAGGGTAGCTGCATATGCGGCCAAACACTCGTTCTTCTTAGGCTTATTTCCATGTAGATTAGCAAGAAAAGAAGCGGCAGTCTCTGGATAATCATACCTGGCTAAAACAGTTCCTTGAAATCACTCCATTTCATCCCAGGGTAAGATATGGATGACAACCATGACGAAGCTTCTCCCTTAAGTGCGCGGCTCAAGGCAATCATCAACGATGCACTTTGACTATTAGGATTACACACACACACACACACACATGTCTGCTGTTGCCGTTCCCGTGTTTCCGCCACTTCCCGTTTTTCATGGTCAAAATCTGGTAGGCGAACATCCACAATCACAGAAGGTGTTTTTACTGCTTGCACGATAGCCATAAAGTTTTTATTTTGCTGTTCTAACAGAAAAAGCCATTTTTCCGTTTCTGTGTCACTTTCAAACACGCGGGTATTGTCTTTACACTTTTCTTGACTAGCACTGTCACTCGCACCACGTGTGGCGTTTGGATTGCATCCCACTTCTGATCTTACAAACGTCTTATCAAATTAAGTTGCTGCTTGTTTTTTGTGACTTTACCAGTTAAATGGCGCGGGCGCAGCGTCGTCGGTTGCAACTCAGACGTTATCTTGATTGCATGATTCAATTAAAAATTACGTTGTTTAATTCCAGATTTCCAATACATCCGATCGACAGGACGCAAGCAGTTTATTCTGTATAAGGAGTATTTACACTGCTTCAATAAATTCTCTTCTACCTAAAATACAACGTACTGGATGGGAACAAGTTTTACCGCAAAAAACTGCAAGGCGACATTATTTTTAAATGAACATGGTAAAATTGTATCTGGTCATCAGAACCATAGCCATCCACCACCCAAATTCATTATAAGGAATGGCCAATACATCAGAGTTTAAAACAGGTACAGCCATAAACAACAACCTGATACATATTTTTAAATACTCTTATTTTCTTTATCAATCCATGATGATGGGTCTAAAGGTGTCATGGTTAGGTACAATGTACATTTGTGATTTTTAGAGTAAATATGAACTAAGCTTGTGATGTTGTGTGCGGTAACGATGTCATTGCCTTTATTACAATAATCTTTATTAATAAACCTAGTCCAGTGGTTAAAACGTGTGGACTAAAACGACATTAATAGATAAAAGTCAAGTCAATTTAACAAGAAAAAAATCGCTAAGTTTTATTAATAAAGATTATTTATATGTATACATATTATTATATATATTACTCTTGTACTATTTTTTAACTTGTGTGTTCAAATCTGGACAAATACCTGTGATTTTGTATTTTAATCATTTAATTTTTTAATTGTATTTTGGACATCGCTGTCATCGGAGAAGGAAAACAAACATGGCCTCATAATTACTGTTTTAATGTTTGAAATCGCCAACCTGCCTTAACCGAGCGTGGAGCACTTCCCTGCAGTGAGACAGAAGAAGGCAGTTATTATATTTATTTGGTTCGTGTTTGTCCTAAATCATTTGTGATTAATTTCATATTTCTCAGATTGATTGATTAATTAACTGAAGCAAAATCAACCTTTGATTATGTTTTTTTTTAAGGTTTTCAGTACATCACTTCCAAGAGAGGCAAGAAGTTAATTCTGTACAAAGAGTATCCATACTTCTTTGGTAAATACTCTTCTGTAAAAGGAACCTCCTACTGGCGATGCTCAAGCCGCACCACAAATAACTGCAAGGCGGCAATAGTCGTTGATGACAGTGACAACATTACATGTAACCACTACCACAACCAACACCAAAATACTACATGAAAAATGGAAAATGCATCAGAATCTATCAATGAAACGATTAAATGTCACTTTCCAATTCGATGTTAGTTTTATTGTAACTTTATCGTTCATTTATTGTTTTTTTAACATACCATTACATTTTTAAATATTTCTTAATAAAAAAGTATAAAATAACTTAATTATTAAGTTTAGTTTTTAACTTTATTGTGTTATTAGTGAATAAGTAGTTTTTGTTGACCATTTATAATTACATCATGGTTGGTGTTGATCTTTTGTTGAAGATAAATATAATTGTAAATGTTTTAAAACATCTTTTCTTAATATTCGCTTTTCTTCGGTCGTTGTTCTACAATTATCTATATCAGAATGATCTCATATTTTTTGCACTTAAATATACTTTTGTACTTAATATCTTAATAAATTCTTTAAAATTTTACGTGTGTGTAAATTTGAAGATTTTCGTTGTATTTTATACTTAGAATGTAAGACACTTTTCTGTTATTTATAAAGCTGAATTTAGAATAGAATAGAATAGATTTTTATTTCTCTCAAAAAGGTACATACATTCTTTGGTTCATGTCATCTTATGTCAAATCAGATTTGTAACCTTTGTGAGAGCTGGAGTCTATAATGGGTTCGGGACCTGTATGACAGATCTCCAGGCTCTCACCCTCTTAAACAATAGTATTGAGTACTAATTTGATTAATTTGATTTAGGTTAACGGAAACGGTAATTTATTGTTACACTAAAGTACTCATTCGTAAAAAAAAACTAGCTACCGACGATGCAAGGGGCAGGCCAAAATCAAGAGTATTTTTTTATTTATATGGTCGGACGATTTGTTAATCTACACTGTGCCGATCAACTTCAAAACGATCGTCATCACCCGGCCACAATTTACCAAACTAATTTATTCTACTAAGATTTAAAACTAAGATAAGGTACTTTACAACTTAATAACACTCTCCTTTATATTGCAGAATTCAAGTACATAACTTCGAAAAGAGGCAAGAAATTAATTCTGTACAAGAATTACACATACAGCTTCAACAATCATTCCTCAACGAAACGAACTAGCTACTGGCAATGTTCAGCATGCACCACACGTAAATGTAAGGCGAAACTTGTAGTCGATGATGATGGTAACATTGTACCTGGTAAGCGAGATCAGCACAACCATCCGCCACCAACTTTTTTCATCAGCAATGGACAGTATTTTAGAATCTAGATGGTAATTTGGACGATGTGACAGCTGGTTTTTTTTTAATAACGATTGAAACTTATATTTATTGTCTATTCTTGGTTTGAAGGTCTTGCATGTACCTACTAACTGAATTATTTCATATATGGTAGCAGCTTGCGCAATGCCCTTACACTACCAGTGCACTTGTGACACAACATTTATAGATAGGTATATCTAATGTAAAACTAGTGAAAATATATTTATATTCATTACATTCAGGGCAATTTGAACAAAAAATCCAACAATATGGATTTACGTATTAAATTGTTCTTTCTTTTTCATCTGTAAGATTTTTGGCGCACTTAAGCATAGGATAGGTTTAGTCCTTATTTTTAATTAAGGAATAAGCATGCGTTCTTCTTACGTTAAAACTGGACACAATTTTATCTCTGTGCCGATAATTATGATCAATATTCATGTCAGTAAAAAGCTATTATCAAAAGAGTTCTAAAAACACTTGCTTGATACAGAAAGCGGTGCTTTTGGACATAGCTCGTATTGTTAGGAGGTTTTTGTATTCCGGTAGCTTGGAACCTGTTCCCGATACCGATGGGCTACTATTTGTTGTATTTTAAAATGGTTTAGAAATATGTAAGAATATAAAAAATATGTGTAAAAATTAATAAACGAAAATGTACATAATATCATGTAACTACTTATTCCACTGAGTGAAAGAGATGGTGCTAGACACCCTGTATAGCTCTGTCCCTTTCCCTCAGCGGAATAAGTTCTGCTTTAACACATCATGGTAGGGTAGCTGATCGCCGCCGCACGACTCCTAGTGAGCAGCGCGCTGTTGCTATTCTTTTTCTTTTTTTTTTTATTTATTTAAAGGGTTTGTCGCTTAGCGCTGTTGCTGTGTGAAAGTAGGCAGCGCTAGCTCGCTGTTAAATAGGCGGGAAAGCGTGCATTCACAGATTGAGTTTATTTAAAATGTTTTTTTTTTCTGTTTCCTCGAAAATGTGTTAACATGCTCGGCTCAATTACGCCCTCGCCTTCGGCTCGGGCTGAAATTCCGACTCGCATGTTATAACCATCTTAACGCACTAATATCGTAATGTACTATTGGCAACCTAGACCATTGCTATCCACCACCACGATTTGTATTAATCTTAGTGGTCAAAAATATGTTACCATTTAAAACAATAATAAAATATCAGTGAACACTTAGTTAGTTGATTGTGCTTACGTTTACGAAATTGTACTCTAATTGGTATAATATTACAAATTACTTAAGTTTTACTGCTGTTTAGTAAGGCAGGCAAAAATAGTAGTTTATGATCTTCGTTAGTATTTCATAACCTAGTTAGACCATAGCCAGCCACCACAAATTTATAAGTTATACAAAATTAAAGTCATTGAAGACACCGTTGTGGTTTTTCTTGATTATTATACTTAATTATTATTTTGCTCGTATTTGTTTATTTGCATAATTGATTTAATTTTTGGATGTTATTATCTTGTGTTTAAGAATCCCTATAAAAGTGCTTTGGTTTAATTCATTTGGAAAAATGCTTTATTCCAGGTTTTAAGTACATCGTCACAAAACAAGGCAGACAGTTAATTTTATTTAGAAAATACACATATTGTTTTAATCACCGATCTCTTACCAAAGGGACTGTCCAGTGGCAATGTTCGGTAAGAACCAGAAGAAGCTGCAAGGCAAAGATAGTAGTTGATGCTCATGGTGACATTATAGATGGTAACTTAGAACATAACCACGCACCACAACCATTTGTTATTGACCGCGATGGCAGACATGTGAGAATTTAAATAATAATTATGATAACTTTCGAAACATAATTTGTATTTTGTTTTGTTGAAGTTTATCTACTAAATTACAGCTTCTCTTATTCATAATTAAACGAAAAGCTGTTGAAAAGTAGGTGTAGGTACTTAAAGTAGACCAATGCTTAACCTTAAGATAAAATATCGGCGTGATGTTATATAATGTTCTGTGTAAATGTCTTTACAGATTTCAAATACATCGAGTCAAAGAGGGGCAAGCGGATGGTTCTGTATAAAGATTACACATACTGCTATTGTCATCAGTCTGCTAGAAAAGGAACTACGTACTGGCAATGTACAGGAAAAACAGCGCATCAATGTAAAGCGAAACTTGTAGTGGATGATTATGGACAAATAAGTATACCTCGGAACCAGAGCATACATACACATTCGTCACCACAGTTTTACATCAGAGATGGAAAATATTTCAAAATGTAGAAATTTAATACTACTATATTACCTTATGTCAATCGATATACAACACAATGTACAGACGCCAGCAGTTCAAGCTACCCGAAACTGTAAATTTTTCCCAATGAACCTTGAACCTAATACTTTCGAAATAAAGTCGAAAATCTATCAAAGAAATCTGACAGATTGTAGTAGCTTGATGTGCAGGCGTCTGTACAACCTACAGCACTGCTGTGACACAGGCTTCGAGGATGGGCAACAATCCATCACGTGACCCGAGTGCTTGTTGGTGGATGTCACATGTCTTCGTTTATTTGGTTTTACAACATGTCAGTTCCTTCATATAAACATAATTTACAAAGTAGTGTCCATTTAAATCCGATGGTCTAAGATTTCTTTTTTCTTGCAATAAGTTGATCTGTTGTGAATATATTCTATCTGTTCTTCTGCAATTGACTTTTATTGTATAGTCAACGTCTTAGTTACACTGAATGTTTAGAAGTAGCCATTAGCAGCCTTGAATAAGAACAAAATATTTAAATTTAATACATTTTTTTTTCAGAATTTACGTACATAAATTCAAAGAAAGGCAAGAAGTTGATTCTGTACAAGGAGCACACTTACTACGTCAAGCACCGCTCTTTAACTAAAGGAACAACTTACTGGCAATGTACTGCGAAAAATTGTAAAGCGAAACTAGTTATAGATGATTATGGTAGAATTACAACTGGTAACCTAGAACACGGCCATGTACCACCCCAATACTTTATCACGAATGGAGAATATTTCAGAATATAATCAGAAAAAAGTATATTATTCTGTTCTTTTGTAGCGTAACTCTTCGAACGTGTCGATTTTTTTAAGTAATATTTCAATAACAACAAGTACTTACTGCTATTACTAACTGATATCGTTGACTTTATAACATCACCATGTCTTATGTTTTTGTTTAAGCATATTTTGAAACTAATATCACTCACCTCTGTGGGGTACCAGCCAGTCTAATGAAACTATTCTACTCTTATTTGTTTAAATGTTTCTTACTCAACAAATTCCATTATTATGTACTTCTGAACTAATTTGTACATGTAAATCAATATATTCCTTTACATTTCTTGTGTCTTTTAATATTTGGTTCAACTGACAGCAAGTGTTAGATTCCTATTGTTGTGCTGAGAAATCTTCCTTTTTCTGTAATATATTTATCAATGCAAGGTGATTACCTTGCATTGATAAATTTATTATAGTCTAGTCAACAAGTGCTTTTTTAGTCAAAACTTTTTAAAAGTCTCGGAAAAATATGGTTGAGGGCTATAATTTCGGCTACAATTTCGTGTTTACTGCGTGTATTAATATTGTGGTAGTCGCTTCTAATTTTGAAAAGCCCCTGATTTTTACGGACATACAATATACATTCTAAGATATAAAGTGAAGGCAGAGTCAGTATTTCGATCTCTTTAAATTTTTCTCTGAGGGACTCGCGAGGACCCATTTTATAGATCGCGCGGACTGCCCTCTTTTGTAATATAAAAACTGAATCGACGTCTGCTGCTGATCCCCACAGGAGAACGCCATAGGACATAATACTGTGAAAGTAAGCATAGTATACTAACCTGGCTGTGTCTACATCAGATAACTGCCTTATTTTCCTTACTGCATATGCAGCTGAGCTGAGCCTACCCGAAAGAGTAGTATTTGAAGATCTTAAAAAAAAACAATAAATATTTAGTATCTAAACATCAATTTCAGATTACCGCGTCATTAAGTCAGTAGAAGGCAATATGAAGCTCATCATGTACAATGACTACACATTCTGTCACGCGCGCTTCGCCCAGAACAAAGGTCTTCATCATTGGAGATGTTCAGCCTGTGCACACAGAAACTGTAAAGCTAAATTAGTGTTAGACTTAGACGGTAACATTATATTCGTACAAGATAACCACAATCATGCACCTCTAAAATATTATTTTCATAACGGTGAATATTTTAAGACCAAATGATTTTTTCAAAATTTTCTTGTATTTTATATTAAAATATTTTCGAAAATGATTCAATGACCAATACTGACATAGGATTATTTAAATATGTTTTTTTAAACAACAACATATGAATACTATTTAGTAAGTTTGGATAAATCAACAGTGATTCTGTTCTTTTTATAAAATAATATATTTCTTCATTAAAAAAAATGTAAGTATTATATTTTTGAACGTATTTATTAACACAATTAGTACCACAATAGGGTACGAAATAGTATCATAGTATTGAATAGTAATAATGTGTTTTTTTATTATAATCGTAGACGGATAGAACATTTAAGTTATTTAAAATAGTTTTCTTTTCCCATTTATACATAATATGGGAAGTTACTGGGGAGTTTGATGAGCCACTTCTTCCGGCACTAATTAGTCTAGAAAAAATAAAAAGGGAAAAATCACCAGAAATTGTGCTCATCAGTACTCCACACAATAAACGATTAAAACGACACAAGGATTTGGTGCAGAACAACTTGAGGACCCAGCCGCGATGCTCAAAGAACCGGTCAACATCGTCAACAAATCGGCAGAAGAAAGTGGGAGTCACTGATGAGATCCGCCTCATTGATGTGAGCATCCACTGCCATGAACAGCTGAGCTCGTGGAGACGATGTCGTGTGTGCAGCTCTAAAACTCGCGACAAAAGGTCCAGGATACAGTGCTCAGCTTGTAAAGTGCCTCTTTGTGTTATCCCTTGTTTTGATTTATTTCATGGTGAGCATTTCTTACTAAATAATAATTATAATAGATTAAGGAGCAAGCAGATTCATTGTTAGTATTTATCTCTTTGGTTTTTCTGTTATAAAGTTCTTGTCTGTCCAAAAGCTGGTGTTTTTTATTGCGGCTACTATAATTCCACTATACACACCGTACCTACCAGTACTGTAAATGCCACTTTCACCATTTTCTGTCAAACGGTATTTAAATATATTCTTGAATTTTCAGATATCAAGTACATCAGTTCACAGCGGGGAACAAGGTTACTACTACACAAGAAATTCACATACTTTCACCTGCGTCACTCCAAAAACAAAGAACTCCATTATTGGCTTTGCACGGACAGCAAGCGCACACGCTGCAATGTTACGTTAGTTCTTGACTATGGTGACAACATACAACGTATGGCCGGGACTGAACACAATCATCCTTCTCGGAACTATGTGGTCACTAAAGACGGAAAATATGTCAGGATCAGTTAGAATAGCAAATGTACATAGTAAGGTTTAAATAACATCCTGTAACATATAAAATAATACAAAGCTATAACTAACCCACTGCTGAGACAACGTCATCCATGAGGCGAGGCCTTAACCTCTAGATCATCAAGAAATGTTTGTATCTTTGGCATAACTATTTCTAAATAAATAAATAAAGTTGTGTGCATGATACAACTTAGTTTTTTGTATTCTAAACTGAAAAAACAGCAATCCCTATAAGAAACATTTTTATGTGAACTTATAAAGTGATTTAATGAAATTGGTGAATTATGTTATTGAAAACTGTAAGAAGTCACGAAATAATAAGCAACGGAGTTTCATCGTTCAATATCCCGCGCAAAGGAAATAAAATCAGTATTGGCTTGTTTCAGAGTTGCAGTACATAAAATCGCAAAAGGGTACGCAGATAATTTTACATAACAAATACACATATTCCCACTACAGTGCTAAAGTGGGCATGGGTGGGCACGTTTGGCGATGTAGGTCTCGCATGAGTGAACAATGTAAAGCAAAGTTATTAGTAGACAGCAACAATCGAGTTATCTCCTGCGACGACGACCACACACATCCACCCCCGACATTTAGCTTAAATAAAGGTAAATATAAATGATGAGTCTTATTATGCTATGTATGTGGTTCAAACCCCTTCTAATAAAATATCCTATAGTAGAATTACCGTCAAATTGTGAGACTGGACTGGTGTAGACAGAGTTAGAGCGAGTAATAGTTAGACGCGATACCAATATGGTTCCTTCTGTTTATGCGCATGGGTAGAAAAGTCGATATGTCGATTTGGACAATGATAATTCTACGATTTCATTTCATTATTATACCTATCTATTACCAAAACTTGCTAAATATGATGTCTATTTTTCAGGTTTTCAGTATGTGAAGACGACATCAGGAACGGTATTGGTAATCTACAATGACCACACTTACGTCCGAACTCGTTTAACAGGACTCACCGACAGCTGGTGCTGCACCGCTCGCTCTAGCGAAGGTTGCAAGGCGAAACTTGTGATAGGCAGAGACGATAAAATCATAGCTACAAGCTATGATCATAATCATCCACCATCGATGTTGAACATTTCATAAAAAAAAGTGAAAACTTGATTATTAACGTTGAGCTCGTGGAGTGACGGTTTCACTCATTCCTTCCGAGTCAGTTGGCAAATCCACAATGTCAGTGTTTATACGATTTCTGTATGTAAAACAAAAGAAATCATAATAATATAGAAATGAAGTAATTGGAGTAAATGAAAATTTTAGACCATAATATTCTTTTACTATTATAAAATTAAAGTTGTATGCTTATTCCAATAAACAGCCACAGGCAAAGTGTAGTAAGTAAATTATGGAAAACCGTGTTGAAAAGGAAATATTTAGCTGACTACGAAAGTAAACAAATGTTATGAAGCAGATTAGGAATTGTATAAACTCACCTAATTAGGTTCATCAATTTCAGCTTCTTGAGCTGCAGTCGTGAATATTTTTTGATTTTATTATTTTTGTTCACCATTTTTGTATTTAGGTGTCAATATACGCTTATATATTCTCTTGGGTAGTCGGTGACAACGGACGCAAAAAAGTTGTACACAAGTGCTCTCTAAGGCGCGCTGCGGCCGACTGGCGCGGTACGGGAGCGGTGGTTTAGCCTGCCTGCGCGCAAAAATACTGCACGTCTTTTTGTTAATAATTCCTTTTAAAATTTGACACTCCCTAATTCATTAAAATAAAACCATAATTCCTTAATATGTTTAATAGTGAATGTGTACACGAAATTTTATTGAAATTCGTCTTAAAACAATCGAATAAAACTGGTTTTGCTTTTCATGGACGTGTTTAAAAATGCTGATTTTGGATAAACTTTGCGATTTTTTTGTATCGAGCCAAATTGGGTCAATCGTGTTTTGGCTCTCATAACTCACTAAAGAATATCTTTAACTTTAACAAAAAAAATTTTTTATTGAAATTCGTCTTAAAACAATCGAATAAAACTGGTTTTGCTTTTCATGGACGTGTTTAAAAATGCTGATTTTGGATAAACTTTGCGATTTTTTTGTATCGAGCCAAATTGGGTCAATCGTGTTTTGGCTCTCATAACTCACTAAAGAATATCTTTAACTTTAACAAAAAAAAAACAGTAGGCCCAGGCATACATTTTCGCCGCGCCGTAGAGAGGGGATAGCTGTCTACTCTCCATCCGTCTTACGCTTTTTCGATCAGGTCACGTGTCCTGACGCGAGTTTAAGATTTTATACCCATTACAGAAAAAGTGCTCAACGCCGCTAAAGAAGTTTTCACTTCAAAAAACAACCAAGTATACGTTTTGTAAGACACACATACATTACATTACATGTTACATTATATAAATTAATTATCTTACCTAGTTATAAAGTTATATTTTTGGAGAGATCACAACTGAATACACTAAAATAAGGAATAAGAGTATTAACACAAAATACGTTTTTTTGCGAAAAGTAAAAAAACGTAACACTGTCGTATACAGAAAGTTTAAATAAATAAATGATAACAACAGCCATGACTTTACGATTTCACAATGTTATTTCTCAAACCCTGGTTTTATTCAGTAATAACATTCGATTATTTTACAATTCTATTTAAAAGCGATTGCCACTATCCTGGGCCCTCTGGTCTCCAAAATTTTATGTTAATAAAAAGACATGATGTTTCTTACAGATTTCGAGATCATTAAGTCTCAACGAGGGACGAACTTGATACTACACAAGGGACATACATACTGCTATGCTCGTTTGAGCAAGAATGCTCACTATTGGAGGTGCTCATTATGCACTCACAAGAGCTGCAAGGCAAGACTAGTGCTAAATTTAAATAACAATCAGATACTATCTATGTATGAAAATCATAACCACCCACCTAGGAAAATAATAGTTTCTAAAGGGATTTACATAAAAGTTAAATAAAAAATTCTAGTAAAAAAATCTATTATCTAAAAGTTAATGCCAAATTGAAAAACATGTATGTACAAATTGAAGGTTATTTACGAGATACTCTCCAATACAACTAATAAATATTTGTTGTCTTTATTGGTATAAAATATTTTTAGATATTCGTCTTTTCACCATTACATGTTTATCTGTAATGCTTAGGAAACCCATGTTTTTTTCAGAACTATTTTGATTTTTCAATATCACAGATTATTTCCTAATTTTCATAGTAGTATTTGTAGTTCAAACACATTTTAGCAATAATTGCCAAAGTGTCATTGAAATTTTGTATCGATTAATTATTTTGGAAAGAAAAAGGTCGAAAGAAAAACGGCGTTGAAAAGAAAAGTCAGAAAACACTTCTGACAATCTGTGGTAAATTTAAGGTCATTAGAATCAAGAACCTTTATTGTACGTAACTATGTAAGTAGCTTGTAACTAGACCGTCACTGTACATAATAAATAATTATACATACTAGTGCCATGTCACTAATAAATGATGTTTATTTTGCAAGTAGGTTTTCACAAACACTTTTACACGCCTTTTAAAAAAAAATTGACGAGGCCGGTGTTTCGTATCTACCCGACTACTCTGAGAAGAAACAGCCGAAACAAACTCAGAAGTCTTTTTTAAGATCCAGACAAAACTCTTGGTCAACTTACATGAGGACTATGCAGATTTGTGCATTAAGATTACCAATATTGATGATCTGGGTTTGCCACCATGTTACTTTTAAATAACATGGTAGAGTTGGTCGTGTGAAGAGCTTCGACAAGCAAAGTACTCTCCAATATTCCAATATTAGCCAATAAGTTTGCTGCTTGTTACGATAAAAAAAATCTAATAAATACCTATCTATTTTATTCTACTTCAGCTATCAAGTTCATCAAATCACAAAAAGGAACCTGGTTAATACTGCTGGATGGGTTCACATATTACAATACTCATCAATCGAAGTCTGGGCTCAACCGCTGGAGGTGTTCGTCTATGAAAAGTAAATGCTGTAAAGCGACATTATTGCTGGATAATAACAAAATTATAACTGGGAAATATGAGCATACACACTCACGGCCTATGTACTACAATTATACATAGACGATACAATTGTAAGGAAGACGGTTAGATACAAACATAAATTTCAACAGTATGTACTGTAGTTATTTTAATAATAAACTTATTTATTCTAGGAAATGTTTTATAGGTATTAAAATAAATGACAAGAACATCTATTACCTATAAATGTCAAATTAATTGTATCAAAGCGCGTAAACGATTTAAATTAAATAAGAAATTTCTATTGCTACTTACAACATGAAATAAGAAATGATTTCTACAACAACGTTCAACAGTAGGTATTGATAAAACTCGTCTGTACCCCGCTGTCGTACAGGAGGATGATAGGGTTGCTACGGTAACTAGCCAGTGCAACGACCAATAAAATTGAGGAGCGCACTGGAGGATGCGCTTCGCGACTATCGATCCACCCCAACCGAACTTAGGTCCCGATTATTTTATAATATAATATAAAATCCTTACTAATATTATAAAAGCGAAAGTGAGTTTGTTTGTTTGTTTGTTACCTCTTCACGCTTTAATGGCTAAACCGATTTTGATGAATTTTGGTACAGACATAGTTGGGAACCAGGAGACGGACATAGGCTAATTTTTATTTTAAAAAAGTGGGATATGAGGGAGAACGAGGGAAGAAAAGGGAAAACTTAGCGTTGCTATTACAAATCAATCAGGCGCAAAAGCAAAAACTGCAGGTCTGCTTGGTGTGTTATACCGAATTTAACGCGAGCGAAGCCGCGGGCGAAAGCTAGTATAATATATATTAGTAAGGAAGTAAGGATTGTTTTATTTTTTGTTTTAGAATACAAATTAATAAAAAACCAATCACGTTAAGGTGTTTTATTGACTACAATTGTAACCTTTTAAAGGTTACAATTGGTTAGGTTGTAGTCTTCACTTTTCCGGGAAGAAAGGCTCTGAATATTGGAGGTGTCTACCTGTATGTGTGTCTAAATAAAGTTCCCTGAAATACTCCTTTTTTCACATGCAGTATTTGTTTAAAAAAAAACATAGTTATAACTTACTTAAACTTAAATAACGTATGATAAATTGTTACTTTTTACAAACTTTTTGCCGATTTTTTTATAACCGGTGTCTTTACCATTAACAATGTCATTACAAACTTATTTCAGATCTTCACCCAGTATTCTTTACCAACAGAAAAGGATCCAAGATTCTCATAATAGGCAGAAACCGGTATCGTAGAAATTGCGCAGAAGACTCTCTCAAGGTCCGATGGAGATGTACCAGCCATGCTAAGTACGGATGTAAGGCAGTCGTCCATACAGTCAAGGACGAAATAGTTCATTTTTTCGATTTTCATACTACTGTTTATCCAGAAGGATTGTCACACTGAAAGCGCCAAACTCGTCGCCAATTGGGCTCACTCAATTTAGATTGTCTTCGACACCCTAAGAAGAAAAGGTCGTCATAAATAAATCACCACAATAGACTTCCTGATCGAAATTGAAACAGCAGAGACAACCCATCGCGATCGCAAGAAATATGATAGTGCACAAGCGTGTGCGCAGACACAGATGCACTTTAACTTTTCACACCTCAAGAAAAGGGATAACTTAGCTTTGCTATTATAATAAATAAGGCGCAAGGGCAAATACTACAGGTAGCAGGTACCTGCAAATCAGGAAAGCGGAACTGTGTTACCCCAACTTTAACGCAAGCGAAGCAGTGGGCAATAGATATGTAGTTAAATAATAATATTAATTTGAATAAATAAAAAAATACAATTAATAATTGCGATTCGAGGTTGTGGGTATAAATCCGGGCAAGTACCAAAATGGCTTTGGCTTTTTCAATTCATACGCCCGCCAACGTCGCGTAATGTTCTTTTCTTGAACATAACTGACTTCGGTGAAGGAAAACATCGTGACGAAACCTGGACTGACATTAATAATCTGAAATCGCCAAACCGTCTTCAGCAAGCTGTATGAGAAGAGGCCTTTGCCCAGCAGTGGGACAGTGATAAGCTGTTGTTTTTATCAATCACGATTACTATTTGTATAGTTACGATTGTATTAGGAAACTAATTTTTGTAGGTTCGGTAATTGGCTGATTCCTATTATTCAAATCTTACTCTTACGACATTTTAGAATTTATCTTATTTAAAAAAAAAAGTATTGTTATCGTATTGAAATTAGTCTAATCAAACCGTGTTTATGCTTTTCAATATACATATATGCTTTATTTAATAAGTAAAAGCTTAGCCTACAACTATTCAGAATGATTATAATAAATATCAAATTTAAAAAACGTATAAAATTAAATGATTATTTTGTTGTAACTCGCACGCATTCCAATTCAATTAGGATTGCAATGAGTGCTGATGTCATTAAGTATGGATGAGTTGTTGTAGTAGTAAAATACCTTCAAAAAGTGTAGTATTTTATGACTGTTTCAAATACAGACAAAAATTCTTACATGTTCTTTTTTTCTGCTGTAGTAACATTCGTGATGTCGCAACGTGGTAGAACGCTTCTTGTTATCGGCGGGTTCAAATTTTGCAAGCAAAAAGAGTTGGGGCCGAAAGCAAGATGGGTGTGCTTAACTCACAACCACAAGCGATGTCGGGCCACTGCTCACACTGTTTACAATGAAATTATTAAAGTTAATAATAATCATTTGCATTAAACGTATTTTTTCTTAAGTTTATGCTTTCGAAATGTATAATTCTCATACCAAATTATTTCCAATAGATAAGTGGGTTTGTTTGTTATATTTGCACGATTGTCATTTAGGTACGTCTGTTTGGATAGTATTGTTCATTTGTGAAAGGCCTCGTCCTCAGAAGTCACCTTGAGTCTCGTCCATATTTAATTAAACAAAACAAACAATTGACATACCAAGTGGTGGTGGTAGGGAGACTGGCTACGTATAGAAAAAGCATTCCGGAATTTGTTTTGATGAAGGAATATTGATACTGCATGCAGTATCAGTACATGACACATTACAATATTCCTGCTTATTCTTCAATTTGAAACGTATGATTTTAGGTTTAGTAATTGGCTGATTTTTATTCGATATCTTACGTACTCAAACACGTTTCATTTAAAAATATATATTTAGGAAATTAAGACATTTTTATTTGAGCCTTTGTCTTTGTATTGAAATAAGTCCGATCAAACTATCTCTTCAATATATTTTTGTTTTTAATGTGAATAAAGTTAATAACTGCTCTAGACTATGTAGCTTGCTTAGTGATCAGAACTGAATTTGAAATAAAAAACGAAGTAAAAAAATTATTGGTTATTTTATTGTAAATCCCAAATGAATTAAGTAGTACGGATAAGAAGTAGAATAGTTGTAAATAATATAAAGCTTTGTTTATTATTTTCTTTCAACATTTTGTCATTACTTGTGCATAGCTTTAACCACCTCAGTGTTAAAGGAAATAAACATTTTTCAGAAATTTACTTCACATTTTCAAGATGTGGGAACCGAAAACTTTGGGTTGGGCACTACGGGTTTTGCTTAACAAAAATTAATGGAAGAAAATGTTTCTGGCGATGCGCCACCCATAGTAATAAGGGATGCAAGGCGAGATTACATACAATAGACCAAGTGATGGTATACTGTAAAAATATTCACAATCATTGATAAATGATGTTTATTTTGCAAGTAGGTTTTCACAAACACTTTTACACGTCATTAAAACTTGCAGTCTTTTTTAATCCAGAAAATCTATGTGAAAAACTAAAAATACCTACCTATAATGTAAAAGAGTCGTTTTTCATGTCTCATTGCGAAAACCCTCTATTCCGGAAATTCCATTACAATTTACGCCAATGTTTTACTACCTATTCTAACACAACACTTTCGATGTTTTGACATTACGCCACTGCAATGCATTTTATTAGGAATTATATCCACACACAATTCATTAAAAAAAAAAAATGGTTTATTTCAATTACATAGTACGTTAAGATACATGTTTTGGAGATCACCTTTTAAGCAAGGAGATGCTTGTGTTAGGTGACTCCGCTCTTCCGACTTCACATTAGGCAGTGTATGCAATTGAAAAACAAAGCAAAGTTAAAGAAAAATATACAAAAAAAAATATATACACACATCAAAAGTATCTAGGGATCAACATATATTTTTGCAATAACTTTTCTCCTGATTGATATTAATTAAAATTTTCTTTAAGGATTCATCAAATAAAGTGTTTTCGTTTGTCACAGTAACGATAAACCAAGTCACCTCTGCATTAATAAAGAAATTTGCCATTTTCCTAATAAAGGGATTTTTGACATTTGAACCACTAACATTAAAGTTCGAAAAAAAGACTGAAATAACAGTTTTCTTTAAAATTTTATTGGGTAACTTAAACAATTAATAATCCGTGTTTCTACCGCGAACACTAACAACACAAGAACATCGGTTTGGCATACTCAAAATGAGTTCATCCAAATCACGCTGTGGAATGGCCGCCCATGTTCGTTGCAACAACAAAAAAAGGTCTTCTTGCGACTGGATACCCTCCATATTCGGCAGAGCTCTTCTCTGTAGCATATCCCATGCATGCTCAATCGGGTTCAAGTCTGGCGACTGAGCAGGCCAGGGCAGGACATTGATGTTAGCTGCGGCGAGAGTCTGTCTTACAACTCTTGCGGTGTGCGGTCGTGCATTATCATGCATTAACTGAAATAAGGGACCGATTTGCACTTGTAGAGGAACGATGACGTCTGATACAATCGTCTTAGCATAAATTTGAGCGTTGAGGTTGCCTCTGATCCAAATCAACTCAGTTCTTCCGCCGATCCAAATACCCGCCCATACCATGATGGTTCCACCACTATAAGGATGGACTTCCTGGCAGGATTTTAATCGCTGTTGGCGTCCAGGGGTTCTCCAGTGTCGTATACGTCTTGTATGCGGTCTCATACCAAAACGAGACTCATCAGAAAAGCACACGAAACGCCATTGTTCTTCTGCCCAATTTCTGTGTTCAAGAGCCCATTGATATCGAATCCTACGATTGTGCAATGCTATAGGTGGTACCCGTAGCGGTCTTCGGGAATGAAGGTTCACTTCATGCAAGCGGTTTCTGACTGTTTGGTCGCTAATTAAGTTCCCTGAAGAGTGATGAAGCCTCACGGCTAACATCATGGCGGTTATTGTTGGAGCTCTTCGAGTTAAGATTTGAATGTATCGGTCTTGTCTCCGTGTGGTGCAGCGATACCGTCCTCCATGGCGCTCAGCCACGGTACCAGTGCTTCGGTAACGTGTCCAAAGTCGACTGATAACACTCTGACTTGTATTCAGAGCTAAAGCTACAGTACGTTGCCGGGAACCAGCTTCTATCATTCCCACGGCTCTGAGCATTTCTTCCCTGCTTAAATGACGTCGCCGCTCCATAATAACGTTGGTTTTAATCAGTAGTAGGGAAACAGTAGCACTAATAATGTCTTCAATGCGTTGTATGTTTTTATAGGGAAAATATTGACAGCTTATTTTCATCGTTTACTCGAATTTGATTGAGAGTTCCTGATTCAAATTATGAAATGCACCAAAAAGGATCCATATAAATTTATAAAATCATAAATTTATTACAAAGCCACATCTCAATCTCAAGAAATCCGCATAAAAATGCTTGATCCCTAGACACTTTTGATGTGTGTATATGAAAATAAAATAAAAACAAAATTTAAATACAAAAAGAAGCGCACTTGTGTGACGTATGCGAGTATGATTATGAGTGTGGGTGATTGCGTGAGTGTGTGTGTGCGTGAGTGTGTGTAATAATAAGTGTGAATGTATGGTAAGTATTACGTTTAGGATTGTTTATACAGTTTATGTAGAAAGCCCTCGTGTAGGTACAGTTTAAAGTTACATTAAAGTACACGATTTGAGTTTCGTAGCCCTGCGACAATGTCTTGGGATCGGAAGAAGCTAGTACAACTTCCTCCACTAACGAATTCACGACCGCAGTCCTAATAGTTTTTGGACAGATTATGTAATCTACGATAACATAGCTTCAATGTCGTCATAGGATTTACTCTTAAGCCATTCAGTCACAGCCACTTTACAGTCACGGAGTTTCAGAGGATGTATGTGAAGCTCTTTATTTATAAGGTTATATAAGTGGGAAGATTGCCTCACATACTGCCTCTTAGCAAAAACAGATTTAACTGGTATAGTCGGAGCGACTAAGTAGCTTCTTCTGGCACTCCTACATGGCATTAAGGGATCATACGGGAGCGTTTTGTGCTTTCTGAGGATAAGATGGAGTATATAAAGTTTTCTCACAGACAGAAGGTCAGAGGTTAGGTATAGGCTTTGGGTTGGGAATCGGTAGGGCTTAAAGAGCATAACCTTAAGCAGCGACCGCTGCGCCCTCTCAAGTTCTAGAAATTTAGTTTTTATTGTCCCACCCCAGCATGGCAAACAGTACGTTAGAATCGATTGGGCCAGCGATACATAGACTTTAAGCAGCAGATCCCTTGAGGCAACGTGTCGCAGTGTTTTGAAAGTCCATATAAGTTTTGTAACCCTTTTCATGATCAGTTCAGTATGCATGTGCCAGGACAGACGTTGATCAATCATAATGCCCAGGTATTTGGTATGTTGTAACCTATCAATTTTTATACAAGTGCAATTAGGAATCAGGGGGTTGGCACAGCAGTGGATCTTGATGTGGAATTCTGGTGGCGGTTGAGTGTGTGAATACTTGGTGAAGCATATATAATTAGACTTGGAGGCATTTAGTGTAAGAAGGTTACGATTAAGCCAAGCTGCAACCCTTGACAGGCCGGTTTCGGCTAACTCTTTAACCTTATACCAAGTCTTCTCGGCAAAAACTATAGCCGTATCGTCCGCGTATGAGAAAATGCGTCCACCGTCAACAACCATACTGCATAGGTAATTGATATAAATAAGGAACATTGTCGGACCTAGTACACTTCCCTGCCCGACACCGTATGAAGCTGTTTCTTCTAAGCTAGTAAACTCCCCTATTTTGACAGTTTGTTTACGTGTATTAAGGTAAGATTTGAATAACTCGAGAGGGAGCCCCCTTATACCGATGTTTTCAAGCCTGTGCAGAAGTATGGGGACAGAAACTGTGTCAAAGGCCTTTTTGAGGTCAAGAAAAACTGCCAAACATTTGTCGCCCTTATCTATTTTATCGACTAAAGTTGATGTCAGCGACAAGACCGCGTCCTCAGTAGACCTTCCCTGCCGGAACCCAAACTGAGAAGGCGATAAAATGTTATTTTTAGAAAGGTATTTAATTAGGCGTGAGTTTAGGAGCCTCTCTATGATTTTCGAGATTGATGGCAGTACTGAGATTGGCCTATAGTTAGACGGGTCCGACCTGTCACCACACTTGTACACAGGCGTTATTAGGGCTATTTTCAAGGCATCCGGAAAAAGGCCCTGCTCGAAGCAAAGATTTGTCAGATGACTTAAGATTGGGACAATATGCTCGTGTGCAGCTTTAAGGAATTTTACCGGTATGTTGTCCCAACCAGGGGCACTGTCGGGTTTTAAGCCCATGAGCGTAGCATGAACTTCGGAAGGGTCCGTGTCGAGCAGAACAAAGGAAGAGGTCGAAATATAGTCAGTGGTAGGATTGTTATTCACTGTAGAGGCCGGAGGTGGAGTGATATTATCCGCAAGCAGTTAATATCACTCCACCTCCGGCCTCTACAGTGAATAACAATCCTTGATTCATTACAAATGTTATTCTTTATACAAAACAACGTATCCATGTTAGTAGAGGTTTTATTACATTTAGAAAACCTGAAAGCGTGCAGGCTGTTTTGCAATGACGTTCGCATACTCCAGTTGTTTAAATAGAGAATATGAAGAGAAGGTGAGTTTAGGATTGAAAAAAAACATACAAACATCCGAATTGAGAACCTCCTCCTTTTTTAGAAGTCGGTTAAAAATACACGCACATATATGTAATAGTTTAAAGTATAAAAAACCTTTTTTTATTACGAATACACTTACATTATACAACACATTATACTACTTACATACGTACACTAGGACGATTTTTAATTAAATGTTTCAAGTCAGTGAAAATTACTGAAATTATCCAGTAAATGGGATATGAATTACGTTAAGATTCTTAAAATTGTCATAGACGATATGAATTGTCACTTTGTGACCATTTGATGAATGGTTAATATAAGTAATTCACATTATTAACCTATTATCCCTTTCTTAACAGAACAGATTGACTACAATTCTGATTATAAGCGTATTCAAAACGTAACATAAGTTGTCGTGTATCAGCTACACAGATCATTTTGTGAGCAGTGCTTTTGATAAAAACTGATTAATATGAACATTGCAGATAATACGTTGTTGGCAATCAGACCAAACAAAATAACTTTTTAATGCAAGTATTAAAAAGGTTTTTATTATTGAATATCATCGAAATCAGTTTTCTATCCAGTAGGCTACCTAAGATGTTGTAATTAAAGTGTAATAATTATAACTTCTAAAATAACATTATTAACGCACTCTGTCTTAGTTTCCTCATAAATTATAATATACCTACATAAGTACAAGGTTCAGTGATACATTAATTACTAAAGTGCAGTGATTCAAGATAATATCATCATCATCATTTTCCTGCCCTTGTTCCATTCCATTGGGGGTCGGCGCACCACGTTTTCTTCTTCCAATCTCCCCTGTCGGACGTAACGGCATCATTTACTCCTTTCTCCTTCATATCATTCCTTACATTACAAAATCCATCCATAATTCTTTGGCCTTCCTGTCTTCTGATTCAAGATAATATGATAGTTCCCAGTTCTTCAATAAATGCATGTTAGATTAAAAAATAAATATATAATAAAAATCTATTGCATAACTTATTTATGTAGTCAGGTACTTCTGTAATCCTTTCCTACTCTACGTAAGCAGAGCTTAAATATTTTTCAGAACATCTTTTTTTCAGATTTCAAGACGAGTGCTACTGTTCATTTAGGTGGGAGGCTATAGCTTCTGCAAGAGAATCTGAAAGAGAAGAAAATGTAACTGGTGTTAGATTCACTGTCAATAGTAGAAGATGCGGATGAAAACTTACCTATTAATTACTGTGTATGATAATTATACATAATAATCATAATAAATAATTTATTTCAGTTACCTACCAGTTTACAAACTTGTACAATATTCTTATAATAGAGGCCTCATTTTAAGTAACTAAGTAATACATAGTTCACTTACCTATCGCTATTCAATTTGTCACTGACGACTGCATGGCGGTTTCCAAATTGAGAATTTGAGGTTAACATCCTGTTTAGGTTAACATCCATCAGGTGAATCACCTGATGCAAAGATATTTATTGTGTGTGTTGTTTTTCATTTCTATGAGACTACAGATTTATTGTCAGGTGGTTAAATCTAATCTATATAATAAAAATTGACCATTAATAAAAATGGTCTATCTGAATATGAGACAACGCCTAAAAACATCAATAGATAAAATTGATTAGCAATTTGCCCTCGTTTCAATGAAATTGAAAATAGTTCAATCACGCATTCATTTTGGTTTTAATTTGTTTAGTGTCTAGGAAGAATTCTTCAAATCCTTTTTTAATTACAGTTACGAGATCGACATCCCAAAAAGGAAAACCAGTTTTAATATACAACAGTTACACGTTCTTTAAGAAGTACAGCAGTGGCGTCAAGAACTATTGGAAGTGTTCTACTCATCATTCCAAAGGATGTAAAGCTTCCATCCTGGTTGTCGGGGATAAAGTTATTAGCGTGACGGGAGTACATAACCATTGAGTAAAAATAAAGCGAATGAAGAGGATTTTCTCTGCTTTTGCCTTTTGAATAATTATTTTAATTAAAACATTTTTCATAAGCGCTGATTGAAATTAAAAAAAAAATGTAGGTATAATTCCGACTAACTAACTATCATTTTAGAAAAAAAACTTTTCACTTTATTATATATATTATGGATTTTTCTTATCTGAAATAAATGCTTAATAATAATAATTACGCTCTGCATTAAATCCCTATCACGATGTGGAATATTAACTCAAGTGTTAAATGATTTGCTAAAACAAACTCACCGTAAAGTTCCGTGTAGTGCATAAGCGGTCCATGCCATATAACATAACATACAAGTTCTTATGTACGTGTCATAAATAAATATATTTTATTATGCATGGAAAATAAAGAAGTAATCAGCATTTATCGAGTTTTGTTTCCGTCTAATTGCATAAAATCACCAACGTTTATTGTTTCAAAACAAAATAACCTCAACAAAAGCTTTTGCTTCGTCGTGGCAATATTTCGCTTCAATATCTACAACAGCGTAAGTTCTTTTGATAAATATGTATTTTTCAGATTATTTCTTGACGAAGTCAAAAAAATGTCAGTGCCCGATGTTTGCAACCGGTCACCATATTGTCCGAAGCAATTTGACCGATCCTTTTTAAATCGAACGCACCAAAAACCAACGATTTAAATATTTTGTCTATTTACATTTTTTTTTTGTATTACAAATGATTAAATAGTTCGCTTTATGTTTTCTTTACCGCAAATATTCAAATAAACCCTGCCAGTTACGCCGTCATTTATGTTTAATTCCAAAAATAAAATAGAATAGGAAACAGTATATTGGCTTTCGTGTGACTTTCTGCACATAATAATTGTGATCCAACATTGTATTTTTGTGCTGATGCGCTTAGTGACTCGCAAGATTTAAGGATGTTAACTTAAGAAAATATTATTGAATCAATTGATGGCGTAGATAACTAACAAGAAAGTAGAAAGATCCAAAACAAGCATGTTGCGGTTGGTGCTTCTAAAGGTAGCCCGCCTATTTGTATTTCAGTCACCCTGATCAGAACGAAGAAAGGAAAGACAAATATAAAAGTGGGAGATTACACATTTTACTTGAGTGCTACGGTGCACGAGTCAGAACAGACAGCCTCATAATGAGCACACATTCTATTTTTAAATTGTCATATTATTTTCTTAATAATAATTTAGCTATTTTGCAAATCAATTTCTCGCTGTATTTACTGTTGGCGCCAAAGTTATATAAAACAAGGAAGAAACATCGACCGATATAATAGCAATTAAATCAAGAAATCTCACATCTCGTCATAATGATAATCACTCGTATATGTATATTAACATCAACTTTTTTTAATTTCCAGCAATCTTTATAACATCACGAAGAGGAAACACTATGATCAAACTGAATGGTTACAACTACTATCACAAGAAGACTGGTGATAGGTCAAGCGTCAAAAAGCGATGGGCGTGTTCTACTCATTTCAGCAGAGGATGCAAGGCTGTTATCTATACGATCAACGACATCATAGTTTCAGAAAAGAATGTCCACAATCATCCACAAGCAATTTAACAGTGAGAGAATGTAAGATGAGACAGTGACTCGAAATGACATCGTGATAATGAGCTGTCGCAGGTTGTAAATAAACCCCTAACGAAGCCGTTTGTTCTCACCGTGGCATCTGGAGGCGATAGTCCTCGCGCGCCTGTACGAGTGGCGCGAGGAGGCACTACACCGGGGGGGATCTGTGCTGCCCAGCGGGCAGACCTTCGGTGCGGTCTCATGGTGGCATGGAGAGAGCGACTGTCGCAACCCCGTGCAGGGCACGCCACAATAGTGGCGGTAAGTCCCCTCTTTGAGGAGTATCTGAAGAGGCGCTATGGTGTCCTCACTTACCGCCTGACGCAGGTCATCACCGGACACGGAAGTTTCGGGAGGTTCCTGCACATAATCGGGCGGGAGGAAACGCTCGGGTGTCACCATTGTAACGATCGCCTGGAAGACACGGTGGAGCACACAGTGGCGGTGAGCACCGCCGTGCCCTCGTAGAGGCGATCGGCGGCGGCGATCTCTCGCGTCTGGCCCTGGTCCATGATCCGGAGCGAGAGGGAATGCGAAGCGGTCACCTCCTTCTGCGAAGCAGTCATGCTAGCGAAGAAGCTGGCCGAGCGTTTGAGGGAGAGAACCTCAAACAAACCCAGCCGCCGCAGGAAGCCCCGGGTCCCGGCCACCGTAGATGCTGGCCTGTGGGCAGTGAGCAATGGGTAGCTCACCGTCCGTCCGTCTATTGACGACAGGCCGTGTCGACGGTGCGTTAGTGTTTCACGCGCGCCTCAACGAGATGTCAGCAAAACAGAGGGGCCTGCCAGGGCCTCCGCCTGCCCGGGGTTGCGGGTTGTTCGGAAGAGATACCGCGGCCCCGGAACGTAAAGGGCAATAGACCCATGTTCCTACATGGGTGAGTTTTAGTCAGTACAAATCTGACACTCCCCCCCCCCCCCCCGCTCAACCCAGAGCGGGGGAAGTTATATGATGATCTCCCACCCCAAAAAAAAGCCGTTTGTTCTAATGGAGGATCACCTATCTATATATTTATACTAATGTTGACTGCAATTCACTAATTAAAAGTTAATTCACAAATTTAATATTTTTGTGGTTAAACCTTGTATCTGCCCTTTTTAACAATTCCCTGTGAAATTATCTTAAAATAAAATAATATCGAAGTCTAACAATTTTTGTACATTCATATTTTATTTTATTACAATAATAAAAATATTTGATCAATATAATGGTGAAATATAAATGTATTATGTTCCCGTAGCGCTAGGATAAAATGTGGTTATTAAAGAAAGCATTTTAATAAGTATTAAAATTTGCATGATTTCCATATTTGAATAAAAAACAACATTGAAATAAAATTGGTACTTGGTGTTATGTTTCAGTGGTAACACACAACTTTTACTTCGAGGAATCTAGTATGGGAAATGAAATGTTGGTCATTGATGGATACCGATACACCATCGCTCGAAAGAACAGTAACGGTTTCAGGAATCGATGGAGGTGTGGTCGTCATAGTCTTGGCTGCAAGGCTACTGCAGTTACTATTGATAGGAGTTTGGTGGATGTACGTCGATGGCACGATCATGACCAGTACCCGACCCGCAGGGTTAATAAACATTTGGTTAGCTCAAAGGGAGTCAAAGGGAACCGACGTATTGATAAAAGCTACTGAACTGTGCTCATTCTCCTTAATAAAAATTATCTGTGTATCAGCATTACCCAAAGAACAAGTTTGGCAATGCGACATATTTTCATAATGTTGTCTTTAAACATAGTATTTTAAAAACTTGTAGAATTATTGGGTTGCTGTATTAGTTTTATTGATTAGCCCACGGAATTAATGTAACATCCCTTGTGGGGGGCTTGTATACGCTGTACAATACAATTTAAGCTCAGGAAGTGATTGTTGATTGCACAGTTTCTTTAATTATGTAGTTTAATTCATAATTACATAAATATGATAGTGACTTAAATCCCTGTGCATCCAGAACAATATACCTACCAAAGTGACGAATTAAACCTTATTTTGTCTGTCTGAAAATCCAAATACATTTATAAAAAAAAAACAAGCATAAAGTTAATAAACGGGTACAGTTTTAAAAAACACGCTTTAGAGTTACGTCATTTTGTTTCTCGTATTATTTTCAGCAAATTATTTCATTTGATACCCATAACAAGGAATGCACAACAAAAGTCTAGTCCGCTATAAATATATTTGGGAGAACGCCATATTGCAGCAGCAAACAGCTAACGATGGATTGTCATCCGAAATAAAGTTATATGCAATATTACAGCTTAACCGGTGGCAGCAGAAGGTAAGCGGTGCCGGTACGTCTGGTCTAAACGTGGGAACCCAATACGGGTGATAGATGGGTATCGGTTCTGTCTTCAGAAGAAGCGCAGTGATGCAGTCAAGAAGCAATGGAGGTGCAATAGTCAACACGCGCGCGCACTGCCAGAACTGTCAATGATGTTGTGGTCACACTGAATGCGGTCCATCATCATCACAAGTCGGCTACTTGTAACTCTTCTAAACATTTAAAAGATGCTTTGAACAATATTTGTTGCTACAATACTCAGAGGAAGAGAATTACTTAAACTGAAGTAGTATTTAAGAATTTTAAAGAATATGTATCTGCACCGGTTAAGTTAGATTTATTCGAGGAATCCTGTAAGTTAATATCAACATTTAGTATAGTCATTGATTAAAGAGTGTTCTTAGTTTTTAAACCGATTTCATCAGTACTTGTGCTTTATACAAACTGGGTCATGTGTATTTCGGAATATGAACGGTCAATCAAAACTTGAAGAAGGCCATAGAAAAAATACATTTATTATATACTAGCTTTTGCCCGCGGCTTCGTTCGCGTTAAATTTGGGGTAACACGGTCCCCTTTCCTGATTTGCAGGTACCTTCTACCTGTAGTTTAGCCCTTGCGCCTGATTTATTGTAACAGCAAAGCTAAGTTTTCCCTTTTCTTTCCTTTTTTTCCCTCATTTCTCCTTTTTATTTAAAAAAATAGCCTATGTCCGTCTCCAGGATTCCAACTATCTCTGTACCAAAATTCATCAAAATCGGTCTAGCCATTTAGGCGTGAAGAGGTAACAAACAAATAAACAAACTCACTTTCGCTTATAATATTAGTAAGGATTTCTCATTAAAATTAGATATAACCAGGAAACTTTATGCATCCAGGGTTAAAACCCAAGTAACAACGGCTGAATAACAAGGTTTCCGTCTTATTACGTCGTACGTACGGAATAAGTGTGTGTTACTTAGACTACCCCTATCGTAGTAGAACGAAACTCATTGTATTTATTGTTACAGCAAATACTTGGAGCATCGTGAAGTCGAATGTGGGGAACCCGATACTGCAGGTTGGCAAGTACCGCTACTGTTTGCAGAAGTCTCGCAGTGACGCGCGGAAACAAAGATGGCGGTGCAGCAGCCAGCATATACGCTGCAAGGCTACTGCTATCACCGTCGACGATACTGTCATGACCATGCTTGGAGACCACAATCATTGACGTGGAAAAACCATATTGTTCTTATGTATTTGTTGACGTTTAAATGTCTCTCAACTGTGTGCAGATAAAGCTTTATAGAATAACACAGTGAGAAGATCATGACAAAATACTATGAAAACTTCAAAATAAGATAAGTACATGGTAACGCAAATACCTATCTGAGATAACAGGTGATAACTAAACATGTGTTCTTATTTCCAATTAATTGTTATCCGCATGTGGTGAACAAAAACTGAAAGTTTCATCTGACCGAATGATACTGCGGTTGTAAAACTGTCAAGAATAGTACAAATAAACTACAGAGGCTACATATATTGACTAGGTTTAAAGCCGTATTATATACTTGTAAGAGTGTGTCGTGTCTCTCATTCTTGTGCGGTCTATATGTATGTGTGTGTGTGTGTGTGTTGGCTATGCAATAGCTACGTAATAATAGAATAGTAGACGTTGTTTTTTTTAGTCCTTTTCTAGTCAAAATATTTGTTTACTTTAACTCCTACTTCTGTGTAGTATTTGACTGTTTTATTGATCTCATATACTTTGCGTTTGTTACAAAAAATTAAGTGTTTATTTATCGATGTACTTGCGGGGAAAAAAATACTATAATGTATATCTAGAGACCAATCTAGTTCAAACATTATTAAAACATTAAAATATTTTAAGTTTCAAATTACTACCAAAATCTTCATGTTATAAAATATGAAATATTCTTACTACTTGAAGTTTTTTGTGCGTGTGCTTGTTATGTGTACTTAATTTTGAGTTTAATTTTCTAGTCATTTGTGTCTGATTAAGGTGATCAATAAATATTAGTTATTTGATCTTTTAGTCTCCGACTGTCTTTTTTTTCTGCTTCAATTTTTTTAAAAAAACAGTAATTATTAGGTAATTAGTATGAATTGTGAAGTGTTACTGCTAACCTGCGTCATCCCATGACTTCCAAATCCGATCCTCAATCTATCCATATCTGTTTGCGAACCTCGGCTTTATCAGTGTGCTCTTGAGCAGGCCTAGTGTAGTAGCGTAGTATTTCTACTGGTTGTGTTACTGGTACTGTTACACTGCCGTGGTCCAAACACACATCTTCATTTTCATCATCTGCCTAGCCTTTTCCCAACTATGTTGGGGTCGGCTTCCAGTCTAACCGGATGCAGCTGAATATCAGTATTTTACATGGAGCGACTGCCTATCTGACCTCCACAACCCAGTTAATACTGGGTACCATAATACCCCTTGGTAAAACTGGTTATCAGACTTTCGGAACACTGACTACTTGTAACGACTGTCAAAGATCTACAAATGACAGCCGGGACCAACGGCTTAACGTGCTTTCCGAGGCACGGAGGAAACTCGCTATGTAACGGGTGGTCACCCGTCCACAGACCAACCTAGGCAAGCGCGGCTTAACCTAAAGATCGACCCGAGCGGCTACTATTTATTTAGCCACGAGCTCCTCACACACATCTTCATTTTGTCATGTCAAAATAAATGTTTTCTTTTGTTTCTAGAAATAGAAAGCTTGCAGTTTTCACACAGCACAACTATCAATGGCAATCCATTGATATTATACAACGATTACCAATACTCCGAGGTACGAGACAAGAGATACAATACTTTGAGGAAACGGTGGCGATGTTCAACCCATCATAACCGCGGATGTAAAGCAGTGCTGTATACTGTGAAACACCACGTTGTTTCCTTAAAAAATGAACATAATCATTAAAATGTGGAGAAAAGAAACAACGTGACTTAATTTTCTCGACGTATTTTGTCGTTTCAATACGCGCCTAAACGCGCGCCTAATTAATGTTACTCTAGTTGTTAGTAAAAGGAGAAACAAGGAGTCGAACACAAGTACATCAGAATCATAAAATAGTTTACACCAGTAGTACAGCTCAAATCAAACTAGAAAAAGAGGGAAAGGAAATAAAAAAAAAAACAGAGGAGTAAGACAGGGAGACCCACTCTCGCCTAAACTTTTCACGGCTATGTTAGAAGGAATCTTCCGAAAACTAAATTGGGACTAGTATGGACTAAACATAAACGGGGAACTACTTACACACCTTAGATTCGCTGACGACGTCATATAATTTAGCCATGACAAAAGACTATCTACAAAACATGCTCGTAGACCTAGAAAGAGAAAGCAGCTAGGTAAGCCTAACAATGAACGCGATCAAAACAAAAGCTAAGACAAACGCATTAGAAGAAAACGTTATTATTAAGGGAAAACCGGAAAACCATTATTAACGGAGTTTGTAAAAGAATGTATTCTTTTACAAACTCCGCTAATAAAAACACCTACCTTGGCCAACAATTTTTTTTTCAATTTTCTAATCTGTTTGTCTTGAATTTTGTTTACATAGTCTAATTTATCTGTTAGGTCCATAGTCGTTTTTTTTTTGTAAACTACAACGTTTTGTATGCATACAGAGTTTATCTACACTCTTTTGCAAAAAAAACGGGCACCTAAGGAAATTTACGTTCTAAGGTCGATTTGAGTTAATAAAATGAAATTTATTTCTTTGACGTAGTCTGTATACTTATAATCGTGTTAATTAATGGGCGTGAAGTGAATTCGAACAATTAAAAGAAAAAAATCCGATGGATTCTTTAAAACCGATGTACACGCCCAAACAATAAGAAGTGGTCGGCAATAAAGACAAGATTTTTTTTTACTTTTTTTAATTAAATAAGGTTACAAATGTAAAAACCTAATAACGAGTGTGACCTCCTCTTGCCAAAATCACAGCTTGTATCCTTCTGGGCTTGCTTTCCACGATGTTTTTAATAACGTTTTGAGGAATACGTTCCCAATCTTCTACAATGACTCTTTTTAGCTCCCTGATGTTTTTTGGAGCAGGTTGCACTGATCTTACCCGTCTCTTTAGAACATCCCAGACATGCTCAATTGGATTAAGTTCAGGACTTCGAGCTGGCCAATCTAAACGACGGATCCCAACTTCTTGCATGTACGCTTCCACGTCGCCAGAACGGTGCGAGCGAGCATTGTCGTCCATAAAAATGGAATCTTCCCCAAGTGCAGTCAATGTGGGTTGTGCATATGGAATTAGGACTTCCATTATGTACCGGTGTGCATTTAATGTTCCATTTTCTATGAAAACTAACTCCGTACGCTCCGTCAAATTAATTGCTGCCCAAAACATAACGGAGCTTCCGCCATAAGGAGTGATTTCTTCGAAACACACTTCCGCATAGCGTTCCCGTGGTCTTCGCAGCACTCGCCGGCGTCAGTCCTCTCCACACAAAGAGATTCTAGCTTCATCAGAAAACAATACTTTATTCCAGTCCTCTAGAGTCCATGAAGCACAGTTCCGAGCAAACTGAAGTGGAGCAACACGGTGCTCACAGAGTAATTTAGGGCCCCGAGCTGGGCGGTAACTCCTGATATTGGCAGCCAAAAACCTCCACCTGACCGTCCACAAGCTAACTTCTACTCCTCTTACTTCTTCAAGGCTCTTCTTCAGGTCCACACTTGGCGCCTTACGATTCCGCAACGCCTGACTCACCAAAAAGCGGTCATCTCTTGGTTCTGTGCATCGTTTTCTTCCCGAACCGGGTCTTCTTTTGACCGAACCGGTCTCTTGATACCGTTGCCAAGTCCTCTGGACAGTTGAACGACTCACATTTAGCCGCTGAGACACGTAAGTTTGTGAACAATCTTCTTCAAGTAGGGCTATAATTTTACCGGCCCTTATCACTTTATCACTCATATCAAAAAGTGGTATTTAATGTAAAAAGAAAGATTAAATTGTTTAATTTGCAGAAGATATCCAAAAAGCTTTAAAATATCGTAATCAGTCAATCGTTTCAGTAATTCGCGCCAATAGTAAAGCAATTTTAGAATAATCCACAATAATCATCATTATTCTTTTATTAATTTAAATTTTTTTTGGAACGTAAAGAATCATGCCAGGATGCTTCAAATAACATGACAATATATAGTCAAATTAATAAAACCTATTTCTTGTTCTTCTTCATTGAAGTAGAGAAAAAAATCTGAAGAGCCCGTTTTTTTTGCAAAAGATTTTATAAGTGATTGTTACACTTTGTCCTGTTATTTTGTTTGTTATTAGTTTGTTTATACCAGTGTATATAATTGTTGGTGAACTAAATAAATAAATAAAATGTCAGCAACCGATATGATATCAAAAAAATAGACGAAAGAATTACGCAAGCTTGGAAATGCTACTGAGGGTTCAAGGACTTGATGAAGAACATTGAAACTAAGATGAACGTTAAAACTAAACTTTATAATAAATGATGTTTATTTTGCAAGTAGGTTTTTACAAACACTGTTTTACACGTCTATTTTAAAAACTAGATGAGGCCGGTGTTTCGTAACCGACTACTCTGAGAAAAAAAAGCCTTAAATACTCAGAGGTCATGGTCTCTTTTAAGGTCCAGACAAAAAATCTTGGTCAACTTACATGAGGACTATGCAGATTAGTGTCTGAAATGGTCTTTTTAAGAAAGCACCACACAGATTGAGTGGACCTGTCCAGTCAGTGCAAGCATTTGTCAGTTATCGTGTAGCTCGACTCATAACCCAAGGAGCTCAACAACACGACGAACAATACCAAAAAAAGGACATTTGTGTAGGACTGTATGTCCCTTATAGTACTCAAACTGCCAGACAATCGTCAAATACAAACAAAGTAAATAAAAGTTATGATCCACATGGTCCTCACATTTACAATAAAGTCGTAAATTTATTTTATACTAATATTACTTCTAATCAAGTAGTGGCGCTGAGAGCACGAAAATTTAGAACTTGTATACAAGTGATTGGCGTTCGAAAGGTTAATTATATATTTTCTGTAATTACGAGTAGCTATGATTTGATCTTGGATCGCTAGGATAAAACCTTCCGTCTCTGGAAGAAGTTCGCCTCGTTTAAGCCATTCGTTCGATTTAGCTTTGACGACGTGTGGCTGGCTCAGGAAGGCTCGGTGTCTCCCGTGGAGAGCTTTGGCAGACCATTCGGCAATTATTTCTTGTATGTTTATGAGTTGTTCATTTGAGTGTTCCTATTATGTAGGATAGTTAGTTAATATAACACTTACGCCAAGTTTTATATCGTTTTTCGTTACATGTTTGTGTAGTGTTGAATTTTCGGATTTATTATGAAAGTATGCTCTGAGTGAGAGTATATATGTTTGTTGTGTAAGTTGTGTATGTCTATCAGACCTCTTCCTCCTTCTTGTCACGGTAGAGTAATTCGATTGATTTTGGTTGGGGCTTTCTGTGTTTGGTAAAAGTTGTAATTTTTTAATATCTGTGTTTGACCAGCGAATTATTCTAAAAGAGTATGTGAGGATGGGTATTGCGAATGTGTTGATTGCTTTAATAGTATTTTTAGAGTTAAGGCTGGTTTTCAAAATAAGGTTTAGGCGGTGTGAGAATTTATTGACTAATTCTTGTTCCATGTTTTTTTTTTTATTAGTGATAGGCTCGCGTTTGACCACTATCTCACCTGAAGGTAAGTGATGATGTGGTCGACGATGAAGCATGCTTACCTAGAAATAACCTATTCACTCTTGACTTGAAGACCCCCAGGTTATAGCTATCAGTTGGTGGTATTATAGTTGTTAGTAAAATTAAAATGTAATACGTTTAAAATACTTTGTGTATTGTATTTCTGTGTATTAATGAAAATAGCTTTCTGTATGTACATGTTGGTACTTGTTGTATGCTTTCTGTACATTGTGTACGTAAGAAAATAATAAAACCCATAAAAACAAGAAAAGGTCTTTCAATCGGCGTTTTGGTACACCACCCGGCACCCTATTGCTATCCCTTTAAAGAACAAAATTGCCCCGTGGTACACACATATTAATTTGTACTGATCTTTATTTTATGATTCATTTTACGGGCCTGTTGGTCTAGTGGTTAGTGGCCCTGACTGCTGAACCGGAGGTCGTGGGTTCGATTCCCACCCAGGACAAACTTTGTGTGATGAACATGATTGTTTGTTCTGTGTCTGGGTGTGATTTATCTATAATATGTATGTATTTATAAATTATATAAGTATGTATATCAGTTGTCTGGTTACCATAACACAAGCTCTGCTTAGCTTGGGATCAGATAGCCGTGTGTGAGTTGTCCCAAGATATTTATTTATTATATTTATTTTGTTGCAGTAACACCAAGGTTTGAAACCAACAGAGTAGGGAGCAAGAATTTGATCGTTGCTGGTTACTCGTACAACATCCATACTCGTAGACCATTGGACACAGGGATCATTGCAACTAGATGGCGTTGTTCCAAGCACAAAAAGGGATGTGCCGCCATTATTCGTGTCCACGACGATGAAATCTACGGTGGTTTACCGAAACATAACCATTCTCCTGAATATTGCTGAAATATTTGCAATAGCTTGTCAAGGACGTAGTGTAGTTGTTTCTGTTTTCACTAACGGTTGGAATTTTAACCGTCAGGTTTGCTTTTATTTCAGCAAAGTTATCGGTGTGGTGTTAGTGATAATGAGTATAATTAATACGACGATAATAATCTCAGAAATTTGGATTGTAATTTTGTTGTAATAGAAGTATGGGCTTGCATTAAAATTGAAATTATGGTTGGATTTTGTCGTTTGATATTTATCTTCACTTTCAAAGTCTTTGGCGTCAGTGTTTTCAGTGGCACCAATTTAAATGCAAATCAATGTCGTTCTTATATCATTCGAGCGCAGGAACGCAAAGCAACTGTCGGCATCCAATTGTAAATATTAAACCATTTAAATTCCGAAATTGAATTGTCTCACTTCTGATTTTCAGGTATCTGGTTACAGAACAAAAGAGTTGGGGAGCAAACGCTAACCGCAATAACAAAAGATCCACTAAACCAAGAAGAATTTGAAATATACAAAAACAAGGCGTCACCTGTGCTTAATGAAATTGATACCCAGAGTAAGAATTGTCACAAGAGAGTTGGTTGCCCACCTTCTTATGTCAGATTTGACGGAATTGAGCACTATCCGGTTTGGAATCGAAGTCGGCAACGTTGTAAATATCCTGATTGCAAAGGAACGACTTTCATATCGTGCGAAAGATGTCTAGTGTATCTTTGCTTAAACAAAGATCGTTGTTGCTTTCGAACTTATCACTTTTAGATATAATAATAATATTGTGTGTTATTTTTCGTTAAAAATATTCACTCAGACTCAGAGTCTTAGAGAGACTATTTTATTAAACGGTAAATGGAAATATCATTAAGAAATGAGCATGACGTTGCTGAATTTCGCGGTTTCCCCCTTGTCATAGAGAGAGGGCTTGTTTCCTAGCAGTACACTGTAGGCGTTTTATGTTGTGAAACTGGAATACAAATATATTGCACTAACTATTTGGTTTCGATTAATTTTCCCTTATCACTATCACATCTAAGTATATACTATTTCACTTATAAACAACATGAGCTTATTTTTTTTTAATTTGTGCTTGTTATTATTTTTTACAAGTCTGTTTCCTAATGCATAGTTGCCAATTATGATAATAAGCAGTAAACATATTTGTGCTAGACTAGAACAAGACGACTCTAATAAAATCTAATCAGTTGGGCAGTTGAAAGACTTTTTCATAAGTGAGAATGTGCATTACGGACCCCAAATCGTGTGATATATAACATCACGCAGGCAACAACGACCTTCTCTTTGATCCCTTAGCACTGACACAGCTTTTTATCGAGTACTTAACCTATCAACTCTTACAGAACATATTTTTACATGCCATGATTTGAAGCAAATAGAAAAGGAAAATCTGAATTAATACTAGCTCGCTTCAAGTACAACGTTCATGTGATGAGACACATTAGTTGTGGAAAAGAAAAAACAAGATGGCGGTGTACTCAACATAAGAAAGGCTGCAATAGCTTCGTTTAAATGATGAACTGTGCAGTCCACTGCCGACACACAATCATCATCCAGAACATGACATTTTGTAGCTTTTTAATAGGATCGCACCCTATTACATATTACTTGGGACTTAAACATGATTGGTAAAATTTGGAGGTACTATTAGATACACCACCACCCATCGGGAATTACAGGCGTGGTTTTCGGAATTACGTTTTTTTTTTACTTTAATTCTCACATTTTAAAAGGTACTATGGCAAATGGTTATTAAAATAATAAATATTAAGTTTGTATGTAAAGGCTGATTGAGGTTTTTCTTTCAGGTAAAACACATATTCGCACGGAGGCCTTTGAGTCAACACAACACAGGTAGAGAAAAACAAGACAGGTATTTACCATTCAAACTACATTTTAGGAAATACAAAGAAAATTTCAATAAATTTAGATCAAAAATTGTAACTGTAACAAGCATTCGTATATACAGTACGTAGTTCATCAGTTTCTATATTGTTAGATTGCGCTTCACTTACCATTTCACATATTTTATGGAATAGCTTAAAATTATTTCCAGCTTCTCTGTTTCTTGACATTGTCATTACTTTAAATCAAGTACTACGTCACATTAAAAACTTAACGAATTGGTGACTTATATCAATGAATTGCTGATAAATTGAGCTGCAATTAAAGAAGACTGATCTTAAGTCAGTGTCTACACGTCACGCCAATCACCAAAAAATCAAGTTAATCTTCTAAATAATATAGTAGTAGATGTTAACACGACATGACATGCGTAAACCCAACCCATTGAGTTGTTGTCTAGTTTCAAATACAATTCTTGACTTGTTTCAGTAAGATCGTAATTATATTTTTTTTGAAGCAGAGGAAGCTGAACCACTACCACATTACTAGACACCCGACAAGTCTCACTACTTGTCGGTACTAACCACAATTTAAAAAATTGTTTTTCAACATTCTTATTGTAAATTATACCATATCAAAATGAATATATGATTTCATTTAACACTACGGTTTACCTAAACTTGTGTATGGAATATACAAAGCAATCAAAGTTTTGTTTATCCACAGAACTGAAATTCGTGGTGTCAGCTCGAGGAAAACCGATGATTCTCTATGGAGGGTTCAGATACTCTGGAGTTAAGACTACTGAATCCAGAACTCGTTGGTACTGCTCTTCTCATCATGCAAAGGCGTGTAAAGCATACATTCGGACTCATGATAACGTCATAATAGCTAGAAATATTATGTCATTATTATTACGTAAGCATTAGAATTGGATAAAAGTAATTTCAGCATAAAACCAAATGGTCTCTAGATAAAACAATTTAAATTGATGGCCAGTGGGAATCGTATCAAAAGAGTTGTGCCATTGTCCCCCAACGGCGGCCATAGGGAATGTTAAAAAATCCGTGTCGTTGTCCACCAGTGGTGGCGAATGGAAATAATTTACAAAGTTGTGACGCTGTCCCCCAGTGGTGGACAACGAGAATAATGTTTTAAGTTGTCTCGCTGTCCCCCAGTGGTGGCCAGACAAGTGGTGGACATCGGGAATAATCGCCTACCCATCCGCGACTAGTTTTGCGATACCCACAATGTCGGTCGCGTCTGCTGCGAACCTGTTCAAAATGGCGGTGGAGCATGAAATAAATATTAAAATGCAAGAAATTGTTTGCATACTTAAAATATATATTAAGTTGATTAAGATGGTTGGCCCAAATGTGTCCAATTACTCTATGATTCTTTTATTAATAAATGTATGTTTGAATATTTTAACTGACAATCCAGCATACATATCTTGCAACCAAAATACTTACATACTGTGTGCTGTATTAGGTACATTAGCGTTTATAATTTGCTTATATTAGCTTTGTAATTTTTGCAATAATTTACTGCTCTTTGCGAATTTGTAATTAAGAATATTAATGATCGACCGCTTTAGAATTATTTTGACATTGACCTCTATGGTCATAATCACAATATAATATATTCTACTATTACTTTCTACTACTATTATTTTTGGTAAATTCTTAAAAACGATTACATAGTCCAGTATCAATAGTTGACTACAATTGTTAAAAAGTAATTGTGATTTTATGGAATTGAAAACGTTTTTAATGCTTAATCACAAATAACCTCTTTAAGAAAAAGTTTCATCTTGTGCGAAAGCCACGGAAAGCTCTTGTGTTAAAGTAACTAAAGTATGTAACAAATGGCGTAGTGTTAGTGTTTCTACATATATTCGTATTGCCATGAAATGGTCTTAATGTTTTTACTTTTCACAGGCATTGCAGATTTCGTCTACTCAAAGTGAGGAAATAAACTAATCCTGATATCAGGCTACTCTTTCTACCGCCATCAGACTTTTACTATGAAGACAAGATGGCTGTGTTCTACTCATCATCGACACAGATGCAGAGCAGTTGTCTACACAATATATTTATGATGAAATTATATCCGGCAAGTTAGAACATAATCATACACCAAAAGTCAATTGGGTGAAGGATAAACCTGCAAACTGTCAACAAGATTTTCAGCAATTCCACAGTTTATGAGCAGTTGGTTAATAAATATTTATAAGTAAAGATAATTGAATTGTTTGTTCTTAAAAAACAACCACCGATTTAAACTCTCTGTTTAGTTTGTCATGTTTTGGTACCTGAACGTATGGGCGTGATGTTTTCTATATTTTGCAGGCTTTGCTGCACGTTACGTATATTCGAAGCGAGGCAATAAGCTGCTCCTAGTAGCAGGATATTCATTTTACCGCCAAATGACTAACAATAACAGAACAAGATGGGCATGCGCTACGCATTTGGGAAAAGGATGTAAAGCTGCTCTCTACACAAAAGGAGATTACATAGATGTTACAGGTACCACAAACTTAAACCATGGACATCCGCCAAGAGTGAATTGGTTTGACGATAATCCTAATATGTTTGAAAGGTTAATAAAGATTGAAAATGTACAATCTGTATGTCATACTGATTAAAGAATTGCCTTTGTTTGTTTTAAAACATGTTTTATTTTGTTACCTACTACTTGCCCACCTAATGTTTTTTTTTACTTTTCCCCACACTAGCCAGTTACACAATAGCTCAGCCACTGCGCCAACCGTGTCGTCGTTTTATCTGTCGTAGTAAGCTGTTCCTATAAAGTAAACAGATTTTGTCGTTTAGTGAATGTAACACAAAAGACGTAATAAGTTAGTATACCAACATTCTACAAAGATAACAAAATTTGCTTTACCTACAGACTGCGCAAACTTCATCTGCTCAAAGCGAGGCAGGAAGCTCATCCTTTTGTGGGGGTACACTTATAACCGGCACTTCACTAGTCCCGGGAATCGTAAGACGCGGTGGATGTGTTCAACTGACCGTAAGAAGGGATGCAAGGCTGTTCTCCATACAGTGGAAGATCAAATAGTCTTCTCGAAGACAGTGCACAATCATCCTCCTTACGGGCAGCAAAAGTGCTACCAATAGAGCGTGTTACCGAGCCAATGAATAAGAAACTCGTATTAAGTTCATATCGCACTTAAAAACTGCAATAGGTCAGCATTCATCATTCATCATTTTCCTGCCCTTGTCCCTTTCTATTTGGGGTCAGCGCAACACGTTTTCTTCTTCCATTCTCCCCTATCAGACGTCACGTCATCATTTTATCCTTTCTCCTTCATATCATTCCTTACACAATCCATCCATCTTTTCTTTGGCCTTCCTCTCGCTCTCCGTCCATCAACATTCAGATCCATCACTCTTCTAGTCACATGTCCATCATCCTTCCTTATTACATGTTCATAACAAGACAAACGACTCCCTTTAAATTTTTCTGTAACAGGCGCATCTTTCCAACTTCCTCTTATATACTCGTTCCTTACTTTATCCATTCTTGTCACTCCACACATCCATCTCAACATTCTCATCTCCGCTACAAGCAATCATTTTTCATCCACCTTTTTTACAGCCCAGCATTCTATCACTTAATTATTTTTTGTCTGTATTATTTTTCGTGTCTGATCCTGATTTGAAACGATACTGAGCGTTGCACGACGTACATCGTGACACAGATTTTTACATTGGACAAAAATCAGCTGTTCAATTTGCTTGGCTATGTATTTTAAGCGCAATATGCTATAATGCAACAGACAAATCCAGCCTTCATAGGTCCAATATATATTTTATCTATGATCCCTTACAACGCGTTAGTCATCATGAACTGGACACCAATGCTTGATAATCGGCTTATTATTTCTGTTTTTTTTTTCAATAAATAAAACAATATATCCTGCAACGGTTTTGCCTTGTGTTTTGTTTTTCCTTTCAAATCTGAATTCGTTCTCATTATCACCATACGTATCAACCATCGTAGTCATTGTTAGTCAAAATGTTATTCAGATATGATGTTACATTTGTTTACGTAGTTTCGAATTTTTAAAGAGACAAACATTGGTGTTGGGTAGATCTTAAGGTAATTCAGATAAAATGTGCAGGTATAACAAGTTCAAATTTATTCACAGCGATGGCACACTACGTCACCTCAAGGCAAGGCGGAAAACTTGTCCTATTATCAGGATACACCTATGGTCTACATAAAATTTCCAAGAGCCAAAAGTCGAGATGGTGGTGTTCCACGCACCATAGGAAAGGGTGCAAAGCTGTGGTCCATACAAAAGACGATCGCATTGTCTACTGGAGGGGAGAACACAATCATTCTCCTAATGGAAAACAATATTATAGCTTGTGATTATCCGCAGAGAGCCTCGCGACAGACGCCTCCGCGGCAAGTTGTAACATAGCACTTGGGTGCGATCACGTTTTCAATGATTTAATTACTTTTTTGTTTCTCTATGGTTATTTAAATAAGAATAAAGTAACTTTAAATGTAACGGTCTAGACTTTGAAAACATGTTTAAAGTAAAAAAATCTACGGTTTCTTCAGTACTGTACAGTAACTGGTTTAATTCACAAGCTCCTAAGAATAAATAGTAAGGACCACTCACTAAATACAAGGAATGAATAACGGATTAGCTGGCACCGTACTGTTATATATACCATGTTTAGCATGATTCTACAATACCTACAATGTTAACATTAACTTATATTGATGAATATAATTAATGTTATGTACGTGAGCATTAAATTGGATGTTGTAATTTTAACGTACAATTTCGACAATCCTAGTGTTAAGAAAAATATAAAAATCGGTGTGCATTTTTATCATTTAATGTAACTCATATGATAATCAACACTGCAATTTTGTTAATAGGAATAGTAATGATCGAATATAACGTTGTTCAGGCGGTCAGATGGACAATATGTCACACACATGAAAGGACCTTTACTTTGCAAAGTGGCTGTTGACACAATACATTGTCAAGTAGTTGGCACTTATGTTATGTCGTTAGTTGTTATCTAGAAAAACTTTGGTTAAGAGAGAAAGCTTTGCTTGAGTTAATTTGGCCTTTGAAGTTAGGATATTTGGCTTTGTCGAGCGTGTATCAATGTTAATGTATCATATTATATTTTTGTCTACGTAGGTTTAACCTTTCACAAAATTAAATAATTTGTAGATATTTTAATAATTGTAGCTTACTTTCTTAGTAACTGCTGACTGAATGATTAATAAATGTAACCTTACCTTCATGAATTTTATGTTTCTTTTTCAGTCTTTTTCTTACCCTTAACTCAAAAATTAAACAAATTAAATTTTTGTTTCCATGTACCCGTCCTCCTGACGCTTTGTGTAGATCGCATTTGCGTCATCATCTCAATTTCCCTTCCCATAAAACCGACTTTTATTCCTACTCCTTCTCTGTCCATGCAGTGCGTTTGTGGAACTCACTTCCGGCTAACATTTGTGGCGCTAAAACTATCTCTGTTTTTAAAAAACTGGTCAAAGAACACTACCTCTCCTCTATAGTTTGATATTTTGTATATATTTTAGATATGTATTAAGTATTTTAGTTTGTATATATGTAAACATGTATTTATTATTTTTATTTCTATTAGTATGTAAGTTTTCTATACTGATAAAGTTTTGTTTATTTAAGTTAGTGCTTAAGTTGTTTTGTTTTTTACACACTGTGTCTACGTGTTTATTTTTTTCCATCTGTCCTATCGCAGGTCTGCTGGAAGAGATTTCTTTATGAAATAAGCAGTACCTTTGTGCTCTTTTTTCCTTATGTACTTTTTTATAAATTGTTCTGTGTGTACATAAATAAATAAATAATAAACAACTGTGTATTTTTGAAAAGTTTTATCCTAAGCCAAAGCCACGGAACGCTTCAGGACAGTCGTAGCGTACGTATAATAGTGTTGTGCAGGTCTCTTCGTGTTCCGAAAGAACGGTCTTAATATGTTTTCTTTTTTCCAGGCATCGCGAAGTACGTCTACTCAAAGCGGGGTAATAAGCTCATCCTTATATCAGGCTACTCTTTCTATCATCAACGGACTGCTGCCTCCAATAATAAATCAAGATGGGCGTGTGCCACGCATCAACAATATGGTTGCAGAGCAGTTGTCTACACAATATATGATGAAATTATATCCGGCAAGTTAGAACATAATCATGCGCCGAAAGTAAATTGGGTAAAAGAGAAACAAACAAATTCTCTGCAAGATTTTAAGCAATTCAATAGTTTTTAAGCACGTTGCGACATAAAATATATTTTTATTGCGCATTCCCATCTTCCTAATCCATAATACGGCGGGCTGAAATAGGTCGGCTACTGCAGTTGCAAACCTCAAACGGTGTTAATACAAGCCGTTGAGCCGTATGTGGTTGAAACACTGGGGCCGTGGGGTCCGAGTATCCACCAAGAATTTTGGGATATCGCTTTACGGAGAGCTAGCTTGGGCAATCCAACGTGCCTCCTGGGATCCACTTTTCCCGTTGAGTGATGAGGACGAACATTTTAAGGTTGCCCTTTATTTTTTTCTGCTTTTATAAATGTACATTTTTTTAATAAATTAAATTAATTACATAATGTTTATTCATTTATAAATTGTTTGATTATTTTTTATAAATTTAGACGAATTCACAAATCTGTGGAGTTGGAGGTCATTAAACCTAACTGGATAGAGTTCTGACTTACAAAGTTTATCTTAACCCACATTTTCCACCGATCCTAAAGGCTTTCTTTTTTCACAGGCTATACTGCAAATAACGTCTATTCAAAATGAGGTAATAAACTACTACTAGTTGCCGAGTATGCTTTTCACCGTCAAACGATTCACAAAACAAGGGAATATAGGCCTGCTCAACGCATAGTAGAGATACATTCGCCAAGGGTAAATTGGTTTTACGAGAATCCTTAAATGTCAAACGGCGTTAAAAATATTGATAATTTACACGTATGAAATAATGATTTTGTCTTTTTGTTTCTTTAAACAATTACTGTCAGCTAGTAGTTTTCCACCTGCTGGTTAAATTATGTTTCGTATTAATAACAACCGATAATCCTTCAAATTTATAAAAAGAGTAACCGAAATATAGCCTTGTTTGTGTTTAGTGCACAAAATACGTATGGTTTTACTTTAACAGGAATAATTTAAAATAAAAATACAGAAGAATAATTATCGTAAAATTGTGCTTTTTACGGATTTGGTTTGTACTTTAAATAAAATTTAAAACGGGTGTTTCCACAAGAAAACACTCGTTAGACAGGTTTGGTGAGAAGAATATGACGATTTATACTTGGCGAGCTAACTGGGACACAGAAATATAAAAATTTCGATTTTTTTTATTCTTCTTCTCCAAATGATTAATTTACGGAATACGTTCCTAAATTAATCATTTGTTAGTATGATTTCATTCTACTACGATCATAAAATTGATTCATTTATTACAGGCTTTGCAATAGTTGTCTGCTCAAAGCCAGGCAAGAAGCTAATCTTATTTTTTTCGAAATACTTTTTTTACTTTACGACTGTTATGAATGAATTCAACTAAACGTGCGACCATGTGTGGACAACAGTCCATACACTACTCGCGTGAATAGTCTTCTCTAAAACAGTCCACAATTATTCCTCTAATGTTAAGTACTAATACTACCGCTAAACTGTATTACCGTGCCTAACAATTAGGCATTCTAATAAAGCGCCACATACCAATACCATTTAATATAAACTAACGATAAATTGGTTTTTTTTTTTCGTTTCTTCTTGGATAAATAAAACTACATAACGTGCAGCGGTTTTTATTTACCTTCCAAAATTCTAAATTTGATTTCAGATTTTCTTCTCAGTATCACAATTACATTATGTGAATATTCGGGTTAATGCATGAAATTAGGAAAACAGTATATCGGAGTTGTGTAGATAGAAAGTTACTTCAGACAAAATGATCGTAATAAATAAATTGTCCAAATTGTTCACAGCGATGGCACACTACATCACCTCGAAGATGGGCAAAAAACTAATCTTGTTCTCAGGATACACATACTGCCTACATAGGATCTCCATGGGTCAAAAGTCGAGATGGATGTGTTCCACGCACCATAGGAAAGGGTGCAACGCTGCCGTCTATACACAAGACGATCGTATTGTCGACTGCAAGGGAGATCACAATCATTCCCCTAATGGGATACAATATATATACAATATTCAACATGGCTATAACTAGACAGACGCCTGGGCAGTAAATAAAATGTGTATGTGTGTTTCTATTGTAATTGAATTCATTAAAATAAATTAAACAGTAGCGATCATGACTTTTCTTTGCCTTTCGTGTCAAAGTCCTTAATAATGTTCTTTTTTTTCATTTTCGTAATACGTATAATTTTGGGTAGGTACCTATTTTTATTTAAATAGCACATACACAGACTCAACATTATGTTTTGTTTGTGTTTATTATTATTTATTTTACAGACTACAATGTGGCCAGTAACAATATGACTTAGCCTAAGTTAGTACTTAATAATTAGAAGAGATCAAGTGCGATTAGTTAGCGCCCACATTAGCAGGCTGTCTGCCCGGTCAGCTATCGAGTGCAGGATAGTGTTGGGGCTGCCACACAGCCTGTGGAGTAGAGAGGCAGATTTTTTTCGCCACAACGCATCAAAGCTGACAGTGCGTGTGTCAGCAAACATTGAGGCACTACAGAAGCGTGGCAGTCGCAGCAATACCCTGAACGCACTGTTATCTATACTATCTATACTTATATTATAATATTATAAAGCTGAAGAGTTTGTTTGTTTGTTTGTTTGAACGCGCTAATCTCAGGAAGTACTGGTTCGAATTGAAAAATTCTTTTAGTGTTAGATAGTCCATTTATTGAGGAAGGCTATAGGCTATATAACATCACGCTACGACCAACAGGTGCTGAGCAGCGTGGGTGAAACCGCGAGGAACAGCTAGTATTGTATACGCAGAGCATTATAAGCCTTTTGGGTATACTACTCTGTTAAGAAAGTACCGGGAAAAGATCAATAATACACAAAATGTCTGTTATTCATCCAAATTGATTTTATCACCTTCAAAGTATGCTCCTTTAGAAACGATACACTTGCGCCAACGAATAATCCATTCATCAAAACATTTTTTAAACGCTGCTTCCGGAATTGAGTTCAGTTCTCGCCGCGAATTCTCCTTTATGTCTTCTATCGATTGAAAACGGGTGCCACGAAGTGGTAATTTGAGTTTAGGAAAAAGAAAAAAGTCAGCAGGAGCCATATCTGGTGAATATGGTGGTTGCTGGATGGTATTTGTTGAGTGTTTGGTCAATGAAGTCGGTTAAAAATTCGTTCACAATGATAGCCTTGTGCGAAGGCGCATTGTCGTGGTGCAAAATCCAAGAATTTTCTTTCCACAAATCTGGCCTTTTTCGTCGAATTTGCTCTCTTAAACGCCGCATAACGCTCAAATAATATTCTTTATTTACCGTTAGACCTTCCGGTAAGAATTCAGAGTGCACAACACCGCGATAGTCAAAGAAAACAGTCAACATAACTTTGACTTTTGATCGACTTTGGCGTGGTTTTTTCGGTTTCAGTTCAGTTGGAAGGCGCCACTCCGAAGCTTGTTGACTAGTTTGCATGTCAAACTCGTAAACCCACGTCTCGTCACCAGTAACAATGCGTTTCATGAATGTTGGGTCCGAACTGACTCGTTCTAGCATGTCCTCAGCGACTTTCATGCGATTGAGTTTTTGGAGAAAATTCAGATCTTTTGGGACTAGCCGAGCAGCAACATGTTTCATACCCAAATGATTAGTTACAATGGTACTCGTGAGATACAGAAAGTTCGGCGGCTATCTCTCTCAGAGTTGAATGGGGATTTTCAGTCACTATTTTCTTCACTTTTGCGATGTTAACTTCAGTTGCAGACGTTGACGGCCTACCAGAGCGAGGCAAATCTTCCATCACATCTCGACCGCTTTTGAACGCTTTGAACCACTCATAAGCACGAGTTTTTGATAAAGTCGATTCACCGTAAGCCTTCTATAACATTTTCAGTGACTCCGAACACGAAATTCCATTGGCGATGCGAAATTTAAGACAAACTCTTTGTTCGATATTTTTGTCCATTATGAAATTCGCAATACACACTATATATGATATTACTAAAACCAGCACTGTATTTAATATAAATAACAGATGCAACTCAAACTCCGCGCCAAAATGGAAAACAGTTGTGCCAATCTAACAACTACAAAAAAAACAAAATTTTTAATTTGGAACCATAAACAAATCATCCATTCCCGATACTTTTTTGACTGAATGTATGTGAACCACAGGGCTCCCGAGTACAGTGAGGTGCAGTATGCTTTGAAGAGGACTATTTTAATAGCGGCTGTACAACGAGAGAACATGCGGGCCAGCATATTCGCTTTAACTGATAATGCTCTGCGGTCCCTCTCTAGATCAAGATCATCTTTCAGATCATCAGTAACCAGGTGACCCAGGAATTTAAATTTGGATACTCTGTTTATGGAGTGACCTCTTATTAAAAGAGGAGGGATTGTAGTGGGACACCTGGTGCCAGACCTTGTTATAACGATTACCAACCAAACAACTAGTACCTATTGAAACACCTTAAACTACTATAAGAACTACTTCTCACTAATTTACTTGACTATTTCCTTTTCTTTGCAGCAGACAAGGAGTCATATTCTGCTGAAGACATAAAAAAAACGTGCATAAACTATGGCCAAGTGGATTTTGATGAAATTAAGAGTTAGTATATTAGTCTGATTAGTTCCCGTACAACTAATAAAACAAGTAGCTAATAACAGCCACACGGGTCAGTCGATTGATAAAAAATACTTCATTTTCTTTTCTTTTTCACAGAACTCACGTACTCAAAATGGACAGGGAATTCCATAGCCTGGCAGTATTTTCTTCGGAGCGATGACACATTAAGATCTTACGCAAAATGTACAGTTTGTAATAAAATACTGAAATGCGAAGCTGGTTCCACTTCAGGATTAAAAAAGCATTTGTCAGCAATTCATAAAATTGTATGATGTAACAAAATGATTATATCGGTAAATAAAAACGAACTACGAAAATAATCCATGGTTATAACTTAGATAACATAGACTTATTTTTGTAATTTTAATAACATGATTTAAAATAAATAAATTAAAAAGTAATAAATATTTTACTGATTTGGTTGTTTTTGTTTATATTTACCTTAATGGCAACTTTTATAAAAATAACTCGGTTTATTGAATGCATGATTAAGTACAAATTATAACTTTAATTTTCAGACGAGTATGATTTCACAGATCCAAAACTTAATCATTCGTTTACTGAGCCTTCTCCAGCTTGGAAGTACTTCCTGCGAAGTAAAGACAAACTTCGGGCAAAATGTAGAATTTGTCACAAAGTGATCAAATGTACCGCTGGCTCTACTTCAGGGTTACTCAGACAGGTAAAAGTACCATAAATGTACGTCTATCGTACATTTATGGTACTTTTACCGACAAGTTTATTTGTGATATTAAATAAATAATAAATAAATATCTTGGGACAACTCACACACGGCTATCTGATTCCAAGCTAAGCAGAGCTTGTGTTATGTTAACCAGACAACTGATATACATACTTATATAATTTACTAGCTTCTGCCCGCGACTTCGTCCGCGGAAAATTTTTTGTTTTAACATAAGATTACACTCGATTGATATTACTGTATTTAATTTTATTAGTAAAATATTTTTTGGAATCAGATCAGTAACTTCAAAGATTACCAAAGTTCTCTTTTCTGCTCAAGGTAACTTAACCCTTAGTCGCCTTTTACTTATTTTATTTATTTAAGTTAGGTATCTATTTAATTTGAAGCCTCTCTATATACAATGTTTGAGGTTGTTTTATTTTCCGGTAACAGAATAATCTGCTTTTCGGATGATACCACTCTTGATAGACCAACATATAATTGCCACGGGCCCGCGACGTCCTCACATTTTGGCTAGCGAGGCGCTGTGAGCGCTCGGAGCTAGATTCTCTAGCGCGTGCTTGCGAAATAATTATATTCTCTATTTCTCGAGAGGCGCTGCTCATTTTCAGGGGCAGATTCTTTCGTACGGCGTACTCGAGCGGCTCTTGTCTGTGATGTCTGCCGGGACAGTTGAGATTTCCTTTTAGGCATGCTCTCAACAAACTACGCACAGACTTGAAGACAATTATGAACAAAGGGAGAGCGACTCGAACACCGTCCGCCTTTACAAAACAAAACAATCGAATAACTCGTATCGATTATTACGATAGAACGAAGTACGAAACTACGAACATACAAAACAAACGTACAACGAAATTACGATATTTTCGATTATGAGGTATCTATCAACAACAACAACCATACGAACGAAACAATAAGCAACTGACATGTAATATTTAGAGGAGCTCGTGGCTTAATAATAGCAGCCGCTCGGGTCGATCTTTAGGTTAAGCCGCGCTTGCCTAGGTTGGTCTGTGGATAAGTGACCACCCGTTACATACCGAGTTTCCTCCGTACCTCGGAAAGCACGTTAAGCCGTTGGTCCCGGCTGCCATTTGTAGATCTTTGACAGTCGTTACAGGTAGTCAGTGTTCCAAAAGTCTGACAATGACAACCAGTCTTACCAAGGGGTATCGTATTACCCAGTATTAACTGGTTGTGGAGGTCAGATAGGCAGTCGCTCCATGTAAAATACTGATATTCAGCTGCATCCGGTTAGACTGGAAGCCGACTGGCCGACCCCAACATGGCCAACATAGTTGGGAAAAGGCTAGGCAGATGATGTAATATTTAGAATTCCAACTAATGACAACGTGGGCATAATAATTCGAGAGGGTCATCAATCCACGGAACGTCTTAACACCGCGATTCAGAAAAATGACGTAATTGCAGAACGCTATCTATGGGCAAATAGGTAAAACGTCTGCACAATGAAAGATATGCTAGGGGCATTTTGCGTTTTAGTAATTTTATAATATATTTTCTCCGAAACTGTATGACCAATTGATATACTGTAAATGGCAAATCTTATCTGTATGATGTTCTTGTGATACTAAAATAATTTATTGTCATAAGAATTAATATTTTGTTGCTCAAATAATCAACCAAACGTAAGTATGCCGAAAAAAAATGTTTTTTAATGCAATAAAAGAAGTATAAAAGACAAAATATGAAAGATAGAGATATGGTATTGAGGACTTTTTTGTAGAAATAATTAAGACGAACCAGGTAGCCATACATTGTTTTTAATTTTAAGCAACTGTTTAGGCAGCGCGCGCAAATAATTCTGTTTCATGAGGTATTTTTTTCCGACTTGCTAGACAAAAGTTGTGATAGCTCGGTTAATATACATGTTATAGAAACAATTTATAGCCTATGGCACTCAGGAATAATGTAGCTTTCTACCAGAGAAGAAAATTTTAGAATTGGATTATGAGTTCCAGAGATTACCCCCTACATACAAACTTACAAACTTACAAACATACAAACTTACAAACTTACAAATTTTACCTCTTTATAATATTAGTATAGATAAATACATACATATTATAGATAAATCACACCCAGACACAGAACAAACAATCATGCTCATCACACAAAGTTTGTCCTGGGTGGGAATCGAACCCACGACCTCCGGCTCAGCAGTCAGGGCCACTAACCACTAGACCAACAGGCCCGTCATATTGCTACTGGTATAAGTATTTTTTTCCAGTTAATTGACAGCAATCATAATATGCTGTTCCGAACATATACTATTTCGAAACCCATAACGACGAGTATTTACCGTACGTTGTTAAAGACCCTTCGTTTAAGAGATCGTTTCGCACTTGACGGATTTTAAATTAGCTTCACGTCATAATTAGAATGAATCAAAAGAAAATCTCTTTTAAATTTTGTTAGGGTGACTGTATTATGTATTACCTAAATAATGAACAAGTTCTTTTTCATATGATTTTAATTTACAGATGATGAGGAATTTATACAACAAAAACCACGAAAACGTAGCCTTCACAAGTCAATTACCTGTCAAAGGAATATTTTCTCATAAACACCGACAAATGCCGCCCAAAAAGTATTTTTTTTAATTAAGTGCGACAAACCTAATTGCCCAAGGCATTAAGTCCGCCTTTGTACAATGTTTCTGTTACTTGTGCATGAAGTTTTAATAAATAAAAATAAATCTACTTTGGGATTATGGATAAATTAAGCATCATAACATTGCAAACATCTTAATATAAAGGCGAAAATGATCCCCAAGATACAAAAAAAAAACATTGATTATAAATGCGTAACAATAATAAATAGTTTTAAATGTTCAGTTGCTTTATTATTTCGGTATCGTTGCTATTTAAAAAAAATATTGATATATTCTGCACCAAATTAAAAAATCTTACTTACCTACTATATAACTTTCTTTAAAGGTTACTATTTATCCAAATATTTTTTTAACCAAAGTTTATACAGCCTATCAGAATTTATAAATCATGTTTTTATTAATTAAGTTTTTTAAATTTTTATGTTAGCTATTTTGGGTTATTTTGAATTCGTCAGTGTCGATTCATCCCACTTTTCGAAGTTCCATACTCGGTGTACTACTTTATGCCCTCCCGCACCAATCACGCGCTAGCACACTATTTCCATCTCGTTCTGACTAGGGAAGTAAGTTTATACAGTAATGGTATTTGTAAGGCGCGTCGCCCACACGACCAACAGTCGAGGCGAAGTCGAGGCGCGGGCGCATTAGGCGCGTCGCCCAACAGTTATTGCAAAAACTCTTTCTGACGTTACCCGTAAGCTTAGAGTGACAACATTGGCTCTTTTTTTATTTTTGAATGGTGAATCTTTGAAAAATGGATCATTATAACCCTGGCGCGGGGGAGTATAGTGTAAGTACTTTAGTATTTAACGAAATATAGCTATTATCTATCCTTATTATAAAAATAAATTTCCTCGCCGCATTTGCCTATCGTCCTGCCTGCCTTTTTTTTAACCATTAGGAGATTCGATAAACTTTAATTAATCGATAGATTGTTTCGAAATGTAAATATTCGAAAAATAAATAAATTATTTGATGTTGACCACGTTATTATTCCTGTGTTTGATTTTTCTGCAGTTTGTTCGTGGAAAACAAGTGTGACGAGTTTACATATGTTTTTAAGTGTAACGAATTGGCATAGTGACGAATTTACAATAACCCGTTCAATTTAACTAGCTAACTAACAAAGCATAGTTTAAGCCAAAAAAAATGTACACCATTACTAAATTCAAACTCGAACTCAAAGCATTTATTTCAATTAGACCATTACAGGCACTTTTGAATGTTAAGAAGCCTTGTGAAAACACAAGAACTTGTGAAAGTACTGTAAATTTGTAACTTGTAGAACTTGTGAAAGTACTGTAACTTTGCAACTTTGCATGTTTTATGATCTTTACTTTATACATACTCATTATAACTCATACTTTACAAAATAAATATTTCTTTAATTCTATCCTAACCAAAACCAAAAAAACTACCATATTACTAAACAGCATGCTTGTAAGAATGCATTATCAAATATTGAATACATAGGTGTATCTATTTACAGATACGAAGGAAAATTTAGGCGCAACAGTACGTCTGGATATTTCTGCACTATGGTAATATTTTTATCTTATATTCTTACATCCAGGAAGAGGCTTCCTGGTGCATGCTGTTTCCCGATAGCATTGTGTTGGTTGCCGAAAGCGACCAAGAGGTCCGGAGCAGATTGGAAGTGTGGTGGCAAAGACTGGAGAACATTGGCCTGAAATTAAGAAGAACTAAAACAGAATACTTGTTCTGCGATTTCGGCGGTCTCTCCAGTCCTGCGCCCATAACCCTTGCCGGAACGAATATACCGTTCTGCTCCAACTCCCGGTACCTCGGGGCGCTTGTCCAAGGGGATGGCGAAGTAGACATCAACGCAGGATGGATGAAATGACGACAGATCACTGGAACAATTTGTGACCCACGGATGCCCCTCAAGTTAAATGGGAAAATATGTTTAATTATATGATCCTTTGTGAAATTGTTTTGCAAAAACCACATGTCGAAAGATCCACAACATAACTATACGCACTAATGGTTATGATCAGTTCTATGATTAATAATCAGTACAATACAATCTAACGTCTACAATGTAACGTCTGGCATCACTAGGTAAGTAGCCATCAATTATTTTGTCAGCGCGGTCTTACACCTAGATTACTATGTTTATGTAGAGAGTTACAAGAAATAACTTCTTTGTTTTCAACTTGTAACTTTGATGATTTCTTGTATCTCTTAAGAATTAGTCCGTGTAAGTCCGTGATTAGACCTGTTGTACTGTCTAGGTCAAAATGCTGGGCTGTAAAAAGGTGGATGTAAAACGATTGCATGCATAGCGGAGATGAGAATGTTGAGATGGATGTGTAGATGGACAAGAATGGATAAAGTAAGGAATTAGTATATTAGAGTTATGAGTATAGTAGGGAAGTTTGAAAGTTGCGCCTGTTACAGAAAAAAATAAAGGGGGTCGTTTGTCTTGGTATGGACATGTAATGAGGAGGGGCGAAGGACATGTGACTAACAGAGCGATGGATCTGAATGTTGATGGATGGAGAGCGAGAGGAAGGCCAAAGAAAAGATGGAAGGATTGTGTAAGGTAGTAAATCATTATATGAAGGAGATAGAAATAAATGATGCCGTGACGTTTGATAGGGGAGAATGGAACAGGAAAACGTGTTGCGCCGACTTCAAATAGAATGGGACAAGGGCAGGAAAATGATGATGTAACAGAAACAAATGAAAGGCAAAATAAAAAATGTGTGCGATATTACGGAGTCATTAAATAATAACCACTTAAAACTATTAAAATACTTTTAAATAGTTATCGGCCATTTTTGCTGCGTGCACGTGCACGTGGTAATAAATAACGGATGAAACTATTGTGAGTATAATTACGACGGTGTGCAATGCTGTAAGCATCAAGGATGCATGCTGCGGCTCATACAGATGTGTATATTGCAATTTATTGTTCGTAAGACAGCTGCCTCTCTGATGTAGAGAAACTGTGTTAGTGTCACACTGAGGGCATTTGTTAATAATAATTAAAGTAAATTAATTCACACATAGACAAAAATTCAATTATGTCTGCCTCTCAGAATGGATGTAGGAACGGGTCTCGCGGTACTAAGGAGCTACTCCTCATCGACATGGCCATTAGCCAACAGGTTCGTCGATCCCGCAAGGATTTGTCAACATGTTGGATAGATTATAAGAAGGCCTACGACTCAGTGCCACATACATGGCTCAAGAGGGTGCTGGAGTTGTATAAGATAGATGCAACCCTACGCGCCTTTCTTGAGTCGTGTATGGGGCAATGGAGGACGGTCCTTAGATATCCAGGATGTCGACAAATCCAGGGAAACGATGAGCCTGTGTGGATTAAACGGGGAATATTTCAGGGCGACAGTTTGAGTCCACTTTGGTTCTGTCTAGCCCTGAATCCTCTAAGCACATTACTGGAGGATTCAGGTTTAGGCTATCGGTTGAGAAGAGGTGGTCAGGTCATATCTCACCTCCTTTACATGGATGATCTGAAACTCTTTGCCCCCAACAAATTGCGACTGATGGAGCTACTGAAAGTAACTGAAACTTTTAGTAACGCCATCAGAATGGAATTTGGTGTGGACAAATGTGCAGTCATGTATGTAAAGCGAGGGGAGATTATGGAATCCGAGGGAATTCAACTCTCGGATTCCATACACCTTAGATCCCTTTCCTCATCCGAAAGCTATAAGTATTTGGGTATGTCGGAAGCGTTAGGCATTAACGTAGCTGACATGAAGCAATTGTTGAGGGAGCGTTTCTTTGGTCGCCTGAAGAAGGTATTAAAAAGCCTTCTTTCGGGCGGGAACAAGGTGCGCGCCTTCAACAGTTGGGTCATGCCGGTTTTAATGTACTCTTTCGGCATACTCAAATGGACTCAGACTGAACTCGATGCCCTGGATAGGAGAGTCCGTACACTGCTGACTGGAAATCGGATGCATCACCCACGATCATCAGTGATGAGACTGTACATCCCACGGAAGTGTGGGGGTCGAGGCTTTTTAAACGCGAAGACCCTCCATAACCGAGAGGTGTGCAGTCTCAGGGAATATTTTTTAAAAACCGACGTGGGTATGCACCGAGATGTAGTCGCAGTGGACAAGGGACTCACCCCGCTGTCCATGGCTAAAGAGAATTGGCGCAAACCTGTAGTACTTACTACCGATGACCGCAAGGTAGTATGGCAAGGTAAGGAGCTTCACGGGCGCTTCTACAAGGCTCTTCATGGGCCCGATGTAGATTTTCTGGCGTCCGTGTCCTGGCTACGATTCGGTGACCTATTTGGGGAAACTGAAGGTTTTGTCTGTGCGATTATGGACGAAGTTATGTTGACGAACAACTACCGGAAATATATAATAATCCTTACTTCCTTACTAATATTATAAAAGCGAAAGTGAGTTTGTTTGTTTGTTTATTTGTTTGTTTGTTTGTTTGTTACCTCTTCACGCTTTAATGGCTAAACCGATTTTGATGAATTTTGGTACAGAGATAGTTGGGAACCAGGAGACG